>CM031938.1:46311671-48711671 GCA_018703725.1 Brassica juncea
GGGGCTTAGTTTTGTTATTCAACGACAACCCCGAAACAACGATATGATATCTAGATCTGAGAGATAAAGATAGAGAAGCGAACGAGGATGAGAGATCTAGAGAGAGAGAGAGAGAGAGAAGCGATCGAGCTAGCACGCGATACGATAGCTCTCTCTCTCTCTCCTTCTCTCTCTCTCTCTCTCTAGATCTCTCGCTCTCCTGCGCGCTCTCTCCTCCGTCTCTCTCCTATATCTCGCGCGCTATCGATCTCGACGATAGAGATAGCTGCCCCTTTCCCCGCAAATCGATCCCCTCCTTTCCCCACCGAGCCTATCTATCCCCGCCGTTCCCAGATATAGCTGCTACCCACCACATTAACTCATGGTGACCGAACGCACACTCTTCTTCGGGTCTGCTCTGCTCTCTACTCCTCCTGTTTTCCTGTCCTGAACTCTAACAAAGTTCTTCCCCTTTAATCAGCCTGGCGTGGCCATTCCTTTTCTTCCCCTCCCACTCTTCCGCCCCCTTGTCTAACTCGTCCGGTTCTCACCATTCCAGAAACAAGAACAATAAGTTTCAGAAGAAACCTGAAAGGACCACTAAGACAAAGACTAAGAAAATTCAAGAAGAAACTAAGAAGAAGTGAAAGCAGTTAAAAAAAAAAAAAGAAACTAAGAAGTCCACCAAAAAAACTTGTTGCTAAAGAAGGTAAAATAATTATATTATTCAGTGTTTTTGAAAGGTTGCGTGCTCATATATATGCTGTTAAATGTTTTTTTGTATAGGTGAAAAAGTTAAATCTCTGAAGCAGCTGCACAAAATGGAAAACAAAGATACTGTGAGTAAAACCTGTTTTAGTTCAGAGGATTGAATAGCTTCTGTAACTAAAAGAGACTAACACGAGCTTGATCATTGCAGGTTGTTGCTGCTGCTGCAGGAGTAATCACCAACGTTAAGGAGTTGTAATCATAACTCTCACTAAATTGTTTAATTATGCTAGTCTTAAAAGTTATCTAATGTAATTTCTAGTATAGTACATCAGTTATTCTCTCAATGTAATCAAGTTATTAGTGTAGATAAAATATAGGGTAATCACGTTATCACCAATGCTTGTTCAAGGTACATAGTTGAAAGGTGTTTCTAAGTTTGGTTTGGAAGACAGCATGTAATTGTGTTTTTTTTTCTCGTGTTTCTTTACTTTAAAATGTTTTTTCTTCTACTGTTTTCTGTTGAAGTTCGTACATTCATAGTAAACTCGTGAGTAGGACAGGTTTTAACCACAAGAAAATACACCAGTACATTCATTTAGAATTTTAAAGAGCAACAAAAGCCACAAAGTACATTCATTTAGAGTTTTAAAGAGCAACAAAAGCCACAAAGTGCATTATAAGTCTTTCTTCTCTGTTTCAACCATGGTGTCAGCACTTTCGATTTCACCTCTTTCATCTCTGTAAAAAAAAATTCAAACTCAAACCAATACATAAACAAATAGGAAATCTAACTTTAAAAAGCTTAAAAATTCTCCATACCTAACAAGCACAGTCTCAGCCCTAATTTGATTTAGGATTGATAAATTACAAAATTTGGGTGGGTTTTTTTTAAATGTCGGGTCGGGTATATTTTAGATTGGACAATCGCTATTTTCTAAACGCAATTTCTGTTTTATTAATCACGATTTAGGAATTGATTAGAAAGGGAGATTAAAAAAGTTTAGGGGGAGATTTAAAGAGAAAGTATAAGATTAGGTGGGATTATGAAGAGCTTGATAGTTTGGAGGGAAATAAGTAGGGTTAGTGTATCTAAGGGGGGGAATAGGCAGCCAACCCTTTTATTAATCCTTCCATATGACTAATGTTTCTGACCAACATCACGAAACAACCAATCTTCAATAAAATATTGTGATTTAGTAGACCAAATGTTTTAAAACTGTTTAGAAAATCTGAACTTAATCATTAGCTTGATTATTCAATATTTTTATATAACTTCTAATAATGCCTAAAACTATTAAAACTAACAAAATTAGGTTTTAGGATAAAAGGAAAATTAAAAGGTCAACTTAAAATAAAAACCGATTCAAGACTTGGAGAACACATTAAACACCAATGACCGCTCAGTGAGATTACACATCTTCGTGGAGTGCTATCTTGGACATCTTGGTGGACACTTCGAGGGACAAGGTGCGTCTTTCCTCCTTCGCTATGTCTTCCAGCTATCGATCCACTCGATATGGAGGGAACGAAATGGTAGGAAAAGCAACACAAAATAGCTTCTCAAGTGGCCAAGTACATCGACAAAAATGTCAGAGACAAAATCTCAACTTTCCGGAGAAAATATCAAGGTGCAATGGAGGTTTGGTTTGCATCAAGAAGCTCGGATAGTAACCAAAAGTGTATTCTAAAATGATAACAAAGTGACATCTATTGTAAAAATGTTTTTTTGATTGAATAAATTTTACACTTTAGAAAAAAGTAAACACACATAACTATTCTCCCAACTAGATAAGAATTAAAGAATGTGCTGCATCACTTCGTCAGGTTGACAAATTCATCATAGCTGACCCGACCATCGCCATCAATATCAAATGCTCCGATGAAATCAGAAACTTCCTCATCGGTTACCTTTTCCCCACTACTTTCCAGCACATATTTATAGTCTGCTGCAGTAATATAACCATTTTGGTCTACATCTAAAGCCATAAAGGATTGAACCGTTTCTTTCTGTTCCTCCCATGACAGTTTAACATTTGTTGTAAACTTTCCGACCATGGCAGCTTCTTCTTCCTCCATCCTAGCAAAAGGAAAAAAAAATCTTATTAAAATATCAAAAGTATATATAAATCATGACGAAATTTCATTGCAAGTATAATTTTTTTCTTTCAGATTAAGTCTTTTAAGATGGGTTTAAAACCACTCACTTTTCGATGAGTTTGACGAATTCTTCATAGCTTATCCGACCATCACCATCAACATCACATTCTCCGATGACAGAACGAATATGATCGTCGGTTGTCGTGTCCCCATCTTTTGTCATCACATATCGAAGCTCTGGTGCAGTTATGAAACCATCGTGGTCTACATCGAAATTCTCAAATGCTTCCTTCATCTCTTCCGCTCTTAGTTTTCTCATCATATCTATGGAAATTTTTTCGAGCATCGCAGCTTCATCCGTCCTGGCCAAAGGAAAAAAAAACAAAAGATCTTATTAAGAAACTTCACCACTGAATCACGATTAATAAAGACAAGAGGATTCTGGTTAATTGAGACAAGTAACAAACCAGGTACGAGAGTCTTCTCCAGCTATGGCAGCTATAGATGTCAAAGCTTCGGTCCATCTCCGCTTATGTTCCTCTGTTACACTTCCACAGATTTTCTCAAATGCGACCCCGAAGTCTCCCTTCTGTTTACGTACATCCGATGGATCAACGTCATAAAAAATGGGAATAACAATCTGCCCGGAAGTTACTTTGCACTCCAGGATTTCATGCAGTTCATCTAAACACCAGCTCGAGGAAGCGTAATTCTTCGAGAGCAAAACGATGGATGCTTTGGCTTCTCTAATGGCTTGTACGAGTTCAGATCCGATCACGTGGCCTCTCTCAATCTCCTGATCCTTGAACATCGTGATCTCTTTCCTTTCAAAGAGATTGCGAAAGTGGCTGAGGACTCCTTTACGAACATCTGGCCCGTGGAAGCTCGGGAATACTTGGTGTTTCTTAATTTGAGAAGAAGAAGAGGAAGAAGAAGAAGAAGAAGACGAAAACGAGGAAGAAGAAGCCATGAGAGAGATAGAGAAACAAAGGGTTTGAATAAAGTATTACACTGGTCGAGGAAACAAGTTCCGTGCTCAAATAAAGAAAGCCTAACGCGTAAAGAGAAGAGGAATTACTCAGAGGAATTTGAATGGAAATATAATGGAAAGGCCTGTTTCTACAAAGTCGTCGGCGACTCAAAAAAGTTTGTCTTCCTATAGCGAGTCTCACTTAAATTTAATCATTATTCAAATTTATAATTTACACATATTCTAAAAAAAAAAGATGACGAAGAAGAAGAAAATTCTTTGTTTTTTTTTTGAACTTAAGGCTTTCAATTAAAACATAGATGATTACAAGGTAAGACTGTGATGCTTTAAAGTTAGGTAAAACTTTTTATTTTTTAAAAAGTAGAACATTAATCATGCAGTTAACAGTTTTTTTTTTTGAAAGAAGTAAGTGTTAGGTTACTGGCCTGTAACTAGAATATGTGTAAATTATAAATTTGAATAATGATTAAATTGTACACGAAGTCAGTTCTTAAAAATATTTTGACCGTAGATTCTAATTTTTGGGTTATATGAAATTATTTTTTAAAACAAAATAATAAAAATCTCACTTTAATTTTATGAAAAGATACAAAAGAGACAAAAATAAATTTAGTGTTTATATGTGATTCTTCAAAGATTTCAAAGTTTTTGAATAATTAATCTCTCTCTTTTTAATTAAAAGTTAGTTTCTGATTTTTCTTATCAATTTGTCAATGTCTACCCTTTTTATACAAAGAGTTAAGAGTTGCAATGTTTAACTAAGAGTTACAAAGGTTAACATTTATAGTCGTATTAGTTAGTGAAGAGTTGAAATTGTTCACACTAACAATTGTAATGGTTGTGGAAGTACCGTAGCCTAGTGGTTAAGGTTTAAAGGCTTCTACACCCAGGTCTGGGGTTCGAATCCCAGACTATGCAATTTATTGCAGATTACAGGAAATCCAGGTTTCAAGTCCCGGAGAAAGCGATTTATTAAACAATTATGCAGAACGGAAGAAAAGCTTACAAGAGAACTTCAACATGGTGCAAGTAGATCTAATCAAGGAGTGAATCTTCATAGGACGGCTCAGATGATGCAGTTAGGCGTAGATCCTCATAAGACAGGTAGTCTTGTCGGTTGTCGAATCCTCTATGTAATCTTTCCATAATTGTAATATCATAACAAATCAGCGTTAAAAAAAAAACAATTGTAATGGTTAATAAAGAATTACAATGGTTCAATCTACAAAGATTGTAATCATCATTAGTTGCATTGTTTCATTTATATAGTTACAATTGTTCGTATACACAATTGCAATGATTCATATAAAATATTACACTCATTCATTTAAATACATAATAATCCCCCACTCCCCATTTTAAGTATTCATTAAACAAATAACATATATATCAAACTTATGCATAAAAGAAAATATTTTAAGAATTCAATTTTCATTCTAGTGTATTACACATTCTAAATTTTGCGCATGATATTCTACATATTGAATCGCTCATCAATTTTGGGCACATGAAGATAATACACATGTGTTTTTTCACACTACTCTAAGTATTTATATTTGACACTTTTGTAAACCATGTGTTAATATCCATTCATGAACGCATACAAAGCCAAGTCCCAACTTATTGAAGCCACATCACCTTTATATTCATATAGGTAAATACTTTCAATCATGCACCTATACAAATGCAATTTTTGAAAGTATTTATTATCAATAATATTTGAACATATTCCTTTCGTACAGATTTAAGCACATATTTTAGGATGATATAAACTTATGCCTTTTTGTACATGAGATAGCCCAGATCGAGATGTTGTGGAAATTCTTCTTCCCAAACATGAGAAATGAGAAAGTACGAAGGAACCAATAATCTTGACTTTTTTTTCACTGACCAGTAATCTTGACTTAGCCATGCTTTTTAAAAATTCGTGGCTATCGGATAATACGTGTGAGAGAAGGTATGTCATGAAGATAACAGAGGAGCGAAAATAACCTTTACTTCAGAACTGGAAGAACTTTATCTTCCATGTCAGGAACTCTGAAGTGGATCTAGTCAAAACATCAATTGTTTCTTCCCATTCTTGTACCATAGTATTAGAGGCCATTGTCTCACCAATGATACTGAGCGCTAGTGGCAGACCTTGACATTTTTCAGCAACCTTTCTAGCTAGTCCATCAATGAGGGGCTCTCGTCTTAATATATTCTCTCCGATCATAAAAAACAATTAAACAATTACTATGCGTTATCTTTTTCCAAACACTTGGTTTGCATTGGTTCAAAATCCCCCATCCTCAAACATACTTCCTTAGGGCGGGTGGTGAATGCTATTTTGCATCTATTTTCTATGGTCGGTTCTCGAACTCCGATGGCTTCTAAATCTACTTTCTCCCATATATCATCAAGCTTTAGCACAAATTTCTTCCTTTCTAAAACGGTGTGTATCTTTGCAGCCTTATCACTTTCATTTTTCTTTGTCCATTCATCGCCACAAAGGTGTAGCTTCTGTGCGATATCTTGTTGAAGCTGTGAAATATTTGCGCCTTGGGACACCACGACCCATATCACTGTTAGATTTTAGAGTCTCTGGTTGTGTGTGTGATGAACAAGCTCTTTAGGGCGAAATGAGTCTTGAACTGATGAAAGAGAGAAACATAGAGACAAGTGTAAACTCAGATCAAAAACAATAGATTATGAGAGATTGAGAGTATAAGAAAGGGAGAGATTAAGAGATTCTGATCTAAGAACACACTTTGTATTATTGAAGGAGAAGGAGAAATCCCCCTCACTCTCTTATCTTTACACTTGTGGCTATAAACAAATATATAGCAAATCTAGTTTACAAAAGCAGCCACACATCTTTGGCTTACTAGATAAGCTAATAATAAAATATCTAGTCTTTAGTCTGTTTTTACTATTCATCCGCGGGTATTGTTCATGCTGGCAGACCTTGCTTATTTCTCTTTGGCAAGCCTTGCTATCTTTTACTTTGGCAGACCTTGCTGGATGACAGTCTCTTTATTTATTTTAATACTCCCCCTCAAGCTTGACCATAGGAGATCCGAAGGTCAAGCTTGAAACCTTGAAGAACTCTCTCATTAAAAACCTTATAAGGAAAACCCTTTGGGACAAAACCTTGTAAGGGAAAAAGAGTAGAGTCAACAAGGCCTAGGGATTGGCCAGTGGGTCTTTGTGTCTTAGGATCAACATGATGGACACAAAGACCCTGGATCACGGCCTTCTTGGGATGCAAGAGAGATCTTCACTTTCTTGCATATCACCAACACTTCTTGGACCTCCTCTTAGGACCGGTTTGTGTCTTCCCTTCTCTTGTGACTTCTTGCCACCTCCATTGGGGTTCGAACACACGACCATTAGCTCCTTCTTAATGAGTATCCAAGTGATTGCAGAGCCTTGGTTGATTCTTCTTTGAGTCACCAACTTGGTAGAAGATTGTAAGGATTCATTCTTTTCTTCCTTCATCAACTCTTCCCAAACTGGTTGGCTTCTCTTCTTCGATCACCACTAAAGGCTCTTTCTCTTTCTTCTCACATGCTCATTCAAACTCCCCCTCAAGCTTGAACCGAGTATAGGGGAGGTCCAAGCTTGATGATGAGCGCTTGCTTGCTTCATGATCAGCATGGTGAGGAATGCCAATCTTTCTTCAGTCTTGACACTTAAACCCCTCTCTTTGAAATCGACATTGCAGTCTCTTCTTGAAGCTTCATCAATCAAGTACAAGCACACATGCTATGGGCTGATTCATAGCTTCCCAGCTGAAGGCAACTGTTCTAACTTCATGTAGAAGCTGATCCATAGCTTTCCAACCGGAAGGTACCTGTTCTAACTCCATGCCTTGGACTGATCCATAGCTTTCTCACTGAAGGTAACTGTTCTAACTTCATGTAGAAGCTGATCCATAGCTTCCAACCAGAAGGTAACTATTCTAACACCAAGTTGTTGCTGTCCTTGTTGAATTCTTCTTACAATGGCTTCTAGACATGTCATGGAAGCTCATTTACAGCCCCTCTCAAGCTTGACTCCGAGAATAGGGGAGGAGACAAGCTTGATATGAGGGCCACTTATTCCTGCAGCTTCAATGCATGTACTTCTTTCGAAGCTTTTCATTCTTCTTTCAGTGTGCTAGCTCTCTCTCTACACCCAGGAATATACACTTCTTGTGTAGGCTCTGAAATGTAGGCAATGTGGTTACCAAAACCACGGGTAGCTGCCACCAACTTTTCTTCTCTTCAATGTGTGTACTCTCCTCTCGATGCTCAGGAATATACATCTTTTGTGTAGGTTCTGATGCATAGGCTGTGAACAACTCATCCACGAAGATACACCATTGACGAGAGCAACTCTCCAGGATTCAGGAATATGCATCTTGTGCAGGCTCTGAACAACATGGGCAAATTTTTTTGTTCTTTTTTGTCTCGGTTTGATGATGAACAATGAACACCTCTTGTGAACCTGAAACACCACTCAAACCCCAGTAAAGATAAGACACAATGCACCACCTTAGGCGGTTTCTATTCCATGAAAGCTAACAGGATCAGCCAACATCTAGCATCCTATCACAATCACTATAGAACCGCGGCGAGCATTCCAATTCTCTATCACCAAACAAGACTCTTTAAGCATCCTGGGATAGATTCTAAACATATCCATCTAACAATCTTTAACATATCCTCAGGTATTCAACACATCACAGAATCACAACCAGTCAACACAAGCTCACATCAAGATGGGAAAAACGTTTTGCTTACAGCCAAGAAACCAACACTGGTTTCTTGAATCTCCATGTATAAAGGTCATGACTTTTTGGATCTGCTAGCCTGGATTGTCACCCAGCTTCTCCACCTTCTGTTCATGACCACCATCTTGTATCTCCAACTCATAATACCCCTCCTTTCTTCATAGATTTAGAACAGGATGAGGAAACACACACCATGGCTTCAGACTTCATCTTCTTGTGGAAACTGAAATCGGATGGTAATGGCTTCAAGGTTTGGATCTGAGCTGAGAAATGAGTCTTGTGAACTTGCGGAAGCTTCAACCAGGTTCTTATGAACCTGGCTCTGATACCATGTTAGATTTTAGAGTCTCTGGTTGTGTGTGTGATGAACAAACCCTTTAGGGCGAAATGAGTCTTGAACTGATGAAAGAGAGAAAGAGAGAGACAAGTGTAAACTCAGATAAAAAATAAGAGATTATGAGAGATTAATAGTATAAGAAAGGGAGAGATTAAGAGATTATGATCTAAGAACATACTTTGTATTATTGAAGGAGAAGGGGAAATCCCCCTCACTCTCTTATCTTTACACTTGTGGCTATAAACAAATATATAGAAAATCTAGTTTACAAAAGCAGCCACACATCTTTGGCTTACTAGATAAGCTAATAATAAAATATCTAGTCTTTAGCTTATAAGAGAAGCTTTGACTAGTCTGTTTTTACTGTTCATCCGTGGGTACTGTTCATGCTGGCAGACCTTACTTATTTCTTTTTAGCAAACCTTGTTATCTTTTACTTTGGCAGACTTTGCTGGATGACATTCTCTTTATTTATTTTAATAATCACAATGTCAACATACCTAGTGAATTCATTATGATTTTTTTGAGAAGGTTAGCTTTCCGTACACCACCCATACCGTGCAGACCCATGATTCCGACTTCATTTTCCATAAGTCGCTTCTGTGCCTCCTTGAGCATTTCCTCCTGACCAACCGTACGCCAAGTATGCCTCTCTCCACGACTTCAGGTCCCTGAGGCAACTCAGCAACCTCTTTAAAATCATCTTCTAATTTGATTATCTTGACCTCTTCCAAGAACAAGAATACACTCTTCCCATATTTGTAGTTCGAACATACATTTTTTGAGCATAAACCACAGAGACACATATTTTCAAGCTGTGACCAAGCCTTCCAATCCAGATGACGGGATCGTGAATGAACGGCCTCCACACGTGTAAGCCATATCTGGAAAGTTGGAGGAATTCTCTCTCTGCCAGCCTTGTTCATCACCTCATCTTTAATTGCTATGAGAGCTTCCATTTCCCTCCTCAGTTCCTCGAGATTCTTCTTCAGGTATCCAATATAACCTTTACCGCAAAAGAATCTTAAGATACCATTCCATCACAAGAGAAGTTGAAAGACGCCATGGTGATTGAAAGATAGATAAATCTCGTTAAAGCTGTGGCTGAGGAAGTATTTTAGTTTAAAATATTGGGGATAACGTAATGATCTAATAAGACGAAAGACATTAGCTGTCCTAGTTTCAGACAATTCATTTACGATATGTAAGAATTGGATCATTCTTAGAAATGAAACATGCTTCGAAACTAAATTACCACGGAAAAATTTCTACACAAGTACGAGATTTAATGGAATAGCCCTCACCTTAGCCACTGGTTTAAAGTTTAACAATAATTGGTATGAAACCAACCAAAGCAAACCAACATCATGAGTGACTACAAGGAGCGGAAGATCGCATGTACAAGATAGTCACGATATCGGAATGTGATCAAGGGCGAGCGGCCATGACAGTGGTGTCGTGATATGGTTCCGTCGGTGATGCCACACGGACCAAAACACAATTACATGACAACACCCAAACAAGATATAAATCAATAAAAGGTTAGCTCTTAGGTTCAACAATTAAGGATATTACTTGCGACACAAGAAACAAATAAAAGTGCACCCAACCTTCAAGGCTTGAATCGTGATGGTGAATTTCAAGCTCTGACGGCATGAGCTGTGTCTCCGGAGGCTCACCCCTTGCAGCGATGGTGATGGTGGTGAACCGGGTCGTTACATGCTTTCCGATATATTCTTGGTAATGATTTCGTAGCTTCCTTATCCAAAAGAATGCTAAGCCAAGAAGGTCCAGTGGCATGTGATCCCGAGTCACGCTACTAGCAATCTACAACGCAGCTTGGTTCTTTAACGGGGATGTATGTTACAACGACCAGAGATTAATCTTGTTAAGGAAACTTTTAATACCTTGAACTCGCTCTTGAAGATGAGGGTAGAAGGAAGAGTTCAGAATAGCTTATCTATCCTTCTCGAAGGAAGCTTCAAAAATGATCCAATCTTCTTTCATGTTAGCCATTGCTTCCACCACCCATAGAAGACCCAAAAGCTCAGCTTCCGCTAGAGAGAAAATAGAGAAGAAAGCTCTATGCCAGTGAAACAGAGTTTACCTGAGTGAGCCCAAACCAGCCACGCAATGCTGCAAAGACCTTCAGTCGACGACCGTGAAGTTCCAATGTTGCACTTCAACACATCCTGCAGTAGTTTTTGCCATTTCCCTGTATTATAGCTGTCAGGGTTAGTCTCCGGCCTTATGGTTATTTAGCGTGGGCCAAGTTTCTGTGTTTTTCGCTGGCTTTTTCTATAATTACCAAACCTCTGATGGAGTACGATTAATTAGATATCCAGCAGCCAGAGTACATTCTCCCAAACCTCTATCGTTAGAGATGACTGAAACGGAAATGCGCAAGCCACATTCAGTATATGTTAGTGCTTCCTCTGAACCCAGCTGTTCTGTTGAGGATTCCCAACACATGAAGTCTCATGTATCACTCCCTCTCTCAGAAGAAAACAGTAAGGAAAATAAATTCACTGCCATTATCAGATAGGAATGTCTTAATACTCATATCAAACTGTCTTTCAACGAGCGAGAAAACTGTCAAATTTTAATAGGTGCATGTTGCTTGTTTGGTAACAAATACAGCCATTAGCAAAGAGAATAGTCATCGAGTATAGTTAAGAAGTATTTTGCACCACACAGAGCAGGTGTTCTATTAGGTCCCCGTAAGTCACAGTGTATCAATTCAAAAGCAGCAGTAGTCTTATTCAAACTGATCGGAAAAACATCTCGAGAATGGTTAGCATGGATACAAACTTCACACTTTATTGTTTAAAACACCAGAACTAGAAAAACCAGAAACATGCAGCTTGTCTACAGTTTTAAGAGATGGGTGTCCTAGTCGTCGATGCCATCAACACCACAGTCACATTCATGCTTCTAAAGAAGTACAGTCCTCTAAGCTGGTCACCTGCACTGATCAGGGTCTTCGTAATGCGGTCCTATATAGTTCAAATCTTGTCAGACATATGAATAATGCAGTAACTATCTCGATTCAATTGTGAAACCGATATCAAATGGCAATCTAAACCCTCAACCAATAAAACATTCAGAAACTCAATTTATGTTCTCATATAAACAATACCTTTTTGATTAGCCACTGTAAATCGAGCATCAGGTAGCTTAATTCTCATAGGTTCCATATACTGAATTTCTGTAATGCATTCATTATATCCAATCATTCGGTTCGTAGCTCTGCTATCAAGTATCCATGTTTCAAAGAATTACTTAACCGAGAGACAATTTGGCGGTGGCTGTTTCCTCTCTTCCAATATCAAGACCAACGTTTTCCATTGAGTCTCATTCATCCCGCTAAATGCCACTTGGTCTGCATTTGTAATTGCATAAGAGCTCGATCCTTGAGCTCCTATCTCATTCAAATGAGCCATCTCCTTCCCTTTGTTCTTCATTGGTGGTAAATTACTTCCTTTATTCCCTTTATTACGAGGACGATCTCCCCAGCATGGAGGGTATCCTATCTGTTGGAAACGATTGTCTGAACCATGACCCATCCGACCAAAATTGCCACAAACCATAATCATATCACGTTCATCTTGAGCTACTCTGGTTCTGGACAGTTATTGTACTGCATAACTAACCCCTCCAGTTGGTTCCAAATATGCATGTGATGCCATCTTTGAATCCTCTTCTTGTGTTAAAGCATTGTAAACATCATCAAAAGTCAAAAGTGGAACACATGAAAGCAGAGCAGATCTCGTAGGTATGTAGACTTCATCAAGCCCACAGACAAACTCATGAAACCGATCCTCCTCACGTTCTTTCTCAAGTGCCAGATTGAGCTCACAAGTACATGATCCACACTTGCATCTCTTCAAGGGAAAATAGCCAGTCAAAGTCGTTCACAGCTTATTCAAGTACCTAAAGTGAGCTTCAAGAGACTGTCCTCTCTGTTGAGCAGTAGCAATCTCTGTTTTGATACGAAGGATTTTGATCAATTTTTGAGCTCACATGTGCAGAATCCACACTTGCATCTCTTCAAGGGACAATAGTCAGTCAAAGTCGTTCACAGCTTATTCAAGTACCTGAAGTGAGCTTCAATAGACTGTCCTCTCTGTTGAGCAGTAGCAATCTCTATTTTGATACGAAGGATTTTTGATCCATTCTTCACAGAGAATCGCTTTTGGATATGCTCCCACATGCTTTGAGCAACGTCATGATGTGACAGATTCGTAGGAACATTTGCATCAATCGTCAACTTCATCCACGAAATGACCAAGGTGTCGTTGGTCCTCCAATCTTCCAAATCTGGTGAGTTCTGTCTTGGCTGCGGTATCGTGCCATCCACGAAACCACCAAGGTGTCGGTTGTCCACCAATCTTTCAAATCTGGTGAGTTCTGTCTTGGCTGCAGTATAGTGCCATCCACGAAACCAAACTTCTTTCTAACCTCAAGAGCCAGTCAGAGATTCTTTCCCACTCGTCATTGTTCGAACCTCTGAGAAACGGCTGGGATATGACACTTTGCGGATTGTCGCTTGAACTCAGATAATAAGGAGATATGGTTCTCCTTTGAACCCCACTTGTCTCCTTTCTCATCCCTGCTGGAATTATTCATCCATCTTCATCAGTTTTTTTCCGCCATTTATGAGTTAAATCAAGTTAAACGTAGATCCAAGAAGAGTGATGATCGAACGTCAAACCAAAGAACACAACGACCAAACAGAATGATGATCGGCGCCGTCAAGAAGAGAAACCCCAGTATGGCTTTGATACCATGTTAGAAAACAAAGATATCGCATAAAGGTTTTATGTATTTCATTCTTAGGTTCTATACCATCTATTTATATAAGGGTTCCCCCTTAAAATAGAATATACACAAGATATATGCTAAGCTAAAAACTGAAAGAGAATATCTTCTCTGAGATATATGTGTATACGTTCAAACACGAGAGTGTTCTTTACTTTCCATAAGTTCCACAAAATCCATGGGAAAGACCATCTCAACTTCCTGGGAATGTTGGACTTGTTACTGCATACAGGTAATGGAGGTACAAGAAGGTACTGTTAGGGGAAAAGCGTGAAGGAGGCAAAGGGATCCTATACCTCTCCCATGCTTTTGCAGCTCTCGTACAAGAGAAGAATACATGGCATGTCGATTCAGGATCGTCCCCACATAAGCACAAGCATAGTTAACGTTCAAATCTTGAGATATCAGACGTTTGACAGCCAAGGCACCAAATAATGGTTTCCATATACAGTGTTTCAGCTTCAAATAAGTCTTGATTTTCCATAGATTCCAATGCTTGTTTAGAATCTTATATTCAACTGAAATTATCACAAATGATTCTATAACATAGAAAGTTAGCACTACAGAAGTAGGTTAATTTTATTGTCGTGTTTTGAGTTTAAGACGTTGCTTGATTAGAATACCTTATTTGTTTATCTGCTTGTCGGCAATGAAATGATTTTCCTGAGAATACCATTCCTAATTTCCTCAGAGCTTTCTCTATTGGTTTACAACCTAGTGTTCTCTGCTATCTTTCTTATTTACTTTTATTTGATGTCCTTAGTCAAAGAAATCCAAAAAACCTCTTTTATAGCTTTATCTAGTAAATTGTCTATTTCTCTATGTGTAAACATTGGTCATTGTTGATTGGATTACACAACAATAATGCGTACTTAATTTTGCAATAGAAACCTGACTGATCAATTTCTCACGTCTGTAGAATTCGAACTCCTTTCCAAAATGCACTCTTCTTTCTCACCATCACAACCTATCTGACATGGGTATTCGCCAAGAACTCGAGACCTTTTACTGTGCATCATGAATAGCTACGGTTCCTCCTTGTTTGGCAAAAAGGAGTTTGTAGAGTTGGATGTGTGATAAGTGAACAAGGCACTAATATTACAAGGGTTACCTTGTTTAACAAATAGTGAAAAGGGACAAACGGTTTGAGTGTTGTACATAGAGACACCATGATTCTAGAGTACAGATTTTACCAAGTTGTGCCTTTACATGCATACCGAATCTTCTTATATATATACATATACATATATATGTATATATATATACACACACACACATGACTATAAAGTTATTTACCATTAAAAGAGATTTAATTAGTTTATTTCTGATACAAATGATGATATATTTGCTTTAATGTTTCTGGGGATCACACCATGATGACAAAGTTTGAGAGAATTATTAAAAGTTTATATGATAATTTATGTAAGGACTTAAGGATCAGACCAAAGCTATTTTCTTCTTCTGCGCGTCACTAGGTAACTTTACGTTAGTGGCCAAACCAATAGCCTCGAGAAAACTAATGATACACCAAGTAACGTCGAGCTGCCACCACTCGAGCCCATGCCTGGCCGAGAACTCAAATGCATGATGGTTGTTATGCCATCCCTCACCAAACGTTAGAATGGCTACCCACCTGATTCATCACAAATTTATTTTTATTCTCTCTATTTATAAATATATTTTTTTTCCAAATGTGTTACACATATTAAGAAAAATTAGAAATTAATTTATATTCTATTTTATGATTAACTATTTTTAGTAATTTAAACCAATAATAAATTAAATTACTTTTTGAAGTATAAACTTTATCATCATTAACTAATAAAAATGCATAATATTAAAAAAAAAAAACTGAAACAATTTTTTTCATAAGACATTTATCTTGAGAAAAGGAGAGTATTATTTAGTGAAATTACATAGACACATGTATATATATATATATATATATATAGTAGTAGTACCAATTGTTTCTTGAGAGGTCAGGTGTGTTCCAAGCTCGTGTCCCCCATGTATGACAAACTGAGTTCACCAGAAACGTCGTGTGGATTCGAGCCACATTTGCCACACCCTGATATTGCCAATTCTCAAATAATGTTAATTTATTCATGTATTTTTTTTCTAGAATGTTTTTATGTATATGAAACATCGATTTGACACTCAAGGTCCCAAACTGACTTGTCCCATTCTGTTGGGACCGTTTCCAAACCTCATGCTGTCTCTAACTTAATTCGACTCTACTACTAGTCAAGTTATTATATCATTAAACAGACTATATATGGTATTATAACTGAAATTAATAAAGGTGTGTTATGTATGCTTACAATTCCCCAGACAAGGAAGGGCATGCCTCCCCAAATATAGAGTAGAAATCCAAAAGCTATCAGATGCAAAGGTAAGGTTCGCTGAAGAAACCGATAGAAGGGCTGCCTCACAAGGTCATTTACATTCTCCTCTCCGCCACACTGCGTGCATATATGCACCCATTGATTTAGTCATGGTTAGGTCAGTCTCACCCACATGAACATCTCCAAACAACACTTTATTTTCACTCAAAAATGAAATTTACAGTTAATGCTTTTCCACTTCCATTTTATTATTAATCTATAACTTAATCAAAAGACTATTCTTTCAAATGACAATAAATTAGGTTTTTCACCAAAAAAAAAACACAAGGAGGAAACTGACCAAAGTGGTTTCATTAAGGAAGTAAAAAATTATTTTACCTCTACTTTATAGATATATAAATATAAATAATTATTTAAACAAATAAAATGTATTTTTTATTATTTTTGAATAATACATTATTCAATTCGAACTTTTTAATATGTTTTATTTGTTTTTAAAATTTTAAAATTATTATCTTGAATCTAAAAATTCTTTTTGAAACTATTTTATTTTAAATTTTAAATATCAATTAATTTTAAGAAAATTCAAAACTTCATCCCTCAAATCTAAACCCTAAATCTAAAGTAATTTACCCTAGGGTATAAATGTTTATTTACATTTTTAATGAAACAGTTTGGTCATTTTGTCCCCTATGTGTTATATTTATGATAAAAATATTTTTAGTGTTGTTATAGGAAATTTCTCTAATAAAAATAGAGTTATTCCAAAAATAGAAAACTACTTTTTGTTTTTACTCCATTTATTTCACTAAAAATAAAGTTTGATTGAAATGACACTCAACTCCATTACAGAATAATTACATGGCATAATGCATTAGAGATGTTCTTAAGGCTTTGGCAATCAAGAGCAATTATAGACAGATCTGCAGAGCAACTAGGTCTACTTGAGCCGGATTTCAGGACCAAATGAGTCCACTGCAGTATTTTTAATCATGCATGTTGAATATCTTCCACAATATCGAGTTTGAATCTCTGAGGTCGTTCATTGTAGAATTAAGAGGCCATTAAAAAAAAGTAATTGGGCATTATTCAACGACTGATAAATTCTAATGTACCTTTTTAAGGATAGAACTAAAATCAGATATCCAAGTGATGTGACTGAACCAAAAACCTTGTATAGGGCTGTGTGGGTCACGGTGTGTATCACAATGCTTATGATGGTACCGATGGGTGCTCACCCACTCTATTGGGTCTCCCTGCACAAACAATTTACAAGTTACGACTAAAGATATATTATAGTGCTCATGTCAAAGAATCACCTTCGGTATATAGAAGTCAAACCTGAAAAGCCAGAACGCCACCATAAGCAAATAAATACTCGAGCCATTTCGGTAGATCGAAACTTCGGTGAGAAAGATTCCGGTGATAAGACAAAGTGATGCAGATTCCGAAGATCGTATATAGCCAAACGGAAAGCCGAAAAGCTGCCCAACTGAAGTACAATGGAGCTGAGAGGCTCAGCAAATGGATCCCACCCATTATGACTACATTTCTTACGTCCGTAGAACTCCAACTCCTTTTCCAAAATGCACTCTTCTGTCTCACCTTCGCAACCTCCGACAAGGGTGTTCTCCAGGAACTCTCGACCGGATCCGGTGCATTATTATGGACAGCTAGGGCTCGTCCTCGTTTGGGCCAAAAGGAGTGTGTATAGTTGGATGTGTGATAAGTAAACAAGGCACTAGTATTCTTGGAGTAACCTTGTTTAACAAATGGTGAAAAAGGAGATAGCGGTTTGAGAGCTGTACATAGAGACGCCATGGTTCCTGAGAATAGTTTTTTCAAGTTGTTGCCTTTACATGCATACCCAATCTGCTTCTATATATACACACATGACTATAAAGTTGTGGGTGACTTTTTTACCATTAGAAGATATTTCATTTGTTAATTTCTGATACAAATGATGATATATTTGTAAGACCACAAAATTATGTTTCTAAATTTTAAATCAAAATCTAGTGAAATTAATAGTATAAACAAATGATTGAAATATGAATGGTACGGAAAGTGTTTTATACTCTTGAAACACTTGCTTTTAATTTTGTCTTTCTTACTTTTTTGAATTTAAAAGTTTAATTTTGTTTTAATTTTAATATATTTTAAAAACCATTTTCGTTTTTTTTTTCAAAATAAAATTTTATTTTATTTGTTTCTCTTGTTTTTATTTAGTAAAAGAAATAATTTAAAAAAAAAAAAAAAACTGCCACGTGAAATTTATGTTGAGAATTTTTTATGATGGAAATGTTTGATAATTTAATATGCTTGTTAAATAGTCTCGAGATGTAAATTGTAAACGAATGTCAATTTGATGGGTTTTATGTAACTTTTTCAATAAAAAATAAAATCTGGTGTTTACAGATGCATCATGAGCTTCACTTTTCCTCTGAGAATCAACATTTACTAACAATGCTTCATCAACTTCTCGTGTCACTTCATTGGTTCTCCCTCCGTTGTTATTCATTTTCTTTGGTGGTGCCCAACAATTCTTTTTAATGTGGTTCGTCTTTCCACAATCCCAACACTTAGTAGGTTGTTTGAATTTAACTAACATCCTATATTCTTTGACTCTTATCTACCTTTCACTAATTTATGTATTAAGTTTCTGCCTTTGTTTTCCACAATTAAAACACAACTCATTGATGTCTCACTAAAGTCTATACTATAAACTTCCTCATTAAGGATATGATCTTGAACATCATTGAATCTAAGTTTTCGAGTACTAATTATTTGGCAGAGATGCGAGTCAAATCAATGCTCACAATTCATCATCAAAGTCTATTTCAATTGATGAAAATTGGTTGATAATCATTTGAACCCGTTTAAAATATGCAGTAGGTCTGGGCGTTCGTTGGCCCGTTCGGTATCGGTCCGGTTGATTCGGATTTTCGGATTTTCGGTGTTATGCTCAGAAGTACCATTCGGGTTTTACTAATTATCGGATTGGATTCGGTTCGGGTCCTTCTGGATTCGGTTCAGATCGGATGTAACCAATGTTTAAAATCGTCCAAAAAATATTTTTAAATTAACCTCAAAAATTGACAAATTTTCTTTTCAAAATATATAAATTACAAATCTAGTTAAATATTAGTTAAATTATCTAAATTAGCTAAAAAATATTTAAAATAACAAATAAAACAAAATACAAAAATATTTTGAATACTTTAAAATATCTAAATCACCTTAAAATATATAGAAATATTAACATATTTAACTAATTTCGGATATTTCCGGATCCTAATTCGGATTTCGGTTCGGTTCGGATTATAACCAAACTCCAAAGTAGGCCTGGGCATTCGGTTTTTGGTTCGGTTTCGGTTCGGTTCTTTCGGTTTTCGGTTTTTCGGTTATAGAGATATAGGAACCGTTCGATTATCTATGAAATTCGGTTCGGATCCGGTTTGGTTCTTTTCGGTTTCCAGGTCGGTTCAGGTAAAAATTATAAGAACTGACTAATATCCGATAAATTTGTGGTTCCAATTCGGTTACGGTTCAGTTACGGTTTTTTCGGTTAATTTTGGATAATGCAGTGTAAAAAACAATTTTTTGGGGATTTTTCGGATATAAATCGAGTAATTCGGATTAATTTTAATATTTTGGATAAAAACTATTCAGGTAATTCGGTTCTCTAGGATAATTTGGATAATTTAAAATACTTTAGAAAAAAAAAAGTACTCGAGTATTTTGATTTTTTAGATAATTCGGTGTATTAGTAGTATGTTTAGAACATTTCGTATTTTTAACATTAAATATAATTAATAATTTTAGGTATATAAATTTATTTCGGATATTCGGGTACCCATTCGGTTCTCGGTTCGGTACCGGTTCGGTCTCGGTTTTTCGGTTATAGAAATATAGGAACCGTTCGGTTATTTTTGATCTTTGGTTTGGTTTCGGATTCGGTTTTTCGGTTCGGTTCCGGTTCGGTTTTCGGTTCGGTTTTTATGCCCAGGCCCACTCCAAAGTACTAAGCTCATAAGTCCCGTTCGGATATTTTTGTATAACAGTTCGGATTCGAATTCGATTTTTTGGTTCGGGTCTAGGTAGATACTTCAGGTTGAATTAAAAACGCCCAGGCCTAATATGCAGCAACATGGCCACTTTCTTTCATCTTCAAGTAGAAGAATATTTAATGAGGCACTTTTTGTGATTAGCTAAAGGTTCTCATACATGTATGAGAGAACTTTCAAGAGTCTTTAGGTGGCTTTTTCCTTCACAACATTGGAAGCCACATTTTTCCAATACTGAAAAACTTATAACACCCAGAACATGTTTATCAAAGAGATCCAGCTCATTATGACCCACCTTATCAGCCTTGTTCAGTGGTTGATAGAGCTTTCGTTCGTACATATAATCTTTAATTTGCATTCTTATTTTTTTGTGAAACACTTAATTGGATTCTTCGAATACGTAATTTGTAGGGGAAATTAGGAAAATAGACCATAATGAAGAGGTTTTTGTCCCTTTATACTTTTGTATTAATTTGTCAGTTTTAGACATAATTACCCTTATAATAATAAAAATAATTATTTAAAGTTTTATAGAGCTCAGAAAAATATGAAAAAATCAATAAAATCATGAGAATATTTTAAGGTTTTTGATATAAAAAACTGAAATGCAAACAAAATTTGATGTGTTATTCTACATTTGTTAGAATATATATTATAACCCTTTTTACAAGGATAGAATAGATGTTCTAACTTGTCTTCAATATTTTATCAAAGTTAGTATTCGTATTCCAACATCTTCTCTGTGATCTATAAAAATATAGAATACGTTTGATTCAATTCTAACCAAAATGCTTTGTTATTTTTAAGATAAAATACATATTGTAAATTCTTAACTTCATTGTAAAAAAATATAGAAAACGTTTGCCTCTATTCTATCTGTTACTCTATCTTATATCACAGATAAAATTATATATTTTTACCTTTATACAATATTCTAAATAGATTAGAATTTATATTGTAACCTTATTTCTGTGTTCTATCTTTTCTAGAATATGTATTCTATATTTACGGTTTTTTCTGATTTTAGATCTGAGAAAATCTAGGAAGCAATCTTAACTGATTTTATTCAAATT
This sequence comes from Brassica juncea, assembly GCA_018703725.1. Classification (NCBI taxonomy): domain Eukaryota; kingdom Viridiplantae; phylum Streptophyta; class Magnoliopsida; order Brassicales; family Brassicaceae; genus Brassica; species Brassica juncea. Next base: position 46,332,849 of record CM031938.1, read on the forward strand.
TATCCTTTGTTCAGAATGTAAATTACACTTAACCGGAGAGCGACAGCGACGTAGAGAGCCGGAGAACGACAGCGACGGAGAGAGCCGGAGAGCGACAGCGACGGAGAGAGCCAGAGAGCGATAGCGACGGAGAGAGCCGGAGAGCGACAGCGACGGAGAGAACCGGAGAGCGACAGCGACGGAGAGAGCCGGAGAGCGACAGCGACGGAGAGAACCGGAGAGCGACAGCGACGGAGAGAGCCGGAGAGCGACAACGACGGAGAGAGCCGGAGAGCGACAGCGACGGAGAGAACCGGAGAACAACGAAGAGAGACAGATAGCGAAGGAGAACGCCGGAGAGAGGCCAGAATCCACCAGAGAATCACCTCATCATTCGTCAGTTCCTCTATATCTCGTGATAACAGTGACGGAGAAAACAATGAATGAAGTACTTTAGTTATTAAGGGATTTAATGAAATTAAACATAAATTTTATTTTAATTTTTCTTTTCAAAAATATAGTTATTTATTAGATTAAAGTTAACAAAACTTAATTATTTATCCTTTTTTATTTAGTTAGAAGGTTAATTTTGTAATTATAAAATCAAAGGTATATTGAGACAAAAACAATATAGTGAAAGGTATAGGTGGACAAACTCTTCTTGGATATGTCTCTATTAGCCAATTTTCCCTAATTTGTACCATAAGATATTTTGATGTGTGTCAAACCATCCTCGCTTTCCATCGTTTCTGATTATTATACAAATCACCGTGTATTAAAAACATCCCTCTACAAAATCGATTTTTTGACAAAATTTCACAACTCACGTGAACAGTATAGCCCACTAAAAATTTGACCGAGATTACCGCAACTCAAACTTTGATAGTAGCTGTTAGAAAATGGCATCATGTTTGTGAAAAACAACTTTTTGGAAAAGATAAAGTATACACAATTCGTTAATAGAGTTTGGCCAATTTTTATTATGTCTCTCGAACTGTTTTAGATTATCTCCAATTCAACTTTATTTTCTCTTCTATATATATAGTTTTTAAATAGAGTCTATTATAGAAGTCAAATTGATCTAATGATATGCACTATAATAGAGTTAATTTATTAGAGCATCTCCAACCCAACTCTATTTTATCTTCTATATTTTCTTCTAAAATAGAATAATTCTATTATATAGGTGAATTTGTTTCAATGATATGCCTCTATAATATAGTTACTCTATTATAGATTAGAATATAGAAAATATTATCTTTTATTCCATTATGTTGGAGTAAATTCATCTCTATAATAAATTTATTTTATTTTCAAAAATATAGAAAAGAAAATAGAGTTGCATTGAGATGGTCTTATAGAGTAGAATATTGATGAATGTTACATTTTTATAGTAAATTCAACTTTATAATACAATAACTCTAAGTTAGTGTAAAATATAAAAAAGAAATAGAGTTGCATTGGAGAGAATATTATACTTAAAAATTTTACACCCAAATCTAATAATATTCAAGACCATCATACTTAAAAAGTTTTAAAATATTTTATTTCTTTCTCTCTCATTGTTCCTTTTCTCTTATTTTAATTGGGATAATATGAATTGCTTCTCACCCTCATATCCTATTTCCTTTTCTCTTATTTTAGTTGGGATAAGATGAATTGCTTCTCACCCTCATATCCTAGAGATAAGATTGGTGACAGAGACATAATTGTTTACAAAGAATAAACCTCTATTATTGACTTGTGAGTTACTGTCTTTCTTCATGTAATCACTCTTCACCTTAAGTATAAAACACGTGACTAACACAAACGTCACTGATTCACTGTTAAAACACGTGACAAACACAAACATCATTGTTAAAAAAGACTGCCAAGTGCCAACTTTTAAAATATTATAGTAATCGAAAGAGGGCCCATGGCAATAAATAGTTTGCCAACAATTTGTTCACCATGTGAGAAGGTCGGGATTTATTATCCCGATCCGAGATCCGATCTGGATCCGTTCCGAAAATATGATATCCGGGATATCCGGATCTAGATCCAGATAGTAAAATGTCGGATCCGGATATCTGGATTTTTAGATCCGGATATCCGAATCCAATTTTTTTAAATATATTAAATTTAAAATTTTATTAATAATTATAGTTAATTTATTAATATTATACATAAAATTAATCTTATAATATTACATTTAAATTTAATAATTATATGCATAAATACATTCATAAAATTTGTTAAAATATTTAATTTATGTAATATTTTTAGATTTTTTTTGTATTTTAAAAAGTATTTTCATTTTTAGTGGGTATCATGATATCTAGACGGATATCCGGATGATATCCGGAAGGTACGGATCCGAATCTGGATACTAAAATCACGGATCCGACGAATACGGATCCAGAGTCGGGTAACCTAAATATCCCGGATACGCGGATTCGTCTTAGGCCTAAGAGAAAATGAAAATGTAAATCTTTTTAAGAAATTATTAAGAACTATTATCCGGAACAAAGCTATACGAAGAAATAGGTATCTACAATAGTTGTTAAATATTTTCTTGCACATGGTTCCCAAGGGATTTGCAATATGTTAGGAGATCACGGAGATGGCCTAACACAATACCTGCATTTGAATCCATGCTATTCTTGAAGTCAATATCATCCATACGGACCTTACCGGTTTCATGGTGGCTGTTCGATAAAATTTTATCTTAGACACAAACCACAAACTCTAGCGGATTTCTTTAAGAGAAATCCTGAATTGAAGCCAGTGGTTCTGAAACCACTCCTGAATTGCAGAGTGAACGAATGGGATATTGATTAAAATGGGGTGGCAAAGCTTGGCATTCACTATAAGAAAATATGTGCATAACGACAAAGATAGTTTCACAATGTCGTGTAAATTGATGATGAGGTGACCAAAATTCTAAGAGTAAAATTCACTAGATGGGAAGTTTACTGCTAAATAGTTTCATCACAATGACAACGTTACGTTACAACGAATTAACGTCGTAAAAACATTTCGAGCATTACACATCGAAATGTTTTAAAATTTATTTACAACGAATGAACAAGTAAAAATATAATTTTCATTTTATTTATTTGTGTTTAAACTGGAGTTTGTGAATTTTTGAAATTTCACAGATCATAACATTTACAACTAATAAAATTCCAAAAATGAAAAATATTGTTTAAGACCAGTTTAAAATTGCATTATTTAAAATATGAATTTACATTAGAAAGTTACACATTAACATAAACTCAAATAAATTCAAATAAATCTACTTAATGTTTAAGAAAACTTCTTTGTAAACAACATAACAACATTTTTTTTTGTGAACGCAACACTAAGTAAAACTTATATGCACCACATTCTAAATTAAGATCTTATTTTTGTCAGGAGTGAAACATATTATAAATATTAAAACCTTTAGATGACCCTGTTGCATTTTATAATTGTTGACTTGGTACAATATGTTGCTAACTGAATTATTTGAAATCTTCCTATTATATAGTTACTTTAAGTTTTTTTTTTTGATCATTCATCTATTCAAATATGACTAGATTTCTATAACAAAAATGATGGATGTGTTTTTTTTTACAAAGGAAAACATGATTCTTTTATGAATAAGGTAGAATTTTAGATATTGAAATAGTTGTGTTGATGATTCAAACTTAAAAGAATTAGTTGTTTATTAACATAGAGATATGAAACTCCACATATATCTTTTTAATATATTAAAAAGATATTTATTACTAATTTGATATATTTATTTTATTAATGAGATATTAGATATGTTAATATCATAAGAAAATTGATTTAACCAACGTGATTTAGGATTTGTTTTTTTTTTCATTAAGCAACACGTTATACATATAATAGAAATTGATATTAATTTATATATTAATACATTTCCTTTGGATAATATATTTTTATATATAATATAAACAATTAGTATTTCTTAAATTATAGGGTTTAGAGATAATTTTTATACTAAAGATATTATCTTTTAATATTATATTCCTTTTGATTTATATAAAACTAGTTTTTATATTTACCTGATTTAAATAATAAAATTGTTGTAGAAAATTATTTTTGAGTTATATAAAAGGAAATTCGTTTTAAAGATATTAAATTTTTATATTAAATTTCTTTTGAGTTATTTAAAAGGAAATTTGTTTGTTTTAGATATATGTTCTGAATAAAAAATTTCTATAGAGATAATTCAAATGGTTTATTTGGTATAAAAGTTAATTTAACAAAAATAAACAGTTTCTTTCTAGAAAAGATAATATTAAAATTATCATATTATATTATTAGAAATATTTTTCTCTTTCTAGTTATTGATCAAAAATACATACAAACCTAAATATATTTATTCCTCTTTTCATTATTTATTATATTTTTTGAAAATAACATTGATTAAAAATAAAAGTAAAAACGTTTTAAAAGAAATTATGCCATTCATCTATAATTGATTATATATTTACTAAAACTGAAATATTAAAAAATAGTTGTTATATAATTTTAATCTCTTAATAGTATTTTATAAATTATATTTCTTAAAATTAACATCAATTTACATTAAAAATAAAATAAAAAAATATCTAATCAGATTATAATTAATCACAATTGATAAATAATATTATAAAATTGTTGAGATAATTTACAGTTTCAGTATTTGTTATTTTAAAAAGATAATTTAAAATAAATTATAAATTAGGACAAAGTAAAACTTAAAAATAGTGGCAACTAGTGATACTTATTTAGTTTAATTATTTAATAAGTTATATTTTGCGAGTTAACATGAATGTGATACACAGCAAACTAAATTTTCAAATAATATAGAAATAAATTTTAAATTAAACAAAACGAAAGGAAATAAATGACGTATATCGGCCAAAAAACAATTAATACTTTTCTTTTCCATAAAATGATGTAACCGTCTGCTGAATGGACTTTACGATAATGAGAAACTTGGGGTTGTCACTGACTTAAACGTGTGTATATTGGGGTTGCGTATTTTGAGTGAGAACTTGGCCCGATAGCTTGTGCAAGCTGTGATTGCTCATACTAATGATGTGTCACTATACGTTTCTTCTCTTTTGTTTTAATGTCTCTTCGATTAACGAATAAGTCGGGGCAGTCCTGAAGAAAGCCATTTCTTGTATATACGTTTAACAAAGGCTCCCACGTTTTTAAAAAATAAAATAAATATCGATATACATATTAACAAAAAAAATTATTACATTTAACTACACCTATAACTAAGACATCATATTGGTTGGAAGATTCATCAGGTTTCTCACGATAATTCTTAATATTTATTAATATTGATTAATGAAATATTAATAAATATAAAAAAGCTTTTAAAAGGTGAAAGAAAGTAACAACTCTGGAAACAAAGCATCAATCTAATGTTCAAAAAAAAAACAAAGCATCAATCTTGTTTTGATTCCAAGTCTGCGAGTTCTCATGTTAGGGATGCCACTAAGGCGTCTTTTGAACCATTACGGCGCCATGCCCATGATATACTCACTCTCATGAGTGGATACCGATTCTCCGTCACCAGAGTCTAGCCTGAGATTTTAGGGACCCTATTCAAAAAATAAAAAAATATTTGTGAATTACTTAATATTTCCACAAATTTTACAAACAAAAAATTATTTAAGATTATAATTATCATAGATTTTCTCAAAAATACATCTATAATAGTGAATAACCGTATACCAGTTTAACTCGAGAAATTTTTTTAGCATGAATTGCTTTTATTTTTTGACAAATGGCTAAAATATGCTTCTTATTTTTTTTTTTTAAAAAGAAATTAATAGTTATGAGTTTTGATGACATAGAAAATTATTTAATTTATATTAAATTTATTCATAGTTAAATCATGATAACATAAGTTTATGAATCATGTTGTTATGATTTACGAACTATTTTTATCAACTTTGGATCATATATTTAATATTTGTCATGTATATGTATCTACAGTAAGATGCAACTATATATCTAACAAAAAAAAAGTGGGCCCCAAAAAGAGGGAGCCCCATTCAAATGTTTCACAACAATCTGTCCAAGTCTGGTTCTGTCCGTCACCTATTGCCCACCCAAGATGCTTTGAGATGAGATCTCGGCCAACTATTATCCCACGCAATTTATGAGAGCAATTAGTAGTCGCTTGTACCTCTACAAAGGTTTTATAACGGCAGTACTTTCCTTTCAGTATCCTTGCAAAGAGAAACGATGTGTTGATTAGCAATCTCCAAAATAATTTGTCCAGTAATGCTTCATTGAACTTTGAACGTCTCAAAAGCCTAACCTCATTCGCTTTTAGAATTTGTAAGGCTATCCCACGATGTCCATGACATCTTGCGTTGATTAGGTTTAGAGTCCCACCAAAAGCACATTAGTGCGGATTGGATACGATTACAGAGAAACATCGGGATCCTAAAATATGTCATGGTGGCATTGCTGTCAAAATGCTTTTCAGCATAATTAGCTTCCCCGCTGATGACAACTGTTTTGAGGCCCAACTAATAGTTTTTGTCGGATCCTATCTACAATATCGGTAAATAAGTCTTTCTTCCTACTCTCAAAGCTCTCGGGGAGTCCTAGATACTTTCCTACACACACCTTCTCTATTTGTAGCTCATTCTTGATTTTCTCCTTGAGGTTCAGGGGTGCTTTCCTTGAGAATGTGGTTACTGATTTTTGATTATTCACCTGTTGCTCTGAAACTTGCTCATACAACCTTAGAATCTGTTTCAGGTCTGAGATATTTTGTGTATTTGTTCTACAAAATTATATTGTATCATCAACGAATGATTTACTATCACGCTATTCCTTTTCCACTCTAATTCCTTAGAGATTTCATTCAGTTTAATATTAAGCATAACCCCTCTAAAGCTTCACTACATAAGATGAAGAGATAGAAAGACAAAGGATCCCCTTGTCTGATTTCTCTTGATGGAATGACCTTCTATTTTGCTGACCAAATAACTAAGAAGGAGAAAGAAGCAGTTATAACGCACTGCATGATCCAGTTTATCCATTTTCAATGGAAGCCATGTCGTTTAATCACCGTCTATATATAAAGTTCCATTCTAGCCTGTCATATGCTTGACTCATATCGGTTTTCACGGACATCAAGCATCATTTACTAGCTAATGACGTCTTGAGGAAATATATAACCTCATATGTGATTAGTACATTGTCGGATATCCCTCTATGGTACAAAAGATGGCTGATTCTTTGAAATCAGCTCGAACAGGATAGGTTAGCATCTTTTAGTTGGAAGCTTGGAGATTATTTTTATAGAAGGCATAGCATAGTGTAATTGGTATATTGTCTGAAATCTTCCTTGGTCCTTGCATTTTCAGTAGGGGTGGGAGTTCGGATATCCATTCGGGTTCGGGTCGGGTATTTCGGATTTTCGGGTATTTCGGTATAGGAGTATAGAATCCGTTCGGGTATTTCTGTACTTCTGGTCGAGTTCGGGTACTTTTAGTTTCGGTTCGGTTATTTCGGATCAGGTTCTCGGATATTTAGATTATGGGAAAAAAATTCTTCATTTCTCAATTTTTTGTATTAAAAAATATAACTTTCACTTAACTGATTTTTTTTGTTCAAAAAAACTTAACTGATTTTATTTTTATTTTTATTTTTAATAGATTGAATTATTAATAGATTTGAAGATAACATTTTAAAAATAAAAGAAACTAATATGTTTATTGTTTTTAAATTTTGGATGTAACTTTTGTTAATGCATGAAACAAAAATTTTGACATGCATTTTAAACATTTTAAGTGAGTAAAAATTTACTTTTCTTGCAATTATATGTATATTACCTAATTTTGAACCATGTGCATAATCAATATAAATATTTTGAATAAAATTAGAGAAGTAAAACAAGGAATATAGGTTAATGATACATATGTTCAGTTATTTTCGGATATCCATTCGGGTTCGGGTATTATCTGTTCGGGTTCGGATATCCAATCTCTCCTAATTCAATACCCATTCGGGTATTTTACGATTTCGGTTTGAATTTCGGTTCTGGTTTTTCGGATCGGGTTCGGATACGGGTTCGGATATCAGGTAAAATGCCCTGCCCTAATTTTCAGGATCAATGTGATGTGAGTGTCTTTTATTCATGCTGGGAGCCGACCAATCGTGAAGAACTCTTTCACTTCCTTGATTACATCCTCTTGAATCATATGCCAGTTAGCCTAAAAGAAACAGCCGACAAACCATCAGGACCTGGTGCTTTATCATCATGGACAGAGAACACAAATTCTTAAATCTCTACTGCATGCACTCGGTTCTTTAGTTAACCTTCAACTTATATCGGAGATCACATGGTTTAAAGCCGAGTTTACAATATGTTCTTTTTCTTACTCTTTTGAGGTGAAATGTTCAATGAAATAAATCACGACAGTTTATGTTATCTTCTCCCTTTTGTACATCTCCTTGCACATCCTCCAATACTGTGAAAGTATTGATTGTTTTCCTTCTTTGTGTTGATCTGTGGAAGTACCAGAGTTTTGATCTTTCCTTCCTTTTGTTGATGTGTGGAAATACCCCGAGTTACGGTCCTTAATCTGAGTCATAAGATTCTTCTCCTTTGTCGCCAATACTCTTCTTCAGATTTGTAAGCGTATTTCAGCTCCTGATTTAATCGGTTAAGTACGTAGGAGCTTATGGTTGAGTTTTATTGGAACCATAGAAGCTTTAGAACCAAGTAACCCAGTCTCAATAATTATTTTGAGTGCATATTTGCGTTGGGACACGAGATGCTTTCTTTACTTCGTGCTACCTCAATACCCAGAAAGTATTTTAAGTTCCCAAGGTATTTCATATGGAAACATTGGCTTAGGTATTTTTTAAATTTCTGAAGAGTATAGTTTCTTTTTAGATGTGTTACTGAAAAGATAAATGCACTTTGGTGAGGTAAATAGTCAAATTAATTTTTTAAAACTTTCTATATAACGCAAACTCAGATGTTACATTTTCAACCACTAAACTAAATGAATCTTTGAATTATTATTACAAATTTTAAAATACATATATATAACATATGCTTCTTGGTCTTCTCGAAACCACAAAAAGGATGGATTTGCTCTTCGTTTCGTTCCCTGACCAAACTTACTCCAGAAACCCATCATCCATCACTGTAGCTCAAGGTGTTATTGTCTGTAACTCTAACCGCCTCGGCTACGATAAAGGAAGATCTACGTCTCTTCATTACAGTGAGTTTTATTTGGAGAAGATGAAGCAGTGTTATATATATAATGGCAAATTTGTAACTACTCCCTCCGTTTTATATTAGTTGTCGTTCTAGGTTTATACACATAAATTAAGAAAACATTTAATTTTACATATTTTTCAAAAAAGCCTATTACCAATACACCTAACCATATATCAACCAATAGAATATTAGAGTAGAAAATATTTTCAATAAATTTTGTATTGAAAACCGAAAACGACATTTATTTTGAAACACAAAATTTTCTCCAGAACGACAAGTAATTTGAAACGGAAGGATTATATAATAAAAGGCTACTTTTGTCTAGTGGTAAAAATCCAAGTTTAAAGGGTAAAAGGTTGGTGTTCAAGTTCCCAAAGGTCAATTTTTTTTTTTAACAAAATGATGTCGTTTTGCCGAGTAAATGGTTGACTAATTTCTGCCACATACAATGTAGATTTATGCACATTTAAAAAGTTTGTATAGCTTCTATTCTATTAAAATATAGTCCTAAATTTATCTACTGTTGAAGTTGTCATTAAAGTTTTAGACCCTTTTAAATCTGTTAGGAAACTACTAAATTTATGGACAATTAATTTTAGTTTGTAACAATATACTAGATATTACACGCTATTATGAGAATAAAACCGGGCAACTTAAACTAAACCAACGTTTAATCTATTATAAGTTAATCAATCTATTAATACAAATTTAAAATAAAACCACACCGATTGTTATCTCCAATTAGATTAGCAATACAATAACTCTTATTGGGCCTCATTTTCGTATAGATAAAACTTGGCTCTAAGTTGATTCATTCTTTGCTCTTACCAACACATCATCACACAAAGACCATGAATAGGTTTTATCCTCTTTGCTTCTATTCAAATCGTTTTTGAAATCACTTTCTTTTCTGTCATACGTAGAGAAACCTGCCATTATTAACACAACATAAAACTCACACATATACCTTTTGAATGAATTAGAAGTTAGTTATTACATGTATTTTCTAATCTATATAATATTCATATCTACTAATTTTGTAAATACAATCCTTATCTAACAGAAAATTAGAAAGATATTATTGAAAGTAGATATATTATTGAAAGTATATTTGATCAGATCCGGTGTTTTAAAACCCACCCGGACATTGAACTGGAAAACTTATCGGATCATTGGATTATTGGGTTAACCGTGGGCGTATCACGGATTACTAAATTAATTAATTTTGCTATGTAAAAATTACACTATGTACAATATTGAAAATTTGTGCACATTAAAAAACACCATGAACAACATATTTTATAACACAATCACAACTCAAAACATCTTAAAATATACTATATAGATGTCAATTATATAAATATATTATACATATATTATATACCACTAAATATATGTTAAATTTAGGGAGAACAATATCTATTAATTAGATAATTTTCGATGTCATAAAAACTCATAACTATTAATTTTTTTTTATAAAAAAAATAAGAAGCGTATTTTAGCCATTTGTCAAAAAATAAAAGCAATTCATACTAAAAAAATTTCTTGAATTAAACTGGTATTCGGTTATTCACTAATATATATGTATTTTTGAGAAAATATATGATAATTATAATCTTAAATAATTTTTTTGTTTGTAAAATTTAAGTAATTCAAAATAATTTTTTTATTTTTTGAATAGGGTCTCTGAACTCTCAGGCCCGGCTCTGGCGAAAGATGAAGTAGTTTCTCAATTAAATCTTCTGTTTTATTGTTCACTAAATCGTACTATTGAGATTTTTTATCATCATAGTTTCCTTCCTAACAGTCTATTGTTTAGATTCTAGGATTGTATAGAAGGATTGACTAGGCGTTTTTCTGCATTATATGCGTGCATCATATGCAGAAATAAAAGTTATAAATTTAAATTATATTTTAAAATAAAATTTTGTTAATTTGAAATTTTATTATTTGCTTACAATATATTTATATATTTAAAATATAATCTTGGAAATTTTTGATCTATTTATTTTGATTAAAATATATTAAATAAAATTCTATAAAACTAAGAATTTTTTTTTAGATATATAATTATCAAAACCTCAAACTAAATAATATTTCTAAATTTTTTATGTATTAAAAAAGAAACTATTGGTATTGGGAATAGAAAATTATGTTTTTCAGAAAAACAGTATAAAATTTTGAAGAATATTTTCATAATGAAGATTATATAATTATAAAACAATTAAATAATATTTTAAAATTTGTAAAATGTTAGTACACTTCTATTTCTACTATTACTAGGGTAAGTCCGCGCTTCGCGCGGGAAATTATTACATTATAGATATATTTTAAATATTTGTTTCAAATTTAAATGATTTTATTTTAATTATGCAAGGAACATAATTTTATAATTTCTCTAGTTTTACCATTTTTCTGTTGATTTTGTTTGTTATAAAATACTTAACATTAATTTTGTGGGGATTAACTAAAGTTTTAAATGCAATTATTGATGGAGTTGTGTTTTATTTTTATAATGTCATTTTAATATTTTTTGTTTAGTATAAGTTATCTAGTTTCATTTTATTTTGTTAATTTCATTTCGCATGGGAAGTTTATGTATTCTATTTACCAATTTTTTTAGTTTGGAAAAGTTTGGTTATATACGTGGTGTGAATTATTATTTTCTTGATTGCTTTTACTTAATAAGTATTTATATTTTTCTAAAAAATTTTGATGTTATAATATTCAACTTCAGTTTTGTTACAACTAATTACAACTAACTAAATTTCCTAAGTTACATTTAAAGGAGATGTGTTCTTTTTTATTTTGGGAATATAGGTATTTTAGTTTATTTAATTTATTTTTATAGCACTTACTTCATTTAAATTCTTATTTATCGTTTTTCTTACTTTTTTGCAATTATACACATTTTATTTGCATATCAGTAACTAATTTTTGTGTGGAAGTTATGACATAATTATATCTATTTCCATATAATATCTTTAATATCTTATTATATTATGAAAACAATTTTTGTATATGTCTTACGTTTAATTTTTTATTGGTTATATTTTGTATATTCTGTCCCAATTAATTAGATTTTTTAATGTTTTATCGATTTTTTTCTTTAATATTTTTTAGTTTCTCGTAATTTGAATTTAATGATCAAAACATGATAACAGAGGTTAGATTCATTCGTTTTGAATTTTTTTGTACTTTGATTTGATGAATATATTCTCCACATTTGTGTTTTATATAAAATAATATTCTACGTGGATTATATATATTTCAATTTGTCATATATATTTATATCATGTTTTTATCTATTACCTTGCTTATATGTTAATTAATGTTTATAATATATTTCTCACGACTATATTATATTTTATTACAATTACAATAGTTAAAGCTAATATAGATACTCACTGTTTTCAGTAAAATTAAATTATATCTCTTGAGACGTCCATCATTTTTGTTTTTGTTTTTGTAACACCTCTAAGAAAAATATTACTATTTACTATATCATTTGTTAAACTATAAACAAAACAAAAACTGTATACTGCAATCTAATTATAGTTAAAATATAATTATGGATTAAAACTGTGTAAAAAGATAATTAAGATATTCTTAATAGATATGCTCAACTTATTTAATTTTTATTATTAAATATTATTTACAATTACTATCTTTTCAAAATATTAATCAGGTTATCACAAAATTTATTTAAAATAAAATAGTATATACCTTCTAACTTAATCTTTTATTTTTTATAGTTCATTTATTATATTAAGCACTGTTCAAGAAAGCGCTAGGCGCTAAGAGAGCGGTTACCTAACGCCTAGTACCTAGAACGATTAAGCGGACGCTTAAATTATTAGCTAACCGACTTAGGCATTTATAAATTACATTAATATATTAAATATATGTAATGTTTTATGCTAAATAATAGTAAATATTATTATATATGAAAAAAATTATTTTTCATAAGAATCTATGTTATAATATATTAATTATTATAATTTATGAATAATAAATTATATATTTTATATTATTATAAGATTGTAATGATCTAGGTGGTTTAAAAGCTAATCACCATAATCTTGTAACGCCTAGCGCCTAAGCGCCGTCTAGACCGCTTTTTAGAACAATATTAAGTACTAATGTATCTTTTTTTAACACTGAATAATTCAATCTCATAAAGGAAAGGTGGGGATGTGTTCAAAAAAAAAAGGAAAGGTGGGGTACAGTATCTCCCACCAAAACCAGTTCCAACAAAGTTCCAGACATGAAAGATAAGAAAAAAAAACATAACAGCCGATGCCAGTAGGCACCATAAGAAAACAGTAAAAGGGAATTGTTACTGCTATAGCTCAACCGTGTCTCTTCTCTTCGTCAAGCACCCGTTGGAGCCAGCAGGGACCTCCTCGAGAGACATAAGATTGTGTATGGTTGTCTTTGGTAACACTTCCAGCAATCAAGGTTGCAGGGATGTTCCTTGATTCTTTGACGTGGGCAAAACTCCAAGTTCCCATACCACTTAACAGTCGAAAGATAGAGGAAGAGGAACTCTCTAGCCAAGGAAATATTTCTGGACTGATTAGCGCTTCTCTTGCTTGTTCAAAGCTTGCCTCAAAAATTATGTTCTGTCTAGTGCTCCTCATACTCTCAACCGCCTAAGATATATCCTTTAACTCAACTCCCTGTTGGATCCTGTTTCAGAGAAAGCTCTTCGGCTATGCAAAAATACAGATACAGCATCATCTCGCAATATCCATGCCGCCCCACTGAGATGTGAAGTTTCACACCATGAAGATCCAATGATACATTTCACTGTAATAGTTTTTGCGAGATCTGAACATATCTTCAGTCCAACAGTAATAACCAAAAACATTATTTTCATTTTCTTATTTCCAGTGAAAACATTCTACAATCTTGTATTAATATCACAATCAATCTAAAATACTCAGAAGGAACATAAACAACGTGGCTACCGTCGTTATTATTGATGGCTGAAAGGAGGGGCTTCAGTTTCTGATGTTTTTCATCATCGTTATCTTCTCCAAAATTGACAATGTCAAAAGAGAAAGTATTGTTTTTGAGCCTCTTCCCAACAACCTCCAAGGTCTTCTTTTCATACTTGATTAGGCTAAAAAAGGCAGAAGTGCAACATAAGCATCAGATAGCTTTAAAAACGAAGAAGAAGAATAGGTAAGACTGTAAGAGAGCGACTACATTCCAGCTAAAACAATAATACTTTGGCGTTGATTCTTGTATTAGCGATGCTTACCTCTGATTAATCTCTCCTCCAGCACTGATTAATCTCTCCTCCAGCATCGAGGTTTGAAAGATAGAAAAATTGAGCCTCCATCAAAAATTCAAAACAACAACAATTTCAAAATTGCTTTTGAGTGGAGTTCTACATACCGTGCATACAGGCCAGTATCTTGCCAAGATCAGAGGTAGGCATAGTCAAGACTCTAACTGCTTTACCTGCCATTGTCAAGATCCCCACAGTGGATTCGACTGCAATTTATAAAACACGAAAAGATCCCCTAAATCACAGACAAAAAAAGGATAATTCAAAGCCTCTAATGGAATAGAGTGTACCTAGGTTTTGGCACCGCAGAGAAGATTGACAGCTTTCAGATTAGGCCGGTGTATCGCAAGACGGTTGACAATCATAGTCGCTGGCATCATGCTTGCCTGAACATCAAACATAAACACAGAAATAATTAACAAAATCATAAAAAGAAGATTGTAGGGTGAAAACGATTAAACATGGAATTATTTAACAGAATCTAAACCCAAGACAGAGGAGATATGTAAAGCATCTAACTGGTGAATTTACTCCGACGGTGGGAAGGTATGAACATCAAATATTTACACAACTGATTTGTTTACTACAGATGCCAACTAACATCCTCATCATCCTCGGCTTCATCATCGGCCTACTCGGGAGCTTTACCAGGCCAATATCTTTACACTTTAGTCTGTCCAATCACACCTCGGAGTTTAGCTTTTGTAGCAAGTGCAGCTTCGCTCACTCCAGTAGTGACCGACATCTTGTACGATTACTCGAAATCAAAGCTCAACTGTTTCTGCAGCATGAAAGAATAACAAAATATAAATACAGGGATGAGAATCATTCGTATTTACCAGGAAAAGAAATGACCTAATCCTAAATCAATCCACAAAATCTAAGAGAAGGCGTTATGTAAAATCCATAACAATGATATGTGTGTGTATCAGTATATCTTCGGAGAAAACCCAAGGCTGTAGATTTTTCACAAAATTAAAGGCAATAGGGCATCTATCGCCGCAAAAGATGAGTCCTTTGTCGACGTTATACAGATAGACAGACCAATCTCAAGATTAGATCCCCAAAACAACGAAACTTGACGGTCGTTTATGAGAGAAATTTACTACAGAAGCGAGGACGAAGGGAATCTGATACACCACAGATTGGGCTTGACGAAGGGAAGCTACGGGCCAACGAAACAAAAGCCCGCTCCAACACAATTAAATGATCCTGCGCGTTTTGAACTATATGACACGTGGTAGCTTTTCCTTCCCCTATTTTCCTACGTGGCAAGAGGAGAAGAGAGTATCTTCTACTTTATAGTATAAGAAGATATTACTTATTGTTATATTAATGATGATCTATAATTTGTTACAATATTCTAGAAGCTTACCAAAAATATAAATCAATATTAAAATTAAATATCTATATCACATTTAGTTTCAATGTAATCAATTGTCATTGTGTCATGTCATCATTTTCTCTCAAAATCAATGTGATGATGACACATATATGGCAAATCACTTCACTCGATTCGCATGCATTGGCTGGGAGAAAGCGAAATCAAGTGAGATGATTTTTGCTCATTCGAAGTTGCTTTTACGTAGAGACTTGGTGACTCTCTAAGGCACACCGCGGATTGGTGCTCACGAGTGTTCTTAGAGTAAAATGGCGGCATTGTTCGCCACTAGAAGAAAGTCCATAAAGAACTCCTTAGCTGAAGATATGGAACAATCTTTGATTCTTGATTTTATAGTCTCTAAATCCATATGCCTCCGCACCAGTTTCTTGTATCTTCCCCTTTTCTGTTATGTACAATCAAGCACAAGTTATTACGCAGAGAAAATAAAATCAAACACAAGACTGTTATTATATGAATATCAACCTGACTACGAAGCCGTGTCCGGAAGACAAGAGCACATTCATAAGCTCTTCGGGTAAAGCCAAACCATGGCTTCTGATTTGACTGCTACTGCTAGTACAAGCAGCTTCTTTACTCCCAGAACTGCTTGGTATATCGATAGTAAAAGAATCCAATAAATTCGCTTTCCTTCGGGGCACTAACCTCCATAACTTATTTACCTACGCTGGAATCTTTTTGCTTTCTCTTGTCTCGTTTCCTGAAAACGTTAGGTTTGAATCATAATTGGTTTCATTGCTTTCAGATTCCAGACTCTGAAGCTTTGATTCCAATGACCTGAAAACAGAATGTTCTAGCACAAATGATTGAACATTCTTATTCAGTAGAGACACAAAAGACATTAGCCTAGAACTCAGTGATTAAAAACAAGTGCTTACCCAATGGAGCCTCCGTGCTCTTCCTGGCCGATCCTAACGCAAGATCCGCAACAAGAAACTGCGACTTCTCAACGAATCTTCAAGCAACAGATGCAAAATCGCCGCAAGGAAGGAACAACTTTGGCAGATCTGTAACCTATATTTTCTCAATTTGTTTTACTTTCCGATAATACGTGTGAGAGAAGGTTTGTCATGAAGATTACAGAGGAGCGAAAAATAACCTTTCTTCTACATGGAGATCGACGCCAACACTTCCTCGTGCCGAAATAGTTGATTGTACAATTGTACCGAACATTGCTGCAATCTTCAAAAGCATTTCCAAGGAGACCGCTTACAGGCCAATACAAAAAGATGAAATGAAATGTGATTTTGCTGATAAGACATTGTTGATTTCCTCTGTTGAATGAACTATTATCTCAAACTCAAAGCAAACAATAGTATAAGGACGAACAGAATAAGATAATTTACTTTCGGTTCGCTTCCAAAAAAGCCTGTGAGGCACCGGTGCTCATTGTGAAAACATATCCAATGTGAGAATCTCTGTTTTGTCCATAGAATATTGATCGCAACTGCTTGAACCTGTTCCAGTTTAAGTGAGTCAGCTCTTTCTAGAGATCTAACCACTAAAAGGACAGACAAAAGTAATTTACTGAGATACTTTACAGAGTAATATGACAACTTTCTCAAGGCCTTCAGCGGAGCTGTTGAGTTCATACCTGAACTACAATGATATCTATAAATAAAGATATAAAGAAAATGTGGAACTTGTAAAACAGTGCAGCCAATGGAGGAGTCTAAGGAGTTTGTTAAGCTGTGGAGACAGCAACCAGTGTGACAGAATGTTTCAGCAACCAGTGAGACAGGATGTTTCAATTTTGGACAGATCTGGTTTAGTTCTTCAATTGCTCATGCATGGAGCTTGGTGAATTTAGGGGTGTTGAGTTGTCTTTGCATATTGAAGCGTGGATTTTTTAGTTTGATTGTAATCAAGAATAAATATCCTCTGTAAAAGTTCTTTTTCCTAAAAGCATAAACCATTGTTTGAAAAAGATGCAATCAATATTACGTAAAACAATAGGAAAAATATGGAAAACATAATCAAAGTCAACAACACAGCACACTCCACAGAGAAAACAATGATACAAAGATAAGTATGCAAAGGAATATTTACAATACACTCCACATGTACGTAAGATGGGGCGAGGAATCCCAGTCCAGAGTGAGAAATTGAAAGACAAACATAAGAAGAAGAAACGTGGATTCTCAATCAGACAGTGAGGAATCCCAGTCCAGAGTAATGGATGTTTAGTCCTAAAGAATGCCAAAAACAAAAACAAAGAAAAACAGAAACATAAACAAAGTTAGTGACATTAATTAGAACGGATTGAAATTTAAGGCACAACATATTCTGAAGGCAAATGGATCATATTAGTCTAGTGATGATGCTGACCTAGAGAGGAAAGAGAATAAGAGAAACAGTTACCTTAAGGATTAAAGGCAAGAAACGGTTTAAGGTATCTTCGTCCTCCCATTTAAGCTCAGTTTGCTGTTCTCGAGGATGAACTAATATTGAAAGCTCGTCAACTCGTGAGGCACTTGTAGCATTCAAGGGAAGCTCTCTCAGCTTTGGACAGTTTCTTATCTCTAAGCGCCTCAAAGTTGGAAAGGGAAGAGGACTCCAGTAGATACTCTCCAATCTAGGACACGTGTCCAAGGATAACAATTCTAGTTTCTGAAAGGGTGAAGTACCTGTAAGCTTTGTTGCTTTCTCTTTGTTTATAACTTCTTCTAGTTCATCTGAATTGGTAATGTATAGTTTGACAAGATTCGGAGTAAACAATAGCCAAGTCAGATCCTTAATGCTTCTGCATTTCATTATATATACGTTGGAGAGGTTGGGAAAGCGTGGACTTGTTGGATTGTGTAAATAATGAAAATCAGACGAGTCTATTAACCAGAACTCTCGAAGATTCTCCATGCTCACCAGCAGCGACAGATTGAATGGCTTTTCTTGAAAATCGGTAATATGCAGACGATAGATGCAGTTCACCAACGTTTGATCTCCTAATATTTGCTCCAAAGCCAACTCTGTAGATACATTTATGGTTAGGACTTGTAGATGCTCCAAAAGCTGCAGCTCCTTCACTAAGCCAACATCTCCTTGAACTTTAGAACCATGTAGTTTCAAACTTCTTAAACTCGACAAATTTGATATCCCACTGACACTAAAAAGCATATGTGTAGCAGTCAAATTCAGGTGAGTTAGCTTTTTCAACTCTTGAAAACCAACAACAGGTAGTTGCTTTATACGTGTATTGGACAAGTCAAGATACTGCAAGGAGGTCAGCTCCGATATCTGATCTGGGAGTCCACTTATTATATTCCATGATAGATCCAAAACAACTAGCTTTTTCAGATATTTGATAAACTCACCAGAGAGATTCTTCAAACTATTATTCTGGAGGAGCAGAGTTGTAAGCTCAGAACAGTTGGAACTGCAAGTCATCTCTTGAATCTTATTACCCATTAATGACATCCTTCTCACAGCTCCCCAATCCTTTACTTTTGGTACTTCACGTAATCCGACTCCTGCTTGCACAACAAAATTCTCTTTCTTTTCCCCCAAATCTGATGCAATCCACAGAGCCATTTCACGAACTACGTCATGCATGATAACCTTTTCTGTATTAACTTCTGTCAGTAAATTTGCACAGATAAGGGTACCAAGTACCACATAACCTTTATTAATTGCTCTTTTTAAAACTTGGTACTCCCCCATGAATCCTTCGCATATCCAGTACTCAATCAACCTATCTTTGTCTATCTCTTCATCTTCTGGAAACAGAGCACAATAGAGGAAACATGACTTGATCTGTTCATCCACCAAGTTATCGTAGCTGTACTTCAGAATTGGAAGAATGTCATTTTCCATGTCAGAAAATTCTGCAGCGTTTCTAGTTAAAACATAGATTGCATCCTCCCATTCTTGTACCATAGTTTTAGATGCCATTGTCTCCCCAATGACACTGAGCGCTAGTGGCAGACCATCACATTTCTCAGCAACCTTTCTAGCCAGATCTTCGATGAGGGTCTCTCTTCTTAACATCTCATCTCCTATCTTGCCTTTAAAAAATTCCCATGCTTCATCTTCTTCCAAACACTTGATTTGCATTGGTTCATGATCCCCCATTCTCACACATACTTCCTTAGAACGGGTGGTGAATGCTACTTTGCATCCATTTTCTCTAGTGGGTTCTGGAACTCCGATGGCTTCTAAATCCACTTTCTTCCATATATCATCTAGCATCAACACAAATTTTTTCCTTTTTAAAACTGTGTGTATCTCTGCGGCTTTATCACTTTCATTTTTCTTTGTCCATCCTTCCCCACAAAGGTATAGCTTCTGTGCAATTTCTTCTTGAAGCTTTGAAATATTTTCACCTTGAGACACCACAATCCATATCACAATGTCAAACTTTTCAGCTATTTCAGCAAACTTATTGTGAATTCTCTTGAAAAGGGTAGTTTTCCCTACGCCTCCCATACCGTGCAGACCCATGATTCCGACATTATTAGTATCCATAAGTCGATTCCATGCCGTCTGGAGCATTTCCTCTTGACCAACCGTACCCCGAGTAGGCCTCTCCACGACTTCAGGTCTTGGAGGCAACTCAGTAACCTCTTTAAAACAACCCTCTAATCTGAGTTTCTTGACCTCTTCCAACAACAAGAATACACCTTTTCCACATTTGTAGCTTAAACATACATCTTTTGAGCATAAACCACAGAGACACCGATTTTGAAGCTGAGCCCTACTAGTACTAACCAGAATTTTGAACCGTGCAGAGGCGTCCTCCACACGTGTAAGCCATTCCCGGACAGTTGGACGCCTTTGTTGATGTAGCCTTTCCTCCCTCTCAACCTTGTTCATCACCTCATCTTTTATTGCTATGAGAAGTTTCATTTCCCTCTTTAGATCGTTGAGATTCTCCTCAAGGTTTCCAATATAACCTTTACTAAATAAGAATGTTGAGATACGATCCAGCGTTTGATCACAAGAAATTTGAAAAGATCCGCAATTCCCCATGGTGATTGAAAGAGAGAAAAATCTCACTAAAAGCTGTGAGGCTGAGGAAGAGTTTCAGGCGAAAAAAATTGGAGAAACATAGTGTGATCTAATAAGACAAAAGACATTAGCTGTTCTAGTTTCAGACCACTCATTTTACGATATGAAAGACTTGGATCATTCTTATTTCAAAGTCCATACGACCATTACTGACAACAACTATAGTTTGGAGTTTAGTGTTCTTCAAATAAGAAAAATCAAAGCCGACTGCAATAGTAAAAGCATAGATATTCAGTCCAATTACATGTGGCTGCAAATGATAACTGAAAATGGAGATAAGAACTTAATGAAACAAAATACAAATCGAAACCCAAATCCTAAGGTCACACGAACTTTATTGGATCAGCCAGTTAAGTTCATAAACCGAGTATAACATAATTAAAGAGAAGAGAAGCGATGAGACTGGCTGAGAGGGCCCATAAGAACTGAATCTGAGCTTGTCTCTTTTTCTCCTCGTGCTTAGGCTTTGAGATTCAACTTCCTAATATCATGTTCCTTCCGAATAGTGATTGGCTGCCAAAGATGCAACTTTATCAGTCTAGGTGTTAAACCTGCTCAATGAAAAACATCCAAATAAAATCGTACATGCCTATGCATATTGTTGAGTTTTACAACATCATGATCCATAAGTCTGAAACCATACCAACACCACAAGCGTCATGAGACAACAATGCAGGTAAACCAAGCCCTCCACCTCAGATCACTAGTACAGACGACTTCAAGAGATTCAACCGCGTTTTAACTATTTACACACACACATAGAACAGAACGGGTCAAAAATTTGAGAAAGACAATAGCGGATGAAACAAGAAAAGCAAATATCAAACAAATGTAGATATTTACAGTCAACATACACTACAAATTTGTGTTGAAACTAAGATTTAGGGTCGATATTGTAACAAGGTTAAACTACTCAACCATTATTTCTATATATTACTCAATGATTTAAAAGTTATAAATTAATCAAACAAATCATTGGAAAACAGAGGAAACCCAATACGAAGTTTCGATCTTTCAGCTCCATCATCACTAGCTAGAGAGGCGCCCCCAAAAATATAGCTCTCTTCTCAACCATTATTTCTATTCACAATTGCGGTGGAAGCATGCACCATTGGAGTCGAGCTGTTTCAGCTGTCGGAGAAGCTTATGCTTTGATAGGTCCTGGAGTATGAGGAGAAACAGAGCTGCTTATGCGAAGCCCTTTCTCAAAAAAACAGAGCTGCTTATGCTGACGTGGAAGAAGACACGTGAAAGAATCAATAATGGAACAGTTAAGAGTGGCATAGTGTGAGGATGTAGCAATGGTTTCTAGTTGTATAGCTAGCACAAATCAATTTGGAAACAGGATAGTTTCTAAATCTTTCACAATCACACACTTACAATTTCCTTAAAATTTAGACCAAGAAGAGAACACTTTTACCTTTTAGACACGTAAAGATTATTTCACTAATCTATATAATATAACATAACATACATAGACTATTTTTTTTTTTGAAACAGCCTAACACACAGAGATAATTAGAGATATTAATCAGTAGAAGCAAGGTGCGAATTTTGGTGGCATCACTGGTACCACTATACGCTGCGAGGCAACGATCTTGAGAGGCTGTAAGGCAATAGCGCGTTTATGAGCATGAAAACTTCTTCTCAAGCACATGGATGTTTTCACCGCCCCGTATTCGTCCTTCCTCTTAAATTCAAGAATCTTTGGTGAAAGGTTAATCAGCAGAGGAAGCATCAGAAACTCATCACCATGTACCATCAGTGGCTTAGGCTCGATCTCTGAAAGTTCATTTACATTCACGGGATCGTAGAAAGCCTTCTTAATGTCTTGGAGCATCTCTGTGTCGGAATCATAACGATTTTTCTTGTTGAAAAACATCTCAAAGACTTGGCAACAAGACATGTGAATCTCTTTGCACGGTTTGGGTAAATCACTTAGTCCATCCATTAGTACATGCTGCAAAAACTCTTTCCTGTTTGAATTGATTATCTTTTCGATATGAGCGATTGAGTTTTCAATCTCGAGACCTGAAGTATTCCTCATGTGGAGTAGCACGGAATTGATCTTCCCTTGTTCTTGTTCCCTCTGTCGATTTACGTTGCATGAATATGTGAACAAGTTCTAATATAAATTTATTCTTTTCACGTTACATGCACTTTGCCAAATTACCGGATTAATATTCCTTGTTTAATTAATTTTAATACTCATAAATGGAAGCCGGCATGTAAATCGATCCTTGATCAGTTGATCTTGATCAATACGAAATTGACTATTAAAAGGGCTCTCTATATACGTAAGAACATTAAAAAAAAAATCTAAAAATCGAATTACCTGATAACTTTGAAGATCGTTTAAAAGTCGAGGTATGATCATGAGCAATGTGGTTAACGTATCGTATTTTCCTGGGTTGAGTTTGTGTTGGGGAAAACAAGGTTCCATGAGACACGAAACTGAAAGAGCCATGGTGTGTGCTGCGATTGAGATCATTCCACTATGAAGATATTCTTCCATCGACGGTATATGTCCCTTCTTACTCCATACGGCTTCACGTAGCCATGCCTCAAAAGTTTCACCCCACTGCATATTAAATTAAGAAAATGATGCAGAATAATTTAGGGCCCAGTAATTTATACAATATTTTCAGAATAATTCGTTTAAAAGTTGTTTGTTTTTGTAAACTACACTTCATTTTTTATAATTTACTGAACGATTGACTATTTTTTTTAGTTTTAGTAAGCCAGGCATAAAAATATGAAATAAATATAATTTTTTTAAGAACAAAGTAAATATAAGTTTGCTGTAGAAATAAAGAAAGGAAAGCAAATATACAATGTTAATAAGTCATTTAAATTGGCTGTCAAATTTATGAGAGAAGAAGTTGTTATTTTTGTAACATTTCTAAATAAAACTCTGTTTTTTTCTAATATAAAACTCAGTTTTAGAGTTATCAATTCATAAATAAGTATGTAGAGTGGAGGATGCATAATCAAAATAAAATATAGGTCACCTCATGGTATATGATCAATCCTTAGTTCACTCAAAAAAAAAAATCCTTAGTTCACTCTTATAATTTTATCAAAAATTCAATAATAAAACGGTAAATAAGTTAAATTGTTAAAAATATGCCAATTCGTAAAAAAAAAAAAAAGTTGTGGACTACATGGAGTAGAAAAACATACGATGTTGCGAAGCTGATTTGTAATGTCGGTTCCGTGTTGCCTACGGCAAGCCTCTGTAGTCTCTCTTACTATATCATCAAGTGCCTTAAATATGATCCTGCCGTAACCTTTAAGCTCGTCTCCATCCCACCTATATGAAAAACAGTAGTGGAATCATAATATATGACCATATGCTTATGTCTATTTATATAACTTAGTTATTACGATTGTCTCTAGTTACACCAGCATAACCAATATTTTAATAAATGTACCTTATAACGGCTTGAGTAAGAGCTTGCAAATCCTCCAAAGAACCTTCTTCATCAAACAAATCGTCGGCAACTGTGACGAGGATGGCAGTCTTGGCAGTAAGCTTTCCAACTTTAATGGCAGATTCAAATGGCAAAGAAGTCGCAGTTGCAAAGTAACAATATGTTGTCTTCTCTCTACCAAAACCAATATCATTAAGTCCCCATTTCTTCACCCACCTGTCACAAACCGCTTTATTTAGACCAAAAACGCAATACTGCTATAGCGAAATGCTTTTGTTTTCACAATTATCACGTAAGGTAAACTAAAATCCAACTTACATTGTTAATTCCTCTAGCTCGCGTCTATACATGGCTTGTCGAAACAAGAAGTTTCTTGATGCAAGATGAGTCAGCTTGTTGATGTGGGTACTGTGAAGTCTGATTCATGGATCATTAAAAAAAAACTAGAATTAGCTTGTGACTAAATTATTCAAAAGGTAATAGATGATTTGCATATATAGTATTTACCTTATAAAGGAGGCTTTACCGACTGAAAGAACATTTGAGTCCTTGTCCTCAATCCACATCCTATGATCTAGGTGTTTGAGTCGAGCTATCCACGGAGTACTTAATTCATGCTTAATCTAAAAATTCATTATTTATTTGAATCATTAAGCCAAGCATTTGTCGTCACTTAAAAATACTTCAACTTTTTTTTAATACCATTCGTTCATCGATGGACCGACTTTGCTCAAGTAGGTTCCGAGTATACTCTCTTGCTTTTTCAAGCTCTTGCTCTCCTGGAAACATGAGATCTGTGGCTCTGTAAACACTAAGGATGACGAGGAAGAAAGAGTCTGTATTTCTTTCTAAGTGATCTCGAGTTTCCTGATCATTCAAGAACCAGCAAAAGCTTCCTGGAAAGTATTTATTCAAACAATTTTAAAATCGGCAAAGAAAGGAACATATAATTCTCTTTAATTTAATTCAAAATATAATAAATACTTCTAATCGAAATAAAAGTTAGTTCTTACTAGGCGCAACGGTGTGACCTCGCATTCTTAACATCCGGAATGCAAGAGAGTCTCTGTGCAGTTTATCTGCTAGGTAACTGACGGGCCTTCTCTCGACATTTTGTTCCTCATTACTGCTTAGTTATAGACGAAATAAGAAAAAAAAAACAATTTCTAAGTAAGTTATATAGGGAAAGAGATATGTAAACATGGATTATGAATTTAGCCTCACCTGTAAACTTGTTGAAGAACGTGCTCAATCTCTCTACCAAAGAACTCTCCTAAACCGATATTCTCGATTACATTAACCATGGAGAGTTTTATGAGTTCTTCATTAAGAGGGTACTTTTGTGGCACTGAAACAAGAATTCATACATATCTTGTTAACAAGTATTATAATGCAATTAAATACTATCATATTTAAATTATCCATAGCTTTGGGAAAACTAGAAGTTTAAATTTCACCTCCATTAGGGCATCTTTGAACGACATTTTGGAGATATGCAAGACACTTTGCATTGCGAGTGATCATAAATGCTGATGCAGTTGCTGAAGGCGACTGAAATATAGAGCCATCGATATTGTCGAGGTTCGTAACTATGATTTCTTCATGGTTTTCGACATATAACGTCGACGGCAAGACCTCTAGATATGCCAGTAGAGGTATATGGTTACAATCATCCAACAACTTTTCTCTGGGAAACAAAGAAAGATCATTATGTTTTATATTATTTAATGAGGAAAATAGTTTGACCAAGATTCTTCTCATGTAACGTTACCTTTTCAGAATCTCTTGGCGTTGATAAAATACCTCTTTGATCATTTGAATACAGCGACTAGAGAAAACAAAGTGCAAGCCAAGTTGTTGAGCATGCTCAAGGATTCCTGTGAATTTGATAATGAACCAACGAGGATAAGATCCCTCTTGGTTGCTGTATTTCTCAATTACCATCTCCGTTCTTCTTTCGATATATCTCTTCCCTAGTTAAAATTAATTTAAAAGCATATCAAACGGTGGAATAGTAAGTTTTATTAGTGAAGTTATCTTTTAGATATAATAATTTTGTAATTAAATGATCTAATATCGATTGGCAAAAAATACTTAATGTTAACCAAAATGATATTAATATATAGTTTTAATATATCTTTAGACCAAAAAATATAGTTTTAATATATCCATAATGTATCATATGAGAGAGATAATTTTATTTTATAATTTATAGAAAGCTATAACAAATATATAAACTATTTAATCAATTTTTTAATTTTTGGTGTATTTGATTCACTAAGAAAAAAAATGAACCTGTTGAAAGATAACATATGTTCTTAAGAAGCTTTTAGGAGGCTATCAAAGTAATTTATTTAAAATTTACTTACATATTTAAAATATTTTTAGTTTTATTGTAGTTACGATTTTGCATATTTATTTAGATGCTATCAATTGATGTATTTTTACATTTTCAAATAAGAATATATCTTTATCTTTTCTGTAATTTTTTATTTTAAGAAAATAAAGAAATGTGCAGTGGCTGAGAAACTATTTATCTCTTCACAAAAATGTATAAAGGTGATCAAATTATTGACATTAGGGGGGCCTATAGTATCTAAGAATATAAAACAATCTAAATACATAAAAATACTAAAATAAAATTAGAATATAAAGCCTCAAAACTTGTTTAAGAATCTTGAACGATTTTTTTTTATGTTAATAGATCAAAAAGAAAAATTCCACAATAGTTTTGATTTGTGTTGACATGGGCCTCTCTCTATGGCATTCAAGTAAACCTATAATCGTAAAGAATAACCG
The DNA here is from genome assembly GCA_018703725.1 of Brassica juncea. Lineage (NCBI taxonomy): Eukaryota > Viridiplantae > Streptophyta > Magnoliopsida > Brassicales > Brassicaceae > Brassica > Brassica juncea. Next base: position 46,360,013 of record CM031938.1, read on the forward strand.
TATACCATCATTTTGTTATAGTTGTATATTTTAAAATAAAAATAAAAATATTGTTTGTTCAGTTGGCGCTTACAGTACCAACTTTTTATAATACAAATTTAGAAAAATGTTTTTTTTTGTAAACTAAATTTAGAAAAATGTTTTATATTCATTTCCGGGTACAACAATTGTTTACGATAAAAAAATATTTTAATCCTCTTACATCTAATCTATTAAAATATGGTTCTATTTTTATCTACTGTTAAGAGTTGTCATTTAAATTTTGGGCTTATTCGTGAGTCATAACATTATCATAACAACAACATACACGGAGATTATATGATGCCTGAAAAAAACACGGACATTATATAATAACTATAAACCGAATTGCTTAAATTAAACCGACCTATTTAATTTAGCATTGTGTTGGATCGGGTCGTTTGAAGCTAGGCTTTTAATGTGTATAATAACTACATTTGCTTTATGGACTTCATGAAATGATATGACGTGAAAGTATCAATTTTATAACTATCGGTTTGTTTAAATATAATCATCACAAGTAAGGGCGGGCGTTCGGGTACCCATTCGAATTCGGTTCGGGTCTATCCGGGTTTCGGGTTTTCGTAGTCAAAAATTTCAGCCCAATTCGGATAATTCTAAATTTCAGTTCGGGTTCAGTTCGGGTTCGGATAACTCATTTAAATTATTTAAAAAAATTAAAATTAATTATATACTTTAAATTTCTCAAAATCTATAAATAAAATAATATATTACAAATAAATTTGAATAATGTATCTCGAAATACCTAAAGTTAACATATAATTAGTTTGGTTTGAACATTTGTATAGAGAATCAATTGTTTAAGTATTTTTGGAGTTTTGAGTATACTTTAGCTATTTCAGACATTTAATTTTGACTATTTGTATATATTTTCAAGTATTCTGGAAAACTTAAAAGTATTTTATATATTTTGGATGTTTTTAATATACATTATATCTAAAAATAATTATTATATTTAGGTATATAAATTTATTTCGGATACATTCGGATATCCGAAATACTTCGGTTCGGGGCCGGGTTTGGTTTCGGTTCTATATATACCAAAATTTTGAACTCATTCGGATATTTAATGAATTTCAGTTCGGATTCCGTACTACTTTTTTCGATCGGGTTGGGTTCGGTTTCTCGGATCTGGATTTTTTTGCTCAGCCCCAATCACAAGTTATTTCAACAACTTCATGCATTATAATACAAGCTATATATTAAATATTATTCTTGAATGGTCGTCAAGATTGATGTTTAATGAGATGAAAACTTTGATCTCTATACCAGACACACAATACTTAAGTAATTATATGAAATACATATCACAAATATATTATAAATATAAACTTAAAATTTAATAAATGATAATGTTATAACACATTTTCATAAAAATTTAGAGTTTTATATTAAAATAAAACAAAAACTGCGCTAAGCACGGATAGCTAATAGATAAAAAATATGAATTGTGGTCGCTTAAATTATTAAATAGAAAAATTATTTAAAACAAATAGTTTTGTATAAAGTAAATTAAAAATATGTAATTTAAAAAAAAATTAAATCCTTAGATGTATGCACTAATAGGATTAGATGTTAAAATCAATAACCAAAGTAAACTAATTACATATATTAATATCTATTGATTTAAAACTAACAGCATGCACAATCTATATACTATATTAAAACACACACTAATACTATACATATAGAGAATATCTAATTAAATTTGATAATCGTATAATCTAATTTAAAAAATCAAAAGAAGATTTGAGAAATATTTCCGCACATAGCGCGGATCTGTATCTAGTGTTCATTATGATCTAATTAGCAAAGACATGCCAAAAAGTCTACTTATTTTCTTGGAAACAGAAACATGCCAAAAATGCGACCAACAGTAAATATATGTTTTCTAAAACATATTTTAATTGTATACGCACGTGAATAACGCTGTAGGCCATGCATGATGAATGTGATATGTATGTAGTAAGTCAAGTTTTACATTTACAGATAATTTTCTTAAAGGGCAACAATAGTGCGAAGTCAGTCAACGCACCTTTGTGGAGATGAAAACACCCAATGTTCCATTTGTGAAGAGCAAGAACACAGGCAAGAGTAGAAGTTAGAGTGTACATGTCGTCTTTGTCTTCGTCTCCGACGTCAGACACCCGAGTATGACAGCTGGAGTTTCCCCAGTGACCTTCTCCGGTATTTTGATTATACAAAATCCAATCTAGAGAATCTTGGAACATAGGTTTAAGCGCATCATCATCTTCGTTGTGGTCTTCTTCCACCATAGCTAACCAAGCCATATCATAAGCAGAAGGAGAGACAAATGAGTAAGGATCAAAATTGATGATGGACAACTGAATATCACTCTTGATCTGATTGACAAAAGCGTCGAGATCATCAGAAGAGGAACCATAGGAGAAGTTCATTGTCTCTCTCTCTCTCTCTCTCTCTCTCTCTCTCTCTCTCTCTCTCTCTCTCTCTCTCTCTCTCTCTCTCTCTCTCTCTCTCTCTCTCTCTCTCTCTCTCTCTCTCTCTCTCTCTCTCTCTCTCTCTCTCTCTCTCTCTCAAGATGGTCTGTAGAGTATGTGCGTTGATAAATGGCTCACTAAGTGTGTTTATATAGAGAAGAGAGTATGAATATTGATATCAAATATAACAATATGAAAAACGTGGTTTGCGATGAGTAGTTTGAATGACATCGTCTCTTTTACAGGAATAGTCTACTCATCTCTGTCTCCCGATAATATTAAATGGAGATCCAACGAGCTGTTGTTAAATCCCCATGTTATCATAGCGTCATTTTTTAAAAGAATTAAATCATAGTGAGACATTAACTACAAGCCTACAATATAAAATAAATTATAGTCCCTCGTCTTTTTTCTCTCAAAACAATTGTCAGAATTTATCCAAAGAAATTAGAAAAACAATTTTTACCAAAAAAAATTAGAAAAACAATACTGCTATGCGTGTATCTCCACATATCTCCGTAGCTTGTGTCAATATCTCTTTTCTCAATTTTAAACTTTATCGTTATGTCTTAATTATAGAACACGACTGAAGTAATATAGTCGTGCGGTTCTCCGCTGAGACAGACTTACCCCAAAGTGGATGGAAAGGATCAATGGTTTCCATGAAGAGAAAATGTATAAGACAGTACTAATAAAAGTACGTATATTCACTCGTCAAATAACTTTGAACTATACAACTTCAATATTGTATTATCATTTCTTAGCAAAAAAAAAAATTGTATCATCATGAATCATGATACATATTGGATTTGATCAAATATTGGCCATTTTTACCGCTTCAATAGTTAAACAATCACAATAGTGACACTTAACCTTTTGTACTGCTTTCTCTTATTACTAGTTATCGCAGTTTTTAAACTATTCTGTAACCACTAAAAATCTTCAAATATTAAACTACTTACTTGTTTGTTTTTTGAAACGCTTCTTCAGTACTATCCTATTTTCACCTTTATACTTTATTTTAGAGTAGAACATTTTCAGCGATATTCTATATACTACTCAAAAATAGAGAACTTTATATCTTCCTAGAAGTTTGGAACTTGTGTCCATGCTTTTTTTAACGCGACCACTCTGTTGGGAAATCCAAAAGCAAGAAATAGCATGGACTAGTGGCGGTTGAAGGAATTAAACCCAATACGGTGAACCCTGATTCAAATCTCGTTGATCACATGAATATGGGCTTGTTTTCGGCTCATTTGAATGTACAGGAAAAGGTTTATCTGTGGGTTATACCTCCACCCGGGAATTAGGTCTGTGTCTTTAATAGATCCGAATTTAATTTTTTTTCTTTCAAAAAAAAATCACATGGAAAAAAAAATTGTTTTCATTATTATTTAGTGCTGTTTTGATTTTTCTTCTCAATTTGTGTTATACGTGAAGTAATAAAGTGTTAAAAGTGTTGTATGAGCTGATGTTGTATCCGAAAGTTAGTTAATCCGAAGCTCTCTGGAGTAGGGAATGGCACGGGGCGAGTACTCGGTAAATTTTGGATTCTTAATATTCTGCTAGATTTATTTAAGTAGTTAAATTTGATATTTGTACTAAACTCATCCAAAACAAGTACTTGCCATACCAAATATTTGCCAAAATTTTGATTACTTACAAATTATTTGATTTGTTCTGTTACTTACTCAAATCTTTTATTTAAATCTAAATTACTTGATTACTAAAACTATACTTGAATTTAAATTATTTAAGTTAAGTATAATATATTTTGGACTGAAAATAGATTATTGGACTTATATATTTAAACAAAACTTTTTTATTTTTAAATCACTAATTTCTATTGAGTTTTGTTTATCAAAATGTAAATGGCAATATTTATATTGAGTTTTGTTTATAAAGACATAAATGTTAACAACATATATTTAATAGATATTAAGTATAGTTATTAAATGAAAAATGAGTAGTAAGTAACGAGTCAAGTAGATACAAAATAATGAGATTTGATATTTTACATGTACTTACAAGGTAATAAAAATTAGATATTTGTTACTTGGACTTGACAATAGCAAATACTTGCTTTTTCAAGTAGAATAGGGGATAAGTAGCAATTACAAGACGAGTACCGAGTAATTAAGCCCAATCCTACTAGATTAGTCTTCGACTATTGTCAATATTAAAGTAGTTTTTATGGTTCTTAAGAAACACAGTATTTATACAATAATATAACAGAGAGCTGATGAGATATGTAATGCCGCTGCTCTTTCCATACTACTAAAAATTAGTGACCAAGGATGAGCGTACTAGTTAACACACAATTTATCACTTGACTGGGAGAAAACTTCTGTCATGTTTTATTTGAGATATATAAACCAGATGATTCCTTTAACGTAGCACTCTTGGCCAAACAAGGCTTTCAAATCCTGCAAAAAACCAGAATACCTCCTGTCAAGAGTTTTGTTGGGTAAAGACTGCAAGTATGATCCTTTCTTGGAAGTAGAGGCATCGAACTCTTGTTCCTATGGTTGGATAAGTATTTTGAATAGAAGAAACTTACTATTGTCATTTGCTCCTATTTTGCAAGGTGCTTCCTTCGCAATGAAACATGACTTCACAATGACACTTCAAGCTTCAAGGAAATATACTAACCTCCCACCAACTGGGGTGCGAGGCGGCTCTCTGTTCCCGTAGATTTTTTGGACTATTTGGACAGCAAGGAATCAAATAATTTTTGAGAACATGCAGTTCAATGATACTGAGACTCTGATCAAAGCTGTCTCAGATGCTTGTGAATAGGAAGAAACTCAACTGGGCCACAAACCACAAGTCGCTCTACCTCGACTGCAACAACAAGGGTATCCCCAAACTCGGACACTATTACTGTATTACTATCAATACAGAGGGAAGATACTACATCAGAGGAGCACCACAGAGGAATGGGTTAGCTCACCTCTAGTCGCCGAAGGACTACAAATTTGGGAAGCATTATTCCAAGCTCACGCTTACGGTTTCAACAAACTCAAAAATCAAGTTGGACACTCAGGTTATCATCCGAGCCATCAATGGGAGAGACCAAATCAAGGAATTTTTTGAAATTCTTTAGTACATTTTCAATTTAACTTGTTATCTCTCTGAATTTTCTTTTTTGCATATTCCACAATCAGGCAACAACACAGCTGATTCTCTTGCTAAAAGGGCTCCGTCGGACATGTACTATGTTATGTAGACTACTCTAATATTAATGCAATTGTCTTTTAAAAAAGCAGATGACACTTCAAACTGTCAACAGAGAAAACATCTTGAATCCTAAGATGACAACCCAAAAAATAGTTCTATGCATAAGAGACTTGAATGAATCGACCAACCATCAAGCAGTTAAATCAGAATCAGAGTCATTGTTTTCACCTCTGCTAAGTAGTTTAGGGTCCTCCATGATTCATAGCCCCAACGTCAATGATCACAGTCTAGAATAATGCACATGGGAACTATACAAACATACAAAAAAGATTGAGTTCTCTCTCCCCACAAAATTGTTTTTTCTCGCGGTCTAGCTCTCTTCCCGCTCTGATGGCTGATGGTGGGTCTCTACCCGTCAATTGCCACCCCAAATCACTTCCGCGTCCAGCCCAATCGCCTATCGAGCTCTGGCCTTCCCTTCTCCTCCTTGCTTCATCAGTTATGGTTCTTTGCCTAGATAACGTCTGGATCAAGCGAACCAAACCGGTTTTTAAGTGTGCTCTCAGATTCCCCACAGTGATGGCAAGGTCGTGGGTGGTTGGATCTTCACAGGAGGCGCCGATTTGAGTGTAGATCTAGGGTTTGACTTCAGATGGATCTAGGTCAGATCTACTTTGGAGGGTCGCTGGAGTGGTAGAACATCACTGCCTACGCTCATCTGGTTAGCTTCATGCCTCCCCTGTCTCCTCTTTTGGCTGCTCTTGCAAGAAATTCCCCATCTTGCTCCTCTGATGAAAGATGAAATGGCGACGCTGAGGCCTCTATTGGGTATTTCTTTTCCGTCTTGGTTTCGCAACAGCCACAATGACGTTTGGATGGGTTCAGATCTGTTTGGTGGATCAATATAGCTCAGATTTTTCCGGTTATTATGATTTATTTCTGCTCCAAATGGTGGGTCTTTCATCTCCTCTGCCTGTTGATGGAGCCTCAAGCTCCTTCGGATTCAAAGTTACAGAAGAAATTTGACCGTCGTTCCCTACCTCCTCGACGCTTAGAAGCTGGAATCCTTTTAGTTTTCTGCTCGTTTGTTGGGATTGGAGTTAAGCCGTTAAAACCTTTGTTTCCTTTAGCCATCAGTGGTGCCTCATATTCTTTTTCTTCGTGTAGGGTTTGGTTCACAGAGAGCGGTTTATCGCCTTTCTGAAGTGTGCTGCGTCTAGAGTGGAACTTAACGGATGTGATGGCCGGACTAGAGCTTTGTCAACCCTGCTTTGCCTGTCCTCCAGTCAGAGTCGCCTTCATGACAGTCTGCATTTTCTTGAACTATTCCCCAGTTGTCAACTATAGAGATAACGATATGATTTATAGAGATAATGATAAAGTCTTATGTTGTGGTTATCTAAATACATAGTCCTCTCGTGATAAGGACATAGTCTCTTGTATATATACTTGTACACTTTGATCAATAGAGACACACGTTTACAATCTATTTCATGGTATCAGAGCAGATACGATCTCTGACCTAATCTCTTATTGCTTCCGCATTATTTTCTACAAGCTTGTGATCTTTGTTTTCAATCATGGCTTCTACTACCCCTTCTATGTCTGAGACTCTTTTGTCCAGCACCTCTTATGCTAATACTTCTACTTCTGCCGAGAGTTCTATATCTACTTCTCCTTATTATCTACATCCCTCCGAGAATTCCGGTGTGCTGATCACGCCAATGATTCTTAAAGGTGATAATTACTCTGAATGGGAAACAGAGTTTTGGAATTCACTTCAAGCAAAACAGAAAATAGGGTTTCTCGATGGTACCATACAGAAACCAACTTCAAATCCTGATCTTGCCCAATGGACTTCCGTCAACTCGATGGTCGTCGGATGGATACGTACCTCCATTGATCCGAAGGTTCGCTCTACTGTTTCTCATGTTGCTGACGCAGAGAAGCTTTGGGACTCTCTGAAACATCGCTTCTCCATCAAGAACAGTGTTCGGAAACACCTTCTAGAGGATGAAATTACAAATTGCAGACAGAATGGCCAGTCTGTCCTCGAATACTATGGTCGTTTATCTAAACTCTGGGAAGAATTACAAAGCTTCAAGCCAATGGTTTCATGCACGTGTGCTGCTGCTTCCGAGATTGACAAAGAACGAGAAGATGCTAAGGTTCACAAGTTTCTCTTCGGTCTCGATGAGTCGCGGTTTGGCACCGTCCGTTCTCAGATTATAGATGACGATCCACTACCTGATCTCAACATCGTTTATTCTCGAGTCATTCGTGCAGAACAACACTTGAATACGATGCGTACTACTGAAATCAAACAGGACGCCATTGGATTCTCAGTTAAAACAGAGTCTCCACAACCTGTTACCTCCATGACTGCTGCTACTATGTCCTCTTGCAACCGGGATGCTAATCGCTCCTGCACTCACTGCAAACGCAAGGGTCATGAAGCAGCTGAATGTTTCTTACTACACGGGTATCCTGACTGGTTTCTTGAGCAACAACAGCAACGTCAATCTCAAGGTCGAGGACGAGGTGGCCGTAACTCTACTTCAGGTGGTCGCGGTCGTGGACGTGTTAACTCGGTGTCTGCAACTACCAGCAATACTCCTACTTCTACTCAAGATCAAATTGCGACACTAATCAGCCTACTTCAATCTCAAAACAATCAGCTGTCTACTGATCGATTGTCTGGTAAGATACTGGAGCCTTCCATCATATGACTGGTGATTTGTCTCTTCTCTACGATAGTATCGACATCGTTCCATCTGCGGTTACTTTCCCTGATGGCTCAGTTTCTAAAGCTACTAAGATCGGCAAATTACGTTTAAATAAAGATTACTTCTTGATAAACGTTCTATATGTGCCGAATTTTAACTGCACTTTGATATCCATCTCGAAGCTTCTTAAACAAGCGGGTTGCATTGCCATCTTTACTGATACATTGTGTGTCTTGCAGGACCGTTTTACGAGGACCCTGATTGGAGCAGGTGAAGAGAGAGAGGGGGTTTACTACTTCACGGGAGTCACAGTTGCTAGAGCCAATCAGACTGGAAAAGAAAAGATATCTCCTACAGTCTTATGGCACCGACGACTTGGACATCCCTCCTACAAGATTCTTTCTTCCTTACCTATGTTTTCGGATTTACGTGTTAATTTAGATACTCCTGCGTGCGATATTTGCTTTAAGGCAAAACAAACACATTCTGTTTTTTGAGATAGTTTTAATAAAGCTTCGGCACCTTTTGAGTTAATTCACTGCGATGTTTGGGGCCCTTACCGTACTCTTTCCTCTTGTGGCGCTGCGTATTTTTTTAACTGTGGTTGATAATTACTCCAGAGCAGTCTGGACCTATCTTATGCTTGAAAAATCTGAAGTTCAAAACCTGTTACGGAACTTTTGTACAATGAGCGAAAAACAGTTTGGCAAACCGGTCAAATGCATTCGATCAGATAATGGTACAGAATTCAAGGTGTTAACTTCTTATTTCCGGCAACAAGGGATACAACACCAAACTTCATGCGTTGACACACCCCAATAGAACAGCCGTGTGGAACGTAAGCATCGCCACATATTAAACATAGCTCGATCTCTTCTTTTCCAAGCCAATCTACCGGTATCCTTTTGGGGCGAGAGTATCCTTACTGCGTCTCACTTGATCAACCACACACCTACACCACTTCTGCAAGGAAGAACTCCTTATGAGCTTCTCTATGGAGTTGCGCCTTCATTTGACTCTCTTCGCATTTTTGGCTGCTTGTGCTACGCTCATCGACGACCACGAGACAGAGATAAATTTGGAGATCGCAGCCGCAAATGCTTGTTTGTAGGATATCCTTATGGAAAGAAAGCTTGGAAGTTATTTGATATCGAGAAGAATGAGTTCTTTGCTAGTCGTGACGTCGTGTTCCTTGAAGACCAATTTCCTGGAATTCAAGATACAGAACATGTCACGCCTCCGATTTACCAACCTGACATCGCCATTGATGACTGGATATCACCAGTTTCTCCATCACCTTTGGTGATTACTACACCCATTCTTACTGATACACAACCACACACTACTACCTCCACTGATACACAACCATTGTCTCCTACCACAACACCTCTGATCACTACATCTACTCCTGATACTACTACCATACCAGCACCGACCTCACCCGTTCCGTCAGTTGTTGAGCAGTCAGACTGTCTCTCTCCTGGTCTCCCACAACTACTCGATCGTGGTCATAGATCACACAAACCGTCTGTGCTTCTCAAGGATTACGTCATCAACGCTACACTACTTCAAGAACCCTCTCCTCTCGCTCCAACTTCTTCTGCTTCGGGTCCTTCTATCACGGTCTCATGTACCACACCTTACCCTATTTCTGCTTACCTCTCACGGGCAAATTTTTCCGCAGAACATAAGGCGTTTGTTGCATCTCTGACGTCAAACATTGAACCTTGCAATTATAAGGAAGCTTGCCTTGATGATGAATGGAATGACTCCATGACTGATGAGTATACAGCTCTTGAAGTACAGCACACATGGGACGTCACCTCCCTTCCTCCAGGCAAGAAAGCGATTGCTTGTCAATGGATCTATAAGAACAAGTACCTCTCCAATGGTAAGATTTTTCGTAAAAAGTCTCGCCTGGTCGCTTGTGGGAATCGACAGCGAGAAGGACTCGACTACACCGACACCTTTGCGCCTGTTGCAAAGCCAACTACTGTTCGTCTATTACTTCAAATTGCTGCTGCAAAGAAGTGGAAAATACATCAAATGGACGTTCACAACGCCTTCTTGCACGGTGACCTGAAAGAGGAGGTTTATATGAAGTTTCCACCTGGCTTCGAGCATCCTGATCCTACCAAAGTGTGTCGCTTACGCAAGTCTATTTACGGTCTAAAGCAGTCCCCACGTTGCTGGTTCGCTAAGCTTTGTACAGCCTTGCAAGATTACGGTTTCAAGCAAAGCAGAGCTGACTACTCACACTTCTCGCTGATTAAGGGAAACATGTCGTTACATATTTTGATATACGTGGACGATTTCATTGTGGCTGGCAACGATATTTCTACCATTCAACGGTTCAAGAACTACTTAAGCAAGTGCTTCCACATGAAAGATATGGGCAAACTCAAGTACTTTCTTGGCATTGAAGTTGCTCGCAACAATGAAGACATCTTTCTATCACAGCGCAAGTATGCGCTTGACATCATCTCCGAGACTGGTCTACTGGGCTCTAAACCTTGTTCACAAACTAGCTTTGGCCGTTAGTCCCAACTTTGCTGATCCAGAGGCTTATCGTCGCTTAATTGGACGACTGATCTACCTTACTTTTACTCGACCTGAGATTTGTTATGCTGTCCACATACTTGCACAGTTCATGCAGACTCCGCTACAGGTTCATTGGGACGCAGCTTTGCGAACGGTACGCTACCTCAAAGGCTCTCCTGATCATGGCATACTCCTATGCGCTGACTCTAATCTCTCCATTCGAGCCTATTGTGACTCGGACTGGAATGCTTGTCCATTAATGCGACGATCACTCAGTGCTTACATAGTTCTACTTGGCTCTTCTCCCATCTCTTGGAAAACTAAAAAACAAAAGATGGTTTCATTATCTTCGGCTGAGGCTGAGTATCGCTCGATGGCCGCAGCCTTAAAAGAACTGAAGTGGATCAAGCAACTCCTCCGAGCATTTGGAATACCTCATGACCATCCGATGCAACTTTTCTGTGACAGCAAAGCGGCCATTTACATAGCTGCTAACCCGGTCTTCCATGAACGCACCAAACATATTGAGTCAGACTGTCATTTTGTTCGAGATGCTGTTGAAGACAAGCTGATTACTACATAACATATCAGAACCACTGAGCAGCCGGCAGACATTTTAACAAAAGCTCTCCCGACTCCTACATTTTCATATCTACTGTCCAAGCTAGAGATTCAAAACCTTTCACCTCCAACTTGAGGGGGGTATAGAGATAACGATATGATTTATAGACATAGTCTCTTGTATATATACTTGTACACTTTGATCAATAGAGACACACGTTTACAATCTATTTCATCAACTCTAATGATCTCTTCTCTTGTTGCAGGTTCGGTTACAAGCTCAAGTTGAGATCTACTGTAACTGAATGGTTGTTTAGATTTCTGTCATTTACAAAGCTTTATTCATGTCTTTGAGGATTGCGATTAAATCCTCTTTGTTCTTGATAGTCTTTTTTTTAACTATTTTGGTGGCTCTTTTCAACACCATTGCTTTGATTAGCTGGTTAGATGCCTAGGATTTGATTTCTGCAAAGCCTTTTATTTCCTTGATTCATTGTTTGGTTAATTAAAATTTACACTTTATCAAAAAAAAAAAATGCACACGGTAACAACTTTTTTCTCTTTATAATTTATCAAATAGTCAAAATGATTTTTAAAGTAGAAAATGTAGTTAAGTTCGAAATTTTAAACTGTAATTTTTTTAACTGTAACAGTTTTCAGATTCAAGTGATCTGACTAACCGTAAATATTGTCAGCTACACATCCGACCACTGAGTTATCGTTTTCATAATGTATGTGAACACAGAAACATCCCTAGAAAAAAGTAATATTTTGACAAGTTCTTTTTTCGTTACTGAAAAGTCTAAATGACGGAAACATCAGCCAAACGAAACCGAAACATCGGAGAAAACCGCAATTGTTATAGGCATGAGACACAGAATACAAGTTTAAAAGAATCTCCATAACCTTAAATGGATACACGCAAATCATACATTCATACTGACTTTTTCATAAGCTCAAAAGAACTAAATTATTTTCTCATTGACTTTTCGATGCCGCGTCGTAGATGAATTAAGGTATTTAATTAAAAAAACAGACTTTAACAAAAAAAAAAAATTGGGAACTATAGTTTATTAAGGTATGCTCAAATACAGGCTCAAATATAAGTATATAACTCTATACGAGTACAGAGTGAAAACATAATTAAGTAATTGAAATGATAAAATGTTAAAACTAGGATTTCATGAAGAGTGTCACTTTGACATTTTCTATATAAGTTAAGAAATTGATTGAAATGTATTAATGTTCTTATTAATTACATATATATTTAACTAATATTATTTGAAAAATAATATTATTTATTGAATATACATATTTACAATTAACGTTAAGCTTATGGTAGATATAACTTACATTAAAATTATAACTTTAATGATACTTTTTATTAAACAGATGGAGTTATAGATGATAAAGATATACTATGATTTTATTCTATTATTTTTTTTGACAAGAATAAAAAATACTTTCTCTAATTTCAGAAAGAGTGTTATTTTGACATTTTAAAATTTCAATGCAATTTTTGTTTATTTTAAAGCTATGCATTGATCTTATAAATATTGTTTTTTTTATCTCAAATACTATTAGTTAAATATGTATAATTTATAAGAATATAAATATATTTTAATCATTTTCTTAATCTGTATGAATAGTATCAAATTGACATTTCTTTACGAAACAGAAGAAGTATCATTTTATGTTGGTCATTTTTCGTCTATTTCTATAATTTTCCATCAATAATTGATAGATTATTTAGTTTTTGTTTAGTACCTGTGAAAAAGACTATCGAGTTCATGATGAATCTCTCTGGTTTAAAAATTACGGAAATAAAATATGCAAGATTCATTTAAAAATAGACGTACGACTGGAAATTTATTTTTGTATTTGCCTTATTCTTGTGGTGTGGAGTAGAACAATGATGGCCATATACACGACATAGCCAAGGGATTCAAAGGCCACAAGCATTTCTAATTGGAAAACAAAATTTTTAGAACTCTTTAGAAACGTATAATTATTATTCTGACAGCACCATCATCTCATAGATCGATCATATGAAAGATTTCCCATGAACATCCTGTTAAAGTTCTTGGATGAATTTTTGAAAATTTTGTATGAAAAGAAAACCTCTGAAGTTTTTTACTTTAATCAACGAAAAAGATACTTGTTAGATGGATGGAATAATATGTAAAGCATTAGAAAGCCTAAGTTCAAAAGAAAAAAAAAATATATATATATATATATATATATACATATATGTAAAGCATGTAACTAGCATAGTTTTATTAAAATACATTCTAATTGAACTTGGTAGAATTGTGGAACTTGCTGTGCCATTAGTCAATTTAAAGGCTTTTTATATACGAGGTAGTTTTGATTCTCATGAAATACAAGTTTCTTTGAGTGTTACAAGGAATCGTCAACGTAAATATGATGCAAATAACCATTCAGCGTACATGTATGTGTTGCAGGGAACTGCATCGTAGAATTGTTGTTCACAAAACTGTTCATCATGCATGCATGTGTTATACGTAGTTGATTTTTGATGTTTACAAATAGATTAAATATTACTGGTAAAAAGTATAGCATTTATACAATTTTTATCTGTAAGTCTATATGTAAATTAGAAGATAAGGTATATAAGTATAGTCATGGAATTATTGTTGGAATCAGATTGGATATCTGTTGTAATTAGTGCCAAAAATTTGTGATATTGGAAAGTAAAAAAGGAACGAAACCCAACCATGTGAGAAAACAGAGATTCTTGTATGCATGAAATAAATACCACTTTAAAGGCATAGTGAGATAAACACCAGATTTCTTTGTTGTATTACATAAAAAAGCTATAGATATTCTCCAATTTAAAATCCAATATACTGATTTAACTGTGGAAATTAGAAATTGTGATAGCTAATTTTAAAAAAGAAATTTTCAACGGTTGAAAAAATATGGCCATACAACAAAGTGAATACATCTTCCATTCCGGACTGTCGCGATTTGTCTTTTCCGAACAAAAACTCAAAATTGATTTTTTTTTTTTCTCATTCTATGTTAACAATCAAATAATATATACAGCGGATCTTGTAGGATCTGGTAGTTTAAAGCAAAAAAATAAATTATGTAAATAACAGAAAAATGATGGAGGCGGCTGTGTTTTTGAGTCACAGAATTTGTAATTTTAAGAGAAAAAGACAAAAAAAAAATCTGCGGTTATAATCCTTCATTAAAAAGAAGCTAAAATAATCCAAAAATCAGTTTAAAAGAACTCAACTCAGGCAGTAGTAGACAATTAAAACTCGGAAATCACTGCACCAAATGAACTTTGTTTATAGATCAACATGAAGGTATAAACTACAATCCCCGTGAAACTCATGAAAATAAATATCCGATTAATCAATTTGACGCTAGTCTTGGACTCTTGGGTCGATCGTACATGCTGTGCCTATGGGCCATAACTGGCTACAGGTCAGTATGTCGTTTTGGTTACAGCTGCATTCAACATGCATATGTACGTTTTGGTGGTTTTGTCTCCCAGAGTTAGAATCCGAAATTTGTGGTTTTGACAGGGATCGTTGAAAGAAAAAACATTGTACAATTTAAAAGAGAAAATCAGTTGAAAACAGGTGTGGAAGGGAGGGGGAAAGTGTGAATTTGGTAGATTTTGTACTATATTCTTATTTTATGAAAATATTGATTAGATGAGTGTGAAAGAGTGAGTGGTGGATATATATATATATATATGTAATATTGACTGAAGTGATAGTAATATACGAAAAATGAAAACCCGAAGGCAGTGCCGGCTTAAAATTATATTGGACCCTTGGACAAATTTTTTTTACTGCATTATAATTAGTTAAGCATAATATTATGCACCCTTTTTATCATTAAATTTAGTTAATTTTTAAGATGGACCAATGGCATATGCCATGTTTGCCACCCCCTAGAGCCGGAGCTGCCTGAAGGTTGCGGTTAACACGTGAAACAGTCTAATTAATTGTGTTAAAAAATGGCTTACTAATACTAATTAATTATGCTTTTGCATGGCGATAAATAAACAGTCATGCGAGTAAAAGAAAAAAACCCTCTGTGACGGTTATTTGGCAATGGAGAAAGCGACTGTTCATCGCCAATCGATAATTAAGATCAAATTGATGAGATTTTCGGTGATTATGTGTTTTTTATTCTTCTCTTTCTGTAGGAGAACTCCATTTACAACGAATTGGAGGTTCGTTGCTCTTTCTTTCAATACGATGTTGCAATCGTCGATGTGGATTTTATGGCCATGATCGATGACAAAATAACCAATCAAATTGTGTTGATTTTCGTATCAAGTGATTAGCTATGGAGATAACGATCACCAAAAAAACCGTTATGGACTCTAGATGTAGAAAATGATCTAGAGATTGAAGGAAGAAGTTTGATGTCATCCACGAATGATTTTTCCAGAAATTATATTTTGATATAATGTATTTGGTACCAAAATATAATGTTAAAACCATGGATTGCATGATGGAAGAGATCAGCAATACAAAGACGAAGTTCTAATCTTTTGTTGTATGAGATATTCATACAATCGTTAAAATTTGTTCTTTCCAATCTTTATTTTTTACGGTTAAATTAAGATATTGGATTCTGAAACAAAGAATATATATAAACCTAGATTGGATTAAGACTAAGTAATATAACAAAGAGAATCAATATTTCTAATGGGAAAACAATATTTTAAAATCGTAAGAAAATCAATATAGTTGATACTCTAATAACAAAGACCTCTTAGAGAGAATCATCATCTGACTCTGTTTCCTGGGTTCTATTGGTTTTTTCATTATCTTACTATGTTATTTGTTGTGTTTTCATTATTTTTATGTATGTGTTTGTATATTTTGCTTACAATATTATTAGTAAAGTTAAGTTGTTAAAAAAACAGTTATGCAAAAAATGACGTTTACAATATCTATCTATATATATAAAGTAGATTTTTACCTCTTCTTATGATATGTGGAAGGGAGTTTGTTGACATGTGTCATTTTTTTTTAGTTTTACATTAGTTACTTTTTTTTTTTTAGATTACTACAATTTGGTTCACTATTTTCTAATTATGCACTATCTAATCATTCTCATACTAACAATCATGTTTTAAAGTTTGATAATCTATTTTATTGTTCACACAAATGCTAAATAAATTAAAAATAAGTAAAATAATATAAATATATTTTAGATATTAAATTTATTCACAACTAAAAATAACATAAATATTCACTATTTTATTATTTTTTAATTATTTTCTATTATTTCATTTATAAATTATATATTTATTTTTGTACTAACCAAACTAAGAAAAATAATCTAGAGCACAACACATCTAAACATAAAATCTCCTAAATCATAGAGAAAAACAAAATATCATAGTAACAATAACTCAATAAAAGTCCACAACTAAAAGGAGATCAAGAAAAAAGTAACTTACCTACTTTATCATAGAATGTCTTGACCAGAACAAGCAGAGATCAGAAAAGAATAGAAAGATATACTGTGAGACAAAGCAATCCCTCTAACACAAAGGAGCACGGTCAAAAACCAGCGCAACGAACCAAGAAAGAGGGTTAGAAGAAGAATAATCAACAGAAGACCAAAATTGTCATGAAGCAAGAAGACATGTGTCTAAATGCAACATAAGCACAATCACCAGCTAAGAGGTAAGAAGCACCTCACGAACTAAACAAGCACAAACAAGACACACATGCCAGCGAAGAACCACAAAGCCCTGGTTAGAAGAGACCAAAGTTCCAAGAGATTATCTCTGCACACTTATACTAAAGGAAACATGGGAAGAAGAGAAACAACCTGATGGAGGGAGAATGGAAGCCAACCACTGAGAAACCAGAGTCCAAGCTTGAGACCAAAAACAACATTCCAAACCTACAGAACATACACAGAGGAAAGCACTATCTAAACCTGGAGTGGCAAACATGACAAAAAATAGAGCCACGGAGACGCGAGCAGTGATGAAAGCTACAACAAGATGAGAGAAGAGAGAAGAAAGGGTAGACGAAATGAGATCAGCAAACCGTGGAGCCATCCTCGAGATATTAAAGAGAGCATAGAAATCATATCACCAAAAACCAGATTTCGAAAACCAAGACGAGCATGGACTATCAACGGTAAGCCAACGACGAGGAAAACAACATCAAAGACGACTAAATTTTGACCCAACCCAAGGAGATGCACTAACATAAAACAAAATATAAGGAAGAATAGGAGCATCTAATATTGACCGGAACATCCTACAACGCCATGAGAAACAACCGCACAACTTGAAACTTAGAAATCTAATCTATAACAAATACGTACCAGATAATCTCACATGAAAAAAAGTGAGGAACAACAAAAGCACGGAGATGAGACTTTTTCCGGTGATGGGTGAGAAGCACAACACACCGGATAGATAAACGAAGTATATAGATGGTGACGGTTCAATGTCAAAATATGAAGAGAGGACACAAAATATCTTTAAAAAATAATGTTTAAATTATATTCTAATAATTATAGTTAACAACAATAAAATAATATTTTGCGCGAAATCCAGACATGTTCCTAGTTATTAGTAAAGTAAAGTTGTTAAAAAAACAGCTATGCAAAAGATGACGTTTTGTCTGTCTTTCACAATTATTTGTTTTGTAGGCCTATTAGCGTTAAACATACGTTTGAAACACATCAAACACGCTACTACAAATTTATGTCAAACCATTCAAAAAGCGGGATCGTTCTTATTCTTCCATCATTCTTGCGAGTACTATGACCGGCATCAGCATGATGTGTTTTTGCATACAATTGTTTTAGCACGACAATGTTTAATTTATACGAATAAGGCTGAAGATGTCAAACTAAACCACGGATAGGGCCATTATGTTTCCAGGATCCATCAAGGCATCAACATAAAAGAGTACAGTAAACAATATTTACATATAATGTAATAGTTGAATACTTTTGTTAATAAAGGTTAATATGTAGTTAAATAATTTCCGGCAAGGGCTTTACATTTCAAACTCTAGATCCACCATGATACCAGTTATAAAATTTTGATATATATCTCAGGCTGTGAATCTGAAAAGCATAAACAGGGATTATGGATAATTTTGTTAGAATTTAATCTTAATTAAATTCGATATCTAAGAAAACCAATAAGTTAAGCAAATATAGTTCATGGAATCATGGTTCATGTAAGAAAACCAATAAGTTAAAGAAAATTTAGCATATTTTTTAATTGCTAATTTCAATGATGGTGTGTAGCAGAGAAAATAGCAAAAATATTTGAAACACTAGAGAGAAAATGAATTGAGATAAATTTCCCTTTATGAATATGTAAACTATTTACAAACTCTTAAGATTCATTTTAATAATGTCTCAAAAACTCAATTCTTTCTACCCATAGCTTTCCAGTTCAACCCATGAAAAATCTATAATAGTACATTTCAAGATTTAAGTCACTGTATAGAATAACAAAAAATTTAGTGTTTTAAAATATATAAGAAAACTATTTTTGGCAAACCATACCATATATATTACATAATTCTAGAACTGGTTAATATATTGGCATTTAGGTTATTGAAAAATAAAATCATAATAGTCTTATTTTTTTTTGCTGCAAAACTATTTAAAAGTTTATTAACTAGTATTTATTTATAAGTTCAAATGTCATAATCATACAATTAAAAAATATGGTAAACTGATTCTGCCAAAAATATACTTAGTACAAACTTTTTGTTAGTGAAGATTGTATTTTGTAAGCAATTATGCAGGCTTGCATATTTACATTTTTCATTTCATAATCTTGTTATGATTGTTAAATATTATGTAATCGAATTTTAAAACATGATTTTAGTTAATCTGAAGTTTACCAATCAATCTCTGTTTTTAGGTTTATGATATGTACCCTTTTATTTTAGCCAGTCACACTAATCCCAAAGGTGTGCACAGAGAAAATACTACCCAAAGTTTTAGTATTTGTGATTTGTTTCGTATGGTAAGAATATTTAATTTTTGATTTGTTTAGCTTTGGAAAATATGGATATCCGGAAGATATATAGGGGGTGATTGGTTGTGGCTTAAGCTTTATATTTTTGGCTGTAGAATTTATGCTGTAGATTTATTTGCTGTGAATATTTTTGCTGTGGATTTATAAAGCGCTATTTTCTTACTCTAGAAATAAAACTCTCTACAGCCCTTTTTTAATTTTCTAAAGATATTTTTGCTGTAACTGTTTAAAAGAAAGGAAAGCTTGATTGGTTAATATGTATGGCTATAAACTAAATTTTGGCTCTCTAGAGCATCCACAGCCACAACCAATCACTCCATAGATGTTTGCACATATTTACGAATACTTATACATATAAAATATGTTTAACTGAATACAAATAATCTAAAAAGTTTGATATAAGTTTGTTCTTTAAATTATTATTTTGCATGATATATAAAATTTAAAATTAAAAAGTAGTAAAATTTTACATTTTTTGTAAATTTTAAACTTAGTTAACAATAATAATAAGATAAGAAAAAGTTATAATTGTCATAATAGATTTTTTATTTAATATTTTTATAAATAATAATATGAATATAATTTATTAAATTATATGTTAGAATAATAAATATATTAACTTATAAGTTTAAAACTCTAAATTTAATAAAAATATAAATGTATTTATACATCTTCTGGAACGGGGCAGATATCAGTTTCTCAAAATTTTAGTATTTATAATTTGTTTCAATTTTAATGGATATTAATTTTTATTATTTGTTTTGTTTAGATAATTTACGGATATCCAGATTTATCAGATCGAATAGAAATGAATAACGAATTGAATCAAATTTATCAGATAAAATATCCAGCCCTAAGGGACTCGTACTTGATTCGGCCAAAAGAATTGTTGGCTGACTGGTCTAAAACTTTTTTGTGTAATATAAATAATGGGAATAATTAAAGTTTGAACTTTTTTAAAAACACTTATTCCGTTCTATAGTACATATGATTGGATTATTGGAGATATGGAGGCTTTACAACACTATATGTTGGTATTTTATTTACGATATTTTCAGATTAGTTTTAGATTCGTGACCATTGACCAACCAACAAATTGACAAAACTAGAAGTTCTCATTCCGGACTGTGAGTTGCAGCACATGATTTTCTTTTTTCTTGCCAAAAAAATAAAATCATTTTATGCATTTTATTTAGACCATTTTGCTTGCCGCACATGATTATCTAGGGAATTTGGTTGTTGTTTTTTTTTTCCAAACCAAAAAAATAAAATCATTTTACGGCAATTCTCAACAGTGTTCTTTCTTTTTGGACAAAGTTAATAATTCAAGATATTCTTGGAAATAGTTTTAGAATTCAGAATATTTGTCCATTTAAATAGTTTTTAATATACAATGAGATCGATTCGAAGACCTGTTAAGAAATTATTTTAAGTAATTTTCTAATAATTATTTTAGTTAAAATGATTTAATTAAAACCATTCAAAATAGTCAAAATTCATTTTTTAAAAAATATTTTTTCTAGTGGTTAAAATCCCCTTTTTTGTATAAATACTGTTGGTTTTGAAATTAGATAACAACTGTATTTAACTTATAAAACGATTCTATCAATAAAAATTAGGATCAAAAGACTTTCAACAAATGGAAAAGCTTGGACTATTTTGGCCAAATATATAGTTAAAGAACTTTGGGTAGTTTTTTCATAATCAATACTATATTTGTTTTAAAAAAAACTTAGAAATTAACCTCCACCAGGTCATCTTAATTTGTTATACAGATTGCAGAGAAGCCACACATTTTGTATTGTCGAGTTTCTATGTCTTCTTGATTTTTATCATATAGTGTCAGTGTCAATACTTCTTGATATGCAAGTTGCAATGACCGATTTTCAAAAAAAAAAAAATTGCAATGACCATCGACGAGCAATTCTCTAAAGTAAAAGGTGGATTAGGCCAGTCTGGATTCATGCATTGTATATATATATATATATATATATATATATATATATATATATATATATATATATAAGAGATCTGCATCTTGCATATTTATTTTTAAGCGAGAAGTGCTTCTTCATGTTTAAATATTTAATCATTTTCTTATCTTTTGCATGGCCAGAAAACTTTATGCTCTAATTCAAAAGAATTTTAAATATTTACTTGTATATATAATTCAGAAAACCCGGTAGTGGAGATCTTGATTTTGGGGTTTGATATCCTGATAGAAATCCAGGAGAGTAGGATCCTTGATACGTCGGTATTGAAGCATTTTATAAAAGAATATCTTCTAAATTTTCTTGTATATAAATATACAAATTTATCTTCTAACTTGTTTCGGCGAAACAAATATAAAGATGAAAATAGAAGTTATTTATATCGAACTGGCTCATAATGAAGATTAATTTCTAAGTTTATATAATTATGACTCTACCGTAACGGTGGAGGATCTCTTTTGCGTTCGAAGAATAAGGCCTTGATTGGTAGAGCATTAGCATTAGCATTATACTTTACATTATCCAATCAACATTTGTTAGAAAAACATTTAGAAAAGCATTTACTAAATGCTAATGCTCTCCAAATGCTCTCTGGCAAATGCTCTCATATGAAGCTTCTGGAAAAGCATTTGCATTTATAATTTATAAATTTAAGAATAATATATAATTAGTTCATTTATTTGATTTTTAATAATATCATAAAATTATTTTTATATCCAGAAAATGAAATTTTGATTTCTAAAATAAATATAAATATTTTTTTTTAAATATTATTTCACATTTAAAATATAATTTAATTATATTTAATTCAATTAATTTTATAAATTATATTTTAAATTAATTATATAAATTGATTAAATAAATTATATAAAATAATTTTTATAATTATTATATAAATTAGTTATAGAAATTATATTTTAAATTAATTATATAAATTAAATTATATTTAAAATATAATATAATTAAATTAATCACATAAATTATATTATATTTTAAATGCAAAATATTATTTTTAAAATAGATATTTTAATTGTAAAATTTATTTTTGAAAATAACATTTTCGATATAAACATAATTTTTGAAATTAGTAAATAAAATAAAAAGAATTAATATCTTTTATATATTAATATAATATATATAAAATAAAATAAAAAAAATATATATATTAGAAATATATTCATTATAAATAAATATAGTATATATTATATACTAATTTTAATAATAATTTTAAATAGCATGTCCATATTGTTCTACCAATCAATATATTAAACAGTTTAGCAAAAGTATACAGCTTTTGCAGCATACTGCTTTTATAGCATACAACTACTGCTTTCTCATCTGCTTTGCCAATCAGGACCTAAGTCGTTGATCATTTGCTTAAGTCGAGTATAGAGGAAAAAGTGGCAGCTACTGTCTATTTTATTTATGTTGCTTTATTCTATTTCTCTGCTCAAACTCTTGGAGTATTACATTTTCAACAAAAAGAAAGAGAAGAAAAAGTGGAGGCCAAGTTGTTGAGCAAGCTCGAGGAGTCCAGTAACATAGAGACAAGCCAACGTGGACAAGAGCCCTTATTTGTTTGGTCTCTATTTATTTTCCAGTAGTTTTTTTTTACTTTCAATTTTATTACCCAAATTATTTTATTACCTTAAAATTTTAATTTATATAACGAAGTGCATAATCAAATCCTGAATAACAATCTATGAAGAGCAAAGGAAGTAAATTATATAAATATAGGAAAAAAATTTGAATGTTCTTTATTGTGAATTTTGGGGACCATGCGACAGGTACGGAGATTCCTAAACTAAGAACATGTCCACATGGGAAGAAAATGATAGTGCAAATAGATCCATATGCTTTCCTTTTCGGGAAATTTTCCCTTAGTTCATGTAATAACATTAGTGATCACGTGAATATTATTGACTTCACTGATCCACATTTTTTATCCCAATAATATTTAGTATTTACATCATGATAGAGTGAGATTTTTTTAAATAATCAATAATCTTTGGAGGAAGAAAAATGTAAATAATTGATGAGTTGCCTGCCCCTACTGCTGGTGCTGGAATTCCAGATCTGGTATAAAAAAGATGTCTGCAAACTAGCAAAAATAGATTTAGGGGGTGTATTCAATCTAATATTTGAGGTGATTTGATTTTCAATGGAGTTTTAGATGATTTAAATAAATTACAGATATTTAAGTGATTTTTATTAAAGCACTCTAGAATATCACATAAAACCATGAGATTTGGATTTTATTTTTTTAACTAAAAAACTCCATTCAAACACCCTAAAATCACCCGAAAACTTTAAAACTGCATAACTTAAATTAAATTCAATAACAGTGGATTTCAGAGTACTTTACGAAATGTCAAGTTCAATAACAGTGGATTTTAAATGATTTTTTAAAATTCATGTTATGAAAAACAGTGAATTTATCATTTTAATATAAATCACTTAAAACTCTCAGTTAAATACACCCATCTTAATAAAATCTAATAGTACACTTTTGTTGTGGTTCGAAGATAAAATTAAAGAGAAGAATCATAGAAAATAAATTATTAATAAAGATAATTATACGTTCTGAAAATAAAGTTTTATCTATATTAGTTGTGAAAGTATCGTGTATTGTATATTACTTACTGTTTCTAGGCGGGAATTTGGGTACTCGATTAGATTAAGATCAGATATTTTAGGTTCTTGGGTTCATCCTCCTATGTCACATTATAAATTTTATAAATATGGATCAGATTCTTATAATAACATTTTGGATTTGATTGTAATTTATAATACATCCTAAAACCAATAAAGTAACCATATATCGTCTAGATTTGCGTTGTATTGGTTTGGTTCGAATATACCCAAAATAAAAGAAACAAATTTTAAAATCAAAGAAAAAGAAAAAACACTTAAATTTAATAAAAATAATCTAACCCACATCAAATTGATAAAATAACAATATAGTGTTAAATTAAATATAAAACATATTTTGTAAACAATATACAATACTTTATAGATATAGTATATTTGCTATTTCAAATAGCAAATTATGAAGTAATTATATATAGGTAATTGGATATTTTAAATATTTATTTAATTTTTAATACTTATTTGTATATATCATATCAAAATGAAAATTGCTTTGATCATTTGAAATACTTATGTATGTTTTTTTTTGGACAATACTTATGTATGTTTCAAATAATTATATTAAGTATTAATTTTGGATTTTCTGGTTATCCGTTCGTATTTAGTTAATAACAATTTGGATTCAGTATGTTTTGTATCACCCTGTAAGGTCTGTTTGGGTAATTTTACATTTTGGATCAGATAACAGATCAAGCTTTTTGGTTTGAGTCCGGTTTAGATTTTTGATTTCGAGTTTTATGCCCAATCCTTTTTTTTTCTATGAACTCTTTCATCAAACGATCATAATTTATAAATAAAAATACAATCAACCAAGTTATGGTAAGAAAAGATTGGATTACATTAAGTAACAAAAGAGAAACAAAATTCAGAACTGTGGATTAGACCAGTGACAACTCTTAAAAAAGCTCTTAGTATTTTAGTTAACATGTATTAAATTTGATTAGAATAAAAACACTCATCAATTAAAATATTCAAATTCAATATCAGGTGAAAATATAATAATTTAAAACTATACTTTCAGCTCTGTAGAATAATCTTGGCTTAAGGCAGAAGCCTTTTTCAATGCATGGTAAGCATGTCTCTTAACTGAACAACAAAATTACAAGCTGGTGTGATCTTATTCTTTGATATGCTGTTAAGATATCTTCAACAGCCTTGATATAGGTTCAGCTGCTTGAAGGCTCATCTTCTATCCTTTCTTGTTACTCTTTCCAAGCCCATACCTGTAAGAGCTCAGTCTAATAGTTCAAAGCGCCAAAAAAAATTACTCATAACTATTTCCACATTCAAAATATTCATTTTCACCATGCATTCTCAAACATTTTATAGCCTTTGATGGTTTAACTCTGTAAAGAGTAATCATATCATTAATACTATTTTTATCAATAGTATCTTTTTCAGTAGCATCACTATTAGTAGCTTCTTCATCATATGCCTTCTCTATCACTAGCCTCTAATACCATTGTCTTAGTATTTTGTAGTTTTCTAATAGAATTCATTTACGTAGTTTTACCACTAACTCTAGTAATACCAGATTTTTTTAGTAGTACTAGTTGTCTCAGTAGTATCGAGTGTTCTAAAAATTAGTCTAGGGAAAGGCAAATTGTATATAAACTAAACAATTTTTTTTTAACTGATTTTTAAAAAAATCAGTCTACACATTAAAAAAATTGGACTAGACGTCCGTCTAAACAATAACCCTCTATAAAACATTTAGTCACCGTCTAGTGATTTTTAGGATATTGATAGTACCTAAAAACTTTTCATTCTTCAATGATTTTAATCTTTTTGAAAGACATGATGCGCATTAAATTAAAACCATAAGTATCTTTTAACATCAGTGTAACATCTTATTATACTTTAAGAACATATTTTATACAATCAATAATCTTTAAACGAGATATAACATCTATCTATCTATCTATATAAATAAAAGATAATAATTTCTTTACAGGGCGCGCCACATCATCAGCAGGTATGGGAAAAAGACACCACATCAGCGCCATCCTTTATTTTGTTTTTTCATTAAATCGAGTCTCTCTCTAGGACTCATATCCTTTCACACGGACTCTTTAATTATTGCTTTAAGAGATTTAAAAATACCGTTGCCTAGAAAGATTAGAAAATGATGGCTTTCATTAAATCCGATAAACACTAATAATCAAGGTCTTTGGCATATCGACGACTGCTTGATGTTTGTAATATAGATTATTTTCAAGCAGTCGACTACGCATATTATTTTCAGGGCCTCCAGAAGTTACCTAAGGGCATCATTATTGGTAGGATTCAAAAAAAGTCCTTCAAATCTTTTCTTTTTTAGTTTTCTGATTTAAAAAAAAATTTCAACCAATCGCGGACCACCACGTGTCGTGGAGCCCACAAACAGTGCCAAAGACGCATTACAAATGTTTCTTAGTTAACAACTTTTTCTTCTTGTCCTTCTTGATTCTGCTGCTTTTGTGGTCCCCCCCCCTCCCCTTATGACTCACGTAAGGACACCAATAATGATGCTCTAATAGTGTAACTCCTAAGAACATCTCCAAAAGACACTCTATAACTTCAAATAAGAAGTTTTTTGTTCTCCAAAAAAGAACTTCAAAACTTCAAATTTGAAATTTTGAGTTGTGAAACTTCAAATATAGAGTGTCACTACTCAAAACTTCAAATTTGAAGTTTCATATTTTTCATTGCATTTTGGTCCTTACATTTACATATTATATTTATGATTTTTAAACATTTTGTCCTTTAATCTTTTAATCCTTCAAAATTTTACAACTTATACATATTTCAAATTTAATTTTATAATTTTAATTTTTACAAATAAAATTAAATAAAACTAGGTTTAGATAAAAAAAATATTAAAAAAGCTTAACAAATGCACTAATTGATCATATATGAAAATATTACGAAAATATATATGTGTTAGTCCTAATTTCAAAATAATTTGTATATTACACTGTGATCTTTATATTTATCACAACTAATATAAATTCATAAAACATTTATAGATAACTAACACATATATAAAAGTATTACAGAAACATTATCTAATAATGTTGTGTATCTAACACATATTTATGGAAGTATTACGAAAATATATGTGTTAGATACACAACAATACTAGATAATATTTCTGTAATATTTTTATATATGTGTTAGTTATCTATAAAAGTTTTATGAATTTATATTAGTTGTGACAAATATAAAGACCATATTGTAAAATATAAATAATTTTGAAATTAGTTTTGAAGTTTTACTTTTGGAGAAAAACACTTTGAAACTTCAAATATAGAGTTTGAGAAACTTTAAAATAGAGATTGCTTTTGGAGATGCTCTAATAGCACCACATTTAACACTTGATAACAATAATCACACACTAAGTGTAGACAACTAAACGGCAATTCAAGCTATTAATACCCATCATCACCACTACGTAGCTGCAATTAATATTATTAACTATTCAACCACTACTATATAAAGTATAAATGGTTCGAGCCTAGCTATAATCACCACACTCTCATCCTCAAAATACATGGCAAAATGTCTTCTAAATTACCACTACGTCTCCGCAAATCTCAGGCATTTAAAGGTCTTCAGTGCATTCTAATCACCAGATCCAAGAAATGTAAGTGTAGGATTTGATTCTTTTTACTTTTCAAGTCTCGGTGGTGACGTGGTGTGTTGTTTATATTCCCTATTTTTTGGGAGAAGAAATTTGTAATGAAAATTATTGAGCATAAGAAAATTATCATGATCATCATTTGTGTCTCTGGATTCCTCAAGCTGCAGTCATCAGCTGAGCATAGGTTTAACATTTATTTACTCAAGACGGTAGTAACTCTTCCGTTTTGATTATACAAGGTCTATTTATTATTCCGTGAACAAGCATACAAAAAAAGAAAAGAAATGTTGCTCAGGTGTCGGTTATGCAATGAACTTTTGAGCTGCTGGCTTGGGTTAAAAACGTGTTTCAGCAATGTGCACCAAAAAAGTGATCGAGGAGCTTTGGTTAAAGTTTTCGACTGTGTTATATTAATGTTTTCCAAGGTAAAATACTGATGGAAAGTGTATGGTATTTTTTAATTTATTAATGAACAATACCATTGTCTGTTTATGATAAAAAAAAATACAATTGTCTGTTTAGTTTAACCCATATCATTACCATTTTTTGTAAAGTGGTCATGTTAAACGGTGCCAAGAGCTATGAAAATGGAGGTCTGACAAAACCTCCGAATGCCTACAACCGTTCAATCAAGCATATTCATACGACCGTCTAGAATGTGCGGACAGCGAAACTATCGAAACTGGGGTACACAACGCCAAAGTGTTTCTCGAAGGTGTCACGACCGTGACAGAGAAGACAACACAGTGGACGTGGCCGTATTTAGGTTTGAGAGAAGCGGATCTCACATTACTCTATCTGTTTAGTCAACCCTTTTCGTTACGATTTTCTCTGAAGAGATCGAGTTAGACGCTGGGAAGAGTTGTACAAAACAGTTTGAGCAAAATGGAAATAGTATCTGAGGAGAAGATGAGGATGTACACGCACACATGGCTTACAATACTTTAAGATAGAGAGCTCGAACACAAAGGCAAAAAGGTAGAAAAGCTGAAAACAGAGGGGCACAAGAAGAAACTTCGTTTAGACGAGCTAGAGAGAATCGCAAGACTGAAGCCAGGCCCGGCTCATCAATTTGATAGACCTGTACAAAATATATATAGTTGATTAATTTATGTATATGTGTAATATTTAAAGGTGCTTTCCCCAAAAAAAGACCCTAATTTATAAAGAAAATTTCACAAAAATAAGATGGACCTAGTGCTTTTGCTCCTCCAGCACACGTCAAGAGCCGGCTCTGACTGAAGCCAGTGCAGACTAAACATGTGTCCCCCGTATATTAATAGTTAAAAATCTCTTTTTTAAATATATATATATATATATATTTTGCAAATAAAAATAAAAATTTAATAAATAAAATTAAAAGGCCCAAAATATTTTATATGTATATAGTTTTATTTTCATCATAAAATATAAAAATATTAATGAATAACTTTTAAAAACAAAAAAAATAATACATTAAATAAATATAATTTTTAAAAGTAAAATAATCCTATATATGAAAACATAGGTTTTAGAATGAGCAACATGAGAATAAACATTAAGAAAATATTTTTTAACGACAATACATTAACCTCCCAAATCAATAAATAATTATATGAAACACATTTGTTACAAAATAAGGACTAACGACAATACATTAACCTCACCAAAACACAAACACAAAACCAAAAAACCCGCGCAAAGCGTGGGTAACCCCTAATATCGTTAGTATCTATTTGTATATATATCTTATTATCTAAAGTAGAAGATACTCTTTCGTTAGAGTGATACGTCATTAATTCAGTGCAGAAGAAGGTGATACGTGTCCCACTCCACAAACCTCACCGTTTCATTTATTCAGAAAGTTATTGTATCATTTGTGCGGGCTTGCTATTATTTTAGGCCTTAAAACAGATTGACGGCCCGGTAGGGTCGACTCTAATCTTCCTCTTCACGACGTCGTACAGAAGTTTAGGTTTCATCTTTCTTCTTCATCCATCGCAACCTCTGAACTTTGTCTCCATCACTGAAACCACGCTGCCTTCAAAGCGATATTTTCTTCAGCGAGACGGTGTACCTGCGACTATAAAAAGGTAAGCTTTTCTCCTCTCGAAATCATCTTATCAATCTGTTCAATTTTCCGGTGACCTACTCTCACCATTGCTAGATGTTCTATATGATTTTTCATTCAGCATTTAGCTTTCGTTTCTTGATTATGAAGCCTTCTCGATTCTTTTTCAGGCGACTTTTATGCCAGCCACCCTAAGTGCTAACCGGGTTCCAACCTTATCTTCAAGCGCCGGCGAGAAAGAAATAGAGTTCGAGCCGGAAGATCATCAAACGAGGAGTTCCGACAAGGTTCAGCTGTCAGGGACGAAGCGACTGGTTGGAGCCAAGAAAATCTATAAACAAGGTTCAACTTTTGAAAGACTTTTTGGTGAGAAGATGAGATTGAATCCACTAGAAGACAGGCGCTCACTCTACGAATCCAGGAAGGGTTCTCTAGCTTTGATGTTACCTTGAGACAGTTCAAGGAGAAGCTTCATACTATGAGGAGGAAATATACAACTACAGAAATGACGGGTGAACAAGCTTCTGCTTCGAATCCTCATCAACAAAAATGCTTTCTGTTGTCAAAGGCTATTCGGGGGAGCTGAACGGAGAGTTTTTCAATCTGCTAATGGGAAATCAAAAGGAGAGTAAGAAAAGAGTGACAAAGAAGCGTGACTTGGTGTCTTCACGTAATAGTAAGAATGCTCAAGACGGTAGTAAAAGAGGAGATATGGAGAAGTCACCACATGTTGTGACATAATCTGATTGGAATGAGAATTCGCTTTTTCTTGGTATGGATTTTCTGAAAGCAAAATGGACCAAGGTGCAACCTGAGACTAAGAAGGAACCCCAGGAGAAGATGAAGAAATTGCATGCCAATGAACTTGAATGTCAAAAAATTGAAGATACATTGAAGGGTATGAATGAAGTTACCTCTTTGATCATGGCAGCAGATTAGATATATAATTATTGGGTTCTCTTTTTAGATGCAAAGGCTATGTGATCGCAGCATCTTCTTCGAGAGCTGTTTTTGAACTTAAATCTTCAACTTTCTGTTGTTGTTTTTTGTGTGTTTGATTAGCTTATGAAAGTAAAATTAAACTACAACATTTTATGTTAGTTTACAGTATTTTCTTATTTACTTTGTACGAGGGGTTATACACAAGGAAAGTAAATTTATGATACTGTCGTTCCATGTATCATCAAATGGAATTAATGGAAATTAACAAGTAAATGATGAAAAACCAAAACTAAAAGTAACACATAATCAAATAATTTTTTTTACAAAAATATTCGAAAAAATATATACTCTCTTTGCTTCAAAAATGTAAGTTTTAATATTTTTACACATATAAAGGAGACATTTTAAATATTGATACATTAATTTGTAATAAACTTATCCCAAAACTTTTTAAAACTTTGGATTAGGCCTCCGTTTTTTTTTCCGAACCTATGAGCCGAACAAAAAATTTCGGTTTTCGCTTCGGTTTTTGATTTTATTTTTTGAAAAATATAAAAACAAAAATAACCGAAAAACAGAACCGAATTTAACCAAAAACATCCTATTATTTTTAGAAAATTATACCAAAATTAACCAAACACTATAAGAATCTATTATTTTTGGAAATAAAAGTGAAAACCGAAAAACTGATAAACCGAACCGAAATTTACTTCGGTTAATTTCGAATTGATTTTCAAAATTTCGGTTAACCGAAAACCGACGATTCAATTCGGTTCGGTTTCGAAAAACCGAACTCGCAGGATTACTTTGAATTATTTAGCTAAAGACTCAAAACATTCAAAGAAAGGATTTTTGAAAATAGGTTAGCAAGGCTTCTAAGAGATTTACAAAGAATTAATATAAAATATCTTCACCAAACTAAAAATTATCTTATTGTGTTAGTTTGTGTATGTTTTAGACTTTTGTTCTAGTATTTCAAATCATCTCCCATGTGTGGGCAAATGTCTCTGGAGACTTATGTTAGTCTGCCGGCTCCGTTTACCGGGATTCCTTCAATCGCCGGTCTTTGTGTAAAAGCTTATGATAATATAATTATCTTTTAGTGTTAAAAAAAAAAAACTAAAAATTATCTTATATTTCAACATACTATCAGCCAAAACATCATCACTACGTAGGAAAACATAACCCACGTACCACTTAATGCAATCCCCAACTATCACGCCGAAACATCCAAGCTCCATGCGACACAGTACCGCGATGATGTATTTCATCTCCTAAAGCAACAGGACAACTCAACTTCACCGAAAAAACGACAACGTCAAACGACTGACTCTAAACAACAAAACAATTCATCCACAATTGGAATACTTCTTTAAATAGAACAATCTGAAAAAAAATATGTATTAATTTATAATATAAACAACAAGATTAGAAACACAAAATCATACATTATAGTTGACAAAAACACACATTATAGATTACCAAAAAAACATACATTATGCTACATTATTAACATAGACTCCGTGTGTTAGCAAAAAAACAAAAAAAAAAAAAACATAGACTCGGCGCCTAGGGTGGGCATACCCTAGCACCTTATGCAGCCATGTCATCAATTAGACACAGAAGAAACCGACACGTGTCCCCTTCTTCAACAACTCACGTGTCCCCTTCTTCAACAACTCACGTTTCACTGAAGTATACAATTGATTCGGGTTTTGCAATTGCTTTGGGCTTAAAAGAATAAGTGAAGTTGATTTAATACAATTATCAGAGCCATTACAATTGTCTTCATCATCTCATTTCTCACAATCATATAAACACAAAAACCTTTCGCATAGTAGAATGAAGAACTCCTCTCTCCTCCTTGATGACTTGATAACCGGGTTCTGTAACACCACTTTCGAACCACCTCCAAAGTACGGCTGCTGAGATTTTTTGGGATGCCGGAAAGAGAGGCGGCGAGCTTATGGGTGTCTGACATGCTGCTCCTCGACGCTAAATTAATTCCAGCTAACAGAAAATCAATCATGATCAGTTTGAGCTTTATAATTTGGTATACGATTAAACATTTGAGATTTATTAAAATGTGTTCAGTATTACCGTGTAAGATATGATCCCAACACCAAAGCCTTCTAAAACTCTTCCCAGATAAAGAAAAGAGTTTCCTGCAAAACAAGGATGATGCAAGGTTAATCAAACATTTACAAACGGGCAGTTGAAGTTATGCGGAACTCAAATAAAGAAACTGGAAAACAACAAACACTCACTTTTGCAAATGATATGCAAAGCCAACCATTGATATTGGGAACTGCAGCAACATCAGAGACTGTCCAAGAAACGCAAGAAAGAAGATTTCATTAGTTGCTGTCAAAACAGAGTAATTTAATAATAAAGAAACAAGCTATATCTCTTTCCTTCTGATGTATTCTGCAGTCTGACCACTGACAATTGTACCAACCATATACCTACATTGGATAGAGAACCAAACACAGAGTACTATTTATAGATAAGAGATCAAAGTTAAACTGAGATGCTCTGGACAGCTTGTGTTTGAGAATACTAAACACGCTGAACCCAAAAGATATAAACGAAGCATGGTCAGACACACCTTTCTATAAATGATAGAAAAGGTTGAGATTTTTCATTGACTTATAGTGAATCCGAACTGAATAGAAACATGCAAGAACAGAGATTGAGCTGTCTCTGATATCTTGGGACGAATTCATCATGCTCGATTGTCTGAAACCCATTCGGTACCAACATCCCGTGTGAATGAAAGGTCGTCACAGATCATTCATGACCCCCTCTGTATCACTCATCTTTTGATTTTTATCTCTACACTAAATCTAAAAGAGATGCAAATTTTGAGAAATTATATTGGTAATTGATAAGTATTACGCCGCAAAAAAATTGATAAGTACTATTTCTATTTTTCAAAGACCACATATATTTGTTTTTGGATATTTACCCTTTTTGGTCAGTAGTTCACCACCTCTTATTACATGGTTTTAATTTGGGAGGTGGTATATAATTACTACAAAATACAATCAACCACTCTATTTAATCAAATAACTTATTTTCATGTGAATTTTGTTTTCTTGGATAAGTCATCCATATCTTAATTCCATCATTAATAATAATAAAATAATTACTATTATAAGTTTGAACATTTTTTCTGCCAGCTCAGCTCAACAAACTAGAAAAGAAAATATGACATATTAGTGTAAATTTTTAAAACATAATAAAATTCACATTTTTTTTTTAACATTTGAACCATATATATTAACAAGACATCTAATGCTCCATAAATAATATGTATAGCAAAAATAGATTAAATAGTTATGTTTTCTGTTATTTTTTTGTTTAGCCGAAATTTTGGTGGCCAAACAAGGAAAACTATTGCAGAATTCATTTTTTCCAAAAAAATTTTGTTGATGTGAGTTTGAAGAAACATAAAAACAACATATGTACATTTTTCTCAGATATAATAATACATAACCTAACATGTTATTTATAAATAATAAACACTAAAATTAATATCATATTTTTATTCTACTTTCTTATTTTTTTTTTAAAATAATAAATTGGCTTTTATTTTCAAATTGTTTAAATCTATTAAATTCAAGAAAATAAAATGTTGAGAACAAAGTAAAAAAGTTATAATATTTATGATTTGTTTAATATAGCACAAAAATATAATTTAAATAAAAAATTAAATTAAAAATTTATTAAAATTTAAATTATATTTGTATGATTTCATTCATTTGCTTACTCGTCCATAGGACCGATCGATCCTAGTAGAATTATAATATTTGATTGTTGTATTCTAATTTGTCTTGATAGTACATTTTATTTCAATAATACTAACTGTTTAAACAATACCTATAAATTTTTAATTTACATAAGAATTTTTGATTTAGTATGATATATTACACATTTCACAACTAAAATTCTTTCTAAAAATAAATTTAAGATCAACAAAATTAGGCAAAAAAAATTATAACAAATAAGCAAATTTAATATAAAATCTTAAAATTGATATGAAATAATATAAACTCCTTCTGTTTTATGAAAAGTGTCAAAATGACACTTTCAGATAGATTAAAATGATTTTATGTTCTTAATAAATATATATATATATATATATATATATATATATATACATTTAATCAAAAGTTTTTAAAATAGATAAAACTATTTATAAAATCAAATTGCTTTTTAAATAATGTTAAACTCAAAATAGAGATAAATTTCTTTGGAATTCTAATATGAAACTCTTGATATAAAAAGACAAAGTGTCAAATAAGACTATTCAAGAAACAGAGGGAATATTATTTAATCAATTATATAAAATTTTAATTCAATTAAAAAAATAAAATAGAAAAATAAATGATATCCCTTATTATAAACTTGAATTTTTATTTATTTAAAAGAGATAAAAATAATAATTTAGTAAAGTAATTTATATTATTTTATTAACTTTATATAGATATTTTATTAAAATGGCAATTCAATTATAAATATAGAATAACAAAGTAAATGAAATATTTTATTATAAATTTGAATTCTTTTATTTAAAAGAGATAAAAAGTTGAATTTGGGAAAAATAGTTTATATAACTGTTTTATATATTAATTTGAGAGTAAATTATTACTGAAATAATTTATTCTGATTTTTAATTTTTCTAAGATTATTATTTAAAGATAAAATAATATTAGGAAATGAAAAAACGTTCCCTAATATTTGTAGCATATCGATCATCAATAGTTTTCTTAAAATAAAAATAAATTGTTTTAAAAATTAAATAACTGAAAAATATAGTCGCAGGTAAAATAGAGAGAAGGAGGTGGGACCGAGACACGTCATTATTATTTTAATAAATTTAAAATTAAAAAGAATAAAAAAAGAAAGGGTAATGGCGGAAGTAAAAAAAGGATTATAAGATTATAATGAAGGTAGTGAGAATAATTTAAAATCTAGAAAGGCAAAAGGAGGGAGAACTGAAGTTTTGTACTGCAGTGATAGTGATGAAAAGGGGACGAAAGAAGTAAAAGAGTATAAAGAGAGAGAAAAAAAAGGAAGATAATTCTTCAGTGGTTCCGGTGGAGGGGAAAGACATATTTCTTTTCAAGAGAAATTTATTTAAAAATATAACTGTACTATATATTAAAATATTTAGAGTTAATTTTAGTACAAAATCAAACCATGACATCATCTTTAGTGAAAGATGAACGGTTTTATTATTGACAATGCAAACTCTTACTTGAAAATAATTTTTTTTCCTTAAAATTCGATCATTTCTTTTGATAGATTAGAGCAAAAATGAACTTTAAGGACAAAAAATTATAGTTTCATTTTCAAGTAAGAGTTTTGGTTTGATGGTTTATTAGGGTGGGTTTAATATCCACACACAAAATCAGAATCCATACCTGATCTGGAAAAACCTGAAATCGAATTTGATCGAATAAAGAAATACCTAAACATGTATTGAGTTAGAGGAAGATGAATATATGAATTTGATTGGGTGATACCCGATAAATGAAATTAATTCAGACATATCCAAAATTTTATGAAGTGTTTCCCTAAAACATATTTTTCTTAAACATAAATATTTTGTGTTTTTTTGTTAACATATTGATTATTTTGGTATTTGAAATTCATTTTATTTTTGGATATTTACGTTAGTTTGGACATTAATATAAGTTCAGATGAAAAAAAATATCTTAAGCTATGTCAACTTTAAATGATGTTTAATGCAAAGTTCAGATACTTATGTTATATTTATTTTTAAAGAAATTTGGCTCATTTGATAAAAACGACTAAGATACTTTGATATTTCCAAGGTCATTTAAAAAAAAAAGAATCAAACAATTTATTTTATCTGAACCCGAACTTGAAGCTCATTAAACTGAATTCTATCTGAATATTAAAAATACCTGAATGGATAATACATTTTCTAAATTAAAATACACGGACCAAACTCATGCGAGTATCTGAACGCCCATCTTCTATGGTTTACAATGAAAAAAAAAAAAAACAAACACTAAAAATTAAAAATTCTAATGAGTGTTTTTATGTTTAGAAAAAAAATTCCAAAAAAAAAATGAAAAGGGTGTAAGAAATATTTTTGCACAAAAATCTTACTTTTAGTAGGCACAAACCAACAATCAAACGAAAACTTCGTTTTCTCTTATATAAAACTCACATGGAACGTATTGTGTAAAACAATAAATTTCATTCAAGTAGTAAATTACCTTTAAGAGAATTTCACTTTTTTAAAAGAAAAAACAAACTCAACCAAAATCATATGTGGAATATTTAATTTATCTAACTTATTCTAGGAGGAATACACTTTCATAGTTGTAATAATCTGCTTCTGTTATTAGTATACATCTTGTAACCATGGAGTAGTAAGAGACGTATAGACCTTTCTTGACGTAAACAGATACGTATACATATGTGCGATCTTGTGTGTGTATATATATATTTATCTATATACTGTATAAACTATATTGTGTGTGCATAAATACATACATACATAGCTATGTAGATTATGGGTGCCAGTTCATGTTAGGAAGCTGAAAGGCCTGTCTTAAAACCCCGTGATCAGCTAGAGTCGACGTCGTATCGATGACTCCATTTCCATGAAACCCCGAACTCTGAGGAATTTCACTAAGCATCGAGACAAATGAGACATTGTAGTTGTCATTATTGATATCACTCGTATGGTGGAACCTTTTGCTCGATAAGAAGGACCCGAAAGAAGATGATCCAGAGGCCTCATGACCTATACGATACTGACCACACAAGGAACGTTTGTCGGAAGAAACGGCCATACCATCGAAAAAGTGTTCTTCGTTATTATTATTGTTGTTGTTGTTGTCTAAGACCGATGTGGAAGATGAATTAGCAGATGATTTTGAGAGCATTCCTTCCATGAGATCCTCTCTTAGTAATACTCTCTCCATTGTTGGTCTTTGTGAACTATTCTTCTTATAGATCCTACATAGAACCCAATCGTCTAGCTGCAATGTTTGGATTCGTATTACATTAATAAATACACCAACCATATTACATATAAAGTATATAATAATTAATAGCGTACGCGTTAGTCGTATCTACTCAGCTAATAGAGACTGTCATGAAGTATACCAAAATAATATTTTGGCTCGAGTTTCCCACGTAAAACAGAGTTGTAGCCTAACAAGATATAATAGATGTTAAATAATTTTCCACGTGGTGACAGTATGAGGACCTTATTATATATCTTAGAATCTATATAAGGTGATGACCAAAATTTGTTAGTAGATGTTAGACCATTTCGCATACCCGTAGTGAGTTTTTCCTTGTGGTGGTTGACTCAGGTGGCTTAGCAGGGGTGTTAAGGTTACCATCAGTGAGGCGATATTCATGCATGATCCAATCAGTTTTAATCCCTTTAGGAGGTTTTCCACCATAGAACACAAGCGCTTTCTTGACCCCAACCTTGTGACTATTGCACGTAAATATTGGTTTATCGGTTCCCGTGGCTTTCCAGTAACCGGAAGTTGCTGCCCGATTAGGCCTAACGCCATTGGGATACTTCCGATCTCTAGGACTAAAGAAGTACCACTCTTGTTCTCCAAAACTTGCCTTGCCTAAACCATTCAATACGTTAACCAAGTGATCATCATTTATCACTAAAAGAAAATATGTCAATGGTCACAATCTAACTAACTATACATTTTAATCGAAACAACAAAAACAAATTAGGAAATATATAGGAAAGTATATATACTTGGAAGCTCCCAAGGATCAAACTTGTAAAGATCAATCTCGGCGATGATTGAGACCGGAAGTGGAATTGAAGCAGCTTTCTTCTTGAGGTAATGAACTACAAGTTCTTCGTCTGTCGGGTGAAACCGAAACCCGGGAGGGAGATGCGGATGACCGGGCCCTATGGTCGAATCCCCCATGTTTTCCATCAACTCGCTATTTTCAAATGAGTTATTCTACGAAGACCGTCTCATGATACTCAAGGGGGAATATGTAAGAAGAGGATTTGATATTTTGGAGAGTGAAGGTGTGTATCATATAAGATGCAAGAAGAAATAGGTGTTAGGTTTGTGTGTGCATACGAGTACCGAACTGGGTCCCTTGATAAGAAAATGACACGTGGCTAATCGTGGGGCCCAGAATAAGCGGCCAATGTGCATTAAATGTTGGAGAAAAGGCAGGTTTTTTCGAACTGCCTTATGTCATGCCTTTCTTATGCTACACATCACGCACATACCTCATTTTGGGTTTTTTTTTTGCAAAACATTTATATATAAGAATATAAATGTGGGAATTCTGTCTTATATGTATTTTTTACTTGTATATTGCATGAGCATTGTGTTTTTTCTTTGCAATCAAACTTTAACTAATTGCGATAATAGAAAAAAAATTCAAAAACTCGACCATAACTGATACATTTAACAAATGGATTTGATTAACTTTCTTTTCTGTAAATTTTAAAGACTTTTGTGGTTTCAATTTAAATTATTTATTACCTTATCAATTCTAACATTCAAAATATACTAACTAATCGAGGAAAATTGTAATACTAGTTATCCTTTAATTTGAGTCTTCAGTAGAAATATTCTATTTAAAAATTGATGTGATTGGAAAATCTCTTGAAAGGGCATAAACCTGAGAGATATATAGCCCAAATTGGTAACACTAATGGGCATTTGAAAATAATAGGATTAGGTGTTTCCTTTTCCACTCTTCTGACACAACTAATCCATTTGGTTCACAAGATTGATGTAAAGCTCGGATGCTTTGTCCAAAATAATTGTGGGCCACATACAAATCCTGCTAAATGTAATAGCCCTACTTGAACGTTTATTCTATATTTAACGAATTGTTATGTTAATATATCCGCGTTCTAATTCGGATCGGCGTTTTTAGGTTGGATTTTCAGGTTCAGCATTCCCATTCAGATTATACATATATTTAGGTTTGGTTCGATTAACAATACTTCCGATTTTAATACATTTTATAATTTTTTTAAGATCTGTTTTCTATTCAAACTCATTTTGGGTCGGTTTATCTATAAATATTATTATATTAAATTAAATATAAAATGAATATTTGAAGTATTTGTTTAGATTATAAATATTTATTTTAAATATTTCTAGATGATTTTTTATGATATTCAGATTCTAAATTTTTGGGAAAATTTTACTTATACACTTTCTTTGGTACCACTATTCAACTATACCACCAACCAAATGACATTTTCATAAATACCACATTCATTAATATGTAAAAGACTAAATTACCCTAATCTAATCTTCTTTTCCATCGCATTTTTTCTTTCTCTCTGTCGAGACCCATCGCCCCTCTCCGTCGAAATCAGTCTATTTCCATCGAAATCCATCTTTCTCTGTCGTCCCTCTCCGTTGAGATCCATCGTCCTTCTCTGTCGAGATTTATTGTCAAAACCTTCGTCGGATCAAAAGTAGCAATTGTGTCCGTCATTGTTCGCAAATTCTGTAGGGAACGTTTTGATCGAAAGGTTCACAACCGAGATCCCGATCTTATATTTCTTTTCGTATATTTTCGCAGCAATTGTATTAGTTTCTTCTGAATCCTATTCGTTTTGATTGCAAACTTGTTTGATTGACTGGCTCTCTAAAAGATCTAAATCTAGCATTTTACCTATCTCGTTAATGGATCTCAAAAGTTGTTGATTGTGAGATTAAGGCTCTGGATTAGCTTCATTCATGTCTTTGATTGGTTTATTCTCATCTAGAAATTGAGCCAAAGCTTGAAGCTTTATCGAAGTGGAGATTGATTTGTCAAGCATTTGGTCTAGCTTAGAAACTCTGAAGAGAAGGGGTTTCACGTTTGTGATGCATCTAGCTAGACTGTTCTTTTTGGTCCCAAATATTCAACATGCCTTGTTTAAATGCATTGCCCTTTTTTATCTCCTTGGATATTCTTGATGCCATTAGTACGTGATTGTGTTTTTTTCATTTTAATGTAAATGGAGAGAGAGAGCTGAAGTGGTTATGTTGTATTATCACTTATACATGTGAATTTGTCCAGTTTTTAAATGATTATAATGGTTTCTTTGTAGCGAATGCGAGGGTGATGGTACTTGCTGCAACAAACAGACCATCAGAGCTTGATGAAGCTATAAGTGGAATCTCGAAGCTACTGTTCTCTCAGTTCATTAACCTTTAGTCTGGTTCTCAGGATAAAACTATTCATATATGTTTATACAGGTTTACAAAATCAATCATATGACTATATAAAAATAGTTTTGTATATAAATCATTTATAAGAGTTTATAAAACCATTTATGAACCATTCATAAATTTTATAAGAGCTTATAAAACCTTGTATCAACCATCTATAAAGTTTATAAAACACATATAAATATTTATATAATTATTTTTAGAGGTTTATAAAACTATTTAAAAGGGTTTATAAAACTATTTACAAGAACTTATAAAATATTTTTAAGAGTTTATACATTTATTTATAAGTGTTTACAAATTAATTTACAAGGTTTATAAATCTATTTGGTCAAAGAGGTGAAATCAGACGCGTCATGTGAGTGCACCAAGATTCTGCCACGTAGCAACAATCTCGTTTAGAAGTTACACGTGTTTATTTGTATTGTTATTTTGTGTTTATCGTTTAGAAGTAAGATCTCTTAAATGATTAATACATATTTATGAACTCTTATAAAGAACTTATAAAGAATTTATAAGTTCTTATAAATTGTTATGGCTAATTTATAAATCTTTATAGAATAAGTTATAAACCCTCACATATTGGTTTATGAATCCTGATAAATGATTTATAAGCCTTTGCAATTCATTTATGGTTTCTTTTGAATTTAAATTACCTAAATCTCTTGCATATATGCAGTTTGCAGTTATTTTTACTTGAAATCAAACTCGTTTACAGTTAGTCACACATAATTCATATACAAAGAAAAGAGAGAGAGACTGGCATAAACACTATAACTGTTTATAAATAATTTATAATTATTTATAAATCATGAGTGGATAGATAAAATCATAAGCTTTAAGATATTCTCTTCTAATAACCGATTGATTAACATTTATAATTAGTTTATAATAGCTTATATAATAGTTTATAAGGGTTTATAAAAGGTATGTAAATAATTTAAAATGGTTTATAAAAGCAATTTATAAACCATTTATAAAAGTTTGTAAAAACGTTATGAAAACATATATTCAATTTAGAAGGGTTATTATAAGAGTTGTATAGGTTTATAAATCAAC
Organism: Brassica juncea; assembly: GCA_018703725.1. Lineage (NCBI taxonomy): Eukaryota > Viridiplantae > Streptophyta > Magnoliopsida > Brassicales > Brassicaceae > Brassica > Brassica juncea. Next base: position 46,402,087 of record CM031938.1, read on the forward strand.
TAAAAGAATCTATAACCATTTAGAAAGCTTTATAATCATTTGATATGGTTTATAAGAATTTATAAAGAATTCACAAAATCACTTACATGTGTTTATAAAGATTTTATATAGAATTATAAGGGTTTATAAATGTTTATAAAGGGTTTAAATACGTTTATAAAAAGTTTATATAAGATTTATAAGGGGTATGTATACTATTAATAAGGGTTTATAAAAACTTTATGAAAGTTTATATTCAATTTATAAGGGGTATTATAAGAGTTGTATAGGTTTATAAATAAACTAAAAGAGTCTAACCATTTATTAAGCCTTATAAAACAATTTATAATGGTTTGTATGATAATTTATAAGGATTTATAAGGGTATATAAATAATGATTTATAAGGGTATGTAAATACTTTATAAGAGGTTATAAAAATAATTTATAAAGTTTATACACCATTATAAAGGATTATAAAACAATTTATAAAGGTATGTAAAATTTCTGAAGCGGTGGAGCCTTGCTTGCTGTCCGCATGTGCCTCAGAATCTGCCACGTATCATCATCTCTTTACAAAGCCTGCACGTGTTCTTTAGTTTTATAATATATATAAAGATTTATAAAACAGAAAAGAATATCTCTTCTTAGACAATTTATAAGGGTTTATAAAGGTAAAATAAATCAGTTAGAAGAACTCTAAATCATTTAAAAAGTTTATAAAATATTTATAAAGTTTATGAAAACAATTTATAAAATTTATACACCAATTTATGAGGAGTTTATAAGGGTTTATAAAACAGAAAAGAATATATCTGCTTAGACAATTTGTAAGGGCTTATAAAGGTAAAATAAATCAATTAGAAGATTCTAAGTCATTTAAAAAGTTTATAACCATTTAGAAAGTCTAATAAAATAATTTATAAGGGTTTGTCAATATTGGAGAGAGAGGGAAATTGACAGAAACATTATAATTGTTTATAAATCATTTTATAAAACATTCCTACAATACTGAACTTTTCTCAGACGAGTCCATTGTTAAGAAGTCAACTTTGCGACTTTTATAAAACTTTATAAATCCGCAATTCTTTGATAGCACAAACCACGTTCTTGTTCAGAATCTCTCATGCTCCTTCAAACAGCTCACAACCTCTTCGATCTTCAAAATCTGAACGCAAGCCAGTCATATATAATTCCATCTTGTTTCTTCAAACACATCAATTAGATTTGGGGCTTCACATAGATTCAATTAAACGAATTTATTCAGTTGAACTCAGAATTCAAATCAACTTACACAAACTATCTCTGAGTTTGTCGATCGTGTTGTCGGTGTGAGCGTCGTTAATCTCGTTGGATTTTGTCGGAGTAATTGGATTTGGTCACCAGAGCATCGTTGGTTTCGTCGGATAATCACCATCGATTATCTGGTACATTTCAAGCTTTCATCGACTTTATTCGTTTGAACTCCTCCTCGTCAGATCTCGCCATAGCTTCGTTGGATCTCGCCGTAATTTCGTCGGATCTCGCCGTAACTTCGCCGGATCTCGCCGGACAACTCTTCAGCGTCGCCCAATCTCGTCGGAGAACTCGTCACCGCCGGAATTCGTCAACGTCGTTTTGAATCTGAGATGATGAGTTTAAATTGATCGTGAGATGTAGAAGAAGAAGATATTAGTTTTAGGCTTAATTAGTTAGGGGTATAAAGGTACTTTGCCAATTAAAATTTTAATGGTAAAGTTGATTAATGTAAAAATGAAAAGTGGTATTATGAATGTGGTATATTTGGCAATTTCTCTAAATTTTTCATGAATCAGGATTATTTGGTTCGGATTTCTCCCTCCCACCCTAATCCAATTTATAATCACGGATAGGAATGCTTCGTATAATTATAACATCTTCCAGGTTGATTACTGTATCGAGTAATGCAATATTTCACGTCTGAGTCGTTAGGTCAATCAATTGAGTAACAGTAAATTTTGGATACGCCATTTACATTTTGCTGATTCTACGTAAGTAACTAGTAAACAAAGATCATTTTATACTTATATAGATGCTCTTTTAAACCAACTTTTAATTATACATTTGTTAATTTAAGGTTGGCATAAGTAACATTCATCTATCCATAGGTTTGTTTTAATTAAAATAATATGATTAATCAATGTCCAGATCAAAACGCTAAATTATTGTGGGAACCGAAATTCACACCGTCAATTTTAATGAATAAGATTGCGGAGGAAAGCCAAGTTAACCCGACTTTCCTTGAAGGTCCGGATTCTCTGCGACAGCCAACGACAAGTGACCGAATAAATGCGGAAAAAGATTTGTTAAGATTTGAGACTGGACCTTAAGAAAGGCTGCCTACGTACCCCTTTCGAGGATCAAGTCGGACGTAGTTCAGTTAGAAAGAATTGAACAAGAGATCGAACCGTCTGGGCGGGTTCGTCTAGTATGAGCGTTTGTCATAGAAACAGGCATGTCGAAGATAACGCCTAGGGTTTCTATGTGCGGAGCTCTTAAGTAAAAGAATTGTCCGATCCTTCCGAGAGGAGCGGAGATTTGCGAGCAGGAGGCGGCCAGACGTTCTAGGGCCTGGTTCGTCTAATATGAGTGTTGGTCATAGAAGCGGGCATGTCGAAGATAATGCCTAGGGTTTCTATGTGCGGAGCTCTGAGTAAAAGTATAGTTAGATCCTTCCGAGAGGAACGTGGGTCTGCGGAGAAGATAAAACTAGAACAAGAGGCGGCCAGACGTTCTGAGTTCTGCCTCGCTGGCCTAACCGCCTAAGTTCTAAGTTCTCTAAGCTAGCAGGATGCTCTAAGTCTCCAATCTAGGATTTTCGGATCCCCTTCTCTTCTGCCCTTGCTCTCCTTATATATCCACTCCAAGGTCGGTTTGCCTTAGGATGATGGACCTCGCCTTTGGGCCCAAGCTTATCTCTTCAGGAAGTATTCCATTTTCGTCGATCTTTGTAATTATCCTCGAGTTTTCGGTGACTTGATGTTTATCCGATGTTCGGGATATCGGACAAACCGTCATAGCCTGATTGGGCCTGAATTCCTAAATTCGTAAGTTAGTCCGTGGACTTGTCTTAAGTCGTTAAACGTTTTATACGATTTCTCGGAAAGACTATCTTTCTCGTAAAATAAACCGTATAACTTAAAGGATCGATGTTCAAGTTAATCGACCTTGTTCTATACGATATCTTCTACGAGAAATCCAATCCTTCTAGTTTTTGTCGTAAAACATCGAGGACGATTCCAATCGAGTCGTAGGATGTTTATTCCGTAGCCGTGATCGTCCCAAACTCATGATGATTGATCCAAACAAGCCAAGATGGGATCAGACCGAACACGATGGGACCGAGACCAGGACGAGGGCCGTCGACCGGCGCCAGGCCGGGGTGCCGCCGGCGCCAGGCCAGCCCGCACGACGGGTGCCGCCGGCGCCAGGCCCTGCCGCCGGCGCCAGGCCAGCCCGCGCGACGGGTGCCGCCGGCGCCAGGCCGGCCCGCGTCACGGGTGCCGCCGGCGCCAGGTCGGGTGGCGCCGGCGCCAGGTCAGCCCGCGTGACGGGTGCCGCCGGCGCCAGGCCGGGTGCCGCCGGCGCCAGGCCAGCCCGTGCGACGGGTGCCGCCGGCACCAGGCCGGGTGCCGCCGGCGCCAGGCCAGCCCGTGCGACGGGTGCCGCCGGCGCCAGGCCGGGTGCCGCCGGCGCCAGGCCGGCCCGCGTCACGGGTGCCGCCGGCGCCAGGCCAGCCCGCGTGTCGGGTGCCGCCGGCGCCAGTCCGGCCCGCGTGGCGCGTGCCGCCGGCGCCAGGCCGGGGTGCCGCCGGCGCCAGGCTGTAGATCTCGGCGAGGGCTTCGATTTGATATCTTGATCGTTTTCTGGTTCCTCACGGTTTGAGAGAACGACCTCTTCGAAGTTTCGAGGCAGATTCTTTTATGTTTAGGGTTTTTGTGGTGATCGAATCTTGATGTCGTTGGGCGAGCGGACCGATCTTTCCGGGGATTCTCGTCCACGCACGCCCGTAGTCTTCCGATCTCACAGAGAGTGGATATTCTAATTTGAGAAAATCTCGTATAACTCCTTTTAGAAATTATCCGAGACTTTTTGTTTCAAGAAATACTTTCTAGAGACTTTCAGTCATTGATTCCGTCGCGACCGATTTTGACACCAACAATTATTAAATTTGAAACATTGTATTTTAAAAACTAACATCATGTATAATACATATAATAGCACAAACCAATTAAATACATGTAGATAAATTATATTATATCCAAATAACATTTAACGCAAATATAATCTACAAATTTGAAAGTTGTATAATATAAACTGAATAATTATCATGATAAAAGTGAAAAATATTCGTCCGTCGTAGATTTGTTATTTGAGGTTGGCATAAGTAACATTCATCTGTCCATAGGATGGGAACAAAATTTGACTGGGTCTACGAGACAAGCCTTCCAAATGAAATAACAAAATCCTTAATACCTTTGCAAAACATAATTAAAATTTTGTACAGCAGGCAAGCCAATTTTTAGTTCTGATTTACCCCATCATAATTTTAATGTCAACTAATGTAAACATTTGTCCCAAAAAAATTAATGTATACATTTCTGTTAATCATTTGATATCTATTATATTAAAAGAGAAGTCACAACTTTGATTCATGTGTGATTTTAAAAAAATTAGACCCTTACTAGAGTTTGACTTATGTTTCATTTATTACTAATAGAACTTAATAATATTTCATTACTAAAATATGAAAATCGATTCCTATTAATAAGGATTGGTTAACAAACACATTTGAATCTTTAATAAATTAGTCATGTTGGTACAATTTAGATAAACCAAGAAAGTGTACGATTTATATATTTTGCTAGGAATGATATATGTGAAAGTGTACGATTTAGATAAATCATCATTAAAAACATAGTTGAAATAGTTATACTTTTACCTTTATGTTCTAGAATAAGTCGACCATTTCACCTTTATGTAATCATAAACAAAAACTATTATAACCATGGAACACAAATACAATTTCTTACTGTTCTAGAGTAAGAGGTCGATCATTTTTGAACCTGTTCACCTGAAAATAACCATCAAACTATAAAACCATTTGTAGACAGACCATTTCAACTAAATTAACCATTAACCCTCTGTTTAAATTGTTGTAGTCACGTACACATTGACTTTGATGCTCAACTGATGACTTGAGTTTGTTATCTTTTTAACCTGTTCACCTGCAAAAAAAAATAGAAAACCGGTTTGACTTATCATATTAACATCGATCATTTAAACCAATATACAATGTGCTTCTATTATATTCAAAGCATTGTTTATCTTTAAAACCGGTTTGTCAAGATTTTTCAAATCAAATTGTAAAACTACACTTATTTTTTCTAAAAAAAAAAATCCAAATCCAATATTCTATTGCAACCAAAATATATAAAAATATTCCTAATATATCGACAATTAAATCACACAGTATCTGGTTACTTAAAACAGCAAAAAGGGATATTCTTAACAGAATGATCGAATTTAAACTTGCCATCGAATCCTTATTCATTGTTTCCTAAATTTTTGAAATTTTGTTTTGAAACAACTAAGGAGAATATCCTAAAATATATATATCAGATATACAAGCAAGATATCAATATCTACTATATAACTAACAATAACCACTTATTCATAATATTCTACAATTAATACATATTACTTGCGAAAAAAGCCACGATAAATTATCTCTAAATACCCTAACAACCTAGCGATCTATATATATAGATGGCTCACCCATAACCTCAAACTAGAGTATTGAAAAGAAGGTACAAAAAATTATTAAAATTTTAAAATAATTAATTTGACGAAAAACAAGAAGATGGAATCACATAAATATGTTTGTGAAATCCAAATACACGTTTGAATATATATGATTATACTATATACTATTTTTGGAATAAAAACAAAATGTCTATATAAAAATGAAGGTTAACATCCGCGCTGTTGCGCAGGTCCAGATCTAGTTATATCTTATTAATAAGTTTTGCAGTCATAGATATATTGGTTTTCTAAAACAGGACATAACAAAGTTGTTGTCAATTATTTAATAAGAATTTCATCGTCACCGATAGAAGAAAAAAATTAATGTCCAACCATTTGGGGTGGGTGTTCGGGTATCCATTCGGGTTCGGTTTGGTTATATTCGGGTTTTGAGTTTTCAGAGTTAGAAATTTTAGCACCATTTGGATATTTAAAATTTTTGGTTCGGATTCAGTTTAGATCTTTGCGGGTTCGGTTTGGGTTCTGATAACCCGTTTAAATTATTTTTGAAATCTTAAAATTCATATATACTTTAACTTTTTCAACATCTAAAATTTTAAATAATATATAACATATAAATTTGAATAATTGATGCCCAAATACCTAAACTTAACAAAAAAAATTGGTTTGGTTTGAGTATTTGGATTGAGAATCAACAAATATTTTTAGTATTTTTAGTGTTTGGAACATTGTTTAGTTATTTTAGATATTTACTTTTAACTATTTGTATATATATATATATATATATATATATATATATTCAAATATTTTGGACAATTTCAAAATATCTTATACATTTTGGATATATTTTAGATTTTAAAATAGCTAATATATTCAAGTATATAAATCTGATTCGGATATATTTGGATACCCGAAATATTTCGGTTCGAATCGAGTTCGGTTCTGGTTCTTCAGATACCAAAATTTTGAACGTGTTTGGATATTTAAACAGTTTCAGTTCGAATCCAGTACTATTTTTCAGATCGGATTCGGTTATTCGGTTATTCGGTTTCGGTCTTTTTCCCAGCCCTACAACCATTAATCCGATCATGCAGTTTTTCTCTCACAAAATAATGATTTTTCTGTTTATATATGAATTTATTTCTCTCACAAAAATAAAACATTTGTCCCCAATAATCTTATGTATCAACCGTAAACGGTAAATATGAGTTACAGAAATGAGATATTTTATAAAATTTTGTTTGTTTTATATATATTCGACCAAAAAAAAGCAACCATATATATATATATATATATATATATTCGTATCATTTTATTGATTTGTTATATGAACCTATTATTATATGCTGATGCAGCTTTTTAATTTAGTGCATTAACGTAGCATTCAGGGAGTACTATTTAAGTACGTATTTTGCTTTTGGGACGGTGACCGTTTCAAAGAATGTTTTCTTCTTTTTCCTGATGGTTCACAACAACGTAAAAGTAATTAGAATACTTTTGATATAAAAGTATATACGTATTTTGCTTTTGGGATGGTGACCGTTTCAAAGAATGTTTTACTTCTTTTTCCTGATGGTTTACAACAACGGAAAAGTAATTAGATACTTTGATATAAAAGTATATACGTCTTTGAAGGTTTTTTTTTTGTTTTCTCTTCAAACTACATGAAAGAAGACGCAAATACTTGCAAGTCAAAGAGAGAGAAAGAAACGTTTCAAAAATATTTGTTTCCCAAGCTTGGAAATCACACCAAGTGTTTTCTTGAAGTCCAAATGTTAGAAAATGAAAGGTTGAATTCTTCCTTGAATACCAGCGAGAGAAGAACCAATATTTACAAACCATAGCTAAAACCATTATAAATAAAGACACATATATCTATTGCTTGCCAATCTAAAACCAGTTCTTCTTACGATCCATTACTATTTCTTTTTCAAACAAGGTTAAATAAAACTAGTTCTCTTAATCTTCAAATAATTCTTTTGCTTTATTTCATTTTTCTCTTCAGTTCAAATTTGATCGATGCAACGTTTGTCAGCACCTTGTTCAAAACTCGCATACACACGATACTTGGCAAAACCAATCCTACGTAAACCAAACCCATGTGATATTTTCATCAATCATCGCGGGATCGATACCAAGAAGACTATTTCAGGCCTATTATATGATCGATTCACTAGACTAGGTTTGAATTCTTTTTTGGATAGCAAGAATTTAAAGCCTGGGGATAAACTTTTCGTGGAGATCAATGCAGCAATCAAAGAATGCAGTGCTGGTATTGCGGTTTTCTCTCCTCATTACTGTGACTCTTACTTCTGTCTCCATGAACTCACCATGCTCATGGAGAGCAAGAAAAGAGTTATCCCAATCTTTTGCGATGTCAAGCCATCGGAACTATGCGTTAAGGACGACAGGACACGTCCAGCTGCCGAGATTCGAAGGTTCCGGTTGGCTCTCGAGGAAGCAAAATACACCGTAGGACTCACGTTTGATACATCTAATGGGTATGATCTTGGGTTCATTTTTATATGCAATGCATAGTTTCATTGTTTTCTTTATGCCAAAAAAACTTTCAATGTTTAACGTATGATAATATAATTTTCGGTAACCTTAAGAGAATAAACATAATTAACACATTAAATGGCTTTATAAAACATTTTTCATATATGTATTTATATATATCCGGAATTATAAATATAAATGAAATAATGATTGTATTGACGTTTCGAATTTTAATATACGGTACACAAAAAAAGTTCATTCAAACACTAGAAATATGCACTCATGTAGTACTGAGTATTGTTTTTGTCTAGCAAACACAACTTTTGAAAACAGTCAAAAACATTTATTACTTAGTTCATAACTAAGTAACTAATACGTATGCGCTTATCTACTTATAGAAGCTTTAAAATAGTAAGAAAACCTCGATGTCAGCTTCGAATGATCTTTGGTTATAAGAAAAACCTTATGCTCTCTCATTGATTATTTCTTCTTCTTTTTTTTTTCTAATTATTTATATAGTAGAAAAATCGATATATGATCAGGAAGGAATTTTACAGTAAACTTTTGATGCTTGTAGGAAACGCTACAAAGATAATCTTGATAAAACATAATAAGCTTATATAAGTTCTTAATCGGTGTTTTGAATGAGACTTTTAATTAATTTATGCGTAAAACTATTGTGTAGAGACTGGTCAGAGTTCTTGGCCAAGGCATCGGATGCAGTCACGAAGAACTTGTTAGACGTTGAAGAGGAGAGACTGAGCATCAACCCTACGTACAAGCACATATCTGCGTAGGTCAATCAATAACAATAACAAATGAGACATAACAAAGCGTGTTTTCTTTTCTATATAGTTAACTTAATTTGACAGTAGAAAATTCTTTTATTATTTTGATTTCTGAATAATCATTTTTCAATTAACTTCAATCATGTAAGAAGTTGATTAGTTGTATTGATTATTATTTATTTTTTTAAACAGACGATCACACTAAATATGACAGATTGAATCAATGTTTTCTTTTAAAAATGTAACTTTTTACAATACGTGTATGATATGTTTATGGTAGGACATGCTTGTGGTATGGCATATTAAATCAATATTAACCAAGTACCCTAAGCTCTTATTAGTCTTATGGTACGAGACGACATGTTTGTGGTATGACATATTGAATCAATATTAGTCAAGGGGTCTAAGTTGTTCATGGTATGACATGTTTGTCTCAACACAAACTTTTTATTTTGTAACTCTAAAGCTCAATGCTTATATTAGTTGAATGTTATACAAAAGACTGCATATTTTATATGGATTTGTAACATCCCAATTTATAGAAAACATTAAAAAATTATTTTATCGGAATGAAAGAAGTATTTTATTGCAATTTTGGTGATATTATATAAATGTGAAGTTAGGCACTTGGGATTAAACAGCAACTGGGAAATTAAAAAGAAAGAAGAAAAAAATGCAAGAAGAATCGACGAAACCACAATCCAAAAATCAATTATACATTCAGGTACATTTTAGAAAAAACATGCAAACTGATCTGAAACGGATGAAATAGCAGGTACACAAGGAGACGAGTAATGATGGTTCGGATTTAGATGATCATGTCGATGAGTTTGTTAACAAAGAGCATAATGAAGTTGTCGATGAGAAGATCAGAAGTGTACAGAATGAAAAATTTCCCACAAATGCTTCTGAACCAAGTAATTGGAAAAATTGATATGATATTAAGAGATTTATTGGTAGCCAATGGTCTAGCAACAGGGCTATTAACTAATGCTTTTTAGTGATGTTAGGCTATTTTTGGCTTTTTAGCGTAATAAAAAACATGATGTATTATTTATTCATTTAACTAAAAAAGAATATGCCTATTTTATATTTGAATAGAGCTTCAAACAGATATGCAGTACCCGTGATGAAGGCTTAAGTCCAAAACTTGTGTTTGTATTATTTACAACACTAAAACTATTATTGTATCAATAAAAAAATGTTTCTTGAATCTTTCAATCTAAAACATGCAGTATGTCCGATTTCAACACAATCATACTTACTAGTTTTTTTTCACTAGGAAAAACGCCAACATGGAAAAAGTTTTTGAGACTCGGTATTATTGACGACATTGTAAAGACACGCTAAACAAAATCATATACTTGATTGAAAGAGTCAGAGGAGAAAATAATTTAGAAGATGAAGATATTATTCTCTGCTGATTTTTGGGTGACAAATTCATGCAGAAATTCGGTACAAATCAAACATATGGTCTCTCATTCGGATTCGCATGAAGTGTACAACTGGTGTATATTTAACACAATACCAAAATATTCAGTCCTCACATGGTTTATGATGAAACCATTTGGCACCAGAGACAAGCTTAAAATGGAGTTCAGAAAACATAAGAACATGTATTATATGCAGACCAAAAATGAATTGATAAATCATTTGTTTTCACATGTCATTTAGAAGAAAAAAAATCGAGAAAACGTTAAAAGAAACAAGAAAAAAATATAATATAAGGAAAATCTCCCTAAAAGTCTTTCAAAATTAAAAATTTTATGACCAAAATAGTTCACAAAGAAGAAAATGACTAAAATAACATTTATTAAAAACAAAAAAATTAACTATCCTTAACAACAACATAAATAAATATTTATTTAATATATTATTATTTTAAATATATAACATAAATCTTAAATTATATATCCTAACCCTAATCTTCAAATCCTAAATTCCACCCCTTGAAACCAAATCCTAATTCTAGACCAATTAATCATAGGATATATATGTTTTTAAATCATTTAATGAAGGTTATTTTGATCATTTTTTTCCTTAGAGACTATTTTTATGATAAAAACTTTTTAAAACTATTTTAAGATCTTTTCTATAATTTATATCTACAATATCGTATCTCACACACACGTAAGTATTGTTCTTGTGTTGATAAATAAATAAATTGTCTAAGTAATATAATCAATAGTAATTTCGGAAAAGAAATTGATCAACATAATATAATAATATACATAACTTTTAGTAAAACATAATAACAATATCAACCAATATTCTTTGTCAAAAAAAAAATATATATCAACCAATAGCTTGGTGATAAGATATTTTTTAAAACAAGTTTTTGTTTTGAAAAAGGCTTCTGTTTTTTTTATACAAGTTGTTGTTCTATGTTCGAGTCCTAGCATAAACTAAATACTATTGTTTGACCAAACGAATATAGAGTCATAACTTACGTACAATTAGAAATATAGGACCGAATTAGTCATCAGTATGGTCTCGTTGGAGATTAGTTGAATACTGGTCAATTCCAAGAAAACATCAATAAAATATTTCTTCTTTTTCATAAAATTTCATTTTAACATCTTTTCTTTTTACATAAAAAGTTATTTTAAAATTCTAATATAACATATACTTATTCTAAATTTTAAATTGATTATAAAATACATTAATTTATAAGGAGATGTCGTGATTTCGTAATGCTTCTTGTCGTATTGACTTCCTTTGTCATTTTGATATTTTTGTTTAATATCCAGATTTAACATTAAATTAAGAAAAAAATAACAGTAATGCTCCATGTGAAAAGCTTAATTCATCTTTTCCTGTCACCGTAAGCTTCGAATCCAAATTGACACAACATAATAACAACTCACGTCAACATGTCTCCTTCACGTCTTCTCCTTTATCATAAGCAGAAGAAGAAGAAGAAGAAGACTTTACTGTTTGACTCTCTCCTCCGAAACCGTGGATTGAAGAACTATCCTCGATGTTAGGTTCCTCAGAGATCATCATCAATAATGAAGGTGCTGCTCTTTCACTCAATGGGACAGACTCATCTGAAAACAAAGCTACCTTGTAGAATTTGATTTCAGACACTCATGTAAATGATAGTTTCTAATGTGAAAAAGGCTTTTTCTGTGTAGATGACAAGTCAGTTACTTTGGACCAACACGCGCCTCTTGTTCCAAACTTTCAACCACCAATGGGATGGCCAAACCATATACCTCAGTATTACTACCCGCCTGCAGCCAATGCCAAGTCAAAACGAAGGAAACATGCCATGGCCTTCGAAAGGCAAAGCTTCCAAGAAGAAAGGGAAAGGAGATGTGTCTAGTGTATCAAGTGAATCTGACTCGGCAAGTGATGATGATTCTGTTTCCTCTTTGGAAGATCAAGGTAAAAGACATTCCCTTCGGTCGTCAAAGAAAAACAAGAAGAAGTCGTTTGATGAAAGTTGTATTTTGACGTCTAGAGGTTCTGATAAGAGCAAGAAACAGGAATTGGTCGATGACTCTTTATGATTGACTAGACATGTGTGCTGATATTGCTTTAGCCTCTGACATCGATAACGGTTCAGCAAATGAAAGGCATGAAATGTCGAGCTCATGGGAACCAAATGATCTTAGTATGATTCTTGAACGCAATTCAGGAGAGTCTTTGGCTAATGACCACTCAATCGACCTCTCTGTTGAAGTGAACGCAAGGGTATCCAGTAACGGAACAGTTCAGGAGAAAGAAGATTGGACCGTCGGTGAGAATAAAACTAATGGGAAGAACCCGGAGACTCGTATGTCTAGAACTCCAGCTAGAACAAGAGCTGAAACCATGTTCAAGACGGTGAGGAAACCGACAGTAGCTTTATTCTACATTGGTTTGTAATAAAGTTTTATTAAAAACTTATCCATCTAATATCAAGCTTATTAGAGATTTTTTCAAAAAAAAAAATTATCCTTCTATTTTCTTTTACCGGTTTTTTAATTTAGAAACGTAGTTTAGGCAGGACCGGTCCTGGACTAAAATCCATAAAGTAAGGACTTCAAGTACCAAATGTTATATACGATTTTGGAACATCAATAATATTGTTTCATTAAACACAATTATTCATAAAGCAAGGACTTCAAGTACCAAATGTTATATACGATTTTGGAACACCAATAATATTGTTTCATTAAACACAATTATTTTTATTAAAATTCACGATTTACCATTAGCTAATATTTTGAAAATATAAAAAAATGTATTTTTCAAAAAAAAAAAGTTCTAGAACATGGATCTTTTTAAAACCAAAGGGATATTTTTTTTCATAACCGAAACATATCGGATCTGGCTCTGTTCGTGTAATCTATTTAGGATCCAATCTATATCTGAATATTCATTGAGTTTGGTTCGGATCCAAAGTATTCATTAACCCAAATTTAAATAAAATTTATTGAGTAGGAAGAAGAAATGCGGAAGAGAATAGAGAATCTTGTTTTGGAAAGGCAGAGAAGAATTGCTGAAAGATCAGCCGCGAGTGCATCACGAAAAACCTCGGAAACTCGGTTCGAGAAAGGGCAAGGTGACGTAAGAAAACTAACGTTGGATTTAAAACCGTTGGAGACAAACGAGTAGTTTTACTGTGTCAAATAACAGACTAGGAAACGCTTTGTTTGGTTGTCACGTCAAAATGTTTTTGATTTTTGTTGGTTTTGCTTGTGTTACGATTATTTATTTATTAATTTGTTCTCAGAATGTTTTTTTGTACGTTTATTGAGTTATCTCTGAGATTTAATATTTATAATATTGGATTATAGACTCCAGTAGCAAACTAAAAAAATAAATATGTTCTCAAGTCACCGTCCATATGAAAAAAATTGCAATTAGCAAGTTCACGACTCTAATATTATTTAATTATTCATCGTGTTTTACCGACTAGCCACAACGCGCAAACGATTTGAATGGTCTACCTGAGGACTACTTTCTTATGAATAAAAGTTGGATGCATGAATTATATCTTGTGCCGTTTCTATTTGTTAACTTTGACTAGAATTAAGCATAAACGCTTCTATTTTTTTTTTAATTTTTAAAGAAACATAAGATACTATCAAATTTCTAGTTGACAAATGTTATGTTTTTCGCAGATATATATAATCAGAGATTTGTAGCTAGACAAACATGTCATTAAGAATGGAATCAACATATAGAACATAGGCTATGTCTTAGCATGCATGCTTTTAAAAAAAAATCATGAAGTGGATTGAAAATATAGAATTTTAAATTGATAATGTGTAATACCGGAGAAGGATACGAATAACAAATTCTTTTAAGCATTTTTGTTTTCTTTAAAGTTTGCATTTTGACGGGTTTGAATTTTTGTATACAACGAAGACACTAGTACAATTTACAAACCACGTTATTATATGTTATAGTCGATGATATATCATGTTTTTCATGATTTAATTAAGCTACTATTTTAAATCTCACTTTGTATATCTTATGACATTTTATGTCCAAAAATTTGGAAATTGTTATAGGTTAATTGTTTCAGTCCACAAACTTCAGTAATGAGATAGTTTTTACATATTATAGCATCTAAATCAAAAAGAAACAATTTCATACATTACATTTACAACTGCATGTAAAATGTATGGTGAATGGTGATGTATTTGATTTATAGTTAGATTTTTTACCTCTTGTACATTCATGCTATATATGTTTTGTGAGCGAAGATGAGTTGGATATTTTAGCACTTTTGAGAGAAAAAATAATATATATCTTAGGTATACTGATTATAGTTTGTAATCAAGAAGCTCACCGTCACTATAGCTGCAAATCGTGTTGAGAGGTATGTGATACTGTTTGATGTCTTACCTGTGCAATAAATAATATGTCTGTTAACAAAATCCTTTATTTATTTATTGAAGCACCAATTGTACAGGTCATTCATTGCTTTGTTTTCTTTTTGTCTTACTTGAAACAAGATAAAATTTTGTTTTTCTGTTACAATTTCATCAGAATAAAAAAGGTTTAGTCTCCAGAAAAACAGAATGTCTATAGGAATTCAATCGTTTTTAACTACCTTTTCGATAAAATGTATAATTAGTAAACCACACAGTTAAGAAACAAAACAGAACAAAACAAACTAAAAAAAGGACATAGGTTTAGGAAGGGGTTAGAGAACATTTTGCCCTTAAATAAGACAAATTCAACATTTGTTTTCCTTTGGCTCTCTCTTTGAGAAAGTTCCATAAGTCCCACAGCCAACAAGTCTCTCTTGAATTGAATCTCAAACCCTAATTAAACCTGCCCTGCACGATTCTGATGTTTTTCTATACTAATTTCGTCAGCTGTAAGGCTTGGAATAAGTCTGTAAATAATCATATTTTATTTTGAAAATTTCAACAGAAAGCCCAAAAATATTTTTTTTTGTTACATTATAAAGTTGGAGTAGCGGCAAGTTATGACAGCCGGAGGCTGTTTGGACATCCAAACAATGTTGTTCGGTCGTAAATCATCGAGCAAGTTACAGGTAAAGTTGGTCTTGTTTTCTTGATTGATTTTATGCTAAAGTTCTCTTGATTGATTTTGATTACTCATATGCACAAAATCCTTTCATGTATTCAGGGAATCATACAAATGATTCATAGAAAAGTCTTGGATTAACAAGTTTCTTGTCTCTTGACTTATTATGCATAACAGATTTTTTTACAAACATTCGTCCTGTCCACGTTTAGATCATCAGATTGTATCTTTTTGTTACATGATGATGAATATGAAAGTAACTAATTAACAGTTTTTCTATAATAACAATTTTCAGCCAGTAAAAAGCCAAGCATCACCTAAAGTTAGCAAGATTAAGAAGCAGGATGATAAATCTTCTTCTTCTTCGCCTAAACCTTCTTCTTCACCAAAACCTTCTTCGCCTATACCGATTAGATCATCTAAGACAATATTATCTGGGAGCCAACTATCATCGTCATCAAGACGTGTTTCTTCGCCTATGGGCATCCTAAAGAATGTTTCCATCAGAGAAGCTAAGAGTCCGAAGACAACCAGCTCACCTAAATGGACAGGAAACTTTATTCTTATGGTCGAGCTTCGCAGGAAGATCGTTACCTTTAGAGATATCATTGACCTTCCTCCTCTCGAGGGTTCTCCTTCAATAACCGATGTGCGTACACCACACAGCTAGTTATCCTTCTTGATGAATCGTTAATATGTTTTGTACTCACATCTTTTTTCTTTGTTGGATAGATGGTTATGCATACAATGAAAGATCTCCAAAACCTTTGTCCTGAGATTATCCACAGCTCACATATCTCTGAAATTAGACGTGCAAATGTCGATAAGGTATTCAAAAAATGATCTCAATAAATGTCTTTCTCTGTCCTGACTTCCTATAACTTGAATATGATCAAATGTTTTTTCCTACAGGTTCTTGACCATTTCTTCAATGCTTTGAAATCTATTGGGGATTCATGGATCGATAACCCGGAATGGATAGCTAAATCTAAGTATTGGAGTAGCAGCGTTGGGAAGAATCAGTCTGATCGACTAGGTAACTAGAAACGTTACCTACACGTGAAAATCATTTCAAGATCTTGAAATTTGGAACTCTTTAAAATGTTGGGTTTCCTTTGTAGTGGAAAAGGTGTTGGCAGCATTAGACGGACTGATCAAGATGTTGAAAGAGAGGTTTGATATGATGGAGATTGATGAAGTGGAAGAGAAGAAAGAGTTGATTAGTCCAAGGTCTGCCAAAGCATCGAGCAATCGAGTTTTATCTCCATCTGATTCATTCTCCGACAGCAGAAGCTCGTTTTGCGGCTCACCAATCACGCCAAGATCGGTCCTTCCAGAACCAATGATGATTGGTTCGCCTGGTAAAGTTGGAGACTTTGCAAACTCTGCATCACATCTTCTGTGGAATATGAGAGTTCAAGCACTCGAGAAGCTTAGTCCTATTGATGTTAAGCGACTCGCTATTCACATTTTGTCACAGAAAGAAGCTCAGGAACCAAACCAAAGCGATGCAGAGAACAAGCAGAAGATAAATGACATAGAGAGCATTGATGTGAAGATGGAGACAGAAGAATCTGTTGTTCTTGCTGAGCAAGAAGATACAATCATGAAAGTCTCTCCATTGGATTCAATATCTGAATCCAAACTCAATGTTTCAGTAAAATCTGAAGTTGCACCAGCATCTTTGCCACCACCACCACCACCTCCTCCTCCTCCTATGTTCACTACAAACTCTGTATCTTTAGCTTCTCAACCGCTACCACCACCTCCTCCTCCGTCACCACCGCTGATTGCAAAGGCTAATGTGGTGGCCATATCATCAATCCCACCTCCTCCGCCACTTCCACCATCTCCACTTTCCATTATGCCATTACAAGGCTCTATTCCACCACCACCGCTTCCTCCTCCAGGAGATGTGACGGCCCCACAACCGCCACCTTCACCTCCAAGATTTGCAGTGGCACCACCACCGCCTCCTCCACCTCCAGGAACTGCATCAGCGCCACCACCACCTCCTCCTCCACCGATGATAAACGGAGCACCACCACCTCCACCAATGCTTATGTCGAATAGAGCAGGCGGTGGACCACCGCCTCCACCTCCGATGCCTCAAGTTAATGGAGCGGCACCGCCTCCACCACCACCTCCTATGGCAAAGGGATCTTCACCTCCTCCGCCACCGCCACCTATGGCAAACGGAGCAGCAGCGCCTCCACCTCCACCTCGAATGGGTATGGCAAACGGAGCAGCTGGTCCACCCCCACCTCCAGGAGCAGCTGGTCCACCCCCACCTCCAGGAGCAGCAAGAAGCTTGCGACCCAAGAAAGCAGCTACCAAACTCAAAAGATCCTCCCAGTTAGGGAACCTATACAGAATCCTTAAAGGGAAAGTAGAAGGTCGTGATCCCGAGGCGAAGAAAGGTGGCGGAAGCGGAAGAAAAGCCGGAGTCGGAAGCGCTCCGGCCGGCGGAAAGCAAGGAATGGCTGATGCTCTTGCTGAGATCACAAAGAAGTCTGCATATTTTCTGCAGATTCAAGAAGATGTTGCCAAATACATGAAATCAATCAATGAGCTGAAAGTTGAGATCACTAAGTTCCAGACTAAAGACATGACTGAGCTTCTTAGCTTCCACCGCCGTGTCGAATCAGTTCTTGAAAAACTTACAGATGAGACACAGGTCAGTAACATCTCAAACATCTTAATACCATCACAATTCTATTTCCTCTGTTTTTGTGATTCTTGATTCTTAAAATGTTTTGAAACTATTAGGTTCTTGCACGATGTGAAGGGTTTCCACAGAAGAAACTCGAAGCAATAAGAATGGCTGCTGCATTGTACACCAAGCTGCACGGAATCATCACCGAGCTACAGAACTGGAAGATAGAACCTCCTTTGGCTCAGCTTCTTGATAAAGTAGAACGTTACTTCACAAAGGTAAACTACTCTACTTAATTCCAAACCGTTTTAACAACATCATGTAACTAAAAGATTCAAAATAAACAGATCAAAGGAGACATCGACACGCTTGATCGCACCAAAGATGAAGAAGCTAAGAAATTCCAGAGCCACAACATCCACTTTGACTTCAATATCCTTCTTCAGATCAAGGAGACAATGGTTGATATCTCATCAAACTGCATGGAACTCGCATTGAAGGTATTTAACAGCTAAAAATGTAAACCTTTTATCGTAAGTATTTTTTAAACCAATATTCTTATCTGATCAACCTCGAATACACAGGAAAAGAGAGATGAAAAGATTGTGTCACCTGATGCAAAGCCGAGTTTGAAGAAAACCGTAGGATGTGCTAAAATGCTGTGGAGGGCGTTTCAGTTTGCATTCAAAGTCTACACATTTGCTGGAGGACACGACGATCGAGCTGATTCTTTAACCAGAGAGTTGGCTCATGAGATCCAAACTGATACTCAGAACCCTTGATGATTCCCATCGTTATGATCATCACAATTTCCCAGCTACTCCTTTTTGCCTTTCTAAACACCTAAAAAAATTCCAAAATGTTTGATATGGAATGATAAAAAAAAAGTATATTGTATAATATTTAACCTATTGTTTTGGCTTTTGAGTTTGTAATTTTGAAGCCCACCCAAAAATACTAGGATTTAGAGGTTTCATGGGAGCTCAGAGGTGCAGAGTTTTTTAGTGAAAACCTATAAAAACCTTTTGAGTCAACGAAGACCTTTGTGTTGCCACAATATGTAATATGGTTTTGTTGTTATAAACTTTTTCTTTCTTTAATTCTAATTGTAAGGTACAAGTGGAAATGGTGATGACAAAACCTGGCAAAAGAAATGATATTAACAGAATTTAGGGAAAAGTTGATGATAACGAGGTTATAGGAATCACAACCTGCTGTATCTATTGTTGATTGTTTAGTCGCTTACAATGTCAGAAATTGTTAGTCAACTTAAAACGGTATCTTGTTGTGACCTTTGCTGCTAGAAATGTATTTATATATACTACAATGGATTGGGGTGATTCTTGCAGGGTCGTCTCCTTCATAGCAGAAGTGTGTTTACTTGCTGGATCTGTGTGAAACGCTTACTATACAAAGTTCTATGTCTACTTTGGGAACACTTCTCCTTCTTGTCGGTCGCTGAGGAAAGGCGTGTGTTGGAGCTGGAGCTTCGTTTATAGAGCTCACAGAGATTTTTTTTTTTGTTTGGCCAGCTTTACTACGTGAGCTTTACGAGGGCCAAAGACTTTCAGGCTCCTAGAGATCGGGAGGTATTCTAATGAATAGCTTGTACAACTTACACACTATTAATTTAAATGGACTTCCAACCTAACAATAACCAACTGGTGATAAGAGAACTATTCTATCTTCTTTATAAGATTTTTTCCAACTTTAGATATGGACATTATGCCTAATTACTCTCATAACTGTTCTTCAAGAATTAGAAACCTTTTGGGCTATTGTTGTTGCGATCATGTATGTGTTTGTGTTTACTTGTTTGTATATGAGAAATATATTCAAGTACTAATTAACTGTTGTGGTTCAGGTCTAGTCTACTTCTTGTTCTTGAAGATTCTGTCTTGTGTGATTAGTGATTACAGTTACAGACCAGTTAGTCTCGAGTTAGCCTGGTTAATTATTTTCCCACTTGCCACTTGCCACTAATCTTTGAGATAAATAACTTAGGTTGTGATTGGTGACAGAAGGCGGGGCGTATTTGGAGTGGTAAGTGCGGAATTGTAAAAGTTACACCAATCAGAAAAAATTGAATTAGCGGGGCGTTTCAGATGCAATAACGCACCTGTCAAATCTTATAAAAAAAGGTTTTTTGTTTGTTCTTTCTTTTCAAATACCGCACTTGTTTTATTTCATCTCCATTTATGGTGTGTTATTGACTTATTGCTGCGGTTTTGTTGCTGTGTGTACATTTTTTTTTTGAACTTTGTGTACATTTTCTTTTTGATTTGTTATTTTTATTTATTATTATTATTATTTAATTTAACTACTTATGAATCTGAACCCAACCAAATCTTACATATTATCTGAATGAATCTTTATATTATCTGAATGAATCTTGTTCTATAATATTTGAGTTTTGGGTTTGATCCAAATTAAACCTATATACAAACGGATATTCAAGTCAAAAACTAAAAAGAAAAAATATAAGCACAAATAAACACACATGTTTAACCAAACCAAAAATTTAATAGATACCGAATATCTACATATAATTCTTTGACATTTACTAACTTATATAAATATAAATCTAAAATATAAATTATCTACTAAATGTTTTAATTATATTTAATTTAAGTAAAAATATTAACAGTATTTTTAATTTATATTTTTATTTCAAAATAACTTTAGTAGTTAAAATTTGTGTTAACAAGATATATATATATATACTATAATTTTTATTTTAAATTAATTTAATATTAAAAACTATAAAAAGAAAAATATTATGACATTTTCACTAAGGAAAGAAATTTAATTTATAATCATATTGATATATTTATTTTACGTTTTTTTTTACCAAAACCGCACTATTTTTTAACCAAAACCGCACTATCTTTTAACCAAAACCGCACTTATCCTGCAAACCGCATGAACCGCAGTTGAGCCGCACCGCACTTCAATTCCGCACCGCTTATATTACCAAAACCGCAGTCACCATTCGGACCCTTAAGACGAACTTTTATCATGTAATGTAACTAACCTATTCACATTAACTCGTTGAGTGACAGATTGTAGTTTGAGATTTTCTTATGTTTTATTGATCATCATGATGAGTAATACATAGCTAATTCCAATTAGGAAAACCCAAAGCCAAAGATAAATAATTAAATAGGAAAATAAAAAGCTTATCTAAAACTATCTGGAATAATTCCTAATTCTTATAGAAAACATATGTCCAATAGAGTAGGGCAGTTGCATTTGGATATCTAATCTTATGTGTTGCGTTTGTGATCAGCAAAACTTAAAAGACGGATTTACTTACCCCTAACATAAATAACTAGAAAAACCAGACTTCTGATCTACACATGATCTACACAGTGCATGTTTTGTAGGGCTCCTCAAAAGTGGCAGATTGAACAGCAAATCTGTATGTTCACATCATGCAGATAGATTTGTCTTTTGTCTCTATCTCTTTCTTGTGGGAAACTTACTTTACATGTTCTTTTTTAACTAATGTAAAAATGAAGAGTTACAGAAGATACAAGAATCAGACATGAGTTTTTGAATGATGCTTCCTTCTTCAATCCTAAGCTTCTTACTCTCTCTGTTCCAAAGATGAACAGCTAAGCTATGTTTACGTAAATGCATAAGTCTCTTCCTTGACCAATCTGCTTCCCTCTCATTCACGGACGCTCTGCAAAATCCACTGATTCTAGTCCAATCCACTGGATAAAATGCAGACGGTGGAAGAACAGAGAATCTCATATCCGAGGAAGAGGAAGAAACGTTGAATCTTGCAACCACTCTTGACACTAAGTAGGGACCGTTGTGACCCCATTTATTACCGTTGAAGGTTCTTGAGAACTCGTCGATGAAGCTTTTAAGCAGAGGATGGTTCTTGTCGAAAATGAGCACCGCGTTGTTGAGCCTGCTCCATTTTCTTGTAACTGGATCAACAGTTTGTGCACCGAGCACGTTGTGGAGATTGGTCAGAGGTTTGAGGATTATAACATCTGTGTCTAAGTAGATTCCACCGAACTTGTAGAGCAAGACTAGTCTTAGAATGTTGGAGAGGTTCTGCTCTAATGGGATCACTCCTGGACTGAACATTCCTTTCTTCAATCTTTCAAACCATTTCTCTGCTGACGTGTCTTTGAAAATGTAAGTGAAGTCTGGTTTGATGGCAAGCACTTTAAGCCCTTTATCTGTAAAGGGTTTCAAGATTAGTGTTCCTCTCCCACAGTCAAGTGAGTTTGAGACCAGGATCAGACAGCTATTTGGGTGAGACTTGAAGAGACTCTCTATTGTGAACCGTTCTCTTTCACCAAAAGATTCTATGGAGGAGATCCAGATCATGAAGAACAAGAACTCGCATGAGGATTTGGACAAGAATGACTTGATCCTCGTCTTGAATATATGTCTTGATTTGCCTTGTGGCTTCTGTGTCATCGCGGGTGTTAACTGGTTTCTTCTCTTATGTCTCCTCGTCCTTCTCTCTGGCTTTGTTAGCGAAACGTTCTGCTTTTGTATGAACCCTAAAGAGGTTTCTTTCACCGCAAGCAACAATGAAGAATCTGACTTAGATGATGATCTTGATGATAATGATGGATGATGATGACGAAACTGGTGGTGATGGTCAGGTGTAAGAGTGGATTTAATTGGGAGTGAGAAGTGAATATAGTTCGATGTTTTGATATCAAGATGAAGAGAGAAGGCAGAGAAGCTGTTGTAGATTAAGAGAAGGATGAGAAGAAGACCTAGAAGAGACAGTGGAAGACAACAAACAAAAGAAACGATCAATCTTTTCAAGCTCTGCAGTAACACAACTTGTTCTGTTCTTCTGCTCTCTTCCATCTTTTGTTTTTTCAAACAAATATTGCAAAAGACAGAGACTTGTTCTGTAAAAGATTTCTTAAGGATAAGGGGGTGTAGGTCTTATGTGATGATGCTTGTTTGCTGAAATAAATTAAACAAATAATTCTTAACTTTCTTGGCATACCGAATTTACATGTATCATATACTGTATATGTAAATTATACAATGTAATAGGTCAAAAGGATGTACTAGATTATTATAAAGAAAGGCAAATTTCTTAAATAACTCATTTTTAGTTTTGTTCCCAAAATATTAACTAAAAGTCAAAGCGACCAAAATATCAACAAAAAGTCAAAGTGACCAAATATGTTTTATTAATAGGTTAAATAACGATTCTTACCGTATTAATATTTTAATTAATTAATTATTCAATATATAAGTAAATAAATATTAAGATTCAAAACTGATAAATAATATTTTATTTTGTTTTCAAATTTTTTTAAAAATATATTCTTAAAATCAAATCAAATCTTTTTCAAAAAACATTTTTTTAGAAACGATTTTTCCTTAGAAAAAAAATAAGAGATCTCTTCTAAATTAGAATTTGAATTTACTTTACTGAGCGTCGATGTGTATGATATCTTCTTGAATTTATAAAATATCTTTTTTGAATTCGGGAATATTTCCATAAATGTGTAAATAGACTTTTTGAGTATAATTTATATATATATTTTAAATGTGTAAGTCATCTTCCTAATTCTTACTAAATCTTCTATATCTCTCAAAATCTGAAGGACGGCAAAGTTGGTCAAGAGGGTGGATTCGACAATGAGGCGACCATGGTGAGCAAGGTCGTTTCATTGTAAAGCTATTCTACTCTTTTCAAGATTCTGAATGTTTGTATCTCATCTCATCATGGAGTATTTACCTGGGGGTGACATCATGACTTTAGAAGACATTCTTTCTGAAGATGTTCCCCGCTTTTATATTGCTCAGAGCATTCTTGCTATTTATTCAATCCATCAACACAAGTTAACAGGTATATCACCATCTTAATGCCTAGTGATTTACCGTAACATATGTATTCTCTGGTTCTCGATTTGAGTAGGTTTCTTATTGCGTGTAGGGACATTAAACCTGATAATTTGATACTACACATCATCATTTGCTCATGTTTCAGACGCATCCATGGTTTAATGGCACCCAATGGGAGTAACTGTATGACATGGAGGCAGCTTATAGACCAAAATCTTAATATATTTGGACATTTTCCACTATGCTATCGGTTATAATTCTCATTATCTTTAAATTATATATTTAAGGTTATCCTTTCAATATTCTGAATGAGATACTATTTTGTGAAATAAATTATATGGAATGAGTTATTCACATAGATTTACTAAATTTTTTATCAGTTTCTCTAAATAGAGTTGAATGATCAATACATTAATTCCACCAGAAAAACAAAGATTTTTATGTAAAATATTTATATACAATTTTGATCAAGAATATATCAAATATATTTATTCATACTTTTAATATTTTATTTATCTTATTCTATTTTCTATATTACATCACTTTATCTCATTCATTGTTATTCTATCAATTTTTTTTTTTGAGAAACTGTTTGAAATACCATAAGCTGGCTACCATTTTTCAAAATACAATCAATCAAAAACCCTAACATTTGAGTTTAGTGTTTATTGTTTAGGGTTTAGTATTTAGGGGGTGAGGTTGGATTTATAAATTTCTATAAAAAAGTTATAAATTATTTTAAACATTTATAAATGATTTAGGAGGATTAGTTTAGTATTTTCCATCACAAATTTAAAGTATTTATGAAAATGGTTATCATTTAAGAGTAAATTTGAAAAATGATATCAGATTTGTCGTATTGAAATTCCTCCTTTCTTTTTATATTTGCCTTTTACAGCCACAGTGAATTGTTTTTATTGGATCACATATATGGAGAATGTAAAAATTATAATATATGTTTCCTTTCTGATTCAATATATAAAAAGACTGAAATCCACTTCTTATGCTAGATAAAACATAGTACAAATATTTTAATGGTTCAGTGAAATACTAAATATCTAATTTTTTATATGATTTATATTTTAATTTAAACGATAATAATATATATATTTAAGATTTTTTATTTGAATATTTATTAAATAAAGTATTCTATTCGTATGGTTTTATGATCATTTGTATTTTATAATAAAAATTATAAACTATTAATCACAAAAACTTTCAGTGTGAAACTTTTAAAAATTTCAGTATAATTTATATTTTTAAATATTAAAAGTATAATATATATAAAAATCTATACTATACATAATTAATTTATCTTAATAATATAAAATTAAAAAATGCTAGATGATAAATAAAATTCTGTCAAATGTTTATTTCTCAATACCATTATTTTCATATATATTTTAAACTGCATTAGCTAATTCTGTAACTTTTGTTTAAAAAAAAGAAAGGAGAAATTTTTTTTGGAATAGTATTAATTAATTTCATAGTTAATCTATGAAAAATATAATATATGTTAGATTTTGGACCAAATAATGAATGTTGTGATTATTTTATTAATTAAAATATATTTTTATAATGACTCTTAAAAACATTCTAATGATGACACATATTACCATAGCATAAATGTTACAATGCTTTTCAAATAATATATGAAGGATGTCTCTCTTCTCATCTCCAAATACACCACACAACACTGAGAAAAGCCTAAATCAAACGTTATTTTCTCTTTAAAAGCCTTTTAAGATCTTGTTTCTTTTAAATATTATACATCTTTTCTTATCATTTCATTTCACAATTGAAATGGAATCCATCAAAACGCTCCCTCAAATATTCGGTGAAAATGCAACCAAAAACAACCATTTGATGATCTTTGATTCAACTGGCTTAAATAATAAATCAGACAAGATACCTCAAGAGTTTGTATGGCCCGACCACGATAAACCCTCTACAAACGTTCCGATCCTCCCAGTCCCTCTCATCGACCTCGCCGGTTTCCTCTCTGGCGACCCATTCTTGACCTCGGAGGCTACAAAACTAGTGGCGGAAGCGGCAAAGCAACATGGTTTCTTCCTAGTCACCAACCATGGAGTCGATGAGAAGCTCTTGTCTAGTGCATGTACACTAATGGACAAATTCTTTAAGTCACCGAGTTGTGAGAAACAGAAGGCTCAGAGGAAGTGGGGCGAAAGCTCGGGTTATGCTAGTAGCTTTGTCGGGAGATTCAAAAAGAATCTCCCATGGAAGGAAACGCTGTCGTTTGCATTCTCCCCAGGGAAGAAGAGCGAGAACCACTCCCAAGACGTTAAAGATTTCATTGTTAAGAAGATGGGTGACGGATACAAAGATTTTGGGTATATGAAAGACTCCTTTTCGGTCTCGATTGTTTATTTGCTTTACTTTTTTTTCGTTTGCATTTATATGTTATGTAGTAAAAATCGCACGTAAATCTTGTTCCATGCATACATGCAGGATTGTTTATCAAGAATACGCGGAGGCCATGAGCAATCTTTCACTGAAGATCATGGAGCTTCTTGGAATGAGTCTTGGCGTCAGTAGGAGCCATTTCAAAGAGTTTTTCGAAGACAATGAGTCGATATTTAGATTGAATTACTATCCACCGTGCAAGCAACCTGACGTTGTACTAGGGTCAGGACCACACTGCGATCCAACATCTCTAACCATACTTCAACAAGACCAAGTCAACGGTCTTCAAGCTTTTGTGGACAACCAATGGCAAGCAATACTTCCTAACCCTCAGGCACTGGTGGTAAACATTGGCGACACTTTCATGGTAACGCTTCCTTTGCTTTTAATACCAATGAATGAAAGAGCAAAAATTTCAACATACGCCGTCAAATATACTTTTGAAATAAAATCCGCATATTTAAACACTTGTTTTCTAAAAGAATTTGGGAGGTTTAATCAATGCATGAAATTAAAGCGAAAGATTTTCGGATATATATATTCTGGAACTTCTCGATGTTTTTATCTTTCAATTTTGTTTTCCTGTTTATTTAAAACAAAAGGAGAAAATATTTCATAGATACTTCTGAATAATTTGAGAATGGAGACAAATAATAATACAAGAAACTGAAACAAGTTTTGTATGGGAGCTTTGATCAATGCATGAACGAGAAGTGTTTTATTTAAGACTTTAATTTCCCTAAATTTTATTTAATATATGATTTCCAATACAGAGAAGCTATAAATAGTTTGACAACTGAGACTACTGAATAATACAAGAAATTTTAACAATTTTGTTCTTTCCTGTTTTTCGGGGGTTTTCGATTATAGGCTCTAACCAACGGAAGATACAAAAGTTGCTTGCATCGAGCCGTAGTGAATAGCAAAATCGAAAGAAAGACACTTGCATTCTTCCTTTCTCCAAAAATGGACAAAGTGGTGAGGCCACCAGAGGAATTAGAAGGTGAAAGAGCATATCCAGATTTTACATGGTCTATGCTTCATGAGTTCGTCATGAAACATTATAGAGCAGACGAGAGCACGCTTGATGAGTTCACAAAATGGCATAAGAACGGAGGAAGTTTTCTGACGAAGGATCTTGGCAAATTATAGCGTGTTGTCGCATAGGAAGTGACTCAAGTTTCATAAATGGTTTTTTAAAGACTATTTTCGAAGCTTTTCTTTTTCATTATCTTTCTTTATGTTGTTGGATTTAATCAAATAAAGTGATATTCCTGTCCATTAGGAGCCATATATGCATACCCTCTCTTCTAATTAATTGCGTACATTTCACTTTTAAAATAAATAAAAAAAAGTGGACATGTTCAGTCGTTATAAAAAAAGAAACAAAATGAATTTTCTGAATGACTAGGATGTTCCAGATTTGTAGGCTCGTATAATTTAATATCTTTTGGAATGTAAACCTTCCCCAACAAAACTTGAACTTTTGATTTTTGCTAAGATGAACTTTTGATTTCTTTTTGCTACGACGAAAAAGCTTTTCAGTCCACTAAAACCTCTTTACTTTGAAACCTTCTTCTTTGAATAGGATCTCTACCAATCTTCTAGTGGATTGTGCTTTTCAGTGCACTTCTAAAAAGCTTGAAATTTTGTGAACCAGAGAAAGTGTTACACAAGGTGTTAGAGTCGGTTATGAGATTGTGATGTGGCATCTATCCGTTACTGGAAGAATATTTGAGTTGCTGACAAATAATAAGATTTGGTGTTATCACAACAAATTGAAAACAAAGTATTGTATAACACTTGGATATATATATATATATATCTAACCAGGATGCTAGGGTTGAAATAGATTTTGAGAGAAAAAGAACAAAGTAGCTTTACTTGTGAGTGCAGCTAACCTATTGTGTTCTGGGGGAGATCAAGAATTGGTTCATCTCTAGTCGTGTCGTGATTGAAAATAATTCAGGTTAAATAGATCTGAAAAAATTATTTAATATAAGAAACATGTTCTTGAATCAGTGTCGAAGGTGTTAGAATGAGTTAGTTTTCTCAATTCAGCTTAGCTCATTTTTTTTTACGAAGTAGATGAACTTGACTCATTTATTATATGAGTTTTAATATATAAATTCAAATTTAGATCATCTTAATCATGAATTATATAAGTTAGCACACGATCTATTAAAATAAATATAATATTACTATATCATAAAATATTATAATAAATTTTACAGCATTACCTAAAATCTAAATACTAAAAATAATTTTTAAATGTGAAAGATAAATACCTAATTTGGAATCAGTAATTTTGTGGAATGATAACCTAACATGTGTTTATATAAGAAGATTTACATAAATTTTAGTGTGATACTGTGTATTTTTCTTGCAAAAGGCTTAGATAATTAAAAAAAAATATTACTTATGTTCATCTATTAAAGTTAAAATGTAAAATAAAATATTCTGATATATATATATGTTATATAATTTTAACTTTAAAATATGAATCTCACTGATATCTCATTCACTAAAACTCACTCATATAACTCGTTATATATATAAAAAAACTCGTTATATATAATTTTAACTTTAAAAATATCAATCTCATTGATATCTCATGTTCATAAAATCTCACTCATATAATTAGTGAGTTAAATTAAGTTCGAACTAAACTCCTTCAGTAAATGAGCCTAGAAATTGAGCCGAGTCAGCTCATGAGTTCACGCTCATTTTACACCCCTAGAAAATGAAGCTTTGTTCTTCTGCCACTGTTTTCAGTTTGTAATCATTTTCGATTTTGTTCCACGGCTCTAGAGAACGCCCAAGTATCGGTCTAATAACTGGTTCAGGATCCGGTTTAGAGAAAACCAGGAAATTGTGACGTGTGGAAGTAGCACTCTGGATTCTATGAGTCATCATAGCTCAAAGTGGACAAAAAACAATATTTTGTAACGTCTCAGAGAATTTCTTCTTCAGTAATTTTGCTTAGAGAGAGAGAGAGAGATCTTCTCTTTCCAGTTTCAAGTTCTAGAGCTTTCTCCGTCGATTTCATCCCCTTTAGCCATGGTAATTAAAAAAAAAAAAAACCTATTTTCAGTCCTTCTTGCCTACATATATCACTGTTTCTCTGGATTCTCTGCTAGTTCTGGATTGTGGTATGCCTTTTCGTTGTCTAGGAAAATCGACGGAAACAAAAGAAAACTGAAATGCATGCGATATGTTAGATTTTGTAATCTTTTTCGTTAGTTTATAATTAAAAAAAAAAATTAACAGTAGTTTCAAGTAAGTGGTCAAAAACCAAATGATTTATGTAAAGCTTGCATGTGAAAATTTCAACTTCAAAGTTTGTTCATGATGATCTTGATAGCGTGGAATATCAGGAATTTTAGCTTTAGGAGGTGCTAGTTTGAGTTGGCTGAATGTTTTTTAACTGATCACAAAAAATTTAGAATTTTTTATGCCCGTCGATTTTTTTTTTTAAGTGTAGTTTGTAATAAGGTTGGAATAGAAGAAGATGGTGAAGATGTTGTTTAGCAGTTTGACTTTCCTGGATCCATAGGAAAAAAAGATAATTAGGCTTTCTCTTAATATATAATTGAGAATTTTAAGTTATTCTCAAATGTTCTTCTATCGTTAGATCATTTATGATTTGCAATATCTCACAATCTTTATACTTTCCTGTGTAATATTTTTTCACATAGGAGTTATCCCCAAAAGTGAAGAACATTTTGCTTCTTGATTCTGAAGGAAAGCGCATAGCGGCTAAGTACTACTCTGACGACTGGCCAACAAATACGGCTAAAGAAGCATTCGAAAAAGCTGTATTCTCAAAGACTCAGAAAACAAATGCTCGCACCGAAGGTAAGTATATTTTCCTAGTGAATTATATGTTTTGTAATATACTCATTTGTCTTGATTACTGGTTCTTGATACGCAGTGGAAGTGACGGCACTAGAGAACAACATTATTGTGTACAAATTTGTGCAAGATCTTCATTTCTTTGTAACGGGAGGTGAAGAAGAAAACGAGCTTATCTTAGCCAGTGTCCTTCAGGGTCTCTTCGATGCAGTGAATCTCCTCCTCAGGTCTTGCCTTATCATAGCTTCAATTCCCATAATACGTCTAGTTTTTAGACATTCCTTTTTTTTTCTAAACTCGAATTTACAGAGGCAATGTTGATAAGAGAGAGGCATTGGACAATCTTGATCTCATCTTTCTATGCTTTGATGAAATTATCGACGGCGGGTATGAAACTTTCTCCTCCTTTCGACATTTGCGTCAGATAAATGAACCGTTTCATAGGTTGTATACTCTAAAAATACTACTACTCTTATTATATGTGACCAGCATTGTCCTGGAGACGGATGCAAATGTGATAGCAGAAAAGGCCGGAATCAATAGCTTTGACCCTAACGCTCCTTTATCCGAGCAGGTATTTTCTTGTTAGAAAAATGTAACTATATCTCAAGCAACAAATAACTAATGAACTTGTTACATTTCTATGTGTGTGTTTTTTGTTTGGCTTCAGACGATAAGTCAGGCACTGGCGACTGCAAGAGAGCATTTGACAAGGTCACTTCTGAAATGATATGTGCTTGTGTTGCTTTCTGGTTAATGTTGGTATGTTGTTGTATAAGTATGAACTGAAACGATGACTGTGTGCAAGTTTGTTTATCTCTGTTGGTTCACTTTTTTTTTCCCAACGAGTTTGATTAAAATCAAATTATATATTTGTTTCTTCTTCTCTTTTTATGTACAAAAGTAAATTACAAAACATAGATCAGGTTCAAAATAACTCACGTACATCTTTAATGCATCTACTTAACATGATCATCAACGCTGAGATATCATCAACTACTCTTTTTTCTTGAACTTTCACCACTTACTTATTAATATGACATTTTATTATAGCTTTGTGTAATTAAGATATAAATTAAAGTAGTTATAAAGAAACATGTTGCAACTGAATATTTCACCAAAGCTTCTATTTTTTTCTTTAGTAAAAACAGTTAGATACGCCATGAAGATTTATCTACATGCTATTTTTTTGATCAAAAGATTTATCTATATGCTAATGAGTTGAGAATCTTTAGATGGTGACAATTTGCAATATTTTTATAATCCACTAATCGTCTTTATTATTTAAGGAAAATAAAATCAACAAAACTATAATTAAAAAAAAAAGGAATAACGCAAAAATGTCGACATACTTGGCGTGTGCCTACCACATTCTCAAGAATTTATCACCAAATGCCTCCTTCTCTAAAAGTCTAAAAGGTTGCCCAAACTGCAAGCTTCCATCACGATGTCGACATTACTTGTTCATGTCTCCAACTTATTTTTTTTTTAATTTCTGTAACCAACCCTATCGAGATTCTCGTACTTACTTCCCACTCATTCATGTTGTTGGATGTTTCCGAGATATTCTCTTACGCAAATCTCTTCACTTTTTTCTTCATGATCCCAACGAGATCTTCTTATTAGTCACCCAATGTTCTTCATCGATGTTTGTCATTCTTCGACTTGATCCCGTTACTTTCAATTGACAATTTGTGATATTGAATTGAAAAATAGCTGATTCTGTTGGGTTTTATTGTTTAGGGTCTGTGGAACTTGTTTCCTCTCTCAGGTAATTTCATCGAACACCTCGTCAACAATTTCCATTGAAATAAAGATTCATACTTTTTTCCCAATTTAAAGTCTCTACATGCAATTTGAAGTTCGATTTGTGAAGGTTTTCGCAATCTCATATTGATTCTAAGCTATCTTATCGGTTTAAAGATTCATACTTCTGTTCTGTTTTCTTGTTCTGTTCTGTTTGGTTCTGTTCTGTTTTATCTGTTTAAAGAATCTTACTTTTGTTCTGTTCTGTTTTATCTGCTTAAAGATTCTTACTTTTGTTCTGTTCTGTTTTATCAACTTAAAGATTAATACTTTTGTTCGGTTATGTTTGGTTTTGTTGTCTGTACCCAAAACAGCAACAGAGTCCATTTTGCAGTTAGTTCCCGACACAATGGCTGTTTCATCATCAAACATCCTCTGCAATGCCTCCGAGTCAGACCCCTGTCGTGACGATTCCGCAGCGTTTCTTCTGAAACTAGTAGCCATCGCTTCGATCCTCTTATCTGGTGCAGCAGGTGTATCAGTACCACTCATAGGCAGAAACCGCCGGTTCCTTCAAACCGACGGTAGCCTCTTTGTAACTGCTAAAGCCTTTGCGGCAGGTGTGATTCTCGCCACTGGGTTTGTTCACATGTTAGCCGGCGGCACGGAGGCTTTGAAGAACCCGTGCTTACCGGAGTTCCCTTGGTCTAAGTTTCCTTTCCCGGGGTTCTTTGCGATGGTTGCTGCTTTGATCACTCTCCTTGTTGATTTCATGGGGACTCAGTACTATGAGAGGAAGCAAGAGAGAGAAGCTGAGGATCAGTCTGATGAACAGTCGCGGGGTATTGTTGTTCCTTTGGTTTCGGAAGGAGGATGTAACGATGAGAAAGTGTTTGGAGAAGAAGATAGTGGTGGGATTCACATTGTTGGCATTCATGCTCATGCTGCTCACCATAGACACAGTCACCCTCATGGTCATGGTTCGTGTGATGGACATAGTAAAATCGACATTGGTCATGGACATGGACATGGACATGGACATGAACATGGACATGGACATGAACATGGACATGGTGGTTTGGAGCTTGGAAGTGGAGCAAGGCATGTTGTTGTTTCTCAGGTACAATGATCTCTTGTTCTTGATTCTTGAATCTTGAATCTTGAATCTTGATTCATATAGAGCTTCAAAATGTCCAAAAATGAGTCTCATCTTATTGTTATTATTAGGTTTTGGAGCTTGGGATCGTGTCACACTCCATTATCATCGGTATATCACTTGGAGTATCTCAATCTCCATGCACAATCCGTCCTCTAATCGCAGCACTATCATTCCACCAATTCTTTGAAGGCTTTGCGCTCGGTGGATGCATCTCCCAAGCGCAGTTTAGGAACAAGTCAGCGACCATAATGGCTTGCTTTTTCGCCCTGACGACGCCCATAGGGATCGGGATTGGAACTGCTGTGGCGTCGTCTTTCAACTCTCACAGCGTTGGAGCGTTGGTCACGGAAGGTATCTTGGATTCGCTGTCGGCAGGGATACTTGTGTACATGGCTTTGGTGGATCTCATAGCTGCTGATTTCTTGAGTAAGAGGATGAGTTGTAACTTTAGGCTTCAGATTGTATCTTATTTGATGTTGTTTCTTGGAGCTGGACTTATGTCTTCTCTTGCTATTTGGGCTTAGATTCTGAGATTCTTTCTTTTGTTATATCTGCTAGCTACAAACAATGTGTATAGTTTTAGTCTTTTGGAATAATCAATCTCGGTTGTGTTTTCTTGATGCCTAGAACTCGGGATTGCTTGGCAACAACAGTTGATGTAAAGGTTAGGGAATGCATTGTTCCGAACTCATTGTGTTGGGTTTGTATTTATATATACTTAATACTTCTTTATATCAGTGAAAAGAAAATATTGCTTTTAATCAGAAAGTCAGCAAAAACGATACTGAGTGTTTTAGTTTTCAACTTTCCAGAGATTACATTTACAGATTGATTTTGTATTTGATCAAAAAAAAAAAAGATTAATTTTGTATATGTCAAAAAGGTTTGATCATGTTAGAAAATGTACTAAGATTAAACCTTTTTGGCATATACAAAAATAATATTTAAATGTAACCAATCTGTCTATGCATAAGCATATATATTTTGATGAAATTTTTTGTCATGTATATAAATAATTTAATGTTTGATTTTTTTTTTAAAAAACATAAATAATAATTTATTATGCTAGTATTTATATTAATAAGATATAAACTAATAAATATTCGTAATAAGAATAATATCTGCATATACGGTCAAAACACCTAATTAAGATATGAACTTGCATATTACGTGGAAAAAACTAATAATAATAATAATATGAAACACAAATAATTCATTTATAATATTGAAAAGTATATACTATATACTAACTAAGGAATTTATAGCTAAATACTTATTCTGTTCTCAAAAATTAAATGTTTTAAAAAAAATCTATGTAGTTTTTCCTAGTACTTAAACAAATTGAATTACCATTGGTTTAAAATTTCTGAAAAACTGCTTATCACATAAAATAATATACTACCTATATCAAACTTTCATTTGTTTTTGATGGAAACATATTAATCTGAATTAAAAGGGGGTAGTATTTTCTTTTTAAGGAGGTCTCTTCAGTCTCTATGTTCAAAGATATTGTTTTGATTTTTAACAAAAATAAAAAAATAAAATAAAAGGAAGATAATGTTAGATTTTCATCAAGGCGCACCACATAATACTCTCCAAAGAAACTGTACTTCCAGTGTTCAAAGATAACGTTTAGATTCTCATCACCATAAGTTTAAAACAGTTATCCATTGATCTTAGCAAAAGATGGTCCAAACCAAGAACAATTGCAACAGACAACAATAGATTATACTAAAGTAACAACAAACTCAAACCCAAATGTAAAGGCATGAATGATTATGAAACCATCAAAAGCAAGCATGTTACGGAGCTTCTGTCTTAAACAATGTCTTCTTCTCTGTGGGTCTCGATGGTAACATCAGAAGTAGGATACGCCGCACAAGTGAGGACAAACCCTTCAGCAATCTGGTCATCATCGAGGAAACTCTGGTCAGACTGGTCAACCGAACCAGACACAACTTTACCTGCACAGCTCGAGCAGGAACCGGCACGGCAAGAGTAAGGCAAGTCGATCCCGGCTTCCTCAGCAGCGTCGAGGACGTAAACGTCGTCGTCGCACTCGACCTCTTGCTCTCCTTCTGGAGTGATGAACTTGACCTTGTATGTGGCCATGGCGGTGACGCGTCCACCACGTGCGGTTCCTGACTTGAGACCGAAGAGGGTTTGGGTGTTGGCTAAGGGGAGGGAACGGAGGCTGATGGGAGATGTTTGACGGCGGAGGAAGGATGTTCCTACGATGGCGCCTGAGAGAGCTGTGGAAGCCATTTTCTTTGAGGAAGGAAGTTTCTTGGTTTCTCTCTGTGTGTGTTTTGGCTTGTGGAAATGGCGTGGGGTGTGTGAAGGAAGGATAAACGAGAGGGTTAAAAGGTGGGATTGTTGTGGAATCCTATCTTCCACGTGGCGTTTATCGTGTGGATTGATGGATTATCATCTTTATATTTCTGTGAATTGTGATTTGTTTCCTTTTTTTTTTGTGTGATTGTGTTTGACACACTTGCACTATCCTTGTTGAGGTGAGTTATACACTTATACGTGGTCTCACTTGGGACAACGCGCACACTTGTTACCTTAGACTTTCTGTTTTTTTTTTTTTTTTTTTTTTTTTTTTTTTTTTTTTTTTTTTTTTTTTCAAGTTCTAAATTCTAAATCCATGGACAATTTCAATAAATTGTTCAAATCAAGGTTCTAAAAATCGGTTTAGACGGTCACTCTATCCCATCCGAAACAATTTTCTTAAAATCCATACCGATTTATACAATTCAAATTGATTTATACAGTTATAAATCGGTTTAAATCGGTTTAAATTAATCTAAATATGTTAAATTAACCAATAAAATAAATCAATAATTTATTAACGACTAAACCTTATCAAAATCTCGAATAATTCGTCTAATCGCCAGTCTTCTATAAAACCGCCAGTCTTCTATAAAACGTCTAGTTACCGCCTAACGATTTTTAGAACATTGGTTCGAATCAATTAGTTTACTTTCTCATACCAAACTTATGCGTATTTATAGCCCACTAAAAATTATATCAAAATTTTGAATTGTATTAACCAGACCAACCAAATATAACCAAAATAATCAAATTAATCGAAATTACTCAAACTTTTAACCAAATTAAAGAAAAATCTAATCAAAAATCAAAACTTTAAATCAATTTGTCAGAATTTCTTTAAACTGAACTAAATTTTTGTTCAGTTTAATTTATACAAACCAAACTAATTGAAAACTGAACTAATCAAACAAACTGACCGTTGTAACGGAAATTGCAGCTGTACACTAGTGATTATTTTACTGATTTGGTTTGAGCAATTGAAAGTTTACATTGAACAAAAAAACTGGGTTTTAAGTTTGGGATTGTGGGAAAAAAATAGGATTTCGGAATAACAGAGATGAGAGAACGAACAGAGTCTCTGGATCCTAAATTAAATAAGAGCATATTCCACTTTACTAAAAAGGGAGATTAAAAGAGAGAAAACTCCCCTAGCAAAAACAAAACAAAAAAGTCTCAAGAAGAATATAAGTTGTATTCTCAAATCACTACACAAGCTCTTCCTCCATTCATTCCCCACTTTCCCTTGTTTGTAATACTCTAAACCCGTACGAAACTTCTTTCTAACAGACTTAACTAACTTCTCCCTCTCTCTCTCACACTCTAGTCGCACTTGATGTTTCTGTAGATCCTCCTAACAAACAGATTCGATCCTAAGAACCCAACAGCTCCTGCACATTCATTTACCCAAACAATCTTCAGACCAAACCAAATGCCACTTTTCAAACTGAGACCAGAGAGTGAATAAAAGAAAACTAACCGCAAAGGATTCCGAGGCCAAGACAGAACATCAAGGTGTATCCGAAGTAGAAGCTGGTCTGGAAAAAACCAAACATCTTTGTCTTTACGTAGTAGTAATAGATCGAGTATAAGTAGACATAAATCGCGGTCGAAGCAGCTGAGAAGAACGATGTCCATTGCCAGTGGTAGTTTTCCGCGTTCAGCAAGAAGTATGTTCCCACGATCGTCACACACACCGTCACCACAACCAGAATCAAAAAGACAAGCAGCATAAACCCATACACATAGTATACCTGTCAAGAAATGTACGCGGTAAGTTTTGCTCTTTCTAATTGAAGTTGTAAGTTGTGTAAGAGATCGTTTACCTTGTAGTTCCAGAAGGATGTGAAGACGAAGTACATTTCGATGAAGATGCTCCCAAACGGTAAGAGACCTCCCATAAGAGAGACTACTGATGGAGTCAGGTACCATTTTTTCTCAGGGATCGGACGTGGGATTGTCTTCACACGGCATGGATTGTTAGGAGCACCACTCCAGTTTCTACCAACGACTGTCCCGAGGAGAGCGAGAGGGAACGAAATGAAACCCCAGATTACGAACACAACCACCATTGTTCCAAAGGGAATAGCGGCAAGAGAACCGTAGAATATGGCGATTGTGTTTAGGATGAATCCGATCCCAAAGCACAAGAATGGGAAGAGAGAAGCCGTGAGGATCATGCACTTGATCCAATGTTTACCTGAACAAAAGAATTATTAAGAGCTATTTTAGAATGAGTCCAAGGAAGGTATATCGTCGGAGAGCTTGCTTGCTTGCTGCTTTCAACGAAGATGGAAACAACATACCCCCACTTCTTGAGTACATTCCACCGCTCACATAACCAGAGATAAATGACGTCAGAGCATAGCAAACTATGAAAGTTGTGACGATCGCTCCTCTCCTGAATAAGGTTGAACCAGAATAAAATTCAGACGAAAGACAATCACTTAACTCCGTGAGAAATAACATGATAAGTTGATTGAAAGTATGAGTGTAATACATACGGTATGTAACATACCCAACATAAAGTGTCCCAATGATTGCCATTAATATGACAAGAAGAACAAGCAAAGCCAACTGTGCACCTGTACCAACAACAGCCGAGAGAAGAACCAGACCACGTGGTGGTCGGAACACATCTCCGTGGACGAGCTTCCATCCAGATTCTTCATTTACATCCCGTTCCTGTTCTCAATACATACCAATTGTCAGAAGTTGCTCCACGCTCTTGCGCTAACGATGAAGATTGAAGATAAAATTGAAACACAGTAGTAACACTAAGAGCAATTCTGCAGCTATTATTCTAGATAAGAGATTGAGGAAACATCTGCAGCTATTATTCTAGATAAGAGATTGAGGAAACATCACCAGGCTCTCCAGGTCGTCGTCTTCTCGAGCATATTTAGCATAATCATTTCTGAGAGTCCTCATTAATATCATTGAGACCAAACCAGTTAGGAAGATAACCATCATGAACGAGTTAAAGATGGAGAACCAATGGATCTGCATGATTAACGAATCCAATAAAAACGCTTGCAAAAAGCTTCCCAAAACACTCTTTAGACAGTTTTACCAGTTTGATCCGCAAGAAAATAAAGGATCATTAAGTGTAACAGGTATCAAATTATGAAGCAAATGAAATGATGTCTGATAGCAGAAGGATGAAAACAGTAAGACATAACACGCTATGGTTTACCTGGTGTTCGAAGAATGGATAGTCTAGATAAACATCAAAACGACGAGCAAATGTGATATCGGTTGGGATCCAATTCACAGAATACGTCAAATCTACCGTCCTCCCTGCTTCTAACGGCATTGGGTTGTCTTGTGTGAGATTCACATGAATAATCTATGCAAATAAGAAACAAAAAATCAGATCACAGAAAAGTTCGTATGAGATCATTAATACTGCTTAATGGCAAAGAAACAACCCACCTGGTCTTTGTTGTATTTGACATTAATACTCTTATGAGTATACAGAACATGCTTTAAGTTTTCACCGTTTTTTCCAGGTGCCAACTCGCCCACAAAGCCTATAACAACAATGACACAGTTAAAAGTTTATGTCAAGAACTAAAATTGAAATTTTGGTCGTTCAAAGTGAATAAAAGAAAAAATCATACCCCATAAAGGCAGATCATCTGAAGTTGCATCAACGTACGCCATAAAGATCATTTGTGCAAAAAGAAGCAAGACAACAGATTAGCAAACTAAGAACGCTAAAAGTTAGAGTTCCACTGACGTAAGAATATTGGATATATGAGATATATGTATGTTACGAAGACTATCGATTTCAAATATAACAAACACAAAATCTTCTACAATCGAGCGAATCAACTTTTCATATGATGTTTCTTCATCAGTAGAATGTACAAGTAAATGTGATACATACCCATAAATAGTTCAAACCAGTAGCTATTTTCGATGGCATCTTTGAAATGCTTGACCTTAGCTTCATCAAGTTCCAAATGACAGATCACGCTTCTGTCAACATTTTCTGGTAGTAAAACAGACGAAGGCAACATAACTCCTGTGCAGTCAAGATGACAATTTTGAAACAAAACAACTAGCATAAAAAACTAACGTACTCAAGAACTTTATGTCTATCTGGCTGTCGATGAGCTCATTTCCACCAAGAACCTCTCCAAGACCACCCCATTTGTGAATACTGTTTTCATTTTTGCGGCAAAACGGGAGGCTATAGTAGTTATATGTTTCTTGTGGATTATTATATGGGCCAACTTTGTTCACCCACAGAGTAACCTGCTCATCAGTTTGATACTGGGAAAAAAAGCAGAAGTTAAAGCAAAACCCAGAAAGAATAACAGAGTCAAATAACCTAGACATATATTGAAGATCTTGTAGTGCAACATCTTATATGTTCGGAAAAATAGTAGGTAAATCGGCATAAAATGCAGATACAAAACAACAAACAACGAAGACTATCATTACCTCCGAATATATAAGACTGTTATTTAATAACAAGACTATATTCTGGTGTTATTAGACAAGAGACAACAAGATTGCCAATGTTAACGCATGATCTACTCCTTTGCTAAGAGAAAAAAATGTGGAAACTAAATATTTATGCTAAGAGAAA
Organism: Brassica juncea; assembly: GCA_018703725.1. NCBI lineage: Eukaryota > Viridiplantae > Streptophyta > Magnoliopsida > Brassicales > Brassicaceae > Brassica > Brassica juncea. The sequence continues at coordinate 46,442,251 of CM031938.1, forward strand.
ACTTCATAAGAAAATCTCGAAGGGAAAGACGCAATGCAAGCAGAAGGCAAACCTTTGCATACCAAGATCTCCAAACCTCAACTATAACAAGAAACCACATTCCACTCTATGTCTCACTGCTCTCCACGAATTGAACAAACAATCACACCAGAGAACATTCACTGACAATCATCATCACCAAAACAAAACCCAGGACATAAGGCCTGCCACAAGCACCTAATGGACTTTACCGACTCAATCAAACGAAAACTAGAAACCATATCAACCTAATCCATAATGCTGCCGAAAAAACGATAAAACCTACAACACAGTGCAGAACCAGCTGGATCGAGCTTCCAATCCCCAAAACAACAGATCCAAGCCAAGAAAAACAAACATGCAGCGGCGAGATCTAAGAGCAGAGAACTCGAATCGAGCTACAAGCTAAGAAAGAAAGACGGCAGACACTAGAGATTCAAATCTAACCTTGTGATCTGACTCGGAGGCCAGAGCCGGAGAGAGAAGAAGGAAGACGCATGCGACGGCGGAGTAAACGGAGAAGAGAGATTTGACGGCGGAGGAAGACGGCATATCGGAACCCGGCGGAGTCTCAGATCTGAGGTCGCGGTGATGGAGAGATGTGTTGTTACAATTTTATTTTCGTTTTCGTAAATTTAAATTTAATCTTCGATTCGAAAAAATTGGGATAGACAAAATTGCCTCAAAAGTATTTACGATAAAAGCTCAAATAGTTCGATAATTACCATAATATCACAAACCTTTGCATATCTACTAAATCACTGAATATCATTTTACTATTATTACATTTCCAGAATCTGTTAGTATCTACAACAATTAACTCATAAATTTTGGTATTTACCAAAATAATCTGATCTTTTTTATTAATAGCTTTTAAAGATCTATCTATCAATCAACAAAAAAAATGTAAATTATTTGAAAAAGGATAATACCTATATAAAAGTCAATAAATGGTAAATTTCAAAGACAAATGAGATATTTAATTTTCTTTATTATTATTTACTATATTATTGTCCACGAATTCGCGGATATAAATATTGTATGAAATATATATGATGCATACAATGCTAAATTTTGAATAATATTTAGAAGTATAAAAATATAAATTTTAACTAAAAGATAGTTTGAAAAACTAAAATTTCAGTATTGTATTTTTAGAAACATGAATTTTTTAGTGATAATTCATTAATATTAATCTAAGTAGCTAAAATATTTATTTTACATGATTGTGATCAAATTTTTAAAAAATTCATGACCAGTGAACCAAAAATTATATTTTAAATCATTTTATAATTGTAGCATTATCTTATCTATCACTTCATTTAACTTTGATTTAAACGATTTTCAGTTGCAAAGCTTTAATCAGTTTGAAACAAAATAGCTGATTAGTACTTAGTAATAGAAAATGCCAGAAAAATTATATATGCAATTATCACACTAACTTCTCCAACATATATTATACATATTTTTCGTATTTGTCTTCTTCAGCCTCTTTTTATTTATCTTGTTATAATTTCTTTCTTTTTATCACATTTAACATGTTTTGATAATGTCTTCCTAATTTGTTTCATACTTTTTCCGAGTATCTTTATCTCTCTCAATAATAACATAAAACCATACAATCAATGAACGAAAAATATGTCTTAGAATCTTTTTCTAATCATACCTTATCTACTATAATACCGCCTCTTTGACTTAAACACAAAACAATTTATAATTCCGAAGTTCTCACATGTTTCATTGAATATAATCTATCCCATGTTCAAAGCTTATATATTGAACGCTGACATATGTTTATTCTTCGGTATACATTGTAATAACCACACATTTATATTTATATGAAACTATCACATTACTTTTATTTTTTAAGCTAAATGCATAACACTTTTATTGCAAACGTCTTATCATTCTCCAAATTTTCTATTTTTTTAATAAATAATATTTAAATTAAAATGATTTTTATCATGATAATTAATTTTATTAATTTTTTAAATCTTTTTAAATGATTTATACAGCATTTATAAACTTTATAGTTCATTAATAGTTATTATATACTTATGTATGAATATAAATTTTGTGTAAAATATAAAATATTATACCGATTTCTATGTAAAATAAAATTGTTCATTATATTATATAATGTAAAAATAATAATTGATCAAACATTATAACTCTTTCTGTAATTTCAATGATTATTTACCATAAATCATTATATGTAATATTATTTAGATTATCTGGCAAATTATATTAATTTTTTCTTGATATAATTTTAATTATATCGAACTAAAATAAATAAAAATCAAAAATCATCGAAAAATCAGATTATAAGAAAATTCTTAAGACTTCACTAGTGTTCGACACGTAAATAACACTTAAGTGACTTTTCATTTAATATATAGTTTATATATTTTATAAATAAATTATATGCTTTTATAACTAATTCCTAATTTCTGTAAATTGATTTTAAATGATGATAAATATTTTTTTTTCTTTTGAAATTACTATTTATTCAAATAGTTATTATATAATTATATATGAAAATAGTTTTATAAATACTAAACTAATAAATTAAACATTATTAATCTTTCTATAATTTTGAGAATTAATTACCAGCAGTTGTTATTTGTAATATTCTTTAGTTATGTGGCAAGTGAATTATAAATAATTTATATGTTCTTACAAATAATTTCATAATTCCGATAAATTGATTTGTTAAATGATGATAAATCTTTTTTTTTCTTTTAAAAATTACTAATGATTTAAATATTTATTATATGATTATATATGAATATAGTTTATTATTTAAAATATAAATTGTTTTTTATTTTTATATTTAAAAATCCTTCATTATTTTATATAGTTTATAAATATTAAAAATAATAAATCAAACATTATTGTAATATTCTTTAGATTATTTGGCAATTGATGTTAAATGATTTTAGACTAACTATAATTTTTAGATCTGATTTAACTAAATAAAAATAGAAATCATCCACCAATCAAATTATAACAATTTCTTAATACTTCTCCAATGATCGATATATAACCAAAAATCAATTAAGTGACTTCTCATTTAATATTAAGGAGGATACGAATTGGATCAAAGATCTGATAAAAATACATATTTTGTTGTTCAGATGTATAGAGAACGGCACTACAATATTCCTCCACATTAGGCTGCTCATAAGAATCGCATGATTTCAATTGTATCGTCTCTTGGGTTAGTTCATGTTACTGCTGCCTTTTTTTAACGCAACTGCTGGCTTTGTATTCCTCAAATGTATTCACCCTTTAATTTTTAGAGTAATATATTTCCATCATTAAAAGGTTGTTGCTTGATGTTAGGAGTTTTCAAGGCTCCTAAGGCAAATGTTGTAGTATGAGTGAATGTCGAATCAGTTCTGAGGAATTTAAAGCACCAAGAATGCAAGTACCTACTTAATCTAAGTGCAACCGATAATTTGGATGGTTTTAAACTACTACTAATTATAAAATGCAATAACAGAATGATAAAACAATAAAATGAAGAAGCTTTCTTTGTTATGATAAAAGAGAACTCATGGGTATAGGAATTAGACCTTGGGTGATCAAGTTTCAAACTAAAGATAGCAAATGATCAATCAAGCTATCAACCTTAAGCTTAGACACAAACTTAAACAAACTCTATGTCTAGATGAATGTTCATTTGCTAACACATTTCAAACATCAAATGTCTTTGGTTGAATAATGTGAAAGCAATCATTACTAGCAAGTCTATTGGCTATCTTAACACCTTTAACAACAAATGTCTTTGGTAAAGTATGTTAAAAGCTTAGGAGAGTTATCTCAGGCATTTCATTGAACACCTTATGGGTGGGAAATGCCTAAAGATCAACTTTTGAGTGGCCAACTCAGAAGATGCATTATGAATACTCTACTAGCAAGGAATAAGAATGATCTACACTAAAACATCCTAGATCTAGCCTAATCACCCTTAATCTCCTAACCCATGAATTCAATGGTGAATTACTCACTAATCCCCATGATTCTTCTTAAACCCATATTAGATTTCAGATTAATCATGAAGAGAGATACAGATAATGGAATAGAAATCAACAGGATAACAAGAACATATGATCAAATGAATAAAAGAGATGAACTTTTCCAAGAGGTTTTTGGTGGTTTTCTCAAAGATCCAAGATAATCTGCCACTCATGGCTTACAAAAGGCACTTAAACATAGGTTTAGGAAGTGTAAAACGTCCAGATAAATTGCCAAAAGGCCCCTGGAAAAACATAAGTTTCGACTGAGTAAATGACGCGGAGTGAGGTGCAGGGGTCGCTCCAGGAGGTAGCTCCAGGCCTATTTTTCGACCTCCAGGGTGATGAAATGCCGAGCTACCTCTGCCCCTCGCTCTGCAGGTCGCTCTGGCTCGGGAGCTACGTCTAGGGGTCGCTCCGGGAAGGTCACTCTGCGATGTTCGACCAGGATGGATATGCCTCTAGTAAATTGATCACAACTCCTTCAATATAGCTCCAAACGAATTGAAACCACTTGCTTTGGAAATCTAACTCAATTTCCTGTGTCTCCACAAAATCTTAGCAATATAAGATTTCTCTAAGGCCTCCATCCATGCTCATCTTTCACCCCCTTTTGGATCACAATTCTCCCAAACATCTCCAATCATTCCTTAGCACTCTCCAACACCTAGTAAAGACAAATGAATGCAATATGGACCTAAAGATGTCTAATGTCCTAATCTATATGATCAAAATGCACAAAATGAGATGCTAAAACTATGCAAATATGCAAGATATCATTGCTGAAATCGTTACGACTAATCACAATGATAATAAAAAAACAAAATTGATTGAAATTAGTGGTTGAAAGTAGTAACGACATATAAACAAATATAGCCAAGTGCTATTGGGATTTTGACTGAGTTTAAAAAAATAACGCTTGATTTTAGGACGCATGACCCCCTCAGTTATTTTTTTTCCAGCAAGACCCTCCTCAGTCCTTACGATGGAACATATTGGGGTTAGTATGCGTGTGTGACCCCTTTTTGACATTTCAATTTAAAGGTTAAATTGATCTTTTTAATTACTAAATCAGTTTAAACCATGACTCAATGAACAATATTATTTCATATGATCTTGAAAATATTGATATTAAATAATTATTTTATAAATATTTGAAACTTCAACAAGTAGGATAAGGAACACCACATTTCGTTAAGACATTCTGAGCATTTTTAAGATACGGACCAAACACTGGATTATGTATGTAACTACATAGACACGACTGTTGTTCTTTCAACTTTCCACAACATTCTGTTGACGGGTTATTTCTGCCGGTTTGTACTGCTGGGAGGCATGGGCTAAGTTTTGTCGGGACGCATGCCACTTTTATCTCCTCTTCCACGACTGCATTGGTCAGATGCAAAGACGATATTAGGACTATCAAAAGTGAGATGCATATTGGTCATGTGAACTTCATATTTTGTAGTGACTTCTTTTGAGAAAGTTCTAATAAAAAAAATTCTTGAAAATTGTTTCAGATGTTGATTTTTGAGGTTTTTATGGTGCAACAATTATATAGGTGGAGAATGAAGTAAAGTTTTCAATAATAGGATGGCTTTTTAGGTAGTGTATTTTGCCATTTTTAATTAAATCTTGAAGCATTTATTTGATAATCTATAAGATAACATATTAAAAAAATTCTATAAGATATTGAATTATGTATACACATATTCATATAACGTTAAACGTTAGCACTCATTTACCACAAAACCCACATAATAAGAAAATATCCACATTTTCCAGCAATTTGTAGATCTTAATTAAAAATGTTCAATTGAGGTGAAAATGTTATGTATTTATATATAATGAAACTAAATCCATTAATGCACATGAATATATTAGATTTGTAATACTATTTTCATAGAAAATTATATGAAAATGAACTATAATATTTGATAATGTTGAAAGGTTACTTATAGATAAAAATCTTTGGAAATTGTTTTTAATATGTGATATCGGTTGGGATCCAATTCACAGAATATGCCAAGTCCACCATCCACCCTGCTTCTAACGGCATTGGGTTGTCTTTTGCGAGATTCACACGAATAATCTAAGCTGACTATGCAATAACAAAAAAAAAAACAGATCACAGAAAATTTCATATGAGATCATTAATACTGTTAATGGCAAAGAAATAATCCACCTGGTCTTTCTTGTATTTGACATTAATACTATTGTGAGTATAAGAACATGCTTCCCGTTTTCACCATTTTTCCCAGTGCCAACTCTCCCACAAAGTTTTTAGCAACAATGACTTAGTTAAGAGCTTATGTCAAGTAATAAAATTGATATTATGGTTGTTCAAAGTGAATATAAGAAAAAATCACACCCCACTATACGCCATAAACATCATTTGTGACAAAAAGAAGCAAGACAAAAGATCAGCAAACAGACGACGCTAAAATTTAAAACATGGAGATATTGTAGTACTATTAGCTCATCTTATACAATTTGCACATCAAGTTAAATTCCCTTGATAAGTCACAAATACTTTCAATTTAAAATATAACAAACAGCAAATCTTTTACAATCGAGTGAATCAACTTTTTCCTATATGATATTTCTGCATCAGTAGAATGTACAAATAAATGTCATACATATCCATAAATAGTTCAAACCAGTAGCTATTTTCGATGGCATCTTTGAAATTCTTGACCTTAGCTTCATCAAGTTCCAAATGACAGATCACGCTTCTGTCAACATTTTCTGCGAGTAAAACAAAGAAATAAAATATAACTATTGTGCAATAAAGATAACAAATTTGAAATAAGAAACTATCGTAAAGACTAACGTACTCAAGAACTTTATGTCTATCTTGCTGTCGATGAGCTCATTTCCACCAATAGAACCCCATTTGTGAATATTGTTATCATTTTTGCGCCAATACGTGAGGCTATAATAGTTGTATGTTTCTTGTGGGTTATTATATGGGCCAAAGTTTGTTCACCACAGAGTAACCTGCTCATCAGGTCGATACTAGAAAAAAAAAAGCAGAAGACCAAATTTCATCACTCACACATGGAAAAACATAACGGATTTAAAAAGAGGAATAAATCAAAACCCAAAAAGAATAACAGAGTCAAAATCAAGTCTAGACATGTATTGGAGATCTTGTAGTGCAACATCTTATATGATCGGAAAAATAGTGGACAAATCGGCATAAAATGCGGATACAAAACAACAAACAACGAAGACACCGTCCTTTGGAACTAAAAAGGGAAACCATTGCAAATCTTGTCACTGCTACACTATCATTTACTCAGAATATATAAGACTGTTATTGAACAAGACTATATTATCTTGTTATTAGACAACAAGATTGCCAATGTTAACGCATGAGCCGCTCCTTCTATTTAACAATGTCACATTAAACATAAAAAATGTGGAAACTGCGGTTAGAGTTAATTATGCTAAGAGTAAACTTCAGATGAAAGATCCGATAAAAATACATATTTTGTTGTTCAGATATCTAGAGAATGGCATAGTAATATTCCTCCACATTAAGCTGCTCGTAAAAATCGCATGATTTTAATTGTGTTGTCTCTTGGGTTAGTTCATCTTACGGCTGGCTTTGTTATTCCTCAAATGTATTCATCTTTTATTTTCACATTAATATATTTCCATAATAAAAAAAGATTGTTGCTGAAATCGTTACGACTAATCACAGTGATAAACAAACAAGATTTGATTTCAAATACTGGTGGTTGCAAGTAGTATCAACAAATAAACATATATAGCCAAGTGCTATTGGGATTCTGACTGAGTTTACAAAACCATGCTTGATTTTAGGACTTATGACCCTCCTCAGTCCTTATGATGAGATATATTAGGTTTAGTATGCGTGTGCGACCCTTTTTCAATTTAAAATTATCTATATGAGAAAATGAATGTCATGCTTTTGATTACTGAATCATGTCAAACCATGACTCAATGAATAATATTATTACATATGATCTTGATGTTATTAATTTTAATTAATTATTTTATAAATATTTGAAACTTCAACATGTAGGATAAGGTACACCACAAGCCGCTAAGCTCTTCTGAGCATTTTTAAGATATGGACCAAATGCTGGATTTTGTATGTAACTACATAGACACGACTGTTGTTCTTTCAGTTTTGTGCAACATTCTGTTGACGGGTTACTTCCGGTTTGTACTGCTGGAAGGCATGGGTTAAGTTCTGTTGGGACGCATGCCACTTTTATCTCCTCTTGCACAACTGCATTGGTCAGATCCAAAGACGATATCAGGACTATCACAAGTGCGATGCATATTGGTCCTGTGAACTTCATGTTTTATAACTTTCGTGACTTCTTTTGAACTAGTTCTAATAAAAAATATTTGTAAAATTTGTTTGAGATGTTGATTCTGAGGTTGTGATGGTGAAGCTATTATATAGATGGAGACTGGAGTAAAGTTTGCAATAATAGGCTGGCTTTTTAGGTAATGTATTTTGTTCTTTTTAACTAAATCTTTTTAAAAATTAAATTTTGAAACATTTGATTTGATAATTTATAGGATTTTTGTGTTTGCTAATTTATATGATATTGACATATATATACACATATTTATATAAAGTTACACGTTAGCACTCTATTTAAAAGAAAACCACATAATAAGAAACTATCCAAAACTGACAGCAATTTATATATATTTATTGGAAATGTTTAACTGAGGAGAGTGTAATGTATTAGTATATAATAAAACTAAAACCATTAATGCACATGAATATCTAGATTTATTGTATTTTTTAAAAATATAGATTTGACATACTATTTTTTGTAGAAATTTGATATGAAAAATGAACTATTATATTTGATAATGTTCAAAGGTTACTTATAGATAAAATTGTTTGGAAACTAAAAAAAAACAAAAGAATATGTACTTATTTTGAGATCTTTAATTTTCACAATTAAACAAAAGACATCATACTATATTTTGTTGATTAATATGACATCATAGTATAAGGCTAATCAAATAATATGATTTTGAAACAAGTACTCGTTATATCAAAGTATTCTAAAAACTCAGTATCCGTTAATTACTTGATTAAGCTTTGTTATTTGCAATTGATGTAAAAAAATCTTGTATTTGCAATTAATAATTAAATAAAATCTCATACAAAATAAGCATATAGACTTTGTTATCTTTTTCTATCAGTGGACCATTTTAATAAAATCCAATATTTTTATCTGATTTTTTTTACAATGCAAGTAACACGTACATGTCCTTTCCTCTTTTCTTTTTGTTGTACTCTTGAGTTGGGTTGTTTTTTTCTTTCTAATAAGTTGTTATCAACGTTATAAAATCTCAGAAAATGGTATACATCATAACATTTTACCAAAAAAACACATACATGTCAAACAACAAGTAATCATATCCCGACTTCTGAAAGGGTTTATTGTAACCAACAACGGATATGATTTATTTTATAAGTCATTATTATTTTTATATACCGAAAAACGTATATGAGATTATTATTTGTTTGCCAACAAACATATATGAGATTTATTTACAAAAGAAAACATATATGAGATTTGAAGTCAAGAAATGAGCGTCAAAAATAGAATTTGACCAAGTTACCACTACAATAACTACATTTATAAATCTACAAACTAAAATTTATAGATTTTATAGGGGTCCTCTCTCCAAAATGGCTCCGCTACTGGACACAAATCAAGGTATGTCTTATGTTGTAGGTGAGACTTGAAAGCTAACTTATAATAAAGTCAGTGTTTTTGAATTGCATGTCTTAAGTAATGCTTTAGCCGATTGTATTTCTGAATACCTCAACGTTTACCTATAATTCAAGGTAGGGCGAGAGAGATCATTAGACAATATCAAATTGTCATCCCAATATTTCCGCTTTTAAGGAGCTAACTGCATCTCCTACACTTTGATGGTTATAAGTTTACAGCTATGCTGAAAAAGTCTCAGAAGAAATTGGTATATGATGGATCACGGGATCCACTCAAAACCTAGGGTCAAGGTTTTAAGCTAACGTATTAAATAAGTAAAGAATAAAATGACTATTTTCTGAATGGTGTGAAGGTGAAAAATGTTTATTATTGATAATGAATGTTGATACAATCACAAAGAATTAAGAATATATAAATACAAATGAATACGAGTATAGTTCTCAGGTCTGAAGCTTGGATCCCTTCTCTTTCTCCTTTACCGTCTTTTTATAGTTGTTTGAGAGAATCGTAACAGAGGCTCATTGCCTTCCTTTCAAGCTAGCGGGATGAGCCATCGTTCTTCTTGGGTTTATTTTCTTCTTAATTAATGCACCTCTGGGTTATTAGGCTGGATCTTTGAAACGGGTTCAGAGTGGGGTTAAACCCACCGTCCACAATATCTTCATTCGCAGCTCTCATCTCTTTAGTGCACTATGTGGGCTTTCTCTTTCCAGGTTGTATTGACACCAAAAAACATCGCTATTGTCATGGAATATGCTGATGGAGGTGAACTGTTTGAGTATGTAGCGTTGCAAGATCCAGCAAGGATGAGACAAGCTTTGCATTTAGAGACGATACCATGTCTAATGTGGAGACTATCTCTAGCTTGGGAAACAAATGAGATATGTCATCTATTTTGTGGATCTTTAATTGGTAGTAGTTTCTCTGATTATTGATTTCAAGATTTTCTGTGCTCATCTTCTTTTCCAGCAACTTATATCAGGAGTCAGCTCTTGATATGTTATGGTAATGAATCACTTGTGAATTTTTATTTCAACTTCTGGAGATAAACATATTTTTTTGTTGTTTTTCAGTACTGTAGTCACTTAATTTCTCCTATTGTCACTGAAAATATGTCACAGAGATCTGAAGTTCGAAAATACTCTCTTGGATGGAAGTCCTGCTCCACGTCTGAAAATATGTGATTTTGGTTATTCCAAAGGTCTGACAGATATCTCCAGCACTTAAACATGCTAGTGGTCTCTATTTTCTCTTGTCATAACAAGCTATTTTTTTTGTTTCTTTTGTTTCCTTACATTGATTGATAGGCTTTTATCACTATCGTGTGATCTATCTTTCTTTTTTGCAGCCCTCACTTTTGCATTCCAAGGCCCAAGTCAACTGTTGGAATTCCTGCATATATTTCACCTGAAGTTCTTTCTCGCAGAGAATATGATGTCAAGGTATTGGCATAATGATGTTTCAGTTAGCACCTTATTAAGAAAACATAGTTTGAAACATCTTCATGTGTAGTTATGTAAATGTAGGTCTTTCAGCTTGCTCATGCATTGTACTTTCGATACGTTGAGAACCGTGCATATTATGGCAGAGATAAGTTCCATCCTGGCAGAAATTTTTGGTAACCTCGATCGATTTAGAGTCGTTTATTAAGAAAATTGAGAAAGATTTGTGTGCTGAATTCAGTAACAGTTTGTATTCATATTTGTTCCTCTGTTTAAACTTGAAACTCATGTTTTTCTACTAAAACTATAACATTTTTTCCACCATGAATGTAAAATCTGATCGGGCGCAGTGACAGATGATGTTTTGCAATTTTATTTTCGTTATTCGATTTGAAAAATTGTGATTGACAAATTTTTCTTAAAATTATTAACGATAAAATCCAAAATAGTTTGATATTTACTAAAATATCACAAACCTTTCCATATCTACTAAAACACTGAATATCTTTTACTATTAACTTCATATCCAATCTTTTAGTATCTACCAAAATACATTGATCTTTTTTATTAATAGCTTTTAAAGATCTATCTACCAACCAACTAAAAATGTAAATGATTTGAAGAAAAATGATAATACCTATATAAAAGTATAGGTGTCTGTTATATGGTGCTTAGGTGTTATACGTTAACTAATTGTACTTTTATACAGTCTTTTATGCGGATTTATATAGTTTTGCCGTAAAATAACGTTTAATCGGCTGTTATGGGTCTACGCGGATGCCTAGACGAATTTTAAACATTAATATTAAATAATAATAATTTTATTATTTTATTATTTTATTATTAATGTTATTATTTATATATGTATTAAGTGTTATTTATTCTATGTATTTATATGATTAGTTTTATTAGATTGATTATTTGAAAAATAATTTTAAATTAAAAAATTTATCATCATTATATTTAAACTTTAATAATTTAAAAATATTTTTATATGTTAAAATATACTTTTATACAAAACTTATATTTGAAGTATAATTTATGTTCACTTTTCTTAAACTAATGTATATAATTTATGTTCACTTTTCTTAAACTAATGTATATATATACATTAGTTTTATATTTATATTTTATGTAAAAACATACATCCTTCTAAGTTCCGATTAGGCGTCCGCATATACGGCTAGGCGCTAGAGATTTATCTGTGCATAACGAGCACTTAGCGCATTTTAGAACACTGATGAAAGTAAAAAATGGTGGATTTCAAATACAAATGAGATATTTAATTTTCTATTTTTATTTATTTTATACAGATCCGATCAAATATCCGATAAAAATACCTATTGTGTTGTTCGGATATCTAGAGAATGGCATAGCAATATTCCTCCACATTAAGCTGCACATAAAAATCGCATGATTTTAATTGTGATGTCTCTTGGGTTAGTTCTATTACGGCTGGCTTTGTTATTCCTCAAATGTATTCATCTTTTTTTAGAGTAATATATTTTTATCATAACAAGGTTGTTGCTGAAATCGTTACGACTAATCACAACGATAAACAAACAAGATTTGATGCAACTGGTGGTCGCAAGTCGTATCAACTGATAAAAAATATAGCCAAGTGCTATTGGGATTCTGACTGAGTTTAACAAAGCCATGCTTGATGTTACGACTCATGATCCTCCTCAGTCCTTATGATGAGACATACTGGGTTTAGTGTGTGTGTGATCCTTTTTGACAATTCAATTTAAAATGATCTATATAAGAAAATGAATATCATGTTGTTGATTACTGAATCATGTTGAACCATGACTCAGTGAACAATATTATTATACATACGATCTTGGTAATATTAATATTAAATAATTATTTTATAAATATTTGAAACCTTAACAAGTAGGAATTGGTACACCACAAGCCCCTAAGATTCTTTGAGCATTTTTAAGATATGGACCAATTACTGGATTTTGTTTGTAACCACATAGACACGACTGTTGTTCTTTCAGTTTTCCACAACATTCTGTTGACGGATTACCTCCAGTTTTTACTGCTGGGAGGCATGGCTTAAGTTCTGTCAGGACACATGCCACTTTTATCTCTTCTTCCACGACTGCATTGGTCAGATCTAAAAACGACACCAGGACTATAACAAGTGCGATGCATATTGCTCTTGTAAAATTCATGTTTTATAACCTTAGTGACTTCTTTTACACTAGTTCTAATTGATGTTTTTCTTGAATTTTTTTTTTGAGATGTTGATTTTGAGGTCTTGATAGTGAAGCTATTATATAGATGGAGACTTGAGTAAAGTTTGCAATAATTGGCTTGCGTTTTAGGTAGTGTATTTTGTTCTTTTAAATTAAATCTTCAATTTTTGACCCCAAAAAATTATATCTTGAAACCTTTATTTGATATTAATAAGATACTGACATATGTATAAACATATGTATAGAACATTACATAATAATAAAATATCCAAAATTGCCAGCAAATTATAGATATTATTTAGAAATGTTTAATAGAGGTGAAAGTGTAATGTATTAATATATAATAAAATTATAACCATAAATGCACATGAAAATCTAGATTTGCCATACTAACTTTGTAGAACTTGATATGAAAAATGAATTATTTGACAATGTTGAAAGGTTACTTATAGATAAAAAATTTTGGAAATTAAAAAGAAGAAAAGAAAAGAATATGTAGTTATTTTAAGATCTTCACACAACTAAACAAAAAAACATCATACTATATTTTATTGAGCCGGGTATAAGGCTATTCAAATAATATAATTTGGGACTTGGAGTTGATTTTGAAAAAAAAAAGTACTCATCGTTATATCAAAGTATTCGAAAAATTCAGTATACGTAAATTACATGATTTAGCTTCTTATTTGAAATTAATAATTAAATACAATCTCAAAAAATAAGCATATAGACCCTGTTATATTTTTTCTATAGGTGGAATTTTATTTATCAAATCCAACATTTTATCTGAATTTTTTAACAATTCAAATAAAAAACTAAAATATTTAGTGGCCAATAAAAGTTTTTGAGGAGTTAGGTCATCATTAAGTTCCTTTCGAGTTCGGGATGAGTCCTCGTTCTTCTTGGGTTTAATTATTATCTTCGTAATGCACATTTGGGTTATTTGGCTGGATTTTGGAAACGGATTTGGAGTGGGGTGAAATCCACCTTCCACAATATCTTCATTCACATCTCTCATCTCCTTAGTGCACTATGTGGGCTTTCTCTTTTCAGGTTCTTTTGACACCAACACATATCCCCATTGTCATGGAATATGCTGCTGGAGGTGAGTGTATATGTAGCACCGGAAGATTCAGCGATGATGAGACAAAATTTACATTTAGAGACTCGACTATGTATAAATGTAGAAAATTTATCTCTAGGATCTTCGTAATGCACATTTGGGTTATTTGACTGGATTTTTGAAATGGATTTGGAGTGGGGTGAAACCCACCTTCCACAATATCTTCATTCACATCTCTAATCTCCTAAGTGCACTATGTGGGCTTTCTCTTTTCAGGTTCTTTTGACACCAACACATATCCCCATTGTCATGGAATATGCTGCTGGAGGTGAGTGTATATGTAGCACCGGAAGATTCAGCGATGATGAGACAAATTTGCATTTAGAGACTAGACTATGTATAAATGTAGAAAATTTATCTCTAGTACCTAGCATGAGAAACAAATGAGATATGTCATCTGTTTTGTAGATCCTTAATATGTAGTAGTTTCTATGATTATGAGATTCAAGATTTTTTGTGTTCATCTTCTTTTCCAGGCAAGATACATTTTCCAGCAATTTATATCAGCAGTCGGCTCTTGCCATGTTATGGTAATGGATTACTTGATGTTAGGAGTCATGATCCTCCTCAGTCCTTATGATGAGACATACTGGGTTTAGTGTGTGTGTGTGTGACCCTTTTTGACAATTCACTTTAAAATGATCTATATAAGAAAATGAATATCATGTTGTTGATTACTGAATCATGTTGAACCATGACTCAGTGAACAATATTATTATACATACGATCTTGGTAATATTAATATTAAATAATTATTTTATAAATATTTAAAACCTTAACAAGTAGGAATTGGTACACCACAAGCCCCTAAGATTCTTTGAGCATTTTTAAGATATGGACCAATTACTGGATTTTGTTTGTAACCACATAGACATGACTGTTGTTCTTTCAGTTTTCCACAACATTCTGTTGACGGATTACCTCCAGTTTTTACTGCTGGGAGGCATGGCTTAAGTTCTGTCAGGACACATGCCACTTTGATCTCCTCCTCCACGACTGCATTGGTCAGATCCAAGAACGACACCAGGACTATAACAAGTGCGATGCATATTGCTCTAGTAAAATTCATGTTTTATAACCTTAGTGACTTCTTTTACACTAGTTCTAATTTATGTTTTTCTTGAATTTTTTTTTGAGATGTTGATTTTGAGGTCTTGATGGTGAAGCTATTATATAGATGGAGACTTGAGTAAAGTTTGCAATAATTGGCTGGCGTTTTAGGTAGTGTATTTTGTTCTTTTAAATTAAATCTTCAATTTTTGATCCCAAAAAATGATATCTTGAAACATTTATTTGATATTTATAAGATATTGACATATGTATAAACATATGTATAAACATATGTATAGAACATTACATAATAAGAAAATATCCAAAATTGCCAGCAAATTATAGATATTAATTAGAAATGTTTAATAGAGGTGAAAGTGTAATGTATTAATATATAATAAAATTATAACCATAAATGCACATGAAAATCTAGATTTTCCATACTAACTTTGTAGAAATTTGATATGAAAAAATGAATTATTTGACAATGTTCAAAGGTTACTTATAGATAAAAAATTTTGGAAATTAAAAATAAGAAAAGAAAAGAATATGTAGTTATTTTAAGATCTTCACACAACTAAACAAAAAAATATCATACTATATTTTGTTGAGCCGGGTATAAGGTTATTCAAATAATATAATTTGGGACATGGAGTTGATTTTGAAAAAAAAGTACTCATCATTATATCAAAGTATTCGAAAAATTCAGTATACGTAAATTACTTGATTTAGCTTCTTATTTTCAATTAATAATTAAATACAATCTCAAAAATAAGCATATAGACCCTGTTATCTTTTTTCTATCAGTGGACTTTTATTTATCAAATCCAACATTTTATCTGAATTTTTTAACAATTCAAATAAAAAAAACTAAAATATTTAGTGGCTAATAAAAAATTTTGAGGGGTTAGGTCATCATTAAGTTCCTTTCGAGCTCGGGATGAGTCCTCGTTCTTCTTGGGTTTAATTTTTATCTTCGTAATGCACATTTGGGTTATTTGGCTGGATTTTCGAAACAGATTTGGAGTGGGGGGAAACCCACCTTCCACAATATCTTCATTCACATCTCTCATCTCCTTAGTGCACTATGTGGGCTTTCTCTTTTCAGGTTCTTTTGACACCAACACATATCCCCATTGTCATGGAATATGCTGCTGGAGGTGAGTGTATATGTAGCACCGGAAGATTCAGCGATGATGAGACAAAATTTGCATTTAGAGACTCGACTATGTATAAATGTAGAAACTTTATTTCTAGGATCTTCGTAAGCACATTTGGGTTATTTGACTGGATTTTTGAAATGGATTTGGAGTGGGGTGAAACCCACCTTCCACAATATCTTCATTCACATCTCTCATCTCCTAAGTGCACTATGTGGGCTTTCTCTTTTCAGGTTCTTTTGACACCAACACATATCCCCATTGTCATGGAATATGCTGCTGGAGGTGAGTGTATATGTAGCACCGGAAGATTCAGCGATGATGAGACAAATTTGCATTTAGAGACTAGACTATGTATAAATGTAGAAAATTTATCTCTAGTACCTAGCATTAGAAACAAATGAGATATGTCATCTGTTTTGTAGATCCTTAATATGTAGTAGTTTCTATGATTATGAGATTCAAGATTTTTTGTGTTCACCTTCTTTTCCAGGCAAGATACATTTTCCAGCAACTTATATCAGCAGTCAGCTCTTGCCATGTTATGGTAATGAATCACTTGATGTTAGGAGTCATGATCCTCCTCAGTCCTTATGATGAGACATACTAGGTTTAGTGTGTGTGTGTGTGTGACCCTTTTTGACAATTCAATTTAAAACGATCTATATAAGAAAATGAATATAATGTTGTTGATTACTGAATCATGTTGAACCATGACTCAGTGAACAATATTATTATACATACGATCTTGGTAATATTAATATTAAATAATTATTTTATAAATATTTGAAACCTTAACAAGTAGGAATTGGTACACCACAAGCCCCTAAGATTCTTTGAGCATTTTTAAGATATGGACCAATTACTGGATTTTGTTTGTAACCACATAGACATGACTGTTGTTCTTTCAGTTTTCCACAACATTCTGTTGATGGATTACCTCCAGTTTTTACTGCTGGGAGGCATGGCTTAAGATCTGTCAGGACACATGCCACTTTTATCTCCTCTTCCACGACTGCATTGGTCAGATCCAAGAACGACACCAGGACTATAACAAGTGCGATGCATATTGCTCTAGTAAAATTCATGTTTTATAACCTTAGTGACTTCTTTTACACTAGTTCTAATTGATGTTTTTCTTGAATTTTTTTGAGATGTTGATTTTGAGGTCTTGATGGTGAAGCTATTATATAGATGGAGACTTGAGTAAAGTTTGCAATAATTGGCTGGCGTTTTAGGTAGTGTATTTTGTTCTTTTAAATTAAATCTTCAATTTTTTATCCCAAAAAATGATATCTTGAAACATTTATTTGATATTTATATGATATTGACATATGTATAAACATATAGAACATTACATAATAAGAAAATATCCAAAATTGCCAGCAAATTATAGATATTAATTAGAAATGTTTAATAGAGGTGAAAGTGTAATGTATTAATATATAATAAAATTATAACCATAAATGCACATGAAAATCTAGATTTGCCATACTAACTTTGTAGAAATTTGATATGAAAAATGAATTATTTGACAATGTTCAAAGGTTACTTATAGATAAATTTTTTTTGGAAATTAAAAATAAGAAAAGAAAAGAATATGTAGTTATTTTAAGATCTTCACACAACTAAACAAAAAAATATCATACTATATTTTGTTGAGCCGGGTATAAGGTTATTCAAATAATATAATTTGGGACTTGGAATTGATTTTGAAAAAAAAGTACTCATCATTATATCAAAGTATTCGAAAAATTCAGTATACGTAAATTACTTGATTTAGCTTCTTATTTGCAATTTATAATTAAATACAATCTCAAAATAAACATATAGACCCTGTTATCTTTTTTCTATCAGTGGACTTTTATTTATCAAATCCAACATTTTATCTGAATTTTTTAACAATTCAAATAAAAAAAAACGAAAATATTTAGTGGCTAATAAAAAATTTTGAGGGGTTAGGTCATCATTAAGTTCCTGTCGAGCTCGGGATGAGTCCTCGTTCTTCTTGGGTTTAATTATTATCTTCGTAATGCACATTTGGGTTATTTGGCTGGATTTTCGAAACGGATTTGGAGTGGGGTGAAAACCACCTTCCACAATATCTTCATTCACATCTCTCATCTCCTTAGTGCACTAAGTGGGCTTTCTCTTTTCAGGTTCTTTTGACACCAACACATATCCCCATTGTCATGGAATATGCTGCTGGAGGTGAGTGTATATGTAGCACTGGAAGATTCAGCGATGATGAGATAAAATTTGCATTTAGAGACTCGACTATGTATAAATGTAGAAACTTTATCTCTAGTACCTAGCATGAGAAACAAATGAGATATGTCATCTGTTTTGTAGATCCTTAATATGTAGTAGTTTCTATGATTATGAGATTCAAGATTTTTTGTGTTCATCTTCTTTTCCAGGCAAGATACATTTTCCAGCAACTTATATCAGCAGTCAGCTCTTGCCATGTTATGGTAATGAATCACTTGATGTTAGGAGTCATGATCCTAATAGTTCAACATATTAAATTTATGTGTGTTTTAGTGTAAGGAGATTACACTAATTGGCCAACGTTGTAAACAAACTTCACTTCTTACTCAATTTGAAAATCATGATTCAAATTAAATTTCAAATATATGTTACTTTTGATTTGCAACTTATGGTTAAACTGAAATAAAAATATGGAAATAAACTAAATGATAAAAGTAATTATGACACTAAAATAAAAGAAAAAGGAACTCAATGGTAGAGAAGCTACTTCTGAATTCATACTCCATAATAAGAATAAGTAGTCCGATCATCTTTAGATATTTTTGATATTGTAGAATTCATGTTCAGTTGTTTTTTTCATTTATATTTTGAGCTGGCTATAAAATGTTGTTATTGTCGACAATCTCTAGGTTGTGGAAGTAGCTACTTTCCAAAGCCTTTGTTTGGGAAATGAGTGTCGTATGTCGGCCAGAACTGTGTGAGTTTAGAATCTCAACCCTCCCCCCCCCCCCCCCCCCCCACCAATGCACCCTGTTTACGTAAGTTAGATTTGTAAATATTTCAGCAGGCCAGTATCCAACCAATAAATGGTTGGTTCCTAAAATCAACAACTGATTTACTCTCTTCTTGCATTATTTAGTTACTTATTAAATATAACTTTAAACTATTAATATGAAAAATTATAACATTCATAAAGTAAATCTATGTTTTTTTTTTAAAAATAAAAAAGTAACCTTCCAAACGAAAAATAATTATTTAAAATTGGCTGCCAACACATGCAGATATCAGAGAAATTAGATCTCCAATAATAATCTTAAGTTGCCCTGGTTTGTTATTTTGTATGTGTTTATTATTAACTAAAATAGCATGCTGAATATCTTTGTAATTAAAAAATTTTCAAGAAAATTAAGAAAAATAAAGAAAATAAAGAAAAATAAGCAAAAATATAAATTAAAAGATGTAGAAAACAAGCAAAAAAATATAAAGAAAAATATGAAAACAAGGAAATGTGTAGAGAATTAAATTTTATATCTCTACAACAATTTGATCAAAGTAAAAACGAAAATATTTTAGTATAATATATTAAAATGATACATTGACTAATATAAATTATAATAATGAAACTATGAGTTACTTAGCATAGAAAAATTATTTTTGATTCAAGTATTTCGTTAAATGACGGAATTTGTTCTCATCAGAAATTCGATCAACTTTATAAAATAGCTTATATGTATTATATAATAATAATATTTTGTGCATAGAAGATTCATCGGTATAAGAACTATTTACTTGAGCCTTCAACTTATTTCTTATGAACACTTGGAAATGCTCACATGTGCTTCTCATTCTCAATTTCTCATGTTTGCTATTTTTTCCTCTTTTCTTTTTATTTTATTTCATAAGGTCTTGGAATTTATTTTTTTTTCTATTTCTGACAAAAATTTATAAGTTTCCTTCAAAACTTGTATTGGTTTACAAAAAATATTATTATCATCTAAATTTTAAAATAGAACGATTATCAAGTAATAAAATAAATAGATAAATAAAATTGTAACAAAAATGAAAGAAACTTGTAGTTTGTGATTCTTTAAAGGCTTATGATCAAATGTTGGATGTTTATGTATATCCACACATTAGATATTTTCTTGATCTGATGTATGTAAACAAATAAATAAACATAGAAGCTATTTAGGTGATTGTACATAAAAGTAGGGGAAATTAAGTTATCTTACAACATCTACTTGATTAAAATTGAAATACAAAATAATACTTGCCTAATTTTAAGTGTTTTCTTACAAATTTTTATTTCTTTTTAACTAATTATAACCACTTCAACCAATATCCACGGATAATCAACATTAATACCCATAGGATAAATAAGCTATGACCGAAACCAAACTGAACCGGTCCATTTTGAGTCGGATCCGGTTCAGGTATTCAGTTTTGGTTAAATGTCGCAGGCCTAATACAACTGTTAAAAACATGTGTATGCACTAACATATATGTATATCCATTGACTTATGTGGTTAATTAATTGTTAAATCGGATATTAATCTATGTAGCTAGTCTCAAATTTAAACAATATATTCATTGAGTTACACAGTTAATAAATTATGAAACCAGATAATAATCTATGTAGCTGTCTCAAGTTAAAATAATTGTATATACACGATTACATAAAGTTTACATGACATGTTTTTAGGTGTCTTTACAGTTTTTTGGGTGTGGCATGACGCTTTTTAGTAACATAGTCAATATATTCAAGGTGGATGTGATCAAAATTTTATGGTTTGTACTTCCACCGGCATGTTGATTACTAAATGTCTGGGTTAACATCTTGGATGTACAAATGTAATGGATGTGGACAGTGAATATACAAATGTAATGGATGTGGACAGTGGACATGTGGTCGCAGGTCAATAAGTTTGGGTCTATGAAAACTGAAATGGGTATATATCATTTGATGTGGATGTGGATAGTGAAGTATGGTTGTGGATTGTGTAAGTGGATGGTGAACTGTATAAGATTGGAGTTGTGTCCGTGATTTGAATGTTGCTGCTGAATATTAAGTTGTGAAATGGATATGTATGTAAATTTTATAAGATTTGAACTGTGTATGGGTGTGAAATGGATGTGGAGGTGTATTTGTTTGTAGATATTGGATGGGAATATGGTTGTGAAATAGTTGTGGATGTGAATGCAAATGTATTTATGGATGTATATGTACGTCTAGATGTGGATATGACTGTGTGAGATATAAAAACAATTTTAAGTGTTCTTCTTCATCTCGGACATTGTCCCTAATATTCATTTCACTAATCAACTAGAAGCTAACCATCTACAAAAGGAAAAAACTTCCAAGAAAATGTAGGTTATTCTCAACAAATCGATACCAAAATTTGAATAATCAGCAACCAAGTTAATAGAAACCTTACCTGTAGTTGCAGAAAGTGAAAGATTCCTCTCATGGAACCCGATCCGACATGAAAACCAGATCCAAGGTGAGAAAGCTGTTGAATTTGAGGATTTCTCGCACTCATAAATTGCGTCATGTTTCCCATTTGATGCGGCTCAAATTGATGATGATTGTAAAAGGCGTGCGAGGAGGGTAGCCACTCTGATGACTGACCAACGGTGAACTCAACCGGACGGGTCGGAGTGAAAAGCCTCGATTTGGAGGAGCAAACAGGTACAGTGATGATGAAGTTGGTGGGAGAATTTGGGCATAGGTATGGGTTATTCTAAGGCCTAGAGAGTGGGCAGCGGGATACATAGCGGGACACAAAAGATGTCACCATTCACTAATATTTTTTTGCTTTTATTTGCATTTTAAAAAATAATAAATTAAAAAAAAAAATGTGCAAAGCATGACATATTTGCCAAGACCGCACCTACAATTGGAAATAAAGTAAGATAGTGTGGTTTGAACAAATAACCGTAGATAATTTTTTAAATAATTTAAATATAGAAAAACATAATTCATTTACTACTATTTATCTATATGATATACATAGATTAAAGTTCAAATGTATATTATTAAGTTCATAAGATTAATTGTGCGAAAAAATCCTATTTTAAAACTATAATAATATTCTAATTTATTTTGTTTTGTTTAAATGACAACTGGTGCAACTTTGATAGTCTTTACGTCAATAAAAACATGATAGTTTAAAAATTACATAATAAATATTCAGTAGTAAATTTTTGGATATTGATTTAACTATATTTTTATTTTAAATGACAAATTTAAATTAATTTTGTTTAAAGACATTTAGCGCAATTACCAAAAAACCAGTACCGAACCGGAACCAAAAGAAATCCAAGATTATGTCGAACATTAGCCAGTTTCCAACTTTGTTAACAAAACTGAACCGAGTCTTAAAAAAAAGAAACAAGTCCCAAACTAGACCAATAGACCAAGTACAATTTTTAAATAAAATATGATATTGGCTATAACATCTCAATAATACCATATTAAATTTATATTTCCGATATATAAAATATTTTTAAAAATAATAATATATATTTATAAAATTATATTAGTATCACTTATTTTTAGTTTCTAAAATATAAATATTATGTGTCCCACAGTTACACTATTCATTATATATGTCACCATTCACATCTTGTTTTGAACCGCTTACTTTAGATAAACCGCAATTATTCCGCAGTATACATTTCTCTTATACAAACTGCAGTTAAATTGTACCGTAGTATGCATTCCACTTGACCCGCACCGCTCAGTCCGCTGTCACTACTCGAAGCCTAAGTTGGTTGTAACGGGTTGGCATGTGTTATGGATCGTTTTTTGATAAAACTTCCGTTGTCAGCTCTGCCTTGTCGTTTAGATTAAATATCACTTAGTATCCAATCAGATTCAAAATCAAACCTATCAAAATTTCAAATTTAGATAATTAATAACGTGGAGCCTAATTCTCAACAATAAAAGCCGAGAATAATAATCATGTAATTCTTTAAAGAAATAGTTTCATATATTAGTTAAAAAGTTTCAGATGTTTAATTTTTCTGTGGAAACTTCGTTGGTTAAGTGGTTTAACTAAGGGTATGATTGGCAGAGCATTAGCATAAGCATTATGCTCGTCATTATCCAATCAACATTTATCACAAAAGCATTTACAAGAGCATTTAGAAGATGCTAATGCTCTCCAAATGCTCTTTACTCAATGCTCTCATATGGAGCTTTTGGTAGAGCATTTGCAGTTAGAATATATAAAAATTTAAAATAATTATATATAATTAATATATTTTATTTAATAATATAAAAAATTATGTTCATAATAAATATAAATAAATTTACATTTAAAAAATAAAATTTGTGATGAATTATTTTAACTTTTTAAAAAGAACAATATTTCACATTTGAAATATAATATAACTTATATAATTACACATATCATTCATTATTTTTAATAAACAAAATAAAACAATATATATATATCTATATATTATATGAGAAATTGCCAAAAATATCATTTTTCTTATACCATTTTTCAATTATACCTTAATCAACTTTACCACTAAATTTTTAATAGGCAAAATACCATTGTACCCTTAAATAATTATACATATTTCTCTAGATAACTGGGTGATCTCCGGCGAGCTCGGGGAACTTGACGATCTCGGCGAAGTCGATGCTCTCCGGCGAATTCGGCTATCTTCAAGTTTGTTTGTTGTTATTTTTGTCAATAGAGAGAGTGTTGGCGTGAGGATGAGCTGTTATCGAGATATACAGATTACTTCTGGAGTATCGTTCCCATTGGTGAAGATGTTCAACGAGTCTCCTAATTTGTCCACTCTCATCGATGTGAGCCCCAGATTTGTTTTGATGTTCAAATTAAAAATATAGGCTCTTGGCTTTGCAAATTCTTCTCACCATCTCTTGGCTTCTTCGATTCAGGAGACAACGACGGTGGGTTTCTTCGAATCTCTTGGCTGCGTCGCATAGAGCATAGATCACGCTGCTGAGGTTGAGCGAGTCGGGACGGTATTCGCGGAGGCTGATTGGAAGAGCTTTGTCGGGGTTACGGACAGAGCATAGGCTGTGTATCTGTCTTCTAGTTTTGTTCTGGGTTTGTTGAATCGATCTCTAGGGTTTGTGGGTTTGTTGAAATCCATTTTTTTAACTGCTTCCGATGTTGATGGTGCTCTCAACTTAG
This sequence comes from Brassica juncea, assembly GCA_018703725.1. Classification (NCBI taxonomy): domain Eukaryota; kingdom Viridiplantae; phylum Streptophyta; class Magnoliopsida; order Brassicales; family Brassicaceae; genus Brassica; species Brassica juncea. The sequence goes on from CM031938.1 coordinate 46,467,182, forward strand.
AGAACCTTAAGGTACATACTAGAGTAGTTCCCATATTCTATAGCTTCCCTTGATGATATTTCTTTGGTGGAGTTTTATTAGTAGTTGAGAAATATATATTGCTCTGCCTTAGGAGGACCAATCCGTTTTAGAAAATCTGTTGGACATCTTGCACCTGAGCTTGGGAAGCTCGAACATTTACAATATTTGTAACTTGTAAGTCATCACATCACATCGTTTGTGTCACTGTCTGATCTTACAACTCAACTCTATGTGGTGTTTGTAACTTCTGCAATTTGTGATTGTCTTGTCTTAGCTCTTGTGTTTGAGTTACTTTTGATTGATTCTGCCTCAACCCCATACATGACAAATCGTATACCATTCACGGACTGGTGTCTTCTTTGACTGTTTTAGCTTTTAGCTCATGAATCAAGCATCTTGTTGTTGGCTGTGATAGACTTGTGAATGTGTTAAAGAACCTTGAGGTACTACAGTAGTTCCCACATTCTATAGCTTCGGCAGTGAGTTTATCACTTTGAACCATGATATATATATAGTTCCAGCCGTTTGGAGATAAGTTTGTGGTTATATATTCTTTTTTATTTTGATGCAAGTCTTTTATTTGTATTAGTGTTCATTGATTTAGATCTGCGGTAAGATCACTTTTGATGTCTATTTGATTTCTGCAGAGAGGAAGGGAGAAGAGGGAAGAACAAGGCCGGATAGGGAAGCTGATGATCAGCAAGTTTTGCAGCTTGAGGAAAAAGATGTTGTGTCATCTGTTGCCACTGTCCTTTCTGATTCGTGTGGTCCAGGAGAGTATATGGCTATGGAGAAGCTTCATTCTGTGGTTAGTTCAATACCATCTTCCACTACAAAAAAAAGTCTACATTGATAGCATATTGTTATAGCACGTTTTACCGAGTTAGTGGTTTGATTTTATTTTTAGTTTCTGGTTTAGTTTTGTAAACCGGAATATATTTGTAAACCAGTTTTAATTATAGATAAAAAAATTTATTTTAAATTATAAACAATATTGATTTAATTTCCAATTATTATTTTTTTATTATAATTTTTTTTTTATTGTATAAAGACTTATCATGGTACGAAAGTTATGTTATAATTAAGTTAAATAATATCATTTAAATTTTGCTATTGTATCTGTATATTTCGTAGCATTCATAAAATGTTATCGTAGAGGAGGTACCTATGATGGCTGCCGTATACATAGCATTTATGAATTCGCTATCAAACATCTAATATAGCATATAACCCGCGCTATCAATGTCCATATTTCTTGTAGTGTTCTTCTTTTTTTATTTTGGATTTAGATTTTTGGACGAGTGTTTCAATAGATTTATTTAACTCGGCAAACATATATTTCGGGAGAATATGAAAACAAAAACTAGTATGAATAGAGGTTTTGTAAGGATTTTCATTGGCTCTGATCTGTTTTCTATAGAAAGCTAGTACAGGCACCAATTGTTTTATCACTATAGAAACGCCTTAGTGTATCATTTTGTTCTTACATTTTGCTAGAATTCTGCCTTATATTACTGAACCTTTCTTGGGATTGTAAAGTTCAGGATCTCCCATTGATCATGACTGTGGTCTATCTCTGTGACAGATACTAAAGAATTATGGGAACATATGGCATCACAGTCGTGTAAGGAGATACCTGACACCTGAGAACTGGGCAGTTCCAGAAGCAGAGGGTAAAGCGTGGTATGGACTGCTGATGCTGCTGAGGAAATACCCAGAGCATTTCGTTATCAACACTAGGTCAAAGGACAGGGTCACTCTTGAGTTTGTTTCCCTTGTCTCCCTTCTCTCCTGAAACACATCCCTTTTACTTTATTTTTCCTTGAACATCAAGTGATACCACACACATGCATGATGATTAGAATCATGTACTTGTGAGTGCAGTAAGTTTCCTACTTTTATGTAAATAAGATAGTGTCAGAGGTTAGTTTTGGATGGTTATTTTCTGTTGGGTTTGAATTACTCAACTGAAACTAGTTTTTTTTTTTTTTTTTTTTGCTTTGGAGTATTTGAAAACAAAAAATGTGTTATCCTCGTGGGTTGTGTAGAAACATCAGAATATCCTAACGTTCTTCCATTTACCACCACAGATGCTGAATGTCTCTGTAACTTATCTGCTGTAGTTCCATTCTCTGCACAAGAATGAAGGACTCGTTTTAAACGAACAGTATCCAGAGAGTCCTTTCCTCTCTCCTCTTATTTGGACACTTCTATCAACTTTGGTTTCTCCTGATGAGTTTTAGTTACTGACTCTGTTTTCTTTTCTTTATTCTCTGCCTCTTTTTCCTTTACCCCTTCTTTATCCCTTGGTTTATCACTCTTGGCTGCACTTTCCTTGCAGCGATTCTTTTCTGGTGATTCAGTATCCATCGCCTCGTCTCTGATCTCCATTGTTTTACCTATAACCTCAGCTCTTTTCTCATCTGATACTCGACCAGCAGGATTACCGAAACTTCTTGCCACTGCAAAGTTCTTCTGAGTACTGGTTCTCTTATCTTCACTTTCCCTATGGTTTGCTTCTTGAACTAGGCAGAAACTACTGTTCTCAAATGCTTTTTGGTTAGTAATCTTTTGTTCACTCTGACTTTTTCTTCTTCTTTTTTGTAATCTTTTGTTCACTCTGACTTTTTCTTCTTCTTTTTTTGTCGCTTCTTCTTCATATTTGATCCTTCTTGCCAAGTCCTGTACATACTTAGACTCTCCATTACTATTATTATATATGGTGTTTGGTAGCACTCCAGCTTTCTTTTCCTCCAATTATTTTACAAACCTTATAAATGGTTATAAGCCTTTTTAAATGGTTATAAATTCTTATAAATGATTTTTTATAAAATAATTTATATAGTTTATTAACTGATTTATAAAGGTTTATAAGCTAATTCATTAATATGTTTAATTTAATGTACAAAAACCATATAAAATGATTGATAAGGGTTTATAAATTAATCTATAAACTGATTTATAAACGTTATGTATTTTTATGAATGATTTAGGGACTTTAGGTATTTTATAGAAGCATGAAGAAACAAATTGTTTACATACCCTTTATAAAAGGTTTATAGACTCTTTGTAAATGATTTATAAGCTATTATAAATGGTTTCTAAACTCTTATTTATAAATTTTGATGCAAGTCTTTTATAAACTTTTATAAATAATTTATAAACTCTTATTTGCTCTTCATCTTTTCTTTGCTTTTCATTTTTATCTTGTTTCATGTGTTATTGCCTTATATATTATGTTGCAAAAAGTAAATTCCCAAATCCTTGTTCCCATCAGCTTTTCTTTATTTTATATCTTTGTAAACTTATAAGTCATTATAGATCAGTTTATAAACATTTATAAAGCTGTTCATAAACACTTAACAATCAGTTGACAAAAAGTCACTTAAAATCAACTTATAAACTCTTATAAATCAGTTTAAATTTTTATAAATGAATTATTAAACATTAGAAATCCTTAAAAGAGATTTATACACTTTTATAATTGATTTATAAAACTTTATAAATTGCTTTTATAAACCATTATAAATTATTTACATACATTTATAAACCCTTATAAACTATTATACAAACCATTATAAATTGTTTTATAAAGCTTTCTAAATGGTTATAGATTCTTTTAGTTGATTTATAAATTCTTATAAATGAAGTATACTTTAATAATTTATCTTTAATAATTTATTTAGAAAGCCTTATAGACTGATTTTATAAACTCTTATAAAGTCTTATTAATTGTTTTATAAAACTTTATAAATGATTTATATATCTTTATAAATGATTTATAAATCACTACAATTGATTTATAAACAATATAAACTATGTGTATCTGAATTATGTGTAACTAATTGTAAGCAACAATTTACTTGAAAGTAGAAATGTCTGATTTCAAGTAAAAAGTAGTTGGAAAGGATTTGATAATTTAAATTCAAAAGAAACCATTAAAAGATTTATAAACAATTTACTTTATAAATTGTTTTATAAGCCATTATATATGGTTTATAGACTCTTACAAATAATTTATAAACCTTTATAAAAGGTTTATAAAATTTATAAATTGTTTTTAATACAATTTTATAAATGGTTTATAAACTCTTATTAATAATTTATATATCCTTATAAATATTATTTTACAAGCAGCTCCAAGACTCTGGTACCTTTTTATAAGGCCTTATATATCAGTTTATAAACCTTTATAAATCACTTCATTAACAATTATCATTCAGTTGACAAAAACTCACCTAAAATCAACTTATAACTCTAATACATCAGTTTATAATCTACAAACATTTATAGGAGAATTATAAACATTATAAATACTCTCATAAAGATTTACTTATAATTTTTATAAGAATTTATAAATGATTTATAAACAATTCTAAATTGATTTATAAACACTTCTAAACTAATTTATAAACTCTTATAAATTTCAATTCTTATAATCTTTTGAATAAATCCTTATAAATAGATTTATAAACACCTATAAATAGACTTATATTTCATATATATTTGATCAACTCTTATTAATATGTCCTAAACCCATCGACACAAACGAAAAAACTCTTATAAACCCTTATAAAATGATATAAATCATTAAATGATTTATGAATTCTATAATTACACATACAATAATGATGCTTTTGGCTATAAAATGATTTTGTAAATAATTATAACTTATTTTATAAATATTTATAAATTAGCTATAAAATTATATAAAGGCCTATAAATTATTTACAAGAATTTTTAATCATTAAAAATATTTTACTACTCAGCTATAAATGTTTATACATCATTTGTAATGATTTATAAATCAATTATAAAGATTTGAAATGAGTCTTATAAAAAAATTATAACCCCTTAAAAAATAGTTAATAATTTAGACAAAAGTTTTCTACAAATCCTTATAAATGTTTTATAAAACCTTATAAAATATTTTAATATATTCCTATAATTGATTTATAAACCTTTATAAATAGTTTATATATATATATATATTCTTAGAAATGATTTATAAACCCTTGTAAATATTTTATAAGTTTTTATAAAGATTTATAAATCATTTCTCAGGATTCATAAATCAATTTCTAAGGGTTTATAACTTATTTTATAAAGGCTTATAAATTATTTATAAGAGTTTTTAATCATTAAAAATATTTTACTACTCAGCTATAAATGTTTATACATCATTTTGTAATGATTTATAAATCAATTAAAAAGATTTAAAATGAGTCTTATAAAAAATTGTCTTATAAAAAATTATAACCCCTTAAAAATAGTTAATAATTTAGACAAAAGTTTTCTACAAATCCTATAAATGTTTTATAAAACCTTATTAAATATTTTAATATATTCCTATAACTGATTTATAAACCTTTATAAATAGTTTCTATATATATATATTCTTAGAAATGATTTATAAACCCTTGTAAATATTTTATAAGTTTTTATAAAGATTTATCAATCATTTCTCAGGATTCATAAATCAATTTGTAAGGGTTTAAAACTTATTTTATAAAAATTTATAAATTAACTATAAATTTATATAAAGGCTTATAAATTATTTATAAGAGTTTTAATCATTAAAAATATTTTACTACTCAGCTATAAATGTTTATACATCATTTTGTAATGATTTATAAATCAATTATAAAGATTTAAAATGAGTCTTAAAAAAAATTATAACCCCTTAAAAATAGTTAATAATTTAGACAAAAGTTTTCTACAAATCCTTATAAATGTTTTATAAAACCTTATAAAATATTTTTATATATTCCTATAACTGATTTATAAACCTTTATAAATAGTTTATATATATATATATACATTCTTAGAAATGATTTATAAACCCTTGTAAATATTTTATAAGTTTTTATAAAGATTTATAAATCATTTCTCAGGATTCATAAATCAATTTCTAAGGGTTTATAACTTATTTTATATAGATTTATAAATTATATATAAATTTATATAAAGACTTATAAATTATTTATTAGAGTTTTTAATCATTAAAAGTATTTTACTACTCAGCTATAAATGTTTATACATCATTTTGTAATTATTTATAAATCAATTATAAAGATTTAAAATGAGTCTTATAAAAAAATTACAACCCCTTAAAAAATAGTTAATAATTTAGACAAACGTTTATAACTCAATTTGTAACTCAATTTGTAAATCATTTGAATAAAATGTGTGTGGCTTTTATTTATGGTGTTTGTATGATTTTCTGTTTTTTTAATGTCTTGAATGGTTTCTTTTAATTCAATAAAATGTATGTAATAAAATGTTTGTAATTTTCTATGAAATCAATAAAATGTTTGTAAATTTCTTAGGTTTTCATTTTAAAATGTTATATGTTTTATCTTAAACACATCTTTTCTATGTTACTATTTACTAAAATAAATACTTTATTAACCTAAGAAACAACAAAAGTCCCACCAATAATCACCATTTTACTTAAAATTTCTTAACAATCTCCTAACCATAGCAATAAAAATAAAAAATTCTAAGGACTCAAATTAAAGTCCCTGCAATAATGTTGCTCTAAGTTGCTTGTTGCAGTAGTCTTAAGTGTAAGTCAAAAAGTATGGGCTACATGGAGAGTACTCCTAAGTCTATGTAAGAAATAAGGCAATATAGAGAAGATCGAGAGTGTTCTATTTTCTCTATAAATATGTAGTGGCTAAAGTTGTGTAATGAAAGCAAGTAAAAGTATCAGCTCTGCACTTCATCTTTCTCTACTACTGTCTCTCTCATACGTTCTGGAGTTTACGTGGAACTTCACCTTAGCCAACAAACCCTTCACATACAACAAGAAGAAACAATATGAGCCAAAAAAAAACAGAGACAGAGAGTGATTATATTTTTTAGAAGAGTTAGGTTTGAAATCCCTAATCTCAGGATTACTAAATTACCTCGGTGTCAAATGCTACACTGATATCTGTAATGTTCTTCACCAGCTCTACTAGTATTCCAGGCCTGTCCGCCGTTTCTATGTATAGTAAACTGTGTTCTCAATAAATAATACTCCATGGATCAGTGATCATCAGATGATATATTAAAGATATAAAGTATTTTTATAATTGAGATCATTGAAGATAGGGTTTTTGAAGTTGAGACAAGGTAAGGGTTTCCCTTTACCTGCGGTCTGGTCCATCATCTTCAATTTTTATATGTGTTGCAATGTCCACATCAACCTGTCAACATCCCATTCAAAAATACAGTGCGTGATTATTTATCTTATTCACTTATCGATCTACCAAACGGAAATATGTTAATTATGTAGCTAAGTCTTCTTTGTTTTCTATTTTCTTAGTTCTTATATCTTATTTGACCAAGTGAGTGAAAAGCATTATTGGCCTAGCTAGGATACTAAACTTGTACAACAAATGGTGAAGCACCCAAAGAAGTGAATAAAGAGCATCAAACTTAAATGGTTTCTTACCTGTTCAGTTGGTGGAAGTACACCAAAAGCTGCTCCCATTGCCAGTTGAGAACTTGATTCCTGATCCAAATACTCGACAAGCAAATGTTTGAGTTGATAAATTATACAAGATATAGAAACTTTAAAAGTAGGATTACAACCAGTAGTTCGTTATTACAGGATGAAACTCAAGCAAATTGTTTATGACAGTGAGACGGATGGCCTCGAGCAACTCAGGGTCTTCTACTTTTCTTCCACTATCCCAGTTTTTCAGAACAAATACAACGACTCAATTTAGAGTCAAACTCTATGACCTGATTCAAAATTTAAGTATTTTCAAAAGACAATACGCTTTGGTAATGGCAAATTTGTTGTGCTTGCCAGAAGAATCAAGGTAGACATTAGCCTTGACGACATTCAGACCCAAGTTTTTGAGCGCATTCATCTGTACAAAAACATTTGATCAGACTCGCAAAAAAAAAAGAGTGGGAAAAAAAGAAAGGAATTAGTAAGAATAACATTACAGTGTCAAGCAGAGCTCCAAGACGATCTCCAAATGTAACATTAAAATTTATTTATTTTAAAGTATATTTCTTTTTTTTTCCTGATTTTTGGGATTTTCCTAGTTTTATTCTCTTTTCGAGCTTTTAAATTTATTTTTAAAATTTTATCTATATTTTCTATTATTTTATTAATTTAAATAATTTAAAAATGAAAAAACCACCACGTTATTAGTTTTTACCGGCAAAAGAACAGTACCAATCATAATAATGACTTGACGAATAGTAAGTTAATTTCAATGTTTAATCTGTTATAAAAATTAGTTCTATTATTTAAAGTGTTAGCAGTCAATTTTAAAGGTTTAAAATTCAATTTTCCGTTTATAATAATATAATTATTCACTGTTAAAAACTCAAATTTTTCTTACCCACCAACTGAAGTGGAGTATCTTCCGAAAGCGAGATAGAAACGTAAAATTTGAATTTTTCTTTTCTATTTCTTCTACATTCAAAAACAAAATTTGATTTATGTTGTCAGTGACTGTGAGGGAGAGAGAGAACCTCTTAACGATCCCGCCATTCGAAAACCGGAGAGTCACCTCGCGCTCTCTCTTCTGTCGCCGCCTCGAGATCTCACCGGGAAAGTTTCACCGCCAGAGTTTCGCCGCAGAAGCAAGAGAATCTCATCGATTTTGAAAAAAAAAAATGTAAATCTGCGCTTCCCGTTTCCCACTCAATTCCTAGGGTTTTATCTTTAGCTCTTTCCTCACAGCGATTTTGATTACTGCTGATAAGTTGCGTAAAGAGAATCTTCGTTAGTCATAGCAAATCGCTCTGAGAACTTGTTAGATTCTGCACTATGTTCGTATTGGTTAATCCTTTTGTTAATCGAAAGAGGGAATCAATCATATGCAGATTACGATATCTAATCGCGAGATTCGCTCTAGTGCTATTGTATTTGTCAAAGTGGTTTTGATCAGTTTGCGATTCTGATTACTGCTGATAAGTTGCGTAAAGAGAGTCTTCGTTAATCATCGCTCTGGGAACTTGTTAGCTTCCGCATTATGTTCGTATCGGTTAATCCTTCCTTTATTGAAAGATGGAATCGTACGCAGATTATGATCTCGAACGCGAGATTCGCTCTAGTACTATCGTATTTGTCAAAGTAAATAGTGATTACAGCTTAAATTGGGAACAATTAATTATATCATTATCATCAGCTTCACTAATCAGTAATCCCATTTCTTTGCTCTCAAGTGCACTAAATGGTGTTGGTGACAAGAGAAGATAGACTTGCTGGAGCTCTTCCGCATGTTCAACCTATGACCGCTGCTAATAAAATGTGGTAATATTGATCTTTCCTCTGCAGTTTCTTTTGTTTTCCGGATCATTGCTTTTAGTTTTCTTGATTGTTCTTGATGAATGCAGTGGGAGCCATCTCCCTGAAGCTGAAAAATCCAGAGTTCACTTACCTCAAACGAATTGGTCGAAACATGCCAAGGCTTTTGAGTTTATACCATCCTCAAATAACTTTCTAAGCTCTCATATCCTTTACTCTCTAGAAAGTCAAAGACCTAGAAGAAGTAGAGAAAGGGCTTCAAGGTAATAGCAATATGTTTCTTTCTTTTTCGTCTCCCTGGGTCTTATTCTGTTACTACTGAGGATCACCTACTACTAATTACACTATTCCTGTGACTCTCGTTTTCCCAGAATCATTTGAATCTTTGTGTCATCACTTGTTCTCATTCTGCATATCAGGCTATATGAAACATGTCATATCTATGGATCGTTCTTCAGTGACTGCCAACACCCCTAATGAAAACTAAGCTAGATGTCCATGATTACGTCCTTTGATGGAAACTCTAGTTAGTCTTATAGCTGACATAATCTGAACTTTTCCTGCCTCTGTTTCTAGGCCAATTTACAATATCATCCCTGTAGATGTGCAGACTTTGGCACACCAACATATTTCAAAGGTAACAACAATATGAAAACTTGTGAGGGTAATTGAATATTTTTTTTGACTGATCCAAACCCCGCAGCATGTTTCTTGCGGAAAATCTTCTTCCTTTTCATGTATCTTTGTAAACACTTCGGTCGCTGTAGCTACTGGATTCTGTTTTCCGATTGATTTTCCCCTGGCAGGGAAGCTTCTTATCAATCATTAACATATTACTTAAGCTGTTATCCTATGTTTCCAGGCTTGGTGTGCTCTTACAAATTTCTCAATAAATAACACATACCTGAGACCAGGCATTACTCCTGCAATTGACGACATCAACACTAACTGTTCATTTTCTACGAGAGGAAGATCCACTGCTAAAGTTACATCCAACACCTATGGATCTTTCTATGCACACAATCGTCAAGAGGATAGTCAAAAGAGTATAAGACGAACTGCAACATCTTCTGACCGCTTCTCCTCCTCTTCCCCAGGTGATGGTAAATTAACTGCTGGCAAGGTTCCACGGGTAAATAACGAGTTTACAGATTCAGTAACCGGTTGTATAAATGGTATGGAGGTATCACCAATTAGAAACTTCGGACACCCAGCTAGACAGATGGAAGTTATTGAGATTGACGATGATGACATGCTCAAGGTAGCATTCTTGATGCTGTTTGTGTAGAATTGAAAAATTAGACTAACTCCAACATGTGCTTACTTTGGAGCGCAGATTATTGACGTAGAGCAAATTGTAATGGAACACTACCATTCAACGTGTACCCATCAACCATCTGTTAATATATTTGCTTCCAGAGGAGACGAAGAGCCCTGTTTGCCCCCTGAGTTATGTTCCAACTGTAGTCATGGAGTAAAGGTGCGGCTGCCATTTCTCTCACTTTCTTAATGGTTATTTCACAAAACCAATTGGTTTTCTCATCTTGTTTGCTTTAATACCAACACAGCTAGGGCTATGTCTTCAAGCTTCCAGCCATGTGGAACAAATGAAGGACGCGCTGCTTGCAGTATCAAATGAATTACTTGACGACTCTACCGACCTGAGCCCTGGTCATTTTGAACAGCTTTGTCAAGAGAGGTTTGCATTCTCATCAATTCTATTCCCTTTTTAGTTGCTTTGTTGTATTCAGAAGATAATATGGAGCTAATACAGCGAGAAGAAATTAGGCTTAAAGAGAAAATGATAACGTTTCTGTTTTCTTATTGCATCGAAATTGAGAGTTTGCCTTGAGTTCTGGGGTAACTCCTAAGCTGTTGAGACTTGTATTGTTTGTAGGTTACTGTTGAAAAAGCAAATTCAGCAGCTTGAGATCCTTATCCAAGATAAAGAAAGGAAAAACTCCGAATGTTTGGCATCTAGGCCTACTCATTGTATTCAGTATGAAACACCTCAAACAACAAATCATAAGGTGGATTATGCGCAGGCAGATTCTCGAACTCATGTAAAAGAACAAGGCAGACATGTAAGTGATAACTGGAGTATGCCACGAGACTATTTATGTTCTGAAGATAGGTCTGGTCTTTCATCTGGTCCTCTAGAGAGGGAACGATGTGTTCCTGAGATTATTGATATCACTTATACTGATGGTTCAAATGACAAAAAGTGGAGCAGTCGTGACTTTCCTTGGACTAAAAATCTGGAGGTGATTGATTGATTATCAGTCTTTAGCTGTTCTTTTATTTGCTTCGCTCACATGTACTCATGTGCTCCACTGCAATGGTTAGGTTAATAACAAAAGAGTGTTTGGAAACCACTCATTTCGACCTAACCAAAGAGAGATCATTAATGCGACAATGAGTGGTTGTGATGTTTTTGTTTTGATGCCAACTGGAGGAGGGAAAAGCTTGACATATCAGGTAATGATATCGTAAAGTTACTTTTATATGCCGTTGTTATCCTAGAATCTATTTGTTGCTTTTATTCTATAACAAAGAGATGACAGTTTTCAAGTTGTGTTATACAGTGAAAATGTGTTTGCCGTGGTGGAGGATATACGTCAGTGTTAGAAGAGTTGCTCTGTGTTTAGGACCCTCTAAACTGCTTCGTAACATCTTTTTCTCTGCAGCTCCCCGCTCTGATCTGTGCAGGAATAACATTAGTCATTTCTCCACTTGTTTCACTCATTCAAGACCAGATAATGAACTTATTACAGGTGACCTGGAGATGTTGTTTCTGTCTACTATTTCACTAATCTGTTGTACTCAGAAATTAGGTCCCATTTACACTTTGGTTTCTGAATCATGGTTATAGGCCAATATACATGCCGCTTCCTTAAGTGCTGGAATGAATTGGACTGAACAACAAGAGATACTTCGGGAGCTGAGCTCAGAGAATTCTAAATACAGGCTACTGTATGTCACACCGGAAAAAGTGGCAAAGTGAGTCATTATTTTCTTTTGTTGTTGCTTCTGAAAAAAAAAAAAGTTATTTGAAAATCCCACAGCGGATAGGAGGGACCTAAGAGCGTCCAAAGCTAGCTTTTGTAGCGAGTATAACCTATCAGATTCCCTCGTGTTATTAGATTTGTTGTGGACTATATTAGCTGGTGATGAAATTTATAATTAGACACTTGCAATAGTTTTCGATAGATTTGGACCAGAGTCTTACATCTTATAGTTATCCCAAGTCTTTCCGATTGTGAAAGATACTACCAGTAATCATCCAGCTGAGAAGCTTCTCTTTCTTGACTGCAGAAGCGATTCCCTTTTGAGGCACCTTGAAAGCTTAAACTCCCACAGTTTGCTTGCTCGATTTGTTATTGATGAAGCTCATTGTGTGAGTCAGTGGGGGCATGACTTTCGACCAGACTACCAGGTTAGCCTTTTTAAAGCTTGAGACAGACACTCCTTTTACATTTCTGTTTCGAAGAAGCATAAACTTCCTCTTTTTCCTCCGAAAACAATGTTTAAATATGCAGGGTCTTGGTGTTCTGAAGAAGAAATTTCCTAAAATTCCCATGTTAGCTTTAACAGCTACTGCAACAGCCAGCGTAAAAGAAGATGTTGTGCAAGCTCTTGGCCTGGTTAACACTGTTGTGTTCCGGCAAAGTTTTAATCGCCCAAATCTGTGGTAATGTACTGTAACAGCTTAAGCGATTATGCTTTTACAATGCTGCTTACCAAAAAAAAAATGCAGGTACTCTGTGGTTCCCAAGACAAATAAGTGCTTGGAAGATATTGACCAGTTTATCAAGAAAAACCATTTTGATGAGTGTGGCATCATCTATTGTCTTTCGAAAATGGACTGCGAAAAAGTCACTGAAACGTTGCGGGTTGGTTGTTTTTCTCGTATCACTTATTTGGAGCGTAATGCGTGTATTATGTTCCAATTTGGAAGTGCATATTATTTGCAGAAGTTCGGCCATAAAGCAGCTTTCTACCATGGTAGTATGGATCCTGGTAAACGTGCGTTTGTACAGAAAAAATGGAGCAAGGATGAAATCAATATAATATGTGCTACAGTGGCATTTGGAATGGGTAATGAATGGTCTCTTCTATAGCCAATTAAAATGATTGAAGTTTGCTGCTTGCTGATGCTTGGTATTTCAGGAATTAATAAGCCTGACGTTCGCTTTGTAATTCATCACTCTCTCCCAAAGTCTATAGAAGGCTATTATCAGGTGTTCTACTGAACATTCAATTACGATTTACGAATATTCAATGGAGCATAACCTAATAACAGCTAGAAACTCACATAGGCTAATTCTGTTTCATTGCAAGGAATGTGGTCGTGCTGGTAGGGATGGCCAGAGGTCATCATGTGTTTTGTATTACTGTTATAGTGATTATGTAAGTTGCATAAATCTGACACTTTATCAAGTTACTACTCTTGACGAATATCTATGCTCTTGGTCATGTTTGGGGTTACACAATATACTTTTCAGATTCGAGTGAAGCATATGATTAGCCAAGGAGGACCTGGCCAAAGCACCATGATAACGGGATACAATCGTATACCAAGTTCAGGGAGGACACTCGAGTCGAATACGGACAATCTTCTCCGCATGGTAATTATTGGCAAGATTTTTTGTCTTTGCTTTCAAAGTTCTAAATCTTCTCGCTGAGATATATTTCCTATTTTTTGCTGCTACAGGTTAGTTACTGTGAAAATGAGGTGGATTGTCGACGTTTCTTGCAGCTAGTTCATTTGGGGGAAAATTTTGATTCGACGAACTGCAAAAACACATGTGATAATTGCTCCAGCAGCAAAACGTTGATTGACAAAGATGTAACTTTATTTGCAAGGCAACTGGTATAAGAATCATGTGAACTAAGTTCATCATGTACTTGATAGAAATTGTATTGTATTTGTGACGTACTACAATCTTTTGTTGCTGGATAGGTTGAACTGGTGAAGCTAACAGGAGAAAGATTTTCTTCAGCTTATATCGTAGAACTCTACAGGGGATCCTTAAACCAGACGGTATGTACAACTAACAGTACATTTCTTTACTTTATTTAACCCTTGAATCCTATCAGTGTCACTGAACCGCTTGCAAGTAATTGTCTTTACGGCTTTTAGGTCAAGAAACACAGGCATGAGACTTTGCACCTCCATGGAGCAGGAAAGAATTTATCTAAAAGCGAAGCCTCCCGTATCTTGCACTATCTTGTGACAAAAGACATTCTCGCGGAGTATGTTAAAAAGAGTGAACTGTATGGATCTGTATCGTCGTTGCTGAAGGTACTAATAATTAGTTATTCTTAAGAATGAAATTTTCTGTGTACAAATATATCAATTTTATCCATCTTTTCTATATAGGTGAATAGATCAAAGGCTGACTCAATCTTATCTGGAGGCCAGACTCTAAATATGAGGTATACTGACTTCACACTTGAAATGCATCTTTCTGTAACGCTCTAATGGAATACTTGCAACTAAAGTGACGCAGTAGCTCAAACATAAGTAAATAATTTTGGACCTATGTAGACCTGAAATGCCACAATCTGGGTTAATTTTGGAGCTATGTACTTTAGTTGCTTGTCTGCTCTTTACTGAAATGCCATCGTTGCTACTTATTGTCAGGTTACCTGCCAGTTAAAGGTTGATAATTGTTAGTTTCAGTTGAGATTTTTGAATATAATTTTGCAGGTTTCCTTCAGCTGTAAAATTAGTAAAGCCGAGCAAAAACGGACCAACCCCAGCAAGAGTTGCACTAAAGCAAACTACTCTTCCAATGGCACCTGCTCCCCCACAAGACTCGGTATATCTTCTTGTATCCTTCTCTTCCTTACCACCACCTTCTTTATGTCCATTTGGTTGATGGTACATTTGTCTCAATGCTGGGCTAGGTTCTCTCCGACACCTTGCTCAAAGCCTTGAAAAAGCTTCGTAGTGATATTGTCGAGGAATCCTCAGATGCAGTAATGTCATACCATATATTTGGGTAAGCTCAAAACTTTCCCGTCTCTTTCTCAGGTCATAAGTAATATGAACTCTCCATTGTGTGTGTGTGTGTTGTAGCAATCCGACCCTTCAACAGATAAGTAAACGACTTCCCAGAACCAAAGAGGAACTCCTCGATATCCATGGTCTTGGAAAGTAAGTATCTGTAATTCTACATTCTCTATAGAGAGGGATACGGTGATGTTTATCTTTTGAAACTCTTAAAACAGAGCCAAGGTGAGCAAGTACGGGGATCGTTTATTGGAAACTATAGAATCAACCGTCAACGCCCACTACGGAACCAATAAGAATGAGGGTACCGGGTCTGGGAAGAGGAGAAGAGACGAGAACACTAATCCAGTTGTAGTGGACGATGATGATGATCCTGAATGGACTCCTAGCCAACAGTCGAAGAAAAAGGCTTACGCAGTTCATGGCCAAATGTTTGGAGAAGCTACATGTTGATTTTGAAGATGATGGAAGAGTGTTATTATGACCTTGGTACATTTTGGTAAACGAAACAGTGTGGAAAGCTACACAATATTATTCTATATCCTTATAATACTTCTAAATTTACTTTGTCTGTAAGAAGCTTTGAATTGGGAGACGATTGAATACAAGGAAGAAAAAAGAATGGCTAGAATCAACTTACATAGCCGAAGGAATAGTAACACTATTTTGTAAAGTGACCAAAAAGATAAGATTATAACAAGATACAGTCAATAATCGATCTGAACTTTGATTAATTTAGTTAAGAAATGACTTGATAAGGTTTTGAAGATAGCTCGATTGGTTAAATAAATGACTTTTTTTTTTTAAATGACACTCGACAAAAAGAGGAGCAAGGAGACAATAGGTTCTTCATTCTTGCGCAAGGAACCGGTTTAAAGGTTTAGGGTTTTGAACTTTTGACAAATGAGAAAATTAGAACGTCCACAGAGTAATAGACGAAAATTTATGTCAAAAAAAATTAAAAAATCAGATCTTTAATCCGAAAACTGAAAAAAAAAACTTGTTTATATTTCACCGGCTTTGAATTTCCAAAAAAAAAGGAAAAAAAAAATCAATGCACTTAAAAGGAAAAAAAGACTTAAAATAGTAAATTCAGAACACATCCCATTATGGAAAGTTTCAGAATAGGAAACAATAGATGAGAAGGGAGCAGTATAAGTCGAAAGAAAGATGAATGTGCCCAGAAACGAGACTTGCTTGCTTTCTTACAGTTATCAATATGGGAGGCCTAAAACGAAAAGCAGAGATAAAGTTTATCGAAGACAAAGCAGTAAGATCAGTTACTTTTACCAAACGACGTGACGGTCTCTTCCGCAAAGCTTCTAAGCTCTGTCTTCTCTCTCCCTCCACTCAAATCGCAATCTTAGCCACTCCTCCTTGTACCAATTCTCACGCTGGTTTCTACACCTTTGGCCATTCCTCTGTCGACCACGTTGTCGCTTCTCTACTTCACGACCAGTCTCCTGGTGATCCGACAACACAAGTAGGGAACAGAAGGTTAGGTTTTTGGTGGGAAGACGAAGCCTTGGGAAGACTGGAGAACGTCGACGAGTTGAGAGATGCGACCGATGCGGTTACTAGGATGCTGAACAATGTGAGGATACGATTAGATGCCGTGAAGAGTAATCAAAGAGATGGAGCTTTAGTGATACATCAAGAGGAGGCTCCTCAGATTCGTGACACCAACAACGAAAAAACGAATCAAATTACTAATTCTGAAGGTGCTTCTAGTTTAGTGATCCACCAAGATGAGGTTCCTCAGCTTTGTAACACCAACACGAACTACAAAAACGAAGAGACGACGAATCAAATTACTAATTCTGAAGGTGCTTCTGGTTCTGGAAGTTTGGTAGAGAAAACGGATGATATTCTCCATATTGATGATTTTGATATTGATGATTTTTTCACTGATTTGAAGTTTGATCCGTTATTTAAATTTTGATAACTTTTAAATGCATTATGTCCGGTTTACACTAACATATGTAATCTAGGGGTGCATTTTTTTTTTGGTTTGGGAATAATGCTAGCAAACTTTTTTTTTTGTCAACGATAATTAATGTTAGCAAACAAATACCACAATTTTATTTGGTCCAGTTGGGTTTGGTTTACAAGTTTTGATTCCTTTTAATTAAGTCTTGGCCCATGCTCATTTTCCCAATTAAGAAACCCTAGTTTAATATAATGTACCATCGACCACTGTAAGCGGTTTCAATAACTAGCATAACCAAATAATTGGAATATGGAACTGCGAATAATGGAAGTATCTAATCGGTTGACTTTTTTAAAAAAATCGGTTGACTATTAATCTGATTTTCTTCTGATTTGTTTTGTTTTGTTTTATATCTCATTATGGTTATGCCTGATTTTATATATAAGTACAGAAATGTACGGTTGTGAGTAGGATGATAGGTACGTAGATATCATCTTCTGAAAAAACTATGAAGAAAACTTAAATTATCTTGGATAAAAGATCAAAATAATATAATCTTCAAATTCATACCAAAAGTTTTAGGCAGAGCTAGGTCCCCATGAGAAAAAGAAGCTAGCCGAAGAACAAACCAAACAATAATGAAGATTCTCTTAGGCTGATTTTTTGAAAAAAAGGTTTTCATTAATATTTTTATGAGTTTTCTATATCTATTCTATTAAACAAGAGTACACTTTAAAATCGACCTTGAGTTTATGTGAGATACTACAAAAATACCACTGCATTTTTATAACATTCTAAATAATTCACTAAATGTATTTTTGGAATAATTTTGCATCTATAAATTTTGGTTTACCACCTAACTAAATATATGCTTCTATTTTATTTGATTCAGTGATTTTTAGTTTTTTTTTAAATTTAATTCATAATAGCATTATAGTTGCATGTGTTACAAAAAAAGGCATTATAGTTGCATTTTATGTCCACGTAATCCCATCATTTGACCTTATAATAAGCATTGACACATATTTTGAATCATACTTCATGCTACAACTTTATAAATGCTCTTATACTTTGTTTCATACTTTTCTATGCTCTTATATATACTTTTATAGACTAAACAAATACATCAGGGTTTTTAGTAACTATACATAGCATTTAACATTTCCATTATAAAGAAAATGATTTTTTAATCCCATTGAAAAAACATTAATACAGCTTTGTATTATAATTTGTTTCAAATTTGTATCTATTTTAGTGGAAATATTGAACTACAACAAATTGTTTTACAATCCAGTATCCGTCTAAAAGACATGCAATACTTTCAGGAGTGTTATTCAAATTATGCATTCTATTATCTTTTATATCATTTAAATTGAAAATATGCTTTAATTTGCTAGGTATCAATTTTGTTAGATAACTTGATTTAAACAATTGTCTGCAATTAAGTCATACATTTATATTTTTGTATTATTAGTCATTTGTGTACGAATCATAATACCAACTTACTATGAGTAAACATTTTTACGATTACAGTTTTGTAGATTATTTCATCGAAAATGGAAGTATTTATCAACACGAGTTGAGCAAAAAAAATAGCTATTTATTATAAAATAATAATCAAATTAAAAAAAAAAATTGTCAACAAAAAATGATTCCTCGCTTTTTCTAAACGAATCAAAATCTAGTTTTCTTAAACCGTTTACGACAGTTAGTCAAATATGCGAGTTTGTGGTTTGTGATCTGCTCAGGGGCGAAGCGACATTGAAGACAATGGGGGCATGTGCACCCATAATACTTTTCATTTTTCTTTATTTTGTGTGATAAAATGATAGAAAAATGCTAGAAAAAATAGAGAGTTCTCTTTATTGCACCCAGTGCCGGTCCGCACTCATATGGCGCCTAAAGCGAATTTTTTTTTATGCCCTTAGATGCAACTAAATTTCTACTGCATTTTAAGTATATAATCAAAATAATGTAATATACTATTAAATACTAGTTTGTTAACAAAAATATAACAAAATCCAAAGAGATAAAATCATACTATTCATGAAAATAAAGTTTTTATTGATGAACTTTGAATAACTAAAATATTTAAGCCAAATTTGTTCTATTAATGTCATTGATAACCCTTTTGTTAATTACTAATTTTTGTAACATTTTCTATAAAAAAAAAACATAAATTGTAATATGGAAACATATGATAAAATTACATTAACATCAACATTATTTTTTCTCTCACGGACTATACCTTAGTTTATGACAATTTGATTGTTTAGATTCTGATAATTTCCTAAACATTTATAAAAACTTAAAAAAGAATAACGAATAAACATACCAAAAGAGTTGCATGTGATATTAAAAATGGCATCAATTCTGGTGAAGTTGAACAACTGATAATTTATTATAATAAATAGTATAATAAATATTTTGTACAAAGCTCTTTTATCAAAAAAAAAAGAATAGAAAACAAAAACAGGAAAAAACGTTTTAAAAAGGAAATAAACTGAGGTTTATTTGATTAAATAGTTTATCTAATAATATACTTGTGATAGAAAAGACTAATTTTGTTAGAAAAAGTAAAGAATAAAAAGAAAAAATAGTAAGAGGGACATTGCATCGAACTCATCACCCGAGTGTATTTATGAGAAGAACATAAACCACTAAGCTACAATGATATATTGTCTAGATTTGGCGCCCCTAGTACATATACAAAATTTGGCGCCTAAAGTCTTTGCTTCACGGGCTTTAGCCCAAGGCCGGGCCTGATTGCACCCACCATTTTGTTTTCTACACATTGTGCACCCGGAAAAAAATAAATCTAGATTCGCCACTGGATCTGCTCTCTTTTGTTTTGTAGTATTTGAGTTTTGGGAAATTGGGCTCTATAACCACGGAAAAACCCATAATTAGCCCACTAGCCATTTCACCTAACAGACATATACACCCCGTTAATTATACATAATAATACCGTAATGTCCCTCTTTGAAACCGGCGTGACCTGCTCCAGAAAAAAAAAATATTAATTATTACCTCCTCAAAGTAAATCGTGGCTTAACCGACTTCACATCTTTCGGTTTTTACATCGATTCGTGACTTTTCACTCTCCCAAAGCTCTCCTTTGGGTTTTTACATCGATGCGTGACTTTTCACTCTCCCAAAGCTCTCCGTCACCGATCTTCTCAACGGCTTCGACTTCCCCCGATTTCGGTATCTTTCCATCTCCATCGTCCTCCCATTCTATTTCTTTTCGTCGCGGTTACGTCGACGTTGTCCGAAAGCGAAGGGTCACGGAAGGCAGAGCCGTCACACTGGAATTTGATTCGCCAGCGACTTCGTCCCTTCCAATCTATTAACATCTTCTTGCCGACGGTAAGTTCCCGGTATTTTTGTTCCCTTTGTCGACAGTGTTTACTGTTGTGGTAAGAATTTTATGTTGCCGTCACCGTAGTATTAAACTCCACTTCCCAATTGTTTACCATCTTTCAGTTGTTTACTATCTATGTCGGAAGTAAATTAGGTCCACATGCATGGAGTTTGTCATTTTGACTTAGGGTTTTGTTTATCCCGGGTGTTTTGGGGTTACCAAAATTTGAATTGTCTTTCTATCATAGATCCATACTATGTCTAATACATTTCAGAGCTTACTATGTGGAATATCACCGACGACATTTAGTTTAAGTATGATTTCATTATTTCTATGTCTCTAATATTCGGTAGATCTATACTTTCCCTGTTCCATTTGATGATTCACTGCATTGATTATCTCTGCTATTGCTTTGTCTATGTGTTGACTACATTTTGTTATATATATCGTTATATCTATATTATTCGACATAGTATGGAAACTAGCAAATAGAACTACTATATTTGACATGGAATAGATGTTCTTTTATTATCAACCGTTCTATTCCGTATCATTGTCTAATTATTACATTCAGTGTCAATAAAATGGTATCCCCTTAACTAACAATGTTACTTGTTACAATTGTTGCAGGTGTGCCATGGACGAATTAGGCCTTCCATGTAGAATGTTCGAGACCGGATTTGAACCCACCGGGAAGAAAAAGGTTAATAACTACTTCAACCTCCGTTGGATTCAGACCATCAAGGATGCTTTAGATCCTGAAGATTTGGTGATGTTGAAAGGTTCACAGTTTGCTAAAATCCTGGAGATGGGTGACCACGTTTTCTCTGTCATGTTTGTTCATTATCTTCTATCACGTCAGCTGATCACTGAGAAAGAGTTTGAACTTTGGTGGCTCTTCGCCGGAAAACCAATCCGGTATGCCATACAAGATTTTGCTCTTGTCACTGGACTAAATTGTGGTGAGACAGTTGACAGTCGCAGACAGACGGGTTCTAAAAGTGGTGCGCGCGTGAAGGTCAGTGGACAAAGCAAATCATCGACCTCGTCTCCGTCCATTTGGGATGTGCTGTTCCGTGGTGAATCAAAGCCCACCACCAGTTGGATAATGGATCGCCTGGCGAAGGGAAAAAAATACAAGGACTCGGTGACCCGTCTCCGTCTAGCATTGCTGCTCCTAGTTGAAGGTATCTTGTGCCCCACATGTGGCGTAACGAATATTAGGCCGGAGGTTGTGTCTAGGCTTGCTAATCTCGAGGATTTCCTCGCTTACCCATGGGGCCGAGAGTCATTCCTGCTCACTGTTCGAAGTACAAAAGTTCGCAGTCCCAGTAACTATGTGCTACAGAACACAATGGCGATTCAGGGTTTCGCACACGCCATGGTTTTGGTCACGCTCGCTGCGTGCCCAACACTACTGCTTAAGCCCGGTTCTGTTGATCTACAAGTTGATTCTGAAGAGACCAGTGAAGCTATAGTGGAGTCATTGCTTGATAGGAGGTTGACGGTGAACTTCGTCAACGCCAAAGCTGTCGACCAAAAGGGCCAGGTAACAACCATCTTCTACCACTATCTTTGATTCATATGGTTATAGTTACTATTATAGCCTTTAGATTTACCACAATAACCTTTTATATTCATATCAGGCTTTCGTGCGTTCTCGTCTTAGTTCCAATGCCGCGGGTGAGAGTTTATATCGTGCTTTACAAGACAAAGAGGATAGTGCGGTTGATCAACTTCACGAACACCTTTCTGAAGAATTTCCATTTGAGCATAACACATGGTCTGGTGGTGTGAAAGCAGATGACATTAGTGTCAACAAGGGGACTGACATTCCTGATGATGACGGCGACGCCGACGCTTGTTCTGAACGTGAAGATGGAGTAGCCGGGATGGAAGGTGGTTTTGATAGCGGCGCTGACTCTCCATCACGAGGCAGACAATCGTCTATGCGTCCGGATGAGGTACCAATAACTGGCGAGAATATCTCAGCCGGTGTCGCACAACTAGTGCCTCTGTTGGCGGGGTACATGGGCCGTATTAAAGACCAGATTAGTAATGAGTTTGGGAGCATCCGCACTGAAGTGGCCGCAGCACGTTCATCTGTTGCTGCTTTGGAATCTTTTGTTAGGAGTGAGTTTGCAAGGCTGAGAGATTCACTCAGCAATTGTGATCCCATGTTTACGGGGGATCCATTTGGTAGTTACAGCCCAGCTCAGAACGAAGCCCCCCCTGGTGCAACCGCTCAGGCCAGACAACATGATCAGGGTGCGTCGTTCCCCAATGGTACACACAGCGACGTCCATGCCGCTGATGCCGAGGTAATTTAGAACTAACATCTTCTTTTTCTATCCTATATCAAGTCCATTCTATGTGTATTATAGTATTCTATCTATTCCGGTAATGTCAATTATATGCTATACCATATCTATGTCATGTCCATTCTATATGAATATTGTCCTGTTCTATATAGTTCTTTAAAGGCAACTCTGACTCATATATTTGTTATCCTCTGCAGCAGTCTGACCCGAAAGACAAGTCGGATGAAGCGGTACACTTTGTAAGGCCTACCGTCATTGTTGAAGTAAGTTTGGTAAATTATATTGCCGTATTTCTGTTCCTTTCTATTTATTAATCACATAGTACAACCAGCTGATAACATATATGTGGATATTACTGTCGCAGACAGCCCCGTGTGATAAAGCAGCGGAGAACCAACGCAGTATGATGCCTGGTGATGGTGATGATGTAAGTTAGCCCATGAAACTACCATGCAATTATGATTTTATGACAACAGGCCAACCCAATTTGTTTTCAATATGACAGCGTTTTGTGGCGACTGACAAGTCACAAGCAGACAGATACAGTGAACCACAAATGGACTTGGATGAGGTAAAGTTACAACAACAATATTTTTCTATTGATTCTATTAGAAGTACCCACATTTGGAAGTAGGTGAACACTGGATGCAAATAACTATCACCATTTTCAGACATCTCTGTGCGACCTCCTCCAGTCGCCGTTTTTGAGGGATAAGCCCGAAATTTCCCCACAAGTTGAAGAGTGTGGTGCAGCTGATGAGGTAATGGATGGCCTCATCTCTGCATATATATAGTTATTTTCCACCTAAGTTAGTTCCTTTCCATGTTTCTATTATAACTTTTCCTGTCCGTCATCGTTTAGCAGGTCCAAAATGGAAAAACTACTACGCTATCTGAGTCCATTGCTCCAGCTGCATCCAACCCACCTCCTAATGCATCAGAAGCATCTGTCCCCATTATGGTACCACCTGGAAAGAAGCTTTCAAATTTCTGTATTTCATTATGCTAATATTATAACATCTGCCAGTTTGCATTCACACACATCCGAATTTATCTAATACAGATACCACCCCCTGGTTCAACACCGAAGTTAACTACAACTGCTCAATCAGATGATCACATCGGTGATCAAACAATCATCTTTCATGAAGTTCCACTTGAAGATGTAACTGCAAAGGCTCAATCCGATGCTCAAATGTGTGATGAAACTAGCATTGTTCCTGAAGTTCAACTTCAGGAGACTCCGAATCAGGTGCAGTACATAATGGCAGTTGCAGTCCATAATGGCAATTGCAATTTGTATGGTCTTAATATATATATATATGTCTCAGGCTACGGCGTCAAGTGTTGTAGATGACAGTCAGTCGATCGAAGTCCCCGGTTCCCGTTCATTGGAATCAAGTAACCCGGTTCAATTGCGTCCTCCTATCTCCAGCACTACGCAGGTTTACTATATAAAATAACATTTCTGTTGCTTACGTACTATATAGGATAGCATTTCATACTATTTAATGGCAATCAATCATGTATAGAATATCAATTTTTATGGTATGTATATGTTGAATATAACTGAAAGCACCCTGAAATACATTGTCATTCGTTTTGATGCGTAGTTACGTTCAGCACGACCGCCTTCCACAACTACCGTTGATCCTATCTCCCAGTCAACTGAGGTATGTTACCTCCAACTATTCCCGTTCATTGCTCGTTATATATATTTAAATTGTTGTTTTGTAAACTACGATGTGCAGGAAGGTCAACAGAGTACATATGTGGTACCATCTGGGTTCTTACGGTACAGCAAAAGATCGCGGAGCTCCCCGGACCGATACACCCCCGACCAACCGAAGGGGAATAAAGTCCCTGCTAAAGTAGAGAAGGAGAATAAAGGTGCTGCTAAAGCAGAGAAGGGGCATAAATGCGCTGTAAAAACAGAGAAGGTTGATAAAGGCGCGGGTAAAGCAGAGAAGGGGAATAAAGGCGGTGCAAAAGCAGAGAAGGGGAATAAAGGCGCTGCTAAACCCGAGAAGGGTCCTAAATCCGATGCTAAACCAGACAAGAAACGAACTCGTCGTTCGAATATAGACGACTGGCCTAACTCCGCAGCTAAAGCAGTTGTTCCTTTACAGGAAACAACAACGTTTAAGGGTGGATTCAGACCACTGATGCCAGCAGATCCTGCTAAGCGCACCGCTTTCATTCAAGCAATGGACGTTGCCGCGTAAGATTATACTATCCTCTTTGGCATACTTTTATACTATTATTCGTTCTATTCCACTTTCACATATTCTATATGATATTCTCATCGTTTACCATCTTAATCTTCAAGCATGTTGACTCTGTAAGTTGTTATAACTTTCAGGAAACAATCGTCTGACCAAGCTGACCCAATCCAACTTCATAGTTTACTTGATGTTTTCGAATGTAGCAAGGTTGCTCCGTCGAAGGTCTGTCCTGTGATCTCCTATGATTCTCACTCTTGTATCTTCACTAGCTGACTTTCCCAATTTTGTAGGGGCTCGATCTGGTTATAGAGTTTATCCGCAAGCGTTGTTGCGGTCTTCTAGATTGTAGATTCGACGTCCTCGACACCTCGTTTTTTTCAGATGTTCTTCGTAGCTTTCCTGAGTTTAATGCATGCCCGGCGAAGTCCTCATTCTCGTTCTCCTCATCAATGCACCAACAGTTTAGATCGCGGAAGCCTTGGTTCTCGGATGTTGATATAGTCTACATTCCGGTTCTTGTAGGGAAGTCACACTGGGTTGGTGTGATTGTGGATTTAAAAATGTGGGCCATGTATGTGGTAGACGGCAACAAATGTTGTCCAACAGAATCAGCCGTCGCAAATGTGTTAACTCCGATATCCATTCTTCTTCCCCACCTTTTTGCTCGTTTCACTTCAACAACCCGTGCGGAAGAACTCAACTATGTCCCTCTGACTATGACGCGTCTCGATATTCCATTCCTCCTAGAGCACCCAGGTTAGTCAAGGTTGTGTTCAGCTTTATTTGGAATCACCTAATAATGGTTGACTTTACTAATGTATATTTCTGTCATAGGTTCCTCCGCTGTGGTGATGCTTATGTTGTTCGAATTACATGCTGGAGGCTGTGATTTAAGTTGTGTTTCTTTGACGCCAGAACAGGCGCGTGTTGCCGCGGAGAACTACGCAATCGAAACACTGCACCACTGCCACTCTAGCTGATTTCTACCTAGAAGTTACCCACTCCGTCCGGTGACTATATCTGTTGTTTGATGTTTCTGTCTCTCTTATGTTTTATGTCCTACAATCTCACCTTGTCTTCATGTGTTCTTACTTTCTTTGTTGTCCAACCAACTCTGTTTTCCTATTCCGCTGCACTTGTTACTTCCCTAGTTTCCTTGCTATTCCATATAGGAATTTTATATTCTATTTTAGGAAATCTATTCGTACCCAGAACAACATTTCGTTGTCCGCATTAGAATCCATGGGTATCATTTCGTACGACATAAGCGTACAAGTTACAAGGTATTTAGACACGTTTGCGTAGATAATCAATTTTCATTATCGTACATACTGTTCCATCTAAACATATTTTGTTATATTTGAATATGTTTGATGCCATCTTTTAAACAGAACATTCCCATCCTTTTACTATTGATTGGGACATGTGCGCCTCTACAATTATAGTTACTACCTCCACAAATAAGGCACATCGTCTACTACTATCAAATGTCCTGCTTGGACTTCATTTTTCTTCCTTTTGTCATAGTTAACAATAGTCCACATCGAAATACTACTCTCAACAATAATATTAAGTAGTAGTCTTCGGATTATGCATTCTATATTTAACTTCTGCATACTAACTCACCATAAGAAAAACACATTAATAATAGGTAAGATTGGCATCATTTCATTTACACAAAAGAGAAGGCATGCGGGTGTTCTTTAGTACATACACATTGTTTGTGCGTTGAGGGGGTTATATATTACATGCTATATACATTACAAATATACACATATATGTCATTTATGCATATATGTGTCTATCTGCTAACAAAAGCAACATCTCCCCATTTAGGTTTATATATTACGCCAGGTCCGTAGACGATATTGGCTTCTTCTGCCACCCATTTCCCAAAATATTTCTTCCAACTGCCTTCTGATGCCATCTCCTTATGCTTACTTTTTTCATATAGGATTCCGGCAACCTGCCTTGTTGTGTCCACTACGACCACAACGTTTGCAGCGCCTGTTTGATGATGACTGTCCAGCTCTCTGCAAAACTCATTTACATAATGTATTAAATTTATATTCTACATAGCAGACAAGAATTTCTATTCTGCATGTCAAATTATGTGTTTTATTCCACACGCGTATTCGTCCGCAGGAAATTATGCGGAAACCTCCTTTTCAGTTGATGTAAAAATAAAGTTCCTATCTTTAGTTTCAGATGTTACCTTGAACTCCCCACGAGACTTTATGCGAATCTTCCTTGGCCGGCCAGACGGCCTGCGGACGGCAGGTGGGAGGAGTGCCGTTGTGGTAGAGGACCCTATTTCGATTCCTCCAACTGACGGAACTGGGTAAATTTTGCCAACAAATCCTTTTCTCCAGGTTGGGACATGATACGCAACTGCAACCAATGCATCAGACGGGAAACCAACTTTCGACGCTGCAGCAAGAGCATGGGGGCAGGGGATTCCTATCTCGTCATACTCTCTACAAGAGCAGCTCCCACCACCTAAGTTAACGGTGAAGCACTCTCCCCTGCTGTCCTGGACTTGGAACTCTAGATCCCCTATGTCACGCACAGCTAATGCAGTCGACAGCTCAAAGTTCTCCTCAACAAGTTTGCGGACGTTTGGTGTCAATGTTCCCTTCTCGTTGTTAGCTCTAGCTCGACGAAATGCCAACCAACCCATCACCATTGTGCGTATATATTCGAACATCGTGATCAGTGGGTACTCTCTTGCTTCCAAGATGGCACCATTCCATGACTCAGCTATGTTGGAGTCCATTATGTTGTATCTATCACCTTTGAAATGTGCTCTGGTCCAGTGCGCAAATCCTACGGAGAAGCACACATTTCCACATACAAACTCAGATGGAATATAGAGTTATAAATGTCTATGTGACATAGAAAATCTTTGTTTGTGAGTACAATGTCAATACCTATGTCGACAAGATACGCAGCACAGGCTGGATTAATTTTTTGAATCTGGAGGAATAGCCTATTAAATTCAGTGACAGTGAATGCTCGAGCTGCAGCGGACACTAGATTTGCAAGCCTCTTTGTCTTATAGATGGCTTGAACATTCCGCCATAGGTGGACCACACAGGCTGCGTGTTGTGCTTCTTTGTACACCTACACGGTATACACTGTACTATTTAGTAAATATAATAAAATTTCAAAATAGTGAGATCATCTATATTTTGCAGTTTGTACCTTACGGAGTCCGGAGTAAATGCTAGCATGTCGGTCTGAGATAAAGACAAGTTCAGGGCAATCAGGGACAAATGTGCTCAGCTTCTGGAAAAACCACTCCCACGCATTATCGTTTTCGCTATCAACCACCGCAAAGGCCAAAGGAAAAATTTGGAAATTTCCGTCCTGAGCTGCAGCGGATAACATGCATCCACCATACTTCCCTTTGAGGGAAGTTCCATCGATGACAATTACTTTCCTCATGAAGGCATACCCTGCCACCGAAGCTCCATATGCGACAAAGCAGTATTTAAAGCGTGATCCCCCATTTTGCTCATCGTTTTGCTCCAAAAAACATAGTGTCCCCTCGTTCGAGGCTTGTAGAAGTCCGAGATAAGCAGGCATCAGTGCATAGCTTCCGACCATTGTCCCCATAGCATGTTCCATGGCCAGCTCCCTTGCGCGCCAAGCCTTCCAGTATGACACATTGACATGGAATTCATCGAGCAATATTTTCTGTATTGCTGCAGCTGTTGGCCCCTTCTTAATTCCAACAAACCGGGACTGCAGAATCTCTCCGATCACTTGTGTTGTGGCCAGTTTATGGAAGTTCCGGCGCTCGTCCACAGTGCATGTGTGAACCAGACTAGCTTGTCGGATCTGGAAGTTACCGGTACCATCTAACAGCATAGCATAAACACGCCATGCACATGAATGACCAACACATTGGATCACAAGCATCGACGAATTAGATCGTGTGGTCTTGAAATGGAACTTCCTGTTTATTGCATGTACGGCAAGCTTAATTTTGCAGTCCACTTTTGACTTGAATACTCGGCCAACAAATACCTCGTCTCCCTCGTAGACCACGTCTACTAATGCGGAGTCCACACCTACATATGAACAAGGAGAAACTAAGATGCAATAACAGCATGTGGAATAGGTTGGAAATATGTGAGAAATTATATTATTCACCGCGTATATATGTGAAACTCTATTCTATTTGCAAGTAAATATGTGGAATGGAAACAAACTTTCAACCTTTTATACTCACCTGATACACTGCGTGCGTTGTAAACCGGAGGCGCATCGCGGCCAAGCAAAGCAGGATTATATGGGTCATTCAGCATTTCGTGCAGTGCTTCATCAAATTTTCCCCAATGTAGTCCATCGTCAGGTGGTAGATCATCAGGTGGTATATCTTCACCGTCCTCTGACCTTGGTGACCTACCATCGGGTTCTCCAGCAGTGTCTGGGATACCAGGAATCCCAAATATTAAACGTCTGCGGACTGGCAGATTCTATTCGCCTCCTACATCAATCGATCGAAGTACTGGGACCACCATATCATCAGAGTCAGAATCAGAGTCTGTGGATGTATCAATAGGCATTTTGTTCTTCCCCTTTCCCTTATCCCCTGCTGCTGGACTACGGAGTCGTGTAATGTGGTTAGCTTCACGGATTTCAATACCTCCCCTCGGATATGGAATAGAACGCCGGCTATTTGTTTCTATTCCACGTATACGGGATGGAATAGAACTTCCCTGTGCTTGGGCTTTCACGGCCTCTGTCTTGTCATTTTCCTTTGTTTGTGGAAGGGTCAGTGGAGTCTCCGATATAGCAAATTCATGCCATGATTCTTCTAACATGCCTGCCGCCTCTGCATCTTTCTCCCGTATTGCCATTGGCGGGTTCAGATCACCTACATCGTCACCTTCGTCCATTCTGTCTGTCTGCCTCACGAGTGACACAAACAGATTAACCTCCTCTACAGCCCTTCTCATCTCAATAAAGACCCCAACTTCAGTGTCGTCTGTTATGTATTGAGGAAGAGCCAGCTCTGGATCGTCGAATGAGAGCCACTCGGGGTACTGATATGAGAGTTTCGTTGTCACCCCTTTTGGTGTAACTTGTAGGCGTTCCCTTACTCTGCTAACTAACTCCCGTATTGTCATCCCGGTATGGAGGCGAATGTAGTGCTCGAGTCGATTACTTATGTCCGGTTCGAAAACCCATCTTTCGTATTGGTCACGTACCCACCCACCAACAACCAATAAAACTCTATCTTGACTCGTCATCTGCAGTAAGAAGTGAATGCAGAATTAGTATATCTCAGTATCTATTCCATTACAGTAATTGTATCATGTTATTCCACTAACCAAGCAATAAACTTTTCTGAAACACCATTAAATACAACAATGTGTCACATATTACCTTGTTCGTTTGTTCACAGCATTAACTACTCTATTTCATTCACCTTGTTCTTTTTCAGAATTCTTCAGATGGACTTACAGTGGTAAATAAATGGAATACACCATTTATGGATAGAGTGTTTAACCTCCACCACTTATTTGAATTTGCACAGTGAAAATATATAGGTAATTGCAACACATTACGTGGCTTCTTTAATCTCTATCAAATGGAATAGCTGTCACCAACTAATCACTTTTTCCCAAGTCATACGTTATGGCCTCTCCAACCGCATACGTCACCTCGGCTGGAAATTGTTTACGGTATTGCATTCTATATGTTCTATATAACATAGTATTCATAATATAATCAGCCCTTTAGCATGTGTGATTTAGAATGTACATAAAGGAGTAATCTGGGATCTCAATGGATTGCAAATGGATTAGGGTTTACAATCTCCAAACTTGGGTTTAGTGTTGCCTATCAACTCATCTCTTCCACATCCACACTATCTTTGTATTCCATTTATGATTCATTATTTGCCATAGTATGATATTAAACTACCATTTATGGATATAGTGTTTAACAACCAGTTATTTGAATTTTCACAGTGTATATATATTGGTAATTTCAACCTATTACGTGGGTTCTTCATAGTCTATCAAATTGCATAGCTGTCAACAACTAATGTCCCTTTATCCATCCCAAACGTCATTGCCTCCTCAACCGCAAAACTCACTTCCACTACTTAATGTCTATGTTTGTCCATTATATATGTTCTATATAACATAGAAAATAAATTCTAAAACTATTTTAACTTCTATGAATTAGATGTGGGATTCCAAATGATTCCTAGAGTCTTAGGGTTTATATTCCCCGAACTTGGGTTTAGTGTTCACAATCAACTGATATGTTAAACATCCCCACTTCAGTATCTATTTGATTACAGT
Organism: Brassica juncea; assembly: GCA_018703725.1. Taxonomy (NCBI): domain Eukaryota; kingdom Viridiplantae; phylum Streptophyta; class Magnoliopsida; order Brassicales; family Brassicaceae; genus Brassica; species Brassica juncea. Next base: position 46,498,644 of record CM031938.1, read on the forward strand.
AATTGTATCATGTTATTCCAATAACCAAGCAACAAATTTTCCTGAAACACCATTAACTACAACAATCTGTCGCATTTTACCTTTTCTCGTTTGTTCACAGCATTAACTACTCTGCTTCATTCACCTTGTTCTTTTTCAGAATTCTTCAGATAGACTTACAGTGGTAAATAAATGGAATACACCATTTATGGATAGAGTGTTTAACCTCCACCACTTATTTGAATTTGTATAGTGAAAATATATTGGTAATTGCAACACATTACGTGGCTTCTTTTACCTCTCCCAAATGGAATAGCTGTCACCAACTAATCACTTTCTCCCAAGCGATACGTCATTTGCTTTCCAATCGCAGACGTCACTTCGGCTGGAAATTGTTGTCAATATTTTATTCTATATGTTCTATATAACATAGTATGCATAATATAATCAGCACTTTAGCATGTGTGATTTAGGATGTACATAAAGGACTAATCTGGGATCTCAATGGATTTGCAAATGGATTAGGGTTTACAATCCCGAAACTTGGGTTTAGTGTTGCCTATCAACTCATCACTTCCACATCCCCACTATCTTTGTATTCCATTTATGATTCATTAGTTGTCATACTATGTTGTTACACTACCATTTATGGATATAGTTTTTAACAACCAGTTATTTGAATTTTCACAGTGTATATATATTGGTAACCCTAATTTCAACATATTACGTGGGTTCTTCATAGTCTATCAAATTGCATAACTGTCCCCAATTAATGTCCCTTTATCCATCCCATACGTCATTGCCTCCCCAACCGCAGAACTCACTTCCACTACTTAATGTCTATGTCTCTCCATTATATATGTTCTATATAACATAGCAAATCAATTCTAAAACTATTTTAACTTCTATGAATTAGAAAGTACAGAAAGGGGTAATGAGGGAACCCAATGGGTTGCAAATGGATTAGGGTTTATAATCCTCGAACTGATCTCTTTTACAGTGAAAATATATTACGTGGTAATTGCAACACATTACGTGGCTTCTTTTACCTCTCCCAAATGGAATAGCTGTCACCAACTAATCGCTTTCTCCCAAGCAATACGTCATTACCCCTTCCAACCGCAGACGTCACTTCGGCTGGAAATTGTTCTCAATATTTTATTTTATATATTCTATATAACATAGTATGCATAATATAATCAGCACTTTAGCATGTGTGATTTAGAATGGACATAAAGGACTAATCTGGGATCTCAATGGATTGCAAATGGATTAGGGTTTACAATCCCCAAACTTGGGTTTAGTGTTGCCTATCAACTCATCACTTCTACATCCCCACTATCTTTGTATTCCATTTATGATTCATTAGTTGTCATACTATGTTGTTACACTATCTTTTATGGATATAGTTTTTAGCAAGCAGTTATTTGAATTTTCACAGTGTATATATATTGGTAACCCTAATTTCAACATATTACGTGGGTTCTTCATAGTCTATCAAATTGCATAGCTGTCCCCAACTAATGTCCCTTTATCCATCCCATACGTCGTTGCCTCCCCAACCGCAGAATTCACTTCCACTACTTAATGTCTATGTCTCTCCATTATATATGTTCTATATAACATAGCAAATCAAGTCTAAAACTATTTTAACTTCTATGAATTAGAAAGTACAGAAAGGGGTAATGAGGGAACCCAATGGATTGCAAATGGATTAGTGTTTATAATCCTTGAACTGATCTCTTTTATATCCCCAATATAATCCCCAAACCGAAGGATTACATACCAACATATTACAATTAATAAGTGTCATTGTACCAGATACTTGAGCCCGATGTCATACAAAATATTTTACAGATTATAAGACTAATACAAGTACTACAAAGATATATTACAAACCTGCGTCCATTACATACAACTAGCTCGAGCAATACAAAAGATTAGAACTATCGAACAAGGCTGTTACCGGTACTACAAAGATCATAACAACTAACTCGAGTTCAAACCTACTTAAGCATTACGACCATGGCTATTACCAGTACTACGAAGATCATAACACCTACCATGAATTCAAAGCCATTCCTATTACCTGTTTTAGTTAAGTCACTCACACTCTTCTCAAGCTCAGCTAACTTCATCTTCGTCTCGTAATAGTTAAGGCTTAATAAGTCTATTTCAGAATCGTAGTCACTAACAGATGATATATGATCTACCTTATCAGCGAGCTGGCAAACTTGCGAACCCATGGCGTTCATCTCCTCCATTACCGCGACGTCCCACCACTTCCAAACGTGGCAGTTTCCATCGTCAACGTTCCTGCACGTGTAATACATTCTACCCAGACCGTTCCTCGTAGCTACATGGGGTTCGCCACCACAGTAGCATTCACTGGGTACGCCGAACTCTACCTCAGGCTGTGGAGGGTATTGAACACGGGATGCTTCAATCTCAGCTTGGTCCATCTGTATAGCAGCTTCAAACTCATCTTCGGATGTGTGGTATTCACCGTTTACTGAGCCTCCTAAACCGTAGTCCTCCGAATCAGATGGCTGCGTGTAAGAGTACCGTCCCATTGCTTCTATATCATGATTAAAAGTAACTACCAATGAAACATTAACCAACGAAAAATCGTTTAATAACACATCTATATGTGAATCAACTACCAGCAGGTAGTCGGTGCTGGAGAGAGACTCGGGATAGATTCGACGGACCTTGGAGAGAGATCCTTTGGTCGCAGGAGATAATCGATGGAGGTTCGGGAGAGAGATTCGACAGAGCTTGGGGAGAGATTCGTCGGAGTTTGTAGAGAGATCCTTCGGTCGCAGGAGAAAATCGACGGATCTTCGTGAGAGAGATTCCACGGAGCTTAGAGAGAGATCCTTCGGTCGCCAAATCAATCGCCTTCGAGACACATGCTGGAGAGGAGGACTTTGGTTTGTGATTGGGAAACGAAGGAAACGAGGACCTCCACTACATAAAGTTTTGATTTCCATTATTTCTATTCTATATAACATACCACACATATTATAAGTGTACTTTAACATGTGTGATTTAGAATGTAAAGAAATTGTTAATGTGGGATTCCAAATGATTCCCAAAATCTTAGGGTTTATATTCCCCGAAATTGGGTTTGGTGGTCCCAATCAACTGAGATGTTAAACATCCCCACTTCACTTCTCTTTAATTTTTGATTCATTGTTTTCCATCCCATATGTCTTGCAATATGTCCCCTTTATCCTTCCGCCTCCTCGAGTTGAAGCACTTCCGCTACTGGATGCTACAGATGCATTGTTTGAACTCCCTGACATTGTAATTCAGGAGACGTCGTGAAAGAGGATTTAGGGTTATGATTTTTTATTTGAGAGAATTGGGTATTTTGGTGGCTCCGGTTTGGTAATAAGTATTTAGCTCTTGGTTTGTTATCTGGTTAACCTGATTCTATTCTTCAGTCAAAGTTTTCAATTAATCAATTCCTAGCGGCTAAACTGGTTTACAACACGTAATACTATACTACTCGTTATGTTACGTAACATATTCCATATAGTCTATTCCCCATATAACATAGTTCTTTATAGTTTAGCCCCAAGTTACATAGATGTATTATTATATGCACATATTAGTGTTTAATTTATGAATTGTATTGGTTGTAATGGGTGAGGGTTTATATTTCCTAAGTTTGTGTTTATTGTTCACTGTCAATTCGAAATTACAAATCCCCCGTTAAATTTATCTTTTCCACAAAATTTTACCCCATGTACCATAGAATAAATTCTTATACACACATAAGAAGAGGTAATTTATGATTCGTATTGGTTGTCATTGTTGAGGGTTTATATTTCCCAAACTTGGGTTTAGTGTTCGCTTCAAATTCTTGTTTAACAATCATCGGGTGTTGAAACAACATTACAATATTAGCAAATCACCTTGTTTGTCGAAGTGGAAAAGCATCTTGTTGTCTAAGTGGAATAGCATCTTGTGGTCCAAGTGGAATAGCATCTTTCCTACAGTTCAGTTTGAAAGTATTTCGGACCCATATGCAAACATATATTTTCATAAGATATTACTGGCATCATTTCATTTATACAAAAAGGAGGTTTTTGGGTGCTCCGAAAAACAAACAGCTTCTTTATCATTACATTGGACATATATAGCTTACTATCTACATAACAAAAACATCCATAGAAGTCATATCTGCATATACTTCTGCAGTTAACAACAAAATTTATCATTTCCGCTTGAAGCTTTTACGATGGCAAGTCCTTACCCTTTCATTTAATCTCCTTATATCACCCAATCCCCAAAATATCGATTCCAACTGAGGTCTGATGCCATTTCCGTTAACTTTATTTTTAGATTGGGTTGCGGCAAGCCGCCCTGTTGTGGCCAACACGACCACACCGTCTACACGACAGTATTGCTGAAGGCTTTCCCAACGTCTGCAAATATAGTTAGAGTATTAAACACTTACGCATACCATACAACCATCCAAATAAAATAACCAAAATTTATACTCCTCAGCAACAGCATATACATTACTTTTCCATACACCTAATATTCTTTTTGTTCTATACAGTGAAATCATTTTTACCTCGAATGCCGATGTGGTAGATGGGCAGCTGTTGACAAGTAATGTATCGTCGATTCCTTGTGCTGATGGGTGTGACGATTGATCCGAGTGGCCGTCTGGTGATGGTGTTGGGATGTCATAAGATTCTATCGGCGTGTTTGGAATACCGGGAATGTCAAATATCAGCCTGCTCCACATTGGCCTCTTCCCTCCTCGCCAAACATCAGCTGGTGTTCTACAGACAGGAACCACCATATCATCGTCCGCGTCGGAGTCAGAGTCAGTTTCTACGCGCATTTTTTTTTCCCCTTCCCAGTGGTTGCCTCAGAATGAAGTCGTGGACGAATGTTCCTCGCCGGTTCTCGGATGGCTATTCCACCGAATCCAAATGGACTAGACCTACTCTGGACATTTTCTATTCCACTCACTTGACATGGAATGGAATATACTGGTATATCCGGGTATGCCGGCTGATCTTTCTCGATTATATCTGTCCTGCTCATTGAGTTTATCGCCATGGCAAATTCGTGCCACTCTTCATCTTCTACGCCAGCGCCGTCTCCATATCCGCGACATCCGCAGACGTTATCAATCAGTTTTCCCGCGGTGCTGTTATCGTGTGTGCCGTCCAAACGACTGATTATTGAGACAAATAGATTGACCTCCTCGATTGATCGACGGAGCTCGATGAAGACACCGAGTTCTGTATCATCCGTTATGTATTGCGGCATATCCATCCCTCCACCGTCAGCTGAGATCCACTGTGGGTACTGATATGATAGTCGAACTTTCCCACCTTTAGACATTGTCTCTATCTGCTCTCTCACTCCCGTCAGCAAGTCAGACAACTTCATATGCGTGTGGAGACAAATGTGCTTCTGTTGTGATGACACATTGTCTGCCATGAAAACCCATTTTTGCTCTGAATCACGGACCCACTCACCAACGACGAGTAAAACTCTATCTTTGTCTTCGGTACTCATCTGCGGTAAGAAGTAAAAGCAGATCCATTTACATATGCCCCACTATCTATTCCATTGGATATCACAAATATTTATATTCTATCAACAAACAACAAATTTTATAAGAATCCCATGTATCAAGGGAACTAATCTCATTGGAAAATTACCTCCACCTCTCTTAACTCGGCAATGCTTAAGTTCTTCACCAGATGGACTTACAGAGGTAATTAGATGGAATACAACATTAAATGATGTACTGATTTACACCACTTGTTAAACTGTGCACAGTAAAAATATGTGTCATACATCCACTTTACTACGTGGCTACATCCAGGTCTGTAATGTGGAATAGCTGTAATCCACAATTAGACATTTATTTGAGAATACAACTCACCGTGCCCATGAGCCCACCTCACTATTTTGGACGGTGTAATTCCTTACAGTGATTGTCAATTTTCTATTCTATTTGCCTTATTCCATATGGAATATAACCACCTATACGTTTAAGGTCATACTGGCCGTCCAAAATCAAGCTTCATCAATACTCTCACTTAGTGACACCATAAGAATGTTTACTACAACAGTTTTTGCCTGTTGAATTGAGGGAAATTGTGATGAACTCTGTCCAACAGTATTGGTCGGATATTGAGAATGTATTAGGGGCTAGGCTTTATAATAATATTATCATACTATTTTACATACGTGATGTAGCATGGGAAAATATCTATATAGAATATCAATATTATATTAAAAAGAAGATCGTCAATGTGCCGTTATCTTATTCCCTTTTCTCAGCCAATTACAACTGTTATCCACTTATGTTCATGAAGAAACTTATATCGTATTTTAATCAAAGCTTTGTCACACGCGCTGCTCTAATTACTATATTTATTTGTATGTACCACAAAACAAACACGTCGTTTATTTATAGCTCTATTACCGGCAACCTTTTGCATTAAGGGACAAAACCGGGTGAAATGAGGCCAAAATGTCATCGGTTGCATTATGTCAAAATCATGGTTACTTAGTTAATTTCAATCTCCGAAATGGCTATTTCGCCAATAACCCCTTGAGTTTTCTTGACATAAGTATCTGATTTTTTTCTCCGTCAATCTATTTTTATCAAACCTTGGGATGCAAGTTGTAATACATAAGCCTGCAATCCCCGGACACATGGGCATCAAAGAAAAACTGAAAATAACTTAAAACTGACACAAAGTTCTACAACTAAAGACCGTCTTACAATCCTTATAAGATCAGAGATAAAATAGTCGATGTTTGATATATGATTATATAAATTGCTTAAATTAATACATTTCCCAAAAATTATATACCACAGAGATACTCCGATGTGTGTTAATATAAACGAGATTTGCAGAGCGTAAAGACATTACAAAAATCAGGCATTAAAGACATTACAAAAATCAGGCAAAGACGAATTGGGCAAACACAAATTCCTAATCGAGAAAAAAACAGCAACAATTTTTATTTTGTCAAATTATAACTCTATTGCACTTGAGAATAAAACTGAAAAATAAGAACACGTGTGCTGTAGGTAAACTAAGAGCACCTAGCGTTCATTTAATTTCTATTTTCAAGAAAACCGGATTCGAGCTGCCATCTCCGGTTTCGGTTTCGGATATGTTTTCCAATCTCCAACCTTTCCTTCATGAAATACACGCTATTCGGATATACACAGGACAGGTTCACAGGGCAAGCCATCCAAGCCGCGAACTGGGACATCCAAATTTGTCGGGCATATATTTGAAAAGAATAATTATTAGTATCTATAAACAAATAAATTTTTATAAGAAGAACTTAAAGACTGATTTGTTTGACACATTCATGGATCAAGCTCTAGTGTTCCTTGAATCCAATAGGAACAATTCTAAAAATATAAAAAAAAACTTTTAAATTTTTGTTTGATTTACTAAAGTTATCGCAAGTGAGAATACCATGAAAGCATCATTTTAAATATAGAACCTTCTTTAATTAAAGGTATGCATTCGGACATAGTTGGTATGATTTATTTATGGAACTAAAGATATTTCGAGAATAAATATCCGAAAAGTTCGAAAGCCTATTGAAGTGCTCGACTTTTGAAAAAATGGAGATTTGTTATCAAAACACATAAATTGTTTATTGCATATTGTAGACCATTTTAATGTCAGTCACCCCAAATGAAAGAAGGTTTTTAAAATTGGAACTAATAATAATATTTGTGGTCTATCATGTCACACGAAATATTAAATGGATTGGCAATATAATAAATTGTAACGGCTATGTTTGAAATACTTGATTAAATGAGTCTAATAGATAATTTTACATGAAAAAATGCAAGAAGATCTATATTTCAACAATGAGAGTTTTTAGTATCTTAAATAAACAGACTATGGATTTTTATTTCCTTTTAATGAAAATTTAAATTATTTTTTATACTATTCTGCGATGTTTTTAAAATTTGTATTGAGGCATAGTTTTAAATTTTGATAGGGGCAGCATAAAAAGTTAGTCCGGCACTGGATATACATTAAGAGGAACGTCCTCTCCTCTCTGTTTTTTCTCCTTTGTTGGCTTCGAGTTTTAAAATTTAGTTAATTAATTGTCATTAGCAAGTTCTGCAATGAAAATTTCAAAAAAAAAAAAAAATTGTCGCTAGTTTATAAAGTGAACAAGTTCTTACGACGGTCAAAATGTTCAGACCATTTTAGAATGAGATGAACACACATCAACCATCAACCATACACATACATAGGTAGGCTGTTCTGAAATGAGCTCAAACTTAGTTTAAGGTTTGAGTAAATGGGTTTTTATCTAACCAATGCCAGAAATTTAGTGTGTTTCTTAGTACATTGCCTTTGTACTCGAAGTTGAACCATACTAACCATGTTCTTAGTTTTCTTCCATGATTTTGTTGGTCAGCACCCAACCACAATGAATCCAATTGTTCAACTTCGTAACATCTCTTATTCTCCTTTATGGCTTGATTTATTGCTCATTTTGATGGAGTTGTATGGTCTTATAAAGATTAGAGATTTGCTCTCTCTTTTTCTCATTCTTTTTAACAACAAAAAAACTCATACACATTATTTTCTCTTGTTTTTTTTGACTAGATTCCACTTACAGATTTTCATTTGTCATTCTTTTGGTATCAATTGTTATATATTAATTTTATGTTCTGTATCATCATCGGTTAAGATCTTGTAATTAATAGGATTGGGAATTTTACCTGATATCGGAATCCGTAGCCGATCCTAAAATCCGAATCGAAGTAGCAAAATATCCAAACGGGTATTAAATTATGAGAGATTGGATATCCGAACTCGAACGAGAATATCCAAACCCGAATGGATATCCGAAGATTATCGATCATATGTATCCTTAACCCTATATTCCTAATTTACTTCTCTAATTTTATTCAAAATATTTATGTTGATTATGCACATGTTTCAAAATTAGATAATACACATATAATTACAAGAAAAATAGATTTTTACTCACATAAAATGCATGTCAATATTTTTTTTGAAGCATTTACAAAAGTTACATCCAAAATTTAAAAACAAAATCAAATAAGTTTATTTTATTTTTAAAATTTTATCTTCAAATCTACTAATCATTCAATCTATTAAAATAAAAAATCAGTTAAGTGAGAGTAATATTTTTAAATACAAAAAACTTGAGAAATGAAGAAATTAATATTTTTCGAAAATCTAAATATCTGAAAACCCGACCTAAAATAACAAAACCTGAATTAAAAATATCCGAACCCGACCCGAAATACAGAAATACCCAAATAGATTCTATACTCCTATGCCAAAATACCAAAAAATCTAAAATATCCGATCAAACCCGAATGGATATCCAAACGTCCATCCCTAGTAATTGATAGGATTTTCCAAATTGTAGATATAGTGACTTTTAGTTGAAAAAAATAGTGATTTTTATAAATTTTGCTCAGGTAGTGGAGTGGAAAGTTTTAGATTTTATTGTTTTTTTTACTGATTGTAGATTATATTGTTGGATGTTGTAAAAAAGTGTTGTTGGATGGTATGATTTTTATGTCGCCGGTTCGCTTCCAAATTTGTTTTCAATACATTGATTTTTAAAAAAATCAAGGGAAATTTGGACACATATTCATAGTAGAAAAAAAATTAAGTGTATACACATAGTAACTAACATGCTATGATATTCTGTATATTTTATATAATATTACATCACTTACCCTTCATCTTTTCCAGCCGTCTGATCATACCATCATCTTCATTCTTCTTCTTTCCTTTGTTTTTCTTTTCTTCTCCCCTGTCAACTTTGCTTGGTATGTAGCTTTTGTATCAAATATAATTCACTCGAATAATTATGCCGGTTAAAACTTACGTATTTTTTTACATATATCATAACTTGAAAAATTTAAATCGGATTCTTTAAAAATTTTGACTGAAGTTTGTACTACACTATATCAAAACCGTATTAAAATAGAATAGTTCACCTAATTTATACATAAGAGTGTAAACATGTGTATTAGATTTTGAAATTCCATATTTTATAAATGGTATTATTTTGCTATAGTGTTGAATGTATGCTCTAACTTAATGAAGGTTCACAAACATGTTTATATTGACGTTGTATATAGCTTTCATATAATAATTGTTTAAACATTACATTTTAGTATACTACTCTATTTATCAAAATAGTATAGTTTCTTCGTCTGTGGCTTTTACTCTTACACTCCCTCCCTGCTCTTTCTCTCTCCTCCTCTCTCCCTCGATCTTTTTTTCCGTCTCTCTCCATATCTCCTTCTCTTCATCCATACTTCTCTCATTTTCTTCTTTCTATTGTATATTCATCCCCCCCCACCCGTGATCCCATTTTCATCCTTCCGCCTTCTCTTTCCATTCATCCTCTTTCCTTCTTCCGCCCCTTCCTCTCCCCCTCATATTCATCTTCCTCCCCATTCTTTCTTTTTATCCTTCTCTTCCTCCGCCTCCTCCTTCCCCTCTTCCTCCCTCACGGCCCCCATTCTCCTCCTCATCTTCCTCCCTCCACCATCCTACAATAATTGTTTAAACATTACATTTTAGTATACTACTCGATTTATCAAAATAGTATAGTTTCTTCGTCTGTGGCTTTTACTCTTACACTCCCTCCCTGCTCTTTCTCTCATTTCCTCTCTCCCTCGATCTTTTTTTCCGTCTCTCTCCATATCTCCTTCTCTTCATCCATACTTCTCTAATTTTCTTCCTTCTATTGTATATTCATCCCCCCCCACCCGTGATCCCATTTTCATCCTTCCTCCTTCTCTTTCCATTCATCCTCTTCCCTTCTTCCGCCCCTTCTTCTCCTCCTCATATTCATCTTTTTCCCCATTCTTTCTTTTTATTCTTTTCTTCCTCCGCCTCCTCCTCCCCCTCTTCCTCCCTCACGGCCCCCATTCTCCTCTTCATCTTCCTCCCTCCACCATCCTACTCCTCCTCCTCCTCCGCCTTCTCCTCATCGTCTTCTTCCCTCTTCTTTTTTCTTCCTTCGTTTTTCTCCTCCCTCTTCCATTCGCAGTTAGTAAAACGATTATCTTTTTTGCATGTTAATATGTTATTGTATGAATTGAGTGTTATATACTATTTGTCTAGCAGTTATAGTATAGTATAGTTTATCATTTGGACATTATCAATCGCACATTCACGCGCCTGTAAGAAGAAAGTGGTCAAGTTTATGGTGAAAATGTCCCATCAGATGCCTGTTATTGTTTTATGGCTATATTCTTCATTTTTTCTCTTCTTGTGAATATACTACAAAATGACCCAAAAATCAATATCATGGCATGAATACTCTTGTCTATATCAAACCTTAACCCGCGACATGAAATACTCAATTTCTGCATGTCAATTACACTATTCGTTACCCTTATGATCATAGCCTCTAATTTTATGATGCAACATCAATCTAATAACTACGTAAGGCAAATTAAATAATCACATACTTTGTCTATGTAGAACTGATCATTATTTTTTATTATTATTTTTTTTGATAAATCTTAACACTAAATACTTTTGAGAACTTAATTTGTTTCATATATTATACAATATGTATGGGAATAATAGTCAGTGTAGTTAAGCGGTCTATTAGTAGACGGATTTCAGAAAGATTCGGGTTCAAAATAACTCTATGATACTAAATCTGTGTGTATATGCAGATTTGAAACCATATTTTAGGCTTCATTTGAATATTCAAAAAGTGATCAATTTGTGTGTTGCATCCTTTATTGAGGATTAGTTTTGGATCTTTTAATAGGTAGTTTTGGACTCTCAGATTAATTCAACAAAAGAAAAAGTTAGTGTAGGTTTATCTGGACAGGAACGTCCCTATCAATATGGGGGCCATGAACAAAAAAATTGAGGGCCTATTTAATTATGTATCTAATTTTTAGTGTGTTTTTTTCATTGACATGTTAATAGTGGATTGATTTTTAGTTCAATTGATATTATTATTTTTAATTTTACTTTATATAACAGTAATTAACAAAATTAGCTAAAAAACTTATAATGGAACTTTTAAAAATGGGGCCTTTAAAAATGGGGATCATAGACCCAGGTTTCATTTTTGTGTGCCAAGAAACGCCCCGATATCTGGACTAGAAAATTTTATCGACTCAAAAAGCATGTATATGATATATAGATTATTATGTTTTTCATATGTTTAAATAACTTTGTAAATTTTGGATAACTATATTGAAATAGTGTATATCTTTAACTTGAAGATATTTTTATTGTTTATTTCCTTATAAAAAATATTTTAATAATATACAATGTTTTTTTGCCATTTGGCAAAGTATCTGATAAAAGCTCATTAACTTGGTGTTACAAAATACAATTTGCCATTACAGCTACAAGATCCTCTTCATCTTTTCGGATATGTTTCCATGCTATGCCATGGAATATTACAGTATTTTTCCATTTGGCAAAGCTTCCCTTGTTCAAAGATCCTCTTCTATTTTACATATGCCACATATTATATATTTTATCTTTATACATGCAATATCATTCATGCATGCCTTGACTAAATCCAGTCCTGATTTTTGTTTTATTCTTTCCATAATGACCCGATAAAGAAGTGGTTTTTATATATGCCATATGTTTTTATTTGTTTTCTATTTAACAAATTTTTAATATATCAAAAACTCATTTACAGTTGGCAAGTGCTACAGTTACAAGATATCCTCAAGAATGTGTATAAATTAATAGCTTCATGCATGACTAAACACCATTATCTAGACACAGACAATATAAACTCACCTCTCACAGTCCTCACATATATCCTCTTCCTTGATCTCCCATGGATTCAGAAACCATTACCAATGCGACCATACAGAACAACCAAAACGAAACCGAGAGAGAGTTTGAGAAGAATCAGAAACGGTACCAAGACCTAATCGCCTCGTTTCCTCACACCCAAGGCTGGAGACCAAAAGCTCCACTGATCGGGTACGGTGGTCACTGGATTGTGAAGCCTCTCCTCGAACGTTGGCTTCACGCGCGAGACGTCTTCCAAGCACGACCCATTGACTTCTTCGTTTGTAGCTACCCAAAGTCAGGTACCACTTGGCTCAAAGCTCTAACTTTCGCCATCGCAAATCGGTCTGGCTCTGACCCTGACCAATCCTCAAACCCTCTCCTAAAATGTAACCCTCACGAGCTTGTTCCTTTCATCGAGGGTGAACTCCCTTTGCTCCCTCAGAATGATGTTGTCGAGGACAAAGAGAACACTCTGTTCTCGACTCATATCCCGTACGGGTTATTACCCGAGTCAATCTCGAAAGCGGGTTGTAAGATGGTTTACATCTGGAGAGACCCAAAGGACACCTTTGTCTCCATGTGGAACTTCTTCCAAAAGGAAAGGTCAGACAATGGTCCTCTCAACAGCCTCGAGGAGTCTTTTGATATGTTCTGTCGAGGCCATTCTTTGTACGGTCCTTTTCTAGATCATGTCATGTCGTATTGGAAAGCTTATCAAGAGAAGCCAGATCAGGTTTTCTTCCTCAAGTACGAGACCATCAGAGCTGATCCTTTGCCCTATGTGAAGAGATTGGCTGAGTTTATGGGTTATGGATTCACAGCTGAGGAAGAGGAGAAAGGGGTTGTTGAGAAAGTTGTGAACCTTTGCAGTTTCGATTCGTTGAAGAATGTTGAAGCCAACAAAGGAGAGAAAGACAAAGAGGACATCAAGGGTAAGAACAGTGGAGATGTCGTCCCTTCTAAGTTTTATCCGAATAGCGCGTATTTCAGAAAGGGAAAGGTCGGAGATTGGAGCAACTACCTGACTCTGGAGATGGCAGCTCGCATTGATGGATTGATGGAAGAGAAATTCAAGGGCACCGGTCTTTTAGAACATCGTAGCTAAATGGCTGGTTCGTGGTCTTAGTTTACTTACAGCACAAGTTGTCTCATTTCCTCAGCTTTATTCTACAATGTAATATGTTATCATTTGCTTGGTAGAGTAAATCTTGTTTCTCTTTTTTTTTCTTTTCAAATGTAATGTTTCTTCAGTGTTATGCTTTCTGTTATCTTTCTTCAGTGATATGCTTTCTGTTAGTTTCTCCATTTTTTGTGTGTGTTTTCAATCGCCGGTCACTGTTGCATTGCAGCGTTTGCAGTATAAATAAAGCATGATAGCATGAATCGTACGATACCATTAGTGATGACATGTTTGATTGTTTTGAAGGAAGAAAAGAAAAAGATAGGAAAGTGTGTTTTCATTACTGTAGAAGTATGTGTTATTTTACAGTAACAAAAGAATGTAATCATACTGTATATAGAACACATTTTCTCAGTTTAACATCAAATCTCAATTTTTTTTTTGCTAAATGCAAATATCAAAATTGTGAAGAAAATGTGTTCAATTTTAAAAGTTCAAAACATGACATATACATAAAATCTATGTTTTTCAATAAATTTATATGTAAAAGATTATATAGTTTACAAGTAGTTACAATGAAAGTGGGTGAACAAAAACTTTTTTTTTACAGATGAGTGATGTGTTGAAAAGGATAAAGGTACATATTATATATCATATAAAATGTTATGAGATTTATTTCATAAGTTATAAAATGAATTATTGTTTCTTATTTGGTTGTATAATAAATTATTGTTATTGAACGGGCCTTGTGATCAAGTGACAGTGGACTGGACGGGACGGAGACACTAACATATTTCAGGTTCGATCCTCTTGCTATACGAAACTAAGTCACATTGGATCTATCCTTTAGGACCCATTTATATGTTTTGGAGAAGGAGTCCATCTACGGGTTTGAAACTTCCTTGGATTCAACCAAATTAAAAAAAATAGTTTAAAAAAAAAAATTATTGTTATTGTTCTTTTTTTTTTTGTTATACTTCAGCGAATTTTCTTCTTTTAACGACGTCATCTTTTCTTCACTGAATTATTATTTCTTTGCACCGTAATCAAACGTAAAAAATGTTAAAAGTACGTTGACAACAAAACAATAACGTACGTAAAAAGTAAAAAGTACCTTGACAGCAAACCAATAACGTTTTGAAGTGCTTTACTACATATACGATTGAATTGTTTTCCTAATCTATCAGTTCATCTTCAACAAGCGATCTTACTTTTACATCCTTTCTCGTGTTTAACAGTTTCTTCAGTGATGCTGTTTTCTTTAACAGTTTTTTTTTTCTTAAGTTTTTCATGTGAAGCCCACGATATAACGTCCTTACCTTCCTGCATATATTCTTGACAGCTGTAGGACAAAACTCGTTTTCCAACATTTTTTTCGTGATCTTCTGATGGTAAAGGCCATTTAAAATGAGTCTTTATTCTACAATTGTCAAGAATATTTGTGGTAGAGAAGGTTATACCGTTGCTAATAGAATTTTGCAGAATCAACGAGATGTGTAGCAGAATACTCCCTCTTGAGATACACTCTTTCTAGTTAGTAAATAACTTTCTAGCTATATTTTCAAAGTTTATATAGGATTTGCCCCCACCAAAATATAATTCCTACATCCGCCACTTAGCAGTAATATAGGATTTGCTACAAGGCAGAATATTTTTTTATACAGAAACAATAAATTTGGCTGAAACAGAGAAACAACATTTATTCCTCCAGTAAACAACATTTATTACATTTGATAAGCAAACTTGTGCTGTAAGTAAACGTAGCATACAAGGATCAGTCATTGCCCCCAAACACTAAGTGGTCACTAAAAGTGTTCAAGCAAACCTGTGCCTTTGAATTTCTCTTCCATCAACCCATCGATCCGAGCTGCCATCTCCGGAGTTAGATACGTCTTCCAGTCTCCCACCTTTGCCTTCCTGAAATAGGCGCTGTTCTGATAAGCATTAAGAGGAAGATCCTCTCTGTATTTCTCTCCTTTGTTGGCTTCAAGATTCTTCAACGTCTCGAAGCTGCAAAGATTCACAACTTTCTCAACAACCCCTTTCTCCTCTTCCTCAGCTGTGAATCCATAACCCATAAACTCAGCCAATATCCTCACATACGGCAGAGGATCACCTCTCATGGTCTCGTATCTGAGGAACAAAACCTTATTTGGATTCTCTTGATAAGCTTTCCAATAGGACATGACATGATCTAGATAAGGACCGTACCCTGAGAAACCACGACAGAACATATCAAAACACTCCTCAAGACTATTGAGAGTGCCACTTCCAAACTTTTGCTTTTGGAAGAAAGTCCACATGGAGATGAAAGTGTCCTTGGGGTCTCTCCATATGTAAACCATCTTACAACCCGATTTCGAAATCGATTCGGGGAGTAACCCATGTGGCATATGAGTCGAAAACAGAGTGTTCCCTTCGTCTTTGACAACATCAATTTGAGGAAAGAAAGCAAGCTCGATTTCAATGAACGGAACAAGCTCGTGAGGGTTACGTTTCAGGAGAGGGTTAGAGGAATCGTCGAAGCGAGATCGGTTGACGATAGAGAAAGCTTGGGCTTTGAGCCAAGTGGTACCTGACTTTGGATAGCTACAAATGAAAAAGTCAACGGGTCGCGCTTGGAAGAAGTCTTGCGCGTGAAGGCAACCTGCAAGGAGAGGCTCTATGATCCAGTGACCGCCGTAACCGACGAAGGGAGCCTTCTCGAACCAGCCTTTCGCGTGAGGCAACGTGGCTATTAGGTCTTGGTACCGTTTCTGAATCTTCTCGTACTCTGCTGACTTTATCTTGGCCTCGTCTTGGTGGCTCGGTATGGTGTTATCGGTTAGGGAGTCTAGTTCGTGTATAGATAGAGGAGGATTTGAGGACTCCTCTTGTGTTCCACGGAAAATTTGTTGTGCAGATGCCATGTTGAAGGTATAGTGAAGGTGTAGTGAATCAGATTCATTTATACCATAATGCATTTGAATTTATATACACCCACGCCTACAGAGGATATGAACAAATATGCGTATACAAACAATAGTTAGCACACAATACAGATTTGAGTATATCTCTTTACAGAGTGATGGTCTGTGTCCGGACAAATATTGGATTTAGTTCTATTGAAGCTAGTACTTATACCCACGTGTTCATATCTCAGAACTCAAATGCCCCACCTATCCTTCTTAGTGTCGTGACCTGGGTCACTAGAAGTCTAGAACATAGGGAGTCTTCAATACGTTTTATGAGAAAGATCAAGACGACCGACGTGAACCGAAGTGATAAGAAGAAAAGTTCATCATGATCCTTTGACCAACATTTATATATGGGAAATAAACAAATCACCTAAAAATAATTTTCTCTGTAATCTAGTGAACCATAACTAAACTAAACTCTTCACTTGCGCACAACTAATCTGAATCTGCTTCTTCTATGAGATTTAATGTACAAGAATCAACGTCCTGACGAAAATATACAATCTTGTAATAATCTTGGATGAAGAGAACTAAATATGATCTACTATCTCTACCCTACCTCTGACCATCTAAATGGTGTTCTTAAACGAAGGGTGCATTCACTGTAAGAAAAACTTTTTTTAATGAATAATTTTACATTCTATTCAAGAAAATAATTCACATAAAAGAAATAAGATTATGAGGCAAGAGCTCTCTGATAGTTCCCTCTTTTGAAGTACACACAAAAATACAGTCCGGATCCTCAATCCCAAAGATTCCTCTGTCAAAAGAAAGAAAAAAGATTCCTCTGTCAGATAAGGTATTATCATCCTCAGTCTCTATGCTCCTATGCTGTGCGTTGAAGAAATAACTAGCGCAGCTTATTTTATCACAACAATCACAATAAAATTAATAAATTTTTGGTTTGCTACGATATGTGTTTAAGAAATCATGACTAGTGAATCTAACCCGGGTCTGTACCGTTGGCAGGGTACTATTCTACCACTAGACCACTGGTGCTAGTTGTTTTATATTCTCCTTCATTTATTATGTATGCTAACGGATAGTTGAACAAATTGATAACTGCGGCAGGAAATCGAAAAGTATACAGTATGTGCTTTTAGATTACTAATATGGATTGGTGTATATAATCTGATGTTGTTTGGTAATTTTTAACCAGGAAGAGAATAACATAACGAATCCAAAGACTACAGTTATCCAATAGACACCTTGATTGTGTCTAGACAAGTACTAAATTCAAGACAAGTACTAAATTGATACCATAATCTAGACCACCAATATCTCCATACATAAACGCAAAAGAATATATTCAAATTTCTTGCTAAGAGGTCCAAAGAAAGATCAACAGCCTTGGTAGTCGCCTTGCGAGTAATTGTTTACGGGGTAATACACAGCCACCACTTTGTTTCCTTCAAACATTCTTCCATTCATCCCCAATCTTGCCTTTGCTGCACCGTCTACATCCACATACTCTAAGAACACTTGCATTGATATTAAATATTAGGGTTGAGCATTTCGGTTTAAGTATGGATTCGGTTTGTTTAAGTTTATTTGAGTCTAAGAAAACTTAAACCAAAGTCAACCCAAATTAGTTTGGTTTGTGCTCCGTTTGGTTTTAGTTTGTGTTTTGTTCAATTTTAGTTCAGTTTGGTTTTGTATTTTGTTTGATTTAATTTGGTTTTATTTGTTTATGTTCAGTTTAACGAGTTCGTCTTTGTGTTTTGTTCTAGTTCAGTTACAAAAATATAATTTATAAAAATTAAAAATCATTATTTGTCACAAAATCGTTATTTTCTCCATATTTGAACGTAAAGCCAAATATTACAATAAAAATGTGAAAGATGTAATCAACAATTTCATATTATTATCTTCAAACCTAATATAAATATCATAAGTGATTTTTTGGTTTTGATGTTAATATGTGTTTATTCTATTCATTTAGAAGTAAAATGTATAAAACTATATTTTCTTTGAAACACATATAAAATTGTGTTTTATTTAGATTAAATGTTTAAATATATTAATTATTAGTATTTTTTTTGATCAAATTAATTATTAGTATTATTATTATATCTTATTAATCTAATTAAAACAGTTGGGTTTTTCGGTTTGGATTGATTTAAAACCAAACAAAACTGAACCATTTGGGTTGATAAAATCTTGAACCAAATGGATAAGATATATATTTTGGTTTGTTTTGAATTAGTTTATATTTGGTTGGGTCGGTTTGGTTCGATTCAATTCGGGTTTTTTGTCCACTCCTGTTAAATATATAATCATTAAAAGGGATGTGACGTGTGCATTGGATTAGTAGCTGAAAACTGAACCTTCCCAACTTCTAGTGTCGGATACTGATCTGGATTGGGCCTCGGAATTACAACATTCACTAAAGTTACCTGCACACGGAACAATGAATAATCAAAAGTTCCAACCATATAAAAAGAGCTTCAGTGTAAGTAGTTGGCAGAACGTCAGGAACATAAAAATTGAAATTGCTTAGCAAAATTTTTGTTTCTTAGCAAAAAATTGAAATTGCTTACCGAATTTTCCACCTTCCTGTCTCATGTCCGCCATTATGTCTTCATATTCTTTATCATCGTCGCTGAGAGCATCAGCCGAAACTACTTGAGTCAAACAGACAATCTTGGTGGGCGTGCCTCCTGGCTGTAGCATAAGCCTCTGTTACAATAGTTCAAGAGAACACTTCACTAGTGATCTTCGGAAAGTTCAGATACACAGACGTAAAAAGCCACATGGTTTATAATTCAAAAAAAAAAAAAAACCACATGATTTAAAACAAAATTGCCTAATTTGATTGATATATATATATATAATAATTTTTAATGAAAATATCTAATAACAATTTGTATATCACCTATCATTTTTGTTTAAATGTCTATTATAAAATAAGGTCAACCCACATTTTCTCTTTTTGCATAACACTTTTTTCAACACACCCCCATATTTTGCATGCAGCTGGTTTTATTTTTTTATTAATTTTATTGGTTTTTCATTTTAGAGATAATTAGACACTAAATACAGTACCATACGCATGCTTAATTTCTTCTACATTTGCTCTGCTTCATATTCACACCCATAATTTTATTTTCCTATGGACGCTTGGATCTCCCCCTCCAAAGTTTTGTGATCAAAATCCCATACGTCAAGCATCATCAAATGATACATGTCAGAATTATGCCATATAATGTCAACAATTTCTTCTTTTGTTGATTCGAATATTAATTTTATTCAAATCAAAACTTTTGTTTACATTAAGTGCAGCTTATTGTGAAAGTGTAAAATCATAAAGAATCAACCTAAGAATCTATGTTATATTGGTGTTTCTTGTAGAGAACAAAAACCCCAACCATCCTTGTAGCTCTTATCTCTCATTCTCTTTTTTTTTGGCAACAAATCTCTCATTCTCTATATTGTGATAAACCAGTCTCAAACATTTTTTTATCCAAAAGTTGTATAAGTCTGGTAGTAGTAGTATAAGGACTTTTTCCATACTGCCTTCCATTCTTTTCACGGCAGATGATGTACAAAATGGCATGAAACACATGCTAGAGGATTGGCCTGGGCGTCTTTAATGTCAACAATTTTATCAAATACAACAATTAGTTGATCAACGGGTTGAGCTAAAGGTACTCATGGACAAAACCCAATAGAGTAACCCGCCGTTTGATTTCCATTGACCATCGGGGGACTAAAGATATAAACATCGTCAGAGTCTATAGAATAATCGGTTGGTTTCGGTCACCGCGGATAATTAAAAAAAAACAATACAACAATTAGTTGATCGCCAATAAAATATTATATCTAAATTAAAGCTGTGATTCAACATGCATTCAAAGAAATAGTTCCTCACCACGTACCTTCAAATGGAATAGAGAAATTCCTTTTAGATAATCTTTTTAGTTTATTTTCATAAAAATAGTTCTCAAAGAAGAAAATGACGAAACTAAAGCATAAATATACATTTAATATCGACCCTGGGCAGAGGCAGTACAAGCATGTGCGTTTGGCCTTTTTAACAATATGTAAATTTCGGTCATTCTTTATATAAAAGCTAGGGCAGATGGTAAAACTTGATCTTTTGCTAAAGTAAGGTGAGAGGTTCTAATCCTTGTGGTAGATAATTAGTTTATGTGTAATTTTTTATAAAAACTAATAGGCCTAAAATTAGAATTTGCTTTTAGACCAAAAT
The DNA here is from genome assembly GCA_018703725.1 of Brassica juncea. NCBI lineage: Eukaryota > Viridiplantae > Streptophyta > Magnoliopsida > Brassicales > Brassicaceae > Brassica > Brassica juncea. The sequence continues at coordinate 46,519,728 of CM031938.1, forward strand.
TTTCTCAGACCGACTCTATATGAACTTATACCCTTAGAGTTTCCTAATCTAGATTTAGGTTTAGAGTTAAGGGGTAGATTTTGGGAAGCATGGTTTCAAATTTTAAAAAATAAAATTTTTAAAATGAAAAAAGCTATTTTGGACATTTTATTTTTAGGATTATTTTAGTGATAAAAACTTAAAAATGACTATTCGAGAATTACCCAATGAAAGATACATACTAAATTAGTAATTGGTTAAATTTTGAAATAATTAGAAGAACACATTTATCTTAAATTTTTACTTATTCAATTTTCCCGTTTAAGAAATTATTGTTTGTTAATTAATAAAATCTACGTTATTAAAAGGGAAGGAGTTTAAATAAATCTACCTATAAAAGTTGTTTTGGACCCTTTCCTTTTTTATTTTTTGGTCTTCCCTTTTATTTTCTCTAACCGTACAACATTATAATTAATAGTCATATTAATACATAACCATACAACATTATCATTAATAGTCATATTAATACATGATACATTAAATACAATGTCGGCAATTGAAGCAATATTATTCCCCATTTCTTTATTTAAATAAATATGTCTTAGATTTGTAGAAAATAATTAACAAACAAAACAAACATACATGAAAATAACAACCACCGATATATAGTTAAAATAATAAATCACTAAAACTTTCGATGTTGCATTATAAACCAAATATACCATATTTAAACAATTTTTTAAAAAAATTATATATTTAAACAATTTTGTAGAGAAAAAAAAATTGTAGGGTACACATAGAGAATTTATACTATCAAAATGAATCATTATAAAAATTCAAAGTAAAAGGTTATTGGACCTATATATAATTTTTCTATTCTACCATTAATTATTCTAACCATGAAATATCCCATGAACTCAAAAATAGCCAAAATTTGTTCGAATATCTGAAATATATTTTAAACTTTTGATATTTTACTTGAAACTCAAAGCTATAACTGAAAAAATGAACATGGAACTTAAAAGAATATTTGTAATACCAAAAACACATATGAAATATCCAAATATGACTTATATATTCAAAATATATTGGGTGCTTTGAGGATCCAATCGGATCTTGGGTAAAATATGGACCCAAACCAAGATCCGCGGGTCCAAAAAATATCCAATATGTACTTTTGTCAGGACCAAAATTCGAACCAAACATATATTTTTAAATCGGTTTCAGATTTTTTTGAATCCAAATAAAATGTTTAGGCCTAAAAGAGTTACATAATAATATACATATAAATCTCAAATAAACTAATTCATAAATCGTATAATTTTAAATAAATTCTCTGTTTTGATATAACACAGAATTTTTAACACAATAATATACGATCTCAAAATAATAATCCGTATCAAATTTTGTTTATAATCTTAATAAAACCTGCGCTTCCGAAGCGCGGATCAACATCATTTTAATAAATTGCCAATAACAAAGAATGTATAATCAAGCTTGCCATGTTCTTCTTCTTCAACTTTTTAATTAGAAATTGAGAATCTAAAAATAAAAAAAAATATATTTTAAACATTAGAATGTATAAGTTATCTATTGTTTCAATTAGTGGTTTAACCGGTACCGGGTTTTGGATTTTAGTGGGTTTTTACGGGTTTTGTGGGTTTTTAAATTTTGGATTTTTCACAAAACCGCATTTATATTGGGTCACCAATTTACCTGTTCAACTACGGGTCCGGGTCGGGTTTCAAAACACTGTCAGAAACCTTTAACCATCAACTTTATCAAAACCAAACTAACACACTACAAAAAAAAACCAGCAAAGAAACAAAACCAAAAACACGATTCACATGCAAAAAACAATTCTTATACAAGCCAAATATATATTGATATATCAAAAAATCAATAACAAAAATCAAATTTATATTCTTTTTATTGCATTAATAACAATTTTTTTATTTTAATGTATTTTTACCATATTTGTTTTATTATATTCTAATTTGACTTTATACGAATAACTGGATCTATCGGTTCGACCACAAGTCTGAATCGGATATGAAAACTGAGTGAAAATATTTTACCAGACTGAAAAATAATAATAGAATAGCTTTTAAATATTATAGATATCTAATAAATAGATATAAATTCATTTAATATTGGCTTAACGATTAACAAAAAAATAGTCGCGCTTTTGAAACGCGGATCAAAATCTAGTTAACTATTAATACATCTTAATAGTTTTTGACATGTGCCGACAACTAGGATTTTGTCTTTCTCCCTTCTTGAATATTCCTTTCCAAGTTCATGAGATTCCTTCTGTAAAACAGATATCCAAGCTTCTCCATAAGTACCACGAAAAGTAAAATGCAAATAATATCTACAAAAAATTGTTTTAATAATCTTCTTAGGACACCAATATATTTCAAGTTTGATATACTTGATGTGCAAAACTAAATCACATTATCTTAGACACGGATATGTATTCATGTTTATAATCCATTTGTATATCCAGAAAGGAAATTTATCTGCGGTTTGCATCTCATCTCTCTTTAGAAATTTGTCTGGATGTTTTCACAAATTCAGAATACCTGCAGATTAATAAAAATAAAAATCTTCTTAATTTTAAAGATTGCTTGTGAACTTCTTTTTTTGTCAATCGCTTGTGAACTTCAAATCATAAAATAATATATATGATGGTGGAGGCTTCCAACAATATGCCCAAACCCAACCCTTTACATTATATCTTAGTGAGATCCATGATAGCTCCTATGGTTTACACAAAATCCATAGCTTCATTATGATTAATGGGCTTAATTAACAGTTTTAGTTTAATTATTTTAGTATTCCAAATCTATGTTTTGATACAATCCCGTTTTACTGGTATAAGTTTATAAGCATCTCAAATTTTATTATTCGAGCCCAAGTGGGAATATCTTGTCTAATTTTGTAGGAAAACTCTCATAGATTCATTGAATCATTGGTGACAGAAAGAAACATATATGCTGAAATTAATCATAAAAAGACTCACAAACCATAAGATATCATACTTAACCTTCTTCTCTGGTGGTTGTAATCAATTAATTTAACTTACATTTTAGTTTATTTCTTGAATTACTCTATTTATATCTAAAATTACTAATATTTACATCAACAGATATATAATTCTAAATACATCTCTAATTTGATAAGCTTTTTGTAAACATTATTCTCTACGTAATGAAACGTATTAAGCATATTTTCTCGATAAAGAGACACTGCATCGTTAACCATTGGCTTGCTCATCCATATTGTTTTAGATTGAGTGATATTTTTTTGTCAAAAATTGACAATCATAATCATGTTTTTGAAGAAATTATATGGTTCTTAAGAAACAAAAAAGCTATATATCATATACTTTTTGTTTTATGTTGTTACCCATGTGAGAAGAAATAGATTCGTAAACAAATGTAAACAAAAAAATGGCCGGTTCGTGGTCTTAGTTTACTTATAGCGCAAGTTATCTCATTTCCTCAGTTTTATTTTACAATGTAATAGCTATTATTTGGTAGAGTAAATCTTGTTTCTGTTTTTTTTTCTTCAAATGTAATGTTTTTATCAAAAAGTAATTGGGTTTGTATCCCATTCGCATTTATCTTTCATCAGTCTTATGCTTTCTGTTAATTTCTCCATTTTTGTGGTTTTTTATCGCCGGTCACTGTTGCAGCGTTTGCAGCATAAACAGAGCATGATAGGATGAATCGTACTATACTACTAGACTACTAGTGATGACATGTTCGATTGTTTTGAAAGAAGAAAAGAAAATATATAAAAGAAAGTTTGTTTACATTACTGTAGAAGTATGTGTTATTTTACGATAACAATACTGTATATAGAACAAATTTTCTTAGTTTAACATCAAATATCAAATTGTGAAAACATGGGTTTAATTTTAAAATTTGAAAACATGACATACATAAAATCTATGTTTTTCAATAAAATTTTATATTTAAAAGATTATATAGTTTACAAGTAATTAAAAATAAAGTGGGTAAAAAACATATTATACATATCACATAATATGTTTCTTAAGTTATATAATAAATTACTGTTTTTAATTTGGTTATATAATGATTTTTAAAAAATTGGTTATATAATAAATTTTTTAGGCTAAATTGTAAATATCGGGGGTGATTAGTTGAGATTTATCTCTCTACTTTAGCTTTATTTATTTTTAAATCACTAATATTTACCAATCATGTTGTAGCTTTATTTTTAAAAGTTAAAACCTACATCATGTTTCTACTAATTTTTATCAATCATACTTTAGCTTTATTTTTAAAGCTACAGCAAAAAACTAAAGCAATTGTTTCTTTAATGTATTTTAGGTAAAAATTCTACATCCTTTTTTAGGTTGTAGAATCTGTAAATGAAAAAAAACTATCTATAATATCAAATAAATTATATAATCATAATAAAACATCTATAAATGTTCAAATTTATTTTTGGGTTTTTCAAATTATTGAAATATTAAAAAACATAAATATTATTTACATATAACATTCTAAATAAATTTTGATAATTTATTTAAAAATATTAATATAAATTCTTTTAATTGATTAAAATAATTGTTTTATTTATACATCACATAATTTATTTTAAAATATCTACCGCCTATAACTTACAGCTACAACAAAATTAACTACAGCAAAAATCTCTGCAAAAAAAAATCTACAATAACAACTTTATAGCTACAACCAACTTACCTACAGCTAAACTTTTACAAATAAATTTTTACAGCTAAATTTTTTACGGCTATAGTCGAACCAATCATCACCGATTCATTCCATGAAATGAAGGTATCATTACTATATGAATTGAACCAAAGAGACCTTGAGACAAGCCCGAGAGAGCCGAGCCGCACGGGTACAAGCAAGGACCGAGAAGGATGGAGGAGGCAGCGATGCTCGACCAGCTTAGACACTTCGACAGAACCACTCCTCGTCGGTGCACCAGGGGGAGAGCCACATACGCATGAAGCTCCGGTTAAGTTCGCTCTCGGCAACACTCCAGAACATCAAAAAAGGAGGGCTAGCAAGAAGGAGAGGCTAAAGGATGAAGGAGAGGTGTTATACTTGAGTGAATTTTCTTCTTTAAAGACGGTCGTCATCGTTTCTTCAGTGAATTATTGGTTTTTCATTTTAGTCTTTTTCATTTTAGTCAATATACAATTCTCGTTGTGCGTTATTTTCGTTTTGGTTTACTCTTTTCATTGTGTACCGTAGGCAAACTTAAGAAAAGTTAAACGTACGTTGACAAAAAAATAACGTTTTTTTCAGAAGAAAAAAACAAATAACTTACATTAAAAAAGCTAAAAGTACGCTGACAGCAAGCCAATAACGTTTTGGAGTGGCTTTACATGTATGATTGAATTGTTTTTCTAGTCTATCAGAGCAACTCCTACGAGGAGTCTTCTTCTTGGGGTTTCCAAAATATATATATTTGCATGTATATATAAATATTATTATTATATTACGAGTATCTAAAAGTTATAGAAAACTCAACTAAAATATCTAAATTAGGCTTTTAGAAACTTATAATAGTAACTAGTGCTTGATCCGTGCGGGTATTAATTTTTACATTTTTATATTTTTTTTAATTGATTATTAGTGTTATATATTTTAGATATGTCGTAATCTAATAAATTGTATACAAAAGATCCAGATCGAATTAGGTAATAAAGTTATTTTTGGTACAAATATCAGATTTGGAAGGATCCAACTCGAACTCCACATATAAATTTATAGTATCCAAGCAGGACCTAATTTCAAAACCCAAAAAATGATTTGATTATCTGTACTCGACAATAGATGTAATATGTTTTAATTATTTTGATTTAATTTATTATCTTGTTCACATAAACTATGATTTTGATTTATATGTGTTTGCTACGTAATTTTTACCAATTGAAGTTAAGGTAATCAATTTTTTTTATAAAATAGACTAAGCCAAACTATTAACCATGTGTAAGACTCGGTTATTTTACATGTTCGACTTTTATAATTGACATAAAATTAATATTGATTAATTAATAAAAGAAAATCTGCGATACTATTATTATGGTAATATAATTAATGATATGAATTATTGTTAAGATAACATAGTTAATGAAGTTATTTAACTGAGTAAAAAATAGAAAGATAATTAATGTAAAAACTTGTTGAAAAGAAGGTAAGTTCTATTTGTATTTGTATTTGTATTTTAATAGAGTAGATAACATGTACACCTACATATATATATATTTTAGGAACTCGAAGAAGAAAACTTCCCGTTAGAATTGCTTTCAGTTCCCTCTTCGACATACGACATTCCTTTTACATCCGTTGGGGTGTTTGACACTTTCTTCAGTGATGCTATCTTCTTCTACATTTTTTTTAATATATTTTGTGAAGTCCACAATATAACGTCCTTCCCTTCCTACATATATTCTTGACCGCTGTGGGACAGAATCTCATTTTCAACAATTTTCGTGATCATCAGATGGTAAAAGCCATCTAAAATGAGTCCTTATCCTACAATTGTCAAGAATATTTGTTGTAAGAGAAGGTTACACCATTGCTTATAGAAGTTTGCAGAAGACAGTGGATGTCACAAATCAATGACATGTATAGCAAATTATTCCCTTTGGGATTTGCACAAATCAGGCAAATATGAATAGCTTACAAACCCAATTTTTTTTGTTATATATAGAAACCAAACATTTGGATGAAAACAGAAGCAACATTTATTCCTCCAGAATTTATATATCTTAAGCAAACTTGTGCTGTGAGCGAACGTAGCATTCAAGGATGAGTGGTCACCCCCCCCCCCCCCCCCCAAACTCTGAGTGGTCACTGAAAGTGTTCGAGCAAACCTGTGTCTTTGAATTTCTCTTCCATCAACCCATCGATCCGAGCTGCCATCTCCGGAGTTAGATAGGTCTGCCAGTCTCCGACCTTTCCCTTCCTGAAATAGGCGCTGTTCTGATAGGCATTAAGAGGAATATCCTCTCTATATTTCTCTCCTTTGTTGGCTTCAAGATTCTTCAACGTCTCGAAGCTGCAAAGATTCACAACTTTCTCAACAACCCCTTTCTCCTCTTCCTCAGCTGTGAATCCATAACCCATAAACTCAGCCAATCTCCTCACATACGGCAAAGGATCACCTCTCATGGTCTCGTACTTGAGGAACAAAACCTTATTTGGATTCTCTTTGTAAGCTTTCCAATACGACATGACATGATCTAGATAAGGACCGTACCCTGAGAAACCACGACAGAACATATCAAAACACTCCTCAAGACTATTGAGAGTGCCACTTCCAGACTTTTGCTTTTGGAAGAAAGTCCACGTGGAGATGAAAGTGTCCTTGGGGTCTCTCCAGATGTAAACCATCTTACAACCCGATTTCGAAATCGATTCGGGGAGTAACCCGTGCGGCATATGTGTCGAAAACAGAGTGTTCCCTTCGTCTTTGACAACATCAATTTGAGGAAAGAAAGCAAGCTCGATCTCAAGGAACGGAACAAGCTCGTGAGGGTTACGTTTCAGGAGAGGGTTAGAGGAATCGTCGAAGCGAGATCGGTTGACGATAGAGAAAGCTTGGGCTTTGAGCCAAGTGGTACCTGACTTTGGATAGCTACAAATGAAAAAGTCAACGGGTCGCGCTTGGAAGAAGTCTTGCGCGTGAAGGCAACCTGCAAGGAGAGGCTCTATGATCCAGTGACCGCCGTAACCGACGAAGGGAGCCTTCTCGAACCAGCCTTTCGCGTGAGGCAACGTGGCTATTAGGTCTTGGTACCGTTTCTGAATCTTCTCGTACTCTGCTGACTTTATCTTGGCCTCGTCTTGGTGGCTCGGCATGGTGTTATCGGTTAGGGAGTCTAGTTCGTGTATAGATAGAGAAGGAGGATTTGAGGACTCCTCTTGTGTTCCGCGGAAGATTTGTTGTTCAGATGCCATGTTGTAAAGAATAAAGATTCATTTCCACCAAAAATAATAATGTATTTGAAGTCGATCTCAATAATAATAAAGAAACTAAATATTCGTCGATCGATGTTGTCATCTTGTGTCTATATTTTAATATATTCGTTTCAAAATATATGCTCCACTCCACGTCACGTTCATATTAAAACAATCGCACTAATTTCAAGTGTCAGAAACACGTAAATAACACGTACATGTACTATTTAACTATTTTAGTCTAGTAATTCCCGAACATTTCCACCAAAAATAATAATGCATTTGAATTTTATACACAGCCACACCTACAGAGGATATGAACAAAGATGCGTATACAAACAATATTTAGTACACAATACAGACTTGTCTATATCTCTTTACAGAGTGATGGTCTGTGTCCGGACAAAGATTGGATTGGGTTTAGTTCTACTGAAGCTAGTACTTATACCCACGTGTTAATATCACAGAACTCAACTGCCACCTATCTTTCTTAGTGTCGTAACCAGGGCCGCTAGAACATAGAGAGTCTTCAGAACGGTTTATGAGAAAGATCAAGACGACCGAATTGATAAGAATCTGCTTACGCACAACTAATCTGAATCTGATTCTTCTATGAGATTTAATGTACAAGAATCAATGTCCTGACGATATATATACAACCTTATAATGAACTTGGATAAAGATGACTAACTATGATCCACTATCTCTGCCCCTACCTCTGAAGATCTTAATGTTGTTCTTAAATAAAGGATGCATTCATTGTAAGAAAAACTTTTTTTAATTTAGAGAGATTCCTGATAGTTGCCTCTTTGAAGCACACACAAAAATACGGGCCGGATCCTCAATCCTAGAGAGATTCCTCTGTCATAGAAGGTACTAGGGTCGGATCCGCCCTACATGCATGTAAGCAAATGAACGAAACAATATAAATATATTTATACTTTTAATATTTTTAACCTTTTTGATATGTTTTAAATATATTTTCAAATATTTTGAAACATTAATTAACTATTTTAATTATTATCCTCTCTTCATGTTGTGATTTTAAATTAAATAAAAAACATTTCATTTTTATCCTCGTATATGTTTTAGTTCAAGTTAAAATTATTTCTGTTATTCTTATTAGATCATAAATTTGTGTAAGTATTTAAAACTAATTATAATTGTGATACCATTTTAAAATGTTTGTTGGAATATATATATATATATATATATATATATATATATATATATATATATATATATATATATATATATATCATATTTTTTTTGAACAACAAATATATATATATAATATATATAGTTAGTGGAATGTAGCTTCTCATTCCTCTGTTAGGTTGTAGCACCAAAATACGGATTATTTATATATATATATATATATATATATATATATATATGTATTGATTTCCTTTTATTATTATAGATTGTATTTAAAATAAATAAATTTAAATAATGATAAGTGGATAACGAAATAATTATACTTGACAATTATCTTATACTTGGCAAACATAATGAAAAACAAATAAGTTACTACTAATTAAAATTATAATTGACTGAAATTTTTAAATATAATTATATTTGAAGATTAAATAAATTATATTATCCAAATAAATTATCAAGATCACTAGGTGATCTTTCCGTGCTCATGCACGGGTATAAATATTTATAAAATAAATATACTATAATAATTTATTTTATTTACTTTTAATTTTAATTTTAAATTGATTTATAATTTGTATGAAAAAATTATATTAAAAATATTATATTATTTTAATTAGACATATGATTTTAAATATGTTATATTTAGTCGATTTTGTTGTTTTATAGTCGATTTAGTTATCATTTGGGTATATTGATTTTCATCTATTTCTCTAAATTCAACTATATTATTTTTATTTTAAATATTTTAAAATTATAATTAATTTTCTTATTTTTATTTACGCTGGTTGTTGTCTTAGATATGTAAATATATTTGATGAAGATTATGTATAACTTAAGATATATAGTGCTTAGAATGAAATAAAAAATAAACTAAAATGTCCGATTTCAAATCATATAAATTAATATGACGATAATATTCTACAGTCTCATGCATATATATAAATTTTACAAAAGAACTAAATTGTAACCATTGGTTAATATTTTATTTTCATTTGTTAAAAGGTTTTGAGTCATTCTATAATTTACATTTATAAAAGAAATTATTATTATAATAAAATTATATATTCTTATTGTAGTTAAATCTATGATTTTAGATACAAGTTGGATTAGTCGAGTCAATCATGTTGTGAGTATATTGAGTTAAATATATTCTTTCAAAATCAAACTAAAGTATACTTAGTTTTTATTATAATTAAGTAAAATCAAATTTAACTTTATTTATTGTTTAAATGTGCATGTATTTTCATAATATTTATCAAATTATATGTTGGTTTCTTAAAAAAACAAAAAAAAAACGATGATCTATAGGAAGTTACATACATAAGTAACTAATACATTTTTGGAAGCTTATGAACACATATCAATATTTACAATAATAGAAATATTTAATAGATTCTAAATAATTTTATGTCATAGATTTATTAAATGATAAACTGAAATTTATTTTAAATAATCTTAAAAATTAGATTTGCTGGTATTTTGATTATGGTTATATTAAGTTCCACAAAAATAAAAATTTAAAATTTAAAAGCAAGTTTAATATCAAGAAAACAAATAATTTTAATAATGACAAAATATAATATATCGGCCTTGTTAAAGTATATAGTGTTATGTTATTTTAAAATATTTTGTAATTATTTGATCAAAAGAAGTTTATTATTAATTGTTCTCTTCAATATCTCTTAAAATAAGCAGTTTAAACAAATTGTGAACTTGTAAATTTGGAATATTTCTATTTTGTGAACTTTTTTTTAATGAAATCATATTATATATACAAATATTTTCGTTTTAATTTTTCTAATTTTTTTTAATAAATGTTTTCTTTTTTATTATATATGTTATTTGGAATTTTTTTTAAATGAAACTAAATAAAAATTCAATAATAGTATTTAAATATAATATTATTAATTCATTAAGAGTATCAATGTAATCAACTATCGTGAGACTTAACGTGAGCGCAAAACATAGGGATGTTGTGTAAATTTTATTTGATATTATAATCATAAATTATCTTTCATATTTTATTTGTTTATTTATTTAAATATTATTTTAAATATTTGTATATTTAATACTGTTATCTCATAATATTTTTTTTGTTAATGTGTATAGAAAGTATTTTATGATGATATGTCATATGAGAAGAGAAGTTAACGTGAGCGCGAAACATAGGAAATTGACTTCTCAAATAATATTATAGAGATGTTAGGGATTCTTCCTATGGGGATGCTTCTCGAGCATATATATAACATGATAAATGTAGTCTCGATTGGAAAGTTAGCGAATCTAGATGGGTTTTTCTTTTTGCTTTAATGTTCTACAATGTTTTAACGGTTAAAATTGTCGTGAAATTAAATTGCAAACTTTGTACTGGATTTAAATATACCATTGCCAACACAATCCTATATTATAATGGGACACTTTCCTCTCTTTTGAGAGTGTCCACGTATGCGATTTTTAAATGACAGTGGGACCCACGTCTTTTTGGTTTTCGGTCGACTGATTTATTTGGTTCGTTTCTACGTGTTCTGGTTCGCTAAATACGGAATTGATGGTTTGGTCGTATTGTTCATGCTTGGTCTGATTAAAATGGTCACTTTCGGTTTCTAGATTGACTAATTTGGTTTGATTATATGTGTTCTGGTTCCCTTAATACGAAATGATGGGTTGGTTGGATTGACCCTTTTTGGTCTGATTAAATCATGTAAACGCAGTGTTTATCACTTTGCTCGATTAGGGCATTCATCCTCAGTTCACCTCGCCGTCTCTGTTTTCTTCATCTTCAAAGCTTCTCTTCTAATCTCTTGACATTCCTTTAAGTTCAATGTATTCTTTAAATTCAGCAATAAGTGTTATACTCATTAAACTCTGTAACAATTCGGACCTCTTCGTTTCTTCTACGTCGAATCTATAAATAGGAGATAGTTGAGAGGTGGATGAACCTCCGTCTTTTTTTTTTGAAACTAATGAACCTCCTTCTTCTTCATCTTATGCTGTCGTTTTCGAAGGACCTGTCCGTCACTCACCCTTCGCCGCTCTCCGCCTCGGTTGCTCTTCCCAGTTTACCATTGCTCGGCTGCTCCGGTCTTGGGACTCGCGAAACATCAACAACCCCAGTGAAATCAAGGGAATCACTTTACTTTTCCTTGATAAAAAGGTTTGGCCATCTCACTCAAAATAACATATACATCGATCTCTGTTTTATTATACTAAAAGTTGAAAAATTTTCGGTTCTAAGATGCCCACATATGTTCAAACTTACTGAGCATACTTACGTTATCCGGTTCACCCCACAAAACTATTGCTGAAGTAATTAACAATGGTCCAGTTATCAACCTCCACAAACTCATGGTTCGGAAGTATGACCATCTACAAATCCTTGCGAACACGGATTTAGAACTCCCTGGTTTGTTTCCATTATTTATATTTCCAAATTTCCAGTTTTTATTTTTCAATATGAAACCTGAAGCTGTTCAAACCCTGGCAGATATTGTTGGTCAAATTCAGTCTCAAAGGTCATAGCATTAAGAACGCTGAAGTGATGAGTCCAATTTTCATCCATCTCCTCATTGCCCCGTAAGTACACAAATACCTCTAACTTTATCAATATCTTCCCCCCATGACATCCTGATAATAATAAGTTGATAAAATTACATATCAGGACAATGTAGATCTACTTGTCTTTATGTGACGAAGCTGCAGCCATGTTTAGAGGCCTTCTTAATTCAGGGGATAGAACTAACGCTGTCGTTTTGGTCACGACTGTGATCCCAACAAAACCTGGAGGTATGTTATATATTATAACAATTACATTACCTTAAAACAAATATTTAAACAGCTACTCTTCATTCTACAGGTACCATGCTCCTCAAATCAACTCCAGCCACCAAATTTTTTTGGGAACACAATCTCTCACCTATCATCGAGTTCACAGCTAGGTAACAATTCTTTTTCTTCACCGGTTGATACAATATACACACGTGTGCTCAATTTACCGAACTTACCATCTAATTCCAGTTAAAAAGGTGCAATCAGGGAAGAGTTCCCCTCTTTCCCTACCAAATCAGAGGTATTATATAGATTTTCTCTCCAATGTAATAATGTAAGCCAAAGTATAGTAACACAGATTCAACTCTTTTCCAGACTTCCAACACCAAGGCAGCTCCATTTATTGGCAGGGAATTTGGCCAAGCAACTGCTTCCACCAGCACCGAAGTTGAAGGCCAAAAGGAACACATCCAGAGGGAGTTAAGGAAGAAGAGGATGGCAATACACACACCCGTGAGTGAAGATACGAAGCTGCCACACCGTCAAGCCAACCCTGCTGCTGTGTCTTTACAATATCAAATATTACTATGCATTTTCTATGTTGCATTTTCATATATTTCCATTTTTTCCAGGTTTTTAAACAACGCTTTTACGCCTACGTACCTCTTCGGAGAACAACTATTTTATTAATTATTAGTTAAGAAAAGGGTTGACGTGATTACACGTTTTATAAAACAAAATGCAACCCATTTTATTCACGTTTCCTTCGTTTCCGTGTTCTTCTAAAGCATTTCTGGTACATTAGATTTCAACACATTTCACCCGTACTTTCCTATACATTAACTATATACTAATATATGAAAGGTACACACTCAGTCACCTCTTCTCCTAACGTTTCTAAATACAAAATGATTTTATCACCTACAATACACCTTCATATATTTTTATCTTCCTCAACAATGCATGAAACTATGATTTTAAAACTACAACACTACTTCCATTTTGTCATTTTTCGTGAATGATAAAATAATATTAGGTTAAATTTGTAATTTGTAAATTATATCAGGAGTATAATAGACATTATGCAATTTTGAATGAACCATCTCCATTCAAATGGTTCAATTTGGATCAGTCAGCTGATTTTCAAAATTAAGCATAAATTTTAAAACTCATTCGGATGAGCCATCTAGATGAATTGTACTTTTAGTGGCTAAACTAACAAAACTCTCATCTCCATCCAAATGATTCATTGAGATGGAGAAACGAACAGCCCCGTAAACAAACAAAGAGAAACTTTATAATAATCTATTCAAAACATAAACATAAATCTAGAAACTGGTCGTGTAGCATCTCTGGTTTGATTGTGAACATGCTACTGTACGTCCTTGACCAATCTCCAAAATACATAGAAAGAAAAACATAGCAAATCATTTTCTTTGAACTGCTAAAATTCAGACGTAACAACATTTGAATGTACACATATCACAACATTGTAACGAAGTACATAAGATAATGTTTAAACGATTAATCCCATCGTTACTTTTTTTTTTGGACAAAATCGTTACTTATAAATCTCAAAGGAAAAGATAATCGTTTGTTTTTCAAATCGTCGGAGATACCTTCGACTCAAGAAGAAGCATATCGACGCACATAGGCTAGCCTCTTTGCACACTCCTGGCCTCACAGAATCTGAGCAGACGGACTTCGAAGATGGTCTTTAGGGACCTGATTTCCGGACTTCGAATCAGCGGTTTTTGACTTCCGGTGGGTCACTGAAAATACTCTTCACCGATCTCCTCCAATGACGTATGTGTGAGGATGAAGAAGAAGATCAGACGACGGAACTTACAAAGAACGGAGATGAGGAGAGAATTAGGGTTAGCTCTTCATCCAAACATAAAGCCCAAACACACATAACAAAACCCACGTAAATTGTTGAATATTCACTTAAATGAAACGGTAAGTTTTGATGCATGGGACAGGTGTCACGACGTCATGCTTCGAATTTGTGACGTGGCATCCGACGTGGCATCACCAGGAGAAAAAGAACCCTTCTTTATATATATATATATATATATATATATATATATAGATATAGATAGATTATCATCCTCTTTGCATATCTGCACGGAATTATCATCCTTGTCTGATAGAGTTACTGAACCGAACCGACACGTCTCAAACCAAACCAACCGAAATACACTACATAATTGATTACGTATAATCTTATGTTTCTTTTCTGCGTTTTGTTTCAGTTGATAATAAAAAGAGAATAGGTCTTCCTTGTATATAGGAAACCATCTCCTCTACTTTCCCTTAATTTCCATGTTGAAAGGAGTTACGACTACACTTTGTTTCTGTATCTTCTCTATTTAAATGAATGAAAAAGCCAAAAAGAATCAATCTTAATTGCCCAAAGTAAAGTTTTTTTTTTATTGTTCTTAGTCTGTTCTAAAGTTTTGAAGAAGTTCATAGCTATCAATGTCATATTTATTAAAGCAAGATCTTCCTTGTCACACAGATGAGGTCTTTGCAGTGGATTGGACTCCTGATCGTGAGGGTCTATATGCTGCTATGGTGTGCGTTGAAGAAATAACAATTGCTTATCACAGCAATCACAATAAAGATTACGAAATCATGACTAGTGAATAGTGATTCGACAACACATTCATTCTGCATTGATTTTCCATCCAAAATTGATAAAGATTCCTCCAACTATCACCGACTTGTACTGTTTAGCAATGCTACAAAAAGGGGGAAAGAAAAAAGGAGAGCTCAGTGTATGGCTAATTTACACACATCCAAGATATCAGATGGATGCAATGGACCCAACCATCGCTGAAGCCTTATCCTCACAGCTCACTGAACCAGCCGGGAATCGAACCAGGGCTGTACCGTGGCAGGGTACTATTCTACCACTAGACCACTTGTGCTAGTTGTTCTATGATCTCCTTAACTATTTATAACGGATAGTTGAACAAAATATAAATCCATTCGAAGAAGTCACCATAACTATATACTCCCTCGGTCCCGCTATAAGTGGATTTTAAGGTTTTTGCACATGAATTAAGAAAGTACACATTTTTATATAATTTATCTTGGTAATATAAAAATATCATTAAATGAAACTAGTTCAACCAATAAGAAAATGATACAATATTTTTTAATTGGTCACAAAATTAAAATGATATTAAATTCTATCTAGATTTGTGAGAACATCATTTAAAATGGGACAAAATAAAAAACTTAAAACACCACTTAAAGTGGGACAAAGGGAGTATTTTCAAGGCAGGAAAGCGAAAAGTATATGTAATTTTGGGTTACTGATATGGATTTTGTATATGATGCTATGTTGTTTGGTAATTTCTGACCGGTTAGAGGATAATAACATAACTCAAGAAAGGTGTTTTAATGAACCAAAGACTATAATTATCCAGTACAAACCTTTGATTTGTGTACAAGTACTAAATTGATACTAATGCAGTCATAATCTTGACACACCAATATCTCCTCCATACATAAAACATAAACAAAAAGATTCAAACTTCTTGCTAATAGGTCTAAAGAAAGATCAGCCTTGGTAGTCGCCTTGTGCATACTTGTTTTCCGGGTAATACACAGCCACCACTTGGTTTCCTCCAAACTTTTCTTCCATTCATCCCTGATCTTGCCTTTGCTGCGCCGTCCACATCCACATACTCCAAGAACACCTGCATTGATATTTAATATAATATTATCATTAAGAGGGATCTGTTGTGTGCATGAAATCAGTAAAAAACGCTTCTCTGAGCTGAAAACCGAACCTTCCCAACTCCTGGTGTTGGATCATGATCCGGATGGGGCCTCGGAATCACAACATTCACCAGATTACCTGCATACGGAACAACGAATTATCAAAAGTTCCAACCATGTAAAAATACCTTCAATGTGAGTTAGCTGGTAGAACGCCAGGAACATACACAAAAAAAAAACTGAAATTGCTTACCAAATTTTCCACCTTCCTGTCTCATGTCCGCCATTATGTCTTCATATTCTTCATCGTCACCAAGATCATCAGCCGAAACTACTTGAGTCAAACAGACAATCTTGGTGGGCGTGCCTCCCGGTTGTAGCATAAGCCTCTGTTACACAAGTTCAAGAGACACTCTAATTAGTGATCTTCAGAAAGTTTAGATATATAGTAGTAATAGGACAAAGCATAAAGTAAAACACTCACCTGCAAAGCAATCTGCTGTTGAGCATGAAGTAATATATCTTCTTGCTCAGGCTTAGGTTGAACCGCACCTTGGACTGCAAGCTGTAAGCTGTCTTACTGTCCATCTTAATCCCGTTTAGAGCAGCACATGCAATATCCGTGACTGAATCCTGGAATACACAGAATGCATATCCCATCTAGTTTCCAGTTTCCCTGTCTTTAACCAAGTTGAAACCTCTAAGAGGTCCAAAGGACTCTAAGAGCTCCCTGATCTGATCCTCTGTCAAGTAATAGGGAAGCCCACCCACAAATATGCGGTCCGGACCCTCAAGCCCACCAGCAGGCACCGAAGAAACTCCAACAGCCGCCAAGTTGAGATTGGGATTAGGCTGGCTCCGACCAAGAGCTGCAGCAAGGGATGGATTATAGTCAGTTGGCCTCTTCACCTTTACAGGAACCCCCTGGAGATGAGCAAAGCTAACATGTTGATACTCACAATACATATTGTAGTTATTAGAGAAGAATAAGACTGAAAATCTGAACTGAGTGAGAGAAAATAAATCACCTCTAAAATAATTCCATCTAATGCCATTGCATTACTAGCCTCTTCACTGTACTTGTCTCTGCTTCTAGAAGAGACCTTTTCAAGATAAAAATGTGGAAGGCTTACATATGCAGGTTCTAAGGAGAACAAAAAAGGAAACAAAAGCCAATGAATGGAACGAAGAACGTGTAAAGATCAAGAGTGCGTACTCGAAACTTGGAGTCTTCGTCACCAAGAGACTTGAGAGATACGTATTTCTCCTTGTTGATGTCATCAGCGACGCTATCTCTGTCACCTTTGTAACTCATCTTCTCCTTTGTAATCTCTTCTCCGGTTGTTGGAAAAAGGTAGAAGAAAACCCTAGCAGTGATTACTCGATAATAAACCAAAACAACGGGAGCCTACACAAATCGTAGATGCTCAATTGCTCATAAGTAGTCCGGCCCGTTGTTATTTAACGGATCTAGCATATTTGGGCTTCTTAGAACTAATCTTCTGGTTACCCAAACATAAATTTTAATTTTTTCTTTTGCATTGGTAATATTACACATATCATATAATTATTAACTCTATTAGATATGATCAAACTACCTGTAACATATACGATATTAATGAACAACTTCGTGGATAATGTTTCCACGAAAGAACTTTCCTTGAAACCAGAAATCAAGTTTTATAACCAAAACTGCAAAATCATGTTTCTCGTCGAAATAAAAGATTTGCGTTTTTGTCACAAAAATCAAAACCGCAAATCATATTTTCTGCCAAAATCAAAAATTAAGTTTCCCACAAAAATCACAAAATTAGTATTTTTGAAAAGAAATTTATTTCACATTTAAAGTATAGTTAGATATATATAATTAAATGTGATGACAAAAAAATTAAATGTAATTCATTATTATATAAACTAATATACATATATATTATAAATATAAATATATATTATTCATAAGTAAACAAATAATATACTATATACAAATTTTATATATGAACCATTTACTGTTCTACTAATCACTTTATTAATTGCATTTATGAAGCATAGTACTTTTATATCATACTCCTTTTATAACATAATTGTACTGCTTTGTCATCATTTCTATCAACCAAAACCATATTGTGTTATTATTAAACTAACCATAAAATTAACATAAATTGGATGACAAAAAAATTAAGAGAAATTGCTTTGTAATACTATGAGTTGGCTATCACTTTTAAAAAGACACTCAATCAAAGACACTCTAACGTTTGAATTTAGGGTTTAGTCGTTATTGTTTGGGTTTAGTATTTAGGTTATATGCTATTATAAATTATTCTTAAACATTTATAAATGATTTAGGAGGATTAATTTAGTCTTTTCATCACTTTTAACTTTTAAGGTATTTATGAAAATAGTTACCTTTTGAACGTAAATTTGAAAAATAGCATCAAATTTTTGGTAAAATTAAAATTCACCCTAAAATTAATTAGTAATATGCTAAAATATTATTAATTATTTCCTTAAAACAAAAGATACAGAATTTCCTAATTTTGTTAATATATATATATATATATATAATAATTTTGAATGGATATGTCTAATTACAATTTGTATATCATCTATCATTTTTTTGAATTTCTATTATTAAAATAAGGTCAATCCACATTTTCTCTTTACACCTTTTTCAATACACTCCCATGTTTTGCATGCAGCTGGTTTTATTTTTATTTTTATTAATTTTATTATCTTTTCATTTTGGAGATTGTTAGACACTAAATACAGTACCATATGCATGCTTAATTTTCTACATTTGCTTTGCTTCACATTCACACCCATAATGCTATTTTCCTATGGACGCTTGGATCTCCCCCTCCAAAGTATTGTGACAAAATCCCATTCGTCAAGCATCATCAAATGATACATGGCAGAATTATGCCATATAATGTCAACAATTTCTTCTATTAATTTTATTCAAATCAAAACTTTTGTTTACCTCAAGTGCAGCTTATTGTGAAAGTGTAAAATAATATATAAAGAATCAACCTAAGAATCTATGTTATATTGGTGTTTCTTGTAGAGAACAAAAACCCAAACCATCCTGGTAGCTCTTATCTCTCATTCTCTATATTGATAAACCTGTCCCAGACATTTTTTATCCAAAAGTTGTATAAGTCTGGTAGTAGTAGTAGTAGAAGGACTTTTTCCATAGCGTCTTCCATTCTTTTCACGGCAGATGACGTAAGAAATTGCATGAAACACATATTGGAGGATTAATCTGGACGTCTTTAATGTCAAAAATTTATTAAATACGACAATTAGTTAACCAGCGGGTTGAGCTATAGGTACTTAAAAGACAAAATTAACTCAATACGATAACCCGGAGTTCGATTTCCATTGGTCAACAGAGAATTAAAAATATAAGCATCGCCAGGGTCTACATAATCGTCGGTTGGTTTCGGTCACCGGGGTTAATTAAAAGAAAATACAACGTTAGTTTATCGCTAATAAAATATTATGTCTAAATGAAAGCTGTGATTCAACAAGCATTCAAAGAAATGGTTCTTCACAACATACCTTCAAATGAAATATACATTAAATTAGTAATTAGTTAAATTTTGAAAGAATTAGAACACATTTATCTTAAATTTTTACTTACTCTATTTTACCGTTCTGGAAATGATTTTTTGTTAATAATAAAATTAACTATTAATACATCTGAATAGTTTTTTGACATGTGCGGACAACAACTAGGATTTTGTCTTTCTCACTTCTTGAATATTCCTTTCCAAGATCATGAGATTCCTTCTGTAAAACAGATATTCAAGCTTCTCCATAATTACTACTAAAAGTAAAATGCAAATAATGTCTACAAAAATTGTTTTAACAATCTTCTTAGGACACCAATATGTTTCAAGTTCGATCTATTTGATATGTGAAACTAAGTCACATTATCTTAGACATTGTATTCATGTTTATAGTCCATTTGCATATCCAGAAAGAAAATTTATCCATGTATTGCACATTTCTTTAGAAATTTGTCTGGATCCTTTCATAAATTCCGAATAACTCCAGATTAATAAAAATAAAAATCGTCTTAATTTTAAAGATTGCTTCTGAACTTCTTTTTTTTGTCAATCGCTTGTGAACTTTTAGAATCATAAATAATATATATGAAGGTGGAACAATATGCCCAAACTCAACCCTTTACATTATGTCTTAGTGAGATCCATGAAAGTTCCTATGGTTTACACAAAATCCATAGCTTCATTATGATTAATGGGCTTAAGTAACAGTTTTAGTGTAATTATTTTAGTATTCCAAATTTATGTTTTGATAAAATCCCGTTTTACTGGTATAAGATTAGAAGCATCTCAAATTTTACTATTTGAGCCCAAGTGGGAATCTTTTGCCTAATTTTGTAGGAAAACTCTCATAGATTCATTGGTGACAGAAAGAAACATATATGTTGAAATTAATCATCAAAAGACTCAAAACCATAAAATATGCGTATCTAATCATACTTAATCTTCTTCTCTGGTGGTTGTAATCAATTAATTTAACTTACATTTTAGTTTATTTCTTGAATTACTCTGTTTATATCTAAAATTAATAATATTTACATCAACAGATATATAATTTTAAATACATCTCTAATTTGATAAGCTTTTTGTCAACATTATTCTCTATGTAATGAAACGTATTAAGCATATTTTCTCAATAAAGAGACACTGCATCGGTTACCATTGGCTTGCTCATCCATACTGTTTTAGATTGAGTTAAAAATTTTGTCAAAAATTGACAATCATAATCATGTTTTCGAAGAAACTATATGTTTCTTAAGAAACAAGAAAAGGATATATATCATTTACTTTTTTGTTTTTTGTTGTCACCCATGTGAGAAGAAATAGATGCGTAAACAAATGTATAAACGCGAGAAGTAAACTACATAACAATGTAACATGATTTACCAACTTAGATACATTTACGGATAAAGAATTTTCTATTACTTAGAGACGATATTCAATTTACATTAGGCTAAAAAAAAATCTGGTTTCGTATAAAAGCTCAGAGGAAAGTGGTATGTTCATCTTACTCAAAATATTAGGGTTAGTAGCCGGATGCAACATACTTGATACAATGCAGTTGATGCAACATACTTCAACATTTCTATAATAAAATATTTATAGAAAAATTAAATCAAACAGAGACATCAATTGTGCTGATTTTGGGTTAGATACTTTTCATTTCTCTTTTGGTTCTTCAGGAAAAATTTTGGTTGACCAGGAATACATATGTAAGGTGCAAAGATGCATGAATGATGGGAGTGAAGAAGAAGAAAAGTGTTAAAGTTAGGTTGCAATTTTGCTTATCCTTCTCAAACATTTTCTAAATTAAAAACAGTATGCTAAAAAATCTTACATTTAAAAACGGAAGGATAGCATAAAATCCCATAAAGATAAAAGCTTACAAAATGAATTTTAATCAGTAAAAAGATATTTTAAAACAAAAATACATGAATTATTGTTTAGAAACAAACAATTTTTATCAGTTTGTCATTCAAACAACTAAATTTTATTGTTTTTCGTCATTCCAATAATTTAATATCCTCATCACTCTAATGACATTTTTATTTTTCAATGATTTTATCGTATTTCAGACGATCTACTTCTCTTGTAAATAAACTGTTAGTAATATGATTTGTATAAAAGATTCAACTATAACACATAAATTTTTTATCAGCCGATAACTGATTTTTCTTAGATGGCCTAATATTCTCATAATCGCCAAACTCTGATCTATTGATATGAGATTTAACTAAATTCAAAATTTGTTGATTTATGCAGAATATGAGATCGAGATATAGAAAATGACAAAAGAAAATTATAAATGATGTGACTTTGACAAGTGATAGACGAGATATAAAAAGGATAAAAATAAAGTTTTACTAGGCAACGGAAGGCATTACATGCTCTTAACAGTTTTATTATATGTTAACTGCACATATATTGTTGGAATTTAATTTGTTATAATACCTCAAATATTTTTTAAGGTGTATCAATTGTCACCATCATAATTTCAACAACTTGCAAACGATAATCTTCATTCAAGAACTGAAGCCGACATAGCATACTTATCATTAGCATTTTAGAAACTCTAGTTAATCTGTTAGACGTGCTAATCATAGTCATATTAATATATCAAACTGCGTATACAGTCCCTCGAAAAATAATGGTTAGATGTAAGGTGCTAATTATATATAAGAAAACGGTCATCGAGGATAGGATCGGTCCGTGTGGTGGGTGGGGAACGAATCAGATTCACATTAGAGAGTTACTTATACAATATATGAAATTAAATTAGTGCTAATCATATTATATAAGATACTTAAAGGAGGTAAGATCTTGATACTTAGCATCAAGGAGTACGGCAAGGAGAGGGACTAATTAAAGGCAGAGACAGAAGAGGGCCACTCTTTTCTTTTGTCTCGATGCGTTACGTGACAACAACATCATCTTTTTATTTTATTTTACTTTTATATACTTTCTTCGCAATCACATGCAACTCTTCGGTTTTCATTTCATTATTTCGTTTTTTTTATTTCTAACAACTCTTACTGTTTTTTTTTGGCACGCAAAAATTACACGTTTGGTAAAGAAGAGGTCAAATGAACAGTACTCTTACTGTTCTTTTTTATTTTAACATTATTAGACTTTTTAAAGTAACTGAAGTTGTTAAATGATTGTTTGGTTTAGAAGAAAAGACAGAAATATTGATATGCATTTACTGTTTACCGTTTACTTTTGGAGTTTTCGTATTGTTCATAGATGCGAAATTGCGAATAAAAACACAATAATGTAAATAGTTTCGTACCCACTGAAAACTTTGAAAAAAATACTCATATATTTTATGAATGACGTAAAGGTGGTAAATACATTAATTTTGAAAACACTTTTTAATCTTTTTTTTTGTCAGCCACTTTTTAATCATGATGTAACTTTCGACGTCTCTTCGAAGATATTTAATAAAGTTATTTTTTAAAAGACAAATTTGGTAAACACTTTAATTCTAGTCAGGATATTAGATAGCAATATGTTTTTTTTTTGTTTGATTTTGTTTCTTCATTTTTGAATCTTAATTTGTTTTCTTCTTTAGACTCTGAGTCCACAAACCCAAACATTTCAAAGCCGAACCGAAATGTCCTCATTAGCAATTCATTCAGAAAAAAAAACAATCGAATCTAGTGATTTCATATTGAAGTGATTTTAAACTTTCTTGTAAGTTTTGGTTACCAAAACAAGATAGGCATTTTACCAAAAAAAAAAAAACAAGATAGGCTTAATTTTTTTAAAAAAATTATAAAGAGTATTTTATTGAGGTTGCAGACTTACAGGCATTGAAAAATGTTGCCAGTCACATTAGACCATGTTCATCCGGCGTTTTTCATTTGGGTTCTTAAAACAAAAATATATTAAAATATATAAAAACAGTAGAAAAGATGAGATGCAGATTTTAAATAAGACCTTCCAAGAACCTCCTCTGATATTCAGTTGTCATTTGTCAACTGCTAACTGGTTTGCTTAAAAAAAAGAAATTTTAATTACAAAATTATATTGATTAAATTATTATTACTAGTTTTTAAGATTATAACCTATTTTTATTAATAGCTGGGGTTGCTCTTACACAGTGTCGTGAGGAGGTTTCTACCTCTAGAGACTTAAGGCAAGTTTTAAAACTGAGGCCCTTTAATAGAAATTTTAATACATATTTAATGTAGTTTTAAAACAATATAAAAGAATGAAAACAAAAGCATAGCATATAAATTTTATACTATTACCAACAACAAAAGAAAATAAATATAACTGTGTAAAAAGAATGATGACTTTGAACGAAAACAAACGACAATATGGTCACTGAACGATCAAAGATGATAATTCAATGAAAACATTGAATTATTTAAGTTTTTTATTTCTAGTCTTTCGAAAAATCTATCTAGAAAAATTGTTTTAAATTTAAAAGATTGAACTGGTTACTTTTTTATTTATTTTGGATTCAATTTTTTTTTTCTATTTGTAATTATTTTCAGTTTAAAATATAGTTACTTTTCCATAAAAGCTTGAATTCAACAAAAAAAATAAGAAAACAAGAATGGATTGAATCATTTGAACATGGGTTAATAACAATGAGCTTTGACACTCAAAAACCGCTATTATACAGCTCACTTTGTATAATCGGAGGTTTTAAAAATTTTTGTATAATCGGGAGTTTGGAGCAAATGCCCTTCTAAATGCATGATAAACACGGCTCTGACTGTACACAGTAATGTATTATATAAATATTGATTTGTAATTAAAAAGTATTTAAATATTTAAATCTTGCACTGTTGTACAAGTAAAAGTCTTATATTAATTCGAAATGTCATATTTCATGTATTCTTTTGACAGCTACATCTTGTAATTTTCAAATGCATATTTGGATTCTTATGTCAAACTTGGTGTGCTTTTAGCTATATATATACGATGATGATGAACGACTACAATTTCGGTTACTACTGTAGTATAGTTTGCCATACGCGAGTAACGCGATGATGACTCACGTTTTGTGATTTATACAAATTATAGTTATAGTTTGAAAAAACGTTTTCATTGGATGCCTCGAACGTTGAACAAAAACGAATAATAATAAAGAAACTAAATATTCGTAAGCGTCGATCGATGTTGTCTTCTTGTGTTTAGTCATGTTCGGTTGATTTCAGATATTTAATACACATATGCGTACTATCCACGTCTATATATTTTTTTTTGTAACTGAGTCTAATATATTTTAATACATTCGTTTCAAAATATCTGCGGCGACAGATATCGACTCCACGTTCATATTAAAACAATCGCACTAATTTCAAGCTGAAAATGTCACAAACACGTAAATAACACGTACATGTACTATTTTAGTCTAGTAATTCCCGAACATTTTGGATCTTAATCTACAGAAGTATATTGCTATCGGCAATAAGTAATAACCAGTACTGGGTTGCTACCCTTTGTTGTGCACTTGTTTTTTTTTTCTTTTCACTTTAATGATATACTCAGTGTTAAACCCAAAAAGCAATAATCAAAACCGATATTGTTTAAACACCTTTATCTTACTTCCAATTACTATGCAAGAGACACGATGTAATACGTACGAAAATAGATATGCCAGTTGCCACGCAGGACCAGTTTTTAGATTTTAAAAGCTAAAAAATTTAGTAAAATATATAAAGTGATTTTGTTTTTGATAATTTGGAAACATAATTTATGCATATTAACTCTTAAAATCTTAGGAATCCAAAATTTTATGCTCAACATGTGTTTTAATACGATTTGTTGTCTGTCTAGAATAATAATAATATGTTTCATAAGTTTGGGGAATTCGTCAATCATTCATACAGATAACACAGTTTCTAAGAAGATATACATCCCTCATCAGAGAACCTTACGAAAAAACAGTGTTGTTATTGTAAAAAAGTTTAGAAACATTGTGTTAAACTGATGAACATATATTTGACGTAAAATATATAAGTATATAACTTAGTGTTTTTCTCTACCTTCCGATACGATCAAGCCTCGTGGTAAAATGTTGAATTGAACATTAATTAGTGGATCACAGAAGTTCCACATCAGTTAATGCTCCCCAATTTTTTACATGTATATAGATTAATTCCGATGATTTTTTTCTTTCTAATATTCAAAACTGATATGATATTCACTACAACATACTTCTTCCGTTTCTAAATAAATGTCACTTTGATATTTTTTGCACAGATTAAGAAAGTGAATGAAATGTAATCAAGTTTCTATTAATTTCATATATTTAACCGATAATATTTGAGATAATAAAATTATTCAATGCACTCTGTAATTAATTTTATACTGAAAATAAATAAAATATGCATTGAAATTCTAAGGTGATACTGTTTTTGCAACAAGAAAAAAATATTAAAATGACACTTAATATGAAACAAAGGGAGTATAGGATTTAATCAAATGTGAAAGTCTTCTTTTTCTTCTGAGAAAGAGAATAATTTTTGCAAAAAATTTTAATATGTTTTCACGTATATCGTCTGAAATTTTGTGGTGGAGTAGATAGAAGATGAGTTTGGGACGTTAACATATTTCATATTTGATTAGTTTGCTTTGTAAAATTAATTCACATTGTTTCTTAACACATATACAGATACGAATTCTTATTTTTGGTCTATTTTCATATCTGGAAAGATGATATATCCATTTACTATACTTCTTCTTAAAAATCAGTATGGACTCTTATAGATCCAAGATACCTTTAGATTAATAAAAAAGAAGTAAGCCTGATAATGGCTAACATCTGCTGACAAAATAGGAAGAAGTACCTAATGTCTACATATGGATGCAACATACTAGGTGGTGGACAATAAACATACGATCAATTTGTATCGTGCATTCTTAATAATTGTTTCTTTGGTAATGTTAGGCAGATTCTACTAAACGACAAAAAATCATTACAACATCCAATTGATCTTAGAGTCGACCTTGAGTTTTATGAATCAAGATACAAGAAAATAGCCTCTTTGAATAACTTTCAAATAATTTTTAATGGACAAATTTATCCGGTTCATATGAACTCAAGATAATCTAAATTTATCTACATTAATATTTTCAAGTTCAAAAAAAAAAGAAAATAGCCTCTTTGCGCGCACACACACACATATATACAGATAAGATAGAACTATGTGAAAATTACCTTTCGTACATATTGAATTGTTTTTTGCTACAAAAATCATCATGGTTTTTGACCAAAAGAAAAGGAAAAATTATCATAGTTGCAAAATATGCATATAGTTGCATTTCCAAAAAAAAAAAAAAAATCTTAATGGAACCCATTTAATAAGAAAAATTCTATGCCATATATACTTATAAGATAGAACTATGTGAAAATTACTTTTCGTACATATTTAATTGTTTTTTGCTAGAAAAATCAATATTAGAAAGATCATCATGGTTTTTTTTAACTAATCATCATGGTTTTTGACCAAAAGAAAAGAAAAAATTATCATAGTTGCAAAGATATGCATATAGTTGCATTTCAAAAAATATCTTCATGGAACCCATTAAAATAAGATAAACTCTATGCCATAGATGTTTGAACTTAAGACACTATATATGTGTAGTCTATCTTAACAAACTAATCAATATCTCTAAACCATTTTTATATATGACTCCAAATAATTCCTTTTACTTTTAAATATATATTTTTATTTTTCTACTATATTTAAAAGAAAAAATATTGCTCTATATTACAGAAATAAATAGTATTGCTCTATTTTTAAAATTTGAATTAGAGTAAAATTTATCTTTTATTTTTTAAAATGGTTAAATCTATTAAAAATGAAAGTTTATGTTAGAGTAACTATTCACCTTTGTTTTGAAAGAAAAGAAAAAACACATTGTAAATGGTCTAAAATAATTGAGCTACCATGAATCAGATCAATTGGCCCCAGGATATTTAATAAAGCTACCGGTCCCAAACTCATACTTTACCTGCTTAGCCATCGGGTCTGAGTAGAATGGTATTCTGCTTATGTGTGATGCATGTGTGGAATAAGCTACGTAGTAATTAGTAAATCAACATTAATAAAACATAAATATTTGCGCTAACCAAGATAGTTGAAAAGTCGCAAAAATCTTTTGCATCTGATTATTGATTTTTTTGCATCGCCTATATATAGTGCACAAAAAAGTTCATCATTTTTTTTTGGTTATAAAAAGGCATAAAAAGGTAATCATCTTTCGGACCTTGTTTGAATAAAAACGTTTTCTTTTATTTGATAACCAGATATTCTTATCCGAAATTAAAAAAAAAATCTGGAATTTGTGTTGAAACAAAATATTTTGTTATCTTCAAAGTTAAGCATTTAAAATGGCCAATCATAACTGAAATATTAGTGGAAAATTAGAATCATGCATGGTTTTCTAAATCAAGACCCATTTTTTATTTGGATTATCCCTTAAAAGTCATGATTTTAAATAGATATATCATCTATCTTATTAAAATAAAAGTACAAATAATTTTTTTTTTCAAAAAATTATAACTTATTTACAATGCAATGTCACTTAAATAATTAGTAAGCCTATCTTTAATTATTCTTTTTGTTTTTTCTAATTTAATAAATATTTTTCTAAATCAGTCATAAACTAAAACAACTATTTTAATTATGTTTTAATGCACTGAGAAACTATATAATCCTAAATTTTAGCATTTATTATTTTTTAAAATTAAAAAAACCATAAAGCATATTTAGATTAATTTTAAACTAATTAATGTTTAAAACATAAACTTAAAATAACTAATTAATAAACATGAAAAAGATAATGCTATATTGATTACGGAAACAACCTTAAAACCATGACAAAAATCGATTTATACTAATATTATATTATTGATAACTAATTAATAAACATGAAAAATCATAAATCCACCACCTAATTAGGTATCCATTTACTAAGTTTAAAATATAATATTATTTTAAAATCATATAGTTATATTTTTTTATTTATTAGTAATAACTAATAAATAAAATCCACATAAAAAGAATCATTTATATAATATACAAATAAAATAAAAATTAATATATAAATATATTATTTATGTATATTTTCATATAAATAATAGTCATATGCAAATTCAGTATAATAAATGTTGAAGAGTATAAAATATATAGCACCATATTTAAAATAATGTATAAAACAATTTTATTATACATTATCATAAAATTTTGATCCACAAAAAAATAAAGATCCATTTGTGCGGATATATGGATTATATTCTAAAATACGTGTGATACAATTGATGTTTTAAAATAATAAATAAAATTATTTAATATAAACTATAAAATTATTATGTTTATATCAAATAATTATTCAAAATATATATTATTACTTAGACAAATAAATATTCAGTTATAAAGGTAAGCAAACATTCATGTGAATGCGCTGATAAAGATCTAATTTATTTTATGATATTAAAACTTTAAAATCTCATGAATAAAATATCTATTATATTCGACTAAAATATAACCCATTACTATAATCAATAACCAAAAGGTCAATTTTTATATCTTCTTGATATGCAATTTTCTGGTTTTATATTTTAAAAATCATATTACTTTCAGTTTATTTTATTATATATGAAATTATATTATATCAAATGCAACCTGTTTACGATTATGGCACTGTTTTTTTTAAAAGCAAATTTTTTTTAATTTAGTTCAATTTATGAGAATCAAGTCCGTGGATGGACTTCTTTTCCACGACTTTCAAATAGACTCTAAAACATGAATTCATATTCGTGTTAGGTAACTAGAACAATGTGACTTAATTTTATGCAGCAAGAGAATTGAATCAGAAATGTGTTTTGCGTCCTAAGCATGTTCACTATCACCCGACCACAGGGTCTCGCTCATGACGCTGTTATAAACTCTATTCAATCATTTTTTTTTTAAATTAACTCTATTCAATCATGAATAATATAGTTCGTATTTAACATTGATGTAACCAGTTTATTTTCAGTGGTGTCTCTATTTGTGAATCCAATCAATATCTATATTATACGACAAGTTTATTAAAACTACTAGACAAAGTTCATACAGTCCATTAATCCAGCTTTTAAAATATAGTAAACCGATGGTAAATATGCAGTATAAATATGGTTGGAACGTTACATTATAAATTCAAAACTGTTTAAGATTTTTTTTCTTCTTTTGATATTATAATTATGTCTTAAAAATTTCTACTAAAATATTTTGAAACCTGGGTTTGCTAAAAACTTTGTTATTCCTCTAACCAAACCGAAGACAATAATTATCAAGTACAAAAAGTCTAACAAGAATATGACCCACTAAAATATAATAACCAATTTATTTATAAATCACTAACTTTGTTTTTATATAAATCACTAACTTATATTTTCTATATGTTTGTGTTTCAAAAAAAAAATATTTTCTATATGTTTTTTTGTCTTATATTGGAAAAACGAATAAATGTGGTACCTTCATTAATCAATTTTTTTGGTCAGCTTTTACTTAATGTGTAAGGTGAGAGCCACCCATAGGACATATTAGAGTTCAGAATCGAATATAATATATTGTAACAATCACCACATTGGATTCACAATATTGATATTATGTGAACTTTTTTTTTGAAAATAAATATTATTTGAACTTCTGCCTCAAATTTCAATAGCAATCTTTATATTTTCAGTTGCAATATTTATTAAGAGTCAGTTACAAAAAAAAAAAATTATTAGGAGTATTCCTATTTTGCTAACAGTCAGATAAAATAGGAAATCTCGTATTAACGAATTATAAATATATTTTATTTTCTTAAACAATCTTAGATATGAATATACTAATTATTTATGAAATAAATATTTAAAATATTTTAGTTACTATTCTTTCAAATTATAATGAAATTAAAAAGTAATCCGTGCGAGTGCACATATATTATAATAAAAATATTTGTAAATAAAATTGTAGAAGATAAACACAATCTTATCGAACTATACATACATCTCATATGTATAACCTAAAATTTTAAATTTTCTATTCAAAATTTTGGTGAATTTAATATTAAGATTGGTGTTTTCACAAAATAGAATTATGAAGAACAAAATAGTTGACAAATTCATCACAAGTAAATTTATGATGGGGGCTTACTATACATGGTCAATCTAGTTCGATACATCCAGGGCCGGCTCTGAGCCATACTAACTTGCTAACTGCAACAGCCTCCTAAATTAAAAAAAAATAAGTACCCAATTTTTTTTTTACATAGACATAGCCACAAGCCCCAAAAATTTAAGGACCACTTTTGGATACATCAATGATTTTTCTTTTGAGATAATAGAATCATGTTTAAAATACATCCCTTCATATAAACCCCTCTAATATATGAAGACAAATAAACAGAGAAATATAAATTAACCATTTAAAGACTTCAGAAGTTAAACACAAAATCATATATTGAATAATAGGAATAATTTATGTGAATATTTACTTAGAGATATAATTTTCATTTTATTTTCTGAAATATTATAATTTATTAGCATTTTAAGAACAACTTTTAAATTAATTTTAAGAATAACTTTCAAATAATTTTTAATGGACAAATTTATCCGGTTCATATGAACTCAAGATAATCTAAATTTATCTACATTAATATTTTTAATTATTCTGTGCAGAAATCACATTTTCTGAAAATTTTACTCCAAAGTTTTGGTGTAAAAATATTAATTAACAACTTAATCATTAGGTGGAGTTCCACTCATTCAAAGTCAGAGAGAAGTACTATAATTTACCACAGTTAAAAACACATACTCCCCCGGTGCTTTATCAGATCAGATGTTATCCTATCCTATTTATCTTTTTATGTTTTCAGTTTGAATCGTACAATCCCAACAAAATGAAAAACAGAGTGTATGGGCCCCCAAAACAGTAAAATAACAAAACTTTTAACAAACATTGTAAAATAAAATAAATAAATAAAACAGATCGGAAAATTCAATTTAAAAAAAAAAAAAAAGAGAAGACTCCGAGACTGTGAGAGAAAGAGAGAGAGAGAAAGAAGAGAAGAGGGAGCTTCGTGCATGGGCAACAAAGCATTTATAGAAGAAGAGATTCTCCGTTTGAAGCAACAACAACCAAGACTAATCACCCTTTCTTCAATCTAGGGTTTTCTCCTCCTTCTTCGTCTTCTTCTGCTTCCTCTGCTTCTTGTCCAGCTTCCAGGGACTGGTGAGTATTCCCCGAATCGGATTGCTTTCCTTTCGAATCCGTCTCTCTGTTTCTCTAAATCCATCGTGTTATCAGCTCTTGAAGTCATTTTTTGCGATTCTTACTTAATCTCAACGATTGTGTTCTATTTTCTTCTGTAGTTACTTAACCGGATTAAGACTATGAATTGAACTATTTGATTAATCTTTCTTTTTTTGAGTGATGGGTTTGTTGCAATGCGCTCATAACTTAAGAAAGTTTAGATTTTTTTTAATGTTTGAAACCATTTGAGTCTTTGACTAGCTTCATTGTTTTAAGCCTTGTTTTGGTTAAATCTGTGAATTTTGACAGGGATGGATCATTGGTGAATGCCAGCTCCAGGAGTTATCTGTCATTAATGATTGGTGTCTCTCTTATGTGATTTGCATCCTGATTATAAACTCATGAATGATCCACAATCATTGAGGGTTGTTATATCATGTGGTCAGATGTAAGGCTGGATACAATCTTGTAGAACATCACCGGAGTTCTTGTCAAGATGGAAACAAGGTGTGTGATTTTTTCCTGCCTTTCTGCATTTTGACTTTCACGTTTTTTGTTTGTTGTCAGATCTGAAGTATGATTTTGTCTTGTGCCAGGCTTGAGGACAGAGAGTTCTCAAATGGTGATGTTTATTCTGGTCAACTCAGAGGAACACTTCCTCATGGGAAAGGGAAGTACGCGTGGTCTGATGGAATCATCTACGAAGGTGATTGGGAAGAGGGGAAAATCTCAGGGAAAGGAAAGATTACGTGGCTATCTGGAGCCAAATACGAAGGCGATTTCTCTGGAGGATACCTTCATGGCTTTGGCACAATGACTTCCCCTGACGGATCCGTCTACAGCGGATCCTGGAGGATGAATGTACGCCACGGTCTAGGTAGGAAAGAGTATTGCAACTCAGATTCATACGATGGGTCTTGGAGAGAAGGGTTACAAGATGGGAGTGGTAGTTACACTTGGACGAATGGAAACAGGTTCATTGGGAACTGGAAGAAGGGTAAAATGTCTGGGAGAGGGGTTATGAGCTGGGGAAATGGTGATCTCTTTAACGGGTTTTGGTTGAATGGTCTTAGACATGGCTCTGGGGTTTATAAGTACGCTGATGGTGGTTTTTATTTCGGAACCTGGTCACGTGGGCTGAAAGATGGGACTGGTGTCTATTATCCTGCTGGAAGTAAACACCCGTCGCTAAAGAAGTGGCATCGGCATTTTGGTTACAACGACACTGGAAACTTTATCCTCTCTCATGATTCATCGATAAACCTTGAGGAGCTACGGAATTCGAAAGCTGTGTCAAGAACTCTTTCTGAGATAACCACAACTAGTGGACTCACGAGGAACTCGGGGAGAATGTCTGAAAGGTTTGATGAGAACGGGAGTACCAGTGATCCTCCGAGAGATTATATGGGTCATGGGCCTTTATCCAAGTCTGCACGGTCTGGTGACTCTAGTCAAAACGAGGGACGCGGCAAGAACCCTATAGTCTTTGAGAGGGAATACATGCAAGGAGTTTTGATTAAAGAACGGATTATGAGCTCTATTGACATGTCACGCAAGGCTAGACCTCTGGATGGGCCTAAAGAGGTCACGATCAGCGCTTGTGTGTCCTTCCTCGGGGGAAAATGGAACTATTATCTAATGCTTAATCTCCAACTCGGTATCAGGTAAACACTATCGCATTTATCTTTGTAGAACTGTACGAACTACATGTTATTTAATTCTCATATGATCTTTAGACTGGCCAGTCAAATCAGAACGCAAACAGTTAAACAATGCTTGTACTAGTTGTTCCTCTTACGCAACATAACTTTTGAAGTTCACAGGTATACTGTTGGAAAAATCACGCCGGTGCCTCGGCGGGAAGTTCGTGCTTCTGACTTTGGTGAAAGAGCCAGAATCACCATGTTCTTCCCCAGAAATGGTTCCCAGTATACGCCTTCACATAAGTCCATTGATTTCGATTGGAAAGACTATTGCCCTATGGTTTTCAGGTAAACATACTTAGAATCAACAGAAACAGTAGCATCAAAAGTTTTGTCTACTGTATTCAAGATTACATGTTCCTCAGATTATTTACTGTTCATGTTTTTCAATGGCATGTCATAGGAATTTGAGGGAGATGTTCAAACTAGATGCTGCAGACTACATGATGTCTATCTGTGGTGATGATGGTCTGAGGGAAATTTCCTCCCCAGGGAAAAGTGGCAGTATCTTCTACCTTTCTCACGACGACAGATTTGTGATCAAGACACTGAAAAGATCTGAGTTGAAGGTTTAATATAACTTAAACCAAGCTATTATCTTTATTTTTGGTTGTGGGAGCTGATTCTTGGTCCTATTGTTTTATTTGTTCCCTTTTTGTCTTTTAGACGATGCTTATCACGCCCATGGAGTCTAGTCTTTGTCTTTACTTGTATATATTTTTCTTAATACATCACAGGATCTTATTTAATTTATGACTGAAAGCATCTTGTTTTTTTTTTTCTTGTAGGTTCTACTCAGGATGTTACCTAGGTACTATGAACATGTAGGGGAGCATGAAAACACGCTCATAACGAAATTTTTTGGAGTTCACAGATTAAAACTCAAGTGGGGTAAAAAGGTAAGGACTTGCTTGATATCATTCATATCTTAGAGCCCCATTATATTCCATTTCTTTTAAGCGTGAATCGTTGTGCTGCTCTGATAGGTACGCTTTGTGGTCATGGGGAATATGTTTTGCACAGAGTTGAAGATTCATCGCCGCTATGACCTTAAGGGCTCTACTCAAGGGAGATTTACAGAAAAGAATAAAATAAGAGAAAAGACTACCCTGAAAGATCTTGATCTAGCTTATGAATTTCATATGGACAAGCTGCTGCGAGAGGCTCTCTTCAAGTGAGTTCTCTACTCAAATCTGTTAATAGTAGCTACATCTGCAGTGAAAGGTAGCCCTTATAGGTTTTCTGAATGATAATATATTAGTCATTTTGGCTACAAAACCATTAGGTTTATATGCTATGTAAATTTTCCATATAAGCCTTCTTGCTGCAACTGCTTACTGTTTCTGAGAACATCTTATGATCTCATCTCACCCGTTGCAATTTTCTAGCACTGGTCCCTGTTGTCTATTGAATGTGTGAGGGATGCAGTGTTGAAATATATGTTTTAATCCTTGTGTATGTTTAAAACGACTAAAGATGGCTATTAACTTGATAGATTGATACTGTGTAACGTCTTTAAGGTTAGTTCTGCTAGTGAATTTTTCGTTTGATGCTTTTCTTGTGTTCCATTAAATTACAGTTACTTGAATCTTTCATTTTCTTACATTCTCATGCACACCTAATAATTATCTGGATTGCAAGGCTAAGCTCAGTGAGATCGCTGTAGTTTTACATTAGTGTTTGTCTAATCTTTTGCGGAACCTCTTTGTTTCCAAAATGGCAGGCAAATTTTGTTAGACTGCTCGTTCTTGGAATCTCTACAAATCATTGACTACAGTCTTCTGTTGGGGTTACATTTTAGAGCTCCCGACCAACTTAATGATAACCTAGAGCCTCCCAATGAAATGTCAGATCAAGAAAGTGATAGTGTTGCTTCTGTTGAAGGTAGTCGTTGATGTTTTTATAAAGATGTTTATCTTCTATCAAGCTTAGTAGATAAATAGACTTTTTGTTGTGTTTCTTCAGTCGGTTTGCCTCGTGAACCCTCCATTCCTCCAAAAGGGCTGTTATTGGTTACTCACGAGCCCAGTTCCGTTAATACTGCCCCGGGTCCTCACATCAGAGGAAGTACACTACGAGCATCCGCTGCTGGGGAGAAAGAAGTTGATCTCATTCTACCTGGAACTGCAAGGTCAGTCACTTCCCACACTCCACCTGGAACTGCAAGTTAATCTTTTGTTCACTAAATATAACACCGAACCATTTGGAATTAAACTTCAGGCTCCGGGTACAGTTAGGAGTAAACATGCCAGCTCAAGCCCACCACAAACTACGTCAAGACGAGGAGGAGTCAGGAACGGTGGAGCTCTTTGAAGTATATGATGTGGTTGTTTACATGGGCATCATCGACATCCTGCAAGCGTACAACATGAAAAAGAGAATGGAAGTTACTTGCAAGTCAATGCAGTATGATCCAATGTCAATTTCAGCCATCGAGCCTACACTTTACGCTAAACGGTTCACTGATTTCCTCCTCAAGGTATTCCCAGAAACAGCATAGAGAGATCAAATGGTTTCATGATTTGACCCGTTCGATATTCTTTCTTACTGTTGATAAGTCATAAAGTACTGAGGGATTTGGCTCGTAATGTTATTTTGTCTTTTATGTACACTAACATTTAGGATCTTATACTTAAAACAAATTTTCTTGTATTATTGTTATGAGTAGATTTGTGCCTCTCTCAGTGTTTAGCATCACCATTGAGCTATTGCTAGGTTTGGTTGAGAATATACATGTACTAATAGTTTAAAAGTTAAAGAAAAGGGCCTCTATAAATAGTTTCTTGCTTGCCAAGAAAAGACTATGGTCTTATTTGATGCTCGAGTGGGACTGAGAAGTAGGAGACAAGATACTGTGATTTGGAGGAAAGAAGAGTCATAAGATGATGAATAAACTACATCAGATCAAAGCTGTGTTGTTTTAGTTAAGTAAGAGGGTGATATGCTATTGCTATGAACCCCCATTAAAATAACAAGAAGCTCTAGGTTTATACGATACTTGGAGGTCAGGCAAATCTAACCTCATAGACTTCTTTCATGCCTCAACATCAATATCGATAAAGCGGGTCAAAATCAAATCTATTTAATGTATATAATATTTTTATTAATGTAAATAATTTTAGTTTAGGTAATATCATTAAACTGCAATATTTTGTAAAAAAATTTCAGCTTGTTTGTGAATGAATATAAGGACAGAGAGACCCACATTATCGATATAATATAGAGACAGCCAGAATTACAAGCATCCAACAAATTTAACCCCAAAAATCGGGTCAAAATGGCAGATATTTCTTCTTCTTATAAAGGAGAAATAAAAAAGCCAAAAGCTCTCTGGCACAGGTTTCGATGAAGTCTGCTTGGAAACTTCCGGCTCGTGCTTCCGCCCTCATTCCGCCTCCGGTCACCACTGGTGACGGTCATCCTCCGCCCCCTACCCCCCTGACCCTCCAGACCCTCTCTCCTCCTTCCCCATGAACCATTTCCCTCTTCTTTCTTCCCCCCCTCTGAAAAATCCTATCCAAACTGTTTCTGGAAATAGCTCCAGATCCCCTTCTCTTCTAGCCAAAGGTTCTCTCTCTGATGATGTAACTATGGCTGAGCTTCCCACTACTATTGAAGAGAACCTGAGCTCTGTCTCTAACTCTCTGAAAGTAGATCTGCTCACTGCTTCAACAGTAACTACTGTTCACTCATCTGTGAGTATAGAACAATCCCCACTGGCTTTGTCGTTAGAAACTGGAAAGGAGTCCCCTTCCCTTGAAACTGCTTCTCTACCTCCTATTGAACCCTCACCCTGCTTTGGAACCATCCCCTCAAACTATAAAGTCCTCCCCCAGAAAAACTCCCCTCTCCTTGTTAACCCTGCCTTAAATCATCTCTCTCCACCTTCCCCTGCTGCTGCAGTAGGTCCCCCACTTCCTTGTGCTGCAACTACTTCTCAACCCAACTTGTCTACGCTTTCCCAGGATCCCCCTCTTGTTGAGACAATCCGTAAAAGGGAAGATAAAACTCTTAAGAGACTGGCTCCTTATGCTTTGTCTGCTTCTGGTAGACCTAGAGTACTCATCCCTGATGTTGTCTTCAAAAAAGGAGCTGACATAAACAAAGATTTCATAATCTGCTACTATAATGGCAGAGCTCCTCCCTTCACCAAATTCGCAGTGTCTTCAATCACATGTGGGGAAAGGGTGGTCAGCTAGAAATCCACAACAACCCTCTCCAGCGTTCCACCATTGTGCGCATACCCAATGACTACCTCCGATCCAAGATCCTTGAAAAAAGTATCTGGTATGTTGGAGAGACAATGTTCCACACTGCTCAATGGGGCACCACTCACTCGTCCACTACCCCTCCACTCGACTCCATCAAGATCTGGGCCCACCTAACTGGTGTTCCTCTTGACCTACGATATGATGAAGGGTTAAGTTTTGTTGCTGGATTAGTTGGAGAACCAAAAGAAACTGATGATTTTACAAAAAATTTGGTCAGTCTTACAGTCTCTCATGTTAAGGTGGAGGTGAATCTTAACCTTCCTCTCCCGAATGTTGTTGAATTTGAAAGAGAGAGTGGTGAGGTTGTGGAAGTTCAGGTAAGCTATCCTTGGGTTCCTCCAACTTGTACCCACTGCTCAGAGCTTGGACACATTGCTCGGAACTGCCTTAAGTGGACTCCACCTGCGCAGGACACTGGTAACCAAAAGGAAAAGTCAACAGTTAATGAACCTCCCCCTTCTGCTTCCAAATCAAAACGTGGGAAAGCAAAGGAGCAGGTTTATGTAGCAGTGCAACGGGGGAAAGCTAAAGTAGCTCCTGTGAAAAATACTGTACCTGGTGTAGGAAAGGCTTCCACTGAGATAGCTGTAAACCCTTCTTCAGTTGTTGTAAACTCTTCTTCAGTTGCTGGAGTCTCTTCCGCTGCGCTATCTGTGCCTTGTGAGTTAGCTATTGTGGATGTCTCTGCGGGTTCTGATACTCCTTCTGAATCCTCCCTTGTTCCTGTTGTCTCCTTTCAACTCCCCCTTGCTCCCTTCTCTTCCCCTACTGCCATTCCTCGGAGACCTCTTAAACGTTCCAGGTCTTCCCCTTCCTTATCTCCTCCTCTAAAGTCTGATACTTCCACCCTTTCTCAGGAAGTATTGGATGCCAATTCAAGCTTGTCTCTTTCTTCTTTACTTCTTTCCAACAAATTTTCGCTTCTTTTGCCTCAGGGATCTCCTATTTCTTCTGGGGGTCCTCCTCCCTCTCTTTAATGTGTGCAAAACACTTTTTTTGGAATATCCGTGGCCTAAATGACCCGGTTAAGCATCAACCTTTTTGTGATTGGCTTTCTAAATATAAGCCTATCTTTGGTGCTCTATTGGAAACCCATATTAAAGAACCTAACTTGTCTTCTCTTATGTCTAAACTCTGTCGAGGCTGGAACTATCCCTCAAATCATGCCTCTGATGATGATGGTAGAATTGTTATTGTCTGGAAATACCCCGCTGTTCTAAAACGGGTCCATGAGTCAAGGCAGTCAGTGACATGTGAAGTGAGTCTCCCCTCGGCTCCTCCTTTTCACTACACTGCAGTTTATGCTGATAACTCTTATCAGGAGCGATCTGATCTCTGGGTTGAACTTACTGATGTCTGCTCGAGCTTCTCCCTGTATTCCTCCCCATGGATGATCGCAGGTGATTTCAACGAGATCTTGCACCACTCAGAACATTCCAGCCATCTACTGAACTATATAACTAATCCAATGGCTGAATTCAGAGATTGTCTTCAACAACTAGGTCTATTTGACCTCAGATTCAGTGGACCCCTTCACACTTGGACCAACTCCTGCCCTGTCTCCCCTATAGCCAAGAAACTTGATCGATTACTCATAAACAACAACATCCTCTCCATTTTCCCCAATGCTTTTGCCTCCTTCCTCCCTCCCTTGCCTTCTGACCACACCCCTTGTCTTACAGACCTTGCTTTTCAACTCCCTAAAGTAGGAACCCAGCCTTTTAGATTCCTGAACTACTTGACCAAACATCCGACCTTTCACCTTGTGGTCTCTCGGGCGTGGACTGAGGCCGGAAGCACGGCTGCAAATCTCACTAGCCTGTGTTGGAAGCTGAAATGCATAAAAAAGGATCTGAGAGCACTAAACAAACAAAATTTTTCCAATATTCAGAAAAGAGTGTTAGAGACTAACAGTTTGTTGCAACTTGCGCAGGTTGAATCACTACAAAATCCCTCCCCACAGGCCTTCCAAACAGAACGGGACCTCCATACTCGCTGGTCTTTCTTAAGGGAAATTGAAGAATGCTTCTTCAGACAGAAATCACGCATTAACTGGCTGGCAGAGGGGGACCTAAATACCACTTACTTTTTCAGAATCTGCCAAACTAGAGCAAGCTACAACGCAATAAGATCGTTCATCCTACTTACAGGAGAAGTAATAACTGATCCTATAGCGATGAGCAACCATGCGGTTAACCACTTCTTCTCTATCTTAGGACAACGCTCTCAAGCAGCAACCTCTCTTACCTCTGATCCAGAGTGGTTCAATGCTCTGTCTCACTTCAGAGTAGCACCTTCTCTCTTTCAGAAAATGACTGCTATTCCATCAGGAGAAGAGATTAGGAAGCTGTTTTTCAAACTCAATCCTAATAAAGCTTCAGGTCCAGATGGCCTTACCTCTGCTTTTTACAAGGGCTCGTGGGATATCTTGGGAGAAGAAGTTATTGTCTCTGTCAAGCACTTCTTCACGCACTGCTTCCTGCCTGCAACTGCAAATTCCACCATCCTTACTCTTGTCCCTAAATTTCCAGGAGCATCGAGAATTACTGAGTTTCGACCGATAGCTTGCCTCAACACGATTTACAAAGTCATCTCCCGACTTCTGGTCTCTCGGCTGAAGCCTA
Organism: Brassica juncea; assembly: GCA_018703725.1. Lineage (NCBI taxonomy): Eukaryota > Viridiplantae > Streptophyta > Magnoliopsida > Brassicales > Brassicaceae > Brassica > Brassica juncea. The sequence continues at coordinate 46,560,747 of CM031938.1, forward strand.
TTCTGGAGGATCTCATCGTTCCAAATCAAACCGCTTTTGTAAAGGACAGGCTTCTTGTTGAGGACACTTCCCTAGCTGCAGAGTTGGTAAACGGTTACCACAAAAACAAAGGAGCAAGGAGAATAACAATTAAAGTAGACATCTCAAAGGCCTTTGATACTCTCTCTTGGGACTTTCTACTAAACTGCCTGAGTGCTTTGGGGCTTCCAGAGCCACTTCTCACTTGGCTAAAGGTCTGTATCTGCACTCCTTCCTATATGATTGCCTATAATGGGTGTGTCAATGGTTACTTCAAAGGTAAACGAGGCTTAAGGCAAGGGGACCCTCTCTCTCCTTACCTTTTCGTTATAGCTATGAATTGTCTATCCCTAATGCTAAACAAAGAGGCGGCAGAAGGTTCCTTCTCCTATCATCACCAGTGCTCAAGAACTAAACTAACCCACCTCTGTTTTGCTGATGATCTACTAATCTTTCTGGATGGCTCCCTAGCTTCGCTACAAAGGGTTTTGCAGGTACTAAAAGAATTTGAGCTAAGGTCTGGTCTAGCAGTGAGCATGCAGAAATCGTGCTTCTTTTCATCTGGCCTATCGGTTCCAGAGGTGGAAGCTATACAAGTCTCTACAGGAATGCCTGCGGGTTCTCTTCCTATTTGCTACTTAGGCGTTCCCCTTTGCACTAAGAAGCTCTCACTACAAAACTGTGAACCTCTAATTCAACAGGTCAAGAGTAGATTTACCTCTTGGAGTGTGAAAACTCTCTCTTTTGCTGGAAGGTTACTCCTCATCAAGACAGTTATAGCAGGAATCACATCCTTTTGGTCCTCTGCTTTCATCCTTCCAAAAGCTTGTATTGCGCGAATCAATTCCCTTTGTGGGTATTTCCTGTGGAAAGGTACCCTGGAAGGTCACCATTCAGCAAGAGTAGCTTGGTCAGAAGTAACTAAACCAAAGGAATCAGGGGGATTAGGGATTCGTGACCTTCTCTCCTGGAACAAGGCAGTCTGCTTAAAGTTCATTTGGCTTCTTTTCTTCAGACAAGGCTCCATTTGGGTTGCTTGGTTTCACACTGAAATTTTAAGAGGAGATATCAGTAACTTCTGGACAGTGAAACCAAACCAATCAATGTCTTGGATGGCTAGAAAATTGTTGAAGATGAGGGACTCAATTTACCCTTGGATTCATCTGCGTGTGGGTAATGGAACCAGAACTCGCTTCTGGACAGACAATTGGTCTCCCTATGGGAACCTGACTAACTACCTCAACGCAACTGCGACTTCACATCTTGGAATCCCATGGAAAGCATCATTAGCTTCGCTTCATACTAATAACGCTTGGGCTCTTCCTCCTGCAAGGTCAGATAACCAGGTAAATGTGTCCTCTTTCCTAACTACTATAGAACTCCTGGAAGAGGAAGATCAATATGAATGGCGGATTGGGAACAATTATTCGGATCACTATAGTAGCAGTCAAGTCTATCAGGAGTTGAGAGGCACACTACCTAGAGTTGATTGGTTCTCTGCGGTTTGGATCAAGAGAGGCATCCCTCGTCAGTGTTTCCTCACTTGGCTTTTCGTATTGAACAGATGCCCTACAAGAGACAGGCTCATCAGCTGGGGAATTCAAACGCCTCCGACTTGTCTTCTCTGTAATTCAGCCTCAGAAAGTAGAGATCACTTACTATTCTTATGCCCTTTTAGTTTTGGAATTTGGAGTGCCATGGCGGCACGATGCTCCTTCCAACCGTCGGGTGACTGGACCGCGTCACTACTCAGCATGCAAACACTTCCGACCAAAAGCTTGTCTTCTCAACTCTCCCTCTGGTCCTGGCAGGCTTCAATCTACTCGATTTGGACTGAGAGAAATTCTAGACTTCATAAAAATACCTTTCGCTCAATGGAATCCTTGATCAAGCAGATTGATCAGCAAATCAGGAACAAAATTTCCTCCCTCAGGCCATCACAAACCCGACTGTCCTCTTCTCTGATGCAGCTTTGGCTTTCCACGGCGTAGGGTTCTCCGTTCACCATCATCATCGCTTTGTTCTTTCCGTAAAAGAAGACAGCGAAGAGTTACAATTAGGTTCAAATTTATGGGTTTTACATCTCTTTTCTATATTGGGCTAAGCCCGTAAGAAACTTAAGGCTATAGCCTTGTAAACCTTTTTCATTCTTTCATGCATTAATATAAGCAAGCCAAGTTACAAAAAAAAAATGGCAGATATTCACAAAAACATTACAAGTTTCTGTAAGAAGATGTGGCTCTATGATGTTGTTCTTATCTAAAATTACCTATAAAATTATTTAAAATTTGCAGTGGTCATATTTTCCTTTATATTTTGTGCTCTGAAGCCAAAGCTTCACCTGCTTAAAAATAGGAACGGGCCAGAGGACACTCTCCCCGAAAAAGCGTAATATATGTACTTTCGGGGACAAGACACTGGCAAAAATATTTCATTTAGAAGACGTGCAGGGTAAAGGTGACATTAGTGGCAATTGAGGTTTAGGTGAATAAATACATGATGTATTGTGTGTTCATAATGTTTCATAAAACATGTTAAAGTTCGTCTTCGTCCACCGCACGTTAAAGATTTATTATGGCAACTTGGATTTTGAAATTGTTCAACATTCCGGAAGTGTATCACTTCTATGTTGGGAAATGAGTTTTGTGTAACCGTTGACTCGTTAAAATATGCAATTCGTTTTTTTTTTCCTTTAACAAAAAAAATGTTTATTTTTCCTTTCAAATTTAGTTCCTCACTAAAAATATAATTTAAAAAATATTAACTGAAACAAATTGAGCATAAATATTTCCTTTTAAAATTAAGTATGCTAAAAATTAATAAAAAATAAATCAAGAAATATAATTACAGAGAAAAGTTTTTAAGTTAAGCAATTTAACAAATAATCGTATATGATCTAATCTAACAAGTAGTTAACAAATAATCATATATAATCATACTCGATAAAACTGTAAAAATATTTTTTTTGCCAAAACCGAAAAAATTTCGCATCCAGAAATGAGTTTTTCCGCAAAACACATAAACTTTTTTTTTAATGTCAAAAACAAAAAATCTTTTTTTTTTTAATTTTGAAACCCACAAAAATGATAAATATCATTTCTAGCCAGAAATACAAATCTTGTTTACTTATTCTATAGATTAAAAAATTATTATTATTATTATAAGCTAATAAAATTTGCTAGTTTTATTAAAATACGTGAGTGGCTAACCCTATGATAGCCCATTTATTTATAAATAATTATGGCTAAAATAGGGTTAATACTAAAATAGGATGGGTTTATATCATTTAGGGTTGGGCCAGGCTAAAACTTTTAATTTAACATCCCTAATCCTGATGATAAAGAGGTGTAGAGGTGTTATTTTTTTTTATTTTTTTTAACGACGACATTCTTTTAAGTTAATTATCTAAAGATTAGTGGATAATTAAAATAAATAGTGCGTTGGAAGTTATAAACTTAATGAAATGTACATTAATGCACAGTTGTGGCGACATTATGAAACTTAAGAAAAAAGTATTTATAAAAGGTAATGGATATATAAAATGAGTTAATAAAATGAGTTAACAGAGAAAGTCAATGACGAACTTCCTTTTGATTATTTATTGATCAATAAAGAATATTTGGAAACTAAAAATTAAATACAACATATGCCAAGAACAATTGTGTCGTCATTATGAACCTTTTTTTTTCGTCATTATGAACTTGGGCTGGGTAACTAGACATAAAAGCAGAGAGATTAAAAAAACAATAACAAATTTACGAATTGTTGACTATAAATAGGTAACAAAAGCAAAGTAACACCAAAGAAAAACAAGATTAAGAAAAGGTAAAGCAAAACCAAAAGAAATGGCGAAGAACCTTAGCTCCGTCACCTTCACCGTTCTCTTGCTTGTCCTCCTGATGGCTTCGACCGGTATTAGTTTATTTAATGAAGTTCTCTATTATACTTTGTTGTTGGCTTTTAAATATTTTATGCTGATGAACTTGGTGAATATTTCAACATGTAGAAATCCTCAGAATTGAGGCTATGAACATCAAGGCTAGATGCCTTCCACAGGGATGCAAAAATGCAACATTCTCCGAGGAGTGCGGCGTGGAGCCATTCCCAGGTTCAAATAACGATTGCTGCCACTGTTGCGTAGCCAAATACGGGAGGGAGGCAGTCTGTAAAGGAGTTGTTGAGGGACCAGACAAACACTGTCATTGCTACAAAGAACGTGTTTAAAATAACCTCATACAATTACCAAGTGTAATTGTGTAACTTGTGTGTTTCATTTGGTGTGAAGACATTACATGTGTGTATGTTTATGTTCGACTTTCATTTGCTTCCAAATAATATGTCAAGGGCAAAGCATGTCAGTGCTTTGCCCCCAAAGTGTAAGCTCATGTTGTGTGCATTTTTGTTTTATTCTAAATTTTTTTTTGATTAAAAATTTGAATTAATAAATTATCTAATAATTATCCAAATTTCTCAAAAAAGAGATTCTCAAAAATTCAAAATTACCTGATTTACTTTAAATACAACCCCCTACTTTTAGTTTTACAAAAAGTATTGATAGTTCCGGAAGTGACTTTAGTTACACAAGTTTACTTAATTACTCAATTTCCTTCCGACTAAAACCAAATCAATATTACTAAAATAGAAACAATTTTATTTAGAAATTTGCATTGAATTTTAAAAATGATTATAAACACTAAAATTATTAAAAATCTCATGATGTAAATTATGTTATCACGGTCCAAATTCTTTTACTATGAAAAGATACAAATAATCATATTAATTCGAAGCGTCTTTAATACATATCCATATTTAAAATATACTATATATTTATGTTAATATTTTTGAATTTAATATTAGAGCGCAAGGATCTGATTCGCTGTCGACGGTTCAGGAGGGGATCACACCTTCTGTTACTACTGAGATGAACCAGATTCTGATAGCCCCCCATCCCTTGAGGAGATTATGGAAACCTTGTTCTCTATTCACCCGGATAAAGCCCAGGGGCCGGATGGTTTTTCGGCCACCTTTTACCAGTCTTATTGGGATATTATCGGAAAGGAAGTATCACAGGATATTCAGGCCTTCTTTGAGACAGGGATCTTGGAGGCTCAACAAAATGAAACCCATGTCCGGCTTATTCCCAAAATCAAAGGCGCAAGGAGAGTAGCGGAGTATCGCCCCATCGCTTTATGCAATACGCATTATAAGATAATTGCGAAGTTACTCACGCGCAGGCTGCAACCTCTCCTCCCGGATCTGATATCAGAACATCAATCCGCTTTTGTCAAGGGCCGGGCAATAACGGACAATGTTCTGATTACTCATGAAATACTCCATTACCTGCAACTCTCAGGTGCTACCATTCGTTGCAGCATGGCTATGAAGACGGACATGAGCAAGGCGTACGACCGAATTGAATGGAGCTTCTTGCGGAATGTTCTCTTGTGCTTTGGTTTCCATGAGCTATGGATCTCGTGGATAATGACATGTGTTACGTCTGTCTCTTACTCATACTTGGTGAATGGGGCAGCGCAAGGGAGGGTATCACCGTCAAGGGGGATTCGCCAAGGCGACCCGCTATCTCCGTACCTTTTTATCCTTTGTACGGAGGTCCTGTCGGGACTTTGCAAGAAAGCTCAAGCTAAGGGGGAAATAATAGGTGTCAAGGTCGCCCGTAATAGTCCAGCCATTAATCATTTGTTGTTCGCCGATGACACCATGTTCTTTAGTAGAACTGACCCGAGGAGTTGTGCAGCCTTGCTAGCGATCCTAAAGAAGTACGAGAATGCGTCGGGTCAATTCATCAACCTCGATAAATCCTCCATAACTTTTTCGGAAAAAACCCCAAGTGACTCAAAACGGCGTATACGACAACTCTTCCACATCAATAATGAAGGGGGAATAGGGAAGTACCTCGGGTTGCCGGAGCACTTTGGACGGAAGAAGCGTGACATTTTTGCGGCCCTAGTGGATCGTATGCGACAACGAGCACACAGCTGGACGTCGAGATATCTCTCAGGTGCGTGGAAGATGGTGCTTCTCAAATCAGTACTGTCGGCTATGCCTACTTACTCAATGTCATGCTTCAAGTTACCGGCTTCCATCGTCAAACAGTTACAATCCATTCTCACAAGATTCTGGTGGGATCGGTCCCCGGAAACCAGGAAACTATGTTGGGTGGCTTGGACGAAACTTGCGGAACCAAAGAGCACGGGTGGACTTGGGTTCCGTGAGATCGCTCAGTTTAATGATGCAATGCTGGCCAAGGTTTCTTGGAGAATTCTCAAACATCCATCATCCCTCCTAGCACGAATCCTCTTGGGTAAGTACTGTCACAAGAGTCGATTTTTGGAGACACCAGTGGCAAATGGTGCCTCTCACGGATGGAGGAGCATTTTGGTGGGACGAGAGCTGCTGGTTAAAGGTGTAGGATGGGCTATTGGTTCGGGAGATGGGGTGAAGTTGTGGAAGGACCCGTGGCTCTCTACATCAGAACCGATCGTTCCCATAGGACCTCCCACCTTTGAAACTCATGAATGGAGTGTCAGCAATTTAATAGATCCTGTAACCAAGGAGTGGAATCTGGAGAAAATCAAAGTAACATTACCTCAATATGAGGAAGATATATGTAGGCTAATTCCAAGCTACTTCCCCCTGGATGATGAAAGAGTCTGGCTTCCAAATGCCTCTGGAGTTTACACAACAAAGTCGGGATACGCCCTAGCAAAACTATTCTCAGGTTCCCAAAATGATGACTTCAACTGGAAGACTTGTATTTGGCAAATCAAAACATCCCCAAAGATCAAACACTTCCTATGGAAATCGAATTGTGGAGCCCTTCCCGTTGGTTCTAACTTGGAACGTCGAGGCATCTCTGTTTCACCTGTCTGCAAACGATGTGGCTCCCATGAGACAGAGCTTCATATCCTCTTCCAATTCCCTTTTGCTAGGAAGGTGTGGGATCTAATCCCCTGTCTCCTGAATCTCTCAGAGTCCAGTGTTACCTCTGTGGCGGACTTACTCCGTCAAAGTAGACGTATGATTTCTCTCCCTCCTGTGGGGCTGGGTGATACGCCTCTCTATCCTTGGATCCTTTGGATCCTCTGGACGAATAGGAACAAGCTTCTTTTTGAGGATAAATTTTTTTCGGAGGAAAGCTCTGTTTTAAAGGCTTTACAGGACGCGAGGGCCTGGAAAGCAGCTCAGATTCTTGTTGGAAAATCCCCAGTACCACGTTCTGTGGTTCCTTTTGCTAATATCACAATTACTAATTCATATACTTGGTCTTCTTATTCAGACGCAGCTTGGGAATCGACATCGGGTAATTGTGGGCTTGGATGGATCCTTCGTGATGCGACGAACTCCATGGTTGAAAGCTCTTCCTCTCACCGGCGATCTGTGCCCTCGGCTCTAGTGGCTGAGGCGCTAGCGGTTAAAGCTGCTCTCGTTGCAGCTATTTCTTCTCATGTCAGTTGTCTCAATGTTTTTACTGACTCAAAGGCACTCGTTCTTCTCCTGAATTCTCAAGATCAAAATGTTGTCTTGAAGGGGATTATCCATGATATCAGAATCTTGGCTCTCTCCTTTCAATCTATCTGTTTTCTTTTTGTTCCGCGTTTAGCGAATGTTGCTGCTGATTCCTTAGCAAAGACTGCTCTGCAATCTATTATTTCTGCTACTCCCTGTAACTAAACGCTTCGGTTATATTGAATGGCTTTTCGATCAAAAAAAAAAAAGTTCGTCTTCGTCCACCGCACGTTAAAGATTTATTATGGCAACTTGGATTTTGAAATTGTTTTCAACATTCCGAAAGTGTATCACTTCTATGTTGGGAAATGAGTTTTGTGTAACCGTTGACTCGTTAAAATATGCAATTCGTTTTTTTTTCCTTTAACAAAAAAAATGTTTATTTTTCCTTTCAAATTTAGTTCATCACTAAAAATATAATTTAAAAAATATTAACTGAAACAAATTGAGCATAAATATTTCCTTTTAAAATTAAGTATGCTAAAAATTAATAAAAAATAAATCAAGAAATATAATTACAGAGAAAAGTTTTTAAGTTAAGCAATTTAACAAATAATCGTATATGATCTAATCTAACAAGTAGTTAACAAATAATCATATATAATCATACTCGATAAAACTGTAAAAATATTTTTTTTGCCAAAACCGAAAAAATTTCGCATCCAGAAATGAGTTTTTCCGCAAAACACATAAACTTTTTTTTTAATGTCAAAAACAAAAAATCTTTTTTTTTTTAATTTTGAAACCCACAAAAATGATAAATATCATTTCTAGCCAGAAATACAAATCTTGTTTACTTATTCTATAGATTAAAAAATTATTATTATTATTATAAGCTAATAAAATTTGCTAGTTTTATTAAAATACGTGAGTGGCTAACCCTATGATAGCCCATTTATTTATAAATAATTATGGCTAAAATAGGGTTAATACTAAAATAGGATGGGTTTATATCATTTAGGGTTGGGCCAGGCTAAAACTTTTAATTTAACATCCCTAATCCTGATGATAAAGAGGTGTAGAGGTGTTATTTTTTTTTATTTTTTTTAACGACGACATTCTTTTAAGTTAATTATCTAAAGATTAGTGGATAATTAAAATAAATAGTGCGTTGGAAGTTATAAACTTAATGAAATGTACATTAATGCACAGTTGTGGCGACATTATGAAACTTAAGAAAAAAGTATTTATAAAAGGTAATGGATATATAAAATGAGTTAATAAAATGAGTTAACAGAGAAAGTCAATGACGAACTTCCTTTTGATTATTTATTGATCAATAAAGAATATTTGGAAACTAAAAATTAAATACAACATATGCCAAGAACAATTGTGTCGTCATTATGAACCTTTTTTTTTCGTCATTATGAACTTGGGCTGGGTAACTAGACATAAAAGCAGAGAGATTAAAAAAACAATAACAAATTTACGAATTGTTGACTATAAATAGGTAACAAAAGCAAAGTAACACCAAAGAAAAACAAGATTAAGAAAAGGTAAAGCAAAACCAAAAGAAATGGCGAAGAACCTTAGCTCCGTCACCTTCACCGTTCTCTTGCTTGTCCTCCTGATGGCTTCGACCGGTATTAGTTTATTTAATGAAGTTCTCTATTATACTTTGTTGTTGGCTTTTAAATATTTTATGCTGATGAACTTGGTGAATATTTCAACATGTAGAAATCCTCAGAATTGAGGCTATGAACATCAAGGCTAGATGCCTTCCACAGGGATGCAAAAATGCAACATTCTCCGAGGAGTGCGGCGTGGAGCCATTCCCAGGTTCAAATAACGATTGCTGCCACTGTTGCGTAGCCAAATACGGGAGGGAGGCAGTCTGTAAAGGAGTTGTTGAGGGACCAGACAAACACTGTCATTGCTACAAAGAACGTGTTTAAAATAACCTCATACAATTACCAAGTGTAATTGTGTAACTTGTGTGTTTCATTTGGTGTGAAGACATTACATGTGTGTATGTTTATGTTCGACTTTCATTTGCTTCCAAATAATATGTCAAGGGCAAAGCATGTCAGTGCTATGCCCCCAAAGTGTAAGCTCATGTTGTGTGCATTTTTGTTTTATTCTAAATTTGTTTTTGATTAAAAATTTGAATTAATAAATTATCTAATAATTATCCAAATTTCTCAAAAAAAGAGATTCTCAAAAATTCAAAATTACCTGATTTACTTTAATTACAACACCCTACTTTTAGTTTTACAAAAAGTATTGATAGTTCCGGAAGTGACTTTAGTTATACAAGTTTACTTAATTACTCAATTTCCTTCCGACTAAAACCAAATCAATATTACTAAAATAGAAACAATTTTATTTAGAAATTTGCATTGAATTTTAAAAATGATTATAAACACTAAAATTATTAAAAATCTCATGATGTAAATTATGTTATCACGGTCCAAATTCTTTTACTATGAAAAGATACAAATAATCATATTAATTTGAAGCCTCTTTAATACATATCCATATTTAAAATATACTATATATTTATGTTAATATTTTTGAATTTAATTATATATAATATAAAATATATGTGAACGAACTATAACTCCAACCTTTTATATATTAGTTTCCAAATTAAAATCAATTGACATTAAATAAATGAACTCTAATTCTAATCCTTAATATATTAGTTTATCGAATCTTTAACTATTGATACTAAACTTTATTCATTAAAACTTCCTCTCATATGCAATTAGAATGTGTGCTTAAGCGGAGAGTGAGAACAATATTTCACATAACATACTAAATTAGAGTTTATTATATGCTTCCAACTTAAATTTAATTGGCAGTAAATAATTGACCATAACTCTTTATACAATAGAAAAACTATAAATTAATAATCGATAAATTAATAAACATGATAAATAAATAAATTCATCGGTCCCGAATTAAACCGGTTCAAGATATAATACAAATCGAGAAGATAATAAAATAATAATTTTTAGAAGATTTTATGTAAATATACGGTCCTATTAATTAATAATTTTATATATACAGTTTATATAAGTACAAATAATTCATTGTATTGTTTGTTTTGTATTCACAATGAAGTTTATTTTATTTTTAAAAGATTTAAGAATATTTTGATGATATTTAATAAAATTATATGTAAAATTACATATAAATTGTATAATACATATCTCGTATACATCAAATTATATAATAAAAACAATATGAAAGTCAAATTTACAAAATTTAAGAATATATAAACAGTGAAAGTAACTATTTTTGTATCTTACAAAATTAGTTTCTTAAATACATAAATCTAAAAATGAAACTTTTATAAATTAATAACTCTATAAATTAATAAAATACTATAGTTCCAACATATGATGAACCAAGTTTTATATTAGTTCATTAATTCTTCAACTACCAATGTAAGAGTTTATTAATTAACATATTAGCACACCAATTTTTTTTGTTTAAATGCGATTAAGATGAGTAAAACGTCACTGACCGACAAAATGTTAAACATGATGTTAAGTCGTTTAATAAAATATCAAACTCAAACATAATGATGATTTTTTTTTGCCAGCAACAGAAATAGACTCATTTAAAATACTACAAACCAAACTAGTAACTCTATATTCATAATGATGACGATAGACAGCTGTTTCTGAGCACTGTGTGCAAGACTATCCACCTATTTGTTATGCGTCTATGGTACATAGATTAGTTCCAAATAGTTAAAATTCTCTTTCAGTAGCTTAATATTTTTCAGGTATGTTAGAAAGATAGATTATTCTTCTGGTTTTGAAACCATCTTCACTAATTAATCTGTTGAAAACATTACATAAAATTGTTTTAGATTTTTCATACGTTTCATTACCAGATAAGAGATTCTATTTTAGAGTGACGGATTGAGAGACTAGCTCTTGTATTTTTTGTCAATCCATCAAAATATTCGATTGTACTATACAATTCTTTCTCAAGAAATTTCCCTTGTCCTTCCATGAATCATATGTGAAGCACTATCTGCCAAATATTTAAGATAAGATGACTAACATAATGAATGATTAACTACTTGAATTCAAGCGACGATTTAAAATCTTAGGTTTTTAACATAGTTACAAAAAGGGTATTTTAACAACATGTTGATGTGTTAAAAAAAACAATATATTAGTGTTTTGAGTTTTAGAACACGTTTGATTTTTTGTTCAACTTTCTAATTCGTGATTCTGAATTCATACAGATTCTTTAAATCTCAACATTTTTCACTTGGTCTTTAAATTTTCTTTCCAGCAAAACTCTTTTTCATTCCGAAAGAATCGTTGTATGATTGGGTCTCTCTGATTGTGACTCTTACATTCTTACAACTCATTGATGTGCAGATACAGTTTAAAACTTTGTGTATCGATTGTTAAATTGTATTTCATTATTATCTTTCTTGACAAACCAAACAATGCTAGATTAATTAGTATTAATTCCCGCGAGCAAAAACCGGATCAAATATGTCTTTGGTAGCATTATTCCCGAGAGCAAAAACACAAAACAAATTAATAAATAAAAAAATATAATGCTAGATTAATTAGATACAAACCCAAACAAGATATGATGCATAAAATAACATTATCCAATCAAAATGTATCAATCTTGACATCACCAAAAAAATCATCATTAGGCAGACTATCCTCCACATTCTCTACCAAACTTCCAGAAGCTCCTTCAAGTCTAGTAATTTGATTCGTCATCTCTTCGTTGTTGTTTGTCTCGATGTTACAAAGCTGAAGAATCTCCTCTTGATGGACCACTAAAGCTCCATCACTTTGATTACTCTTCAAAGCATCTAAACGTAGCCTCAAATTGTTCAACATCCTAGAAACCGCATCAGTAGCTTCTTTCAATTCATCTATGTTCTCCGATCTTTCAAAGCCTTCGTCTTCCCACCAAAACCCTAATCCTGAATTGTCCTCATGTTCTGTCGGAAGAGGACACCTATCGTTGAGCAGAGAGGAAACAACGTGGTCAACAGAGGAGTGGCCAAAGGAGTAGAACGCAGCGTGAGAATTGGTAGAAGGAGGAGTGGCTAAGATTGCGATTTGAGTCGAGGAAGAGAGAAGACAGAGCTCAGCAGCTTTACGGAATAGACCGTTACGTCGCTTCGTGAAAGCAACAGATTTAACTGTCTTCTTTTCGATCTCTTCAATCTTTATTTTACGTTTCGTGCCTCCCATCTTGATGTTGTGACAAAGAAAAAGAATTATGCAGACAGAGATAGATTAATGTTTGCATGCATCTTGCTCTCCTTATATACCTCTACTCCATTGATTCGATTCTTTATTTAGAAAGTTTCCATAATGAAATACGCATAAATCTTCCATTTAAAAGGACTGAATGATGGAATGAATGTTTTTTTTTTTAAAGTTTCCATAACGGGGAGTGTTCTGAATTACCATTTTTACTACTTAAGTAGTAAATACACATAAATGTTTCATTTAAATGGACTGATTATTCCTTTTTTTTTAACTTACAAGGATTGAATATTACCATGAATGTGGTCTACCACTTTGAGGATGTTCGAATTTTCCCATGTCAAAATCTAACCTTAGAGATAGTTCGGTTATAATACGATAAATCTGTATAATAAAAGAGAATTAATACCATATACATTATTTGACAAGTGATTTGCTAGCATCACCACATCTATTCTCACAAAAAGATGACATGAGTCATAAAAGATGATATGGACAATTTCATTTATGTAAATATATGTTTTTGGTAAGTTTTCTAAAATATGATAAACTTATATATCATCATTAACATTAATAAAAGTAAATGAATATTTTATTTTATTTTTGGTAGATTTTCTAAAATATGACAATAACTCATATATCACCATTAACATTAGTAAAAGAACTAATATTATCTGTAAAAATATAACAAGATTTCTCTAGCTAGAAAATATATAAAAAATCATAAATATTATTTGAAAAGTGATTTGTTTATGCAGTATATCATCATCATATTCATTCTCATAAAAAAAGATAACATAACTTCTAAAAATATAAAATGCTTTAAGCTTAATGTGACAGACAATTTATTGAAGTAAATTTATATTTTTGGTAAGTTTTCTAAAAAGTATGATAATAATGCATATATTGTTATTAATAAATAAAAATATCTAGATAGTTAAATGTTTAATTTTTTTTACCAAAATCAATTAAATGGTGTAAAAATAATTTAAGTTCTATAAATTTGTTCATGATTAATCGTGATAAAGTATCTAACTTGAATAATTGACTGTTGATTTACTAATTAATTAATAGATTAACTAAGAGTTTTCTTTTTTTTGGTGGGTGTTTTTTTTTTTGGTGGGTGTTAACTAAGAGTTTTCTTGCCACGCGCAGAACTAATAATTTCAAATATATTTTATTTTTAATTTAAAAGAATATTTGATTTATATTTGAACATTATTATTTTTCTTAATTTTATCGACGGGGAGAAAATACATTTACAAATATAACAATACGTAGTCTCTTTTCTTTTGATTTGGTTTAATTATTTTTATTTTCTTTATTTAAATTTTGATAAAATTAAAATTCTCTTTGCTAAGAATAACATTTCACTTACAGTACAATGACTATTTAATTTAAATATGGTATTATCCCCTAAATTTAAAGTTATATACATATATTTTTAAAATAAATTTTGGATTTTTTTTATTTTTATAAAATATGTTAAATTAGTAAAAAATAATGTTAATTTACTTAATGAACCGATAAAATTCTATAGGTTAAATTTGTTTTATATAAAGAAAATAAAAATCATATTTACTATATCTAGATATATAATTAAATAGTCATTAAATGTCATATAATTGTTATTTTTAGACAATATATACAAATTAAACTTTTATTGAAATTTAACTAAATCTAAATAAATTTATAATGAGATAGTTGAATCAAATTACAAATAGTTATTTTTATTGTTTTTAACCAGTAAAATTAAAATTTTAAAAATAATTATATTTAGTATTGATTAAAATAAACATTATTATTTTGAAAATTATAATAACTGCGCATTCCTCATAGTGTTCATGCAACAAAGATACTTAACTCAAATGTGAAGAATCCAAAATGAAGAAGAGGATTCTAGAACAACATTGAGTAATTTTCTTCGAAAGTTCAGAGGAAAAAAATCTCGTAACAGAAAAGATGAAGAAAACAAACACGTTTACAATTTTCTTGGTTGATTCTATATTCTTTTGCTCGTCCATCTTTTATAGCTCTGTTTCCGTGTAACAACCTTATGATGTGGCATCTCTTTTCGTCGGTGCGCGAGAAGTAAACACCCTAAATCCTCTCTTAAGCTACGACGTGATAACAGAGAGAGAGAGAGATGCTTCGTAAAAAGTAGAAGTCGACACAGGGTTTTGGAGGAAAGAGTTGTGACGAATATTAGGGTTTCCAATTATAGAATGTTTGCACGGGGGTTAACTTAATTAAAAAGGATAATATGACACGTATAGTCAGTCTAATGGAAAAGGATAATTTGAACTGTATAATATCCAACACTTTATTCCCACATCGGTTGGTTATCATCTCCATGAAGGGTTTATAAACAGTTGCATATTATAAATGTTTGTCAATTGGTGGGAGGTAGGAGTTCATGATTCATATTCATGGAGATGGCTTTCCGAAGATCAAACTGAGTAAGGCTTCATCTCTACTGGATGACATGAACCAATCTGTTCTCTAACCGATTGACTTTTTTGAATTAATTGTTAAATATTATCGCACATTAATAAATCGCATGGGACACATGTACTTAAGCGTAAAAGCTTTGAGCCTTTGACTAACGGCCCTGTTTTTAAAACCGGACCGCAAGCTGAACCGAAATTTTTTTGGATCACGGTTCAATATGGTTCAACCAGGTTAAATCTGGTTTAATAATTTGGTTTAATATATTTTTTGTATATAAATTTTATACAATGTTAGTAAATATGATAAATAATTAAAATATAAATAAATTTTAAACATAAAACATAATAAATATAAACTAATTTTATGTTCATATGGATGATTATAGATTTTTGATAGTTTTAGTGGTTTTTATCAGTTTAATAACTTTGATATCAAATCCGACTACATGACTGATTCATGGTCGAACCAATTATTAGAACCAACCTGGCTATATAACTGGTTCATGTTCGAACCCCGTCCAACCATTGGGTCGGTCCGGTTTTAAAAACACTGACTAACGGGAATCGCTAAATCACATCCCAAAGCCGATCCTCAGCGAAGCCTTATACAACAATATTCGTTTCGGCCTCCAAATTTTAAGAGTTAATATCTATCAGTTTTGGGCTTCAAATTATATATGAATTTCTATAAGATTATCTTAAAATGTTTATGATCATAAATCTTAGACCCGACATTAGTAGGTGTAGATACTTCCTTGTATACATGTACATTCATACTTGAATAGGTGCTATATAAGGGTCATCACCCGATACCTGAAGCCAAACCCGTATCCGAATCCGACCCAAAAAAGCCTGACCGTAACCCGAAATGCAGTAGTAAAATACCCTCACAGGTTTTAAATTAAAAGAGATTAAATATCCGAACCCGAACGAATAATATCCAAAACCAAAAGGATAATATCCAAAACCGGATGGATATCCGAAGATAACCGAACATATTTAATCCTCTATTTCTAGTTTACTTCTCTCATTTTGTTCAAAACATTTATACTAAATATGCATATGATTCAAGATTAGATAATATACATATAATTGCAAAAAAGTGATTTGTTACTCACTTAAAATGAATGTCAAGTTTCTTGTTTCATGCATTAACAAAAGTTGCATCTGAAATCTCCAAACAGTTACTAGATTAATGTCTTTCTATTTTCAAAGTTTTATCTTCAAACTTACTAATCGTCCAGCCTACTAAAAATTAGAAAATCAGTTGAGTTAATAATAAAATTTTAGTTGCAAGAAACTTGAGTTACGAAAAATTTAAAATTTTTCCTTTTCGAAATCTAAATATCCAAACCCGACCCGAAATACTGAACCCGAACTAAAAAAATATAAACCTGAACTAAAAAATATCTGAACCCAATCTGATATGTAAAAATATCTGAAGGGGTATTAGACCCCAATGTCGAAATATCCGAAAATCTGAAATAATTGACCCACACAAACCCAAACGGGTACCTGAACGGGTGTATAAACACTCCCTCACGTGTACATTTTTCCCATAACATCAAAAGTATCAACAACCCGAAACCAACATAACCAGAAGCCTGATGTGGATGTGACTGTAGGCCTAAAATGACGGTTGAAAAGCTGAGTGATGAAACACGAGAGCTCAGGAGGAAGTAGGCAGAGGGTTTGAGGGTTTTGACTCTCTAAATCAGGCATTAACCTCGGAGCATATGCAATTTTCCAACAATCAAAGAGGCAGTGACATCCCCACAAACTTCTTGCAGTGGCTTGAAGCACTGGAGCTGAAGCTCCACTCAAGCAAGGCGATACGACTGCGATGGGTGAACTTACTGCACGAGGGTACATTACCAGGCTAATCCTCAAAGCCCACATGACACTGATATGTGGCGAGAGACCACCCAAATTGAAGGGGCGCCGAGGTTAGCCAAGATTTAGATCCGATACAGAGGTTCTAAGTGCAACCTCCGACGCCGCTTTACTTGCAGGAAGAAGAGAAGCTCTGGACAGCTCGAAAGCGCAACAAAATAGAGGATGTGGGAACTGGGCGAATCAGAAGTATGAAGGAGGCAGCGATGCTCCGACAAACACCGCTTCTTAAGAGAAACAGATCTACCAGATCTGTCACCACACACCAACGAAAGCAACACCGACAAGGCCCCTCGACTAAACCCCATCACCAAATCTTCACTCATGCTCCACAGGAGACATGGACACCCACGCCCTTGATTTTTGTCTCACTAGAGGTGAACAAGAGCATACAGTATGTTGAAGTAGTGAAGGGAGAGAGAAGAAAGGTGGGGGAGGCAGTGATTGGAAGCAGAGCAAATAGAAAAAGTGGTGGTGATGAAAAGGCCATTGGCCACTTGAAAGCAATCTGGATCTGAGTTTTGGCAAAATAGTTTTAAGAAAGAGAAAGAGTATGTTTCGTCAAAGAGAGACCTTTGGGCCTTAAGCTCAAAGTCCGTTAATATATGATGTCGACATGTTTTTGTAACATTCTTATTTCCAGTATATGTTTGTATATGTTAAAATACTTTAAAATTGATTTGACTATCATTAAAATACACTTATATTTTTGGTTATTTGTCTAGAAAAAACTTTTAGGTTAATTGTGTTTGAAATTGAATAGTGAAATAAGTGGGTGCAATCTTTCGAAAAGTGGTATGCGATATCGTTTAAGCATGTGGAATTTCCATGGTTAACAAATAAATATTTTAAAGCTCCCAAAATTAACGCTCACGTCCGCCACATGATCTGTGTGTGCCCATCTACCTAGAGAGAGAATTTCGTGGGCACACGTGAGAGGTGCCCATAAACATTATTCTCTCTGTTTCAATTTGTAAGTTGTTTTAGATAAAAGCATATTAAGAAATCTATTACTTTTTAAAAAGTATCATTTAATATATGAATTCAACCTATTATGAAAAAACCAGTATATTTTCATTGGTTACACAATATATAATAAATGCAAAAATTACATTAAAATGTTAAAAACTACTTATATTTTGAAACGAAGTTTTTTTTTGCTAAAACTACTTAGAATATGAAACGGAGGGAGTACATTTTTTGTCAATGGGGCCGAGAAAAGTGGAAAAGTTTGCATACATATTGCTTGGACTCTTTGAACCAGCCTATCAGGTTGTGTGGCCGCTAGCAGAAACATTTGTGAATGAATGGCCAACATGTATCTTACCAAAAATCTGTACGGTCTTTGGTAAGGATTCAAGCATGATAAGTAAATCATTCCTACTTTTCCGAGCTTCGAGAACTCATAAAAGGGAATGGTTCTCATTAATCACGGACTTTTAGTTACGTGTAAACTCTTTACAGTTCGAATGAAAAAGATGATAAAAGCTAGTTAACTCGCAGCCACTGGGAAGATAAAACATGAAACATCATGTACTGTCACTCTGTCAGGCGTCTAATTACACTTGGATGGAGACATTAATTCCACGATAATAGTTGTTGAACCCACGATCCAATAATTAAGGGAGTTTCATTTTAGCAATGTTACATCATTTCGATGTGTTAAACAATGGTTATTTTAAACTTAGAAAATACGGATTTTTTTTTGTAACATGAAAATATGATTAAAATAAGCTTAAACGACAAACACAGCGACGACCTTCCTTTGGTTAATATATATTTTTTTTTGCGACCGCAAATTTAGTTAATTATGTAAGGTAAGAGGATCATTGAAAACAATTGACTTAAAAATAAATTATAAATATAACATACGACAAATAATTTTTTTTTGTTGTTGGCAAAAAAAAATTATAAATATAAGATCCGGCAATGCACAATTGTGTCGACATTATGAACTTGAGTAAACCAGACAGAAAAGCAGAGAGATTAAACAATTATGACAAAGTTACGAAAATTTGACTATAAATAGATCACCACACATGGATATGTCTCATAAAATTAAGTTTACTGACAAAAAAAAGAGCAAAGCAAAACCAAAAGAAATGGCGAATAACCTTAGCTCCGTCACCTTCAGCGTTCTCTTGATTGTCCTCTTGATGGCCTCTACTGGTATTAATTAACTTAATGAAGTCATCTGCTATTCTTTGCAGTTAATTGCCTTTTAAATATCTTGCACTGATGATTTTGATGAATATGTCAACATGTAGAAATTCTCAAAATTGAGGCTATGAACATCAAGGCTAGATGCCTTCCACAGGGATGCAAAAATGCTACATTCTCCGAGGAGTGCGGCGTGGAGCCATTCCCAGGTTCAAATAACGACTGCTGTCACTGTTGCGTAGCCAAATATGGGAGGGAGGCAGTCTGTAAAGGAGTTGTTGAGGGACCAGACAAACACTGTCATTGCTACAAAGAACGTGTTTGAAATAACCTCAGACAATTACCAAGTGTAATTGTGTAACTTGTGTGTTTCATTTGGTGTAAAGATATTACATGTGTGTATGTTTATGTTCAACTTTCTTTTGCTTCCAAATAAGATATCATGTGTGAAATTTTGATTCAGTCTGAATATTCAATTTTTTTTGTTTGCATTTCTCATTTCATTATTGTTCCGGAGGAAAATGGATTCGAAATTAGTATCTGAATTTTCCGTTTTAAGAATTTAAACTCTTAAAATAATAAAATAGTTACAATTAGACAATTTTGTAAACAAAAGAATATCAAAAGTTATTTAATTTACAAGAAATGCCCTTCCCAAAAATGAATCCTGGTAAGAATTGTAATTCAAGTGAGACTCAACAACACTTTAACGAGCTCAAATTGGTAGTCAATATATATGTTTTGAGGTTAGTATCTGATGCAGATATAATATTTAAAAAATATTCTTAAGTATTTTAATTATTTGATATTAAAAGGATAATTATCTTTATTATTTTAGGGTTTAAAGGTTTCTTATATATAGTCGTATAGGCTTAAGTTTGTATTCAGTTTATGATTTGATTAATAAAATTGAGAGTTTTTTCTTTATTGTTCTTTGTTTTCGGTAGATCATTGGTGATCTCAATGAATTTAAGAAGACATTGATCTTAGGTATTCTTAGACTAAATAAGAACTTTGTGATTATCCTAGTTTTCCGGGTATTTTCAGAATCAACGGATTTCTAGTTCTATCCTATAAAGCTTCCGTCATCAGTTGGTATCAGAGCTGGTGTTTTGGTTTCTTAATCAAAACTCGATTATGGAATTATGAAGAATTTGTTCGTGGAAAGTGAAGAAATAGTCAACAAAATAATTATTGGAGATGCAATATTTGATGTTTATGATGATGGTCAGATTCAAGAAGAAGACAAACTGGCTGATCATGATGTAAACAATCTAAGCGATGAAGTTCCTTACCAACAAATTGGGTTTCTTCTTGCCGAAGTCAACAGATTGGAGGTTGGCAACTCACGTTCTGATGATTATGGTGCCAATTGGGCTTTGACAGAAAGTGGCCCAACAAGAGCTTTCACGCATCATCATAATAACCAGGAGCACATGGATTGTGTAAAGACCCTCGAGACAAAGCAACAAAACACTTGGTGGTGTGAAGAATTTTATCACGGGCTGGTTAGGAATCGCGAAGAGTCTTGCCATTGGATGGTTTGGAAAAAGAGAAAGAAAACAAAAATCGAAGATCACGGTTAAGATTCGAGGACGAATCTTCTCCAATCCGGAGAGAATGATGCAGATATAATATTTAAAAAATATTCCTAAGTATTTTAATTATTTGATATTAATAGAATAACTATCTTTATTATTTTAGGGTTTAAAGGTTTCTTATATATAGCTGCTAGGCTTAAGTTTGTATTCAGTTTATGATTTGATTAATAAAATTGAGAGTTCTCTCTTTATTGTTCCTTGTTTTCGGTAGATCATTGGTGATCTCAACGAATTTAAGAAGACATTGATCTTAGGTATTCTTAGACTAAATAAGATCTTTGTGATTATCCCAGTTTTCCGGATATTCTCAGAATCAACGGATTTTTAGTTATACCCTATAAAGCTTCCGCTACATCCGTATCTATACATGCTTACTCTTGCTCATCTAAAAAATCATCATACAAGATGGATGAGCTTAACATCTGTGCAAAAAGACAGCACTCAGCAGCTTTGCGGAAGAGACTGTTAGAGCATAGCATCGTTTAAGGGGCTGATTGGTTTTTCCCTACCATCTGCAAATGCATTTTTTGCGATTGGTAGTGGTTGTTGGCGTTTTGCAATAATCACAAAAAACTATATAAATCTACTTAAACCATTCCGAATCTCTTAAAATCAAAAGATGGTTCCCTCTAGCTTCTGCAGTTGGGGGCGGTAGCGGTTTGCTAAACAAATATTAAAATATTTTAATATTTTAAATTAAGTTTTAAAATGGAAATATTATAAATAAATTTATTTATACATTTCATATTTAAATTTAAATTTACCAACAGTATCAAAATTTATTTCATACAAAATTTAAACTAAAAATATTCACTATATTTTGTTAACATTAATATCTATATATAGAAAGATATATACATAAATAAACAAAAAATATTCTTTTAAAAGTTTTAATATTAATTTTCAAAAAAATATTTTACTGAAATTATAACTTTCATCTAAATTTAAAAATTAAATGAAAAACATAATATTGTTAATAATTATTATATTTTATTTCAATAATATGTTTTGATATTTTTACAGTGTTATAATACGTTAATGTTGGTAATTTATTATTAAACCGTTGCAGTATCTCATAATCAACCAGTAACAAATATCCCGCAAACGCAACAATTTTCAAACGTTGTGTCAGTTATACAAAACGCTTAATAATATTTGAAACCGTAACTATCCGCATCCGCAAATTCTCGCAACCACAACCGTGTCAACCCTCAAGTCTCTCTATCAAAGTTTCTTATGCATTTATATTAAATTTTAATAATTAAAATACAGTTATACAAATAAAAAATGACACTTGTAGAAGTGGTCTCTTCCCATCTGTGTAACATTTCTTTACAAAGAACCATTTCTCATCTCTTATTCTTTTCCTACTTAATTATGTTTTCGTATTCCTCACTAGAGACCATCGATGGTGCTCTGAGCCTCTGACGTCACTTTGTGAAAGCAACTGATTTTACTGTCTTCTTTTCTCCTCAATCTTTATATTACGTTTTGTGCCTCCCATATCGATGTTGTGACAAACAATGAATTATGCAGACAGAGATAGATTGTTTGCATGCATCTTGCTCTCCTAATATACCTTTACTCCATTGATTCGATTCTTCTTTGTGTTCTGAATTACCATTTTTACTACTTAAGTAAATACGCAAAAATCTTCCATTTAAATGGACTGATTATTCCTTTTTTGACAAGGATTGAAATATTTACCATGAATGTGGTCTACCACTTTGAGGATGTTCGAATTTTCCCATGTCAAAACCCTAACCTTACAGATAGTTCGGTGGGAGAGATTAAACACCCTAAATCCTCTCTTAGGCTACGACGTGATAACAGAGCGAGAGAGAGAGATGCTTGCGAAAAAAGTAGAAGTCCACACAGGGTTTTGGAGGAAAGAGTTATGACGAACATTGGGGTTAACTTAATTAAAAAGGATAATTTGACACGTATAGTCAGTCAAATAGAAAAGAATTATTTGAAAATATCCAACACTATATTCCCACATCGGTTGGTTATCATGTCGAGCAAAGGTTTATAAACAGTTGCATATTATAAAAGATTGTCAATTGGTGGGAGGTAGGAGTTCATGATTCAGATTCGTGGAGATGACATTCCGAAGATCAAACTGATTAAGGCTTCATCTCTATTGGATGACATGAACCAACCTGTTCTCTAACCGATTGACCTTTTTGAATTAATTGTTAAATATTATCGCAAATTAATAAATCGCATAACACATGTACTTAAGCGTAAAAGCTTTGACTAACGGGAATCACTAAATCACATCCCAAAGCCGATCCTCTGCAAATTTTCGTTTCGGACTCCAAATTTTAAGAGTTATCTATCAGTTTTGGGCTTCAAATTATAAATGAATTTCTATAAGATTATCTTAAAATGTTTATGCCCCTAAATCTCAGACCCGACATTATTAGGTGTATATACTTCCTTGTATACATGTACAATCTTACTTGAATAGATGCTATATACAGGCCACCCGATACCCGAACACGTATTCGAATCCGATCCCAAAAATCCCGAACCGGAATCCAAACCGAAGTAGTAAGATACCCTAACGGATTTTAAATTAGAAGAGATTAAATATCCAAATCCGGACGGATAATATCCAAACTCGGATGGATATCCGAAGATAACCGAACATGTGTATACTTAATCCTCTATTTCTAGTTTACTTCTCTCATTTTATTCAAATTATTTATACTAATTATGCATATAATTTAAGATTAAATAATATACATATAACTGCAAAAAAGATTTGTCACTCACGTAAAATGAATATCAAACTTCTTGTTTCATGTATTAACAAAAGTTGCATCCGAAATTTCCAAACAATAACTAGATTAATATCTTTCTATTTTCAAAGTTTTATCTTCAAACTTATTAATCATCTAACCTATTGAAAATTAGAAAATCAGTTGAGTTACTAATAAAATTTTAGTTACAAAGAAACTTGAGTTATGAAAATTTTAAATTTTTTCATTTTCAAAATCTAAATATCCGAACCCGACCCAAAATAACTGAACCCGAACTAAACAATCTGAACCCGATCTGATATGTAAAAATATCCGAACGGGTACTAGACCCCCAATATCGAAATATCCGAAACTTAGAAATGCCCGACTCAAACAGGAACAGGTACCTGAACGCCATGTCTATACGGTGTATAAATACTCCCTCACGTGTACATTTTCCCATAACGAAGTATCAACAACCCGAAACCAACATAACCAGAAGCCTGATTTGGATGTGACTGTTGGTCCAAAATGACGGTTGAAAAGCTAAGCGATGAAACACGAGAGCTCAGAAGGAAGTAGGCAGAGGTTTTGAGTCTTTTGACTCTCTAACTCCGATTACAACCTCGGAGCAGATGAAATTTTCCAACAATCAAATCAAAGAGGCAGTGACATCCCCACAAACTTCTTGCAGTGGCTTGAAGAACTAGAGCTTAAGCCCCACTCAAGCAAGGCGACACAACTACGGTGAGTGAACTTACTGCACAGAGGGTACATCACCGGGCTAGTTCTTAAAGCCCACACGACACTGATATGCAGCGAGAGACCACCAAATTGAAGAGGCGCCGAGGTTAGCCAAGATTTAGATCCGATACAGAGGTTCTAAGTGCAACCTCCAACGCCGCTTTACTTGCAGGAAGAAGAGAAGCTATGGACAGTCTCGGAAGCGCAGCCAAACAGAGGATGTGGGAACTGGGCGAATCAGAAGTATGAAGGAGGCAGCGATGCTCCAACAAACCCCGTTTCTTAAGAGGACCAGATCTACTAGATCTGTCACCACAAACCAACGAAAGCAACACCAACAAGGCCCCTCGACTAAACCCCATCACCAATTCCTTACTCATGCTCCACAGAAGACATGGACACCCACGACCTCGGTTTTAGGTTCACTAGAGGAGAACCAGAGCATACAGTATGTTGGAGTAGTGAAGGGAGAGAGAAGAAAGGTGGGAGGTAGTGGCTGGAAGCAGAGCAAACAGAAAAAGTGGTGGTGGCGAAATGGCCATTAGCCACCTGAAAGAAATCTGGATCTGAGTTCCGGCAAAATAGTTTTAGGAAAGAGAAAGAGTATTTTTCGTCAAAGAGAAACCTTTTGGCCTTAAGCTCAAAGTCCGTGGATAGATGATGTCGACATGTTTTTTATAACATTTTTTATTTCCCGTATATGTTGGTATATGTTGAAATACTTTAAAATTGTTTTGATTATCACTAAAATGTACTTATATTTTTTGGTTATTTGTCTAGAAATAACTTTCAGGTTGATTGTGTTTGAAATGGAATAGTGAAATAAATGGGTGCAATCTATCGAAAAGTGGTATGCAATATTATTTGTTCAAAAACATGTGGAATTTCCATGGTTAATAAAAAGTATTTCAAAGCTCCCAAAATTAATGCTCACGCTTGTGTGCCCACGTACCTAGAGAGAACTTCGAGGGCACACTTGAGAGGTGCCCATAAACGCACTAATATTATTCCCTCTGTTTAAATTTGTAAGTAGTTTTAGATAAAAGCACTAATAATAAGAAATCTATTACTTTTTAAAAAGTATCATTTAATATATGAATTCAACCAATTATGAAAAAACTAGCATATTTTTATTGGTTACACAATAGTATATAATAAATTCAAAAGCTACATTAAAATGTTAAAAACTACTTATATTTTGAAACAAAATTTTTTTGCTAAAACTACTTAGAATATGAAACGGAGAGAGTACATTTTTTGTCAATGGGGCCGAGAAAAGTGGAAAAGTTTGCATACATATTGCTTGGACTCTTTTAACCAGTCTATCAGGTTGTGTGGCCGCTAGCAGAAACATTTGGGAATGAATGGCCAACATGTATCTTACCAAAAATCTGTCTTTGGTAAGGATTCAAGCATGATAAGTAAATCATTCCTACTTTTCCGAGCTTCTAGAACTCATAAAAGGGAATGGTTCTCATAAATCATGGACTTTTAGTTACGTGTAAACTCTTTACAGTTCGAATGAAAAAAATGATAAAAGCTAGTTAACTCGCAGCCACTGGAAAGATAAGACATGAAACATCATGTACTGTCACTCTATCAGGCGTCTAATTACACTTGGATGGAGACATTAATTCCACGATAATAGTTGTTGAACCCATGATCCAATAATTAAGGGAGTTTCATTTTAGCAATGTTACATCATTTCGATGTGTTAAACAATGGTTATTTTAATCCTTTCAAAAAAAACAATGGTTATTTTAAACTTAGAAAATATGGATTTTTTTCGTAACATGAAAATATGATTAAAATAAGCGTAAACGACAAACACAACGACGACCTTCCTTTGGTTAATATATTTTTTTTTGCGACCGCTAATTTAGTTAATTATCTAAGGTAAGAGGATCATTGAAAACAATTGACTTAAAAATAAATTATAAATATAACATACGACAAATAATTTTTTTTTTGTTGTTGACAAAAAAATTATAAATATAAGATCCGGCAATGCACCAATTGTGTCGACATTATGAACTTGAGTAAACCAGACAGAAAAGCAGAGAGATTAAACAATTATGACAAAGTTACGAAAATTTGACTATAAATAGATCACCACACATGGATATGTCTCATAAAATTAAGTTTACTGACAAAAAAAAGAGCAAAGCAAAACCAAAAGAAATGGCGAAGAACCTTAGCTCCGTCACCTTCAGCGTTCTCTTGATTGTCCTCTTGATGGCCTCTACTGGTATTAATTAACTTAATGAAGTCATCTGCTATTCTTTGCAGTTAATTGCCTTTTAAATATCTTGCACTGATGATTTTGATGAATATGTCAACATGTAGAAATTCTCAAAATTGAGGCTATGAACATCAAGGCTAGATGCCTTCCACAGGGATGCAAAAATGCTACATTCTCCGAGGAGTGCGGCGTGGAGCCATTCCCAGGTTCAAATAACGACTGCTGTCACTGTTGCGTAGCCAAATATGGGAGGGAGGCAGTCTGTAAAGGAGTTGTTGAGGGACCAGACAAACACTGTCATTGCTACAAAGAACGTGTTTGAAATAACCTCAGACAATTACCAAGTGTAATTGTGTAACTTGTGTGTTTCATTTGGTGTAAAGATATTACATGTGTGTATGTTTATGTTCAACTTTCTTTTGCTTCCAAATAAGACATCATGTGTGAAATTTTGATTCAGTCTGAATATTCAATTTTTTTTTGTTTGCATTTCTCATTTCATTATTGTTCCGGAGGAAAATGGATTCGAAATTAGTATCTGAATTTTCCGTTTTAAGAATTTAAACTCTTAAAATAATAAAATAGTTACAATTAGACAATTTTGTAAAAAAAAGAATATCAAAAGTTATTTAATTTACAAGAAATGCCCTTCCCAAAAATGAATCCTGGTAAGAATTGTAATTCAAGTGAGACTCAACAACACTTTAACGAGCTCAAATTGGTAGTCAATATATATGTTTTGAGGTTAGTATCTGATGCAGATATAATATTTAAAAATATTCTTAAGTATTTTAATTATTTGATACTAATAGGATAATTATCTTTATTATTTTAGGGTTTAAAGATTTCTTATATATAGTCGTCTACGCTTAAGTTTATATTCAGTTTATGATTTGATTAAAAAAATTGAGAGTTCTCTCTTTTTTGTTCTTTGTTTTCGGTAGATCATTGGTGATCTCAACGAATTTAAGAAGACATTGATCTTAGGTATTCTTAGACTAAATAAGAACTTTGTGATTATCCTAGTTTTCCGAGTATTCTCAGAATCAACGGATTTCTAGTTCTATCCTATAAAGCTTCCGTCATCAGTTGGTATCAGAGCTGGTGTTTTGGTTTCCTAATCAAAGCTCAATTATGAAATTACGAAGAATTTGTTTGTGGAAAGTGAAGAAATAGTCTACAAAATAATTATTGGAGATGCAATATTTGATGTTTATGATGATGAAGGTCAGATTCAAGAAGAAGACAAACTGGCTGATCACGATGTAAACAATCTAAGTGATGAAGTTCCTTACCAACAAATTGGGTTTCTTTTTGCTGAAGTCAACAGATTGGAGGTTGGCAACTCACGTTCTGATGATTATGGTGCCAATTGGGCTTTGACAGAAAGTGGCCTAACAAGAGCTTTCACGCATCATCATAATAACCAGGAGCACATGGATTGTGTAAAGACCCTCGACACAAAGCAACAAAACACTTGGTGGTGTGAAGAATTTTATCACGGGCTGGTTAGGAATCGCGAAGAGTTTTGCCATTGGATGGTTTGGAAAAAGAGAAAGAAAACAAGAAGAGTTTTGCCATTGGATGGTTTGGAAAAAGAGAAAGAAAACAAAAATCGAAGATCACGGTTAAGATTCGAGGACGAATCTTTTCTTGGAGAGAATGATCCAGATATAATATTTAAAAATATTCTTAAGTATTTTAATTATTTGATATTAATAGAATAATTATCTTTATTATTTTAGGGTTTAAAAGTTTCTTATATATAGCTGCTAGGCTAAAGTTTGTATTCAGTTTATGATTTGATTAATAAAATTGAGAGTTCTCTCTTTATTGTTCCTTGTTTTCGGTAGATCACTGGTGATCTCAACGAATTTAAGAAGACACTGATCTTAGGTATTCTTAGACTAAATTAGATCTTTGTGATTATTCTAGTTTCCGAGTATTCTCAGAATCAACGGATTTTTAGTTATATCCTATAAAGCTTCCGCTACATCAGTATCTATACATGCTTACTCTTTCTCATCTAAAAAATCATCATACAAGATGGATGAGCTTAACATCTGTGCAAGAAGACATCACTCAGCAGCTTTGCGGAAGAGACTGTTAGAGCATAGCATCGTTTAAGGGGCTGACTGGTTTTCCCCTACCATCGCAAACACATTTTTTGCGATTAGTAGTGGTTGTTGGCGTTTTGCAACAATCACAAAAAACTATATAAATCGATTTAAACCGTTCCGAATCTCTTAAAATCAAAAGCAGGTTCCCTCTACCATTTGCAGTTGCGGGCGGTAGCGGTTTGATAAATAAATATTAAAATATTTTAATATTTTAAATTAAGTTTTAAAATGGAAATATTATAAATAAATTTATATATACATTTAATATTTAAATTTAAATTCACCAACAGTATCATAATTTATTTCATAAAAAAATTAAACTAAAACTATTCACTATATTTTTTTAAACATTAATATCTATATATAGAAAGATATATACATAAATAAACAAAAAAAATATTCTTTTCAAAGTTTTAATATAAATTTTCAAAAACAAATTTTACTGAAATTATAACTTTCATCTAAATTGAAAATTAAATGAAAAACATAATATTATTAGTAATTATTATATTTTATTTCAATAATATGTTTTGATATTTTTACAGTGTTATAATACGTTAATGTTGGTAATTTATTATTAAACCGTTGCAGTATCTCATGATTAACCAGTCACAAATATCCCGCAAACGCAACAATTTTCAAACGTTGTGTCAGTTATACAAAACGTTTAATAATATTTGAAACTATAACCACCCGCATCCACAAATTCTCGCAACCACAACCGCGTCAACCCTCAAGCCTCTCTATCACAGTTTCTTATGCATTTATGTTAAATTTTAATAATTAAAATACAGTTATACAAATAGAAAAGGACACTTGTAGAAGTGGTCTCTTCCCATATGTGTAACATTTCTTTACAAAGAACCATTTCTCATCTCTTATTCTTTTTCCTAATTAATTATGTTTTTGTATTCCTCACTAGAGACCATCGATGGTGCTCTGAGCCTCTGACGTCACTTTGTGAAAGCAACTGATTTTACTGTCTTCTTTTCTCCTCAATCTTTATATTACGTTTTGTGCCTCCAATATCGAGGTTGGGACAAACAATGAATTATGCAGACAGAGATAGATTGTTTGCATGCATCTTGCTGTCCTTATACACTTTTACTCCATTGATTCGATTCTTCTTTGTGTTCTGAATTACCATTTTTACTACTTAAGTAAATACGCAAAAATCTTCCATTTAAATGGACTGATTATTCCTTTTTTGACAAGGATTGAAATATTTACCATGAATGTGGTCTACCACTTTGAGGATGTTCGAATTTTCCCATGTCAAAACCCTAACCTTACAGATAGTTCGGTAGGCGAGATTAAACACCCTAAATCCTCTCTTAGGCTACGACGTGATAACAGAGCGAGAGAGAGAGATGCTTGCGAAAAAAGTAGAAGTCGACACAGGGTTTTGGAGGAAAGAGTTATGACGAACATTAGGGTTAACTTAATTAAAAAGGATAATTTGACACGTATAGTCATTCAAATAGAAAAGAATTATTTGAAAATATCCAACACTATATTCCCACATCGGTTGGTTATCATGTCGAGCAAAGGTTTATAAACAGTTGTATATTATGAAAGATTGTCAATTGGTGGGAGGTAGGAGTTCATGATTCAGATTCGTGGAGATGACATTCCGAAGATCAAACTGATTAAGCCTTCATCCCTATTGGATGACATGAACCAACCTGCTCTCTAACCGATTGACCTTTTTGAATTAATTGTTAAATATTATCGCAAATTAATAAATCGCATAACACATGTACTTAAGCGTAAAAGCTTTGACTAACGGGAATCGCTAAATCACATCCCAAAGCCGATCCTCTGCAAATTTTCGTTTCGGACTCCAAATTTTAAGAGTTATCTATCAGTTTTCGGCTTCAAATTATAAATGAATTTCTATAAGTGTCTTAAAATGTTTATGCCCCTAAATGTTAGAGCCGACATTATTAGGTGTATATGCTTCCTTGTATACATGTACATTCATACTTGAATAGATGCTATGTACAGGCCACCGGATACCCGAACCTGTATTCGAATCTGACCCCAAAAAATCCGAACCGGAATCCAAACCGAAGTAGTAAGATACCCTAACGGGTTTTAAATTAGAAGAGATTGAATATTCAAACCCGGACGGATAATATCCAAATCCAAATGGATATCCGAAGATAACCGAACATGAGTATACTTAATCCTCTATTTCTAGTTTACTTCTCTCATTTTATTCAAATTATTTATACTAATTATACATATAATTTAAGATTAGATAATATACATATAATTGCAAAAAAGATTTGTCACTCACGTAAAATGAATATCAAGCTTCTTGTTTCAAGTATTAACAAAAGTTGCATCCGAAATTTCCAAACAATAACTAGATTAATGTCTTTCTATTTTCAAAGTTTTATCTTCAAATTTATTAATCATCTAACCTATTAAAAATTATAAAATCAGTTGAGTTACAAATAAAATTTTAGTTACAAAGAAACTTGAGTTATGAGAATTTTAAATTTTTAACTTTTTAAAATCTAAATATCCGAGCCCGACCCAAAATAACTGAACCCGAACTGAAAAATTTGAACCCGATCTGATATGTAAAAATATCCGAACGGGCATTAGACCCCCAATATCGAAATATCCGAAACTTAGAAATGCCCGACTCAAACAGGAACAGGCACCTGAACGCCATGTCTATACGGTGTATAAATACTCCCTCACGTGTACATTTTCCCATAACGAAGTATCAACAACCTGAAACCAACATAACCAGAAGCCTGATTTGAATGTGACTGTTGGCTCAAAATGACGGTTGAAAAGCTAAGCGATGAAACACGAGAGCTCAGAAGGAAGTAGGCAGAGGTTTTGAGTCTTTTGACTCTCTAACTCCGATTACAACCTCGGACCAGATGAAATTTTCCAACAATCAAATCAAAGAGGCAGTGACATCCCCACAAACTTCTTGCAGTGGCTTGAAGCACTAGAGCTGAAGCTCCACTCGAGCAAGGCGACACAACTATGGTGAGTGAACTTACTGCACAGAGGGTACATCACCGGGCTAGTTCTCAAAGCCCACACGACACTGATATGCAGCGAGAGACCACCAAATTGAAGAGGCGCCGAGGTTAGCCAAGATTTAGATCCGATACAGAGGTTCTAAGTGCAACCTCCAACGCCGCTTTACTTGCAGGAAGAAGAGAAGCTCTGGACAGTCTCGGAAGCGCAATCAAACAGAGGATGTGGGAACTGGGCGAATCAGAAGTATGAAGGAGGCAGCGATGCTCCAACAAACCCTGTTTCTTAAGAGGACCAGATCTACTAGATCTGTCACCACAAACCAACGAAAGCAACACCAACAAGGCCCCTCGACTAAACCCCATCACCAATTCCTTACTCATGCTCCACAGAAGACATGGACACCCATGACCTCGGTTTTAGACCCACTAGAGGAGAACCAGAGCATACAGTATGTTGGAGTAGTGAAGGAAGAGAGAAGAAAGGTGGGAGGTAGTGGCTGGAAGCAGAGCAAATAGAAAAAGTGGTGGTCGCGAAATGGCCATTGGCCACCTGAAAGCAATCTGGATCTGAGTTCCGGCAAAATAGTTTTAGGAAAGAGAAAGAGTATTTTTCGTCAAAGAGAAACCTTTTGGCCTTAAGCTCAAAGTCCGTGGATAGATGATGTCGACATGTTTTTTATAACATTTTTTATTTCCCGTATATGTTGGTATATGTTGAAATACTTTAAAATTGTTTTGACTATCACTAAAATATACTTATATTTTTTGGTTATTTGTCTAGAAATAACTTTAAGGTTGATTGTGTTTGAAATGGAATAGTGAAATAAATGGGTGCAGTCTATCGAAAAGTGGTATGCAATATTATTTGTTCAAAAACATGTGGAATTTCCATGGTTAATAAAAAAGTATTTCAAAGCTCCCAAAATTAATGCTCACGCTTGTGTGCCCACGTACCTAGAGAGAACTTCGAGGGCACACGTGAGAGGTGCCCATAAACATTATTCCCTCTGTTTCAATTTGTAAGTAGTTTTAGATACAAGCATTAATATTAAGAAATCTATTATTTAAAAAAAAATATTATTTAATATATGAATTCAACCAATTATGAAAAAATCAGCATATTTTTATTGGTTACACAATATATAATAAATGCAAAAGCTACATTAAAATGCTAAAAACTACTTATATTTTAAAACAAAGTTTTTTTGCTAAAACTATTTAGAATATGAATCGGAGGGAGTACATTTTTTGTCAATGGGGCCGAGAAAAGTGGAAAAGTTTGCATACATATTGCTTGGACTCTTTGGGCCAGCCTACCAGGTTGTGTGGCCGCTAGCAGAAACATTCGTGAATGAATGGCCAACATGTATCTTTCCAAAATTCTGTACGGTCTTTGGAAAGGATTCAAGCATGATAAGTAAATCATTCCTACTTTTCCGAGCTTCTAGAACTCATAAAAGGGAATGGTTCTCATAAATCATGGACATTTTATTACGTGTAAACTCTTTACAGTTCGAATGAAAAAGATGATAAAAGCTAGTTAACTCGCAGCCACTGGGAAGATAAAAATATGAAACATCATGTACTGTCACTCTGTCAGGCGTCTAATTACATTTGGATGGAGACATTAATTAAACGATAATAGTTGTTGAACCCACGATCCAATAATTAAGGGAGTTTCATTTTAGCAATGTTACATCATTTCAATGTGTTAAACAATGGTTATTTTAAACTTAAGAAAATATGGATTTTTTGTAACATAAAAATATGAACTAAATAAGGTTAAACGACAAAAACAACGACGACCTTCCTTTGGTTAATATATACTTTTGCGACCGCAACTTTAGTTAATTATCTAAGGTAAGAGGATCATTGAAAACAATTGACTTGAAAAATAAATTATAAATATAACATCCGGCAATGCACAATTGTGTCGACATTATGAACTTGAGTAAACCCGACAGAAAAGCAGAGAGATTAAACAATTATGACAAAGTTACGAAAAATTGACTATAAATAGGTCACCACACATATGGATATGACTCGCAAAGCAAAGTAAAAGAAAAAGCAGAGCAGAACCAAAAGAAATGGCCAAGAAGCTTAACTCCGGCACCTTCACCGTTCTCCTGCTTGTCCTCTTGATGGCTTCGACTGGTATTAATTAACTTAATGAAGCCATCTGTTATTCTTTGCAGTTAATTGCCTTTTAAATATCTTGCACTGATGATTTTGATGAATATGTCAACATGTAGAAATTCTCAAAATTGAGGCTATGAACATCAAGGCTAGATGCCTTCCACAGGGATGCAAAAATGCTACATTCTCCGAGGAGTGCGGCGTGGAGCCATTCCCAGGTTCAAATAACGACTGCTGTCACTGTTGCGTAGCCAAATATGGGAGGGAGGCAGTCTGTAAAGGAGTTGTTGAGGGACCAGACAAACACTGTCATTGCTACAAAGAACGTGTTTGAAATAACCTCATACAATTACCATGAGTAATTGTGTAACTTGTGTGTTTCATTTGGTGTGCGGACATTACATGTGTGTATGCTTATGTTCGGGATTCGTTTGTTTCCCAATAAAACATCAAGGGCAAAGCATACCATTGCTTGCCCCGAAGTGTGAGCTCATGTTGTGTGCAACTTTGTATTTTTCTGAATATTCAACTGTTTTTTTTTGTTTGCGTTCGTCATTTCATCCCCGCCGCCCGCATTCAAATTTCTGTCCCAAGAAATCATACATTAATATTGCCACATCTTGAGGTATAGATTGACTTGGATTGGATAGAAAGATCAATTTTTAAGATGCATGGTCGTGTCGTTTCAATTAATTAACTCAAAGTGCAATATTTATTGATAGTTTGTACTCAATCACTAAAACTGACAATGATCAATTCAATATATGCATCAAATGGTATTATTGAAGCAAAACAATAAACATTTTTTATGTTTTAGGACAATGATCAATTCAATATATGCTTCAAATCCCATAACTTTTATGTTTTAGCAAAACATTTCTTTTATAATTAAATAATATACATGATTATAAAACTTTTAAGTCTGTATGTCACATTTTTAACAAATTTGGTTAACTTTATTGTAAAAATT
This sequence comes from Brassica juncea, assembly GCA_018703725.1. Taxonomy (NCBI): domain Eukaryota; kingdom Viridiplantae; phylum Streptophyta; class Magnoliopsida; order Brassicales; family Brassicaceae; genus Brassica; species Brassica juncea. Next base: position 46,595,573 of record CM031938.1, read on the forward strand.
GATTAGAAAATAATCCGATTTGAAACTAATATAAATTTGGTTAGAGAATGATCTCACATAACTAGGTCTGGGCAAATGAACCGAACCCAAGAATCTGAAACGAATCCGATCCGATAAAAATGCATCCGAACTGATCCAAGCCCGACATAAATACTGAATGGAACTTGTTTTATGATATTTCGGGTTATGGGTATTATCCGAACCGAATCCGAACCTAAATGAATATCCGATAGAACCCGAAATATTTAAAATCCCAAAAAAGAACTTGTACCAAATATGATCTCAATTCCTAATATGTATCCAAAATATATATTATTGAACATCAAAGTAATTATCTATTACATGAAGGTTGATGGTTGAAGGTGACAGTTGAGGCTTGGAATTTTTAGATTTTAGTTTTGTTTTTGTTGAATAATGTTTTTCATTTCATGAGAGCACTTAGTTTTCGTTTTATGCTTTCATTTATTTGATTTTGAATGATAACGTTTGATGTTTTTTTCTTATTTTTGATCGACTTTACTAATATTTTGGATACAATATAGGTACAAATCAAATACTTTAAAACCGAAGAACCGATTTTACTTATGTTTTGGTCACAAAATAAGTATAAATCAGGTACTTTTAAACCGAATAACTGATTGAAACCCGAACCCGAAAGTATATCGGGTTGTACCGGTTTTTTTGAAGATTTACCAATCCTGACCCGAACCCGATAAAATCCGAACCGGTTCCGAACCAAACTTTAATATAACTCGAATGAGACTGATTTTTATAAACCTGAAAAACCGAGACCCGGTTGGATAAACCGAAATCCGATTGTGACCCCGAATGCCCAGGCTTACACATAACTAAAAATTTATAGTTTACTAATCATTAATTCAGTGACACAAAATTGTAATTATTAATAAAAAGGACTGTTATTTAGTATCCTCTGAGATAAAAAAAAAAAGAGAGTTTTTGTGATATTTTTAGGTATTTCATTTTAAGAAACTATAGACAGGCTATGAAAATCTCTCTCAATAACATCCTCTAATTTTTTTTTCAACTAACATCCTCTTAATTTTCAAATCGAAAAGAGAACTCTTCCGATCTCTATAATATTATTTGAGAAGTCATTTTCCTAGGTGTCGCGCTCACGTTTAATCTCATGGTGGTTGATTACTATGATACCCTTAATGAATTTAAAATATTACATTAAATATATTATTTCCTTTTTAAAATTTCCAAATAACAATATAAAATAAAAAAGATAACATTTATAAAGTTTAAAAACTAATTTAAAAACGAAAATATATTTATATATAATATGATTTCCTAAAAAAAGAAAATTCACAAAATAGTAATATTTTATTTAAAAGATATTTTTCACTAACATAAAATATACTTGTGAAGTAATAAAATACTTTACTTATATCTATATCTTCTTTGATGAAAATAATATTTTTATCTATCTATTTTCTTAGATTATTACATAAAACAATTAAGTAACATAAACTGATATATGTTTAATTGACAAAAAATAATTTATAATTAGTATTATTGAAATGTTTTTTTCATATATTTAGTTGACTATTAAGATATTACAGAAAAAATCTAAATTATATTTTACTTATATAATATAATTTCTCAAAAACAATCACATTTTTACTGCATATTTTAAGAGATTAAAAAAAATAAAATAATAAACATCTTTTGATCAAATAACTACAACATGAGTGACTCGACTAATCCTTCTTATATCTAAAATCATAGATTTAACTAAAATAAGATTATATAATTGATTTATTTTATATGAATATATAAATATATAATAATAATATATTTATTTTATAAATTAAAATTATAGGATGACTTAAAACATATTAGCAAGTAAAAAATAAAATATTAACTCACTGTAACAATTTAGTTCTTTTGTAAAATTTTCATATATGTATGAGACTTTAGAATATTATCATTGTATTAATTTATGTAATTTGGAATTAGACACTTTAGTTTATTTTTTTTATTTCATTCTAAGCATAATGTATCTTAAGTTATACATAATCTTACTAAAATATACTTACATATCTAAGACAACAACCAACCTAAATGTAAATAAGAAAATTAATCAAAAAATTAATATTTTTGAATAAAAAATATTATAGTCAAATTCAAAAAAATAGTTGAAATCCAATATGTCCGAATGATAACTAAATCGACTGTAAAAACAACAAAACCGATTAGATATAAAATACCTAAAATCATATGTATAATTAAAGTAATATAATATTATTAATATAAATTATACATACAAATTATAAATTAATTTAAAACTAAAAGCTAATATCAATAAATTATTATTATAGTATATTTTCTTTATAAATATTTATGTCCGTGCATGAGCACGGAAAAATCACCTAGTGAACTTTTATTAGGGGAAATCATAATGATTTAATAAATTTTACAAAAAAAAAATTATTATTTAATAAAATAAAGTCCACAATCGACATAACCCATCACCTAATACATGGACCATACATGATACATTGATCATTATCGTTAACTCTATCATGTATCACAGTTACTACACACCGAACGTATTCTCCGTCTTCAAGACTCGAACACCATCAAGAAGGATGAACTTTACTCCCAGATGCAGTCTTCCAAGCAGATCTCATCGACGCCGCAGCTGACCCCATCGCCGCCGCAATATGCCTTTTCGCGGCGATCGTAGCCGCTTTCTCCAATAAATTCCCCGTTCTCCGAGCAGTCTCCGCCTTCTCCTCGAGCTCTCTCAACTCCGCCGCCTCCATCCTCTCCATCTCCTCCAACGTCCGCCTGTACTCCTCCATCCCCCACTCCATATCCCTAACACAGCACTCACAAATTTCAGATCTGAGAAAAAATCGAAAACTTAGAAAAAGGTTTGAAAATTAGATATACCGATCGAGTTCAGCTTCGGCTTCACGGATAGATTCTTCGGCGGCTTCGAGCTCTTGTTGCTGCTCGGCTTCGAGCGCTGCCCAAGCCTTGTAGGAATCGAGTTCGAAGAGACGCATGAGGTCTTCGATCGTGGAAGGGTCGAATGTTTTGTCGACGAGGGCTTGGTCGGAGAGGAGAGTGAAGTGGTGAATCAGGGCTTCCATGATGTTTGGTGTGAATCGAAAAGGAGGAGATGGTAAGGAGAGAATCGTATGCTTCTTTCTTTCTAGGTGGGAATCTCAACAAGTGGATGATGATAATAATGGAAGGCAGAGAAAGAAATAGAGATAGGAAAATTTAATTACCGTTAACGATGTTTGACATTTTGTCAAAAGATGAAATGATGGAACAACTTTTATTTTTTATCTTTTTCTGTATTAGTGGCCTATATTGAGTACATACGGTCTATAGTAATACTCTATGAAAATAGATCTTTTGTCGTGATTTGTAATTTCCACAGAGTAAATGAGAAAATATTAAAAGTTGAAATGAGAAGAAAAATATAGAAATGGTGCTCAATCACCTAAATCTCCCATAAAGAAATGGAGTTACTTTCGTTTAATCTAAAGTAATAAAAAGTGTATGTTTTCGTTTTTTTTGCTTAAACAGTAACTAAAGCAAATAAAACAATAATTCTACTTGATTGGTAACTATATAGTATTAGTCAAAGAAAAACTATATAGGTACGTGAGAATAATAAAATTTTCGCCTATGTTATTTACTTTAGAATGCTAACCAATCATAGAGTGGAATAACATCATCCATATATCATATAAGAATTTATAATATTCGGTTTTATATTAATTTATATTAAAGGATCCAGAGGCTTGAACCTTAAAAGAAAAACTAAGTAAAGCTTATTGAATTAGCACTTCCCTATTTTACAATAATGCAAAGTTACATGAAGATCATCCCATTTGATTATATCAACTATTTTACAAGTATGTATAGTTATAAGACTATCAATATTAAAAAAAACTATCAATATTATTTAAAAGTATATATTGAATGAAAAACAGATCATTTACTCTTTCTGAAAAAAACAGATAATTTATTCGAAATCACATGTATCATGCAGTGGTCTCCGATTTTATTTAAAACATATGAAATGAACAATCTATAAGTTCCACACTTGTGCCTTGGACCTTTTGGCAGGCCTTGGACATGTGGAGCTAGACTCCGCTCTTTTTTCAGTGATCGTAGATTTACGAGCCTCCAAGAATAGTACACCGCACTCCAGAACTTCGCAGCCAAAATTACAATTGAAGTCAAACTTGAACAATTTGGTCGTACTACGACGAGTCCCCAAATACGTTGTCGGACCATCGTAGTCAGGTGGCAAAACACACTCAAACATGCATATATGATCCACTTTAAGCTCCGGCTGGTTCGACATATATGTGTAATACTTCTTTATAGGATCTCCACGAAAGCTTGTGTAGAAAGATGTGTGACAACTTTCGAATCTTTTCCCCGCTGCTAGCACTAGACATACCTTAAAGCTTGAGAAACTCACAGATCCATCGAATGTGAAAAGACCATAAACGCTGTTACCAATATATCGGTGAGTGAAGTATGCGGGCACTTGTCCTCCAGGTAAGATGGCAACCTCATAAACAGATTGGTGGATCATTTCTTGTGCGTTATGATCTAGATTCAAGCAGTTAGTGAAGTTGAGGCGGATGCTTGGGTTACGAAAGGGTTCATGTAAATTTTGAAGTGACTCACAGTTTAAAGCTGTTAAGTGGCGTACTGAGTAAGGAATCTTCGGTAGATACACGAGACTGACGCAAAAGGAGACGTCGATCATGCGCAGGCGGCGTAACCGTATGAGGTAGTTTGTGATAGCCACCAGTTTAGTATTACCCCTCAAACATAGCGCGTCCAAAATATAAGGAACATTAATTAATACCCTCACCTCAGTACCTTCCATGCAAATTTCTTCAATTCTACGCCACGACTTGACTGATGGTGGAACCTCAGTGATCGCGGTGCCTTTTATTTTCAGATAATTTATATTTGTTGAAATCTCTGGGAATGTTCTCAGTCGAGGGCAATTTCTGAGGTGAAGGTGAGATAGAGAAGCTAAGTTTATGTTGGTTGGGATGATCTCTAGACTTGTGCAACAAGACATCTCTAACAAGCTCAGCTTATGAAGGTTCCGTATAGAAGAAGGAAGCTCCACCAAAGACTCACACCAACTCAAATCCAATCTCTCCAGGCTTGTTGCTTCCAAAAGATTTGGAAAGCTTTCAAGATTCGAAGAGTTGCTCAAATTCATAATCTTGAGATTTCTAAGCGGCTGCACACAAACATAACGATTAAGTCAGATCAAAATGTTGGTGATTGACTGTCAAATTAATCACAATAAGTATTAATAGCGAAAGCCAAAAACTTCATTCGTTTATAACAAAACATGGTATATATTACACACCGATATGGAAAGGGAAACTCTAAACGAGCTTACATATACATCGATCGATCTTAAAACTATATATATGATTAGTAATTTATACCCTTAAATCTTCAAAAACTTTTAGATAGCTTGATATGCTTGCTTCTCTTTTAACACTTGAAAACATAACACAGCGAAAATATAGCCGTAGGAACAATCTGAAGTAATTTGTTAATTATTTTCTATGAGTATGAGTATTTTAGCTTTCAACTTTTTTCTAAAGTTAATCAAAGTGTTATGGCCCGAACTCCATACACCTCTCCGTAGGTAGAAAAATATTTTCACCCTCCAAGTAGGAATTGAACTATGCTAAGGCTAAAAAACGCACAACGCTAGTCTTGATGTTTCTAGAACTGACTTGTTGATGACCTATTTGGATAGTTTTCAGTTTTGGTTTATGTTATGTGTATGCAAAAAAATATATATATATATATATATACACTACCTGGAAATGAAAAGATGTGAAAAACAAAAACATGGAATTAAAAATTAGTAACAGTTGTTTATATAACCTGAGCATTGTCTCCCCATAGCGTTTTAAGCTTGCTATGAGACATGTTGAGTTCCACGAGACATTCCGTTCGGAAACGAGAAGGCAAGAACATGTGCGGATACGCCTCCCAGTGCAATAGCCTTAGTTGTGGCAGATAACTTAGACCTTCTTCTGATAACTTCAGTTTATTTGTATTTGCATCATTACTCATGTAGATTCTTATATATAAAAGATTCCTCATATTTTCAAATGCTTTCTCACTTATATAAAATTCTTCGTTGAGGTCACACATATCTACCGACATACCTAAGACAGAATCCGTGCCCTGCAAAGTAAAGAAAAATATAGTTTCTTTTAATACTATATAGAAAAACTTTAGCACAGACTACAAAATCTTTCAAGCATTCATCATAAATATTAATTTTGGTAGGTCAATGATGTAAGAAAGATGGATTGAACTCACAGTATTATTCGAAAGAACGCCACAAATTTCTGTAGCACTCATCAAGAATTGACGTTTTCCTGGCTCGTTCACAAATTGCTCGCGAACAACTTCTCTGCCCAACTGTCGTAGCAAGGAGTGCATCACCACTTTACCATCCTCATATATTTGTACGAGAGACCGATCAGCCAAGACTTTAAGTCCAAAGCTAACATCCAAGTCACTATTAGCTACCACCATCTGCTTCACATAGGTTTCATGATGACCGTTAAAAAGACATGCAATGTGAAGAAATAGAGCTTTGTCATCTTTGTGTAAGCCCTCGTACCCGACTTTTAATAGTTTCTCGATCTCTCCATTGAGTCTAGTTTTTAGTGTAGGCAGAGAAACTTCCCACTCCTCCTTAATTTTTCCTCTCATAAATGAACCAAGAACGCGTAGACCTAAGGGAAGATGACCAGCCAGAGCTGCAAATTCAACTGAAATATCCTTGAATTCATCGGAGGGAGAGCATTCTCTGAAGGCGTGTTGGCAGAATATAGCAAGAGCTTCTTCTCTTGATGGAAAAGCCACCTTGTAAACATGGCTGATATTGTGTGAAGTCAAAAGTTGTTTGTTTCGCGTAGTCACTATGATTCTGCTCTTGTTACCAAACCATTGAGTTTCCTTTGCTAAAGCTTGGAGTTGCTCAATGTTGTCCACATCATCAAGAACGACTAGGACTTTCTGGTTCTTTAGTCTTTCCTTTATTGCGCCTAAATGGCGTATTCTCAAACCGTGTTGATCAAGAAGTTTTGACAGAAACCTTTGTTGTAAGCCCAGCTTTAAACCATAGCTATCGAGGTTAGTTCCACCATAACTTTCGCTCACGTTCTCCATAAAGACAGAAAGTTTGAAGTTTTCATGAAATCGGTTATATAAAGCTCTAGCTATAGTGGTCTTACCAATGCCTGCAGGACCCCATATCCCTACCAACCTCACTTCTCGAGACTCAAGACATAGCAAAGTCTTCATCGTTGCAATGTGAGATTCAATTCCAACTAAGTCATCGAAATCTCTTGATGGTGTCGCATTTAATTTATCTAATACATCCTTGGCAATTGTTGTGATCATGTCTGCTTCATTGTCCCTGGCAATAATAAAAGAAATCATACCATTAAATAAGGGTATCTATGATTGGTGTAAGAAATTTGATTATAAGGTCGAGTTGGCACCAAAATCTGTAATACCTAGAAAACATGTATACCACTGTAAGAAGCAACATATTCCACAACGCTTATAAAACATTGGGAGGATTGCTATAAGATTACATCGTGAAAGTAATTAGAGAAAACAAATTGTGTAAAAGTAACAACGGCAAAAAAAAAAAAATTGGTACAATTTCGCTTTTATGATATACATGTGTCTCGAGTGATTGAAGTTTCTGTTGATTAAACGTGATAATACCCTAAGGTTTGAATAGCCCAATGGTATGGCATGATTACATGATTACTGATACCACGTGCAATTAGTTTAGGAAGGGTGGGTTAATGGGACTTGAACTTTGATAGAATTGATTGATTTTAAAAGTTGAAAATTCATTAAATTTGTCTAGTATTATGTTATATTTTTTTATAGAGTTTTGTGAAGTTTCTGGATAGTTTTGCATATCTAGAAAATCCATCAAATTTAATTTATAACAACTTAAAAATCCAATGGATATTCATAATATTCTTATTGTAATTAATGAGTTAAATTATGAGAAATCAACATCACATAACGTTAGGTTTCAATAGAATTATGAAAATCCAAAAGTATATAAAATTCAAAAATAACTACAAAAAATAATAAATAAATAACTACAACCAATTATCCAAAATATGAAAAATATATCAGAAAACTCTACAGAAACTAAAAACATGAAATATCGAAAATATAAAGGTAATACCCAAAAAGGTAATGCATTTAATATGTATGGTCACATAGTAATCGGGTATCGGTAATACACTATACATGAAACCTAACTGATAAGCATGACTAACAATATGTGCCAACCATCAAATATTTCGACGATACCCAAAGCAGAACTTTATCAGTTACTATGGGTCGGTGCGTTTTGGGTCTTCAGTTACGGTATTGACGAGTTGAAATGCAATGGTTGTAAGTTTAAAGTACTTTTATATTTATTTATCGATCCACAATTGCTCGCAACCAGGAACGGATCTAGAAACTTTTATCATTGGGGGCACAATGTTAAAAATATCAAAAATAAAATTAGATTGGGGGTACTTTTCATATTTTCTCCTAAACTAAAAAATATTTAACAAAACAAGCTTAAATTTTTTAGAGAAAACCACAAAAGAATAGGAGGCACAGGACCCCACACCCATTATCTTGCGTCCGCAAACCGCAAATATATAGGAAACCAACTTTTGATTTTGAAATATTGGATCGATTTAAAACGATTTGTAACTTTTACTGATTGTCAACCATTACTAATTACAAATTTTGCGGGTGGTACAAAAAAATTAGTCAAACCCTTAATATTTTAATGTTGAGTCTTAATTTTAAATTCAAAAATTTTGATGACATAATATTATTTAATATTTTTATTTGGTATAAAGTTAGTCAAAACATGAAAGTTAAAAAAAATATCTAGAAAGTAAATAATTTATTTCTAGAAAATTAACATGATATCAGGTATTGGATTATGTATTGAAAATATTCTTTAGTTATTTAATAAATCAAGATACATTCATAGTTTTTATTTATCTTCTTTTAATATATATTATATTATCTATTAAACATTTTTGATTAAAAATAAAAGTTAAAGTTGTTTATTACAAATAGTTTTAATTGACTATTAAAATTTATGATTATCTTAAAATAAATAAAAAAAATGCTTGAAAAATATATTTATCATCTATAATGACAGTATTTTTGTCAAAACTGCAATATTTAGAAATACAATAAGCTGTTAAATTATTATTTTTAATCAATAGTACTTGTATAATTTGACTTGTAAAATTGTGTACATGTGTGTGAATAAAACGAATGTTTTAAATAATATGGTAAACATTTAATATGTTTTTTAAGATGTCTTACAATTTGATATTAGATCTAGAACTTATACATAACATATGTATTCTTTACTAACGGTTCTATATCTATCATTTTCAGAAACGTTGTAGAAAAATAGTGAACAAGATCCAATAGTGGTTTATCATATCAATGAACAGTGTGACTTGTTCTTCATCTAAATTATGATTACCTCCAATAATTAGCCAACTAAGAACTTATATAACTAGTTTAAAAAAAAAAAGAAGAATTTATATAACCAATATTTCAAAAAAAAAAAAAGAAGAAGAAGAAGGAAACTCACCAATCTTGAGGATGGTCGCCAACAATACTGGCAGCACCGGTCAACGCCTGCCTCCAACTATGTTGTTGCTCCTCCGACTTTCCGTGACAGGTTTTCAAGAAACCCATTCCGAACTTTCCTGTTTGTTTTCTTACTTCAGATGGATCCACTTTATAAAAGATTGACATCACTTTGAGTCCTTGTTCTTCCTTGCACTTCAAGATCTCAACCAGCTCGTCCAAGCACCAGCTTGAAGAAGCATAGTTCTCCGAGAACAGGACCATAGAGATCTTAGATTCTCTTATGGCTTCTACAAGCTCAGGACCGATGCTATGGCTTCTTTCGATCTGGTCATCTCTGAAAGTCAATATTCCCTTGTTTTCAAATTCTTTGAGCAAGTGACTGAGAAAGTTTTTACGGACGTCTTCTCCTCGGAAGCTAGGGAAGACGTCGTATCTCCAAGAGGTTGAGGAAGATGAAGAAGGATCTGTCATGGGGAGAGGGGAGATTAGATGTAAACTCATGGAACGATTCTTCGTACTAGATTTATAATATGAATTATCTTAAAAGTGGGGATAGTTCCACAATTTAATATGTTGGCTGACTTCGTAAGATTGTTTATTATTTATATATTTGTATTAACATTCCATCTCATTACGGTGCCTAATAATGCCAACGCGTAATGAGCAAGAGGAAATTTCAGAGAAGACAAGGTTTCTTTGAATTCTTTTTTTTTTCATCTTTGACGTTTGATGCATGCAAGACTATGGGCTCAAATATATTTTAAAAGGAATGAAAGGAAGAATATGTCTGGTTTCTATATTCTTCTAAAATTTTACTATTTAAAATGTCTTTGAAAATAGTTTCCTTCTCAAAATAGTAGACGGGTGAATGGAACCTTTTTTCTAACACTGAACTTTCTTCATTATACCAACTAGCAAAGATACGCGATGGGGTTCGGTGATGGAATACTAGACCTGACAGGCTTTAAACCTCCAAAGACAAAACCCTCAACAACAGTGAGACATAATACAAACAAAAAAAGGACTACAAGTCTACAACTATAAAACCGATCAACACAAAATTGAGGCATAAACACCAATTAGAGAACTCGAGAGATAAACCAGGACCGCAAGGATAAAAGGAGCTAGAGAATAAGCTTGAGAAGAGAAACATTCTCGCATCAAATCTAGTGATGCTCGTTCACTCTATTGACAAAGGAAGAAACACTGAAACTATAACGCTCGACCGTCCACGGCTAATACGCCCCTCACGTCCGTTAACTCGGTCCGTGGCCTCATCCCCTCCACAGGCGGTGTGTTAAATTTTTCGAAGGCTCGAAATCATTGTTTACTACAATCATCACATTGCATTTTCCGTACTTTGGCATCACTCACACGGTATTGGGAATCACTTTCCGATAGGTCACCCATCCTTAGACTACTCCGGCTCAAACACACTTAACTATGGAGTTCTAAACGGATGTGCTCCCGAAAAGGTAAGTGCACTTTAGTGACATAGGTAGCCAAATTAATTCTCTTAAACCTCTCCACATATCACAACTCGGAGCCAACAAGACTAGGAGAGCCAGACCGCTACAAGCCGCAGAGGATACCAACCATTCTCTTCTACAGAATCGATCGAGGTGAAGAGTCAGCCACGTTCATGCCTCTAGAACAGACAATCATTAAGCAATACCAGAGAAGACCGAGAGTTCATCAACCAGAAAGAAGAGGACGACATCAGCAGATCTGAACACCCACCATTGAGTCGGAACACATCAAATTAACATCGACGAGGCCAAACACAACAAACTGATGTGACCTCAAAACTCTGATCAGATCCAGGTCAAAGAGTGATGCAGAACTTGGAACAACGAGAACAAGAACCTGTAACACCAAGAGTTAAGGATTGGTAAAAGAGTTAGAGACAAACCAAAGAAAAAGGCCACACATATATGTCTCTAAAAGCTCTTAACGAGGGAAAAAATGAAGGCAAAAACCAACTCAGAACCAAGGAGAAGAGGGTGAAACCCCCCAGCAAAGGGAATATCGGATACATAGAAACGAAAAAGACACGAAAAGAACTATAGATGTACAACACTGGGGCTCGAGAGCCACCAGACGCTAGCCAAGACTGCAAACATCGGAGGAAGAGTTGTTTGGAGAAGCAGAGGGAGGGGAGAAAATATTAGGCCATGCTGTTTTCGAGAGAATGCATGTTTGGGAAATTTCAGCGAGTGACAAGATGAGTGTTGGAATTAAGGTTATGGTGCATGAACTCGAAAACCAAAAGGATGAAACCTTTCTAAGATAAAAACTAAAATGTAACAAAAATAAATTTCAGTCACTTCATCCAATTTAGGCGGCAAATTTATCAAAATTCGATTTATATATCTCATATCGATTTAAATTGTTCTAAACTTATTAAAATATGTTTAAATCGATTTAAATCTATCAAATTGAGTAATAAGTTAAAGTCAATCTATTGTCTAATTTCTCATTTTATGTCTCATTTTATAGAATACATAAAAATAAATCAAAAATCCGTTATTGTCTGTGCTCTTTTTTTTTTGAAAAAGTGTATAATTACCATCTACAGATTTTTTGAATATTGCCACATTGGTTATGTGGTTGCCTATGATTATCTTAGGTCTTGAATAATACGTCTCGTAATTAGTTTTATACAAAATGTATAATTACGTCTACAAATTTCTTGAACATTGCCATATTGGTCTAGTTGACTAAAAACAAAGTTTGAAAAAACAAGAGGGGGTGTTTCTGTAAGGAAAATAATTATCAGATTTTTATGTGCGACAATAAGGATGATTTGTTCACCTGATATGATTTCCCTCCGGTTCTGTAATGAATAATAAAATAAAAGGATGTTTTTGTAAGAAAATTAATTCTGAGTTTTTTTTTTCTGGCCAAAAACATCACCAAACAGCTCAAAACGCCTTTGGTTCTCGCGAGATCCATTTCGAATCGAACAAGAAAAGCCAAAGACAACATTCCTGGGTTTACTTGTCTTTTCTTAACTCAGATCGTACACTTTTTTGGTCTGAAGCTTCTTCAGATTCTTTTTTTAAAGCCGCAACAATGGCGGCATTTATCAACCTTGAGGATTCACCAATGTTTCAAAAACAGGTAACACTACTTTTTCCCCCATCATGGTTCCAATAAAAAAAAATTGGGATTTGATCGATCTTTTAATTGTTGATTTCGGTTTGATTGGATCAGGTTTTCAACTTAGAAGGAACTACTGATGAGCTTAAAGATCGTTGTCAGAAGCTATACAAAGGTGTTAAGAAGTTCATGTACGTGTACTTGTACCTACCTTTTTTGGTTGTTTTCCGTTTTTGTCGTAATGTCATAATCATCTTTCTCTGTTATAAGCTTTGTCTTATTAAATGGCTGAGACTTTCTAACTTCTGTGTCTGTCTCCTTGTTGTTTCCTTCTCTTCAGACGTCTTTTTTTTCACTTACTCTATTTGATATGTAACCTCATTTTGTTACTTTTTTTTTGTTGATGAATCTATGTGCCTAGGGAGAGTTTGAATAACTTGGTAGGAAATGCATTGTATTTTGTTTTGTTTCAGGGGAGTTTTGGGAGAGGCATCTACTGGAGTCAGCGCCTTTGCAGATTCTCTGGAAGAGTTTGGTGCTGGACATGATGATCCTGTCAGTGTTTCAATTGGAGGTTGTGGCTTCACTTTCATTTTATAAAGCCACTCTCTAATTAGGATGATCATATAGTTTAGGTGCTATGACGTATGATGCAGTCTCGTCCAAGGAGATTATTAGCTCTTTGGTTAATAAAAACAACTATTAATGCATTCCTTTAGCTCACCAAACTTCTCTTAGGCTGTGCGGTTTCTCCATTTGGGCTTCTCATTCATTTATTTGCTAAGATTTTGAAGCTGTCATTTTAGCACACTTGATAGTGGAAAGAATTGAAAAAAACTTAGGTATGTTAGAAATGTTGAGGGAAAAATTGAGAAGCATAGCTTTTATGGAGTTTCATATCTTTCTATTGGCTGATAACCCTTGCTGTAATATATTTTTTATTTATAATTTCATTTTCGAGATAAATATTTATGATAGGTTAAACATGGAAGAAATCGTTGTAAAAAAAAAGAAAATGGAAGAAATCCAAGAAAATATGGATTGTTTCTGATCTAGTTTTTTTTGTTGTACTTTTGGGGTGGCACACCAGGTCCAGTAATATCTAAGTTTGTAAATACACTTCGAGAGCTCTCCTCTTATAAAGAGTTTCTTCGCTCACAGGTAACTCTCACATCTTGTAAAATAGTTTTACAAATAAATATCAGGCAAAACCGAAGGATGCATTATTATTGGAAGTCTTGTTTATTCCTACTTTCTTTTATAGAATTATGTTTTAGATTTAAACAATCAAACTATACATGTGTTCAGAAAGAGGCAAGAGATGCAAAAATTTAATGATAAGTTCTAAAATGAAGTTTGAGTTTATAAACCCAAATTTTCAGTTTCCCTTCACTTTGTCGCTTGTGAAACTGTTGCATTTTTGTAGGTGGAGCACGTATTGCTTGAGAGGCTGACGAACTTTATGACTGTTGATTTACAAGAAGCAAAGGTTGCTTTTTTCTTTTGGTGCTGCAATTCTGATTATTTTCTACTTTTATATACCGTATACTGAAAATCTTATAGGCTTGAGACTGATCAACAAACAGAAGATTAATTTTTTTTACATTTTGTATCTACCTGTTGACAAGTTCTATTTGAAAACGTTCTGTCATTCCTATCTCTACATCTTTCTTTTCTTGGCTTAATTGTTTTTACAGAAGAAAAATATTTCCCCTACCTGCATTGATCTGTAATACATGTTATCAGACAACTCAAGCTATCGTGTGCCAATGATCCACTTTACTGTTTTCCCTTTCCAGGAGTCTCGGCGTCGTTTCGATAAAGCTGTCCATTCTTATGATCAGGTAATTGATTATACTCTAGTGCTTCACTTACTTATAGACTTATTGTACATGGAGAGGTACACCTTTTTATCTCTTAATAATATATATGTTAGTTGTGTCACTACTATGTGAACTTGGATTTTCATTAAACTAACAGTAATATCGATATGGCTAGTGCATGGTCATTTAAAAGAAAATGAGTATTAGTTGTAAAGTTTAGTCATCTATATGTTTTCAACTAATCCATATATTCAATGACCATGAGACTTCAACATCTGCCTAGTACCAAGAGTTTTCAAACATAAGAGACTGACAAGCATTGTACTTGATGCTTAATCTACTTTAAATATATAGTGTTGTGCATGGTATTCTTGGTCTGAAGCTATGCAATCAATTTTCTTATTCATTTTGAAGGCACGCGAAAAGTTTGTCTCACTAAAAAAGAATACCAGAGGAGAGATTGTTGCTGAGTTGGAAGAGGTATTAGCACTGTATCTCTTACATTAAATATGTTCTTTCCTTCTCATTTTGGCCAGTGAGTAAAACTCAAGCAAAATCTAACCCTTGTTTTACAGGATCTGGAGAACTCCAAGTCAGCATTTGAGAAAAGTCGTTTCAATCTAGTATGTTCAAAAGAGAAGCCACTAGTACTATTGTCTTTTTACCTTACTTTGTCTAAATGGTTTCTCTTTGGTTTAAGGAATGCAGGTAAATTCATTGATGACCATTGAAGCAAAAAAGAAGTACCAGTTCTTGGAATCTATTAGTGCCATTATGGATTCCCATTTGAGATATTTTAAGCTTGTAGGTTTCTTCTTATTTTGCATTTTGAGACGTCACCAAGTGTGGCCAACTAAAGTCAACATATGTGCCATGTTGTATTCCTTAATGTGGTGGTCTCTTTGTGCTACAGGGTTATGATCTCTTGAGTCAATTGGAGCCTTATATCCATCATGTAAATGTCAAACCCTTTTCAAATAAGAATACAAGATAGCTAAAAATGCTTAAAATTGAGATCACTAAAAGTTACTTGCTACTTTTCTTCTTTCAGGTATTGACCGATGCTCAGCAATCAAAGGAGCAGTCTAAGATTGAACAAGATCGGTTTGAAAAACGCATTCAAGAATTCAGGACTCAATCTGAATTAGACAGCCAGCAGGTCTCGGCTAAAGCTGAGCCCTCTAATGTGGATGGAAACCATGTTTATAGAACTATCCCGTATAAAAATGTAGAAGCCACTTCGATAGCAACAGCGGACAAGGAAGTAAGTGTCTCCAACACTCATGTAGTAATCTAGTGCAAACCAGAGTTTTAACAAAATTGTTCCAATGAAACTATGCAGACATTGATTTATGATGAATCCTTTGATGATGAAGTCTTACATTTTCACTGATTCTGTTCTCAACGTCTTACATAGTTTCTCTTCTGTACTAATGCAGGTGATTAAGCAGGGCTATTTATTAAAGCGATCAGCTAGTCTAAGAGCTGATTGGAAAAGGAGGTTCTTTGTACTTGACAATCATGGATCCCTATACTATTACAGAAACACCGGTAATAAATCAGCGGTATGTGTGGCAGTGTTATTTTTATTGTCTTGTCTGTTAAACAAGTCTTTCTCACTTGTGTTTTCTTCATTTTAAGTTTCTCTTTCTTAGTTTCAGTCCTTATAATCATTATTTTCTTTCTTAGGGATCTCAACACTACTATAGTGGTTTAGGAGAGCATAAGAGCGGCGTCTTCAGGAGATTTCGTTCAAGACACATTCGATCAGCTTCGCAGGGAAGCCTAGATTGCAATATGATCGATCTCCGTACTTCACTGATAAAACTTGATGCAGAGGACACAGATCTTCGACTCTGTTTTAGAATCATTTCTCCTCAAATGACTTACACATTACAGGTACCTTGTTAATTGGATATAGAGAGGACGTGAAGGAGCAATATTAAGAGGCTAACACAACTTATTTCTGTATGCGAACTAGGCTGAAAATGGAGCTGATCGGATTGATTGGGTGAATAAGATCACAGCAGCTATAGCAACAAGACTGAACTCTCATTTCCTGCAACAGGTTTACATAAGACGAGCCTGAGGCTTCTCTTTTAAGTTTGAGTGGTAAGATTTTGTGCTAATACGTATTGTATTATCTTCTGCAGTCACCAATTAACTATGCTAGTTCTGGTCCTGCTGCTGATGAACTCTCCCTGGATCAAAAACAAGATTATAATCATAGACTAAATTTGGGGGACGATGTCCTTACAATACTCAGAGGAATCCCTGGAAACGGTGCGTGTGCAGAATGCAATGCACCTGACCCTGATTGGGCATCATTGAATCTTGGAGTTTTGATGTGCATAGAATGCTCTGGTGTTCATAGGAATCTCGGTGTTCATATATCCAAGGTATTTACTTCTTTTTGGTTGTGTTATAATTCTTGGTGAAGTAAACATTGTTGTAATCATAGCTTTTGGACACATGCTTTTTTGGGTTAATCTATTATGTCTAGTAGTGCTTCTATGCTGTTATTCTACAAGCTATGGTTTTACTTAATCATTTGAGTCTTCTGACACAAATAAAATTTTCTGCAGGTGAGATCACTCACATTGGATGTAAAAGTATGGGAACCCACAATCTTGGATTTATTTCGAAACTTAGGCAATGCATATTGTAATGGAGTGTGGGAGGGGCTACTTCAGCTTGGCGATGACTGGTATGATCTCTCAAGGAAAATTAGATTCTCTAAACCACAATCAAGAAGTCAAATTAATGTGTCCAACATAGGATTGATTAACATCTTTACTGTCATGTCTCCTGGTTGATTTTTGCAGTGAAAAGGGATCAGCTAACAAGCTTGCATTGATTACGAAACCATCTTCAAAAGATTCATTTGCTCTAAAGGAGAAATACATTCATGCCAAGGTATCACATTCAGCTCTGAAAGTTTTAGTGACTCATCCTATTAGCTCATCCATGTGATAGAGAAAGGGTAATGATACTAAAACCTTACAATGTTTTATGCCTAGCCAGTACTTGGAGAAAGCTCTAGTTGTCAAAAATGAAAGAGAAACAAATCTTACCACCTCAACTAGAATATGGGAAGCTGTTCAAAGTAAGAACATACGAGAAATCTACCGACTCATTGTAACAGCGGATGCGAATATCACCAATACCAAGTTCGATGATATTACTGCAATTGATGCGTATCATCACCATGCTGATGATGCACCAGATGAAGTGAAGAAGAGGCACGATCCAAACGCGTGTCAGAGAATCAAGGATTCGAACGATTCAAGAAACTGTCTTCAGGGATGTTCGTTGTTGCATGTGGCGTGTCGAAGCGGTGACCCGGTTTTGCTTGAACTGTTGTTGCAGTTTGGTGCTGATATTAACATGAGAGATTATCATGGAAGAACTCCGTTACACCATTGCATTGCATCAGGGAACAACGCATTTGCAAAGGTTTTACTGAGAAGGTAACTAATAATCCCCCAAAAAATCTTTGTTTTTCGTTATTACCTCATGAGGAACATTTTGCTTGACATGATTGTTTCCCTTTATTTGGAGAATGTAGAGGTGCTCGTCCTTCGATAGAGGATGGTGGAGGATTAAGTGTATTGGAAAGAGCAATGGAGATGGGAGCCATAGCAGATGAAGAGCTCTTTCTTCTCTTAGCAGAGTGTCACTGATATAGATTGTCTCTTTTGTTCAGCAAGTAATCTGTTTGATTAATTTCTAAGACTGACACAAATGCTCTGTGGTCATGTTAATGTAATAGTTGTAGTAGTAATTGGGCATGAGTGGCTCATTGATGCTATTTAAGGTCACCTTTTAGAGTTAGTTATGGAATGTTGCAATGCGTTATGCTTTCTGTTCTACCTTTTCTCAAATCCAACAATACACCCCTCTCTTGGCCCTTTTGTTTTTATTATGCTCTGGAAAATGCCTATGCAGCAGGTGTATGTGTGCAGTTGTGATTTTTTCTGTTCTTAGAGCAGAGAGCTTGATTCAGTTCTAAAATAAATAAAAATTTACCCAATTTTGTTAATGTTTTCGCCAACTCCTAAACAATCCATGCGACCAAAAATATGAAAACCACAAAGCCCAGTGAGAAAACCAAATATACTGATGAGATATTCATTCTCTTTTCCATTGCTTATACAGTTGTATGTATGGGCAGATCCTAAAATATTTTATGCCAATGACAATAAGTAATATATAACATGTTTTGTCCAAGTATATATTCAATCGGCGTTGACCAATATGATGGAACAGTGGAAAATATTAGTACAAAGACTAGGCTGCATGATCATCTAGGTTTCAAGATAGACAAAAGGAGTTTCACTCGCACTTGTTTTGCTTTTACTGATCATTGTTTCCCATTACCGTGTGATGCTCTCTGGTTTGAAGGTTTTAAGGATTCCTACTGATTTTTTCATCCCTTTCATGAGCTACATCATTTTGCAAGGGTTAATAAATTGAGCTACATCACCGCGCCATGGACAGACTGCTTTGTGATCGGTTGCTCTCTGTCACGCCAAGACCTCCACCAGCTCAATCACCACTATGATTCTATCTCTGCATCTACCGGCCGCCTTGACAAGTTTCCTTGTTGTGTTTTATTGTTTCTATCTGTTGTTTTTATCTTGAGTTGGGTGTTGCTGTTTCTTTTCGTTTCAAATAAAAAATTAAAAATAGTATAAATCTTAACATTTTACCAAAAAAACGAGAAAAAAACAAACATAAAATAAAACTTCTCTAGATTACTTTATACTTTGATATATGTGTATGGAAACAGAGTGTATTTATTTGATGTGCATAGTTAGACATGTGCTGATGATGAATAACCAAAACATCATTATGAATATTGTAAGCTAGGTTGCATGGAAACTCGAACGAAGGTTTCTTTCATGTTTCAGAAACGTTTCAGAATTGGAATCTCTTGAAAACTCGTGGATACTCATTAGAAACTCATTTCTTGAAAATCTCATTTTGGAAACTCAACGGAAACTTGCGTTTCCACATTAGAAGCTTGTGATTTTGTTTTGGAAAACGTAAAGAAATAATTTTTTAAACAAATTTTGTAACTTGTATCTTTATTTAGAGTTAAGCTAATTAATATTTAAGTATTGGATATCTATTATTTTAAAATTTTAATATGATTTTGATGTTTAGCTATTACTTAATTTCATTTTCCTATACTGTTATTTATTGATTTATATTCTTAGATAGACCAAACATAAGAAAACAATTGTACTCACATGTTAATCATTCATATATACATATATATATATGTATATATGGATGTATATATGTATATATTTATAAACATTTCCAAAACGTTTTCATTCCTAAAAACTTAAAAATCATGTTTCCACGTTTCAAATCGTTTTGTTTCTGCGTATCCTTTCCGATTCCATGCAACCTAGGTTATTCTAGATATGCAAGCGACGTAAAACATGATCATGGTCAAAATGTGTACAAACTATAAAAATACGCACACCATTCATTATTACAAATAATCAATTCGAAACGTAGCCATATTGAGGTCAATGTTAAAGCTAATGGACATGATAACTTTGAACAAGCATCTTCAAATGAAATTTTTTATTTGTATTAAAAGCAATCTCAAACTTCAGGAATTGATGTTTTAATATTTTGAGATTTTACTATTTAAAAACCTCAATTCGAGATTGTCTTTTTACATTTTATTTATAAAACAACATAGAATAGAATGAAATGATAATACGTAGAATTTGGCATTCTATTTGAAACATCACAAACTATAATGAAATGGTAATGTATTTAGCTATAATAGAACAGTACATATATAAAATCAAGTAAAATAGTAGTATCAGAGTACGAGCTTTGTTAATTTATCTATGTTTCTGGATGATCTGTCCAAATTACATGTTTGTAAGCTACCATTTAGTTTGTAACATAATCTTTCTTGAGAATAATTTGTTTTGACCAGTAAATATTGCATTTAAAAAAATTGTAAAATAGTATATAATTGATAGAAAAGAGATAAGAAAATAAAATGGAAGAAAATCATGACTTAAGAGATAAGGGTGTGAGCATGTAAAAAACCTAAAAGTAAATAATAATATAAATATATGAAAATAGGAATAGCCACACAGTACTATTTTCTCTCTTTATTTGTATTATGTAAAGTAATTTGTATATAATGGTTCATGCTAAATTATTTGAGTAAAAGTAAGAAAAGAAGAAAAAAAAACATTTCTTGAATAACAGTAGCACTGATTTAGAGTAGGATGGATACATCAGAATTCTTGCTGGACAACGCTTTTGGCATCTCACGAACGAGAGATGTGAGATATGTAAAATTAAAATAAACCATGTTCATTATCCAACTGCAATAAATTATTTTGCAACAAACTATAGATTTATCGTGTGCTTAGTAAATCTATTGAAGCTATCAGCATTTCAAAAGAAACCGACATTTTTTTGCCTTTCTTTCCCACTTCCACTTAGGCAATTACAGTATGGTGTTTCTCCTTATATCCTTAGCATATGAGTAGGGTGCCGCTTTGTGCTGATTCTTAGAAGCCATCGGAAGTGATGGATGAATGATTGAATTTTCTCATCTATGTTCGCCGGCATTTCTGTTTTTTCAACTGAATATTTTTTTCAATTGTGTACCTCTCCTCCTTCAATATTATTGTTCTCATTTGATTTTGATCCAGTTTCTCAACAGAGAACCTAAGAACTCTTTAAATACTGCTACCACGTGTTTTTTGTGTGCAATTGATTCTTATTTATTTTATTTTTAATAATTTCAACTAGACAATAATGTTTTAATAAAATATTAATATTATTTGGTTTAGATACTAAGTTCTTTGGATTCCCACTGAAAGAAAAAAGAACTCCTATAAAATCATCTCATTAAAACTTTTTTCTAAAAAATGTTAAGCTTGTTTGTTCAGAATGATTCACATAGAAATATATTTCATTTATGACTCAGATTTTTTAGTAACCAGTGAACATTTAGGCTACGACTGGTAACCGTATTGGGAACAAAAGGAACGACGAGGAAAGGAATGTATAGGAACAAAATTGCAGGAATAAAAAGGAATGGTTATTCCCTCTCAAAATTCTCAAGGAATGATTTTGTTCTTTGTTCCTTTAAAAAAAAAGGAATGAAAAGGAATGATAGGGAAAAAACATTCTTTGTGAATGGTGAATTTTTTTAGGAATGATAAGGAATTGAATGTTCCTCTTCATTCCCTGGCCACCATTCAAAGCCTTAGTAACAATCATCAAATTCTGCTATATTCTATTTTCCATGATGACAGACACAAGATGAGATTAGATTTAACTGATTCTGAACTAGATTGTAACATCATTGGCTTTGTATACATTGATCTTGGCCAGATTTATCTCCTACTTTTCCTAATCTTATTCATGATCACATAAACTTTTGCTACATGTTGTAGCAATCAAGAAATACTTACCAATGTGAAAGTCTTTCCATAAAGACATTGTATCTTCTATCTTTTACTTCATTTTGATTCTCCACTGTTGAAGATCCATCCGTCATTGAAAGTATGAAATCGTACTTTGAAATTGGAAAGGTTTGATTTTACAATATTTTGCGGGATAAGGGTGAATTTGTGAAATAATTATTATACCGAGGGTTCCTTTGTAAATATTCCTGTAATAAATTGTTAACTATGACTTTTTTTCAAACCCTTCACCGCCGTTTGTTCCTTCCTCGCCGCCACCTTCTCCTCTCTCTTGCTCTCGAAGCCGCACATCCCTTATAAGAATAAACTGAATTGTTCCCAAGTAAGCTTCTTTGATTCTCCTCTAAAATCATTCCTTTGTAAGGTTTCTATCGAGAATAGATAAACCCTAATTGTTTCAGTTTTTACAATCAAACTTTGCTGCAGAGAAAGGATGGTGACTGAAGAAGACAAGATATTCGCCAAGAACTTCAGAATCGACGACCTCCCCGACGTCCCCGCTGGACTTCCTCCGCATCTGAAACTCAAGCAAAACCGTGTCGTCTCTAAAAAGGATGCTTCCGTTGATGTATGAACTTCTCTGCTCTTACTCTCAATACTATAGTCCCTTATGCTTTCTGTTGTTGGTTATAAGCTCATCTAACTGAAGAAAGCTCCGATTTTGTGAGTTGGGTCTTAGAGTTTTACAAGATTACACTGTGTCTTTGGTGTCTTTTTGTTAAAAACCAAATGATGATGTGTGATAATTGCCTGAAAGTTTAAGTCTTTATCTTGTTCTGCCCTTGTGTTTTGTGTTTACTGCATGCTTATAAGTTCATCTAATTAAAAAAAAAAGCTATGATTTTTTTAGTTGGGCCTTTGAGTTTTACAAGATTACACAGTCTCTTTGGTATACTTTTGTCAAAATACAAATTAGAAATGTGATGATTATCTGAAAGTTGAAGTCTTTACTCTTGTTCTGTTCTTGTGATTTGTGTAGACTGCAGATGTCATTTACTCTGGTAGCTATGTCTCTTCGGGAGTGGAAAACACTGTGAAGCTAGAAAACTTCTATGAGGATTTCAAAGTTGATGTGATTAGTTGCACGGAGACAGACATGGAGTTTGATATGATCGGTATCGATGCTGCATTCGCCAATGCTTTCAGAAGGATCCTTATAGCTGAGGTCTGTCCACTGTCTCCCAACATCAATCTCTGATGACTAGAATCTTTGTTCTAAAAGTGATTTGTTTATTGCACAGGTTCCTTCAATGGCTATTGAAAAAGTGCTTATAGCATACAACACGTCCCTTATTGTAGACGAAGTACTTGCTCACAGGATTGGTCTTATTCCGATTGCTGCAGATCCAAGGCTCTTTGAGTATCTAACCGGTTAGAATATAATCCATCTTCATAAGCAAATATTTCTTTCGTGTCAGCTTATTTCTTTTATTTATGTTTCTTAGAAAACGACCAGGCAAATGAGAAGAACACCATTGTTTTTAAACTCCATGTGAAATGTCCGAAAGGTCAATCACGTCTTCAAGGTAATAATGTCTGTTCTTATAAAGTTAGCTTCAGAGGGTTCCTTGTTTTTATTGTCAGCTTGATGAATGTAGTTTTAACGAACGAGTTGCAATGGTTACCAAATGGAAGTGAGTTTCTCAAAGAAACAGGAGGTTCAACTTCAACCTCAAAGCCAAAAACTTACACTTCATTCAGCTGTAGCCAAGATTCTCTCCCTGAATTTGCTGATAATCCTATCACTCCGAGCCACCTCGATATCTTGATAGCAAAACTCAGCCCTGGTCAGGTACTACTGTTTCTGTGTATTCTCAATACTTCTTTCTTACTTAACTTGCGATGAGAGATGAACCTAACACTTGCCTCTTAATTTTATCTTAGGAAATTGAGCTGGAAGCTCATGCGGTTAAGGGCATTGGTAAAACACATGCAAAATGGTCCCCAGTAGGGACAGCTTGGTACCGAATGCTTCCTGAGGTGAGAAGTTTATATCTCAAAATCTACTCTGCTTTGATCTTGCCTTATCCTAATCTTTGCTTTTGTTGATACCATCTTAGGTGGTTCTACTAGGGGAAGTTGAGAATGAGAATGCTGAACGACTCGTGAAAGTCTGCCCACAGAATGTTTTTGACATTGAAGACATGGGCAATGGTAAAGTGACAGCCTTCTTCCAAAGTTTACTTCAAAATCTTCTTCATGTGCTAACAACTTTCTTGGTAAACTGACAGGTAGGAAAAGGGCAACGGTAGCACAGCCTCGCAACTGCACGTTGTGCAAGGAGTGCGTAAGAGACCATGATTTGGTAGACCTGGTGGATCTGCGCAGTGTCAAGAACCATTTTATATGTAAGAAAAAGAAGGAAAAAAACATTCCTTTTACTCTTGTCATTCATGATATGTCCGAAAGAAAACCTAACTGAGTTTGTTATTTGTGTGTTTTTGGTCAGTTAAAATTGAGTCAACTGGATCACTGCCTCCGGATGTTCTCTTTACTGAAGCTGTGAAGATATTGGAAGATAAATGTGAACGTGTCATCGCTGATCTCTCTTGAAAAGAGATTGTTTTGGTTTACCTCTCTACTGGCATTGTTCCGGTTTAGTTCAATTTTGTGGTTTGTATCAAAATTTCTCTTTATTATTGATACGAAGAATATGGAAATTAATTTATAGTTTTGGTTTAATTCGAAACATCTAAATGAAATTACTAGCTGAACCAATTTGGAATATTTTCAGTTAATGGAATTTATTTAAGGTGTTCAAGAGTTTCCAGACTGGTACCATACCGCCAGTATGACCTTGTACCAAACAGATGTATGTGTTTTTGCTGAGTTTTATGTAGAATCAGTACCAAACAGATATGTCTGTGTTTTTGCTGAGTTTTATGTAGAATCAGAACCGGCCCTGAGATTATAGAACCATAAACTTTTTAATAATTTTTTTTAAAAATTAAAATATCATATCAATGTGTAATATCTTGTAAAAAATTTGGAAGTCCAAGATCATTATTTTATTTGGTTGCGCCTAATACCTATTCTCAATAGAATCGAAAAACAAAATCGAGATTTTGCTCCAGTTTCATTCCTTTATGAAATTGGTTTTATGTAATGCACATATATGTTGTTACTTTTTAGTCTAAATATCTATTATATACAGCTTCTAAAATGTATATGTTTTTCATCTTATTCAAATGTAACTTTTGGACTTTCTAAATGTTTTGTTTCTTGATGCTTATTTTCAATTATATGCAACCTATTACATAATTCCACAACAATAGCACTAGGGAAAACAAATCAATTAACATCAAGCTTTTATTAATTCAGTTTTCATTAATATTTTTTGTTAATTACCTTCAAAGAAATAAACACAAAGAAATGAAAATTTCCCCAAATACATCCATTAGAAAAATGGAAATTGTTATTGATTGATTTTTTACCCTCTCTTTTTTTAACCACTGATTTTGCTATATATATTCGGACACACTGCCATCAATCTCTTGCTCTTCTATTATCTATCTCAGATTTTTAAAATCTCTTTTAATCAATTGTGATGGAGACCACACTCTTCCCTTCTTCCTCAGACCTCATACACGAGAAACTCGTGAAGCGAAACCCTAACTGCCTACAAAGCTGGTGGAGATACTTGATCTCCAAGTCTCATTCCCCTTTCAACGACCGTCTCGTCATCTACGAGAGAGCCTTAAAAGCCCTTCCCGATAGCTATATCCTTTGGGACGCATACCTCGGTGAACATCTCGACCTAGTCAGAGACTTGAATGACGTCACTCATCCACTGTACGAGACCCTCAACGATGCTTTCGAAAAGTCTCTCGTTACGATGCATCACACGCCCACGATCTGGCTCATGTATCTCGAAACCCTAACCGCTCAGAAACAGATCGCTAGAACGCGTGAAACTTTCGATCGTGCTTTCTCTGCTCTTCACGTCACGCAACACGGTAGGATCTGGGAAGCGTATCTTGAATTTGTGAGTCGAGAAGGTGTTCCTTTAGAGACTAAGCTTAGTGTTTACCGAAGGTGTCTTGAGTATGATCGTGTTACTCACGTTGAGGATTTCGTTGAGATTCTTTTGAAGTCAGGTCGTTGGAAAGAGGCTGCAGAGAATCTTGCTACGGTGTTGAGTGGTGAGTTTGAGTCTAGGAAAGGGAAGAGTGTATACAGCTTGTGGATGGATCTTCTTGATGTTCTTGTGCACCGTGTGGATGACGTTTCGGGACTCGATGTGGATGGTATCATCAGGAGAGGTATTGGGAAGTTCATTGATGAAGTTGGTGTGTTCTGGACTTCTCTTGCAGACTACTACGTTAAAAAGAAGATGGTTGAGAAGGCGAGGGATGTATACGAGGAAGGGATGATGAAGGTGGTGACACTGAGAGATTTCAATGTTATATTTGATGTTTATTCAAGATTTGATGTTGCAAAAAAGATGGACTTAGATGATGATGAGGAGGAGGAGGAGGAACTGATGAAACGAAGACCGGTTCTTGAAAACAGTGTTCTCTTGAGACAAAACCCACATGACGTTGAACAATGGCATCATAGAGTCAAGTTGTTTGAAGGAGAAGTAGAGAAGCAGATACTGACTTACACTGAAGCTTTGAGTACGGTGGATCCAATGAAGGCAGTTGGGGAGTCTCCACACACGTTGTGGGTTGCTTTCGCCAAGCTCTATGAAGCCCATAACGATTTGGTCAATGCAAGAGCGGTTCTTGAAAAGGCAGTACTAGTAAACTACAAGGACGTGGATCATATGGCATGCGTGTGGTGTGAGTGGGCTGAGATGGAGGTTAGGCACAAGAAATTCAAAGGAGCTTTAGAGATGATGAGGCGTGCTACAGCTGCACCATGGCCAGAAGCACCGTGGATAGAACCAGAACAAGTCCACATGGAGTTGTATAAGTCCTTGAGGCTATGGTTTTTCTACGTTGATTTGGAGGAAAGAGTAGGGACATTGGAAAGCACGAGACATGCATATGAGAGGATACTGGAGTTGAGAATAGCCACGCCATTGATCATACTAAACTATGCTAAGCTTCTTGAGGTGAATGACTACTTTGATGAGGCTTTTAAGGTGTATGAAAGAGGTGTGAACATGTTCAAGTACCCTCACGTGAAAGACATATGGGTAACGTATCTGACAAGGTTTGTGGAGATATATGGGAAGACAAAGGTGGAGCGGGCAAGAGAGTTGTTTGATAATGTCGTAAACTCATCGGATGAAACGAAGAGAGCCATGGAGATTTACAGAGACGCTATGAGGAAAGTTGCGGACGAGAGGAAGCTTGAGATGTACGAGATGTACATAGCTCGTGCAGCAGAGTTGTTTGGTGTTGAAGAAACAAGGGAGATATTCAAGGAAGCAGTAGAATCATCATCAGGGGTTTCTGAGAACGATGTGAAGATGATGTGCATCATGTTTGCGGAGATGGAGAGAGGCGTTGGAGAGATAGATCGAGCTCGTGGAATCTACAGGTATGCGTCGCAGTTTGAAGACACGCAGTTAGTGTGGGAGAAATGGCATGAACTGGAGACTGAGCATGGTAATGAAGATACGTATAGAGACATGCTTAGTGTTAAGCAAACTGTTTCTGGCAGCGGTCTGTGTCCGGTTAAGAACTTCCGGTCTGGGTCTCCTTTAGAGACTCTGTCCACCTCTCCGGTTAAGAAAATGCGTACAGTGTAAAAGGTTTGCTTTCCCTTTAGAGGGTTCTTATATGCTTTCAATGTTTGGTCTGCTCATTGCCAATGTATAGGACGCGTACTTACTGCTATATTCAAGTGAGCTTGGACTAGTTGCCTGCATGTGTTTGAATCTTTTATAAAGGATCCGATCTTTTGTTCATGCTTTTACTTAGTGTCCGATTCTACTTTCTTCATCTTGAAAGTGGTCTTGTTAAGAGGTTCCTTAAGAAAATAAAAAGTTGAGAATAAATAATGCAGAGATCTATATTTATTTGGAATTTAGCCTGAAGAGATCTGATTTTATATGTGTTATTACAAGAAAAAAGAGATCTGACTTTATAATTTTTAAACGTGAGATTTGGATAAATTGTTTTGTAAGGAATAATAATGAAGTAACAATAGTCTAGTTAATAAATTATAGTATTGGAAATGTATTTTCGGCAATAAAATATCGGATAGAAAAAAATACCAAAAACTGCAGATGGTTTGGTTTGGGGGATGAAACGTAGGCTTACAACTTACAAGTTAGGTAGCTTTTATGGAGGAACGTTCACCAGCTTTATTTATCATGGAGGAGGAGTAACTCCAAAGGCTCTACAACTATATTTGAACAAAAACAAAAAATTCTTTTTCTTTAATTAGTTACCAAAAAAGTGAAAAACCATCAGAAATTAGATGTAGCAAATGTTTTTTCTTCCTCAAAGCTGCAATTGTCTTTTCAAAAAAAAAAAAGAGCTGTAATTGAACAGATTAATAATTTTAAAAATAAGTTATTAAGAAAAAAAAAGAAGAAGAAACGATAATGTTTTCAAATATAAATAGGGACCTCAGCAGTAACAAGAGAGGTGTCGATTTAGTTCGCTAACTACCGAAGCAGCAGCTACCTCTCTCTCTCTCAACGGTAAGATCCGCCATTCTCATCGATTTCTTCTTCATTCTCTGATCCAAATTTGTGAATGCTCTCCTCTGAATCTAGCTATCTCGTAGAGTAATTGTGTTGAAACCATCTCTTTCTCTCTCTCTCGTGTGCCATTGTGATCGATATGGTGTTCAACATTGCCCTAAAGTTTTAATCTGTTCGATTAGCTGGCCGATCTGATTGCGAAACGAGTGGTGTTGTTTCACTGAGCTGGATCTGTTAAGATTTATTAACTTTTTCGTTTTCTCTGTTTAGCTCTGAAGAAATGGCACGGAAGAAGATCAGAGAGTACGACTCAAAGAGACTGGTGAAGGAACATTTCAAAAGGCTTTCCGGTAAAGAACTCCCTATCAGATCCGTTCAGGTAAAAAAAGATCCATTTTTTAAAGTGCTTTGGTTTCTCCGTCATCAATCACTTGTCTTAAAAAAACACACCTCTTTGTCTGTTAACGTTGTGTAGATTAACCAAGAGACTGATCTAAATGAGCTAGTCGAGAAGGAGCCCTGGCTCTCTTCCGAGAAGCTGGTCGTCAAACCTGACATGTTGTTTGGCAAGCGTGGCAAGAGCGGTTTGGTTGCCTTGAAACTTGATTTCGCTGAAGTCGCGACCTTTGTGAAAGAGCGCTTAGGCAAAGAGGTATTGTTTAACTTGGTGAGGCTTTGGGCTAAAAGTGATCTGAGATCTGTACTTAGATTTGTCTTATCTAACATCAACAGGTGGAGATGAGTGGATGCAAAGGACCCATCACAACATTCATTGTTGAACCTTTTGTTCCACACAATGAGGAGTTTTATCTCAACATTGTCTCCGATAGACTTGGCTGCAGCATCAGCTTCTCTGAGTGCGGAGGGATTGACATTGAGGAGAACTGGGACAAGGTATTCACTTTGATTCCTATTGTGCCTGTTTCACTATCTTTTTGCCGTAAAAGCTGAAAATTTGAGTCGGGACTCTACGTTCTACAGGTCAAGACCATATCTGTGCCAACTGGTTCTTCCTTGACACCTGAGATATGTGCACCTCTTGTTGCTACCCTTCCTCTTGAGGTATATTGAAGCTCAATAACAGTGACTAAACAACTTTGGACTTGCAATTTCGATTTATAACTTTTCTACTTACAGATCAAAGGGGAACTTGAAGATTTTATTCAAGTTATTTTTACCCTTTTCCAAGGTATGTTAAAGGTCACTCATTGTACTCACAAATCAAAGTAGATTCACAAATGACGAAAACTGAAGCCTTTTTCTTCTTGGGTACTAGATCTTGATTTCACTTTCTTGGAGATGAATCCTTTTGCGCTGGTTGATGGAAAGCCTTATCCTTTGGATATGAGGGGTGAGCTTGATGACACCGCTGCTTTCAAAAACTTTAAGAAGTAAGTTTAGCTCTCAACTGTTCCTAGTCAAGAGCTTCAAGAAGGCATGCTAAGCCATCATGTCAACCGATATGCTAAACCTCTCACATTTTGCAGGTGGGGTGACATTGAATTCCCCATGCCATTCGGAAGAGTGATGAGCCCCACAGAGAGCTTCATCCACGGTCTAGATGAGAAGGTATCATAACCATTCTGTGTAGAACTTGGTTGTTTGGGGAAACAGTTTCTGTATGACTTATGAACTTTTTTGCGTATGCAGACAAGCGCATCTTTGAAGTTCACCGTTCTGAATCCCAAGGGAAGGATTTGGACTATGGTAGCTGGAGGAGGTGCAAGTGTGATCTACGCCGATACGGTATGTGTATATATGAAAAAAAAAAACTTACTTTGCTCAATCAACACTGAGAATCTCCTTCATTGTTTTCTCCTTACAACAAGCCTTAGCCCCTGAGGTGTCTTCTAAATTGTTATATCCAGGTTGGAGATCTCGGGTACGCATCTGAGCTTGGAAATTATGCTGAATACAGTGGAGCACCCAAAGAAGACGAGGTTTTACAGTACGCTAGAGTCGTCATCGATGTAAGATGTTTTTTATTTTATTTATTGTTTCCTCCCTCCACATAAAACCAACCAAACATTAAGACACTACTGACTACAAACTACTGTGAATTTGCCAATTATGCAGTGTGCTACAGCGAATCCAGATGGAAAAACCAGAGCACTAGTGATCGGAGGTGGAATCGCTAACTTCACCGATGTTGCTGCTACCTTCAATGGCATTATCCGAGCTCTCAAGGAAAAGGTAAGGGAGAGATGAGTGTAAATAACTTAGTTACTTGCAATGAGCTTTATTCAACTCTTTCTTTTGTTTTTTTTTTTTGGAACAGGAAGCAAAGCTGAAAGCAGCAAGGATGCATATATATGTGAGGAGAGGAGGACCAAACTACCAAAAGGGACTTGCTAAAATGAGATCCCTTGGAGATGAAATCGGTGTCCCCATCGAGGTATATACATTACATACACACAATAAATAAACTCGATACATTTCTACTTAATCGAGTCTCACTGTTTTTTTACCTGTTTGTTTTGATTACAAGGTGTATGGTCCTGAAGCAACAATGACAGGTATCTGCAAGGAGGCAATTGAGTACATCACAGCGGCTGCATAAGCCTTGACTCTATTGTGTTACTTCAAATGCTCTTTATGATTTGTGTTGTGACTTATCGTTGGGTTGGATTATATGTTGCACTTCTTAAGTTTCTTATTTGTATTCATAATAATCAACGAGGATCTTTGTACTCTTTTTCTTTTTCTTTTTACTTAGTGTGTTTCTCTTTTGATTGTCATCATATCCTTGACGTTTAGATTAAACTACGTTATTGTTTTGCTTGATTTGTGAACACCTGGAGCACAGTAGATGCCACGTTACTTCACTATCTAAAGAGAGTAAAAAGTATGTGCCGTAAAAGTACATCTGTTTCACATTTGGACATGGCGTCAAAACAAACAGGAAAGAAAACCAAGTGAAATGGATGACATTTAATGTAAAGCCAACAAGGCTGGAACTGAGAGGGAAGCAACACCAACATTGATTAAGCAAGAAAACTGATAACAACGACACAACACACAGGTTGTAAGATCATTTCAATGTATTCCTTTTTTATAAAAGATCTTCTTTACGACAAAAAATATTAGCCTCTAAAATAAATAAAGAATATGTTCAGTTTATTCTTCTGATATGTGATTATGTGAATGATAGTAGATACTTCTCTCTAGCGGTGTAACTCGGATGTTGGCACATCTTCTTGCCAATCATTTTTCTAAAAAATAAAGTATGTATTCTTCTAATATCATCTTCACTGTATTTATTTATTTTTCTATAAAAGATTTCTAAAAATGATATGAAATAATCTCTAATATATGATTCTAAAATAGAAAATATTATTTATTTTTAAAAATATAGAAACATCAAATTTTTATTTTAGAATAAGATTAAAAGTGGAATAAAAAGAATATATTATGTAATAATATTTGGAGTCAAATATAAATGTAATACGTTATGCCTTGATCATAGAAAAAATATCTTATAGGTAAGAAAAAATAGCAATCATTATTTAGAGTAAAAAATAGCTTGGACGTCTAAGAAACAATATATGGTAACACTTTTTTTATAACAGAGACTTGGTTTGATGCAAATAAAAAGAGTAATATTACATTATGTGATAACAGTTCGGCTATCAAATTGTCCAAAAAATCTGGTACTTCATGGCCAACGTAAACAATTTTGGATTTTCTCTATTTGAATCAGCTCTATTTGTAGGAGTTTAGTATTTCAAATTAAAACCTTGCAAGTTATGTACAAAAACGAAATGCTTACATACTTTTGTGTAAACTTGAACATAGGTCTGGATCCAACATAATAATTAATAAGATTGAAATTATGTAAACAAAAAGGAAATATCGTAAACAGAAAAAGAACTCAATTTTGGTTTAGCTTGAAAACGGTTACAAATTTCTATATATCCAAAACATACAAACTCTTAAACCGGACGTGGTTCTAGCTAGCCGGATTGTATCCGGTCAAAAACAATATGACTACAACTTTTTTCCTCGCAATTTCTAGCGACACGACAAAGCCACCGAACATAACAATGGTCGTTATTCTCAAATACCAGCGAATTTAAGCCAAGCAGAATAGTAAACGTGGAGGCTAATCAGGTGCGGCGTCAGAAGCGTGCACCTGCAACTGAGAGACCACATAATAGCCGTTAGATCACGCGGCAAAAAGCAATCGCTGCTAACTGGAATGATGTCGGTCCAGAGTCTCATGAGTCGTTCTTATGACACGTGGCTTTGATGCAGTCGGTGGCACTCTACCGTATTTTGTGATTACCAGTTAACCACGATTCATTAACTAAATCTATAAAGGAAAAGTATTAAGACTATGGAATGACTATATTTTCAAGATTTAAATCTAGTAAATTTCTAGCTCAGTATTTTTCGGTCATTATCACCACTATCCACTAACTTTCCCAATTATACTCATTAATTCAAACTATTAAGGAAAATATTAAAACTATAAAAAAAATGAGCATATGCATAATTCCTTTCAAGTCTGAAGTTGAACCCAATAACTTTTAGCTCAGTGTTCTAGATTATCAAAATTTTAGTGCCTCCGTTGAGAATAGTTTAATTTAGAGTACCCTTTAACCTGAATTATTTTTTTGTTGAAAATGAGCCTTTAACCTTCATTATATTTTGGAATTTTAACAATATGATATTTCCTCTATTTTATATTAATTATTATTTTAAATTCCTTTTTATTATATATTTGATAAAATTTTCGATTAACATCTATTTGTATTTTTAATTAACAAATATATTAGTCAGAAATAAAGCAGACAACTTAATTATTTTATAAAACGTATAAAACATTATTATTATCATACTATATACTACTAATTTAAGGCGATAATTTATTTCTTGAGTCCAAAGTCTAAACTCACATTAGTTGACAAAAGGAAAAAAAAACCCACATAATTTCTCAATTATTGACATACTTTTAACAGAGAAAATGACTAAACATTGAATTAACGAAGAGACTAATTTAACATTTCACGGACATCAATGATTTAAAACGAAATCGCCATCCTCGTTCGAGAGAAACCGCTGTTTTCCCCCAAACTCAAGTTCTCACCTTAAATCAAAATCTAACAGTCTCCCTCTCTTTTACACAAACCAGAAATTACCATTTTATTAATCTTCAGTTTGTTCTCCAAGTCTCAATGCTCTGTTCATTCTAACTGCATTTTGATTGAACCAAGAAGATGGATTCATCGACGAAGCACTTGTTCCCCGACCAGCTTTTGTCAGCGAGAAGAAGAAACATCTTGTCCAGATTCGGACTAGGAATCGCTGCTTCTCTCGTCCTCCTCACTCTCCTCTCCCTCACTAACTCCTCCTTCGATGTCCCCTTCGTCTCTCCTCTGCTTCAAGGTCTCAGAAACTCCAATCTGAACAACAACAACAACCCTTCTTCTTCTGTTTCTCCTCGATTCAATTCTTCTTCTCCCAATCAAGTCGAAGAGAAGAAGCCTGAAGTAGTTCCAGTTCCAAGCTTTGAATCTGGACAACAAACAAGAGATACTGGTCCGAAGAATACAAGCTTGTCTGGAGAAGGTGAAGTCTCGAGCTTTGAATCTGGCCAAAGATCTGGGGTAACAGTAAAGGATCCGAGTTTGTCTGAAGATGATAAAGTCTCAGGCCGGAATGACCAAAACACCCTCGAAGCAAATGCTACGATAAGTGTAGGCAATAATAGCTCGAGCTTTGTATCTGATCTGGGAGGCAGGTTTGTGCCTGCAAACGCAAGCAAAGGGGATAGTGGCTCCATGGAAGAAGATCGAAGCAGAGGTTCTTACGAGGACTGTGATATCTATGATGGAAATTGGGTGAGAGCTGATGATGAGACGATGCCGTATTACCCACCTGGTTCGTGTCCTTATGTAGACAGAGATTTCAACTGTCACGCTAATAGAAGACCGGATGATGGTTATGTTAAATGGAAATGGCAGCCAAACGGGTGTGACATTCCCAGGTCAGTTATTATTACCTTTTGGTTCTTGATGTTCTTGTTTCTTGAAGTTACTACAATGTGTTTGTGTTTGGAATCTTAAATTAGGTTGAATGGGACAGACTTTCTTGAGAAGCTAAGAGGGAAGAAGCTCGTGTTTGTTGGGGACTCGATAAACCGAAACATGTGGGAGTCTCTTGTTTGCATCCTTAGACATAGCCTCAAGGACAAGAAACGAGTGTATGAGATCTCAGGGAGAAGAGAGTTCAAGAAGAGAGGCTTCTACGCTTTCAGATTCGAGGACTATAACTGCACGGTGGATTTCGTTGGCTCACCCTTCTTTGTAAGGGAATCGAGTTTCAAAGGCGTGAACGGGACGACACTGGAGACGCTAAGGTTGGATTTGATGGACAAGACGACGTCCATGTACCGAGATGCTGATATACTGATATTCAACACTGGTCATTGGTGGACTCACGATAAAACAAAACTAGGGTAATGATTCTGAAACAGAGAAGAAGACCTCCCTTTGTTTAAGTTGCATTGATATTGATTTTCTATGGCAGAGAAAACTATTACCAAGAAGGTAACGTAGTGTACCCGAGGCTCAAGGTTCTAGAAGCTTATAAACGAGCTCTCACCACTTGGGCCAAATGGGTCGACAAGAACATCGACCGCAACCAAACCCATGTTGTATTTAGAGGCTATTCCGAAACACATTTCAGGTAATCTCCAACTAAAATATACTTTTTATCTACTTCAAAACGTTATTTTTGGCCGTCTTTAACCGGTGTTATTTTTCAGAGGAGGGCCATGGAACTCGGGAGGACAATGCCATAACGAAACAGAACCGATCTATAACACGCGTTACTTAAAAAAGTATCCTTCGAAGATGAGAGCTCTCGAACACATCCTTCGTGATACGATGAAAACATCGGTGATTTACATGAATATAAGCCGGCTAACGGATTTTAGAAAAGATGGGCACCCTTCTATATATAGGACGGTGTACAAGACGGAAAAGGAGAAGAGAGAGGCCGTGAGCCACCAGGATTGTAGCCATTGGTGCTTGCCGGGTGTACCGGACACATGGAACCAACTCTTGTATGTATCTCTGTTAAAGGCCGGTCTCGCGTCTAAGTGGTAGTCGTCAAAAGTCATTTGGTGTTGTATTATTGTTTGTATTCCTACAATCTTTTTGTATTAATGCACGAAAACATCACGTTTACTGGTTGGTATGGATTTTTGTATAGGCACTGCATGGTTACGTTTGAATCGTCTTAAACCCATTAGTTTTGTAAGGAATGTTTTTATTGGATAATGATATGTATTTAATTGATATATATATATATATGAATTTAGTAGAATTAGGGTCCGACTGGTTCAAACGCAGCGATTGCGGTTGCGGCTGCGGGAGTTTGCGGATGCGGGTGGTTGCGGTTTCAAGCGTTATGTTGCATTTTGTATGACTGGCATAACGTTTGAAAATTGTTGCGTTTGCGGGATATTTATGAGTGGTTGATAATGAGATATTGGAGCGGTTTGATAATAAATTACCAATATAAACATATTATAACATTATAAAAATATAAAAAATACTATTTTGATAAAATATAATATGATTAATAAAAATATTATGTTTATTTATTAAATTTTTTAATTAGTTGAAAATTATAATTTTAATATATATTTTTGAAGATTTATATTAAAACTTTTAAAGAATATTCTGTTTCGTTTTATATATGTGTATATCTTTATAAATGTATATATATTAAGTTTTAAAAAATTTTAATCATGAATAGATAGTTTAAAGGTTTTATAAAACAAATTATGACACTGTTTGTGAATTTAAATTAATATATAAATTGTGTATATATTTTTATTTATAATATTTCCATTTTTGATTTTTAATTTTTAATTTTAAAATATTTAGAAAAAATAATTTTATACTTTTGTATCCAGCCGCAACCGCAAACGCTAGCTGGAACCAGCTTTTGATTTTAAGAGGTTCGGAGCGGTTTGAAACGATTTGTAGCGATCTGTATGATTGTTTTAAAACGCTGTCGACCGCTACCAACCGCAAAAACTGCGTTTGCGGATGGTAGTGGAGAAACCAGTCAAGCCCTTAAGTTGGAGCTTAACCAAATCAGCTAAAGGCGTGCGAGTATAAGTAATTTTTTGAGATGTGAATAATAGAATCATGTTGTTTTCTTATTTCACATGGTATCAGAATAGATATCAAACTATATTGAATTTCTGTTAGAAGTTGCGAAACAGAGTGATACAAATACAATAGTGGTTTCACCGTACTCTCTTTTCTTCAGATAATATCAGGGGCTAGGTTGGTATCTAATATGGTGCTAAACATTTTTTCAAATGTTTAGTTAGCGATGGAACTACATTTTTGTGATGTGCAATTTATTGACCTACGGTTCGATTTATTTTATGACTGAGGTTGTGCGGCCTTGCGGGTTGAGGTTCATACATTTTAAGATCTGGAACCAGAGCATATAGTAGTATTTTAAGACAAAATCTTGCGTAAAGGTAAATTAGAGAAACACAGAACTTAGAAAGAGATCTCATCACATAAATTCACTTCACGAGGAGAGTGAGTATCCTTTCACCTGGGGAACCAAATTTGAAAATGTCGGATCTCATGCAGTATCCAAGAAATGGGCAGTTCTCTGAATCCATTAATACCGCCACAACTTCAGTCAAGTCGATTTGAAACTACTGTCAAATAATTGAAACCCTTTCTCTGCCCAAACTATAATAGCTTCTGCTTACAAGACCATAGAACGCATGTAAAAGTTTATATTACACTAACCAGTGTTTGTAAGGTATCACAGAAAATTTTTAAAGAACTTTTTGACGGATACCAGCTTTCAGTTTTATTTAAAAAACTCACACTTTTCGGGATACATATGTCATATTTTATATCCGAAATTAAAATATACTCCCCATTATTTATATAAGTATATTTATAATGTATCTAAATTTAAAAACAACAAAATAATGACCACTTATTCTAATTTAATTAGTTTCTAAAATTTATGCTAGTGTATTAATCATTTAATCTTCTTATATTTATTGAAAGTCTTCCTATACTGTTTATTGACATCCTTAAAAGTTTCCTAAAGAGCTTAATTATGCCTAATTAAACAATGGGGGGGGGGGGGGGATTTAATAAGCTAAAAACCCTTACATTGTAGCAAGTAATTTATCTGAGTGAACGATTGTGAATCATAACACTTTCCAGAAACAAAGGATACGCATATCGCAGTACCACTAAGGGCATCTCCAACCCTATTCCATTTTCTACTCCAAACATCATTTGGAGTAAAATCTTCTCCAACCCCACTCCATTTTTAACTCCAAAATAGAGTAATGGCTAGGGTTACTCCATTTATGGAGTAATCTTACCTATTACTCCATTTTGGAGTTGAACTTTTTATATTTATGAAATGGTCTTTTAAATTTTTAATGTTTTTATTTCTTACTTAAATAATATTTTAATGTTAAAAATGATACAATAACATGAAAAATACGATAATCCATTATTTAATAATTTTAGATAAAAATGCATAATATTATTAAAAACATAAATAAAAAATAAAGATAACATAAAACAAATGATTTTAATAATCTGGAAAATCGTTTCCGGATCCGCTAAGACCGATAAAGTATTGCCCACGCAAAGAAGACTGAGAAAGAGCTTGTTGATCGTGTGACTCAGCATTTTTCTTTGATGTTATTAACACTTGCTGAGCTTGAATATACACATGGAGATTTGGATCTTGTATGTAACTCAAATCACAAAATAAAACTTGTTTTTCTTCTTTCCATGCATGATTTTGTTTTTGAATCTCCATATGAACGTGAACTCGATGCACCAATTGAATTTGGAAGAGAAACTCTACCTCTAAATATCAAAATTGCAGAAGATGAAAATGTCTGATTTCAAAATTTTCTAGCTCGATTTAGGAATATCAAAGATAAAGAAGCTTATTTTTCATTATGAAATACATTAGTTGATCATTTGTGGAAAAACTATTCGAATGCTCATTATTGAACCAATTTATATATTATCTTTTATTTTATGTTTATGATTTCTGTATTTTTTTAATAATAAGTTTTTAATTCAAATAGATTATGTTTTAAGAAATTTTTGTAAACATGAAATAATTGGGGTTAATTGGTAATTTTTTAAAAGTATAAGGTGTTGAAGATGCTCTAATTCACATCATTATCTAGGTAGAAAATATTTAGGTTATGAAATATGGATCTCCAGGTAGACCTCAAGACTGAAGGATACAGAAAAGTGGATATATTTAACTTTCCGACATTAAAAATGTAGAAATAAAACAAAATGCAGAAAACTCACAGTTCTCCAGTTAATTGAAAGTTTTGAAACTAAAAGATATAGGGGGCAAAAGATGTTGTACATTTTTGGTTAATACATGTTCAGGCTAGTTAAGGCTTTTCGGAAGTTGAGATGCATCATGCATGTTATCATTTGATACGCATGAACATGCAATAGTTAGGATCGTACTGATTTAACCCTATCGTAGTAAATATTAAATACTAGTCATTTTTATATTGTAACAATCAAAGGAGTTTTACATATGTAACTGCAGAAAAAGTAACACAAATAATATAACCATCAGT
The DNA here is from genome assembly GCA_018703725.1 of Brassica juncea. Taxonomy (NCBI): domain Eukaryota; kingdom Viridiplantae; phylum Streptophyta; class Magnoliopsida; order Brassicales; family Brassicaceae; genus Brassica; species Brassica juncea. The sequence continues at coordinate 46,634,930 of CM031938.1, forward strand.
TTTACTGAAAAAGCAAATTATACAGGAACATAGAGTTTCAAACCTTACCTAGCAATGTCCGAATCTAACATTGTTTTCCTTGTATAAATCGAAATTAACGAAGAAAGCGCTAAAGAGTAACGAGCTAAACTAATGAAGAACTGATGATTTGATAAATTTAAATTTATTATAAACCTAAATAGGTTAGAGAGAGGAGATAATTATCATTAGAATAAAAATCAAGGGGCTGTTGCTTTATGTATGAAGACGGTCTCGAGATCCGGTGGAGAGAAGAATTCTCTAACGCCGCTGTAGCCAAACTTCGACGATACTTTTCGTTTCTTTGGCGGCGGAGGACACGGGAAAACCGTCGGTATTCTAAAGGAAGGCGCCGTTGGAGTCGTTGGCCACTGATCTTGATGAACGTCATCTTCCGTGTCGGTTACAGCAGTTGAGGAGAGGCTAATCGGCTTCATCTGCCGACGTATGGAGATTCCAGGAATGGCCCATTTCTCGGAAGTTTCGTGAAGCTCGACGTTGAACTGGTGGTGGGTCTTGCCGGAAAGTCCCATAAGTTGTTGTCGTTTGAGGTCAGAGAGAAAGAGGTTATGTTTTTGGAAAGATTAAGGGGAAGTGGTTTTTGAAAGGGGTGTTTTTAGGGTTTATATCAGTTTGTAACTTCAGAGAATGTGAAAAGAATAATGAAGCATGTGATTTAGAGAATAGTCTCTTGTATAGTCAAGTCAACAGCGACTTGAAGAAAACGAATCAGTGTCGATTCGGTTATTTTTACTTGGTTAAAATAGCGTAATAGTATGATACTAGTAATTTTGTTTCTGTAAATTCGCATCTTTTTGTATTTCTTTTTCTCGTTTAAGAAAAACATTCAAAGAACCGAGAGGAAGTGAGATTGAGTGTACATTGCATCTTTATTAAATGTGAGAGATATATGACATTCATAATAATTAATGTAGATTCATTTTTTAGCATTAACTTGGATTATATATACATGTAAAAGTGGACCTTAAGTTAAAGGTTCATAATATATTTATCAACAATGTAATATTTCGGGTATTTCTATACATTCAGTAAAATGGAACTCTAAGGTCATCATATTCAACTGTAGGTTTTTGTTCATTACAAACTGAAAATTTGATATAAGATATTCTGGTGCAGATTAAAGATATCGTAAGTCAACTAGAAGGGTTCTACCTATCTAACAATGATTTGGATACCCTACTGATACTTTGGACGAAGTTAGATTTGATTTGAGATGCTTTTTTGATTAAACAACACTTTATTAGCTAAGATAGTCATAGTCCTTACCCTCCAAAAACGGAGGAGGAAGAGTTTAACAATACAGGGGCAGACTTAGCCAAAGCATCAGCCTCCTTATTACATAGTTATTTGAGATGCTTTTAAAATATGGTTTCTATCATTATAAAACCCAAATAAATTATTGAACTAAGAGACTAGAATCTAAGAGCATCTCCAATGAAATGAAAATATGTATGTATAAGAGTTTTTCACTTAAAAAAAAAACAAATTAGAAAAATAGGAAAAAAAGTGTGATGGAGTTACTAAATTTCAACTTATAAAAAACTCATCGGATCTTTAATGTCATATGTCCATTTCTTGTTCACTTATTGATCATTTATGTTTTTATAGAAAATTAAATACAGGTAGATAAACAAATTGTATTAAAATAGTAATATTACTTTGTTTAGATACTTGTTTTTAGATACTAACCAATAATGTTGCTCTTATAAATATACCAATTATAGATATATCGATGAATATTTCACAATTTGTTAAATGAGTACATGCGCATAATATACTAGTACGACTATCTTTTTGAACGGTGACGAGATGGTTAAATTAAATTACAAATGGGACTTGTTAGACAAGAGCAAGCCAAGGTGCTTCGAAGTTATAAATAAACTATTGATGACTAAAACCAATTGTGGAAGAATGTATGTGTGATCCTTGAAGAATGAAGAATGTGTGTGAGAGTGAACGAACACATGGAGCAAAAGTATTCAAATAGGTTTTTATGATAATAAGGAACCCGAGGAAACGCGTGACTCAAAGCCTCGCGAATTTAATGGACACATATTTTTAATTATTACTATATTCAAGCCTTGTATATATCATTTTCCGTGCAAGTATTCAATGAAGTAACGAGATGGAGAGAGTCTCGTTTCAAAGTTTTGAATTGGTCAATCCTAGTTCTATTTGAAGAGTGGATCAACGTTTGACCCCTTTTGTTTTCTTTAATCAGCCATTACAAAATCAAACACTTTGCAGCTCTTTATTTCCTTTTTGGTGCGATAGTGGAAAAGAAATTGGTGGAACTTTTTTCCATGTAAATTTTATCAAGGCTGATCTTACCATTTTAAAGACGAGCAAAAAATTTTTCCTTGTAAACCAGGTCGACAAGAAAATTTATAAAAATATGCTTTTCATTCTTAGTTTTTTTTTCATTTTCTTTGATAATATTTCTATTTATAAAAATTGATTTCTGATTTTATCATATTTTAGGATTTAATATAATAATTTCTTTAGAAATTAAATCGTACACCTTTAAAAATCCCCTTAAAATGAGATACACATGTATATATATAGCTAATAAGTTAATTATAATATGTGGAACAGAAGAGCTTATTGCTTATTACTCCTTCCATTTCATTTTAATTGTTATTCTAGATTTATGCACACATATTAAGGAAACATATAATTTTATATATTTCAAGATAAAAACACAATTACCTATACATCTAACCATAATTCAACTAATAGAAAAATAGACTGAAGAATCTTATTAATAAATTTTACATTGAAATTCTAAAACAACATTTATTTTGAAACGAAATTTTTTCTTCGGAACGACAATTAATCTGAAACGGAGGAAGTACATGATTTGAATCTAGACAATATCAAACGGCCACAAAATTAAATTAAAGTAAATGAACTTAAATTAGAATAAATCAGCCGACATGCGTCTGTGAAGAATATATAATAGTTGTGGTTGTTTGGCTCAACCAAATAAGAAAATAGGAGGGTGCCTCTGTGCCTGGACATATTGAGGAGGTACATATGGTGTCTTGGAACCTTTTTGATGTTTGGTATAGTCTCAAACTCGTCCACAAACAAACTAGGAAAAAATATAGTGAACTGATGTCATTTTGGGTCCACCGTAAAGCATTGTATCAAACGGATCCCTTCTAACTTGCCATAAATTATCTCAAGTTAGAAAATAGAAGTAAGAAGGGATCCTTTTGATACAATGCTTTATGGTGGATATAAAGATGTCTAAATATCTTGTAGATGTTAGTATCTCATCGCTTTCAAAGATATGTTTGAAATGGGTCAAATATAAAAGTCCCAGTAAATTATTAAGAATTTACATCATCATCTACCAAAACCAAGCCCCAATAGCGTGTGATAGCTAGGTGGGATAATTGCACCACACCTAGGAGTGGATATTTTGAAGTGTTGCATACGTTATATACTTATATCCAAATATTTCTACAATTTTGAGGTGTTGACATGCATGCATGTTTCCAACAAAATGTATGCATCGCGCGCGGTTTCATCCGGTTGCTGCATCGAGAGGATGCATACTCAGAATTTGGGATGAGGGTCAGTGTTGGTGATTCTGTCCCCTCTGAAAGGACATTGGTGATAGAAGACACCTTTTTCGGAGAACATTCTCTGCTTACAGTTGTGTTCTACTTCCAAGGCAGATTGGTAACATCTTCCCGGCTTTCCATGTCTGACGTAGTTAAAAGTTAAAACTTTTTCCTTATTCTAACAGCAAATCTGTTAGGTAATTTTTGACTGGTTCAGAAATATAGGAAGTTCTTAAGAGGGTAACCGAAGTCCATCATCTCGTCAAGTAGCTCATACTGCCAACTTAACTAGGAGTCTCCATATAGTCACTGAACCAAACATTAGAGTGATCTAATGACCATCTAGAGACTCCTATCTAAATATTTACATAATGACAGAAGTTCTACACCAAATTGGAGTTCTTGATCGGTTATTTTACAGATTTTTTTTTTTGGATAAATAATGCAATAAATGAGTAGATGACAGATGATGGTTATAATTTGTAGACCAAAAAGAAATAGAGCCGAAAACGACGCCGTAACGGAAATAGGAAGCTCAAAAGCAAGAGAGCTAGCTCTTTCCCCTGAAATTCTTCCGTTTATATGTGCACCTTTCCACATGATGAACCCCAAATAACAATAACGATCAATCAACCTTAGTGACAAGAAAATTTAAATCGCCAAGATGGAAAATGGATGTTCTTCTCCATGGAACCATGGCTCCATCAGATCTCGTTTGATTAATCCGCCGCATTTGGATCTGATTCCTAAGAGAAGAAAACATGACAGGACAAGTGTTACCAACATAAAATATGTTTTGGAAAGTGTTACCAACATAAAATATGTTCTACATCAAGAAGAAGGCACATTTATCTAGTTTAGAATATGACTCTTTTAATGATCAAGTTTTCAAGAGCTTTTACATATAATAAACGAAGTACAATAGAGCTTATATTCAATACAGACGCCGGCATTAGAGAAACATGTAATCTTTAATAATCCAAAATCCAATGGATGAGATAAATGTGTCTTTGAGGGGATGTGAGGTTCGTAGGTACTATTTACACACGGGCTCATATAGTGTGAGTGAAACAGGTAATGTGTCAATTCACCCTTTAAACTTGGGAAAATTTTATGTTTCAATAGCATTCTCAAAAACTCAGGATTAAAAACTCTATGGGTACTTCAGAAGCAACGAGTAAACACATAAAAACACTATACGTTAATCTATCTTGCATTTGGCCAACCCAAACTTAGAAGACGGTACAGTACTTGTTAATGTTTTGAAGATGGCAGATCACGCTTCTGCATAGCCTGGGATGGATGGTGGTCCAATATAACATCTCTATTCGTCACGTTTGACAGTACAAGTCACTGTGGGATTCTTGGTGGATATATTTATGTAGTCTTAATACAAAAGGAGCTGGGAAATGATCTTGACTTTGTGATGGCAAGAAGGTTCATGGGATTACGGTCCATCTAAAGAAGGTACTATATATTGTTAAAGGCGATTAATCTTGCCAGACCAGATGTAATAGATTGTTTCCTGCCAAGCAAGAAGACCCATTTTTTTGCTTGAAGACAAGTTCTTGAAGAGTATTCATGGTGGACTGACTTCCATTCCAACTGCTATCTGAAGCGATTCCATATGCGATTGACAGACGCCATAAACGACTTGAGTATTCACACTCAAAGAAAAGGTTGTCACTCATCTCATTCAAGTTGTTACATAGCCAACCATTAGGTTTTACATTGACTCCCCAGCTTATCATTCTGTCTTTTGTAGTGCAACCAAACCAAGTTATGAACGAGTGACAGAGGATACCTAACCAAGTTATGAAGGAGTGAGGAGGGATACCTGCAGCCCTCCACATTATATGGCTCTAATTGACTCCTAGACCTCTATCCACTACAGAGCTATACATTTGAGAAGATGAGTATTTAGTACATTTCTTCCCTTCAATTTCTCACTCGTACTCATTTTGAGGATCAGTAAGTGTGACTCTCATGAGATGGGCTTGCAATTGAACCTGTCTGTCTATTCTGGCAGGTTGCAAATGCCTCGCCATCATAGTATAGATCACTAAGTGTGGCCGTGGTGCGGATGCCTATTGGTGGAGAGGTCCATGAGTCAAGAAAAACCGATAAGTTTCCAAGGGTGACCAATAATGCTTTTAGAATCGACATGTATGTCCATTTCAAACTCTTAAATATACAAATGTCACATTTTGAGATTTATGATGGAAATAGAACAAAGTTTGTAATTATTGAGGCATCATTATTCTCCTCAAATTCTCGGAGAAATTTATTGAGTTTAATAGAAACTACATAAATAAATAAATATATATATATATTGAAACACTATATATATATTATATTAAAACTATGAGTAAATATGATGTTAGATATCTTTGCCATTGCTTGAAAGAATAAACAAATGTCGTCTTATTGCATAACATGATGAATCATATATATGGCATAATAAGCAAAAACAAATTACTAGTACATTCAAAATTTAACATGTAATGTTATGCCGTAGTTCAATTATGATGAAAAAAATATGCAAAATTATTAATGAACATCTGTTTAAAAATTGTGCATTTTTTTCCTTCACAATGGATGCAAGATATAAAGACCTCACACGCTTTAATATCATTGTAATTATTGTGAGCGTAGATTATGCTATATGTGTCAAGACATGATTTATGATGATTATAGCTGATTCAACAAGGACCTCTTCATTATTTCTTTGTCAATTATATAAACTTCAGCTAGCAGATATAAAGCTACATATTATGTCTATTTCTCGTCCAAAATGCTTCTCTAAACATGCTAAAGATGGGTGATAAAGCAGTCTTTTGATTTGTTCTTCTTTTATGGGTTTTCAATCAATTTCTATGTTCTGGCTGGGTTTTCAGTTAAATTTTTTGTTAGACCTATGATGAAAGAAGATTATGTGTCATGGCTTGAAATGATTCAGCTGACTACGCATGGACTCATTTAGACGACGTACACTCTCCCCTTTGACGTTCTTGTCATGTTCAACCGGCAATGATTACTTGTTTATATACAACATATTACTTTGTCACAGTTGTTTTCAAGCTCACATGATCTATGTGGAACACTTTGTCACAGTTGTTTTCAAGCTCACATGATCTATGTGGTGCCAATAATTTAATTTGAGTACTTTTTTTTGCAAGTGGTAGTTATTCTAACTACGGTTTTAATTACTTTTCTCATAATTAGTCTAATAACATTCTAATCATTGTTTAAACAGACTTGTGTTCATTCTAGTCGACCTAGGCAATCTACTTTTTCCCTAGGTAGCGTACCAATCGATCAAGCTACCAACCTGGCCTCAACTTAAACTTGGAGCTTGGTGGTTCAAATATGCCTCGACAATCTCGTAACCAACAAACTTCTAGTTCCTCTGCTGGTCCAAGAGGTGAGCAAACTGAAGATAAGGCTTTCACTTACAACCAACCAAAAAAGGCTAAAAATCTAATTGTTATTAGATTGTATATTTATTGTGATCATAGCGGTTTTTAATACTAGCATATTGTTTTGGTTGTCTTGATTTAAACACTAACAAAGCAAAGACGACAAATGTGCGTTTTTCTTCATATGAACATGTTTTACCAAAATCTAAAGTATGGACGTTTGAATATGTTAAACATGATTCTGCTTTTGTTTTATACTAGTTTTAATTTACATTTGATTGTCTAAGTTTTATTAAATTTGGTTTGATTATAATAAAATTTTAGAGCATATAAACTCTTGTCAAAGAAGGAAACTCTAAATTGCCTTCATATTTAAAAGACGATTAGTTAAAACTTTTTTTATTTTAACTTGAATGTTTTAGAAGGGAAGAATATCCCACAATGTTATAGTAAATTATACTGAAAAATCCAAAAAGTTATATAACTTTACCAGGACTGGGCCAAGATTTAAATTATAGGCTCAAAATATGCATATAAGAGCTGGATTCAAATATCAAAACTATGAAAAAATTTGGCGTGATTTGTTTAGAAATCTATTTGATATTGCTGGAGAACATCTAGTTCACCTTGTTTCAAACAATACCAGTTTGGTATAACTAATATGTCATCAATTATGTCTAATTTTTTTTGCTATTTCCAATCGGAAAAAAACATTAGATTCTTAATGTTGTTGTCATAATCTTTTATGATGAAATATGTTTCAAATAAGGTTCAATAAAATAAAATAGTATTGCTAATATGTCATCAATTATGTCTATTTTTTGCTATTTCCAGTATGAAAAAACCATTAGATTCTTATTGTTATTGTCATATTCTCTTCTATGATGTAATATGTTAGGGCAAGATTATCAGTAGGACCAATGTTGTTCCTTAAGAATTTTTTTTTAAAAAAAAAAAAAAAAAAACTAACCACTGGCGGGCCACCACGTGTCGTGGGACCCGCAAACAGGACAAAGACTTTTGTAGGACATTTCTTATCTTGGGACAAAGTGGTACGGGAATCAGAAAAATGTGGTGGAGCCCACGCGTAAGGACCACTCCCCCACCACCAGGTTACAAATATGGTTCAATAAAATTGTGTTAAGAAAAAGCTTTGTGAGTTTTGGAATGAGTAGAGCCTTGCCAATCCGATTAATATTCCTACTTAGCACAATCTAAATCACTTGATGATTATGTCATGAATAAACTTTATTCAAACCTGTTCAGACAACAAGAACAACGAAATTACGCTTCGATGAAAGAACAAGCTATCCAAATGAAATACATGAACCCCAATCGTATTCAATACGCGTGGGAAGAGAGAAACTTACTGTTTCACAGTTTTTTTTTTTAACAACAAATTCGGTTTTTTCCAGCTCTAATTTCACTATATAAACTCGTTCAAAGGCCCATATTAATAATTGATAGCATGAGCCAATGAATCACCAAGCCCATGGAAAGGTCCTTCTCCATTTTGCTCGAGCTTGACAGTCAGTAAGGGTTTACCGAAAACCTCAGTGAGATCGAGGCATAACGACTCTCTCTCTCTCTCATATAATCTCATATAATAAATAAAAAAATGGCTCCCCAAATGGGTCATCAATAGTTTCATTTCAATGTTTTATATGTGATTCCAAATGCGAATGAACAGAGCAATGGATTTAGGCAACTAAGCCACTAGCCATCAATGGATAAACTTCCTTGGAAGAAACATAGGACTCTCTACGTGATTCAGAAATAATTTCCTACAACCAGACGTAGTATCTCCACTTCTATCGAGGTCAACTCTTCTAGCCTTGTCTTGTTCGGGATGGTAATAAAGAATTGAAAACTGGTCACCAAAATATAATTGTTCAAATATTAGCTCTCCGGTTTCAATAGTACCCCTGCAACGGAAGAAGTCACAAGTAGGAACTACGACAGAATATTTTGACCACTCATGTCTTTTGACATCCATTAGAACCCACAGGTCGAATTCACAGTTCCTTGAAACATTTACTAAGGCTATCTTTCCGTTGTAGCTCACCAAATCAGACTCAATACATGATACGATTTGAACATCCTCAGGTAATGTAATAAGACTGAACTCTTCAAATCTCAAATCAAAGCACACTACTACAGATCTTCTGTCAATGAGGTTAGACCATGCTCCATAATAAACAACCCCATTGTGGCATTTACCTTGTGTTCCTGGGTAATACGGATACTTGCATTCGATCATTCTCCATGATTCTTGACCTCCTCCTAAAGTGAGAACTTGAGACTTTTCAATTACCACTGATCTATCTATATTATGAACGAAGTTCATGGAAAGAACTTTATATAGATCATTAACCGGATCATATCCAAAAAAGATTTGGTCGGTTATGACATCAATTAAAGTTAGGAACTGGCCCGTGCTAGGATTGCCAATCACGACAATACTAGAGTAATGATCTACACAACATATCAAGCCACGGACTGGTGGAGAAATTTGAAGCCCTGGAAGAGTAACACTATCAACAAGAGACAGTTGATTCTTCGAGAGAGAAGAATAGTGAGAACTCCGCGTATTATGACAGTAGCGATGGAGAAGAAGACGTGGCCGTGTGGAAGATCGAGTAAGGTACAAGTCGTTGAAATATTTACCGTGGATAATAGATAACCAGAGTTTTGACACGCAGATGAGCCTTGACAACGATCTCGGAGGCAGCTTCGTAAGAATCTCTATTGTCAAATCCACAGGAAGAGAACGAGACTCTGTTTCATCTCCTTCCTTTGACCTCATAGATTTGTGGCTGCTTCCTCCTTGCTCTTTTATATATATATATATATATATATATATATATATATATATATATATATATATATATATATATATATATATATATATATCTTAAACCCTAATGCAAGTCAGCTATCTTAAAATAAAACTAGAATCAGATCCGCAGATTTTTTTTTTAATAATTTTATGTATATAAAAATATATGATGTTTTGTATAAATAGTAAATAAACTAATTTTTATGAAACAATATACTGAAATAAAATTTTGATGTTTAGAATCCTAAATAAATTTTGCATGTAAAAACATACTATTGAAATGAAGCCAAAATCGATTATGTATTCATTTAAAATATTCATCAAAAAAACTTTTTACAAATAAAAGACACATCTGATAAACAGTTCAGTGATGTCACGTATTATTGGTAGAGTGAACATATGCACATCCTATGCACATGTGTGCTTTATCGATGATGTACTCGGAAATCCCATATCCATCATATTTGCTTTGTGTCTGTTATCGATCACATGTGCTTTTAATTAGGGAAATGTATTTAAATGGGCATGTTTGAAATGAATATATACAATCTAAATTGACAAATAAATATAATTGGTAAGGCAAGGAACGAGCGTTCTAGCCTCGTTCGAAACGGAATGTTGGAGAAATGTTAACTTTTTAGAAGATGGAGAGGAAGATGATGCACCGCCAGTTTCTGTCGTTGCTTTGATTCCCTTCATGGAATCCCAAATCTCGACATGCCAAATTATTTTTTTATGGGTAAATCATGGTGCTGTTAGTGGACCTATTGGGATCAGATAAAAGTTGAACATTTCGAAAGACTCTCATAATAGTTTCTCGACTCTTCATGCTGAGATAGAAGGAAGAATTCTATGGACATGATTACTATGATACATGTAGAGACAGCTTATTCAGAATTGGTGGACATGATTGGTAACCTAATTAACTGGCCGTCGTTTGTTGTCGAGCTAATCTCATTCCATCTCTCTTGTCAAAGAGCTTATAAGAAGCAGTGGTGGTTTTTTTCCAATTCGGTCGACGTGAAAATCCATTCAAAATGACTTAATCTCGATTTCCACTTGATCTGGTCGCTGCAAAAAGAAAAATAATATTTATAAATGTTTAAAGATTAATTATAGAAGTTTATAAATTCAATATCATCCCTTAAATACTAAACCATAAATAATAATCAATTATTTATAAACTTAAACGTTAAGGTATTTTGATTAAGTGTCTTTTAAATTCAAGAAAGTGGTTCCAAGTTATCAAAACAATTTCTCCTGTAAAAGCTTGTTTAAAGGCCCAATAATTATAATTGATGATGATATGGGCATATTAAGCCCATGGAAAGGTTCTTGTCCATTCTCTCGAGTTTGAAAACTTGACAGTCAACTAGGGTTTACCGGAAACCTCAGAGAGATAGAAGAGTCTCTTCGCTCGCTGCTTACCGATCCGAAGGGGAAATGGCGCTGCGACATCTGAGCCGGCCTAGAGACATCGTAAAGAGATCGACGAAGAAGTACCTCGACGAACCCCTTTACCACCGTCTCTTCAAGGACGGCGGATCTGAGGTCAGTGTTCGTCAGCAGCTGAATCAGTTCCTCAAGGGCACTAAACACGTCTTCAAATGGGAAGTCGGAGACACGATCAAGAAACTCCGAAGCCGCGGCCTCTATTACCCAGCTCTCAAGGTATATCGCATTTTCTCAATTCATACGGATTAGGAACAAAATTAGGGTTTAGGATTTGGGATTTAGGGTTTAGGTGTTCATTAGGAACAAGTTTGTAACTTTTGGATCTCATATCTTGAAACTAGGTGTGATCTTGATTTTTCATTGTGAGATTCAAATGTAAAGTCTTTTTTTTGGGGTGTTTGCAGCTCTCTGAAGTTATGGAACATAGAGGTATGAACAAGACGGTGAGTGACCAAGCAATCCATCTCGATCTCGTTGCCAAAGCTCGTGGAATCGCAGCTGGAGAGGCTTACTTTGTGGATCTTCCGGAGACTTCTAAAACCGAGCTCACCTACGCGTCTCTTTTGAACTGTTACTGCAAGGAGTTGATGACAGAGAAAGCGGAAGGCTTACTCAGCAAGATGAAAGAGCTCAACATCACTGTTAGCTCCATGTCGTACAACAGCCTCATGACTCTTTACACAAAGACGGGACAGGCCGAGAGGGTTCCGGGGATGATTCAGGAGATGAAGGCCGAGAATGTCATGCCGGATTCCTACACGTACAATGTATGGATGAGGGCGTTGGCTGCTACCAAGGATGTTCCTGGGGTTGAGAGAGTGATTGAAGAGATGAATAGAGATGGGAGAGTTGCTCCGGATTGGACTACGTATAGTAATATGGCTTCTATATACGTTGATGCGGGACTGTCTGAGAAAGCTGAGAAGGCCCTTCAGGAGCTGGAGATGAAAAACACTGACAGGGATTTTAAGGCGTATCAGTTTCTTATTACATTGTATGGAAGACTTGGGAAACTGACTGAGGTTTATAGGATTTGGCGTTCGTTGAGGCTGGCTATGCCGAAAACCTCGAATGTAGCGTATCTGAACATGATACAAGTGCTGGTGAACTTGAAAGATGTACCTGGTGCAGAGACACTGTTCAAGGAATGGCAAGCGAACTGTTCTACTTACGACATCCGGGTTGTAAATGTGATGATTGGCGCTTATGCAAGAGAAGGTTTCATCGAAAAAGCAAATGAGCTCAAGGAGAAATCTCCAAGAAGAGGAGGGAAGCTCAATGCTAAAACGTGGGAGCTCTTCATGGATTACTATGTAAGGAGAGGTGATACGGCTCAAGCACTTGAATGTATGACTAAGGCAGTTTCTATCGGCAGAGGAGATGGTGGCAAGTGGCTACCGTCACAGGAAACAGTCAGCACTTTGATGAGCCAGTTCGAGGGAAAGAAAGATGTTAACGGAGCTGAGAATTTGGTGGAGATTTTAAAGAAGGGAACGGATGATGTAGGCGCAGAGACCTTTGAGTCATTGATAAGAACATACGCAGCAGCTGGAAAGAGCCATCCTGCTATGCGCCAGCGCCTGAAGATGGAAAAGGTGAAGGTTGATAAAGCGACAGAGAAACTGCTCGATGAATTATGTCAGGAAGAGTGAGTTATGTTCCATCTCTCTTCTCCTTCGTTTTTTATTTCTCTTCAAGCAAGACATTGTTAGTCGTGTAAGAGTGAGCACTTGCATTCTCACTGCTCTTTTTCTTATTAGTAATAAAAAATAGGCTATGACTGTTCATGTTTCTGTGAGAATTGGTTTGATCTTAGCTTTGATTTACAGTTGAGAGAACAGAACTCCCTCGCGGTGTAATTCACTTTTTGAGATCTTATTTTGGCAATTACATTTGATAATCAAGAAATGGCTGAGTTCTATTTTAATTACATTACAAGATTGATGGTGTTGACCAAAAAAACCCTCCAAAGGAGGAACATGTTATTCTCTGTCAGCTTTTTGAACGATTAGTTAACACGTTTTTTCCTGCGGTTGCGGTTCTTGCGGTTGCGGTTCCTGCGGTTGCGGTTCGATCTAATCAATGTAGAAAGAAACAAGCAGTTAGTTCCTGTCTTCCTCAGCTCGTCCGCAGCGTTCTGAACGGTGTTAACTTGATGCGAGTCTACGAACGCGTTGACGCAAACGCCGTAATCTGACACAGCCCTGGTCAAAAATATTCTCAGCATCTTACTATGTCGTCTGTTGAGGCTGTTCTTCGCCTTCTTAAGGTTGAAGGCAGCGTCTCTAAGTTTCTCGTGGCAAATCGTAACCTGTTTGTTTCCTTTTTTGTACTTTGCTGCGTTTGGAATCGCCCGTCTTGTCTTAGTCTCGAGGGCACAAATGGTGCTGAGTGTGGCTGCTCTGGGGTTTGACCCTTTAACCAGCGGTCGACACAACGCTGGGTATGCCGTTCGGTCGCAAAGGCCCTTGCGACGCCCTTCCACCGCTTGGTTCGCTGTCAAGAAGACCACGGTAAGGACGATGGTCGTGAGGTAGAGCTGGGGTTTGTTGCAGCCCGCCATATTTTCGTTTAAATTGTTCTTTTTAAAACTGGAAAGAAGTTATCATGGAAAAAAAATTTCTAATTAGATTCATCTCGCTATGAATAGAATTATATTTTTGGTTTCAGAATTATTGGTAGTGGGAATTTGCTAATATTTATTCTTGGGAATTTGCTAATATTTGTTCTTGGTAAACTATAAATTTGATTTGTTTGGGAGGTTTAACTTCTTTTTAGGAACCGATTATAGAGACTTTTTTTGTTTTATATCAAACTAAACTAAGATTTTAGAACGCACCGTCAATTGTCTCTCTTTACCAGCACAAATGGCATACATTGATGTTTCAAATCCAGCAAGTTATAAGATGACCAATTGATCAATAAATCACTCATTAAACATAAAACGATTCTTGTTGACCAAAAAAAACATAAAACGATTCTTAAAATGTTTAATATATGCATAACTTAACCCTTACATATCAAATGAACATTAAAAAAAAATTTAAGAATCCAAAATCTATTCCTAAAAATTTGAATATATGTTATTAAACTCTAACGGAAAGACAAACATGATTTACAACATTTTTCTTTCATTTATTTCATAACTATTCAATTTTAATTTACATAATTCATAATTATTTATATTTACATGATTTCAATTTATTTCCATGAAAATAAATATTCAAATTTTGTAAATTAGTTATAAGATTAATTGAGAAGTCTGCTCAGAAGAATTCATTGTTTGTATAAGCTTATGTAAAAATTTGTTTCTATTGTTATTTAGTGACCTGTGATCTTCTTTTGATTGAATAAAATTTTAGTCGGCAAAAAATACATTCAGTTTTTTAATTTGGCCATAAAGTAGTTGCAATTACATTATCCATTTAAATTACTTTTACATTTGATTAAATATGTGAAATATTTCTGTTGTTATGAGTTTTTTTCATGATGTTTCTATTAGGCTTAAGATGTTAAATAAAATATATTTATCAACCCTTAGTGATTTGAATAGTTGCTATTTGTTTAATTTTATATTTTTGTTTGTATTTTCACAATATTTTAAAATAATAAATTGTATGTTCGCAAAACAAATAAAATATAACTTTTACCTTTATTATCAATCAAATGGGTAGATTATTTTCTTTTAAAAAAAAGTTTTATAAGCTTTTAGAAATAAATCTATTTTTGTTGACAGATAAAGAAAAAAAATCAAATTTTCAAGGCCGAAGTCATCAATGACGTCAAAGTTTAAAGACTATTTGTAGGAAAGACTACAAATTTGTTTTGTCCTCTTTGCTTTCAGTTTTGACTTTGAACCTAACATCTGGTCGCTGACTCCAGTGCTATAAATACCACTCGCTTCTGCTTCCAAATGCTCAATCAAAAAGCCATTTTAGGTGAATCTTTTTTTGCTTAATCTTCAAAAGTTTGATTCATCAATGGCTGAAGAAGCTTTCGGAGTTCGTAGGATGAAGCTGGGGAGCCAAGGCCTTGAGGTTTCTGCTCAGGGACTTGGTTGCATGGGTCTCTCTGCTTTCTACGGCGCTCCGACACCTGAGACCAACGCGGTCGCTCTCCTACGTCATGCCATTAACGCTGGAATCACATTCCTTGACACATCCGACTTCTACGGCCCCGAGACAAACGAGTTGCTCCTCGGCAAGGTACCAAATCAGTGATATGACTTAAAAATTAGGGTCTTTTGCTGTGAATTAGAGTTTAAGCTGCATGCCAATCATCAAACTCTGGATCTGTGGATCTGTTTGTGTTATTTCTCTTTGTTGACAGGCTTTGGGAGATGGTTTGAGGGAGAAAGTAGAACTGGCGACAAAGTTTGGGATCACAGCTTCTGAAGATGGAAAAATTGGTTTCAGGGGAGATCCAGAGTATGTGAGGTCTGCTTGTGAGGCAAGCTTAAGGCGTCTTGGTGTTACCTCCGTTGATCTTTATTACCAGCATCGGATTGATACCAGTGTTCCCATCGAAGTCACGGTAATCTCTTCAATGGTTTCAGTTTTACTCCAAACTTGTGGTCCAAGTTACTGATGTATCTCACAGAGCAACCAAAACTCTGATGAGTAGTTAGTAATAATAAGTCTTTTAGGGAACAACTTGGAGTTTAAGATATTCATTTTATATTGAGAAAACTGTTGTTATGTTTCTTGAGCATCTTGTTTTTGGTGATTATATTTTCAAAGATGGGAGAACTGAAGAAGCTAGTTGAAGAAGGAAAAATAAAGTACATCGGATTGTCTGAAGCCTCCGCCTCAACTATCAGAAGAGCACATGCTGTTCAACCGATAACCGCCGTGCAGATAGAATGGTCCTTATGGTCGAGAGAGGTGGAAGAAGATATCATTCCTACCTGCAGGTGTGTGAGAAATCAGAATGACAGAATCAAAATCAGAATCAGCCAATAACAGTTTTCTCTTCGTTTACATGTTTAATATATCGTCTCTTGTAACATCTTTAGGGAGCTTGGGATTGGAATTGTAGCTTATAGCCCTCTAGGAAGAGGCTTCTTCGCATCAGGACCCAAACTTGCTGAGAATTTGGAGCAAGGTGATATACGAAAGGTAAGTACACAACTGATTCAGTTCTCTCTTCCATCTTGTTTGAGCATATTTCAAGATTTAGAGTCATCTTAATATGTTTCTGCTTGTTGCTATTTTCTCTGTTCACAGAATCTACCGAGGTTCCAACAGGAGAATCTAGACCACAACAAGATTGTCTTCGAGAGAGTCCAAGAGATAGCAAGAAAGAAAAGATGCACTCCTGCACAACTAGCTCTTGCATGGGTTCACCACCAAGGAGATGATGTCTGCCCCATTCCAGGAACCTCCAAGATCGAAAACCTCGACCAGAACATTGGCGCTTTGTCCGTGAAACTCACTCCTGATGAGATGGCGGAGCTTGAAGCCATTGCCACACCGGATGTAGTGAAAGGGGAACGACACTGGAACATAATGGCTACTTACAAGAACTCTGAAACTCCACCTTTGTCTTCTTGGAAAGCAGCATAACCATATTTGCATTGCACAAGTTTATGATCTGTTTGGTGACTGGTTTTAAGAATGCATGTGATTGGAGCGCTGCTAAGTTTTATATATCTTTGGCTCATGCCGATTCAATAATGTTATGGACAAGAAAAGTTTTTAGACCCTTCAAATTTATATTTATTTGAATTTTTTTATAAAAATGTTCTTTCTAAAATATTATCAATAAATTTGTAACCTTTGTGATAAAAATATACTTTTATATAAAATATATATATATATATATTTATGAAAAACGATCCATTAAACAAACAGTGCCAAAGGTGGTTGAATCATGGATTAATGATTCACTCTTTCATGGATGTGGATGGATCTCTATAAACTGGATAAGAAAAATGCAGCTTATAAAATAGTACAGAATCAGAGGAGGAGAATGTCACTGCCTGTGCTACAGACAGAGGTTGAAGGTTTTTCTAATGCACGTTACAATTGTTAACTTAATTATCAACATTTTGATATTAATTGCAAGGACCTGGTATTCAACATAGAAGACCAAGAAGCATGACTAAGCCCTGCGTGACTAAACTTTTCACAGAGTTAAAGAAACGATCTAGCTTGAATAATAGATTTATAGATTTTCTATTGTTTATAATCGCTGTTAGAAAAATCAAAAAAAAAACATATCATTCATTAACTAAGACAACAAAATCATATTACAAAGATTCATATGTTTAGTTGTTCTATTCCGACCTGATGTATTAAACTACTTAAACATTTAGTAATTAAAATGTGTGACAAAATAAAACATAAAACCGGAGAGAAAAGATTTGTAATTCAAAAAAAAAAAAAACCGATCGAATGGTTTTAAAGAATACATTAAATCCCTAGCCAATCGGTTTGGTTAGTAAGATATAGGATCGAGATAGTCGAGCGTCGGATCTGATTTGTAGTAAATATTATCAAATTGGTTAGTAAACCAAATTGTATACCGCGAATTACTACATTAGGGCTAAAGACTAAATAGATCAAACCAACTGGCTTGGTTACTAATTATAGGACCGACAATATCGGATCGGCTAAATCTATAATACTCCATTAGGGTTATAAAGGTCAATTTTAAATTCGGTCATATTTTTCAGTCACCAGCAAAACTACAAGTGTCCAGCAATAACCGAACCTCAGAGGCGAGACACGAATCACACGATCCAGGAGAGAGAGAGAGAGAGAGAGCTGGGAAGCCAAGGCCTTGAGGTCTCGGCGCAGGGCTTGCATGGGCATATCCTCTTTCTACGGTCCTTCGAAGCCCGAAAGTGACGCTATCGCTCTTCTCCACCACGCCATTGATTCCGGCGTTACTTTCTTAGATACCTCCGACGTATACGGCCCCGAGACCAACGAGTTGCTCCTAGGCAAGGTTCGGATCCGCTGATTTGATCATGTTCTGTTTGTAGAAATGATTTTGTCATTGGTGAGGTGTTTGAATCTTCCGTTAGGCTCTGAGGAGAGTGGAGCTTGCGACCAAGTCTGGAGCCACTTATGCAGAAGGGAAGAGAGAGGTAAGAGGGGATCCTGCCTACGTGAGGATTGCTTGTGAAGCAAGTTTCAAACGGCTTGATGTCGATAGCATTGATCTCTATTATCAGCATCGGGTTGATACCCGTTTCCCTATCGAAATCACAGTAAGCCTTCTCTTACAATATCCACCATGACATGGTGTTTCAAAGTTTCCAAGTAGGTCCATCTTTAGCTCCGTATAGAATTGAACTAATAGGTTCTAAGAAAATGTTTTAGTTGTATCGCATACCGGTCCCGAACATAAGCTAGTGAAACATTGGCCTATGCCACCAACATTTTAGAAAAAAAAATTGCGTATATAGGCCTCTAAATCTGAATTTATAAACCGTTTATAAATTGTCTATAACCTTCAAAATCTTAGAACTCCCCCTGATTCCTCTGTTTGTGATACTGCTTGCTTATTTTCTGAGGGGGTTTCTTCAATTAGACTCAAGATTTTCTTTTATCTGTAAATTCCAAGATGGGAGAACTGAAGAAGCTAGTTGAAGAAGGTAAAATAAAATACATTGGCTTGTCTGAAGCGTCTGCCTCAACTATTAGAAGAGCATATGCTGTTCACCCAGTTACTGCAGTGCAGCTAGAGTGGTCTTTGTGGACGAGAGACGTGGAAGAAGAGATCGTCCCGACATGCAGGTATATTGTTCACATCGTTGTTTCTATGTGCAATATTCATCAATATTGATGTTCACTTTCCTTCTTGAGGGAACTTGGGATAGGGATTGTTTCCTACAGTCCTGTAGGAAAAGGCTTCTTCGCATCATGACCAAAGCTTGTTGAGAAGCTGGACAATGATGACTTCAGAAAGGTAAATACTACTATATGCATTGAAGGCTTGACTGATGAACCTTTTAGTTGATGAATTACAATGACTGTACATTTGCTCAAATCTGTTTCTTGTTACAGACTCTACCAAGATTCCAACAGGAAAACTTAGACCACAACAAGATTCTCTACGACAAGGTTTGTGCAATGTCTGAGAAGAAAGGATGCACTCCTGCACAACTAGCCCTTGCATGGGTTCATCACCAGGGAGATGATGTTTGCCCCATCCCAGGAACCACTAAGATCGAAAATCTCCACCAGAACATCGGAGCTTTATCAGTGAAACTCACTCCAGAAAAGATGTCTGAGCTCGAGACCATCGGACAGCCAGAGTCTGTAAAAGGAGAAAGATACACGGCCATGGTCCCCACCTTTAAGAACTCAGACACTCCATTGTTGTCTTCTTGGAAAGCCACCGTTTGAGAGCTCCTCTTGTTCTGGTAATAATATATTCAAGTTGTAATCAAGATTAATAATGTGTAGCCACTATACGAGATAGGTAATATAATATGTTGCAGTTGTTGGCTTCAACAATCTCACAGTGTCTATGCTCTCAAGAATAAATTATGTGTATCAAAATTGATTTATTCACTGTTATATAAAATTTTGACCCATGTTATAAAAAAATTCAAGCTCGACCATTGATCCTTCGAAGCGGTTTGGGCCATTGATCTTTCGAAGTGGTGTGTAGCCACCCCAATATGAGATAGGTGAGATACTATGTTGAAGTTGATGTGCTGCACGTATGCATTGGGGGATTCAACAATGTCAGAGTGTCTATGCTTTCAAGAAAAAATACTATTCACTGTTATACTAAACATTATTTGAACACTAATTTCTAGAAGTTTCACTGTATTTTGAGATGAGTTTGAAGCATATCCCGATGGAAGAATCCAATCAAATTCTGTTTTATTCTTGCCTCTTGGAACTATCAGAGTACTTAACAACATTATTAGTTTCATTTTCTCTTTAACCCACGAAAACAAAAAGAAAAATGGCAATCACTTTGCTCTGTATTTTCCTCATCACCTTTGCTTCCTTAATCTTTGTCGGTAAGAAGATCAAACGCTCTAAATGGAATCTTCCTCCAAGCCCTCCACAGTTTCCCATCATCGGAAACTTACACCAAGTTGGAGAGTTGCCGCACAGGTCACTTGGACGCCTAGCCGAAAGAACGGGACATGTCATGCTTGTTCACTTAGGTTTGGCCCCTATAACTGTTGTCTCATCAAAAGAAGCAGCTGAAGAAGTGCTCAGAACTCATGACCTAGATTGTTGTACAAGGCCTAATCTTGTCGGACCGAGGCTAATCTCCCGCGGTTTTAAAGATATCGGCTTTACGCAGTACAGTGAAGAGTGGAAAGAGCGGCGTAAGTTCTTGGTGCGCGAGCTTTTCTCTTTGAAAAAGGTTCAGTCTTCCAGATATATCAGAGAGGAAGAGTGTAACTTGCTGGCCAAGAAATTGTCTGAAACCGCGGTTGATCGATCTACAGTCGATTTGAGCAAAACTCTTTACTGGCTAACCGCGAGTATCTTCTTTAGACTTGCTTTTGGACAGAGCTTCCACGAATGCAAGTTTATCGATAAAGAAAAGATCGATGAACTCGTGTTCGAAGCCGAGACTGCCCTAGCTAGTTTCACTTTCTCAGATTTCTTCCCCATCGCGGGAGTTGGATGGCTCGTTGATCTGCTCACGGGACAACACAAGAGGCTCAACGATGTTTTCCTCAAGCTAGACGCCATGTTTCAACATCTGATCGATGATCATTTGAGTCCTGAAAGATCAAAAGATCAAGATGACATTATAGTTTCAATGTTGGATGTGATCCATAAACAAGGAAAAGATAATTCCTTAAAGCTAACAATAGATCACATCAAGGGGGTTCTCACGGTAAATCTAAGAGTTTCTCTAAATACATTAGTATTCAAATTTAATATTTCTTCCGTATCATTTTAAGATTTTAAGTGGTGTTTAAATAATTTTTTTGTTGCAAAATAATTAATATTATCACTACTTCAGATAGAATTTAATTTATGTATAAAAACTTTAAATACCGCTTATATTTATACTGAAACAGAAGAAGTAATTTTAATTTACTTTATTGGCTTGTTGGTAGAATATATTTCTTGGTGGGATAGACACTGGGGCAGTCACCATGATATGGACAATGACGGAACTCAGTAGAAACACTGAAGTGATGAAGAAACTTCAAGGCGAGATCCGTGACCGCTTTGGCAGCAGCAAGGAGAGAATCACCGAAGAAGATATCGGTAAGGTTCCTTACTTGAACCTCGTGATCAAGGAAACATTCAGGTTACACCCAGCACTTCCTCTTCTGCTTCCAAGGGAAACTATGGCTCACATCAAGGTTCAAGGCTATGATATTCCTCCCAAGAGACGGATCTTGGTCAATGCTTGGGCGATAGCTCGAGATCCGAAACTTTGGGCAAACCCGGAAGAGTTTAATCCCGAGAGGTTTATAGATAATCCTGTGGGTTATAGGGGACAGAATTTCGAATTCTTGCCGTTTGGCTCTGGTCGAAGGATGTGTCCCGGGATAACAATGGGGATGGCTACTGTTGAACTGGGACTCTTGAACTTACTTTACTTCTTCAACTGGAAGTTGCCTGATGGGATGACGGAGAGAGACATTGATATAGAAGAAGCTGGTACTCTCACGGTCGTCAAGAAAGTACCTCTCAAGCTGGTCCCGGTTCTTAGTTCAATGGTTGCACCAAACTCCAGTTTCAGAAAATGAAGAAGTTCTTTCAAATACACTCTATAATGTATGGTATGTATAAGTGTCTGTAAGATAACGATCCGTGCACTTTTTTTTATCTTAAACTGTCTGTAAGATTTTTGTGAAAAGCCTGAATAATGGCTCCGTGGAGTCTTGTATTTATGGAGTCTATGTGTTGTAGATATGTTTCATTACACTCGACATCTCGTCTCCTTTTTTAAACCTTACAACTCTTTGATATGGGACTCACTGATCACTGAGAGAACATGGAGCTAAAACGTCGAGTGTAATGAAACAACTCTTTCTCTCCTTCTCTCTCCTGTATTTTCGTGTTTTTCTCTACACTGTTTGCAGAGTCTGGCCAATTAAATTGAGAGTGGACCGTTGAAAAAGCAAGGATATGATCGTTAGTTTATTCTGTAATATATATCACATTCAACCTACTGTATTCACATGGCTATATTTTTATTATAGTTTTTTTTGAGTTAATAGAGTGAATAAACTGTTTACAAAAGAAATACTATATGATAGCACCAATTTTTTTTTTATCACAATAACAGTTCACAAAAATTAAATCTGACCAAAATTATTTTAATAAAGAGGTAAAAGATATTTATATCCCTCTGTTTAACTAATTTAATTTGTGGAGTGTGTTTATGATTTAATTTTTAAGAATTAAATTTTAAGATTTAAAATAATAACTTAATTTAAAATTATTTTTAGAAAATAATTTTTTGATATGTAAATAAAATTTTTGAAAAGGAAAATCGAAGAAAATATTTGAAAATAATTTTCTTTAAAAAGTTTTGAATATTGAATAGGGTTTCCAATTTTGGAGATTTTGCCCTTTTTAATTCCATTTTTATTTTTTATTAAAAAAAAAACATTTTATCTATTTTGTAGAGAGGGGAAAAAAAGAGAGTTACGGCTATCTTCTTTTGTCGTCACCAGCCACCAATCCAATTGCGAGATTCCACATTCAATACACAACAGAGAGAAGCTGTGACAGAGAGAAAGGGCTTAAAACAGAATCCATGGCGGATAGTAGAGTGAGGAGGATAAAGCTGGGAAGCCAAGGCCTCGAAGTATCGGCGCAAGGCCTTGGCTGCATGAGCCTCTCCGCCTTCTTCGGTGTTCCCGAGCCCAAAACTGATCCCATCGCTCTTCTCCACCACGCTGTCAACTCCGGCGTCACTTTCCTCGACACAGCCGACAGCTACGGCCCTCAGACCAACGAGTTGCTCCTCGGAAAGGTTCGGTTTTCGCTGGTTAGAGTTGGGTTTACAAGAAAGGAACAACCTTTTATAGGTTGGGGTTTGTTTCTGGTGGTTCTTTGAGCTTATGGTTGTTTGCAAATGTTGGATTCTGTTAGGCTCTGAAGGATGGGGTGAGGGAGAAAGTGAAGCTTGCTTCCAAATTCGGGATTATTTATGGAGAGGGAAAGAGAGAGATAAAGGGAGATCCTTTGTATGTTAGAGCTGCTTGTGAAGCTAGTTTGAAGCGTCTTGATGTGGACTGCATTGATCTTTATTACCAGCATCGGATTGACACTCGTGTTCCTATCGAAATCACTGTAAGCCTTTCCTCTTGCAAATCCTACTTCATGTTATGGTTTTCTTGCATTATCAAATTGAAATGAAAGTTGCAGTTTAGTAACCATGAGGGTGTCACTTGTTTGGAGTGGGATACGTTCTGACTAATAGAGTCGAAGAAGATAGATTTTAGGTTGATGTTTTCACTCTTAATGAAGTTGCATGCTTGCTTAACTGATTGAATTTTAAGCCTCTCTCACCTTTGCTAGTCTTCCCTGATCTATAAATTAGGGTTGGTTTTGAGCTCTAATTGGTTTTGCGGCCACACATACACATGCTGGATTTAATAGAAAGCCGGTACCTTTAGCTGAACTTAGCAGTTCCTTTGACATTTGGTTCTTAGATGGGGGAACTGAAGAAGCTAGTGGATGAGGGTAAAATAAAGTACATCGGTTTGTCCGAAGCCTCTGCTTCAACTATCAGAAGAGCGCATGCTGTTCATCCAATAACTGCAGTGCAGTTAGAATGGTCCTTGTGGACGAGAGACGTGGAAGAAGAAGTCGTCCCGACCTGTAGGTATTTCATCCTCTTTTCTTGTTACATCATCCATCAAATCATGTAACTCTTCTCTTTTCTTATTTGAGAATGAAGTTCAGAAGAACTAGGCAAATGCTGTTTCTAATTGTTTTATTTGCTGTCTTGAAATTTTGCTCATATAATTTTAGAATATCAAATAGAGTTTTACGCGCTTTCTCTTTAGAGAATCAAATCAGGTAATGTCTTCTCTTTTCCTTCATCAGGGAGCTTGGGATAGGGATTGTTGCTTACAGTCCTCTGGGACGAGGCTTTTTCGCTTCTGGACCAAAGCTTCTTGATAACATAGAGAACAATGACTACAGGAAGGCAAGTACATAGGCTTTGTATACCTTCTTTGATTTATGGACCTTAAATACATTGTAGGTAATCAAAACAGACTCACTGTTTATCTGCTCAAGTTCTGTTTCTTGTTGCAGACTCTACCAAGATTCCAACCGGAAAACTTAGTCTATAACAAGATTCTCTATGAGAAAGTTTGTGAAATGTCGGAGAAGAAAGGATGCACTCCTGCACAACTAGCCCTCGCATGGCTTCACCACCAAGGAGACGATGTTTGCCCCATCCCAGGAACTACCAAGATCGAAAATCTCAATCAGAACATTGGAGCTTTATCTGTGAAACTCACTCCCGAAGAGATGCTTGAGCTAGAGACCATTGGCCACCCAGATTCTGTGAAAGGAGAAAGATTCAGTAACATGGTGCCCAACTTTAAGAACTCAGACACTCCACCATTGTCTTCTTGGAAAGCCGCTTAAACCCCACCTGAAAGTTTCTCGGGATATGGTGGTTTATTGGCATCGATGTGGTGTAACTTATGACAGACAAGTCGAGGTAGTTATATGTAAAAGTGTTTTGGTGTTATGTTGCATCTTCGTGAGTTCCACCTATGCATGACTGATGAACCGTCTTCAGTCTCTCAGGGTTTACACCTTTGAAGGATAAAATATGCATATGATTCAGGAGTTAACCAACTTATCTACATGACTTTGAAATATTTTCTCAGTAATTTAAGCATATTTCTCTGAAAACTCAACGAATCATTCAAGTGATAACACATTGTGATAACTCAAATGTTAAAATGATTATCAATGAATATATAAAGAATTTTGAATATTCAACTTAAGATTTTTTATTATTACTATTGGGATTAGTCCTAGACATATTTTCTGAATCCAAAAATCCCAACTAGACCCAAAAAAAACTCAATCCAAATTCAATAAGAATTGGGGGTGAGACGGATATCCGGGGAATTTTGAGATATCCGGATTCTTATCCGGTGGATCCATGATTTTACTATCCTTATCCGGATCCGGAGTTCTCGGATATCCGAATGTCGGATATCTTTCTAAAAATTGTAATATTCGGCGGATATCCGGATCCGGATTTGGAACCTTAAAATAAATAAAATATAATATTAAAATATATAAAATATTAACAATAATTTAAAAATAAAAATGTATACAATATTTTTAATTATTTGTATGTATGCTA
Organism: Brassica juncea; assembly: GCA_018703725.1. Classification (NCBI taxonomy): domain Eukaryota; kingdom Viridiplantae; phylum Streptophyta; class Magnoliopsida; order Brassicales; family Brassicaceae; genus Brassica; species Brassica juncea. Next base: position 46,660,549 of record CM031938.1, read on the forward strand.
TTACAAATTTTATATAAATTTTATATATACTATTATAAAAAATGAAATTATGATAAATAAAATTAGTTTATATATATATATATATATTACTATTTTAAAAATAATTATTAATAAAAATCACGGATCCGAATATCCAGACTAAAAAATTTAGATATCCGGATCCGGATTCGGTTTTGACGGATCCAACATTTTACTATCCGGATCCGGATTCGGCCTCTCCGGATTTTCGGAGCGGATCCGGATCGGATCTCGGATAATAATTCCAGGCCTAATAAGAACTCATTTGACTTGTTATATTTCTTTTATTTTAAGTGATTTTTTTCTTTGAATCCATGTTCATTTTTTTGGTAACACAAACCATCTAAACCACTAGACAATGAGTGACTGATTGTTCTATGAAACCATGTTCAACTGCAAAACAATACAGCAAATCCAGCTTTTTATTTTAAAATGTTTTCTTCTCTTTTAGGTTTGGTCATCATTATTCATTACCATTTCTTCACCAACCCAACTCCACCAACCTCTCCACTCAATTCAAAACTCTCTCTCTCTCTCTCTCTACGAAAAGAGTCAGAGAGAGAGATAGAAGTGATTGAGCGAAATCAAATGGCGGAAGCTTGCGGAGTGAAGAGAATGAAGCTGGGAAGCCAAGGCCTTGAGGTCTCTGCACAAGGCCTCGGTTGCATGGGCCTCTCCTCCTTCTACGGTGCTCCCAAGCCCGAAACCGACGCCATCGCTCTTCTCCACCACGCCATAAACTCCGGCGTCACCTTTCCTAGACACCTCCGACATCTACGGTCCTGAGACCAACGAGCTGCTCCTCGGAAAGGTTCGATCTTTTTGCTAATCGAGATGATTCTCTACGAGATTGTTCTCCCTTTGATTCTTTAGCTCATTGTTTGAAACTCTGTCAGGCTCTGAAGAATGGGTTTAGGGAAAAAATAGAGCTTGCGACCAAGTTCGGGATCAGCTATGCAGAGGGGAAGAGAGAGATAAAGGGAGACCCTTTGTATGTTAGAGCTGCTTGCGAGGCTAGTTTGAAGAGGCTTGATGTGGATTGCATTGGTCTTTATTATCAGCATCGGATTGATACTCGTGTCCCTATCGAAATCACTGTAAGCCCTTCTTCTTACTTACTCTCAAATGAAATGGAAAGTTATATGGTTTCACTACTCCAAGGGTGCTCAAGCTCTTCATCTCAGTGAGCTCTGGATGTGTTTGGACTAATAGGGATGAAAAGGATAGATTTTTAGGAAGGTTGTTTCTGCTTAATCACTAAGAACCAATGTCTGGTGTGAAATGATCTTCGACTGAGAAGAATCTACTGCTTCTGTGTCTCTAATTGTTTTGCAAGCCTTTATAGAAAGCTGGCACCTTTGTTGCTGAAATTAACAGTTTCTTTTTTGTCTGTCAATTCCAAGATGGGAGAACTGAAGAAGCTAGTTGAAGAAGGTAAAATAAAATACATTGGCTTGTCGGAAGCCTCTGCCTCAACTATTAGAAGAGCTCATGCTGTTCACCCAGTTACTGCAGTGCAGCTTGAGTGGTCTTTGTGGTCGAGAGACGTGGAAGAAGATATCATCCCAACCTGCAGGTAAGAGAGTCAATGCAGATTTGGTCCTTATTTTCGTGGTGTGCACTATCCATCTACATCTAATATGAACTTCTCTTTCCTTTCTTCAGGGAGCTTGGGATTGGCATTGTTGCTTACAGTCCTTTGGGACGAGGTTTCTTTGCATCAGGACCTAAGCTTGTTGAGAAGCTTGACAAGAACGACTTCAGAAAGGCAAGTTACAACGGGTTTCGTAATGACTTGTTGATTCATCAAACTTATAGGTAAGCTGACGATGTGACTATATATTTGCTCAAATATGATTCTTGTTGCAGACTCTACCAAGATTCCAACAGGAAAACTTGGACCACAACAAGATTCTGTATGAGAAAGTCTGTGCAATGTCTGACAAGAAAGGGTGCACTCCGGGACAACTAGCCCTCGCGTGGGTTCACCATCAGGGAGATGATGTTTGCCCCATCCCAGGAACCACAAAGATCGAAAACCTCAATCTGAACATTGGAGCTTTATCAGTGAAACTCACTCCCGAAGAGATGCTTGAGCTCGAAACCATTGTCCAAGCAGAATCTGTGAAAGGAGAGAGATACGGTAACATGTTGGCCACTTTCAAGAACTCTGACACTCCACCATTGTCTTCTTGGAAAACTGCTTAAACCAGTTGAGTGGTGTGTGCATTACATTGAAGCAGTCTTAACTTCTGTGTCAGTGAGATGAAGGCTCTGGGATTATATCATTTCCAGGGAAACCCAAATATTGTTGTTAATGCATTGGAAAATAAATCATGTATAGAGTTCCCCAAGTGAAAACTTCAATCTACCATTTCCATACATTGTGACCAAACTCTATAAATAAACTTCTGTCCTAATTCAAAACTTCAGAGTAGGTTGCTGGTGCCGCTTTTAAAACCATCAACGCAAAGAATGAATGACAAATATGTTGGAATTGAGACATAAATGGTCACAACACAAGCAAAGAGAAGCTGAATCATCTGACAGGTAATAAGAGCATACAGTAAAGAATAGAATGGCTATGAAGATTGAAGACAAAACCTTACAGAGATGTGTTCTTAATACAAACGAAAATAACTCTCATCTAAAACATTAGAAACAGCTTATCTATACAACCAAATCTACCACGGATCTGTGCAATGAATTCATATATTGAATTGACAACCTAAACATTTTCACACCGGAAAAAAAAAACAATCAGTTTTGAGACATGAAAGGGTTTTTGGCTAGACAGCGGTTAACCCTTTCCGCAGAACAATTAGCCGACAGCACAAAGGGATCCACAAGATACCATATTTGTTCAATCTTGTGTTTCGCAGTTGATAACCCCTTTCAGTCCAGGTCACATCAAGCAAGTGCCCATTTTTTTCGTTTTTTCTTGTGCTTATTTCCTTTAGCATTTGGTCAAAATCAAGTGTTTCCTGACTTTCCTCCTCCATCAGTTTCTTGGCTCCTGCTTCAGATGGATGCCCGAAGGAATGATATAAGATCTCGGCTGAGAGACATAAAAAAACGTTATTTTAAACATCAAATGTGAAGAAAACCAAACTATTTAAGGGTCTCATCCAAAACACAGAGTAAGCGCAAGATTGCTAACCTGTCGTGTACTCGTCATTAACCTGTTTGCAAGATCATTGTTAATCGAAACAGGAAGTGGTGGCATCCGGCTGATGATACCAGGCATTTCCTTCATGCTGCAGCAATGATAAGTAAGAGTTTAGCAAATCAAGCTTTTAAACAGACGAGAAGAATAACATGTATGGTGTGCTAATGGATCCACATACTCATTCAGGATGAAACTGATGTTATTTCTTGCCAGATGAAAAAGGCTAATGTTATCCTGTGGCTGTATGCAGAAAACATAATATAAGGACAGGAAATTTCAATGAGAAAGGACAACAGAACAATAAGTTGCATTGGATAAATGCTGCATTTGAAAGAAATATGATCGATGATCTTTTTTAAGTCAATTTTCTGCTCATGGCAATCTTTTTCTATCAGCTAGCATTTGGATCAGATTCACCCACGTACGATTGCGAAAACATAAAAATGCATATCAATCACCTTGGACACAGAAAGGTTTGAAGAAATTTGACTGAAAGCTTGAGCATTCTGCCGTAGAAGCTCCATGACCGCATCACTTGAACCTAAGAAATCAGGAGTTTGGAAAGTATATGAAACATGAAAATGTAACAGCTGAGGATATAATCCTTCTTTGCAATATTATCCTTTCAGGACAGAGAGAAGAAACTGTGACTGAAACAGCACTAACCTTCAAAAGGCATGCGTGCACTCTGGCACATATGGTTCATGGCATATGTAGAATTTTGGTGTGGCACGGTGGAGAAGATGTTCAGTTTTGGGGGTAAATCCACAACCTTAATCAATCAAAACTAATCAGTTAAGTTGGGTTTCTCAAGGAAAACAACTTTGTAGCTATTTGAACAAAAAGTCATACGCAGCCAATAACCTCTTTTACAACAAAATATAAAATAGGCCATATAACCTTATATCTTACTTAGTTACAGAAGAAGATAACCTACGGTTTAGTTAAGCAAACATACCTTTCTATAGCTAACCTTCGTGCTGGCACTATGTTCTTCCCCTTTTCTCCGTTTTTGCTGTAAAAAAATGGATTCTATTCTTACTTAGGAAACTTTAAAGTCATTATTTTATATAGTTGAAATCACAACAAACTCTCAGTTGTTATAAACGTCAAAAATCAGTTATGTTGAAACTTTCTGTTTGAAAGAGTCATAAAAACGTCTAATCATTTCTTCAGTCCAACTTCATAGAAGAAATATGACAGAATACATGTCAAAAGCAATTCCAGAAATTTAAAAAGCAGTTATGTAGAGATGATGTGGTTAAGCTGATAACGTCATATTCAGCACTACAACTTGTTTAGCTAATTTACCCCAATTTATTATGTTAATTGAGTGAATCGAACATTACACTGTAAGCCATAAGTACAAATACTATCTTTCATCAAGGCTACATGTCAAAATCAGTTTCAGAAAGTTCGAAAAGACCAAGGATTATCTTGACATCTTCCATAAAGCGCTATTAGTTTCAAGGTAAAACTACAAAAAAAAAATCATATCAAAGTTATCGTCGTAGGGTCAAATCACGTTCCAACATGAATCAAGAGCTAACAGAAAGCCAGATCTATCGTCAGCAACACTTGTCAATTCTCTCTTTTCACACCCTTAACCATATACATTAGACAAAGCTTTATGATATGGATGGTAGGGTGTCTTTTGATCAATATGGCAAAAGAACTTTAAGGCTACCTTAAACATAACTTTTCATATAGGACTTTATCTTTACCCAAAGTAGCATCACCATATTGGTTACCTTAAACTTTGCATGTGCATTTATAGTTATAGAAATATATCTCCCTCGCACCACTAGTTTCATGACAGCCACATACAGTATGACTACTGAATGTATTTTTTTTTTCTTTCTTTCATCTAACAGGCAAAAGTACACTGCCAAGAACTCACGTATACGAACAAGTATGCAAGCAACACACTGAGACCTAATGACAAGGCGTTAGGAGCTTACCGTCATCCATTTACACCTCATTGCAACATCCCGTACACTTTTATCTGGTAGAGTTGATGCGATCTTTACATACTTGGTAACTTGTGGTTCATCTTTAAATCTACAAAAAAGGCAAGATGCAACAAAAAAAAATCAGCCAGCTTTCCTAGAAAACTAATATATTTATAAGAACCTGAATTGGGTTATGACTATCTGCAATTACGGTTCACGAGAGACCAAAGGCAAAACCTTTTTATTACATCTACATCCTTAAACCATCAAACATAACAAAAAAAAAAAAACTACATATTGTGTGACACTGCTTCTCAAAAGATATTTATATTTAATCCACTTACTTTGCAAGACCTTTCTCTAATATATACTGCTCCTCGACAGACCACTCGACAGCCAAAGAAGCTTCGTGTTTGAGCTTAGCCGGAGAAGTTACAGTAAAGTGGAACCCTGAGGAAGCAGTCGTGCTCGAATTCGCCGGATATACTAAACCGGTCGTGCTGGTGCTCGGTACGCGGTAATTATCCATCGGAATCATTCCCGGTTTAGCTGGTTAATTTCTGAGCCTATGAAGCCACGCCTAGAGACATGTTCGATTTAGGGGTTTTAGCAATTCAGAATTACAAAAGAAGAAGAATTTGATTAAAAATCATAGAAACCCACCTCGGATATTTAGTCAAGAAATAAGATGGTTAGACCTCGCCGGAGCTAAAAATGGCCTCGATACAAAACCCTAAACACCCAACGATTGGTTCTGCAAATAGAGAGATGAGATCGTGACGCAACACGACATAAACACCCACGAGAGATCGCTAAGCGAGAGATAGAGAGGTGGAGATTAAGCGACGTGATTTCAGCTAGATGCGAACTTCGAATTTCAGAATCCAGCGAGGAGAGAGAGAGAGAGAGAGAGAGAGAGAGATGGTGGTTGTTGTTTTGGTTATTCCTTTTTTTTTTTTTTGTCTGAGCAGACCCACTTTTATTCCATGGTGGTTTTGCTTTTGTTTTGTTCACTCTTTGAAGAGATGTTTTGGTTTGTTTGTGAATAATTTATTTAATTTTTACGCAATTTGTGAATAACACAGTCACATACACTTTGGAACATTTTTATCCATTTTTTTACTACAACTAGGTATTTGAATATGAAATATCTTTCAATGAGATCTGGCATTTTCTATACATCAATATCCATTTATTTATTTTTACCTTCTAAAACCATCTCTAATCGTTCATTTTTATTTATATTTTTTTTTCAAAATAAAATAACCCTATAATAGAATTGTTATTTACATAAATGGTATTCTATTTTAAAGTGAAAAAGAAAATTGTGAAAAAAAATAAATGAATTACTCCATTTACAGAATAAATTTACATTTACTTTATTATAAAATAAAACATATAATTGAATTAGACCATTTTTACTTTAAACTCTATTTTAAAATAAAAACATAAAAATAGATTGAAGTTGAAAATATTTTAAAACCATAAAAATTAAATCATGTGTAGATATGTCAATTAGGACTGAAGTCTACAGCCGGAACCGCCCAGCCATACAACAAAATAGTTTATTTGCATCTGTTCTACTTAAATTAGCAGGTTACATATGGAATCCGCAAGTATTATTAATAATAATATAATTATAAAATAATGTAGAATAAATAATTATAATTAAATTTTTATAAAAATTTTATTATTATTTATAGAAGAATAATTATAACTTTTTGACTTGATTCTATCCATAGTTTGAAAATCGGAGGATTTTTTCCTAATGGTTGTTATCATTAAAGTACCTGCTTATATATCCCTTCAACCACACTCTTACTTAGGTTTTAATAAATTGGATATTATCTAGTACGACATAAGTAGAGTTAATAAAAGTAAATACGAGTTTAAGACTCCGAATTTTTATGCCTTGTCAAATTGGTACAATAAGGAGAGATGCTGAATGGTTTGATATCAGGTATACGAGAAGTATTTAAACACAAATACATGTAGGGCATACTGAACTGTTAACTAATTACATAAATCGGCTTTGAGTATATCATATTTCCTTAACATGTCTAACATGTTCTTTGCTTCTTCTTCCTTTTTTGAATTTTTGGTGGAATGATGGAAATTGGAATGAAAGGGAAAATAGAAAATCTTGATCGAGCACAATGTTCTGACACCAATTGATAGTGATGAACTCAATCAAAAGCTTTAGAACATAGTGAGAATAATAAGACTTTGTTTGGGCAGTTAATCATTGCCTCTTTTTTGGTTTTTATTGACATAAAGAAGAGAAATTGGAACCTTAGTTTCTGCAAATTAAGGGAAAAGAACGTGAGTTACTTTGTTCCTATAATCCATAAAACAAACAAAGTCATTTGTTATTTGCTGAAATAAAATAAATAATTAAAGGAATTGGTCTAAACGACAAGAGTCTGTACAATAAGTTCGGTTTTGTCACTCGGTTTGGTCTTTGATTCAACACAACCATGCGCTGGCTCATTATTAAACTAAACCCTATTCTTATATACTCTGCATTCTGTGAGGTGGTTCAAACTTGAAGATTCGTGGTGGGTTTTCTGCATCTCTGCTTAATTAGGTTTAGATATATCAGATTCGTTGAATAACTATAGGAGCTACGTGGTGAGTCGTTTGTTTTTGTTTCCCTGAGGTGTTCTTTTTGTTTTCGCTTTCGATTTGGCTTTCACCCGCGTTATTTTTTTATGATCGGGTAAGATTAGATCCTCTTTTCTTTGTTGTTTTAGTTGTTTTTAACATTGATTTTATGTGTATGTTTTGTGTGGTGAGTTTTTATAATTTTTGTAGAGCGAAGCATAAAAGAAATTGTGTGTGTGTGTGTGTTTTTTTTGCCAAAAACCAACAACTTTCATCGCAACAAATCGTGTGTTGATTAAACAAATTTCTTCTTGATTCCTTTCTTCGTTCAGTTTGCATTAGATTTCTTGCATTGAGTGGACCTGTAATTTTTCAGTTGATCTCTTCGGAGATAGTACAAAAACGCTAAAACTCATGGATGTTAATTATGACGTATGAGAATATTTGTTTGGAGAACTAGCTAGTCGTTTAGTTTGCTCATATATATTTCACTACGTTGGAAGTTGATGCTTAATTTCTCTTTAACTTAGAAGACTAGATATACTCATGTACTTTCGCTTTCATGAGTTCGATAATATCTTAGTTATAAATATGTCGAAGTATTGTCTGTCTCTGGTACAACTTAATTGACATGTTTGTGGGAAGGTCGCATTTTTGTTCGAGGTACAAAAAGCCTAAGAAAAGTGTTTCTGTAGATAAAATGGAGGATCATAAGCCGACGAGTTTCACGTTTGAGATAGATAACTTGTTTGAGAAGGAAGCTATGATTTCATCCCCAACATTCTCAAGTGGCGGCTGCCAATGGTAAATGAAACATTTCATATGTGTTTTTGATATTTTACTCGTTGTCTAAATTCAAAGAAAAAAAACCGTTAAGTTCAATCTATTTCTAAAAATTCAGGTATGCAAGGGTTTATCCCAAAGGAAGTGGTAATATTAAAGATCACTTGGCTCTATACCTCTGTGTTGCGAATTCTGGGTCATTGCAACTTGGATGGAAAAGGCGAGCTAAATATTCCATTGTTCTGTTGAACCAATCCGGCAAAGAAATCCACAAAATAACTGGTAAGTTAACTAATCAGACACAAGGCCTGATTCGAGATCTTAGGTGCCACAAACATTTAGTATATTAAAATTTCATATATACAGAATCTTGCCAAGTGTTCTGCGCTCAGGTCACTGCATGGGGAATGGCAAAGGCCTTGACTCTTATAAAGCTTCAAGAAAAAGGGTTTCTGGAGAAGAACAAACTGATAGTTAAAGTCCAAGTCCAAGTACTTGAAGTTGTTAATGAGGCAGAAGTAACTGGGAACGAGACTATGGATGTTGGTGGTTTCCAAGTTCTTTATTCTCAGGTGTGATTATGCATTTCCTTCTTGTTGCTGTTTATTCCATTTTTTGGATTAGTTATAAGAAGTTCATGCTTGACAGGCTATTCAAGTAAAGTTGGATTTTCGTGAGGCACCCAGACTTTGCTTTGAATTTCAAACCAAAGAGGCACTCGGTGAAGACCACATACATGAATCTCCTCCTCAAGCTCATCGAAAAACTGGACAAGCCTCCACATAGCTTCTCTGAGACTGAGCTAAGCAACACTCGCACCGAGTTGGTGGATTTAACAGAGACAGGGTTCAAGCTAGACTGGTTGAAGGAAAAGCTTGATGATATTACCTTGGAAAGGAAAAAAACAGCTGATGCTTCCCGTATCAAAGAACTTGAGCAACACAACAAGAATCTCATAGCTGAACTGAACAAGGAGAAAACCAAATCTGCATGGTTGGAGCATACGGTGTCAAATCTCAAAACTAAGCAAAACAAGAAGCCGAAATTAAGCCCTAACTAATTCTCCTGCAAATTTGGGAATTTTTTTTTCTTTTATCTTAGAGCTGAAGGTCAAATCTTGTTGATGTTAAAACTCGACTCCTTTTTAAAAAAAACTATAGATGAAGAATTATGCAAATGGTGATTGTTTTAATTATGCAAATAGGTGATCGTCTTGCGATTAATCGATCCCATGGGTACTGAATGATCGGACTCAAAAGAAACATAAGACTGGAAAAAACATTAACCACTGAGAACCCCAAATCTCAAATACTAAAAGGAGCCTAAATATCCAAATCACAGTGACATTTGTTGCAACCAATGAAAACCCCAAATCTCAAATACTAAAAGGAGCCTAAATAAAGCCCTCATTATTTGTCCCATAAGTTTTAGTAATCTCTGAGCAGAAGGTCAAATCTTGTGGATGGAAAAAAATGACTAAATAGGAACCTTTTCCATCATATATATGTGAAAACAATCAAACCATATTTGATACAAACAGTATACATGCACTGCTTCAACAAAACAGTGAGGCGGTTTCTTTTTGTTTTTGATTCTGTCTTCATTACTCTAGAGAAGGAAAAAGCTTTCTAACCTTCTAAACACTCCACACAACACAAAAAAAAATCAATTGAGCAGATAACTGTAATATGTATGTAAGTACCTATAATTTTTTTTTTATCATTTACAAATATACCTGCTGGTCATACATATGTCATGATCTGCATGGACTCCATTTCTCGCGGGCTTCCCAATATGTAAAGCAAGCTCCTTGCTGCTGGTTTACCAAACTATCCTCTGCATTGATCAAGTTTGGTTTTGTTCAGTCCTATTCGGACTACTCTCTTTTCACCTGTACGAAAGGTTTGATAAAGGGCCTTTACTCGAAGATCCTAAAAGATGTCGACGTCTGGTTGGTCAGTTAGTTTATCTTTCAGTAACAAGACCTGACCTTTTGTCCCTCCCCCTGAGCCGCCCCTGCTCTTTGGAGTTTATAATTATAGAGGATCATATGAGCATGAGGAAAGTTGTTGTACCTTCTGAGTTGTTGATTACATTGAATCCAATCCCACCCTTCAGACAAGTTGCACCTTCTCCATTCAAATCATAATCTGTTGCAAAAGGTAGAGAACAACTATAGTTTATTGATCTAAGAAAGTAGCAAAACCTCACTTCTTTTTTTGGGCGACAAAAAGCGACTCTTTCCCGCTCATCTCCGACCGTTTTAAGCCTTTCTAGTCCTTATTACAGTGTTAGTGACAAACTTTCCCTCTCTTACACACACACACACATTCTTTGAAGCTTCAATGGCGACAGAGTACGAGCGCAAAAGACTAGAGAACATAAGACGGAACGATGAGATGATGGCTTCTCTCAACGTCCATTCCGCCAAAGCTTCTCTTCTCTCCTCCTCATCAACCAAACGCTCCCGCCAAGACCAGTCCAGACCATTAAAGAAGAAGAAAGAACCTGAAACAGCCCCCGTTGTAAAACGGCAGTCTCTACGCACCAGAGGCGTGACTCCAGATTCAGATGGCTTACCCCACGGTGTTTCAGATTGTCCCAAAGGTCTCCCTTTCCCTCATTACGTATCCCTTCGCGTATTGGCTCCTCTGCCTCTAGACGATGGAGAAGGCTCCCATTCTCAGTTCGTTGATACTCTTTCCGGTATTTCAAGAAAGCCCAATGGAGAAACTGCAGCTGTTACTGAGAATGATGATGATGAGGATAGTTTTGATCTTGTATCCTTGTGTTTAGAACCGTGTAATGTGAAACGTGTTGTGCCTGAGAGAGTTCTGGTTGTCAAGTTCTTACCTTGCGAGGGTGTTAAGCTGGTTGCTGCAGGAGACACGGATGGGAATGTTGGGTTTTGGAATCTTGATTGTCAGAATGAGGAAGAGGATGGTGTTTCTCTGTTCAAGCCTCACTCTGGTTCGGTTACATCTCTTGTGTTCCAACAAAACTCTTTCTCAAAGGTAAAGCCTTTAATCTTGAAAAACTTTGGTCTGAGAGAAAGAGAGAGAAAAAAACAGGTTAAGATCTTTTTTGTTTTCTTTCATTCATGTCAGGTTATTACCAGCAGCTACGATGGTTTGATCAGGTTGATGGATGTTGAAAAGATGGTTTTTGATCTGGTTTATTCGCGGGACGAGTACGAGCCTATACACTCCCTCTCTCAGAGACCAAACGATGAGCAAAGCTTCTACTTTGGCGCTGGAGAAGGGATGTTCAATGTATGGGATCTCCGAGCAGGGAAGTCAGTTTTTAACTGGGAATTACATAAATACAGGATATACACTGTTGACTTCAACCCGCAGAACCCGCATCTCATGGCTACAAGTTCTCAGGATCGTACCGCTTGCCTTTGGGACTTGAGAACCATGGGAGCCAAGAAAAGAAACCAAAAGCACTGACTACATTGAATCATGCCAAGGCTGTGTACTCTGCTTATTTCTCACCTTCTGGTCTCTCGCTTGCAACTACGAGGTAATCTTGTTTTTGTTTCTCTCTCCTAAGACTGTTTCAATACATCTCTGAGGTTTTGTTTTTCCTTGTGTAGCCGTGATAACTATGTTGGTGTTCTAAGTGGTGCTAACTTTGAGGATACGTCCATGATATATCACTGTAATAACACTGTTCGTCAAATCTCTAATTTCAGGTATGCTTCAGCATCTTGTAGTTACCGATAATAATTTCTCTTCAGCATATTGTATAACCTTTTATTTGTCTTTGGTTGCAGGGGAGTATGGGGGTGGGATGATTCAAATATCTTTGTCGGCAATGTGGCAAAAGGAATCGGCGTCAATCAGACTAAAGGAATTGATGTGATCTCCACGAAACTAAAGCGAACAGTGAAGAAGCTGCAGAGCCCGCTTTTGAATGAGGTTATGAGCAGACTCCGTTGCCATCCTCTTAATGTTGGGATGCTTGCTAGTTCCACAGCTGGAGGACATGTCTATGTTTGGACCACGAAGTAGCATACACTTTAACCATTCTCAAGTCACTGCTTATTAGCATGAGGTTCTGTGTTGTGTTGTTTTGGAGCATTTCTTGAAGGTTTCTTTGTGTTCCACAACAATCTCTGAGAAAAATCGCAAGTGTCTATTTCATCTCCACTAGCTTTTTGTGAGACTTGGTACATCTCGCTCTTCTTTTTTCTTCTCAAACTTTCTGTTCAGCTGCTTGACTCCAGTTGTGATTGGCTCCAAGAAGTTAACAGTTACTACTTACTAACTTACTGCCATAAACTATCTCCGTAACTGCACTGGCGTTTAAAAAATGTTTGAGATGTCTTCCAGCTGTAATTTGTAAAACAGAGAACCACACTGAAACGACAAAAAAAAAAAGTAAAGAGAGAATTGAGTAAGCAAACATTTACTGACAGTAAAGTAGGTATAGCAAGCCAATTAGACACCAAAAACTTCAAACAGAAGTAATATACGTAATTAAACAGAAGAAAGCCACCGATGCAGTTTAGAAATTTTGAAACCAAACAGAAGTAATATGACTCTTATTTCTCTTGTCCTGCTAATAACACAAAAAGACCTCACAGGAAAACCAAATGTAACTGGTCCCAGATCAATAACATTTATTCTACAAATGCTATCAAATAAGAATGTCCATTCCGACAAAGTCCTGATAATGGCATGGAGTAAGTACCAGATAAGTACCTGAATAGACTTACGGTTTCTAAGAAAAGTACAGGGAACAAGTGATTTTTTTTTTTTGAATATCTACAGACTTACAACACGATAAAAAGATTTTTTGTGTAACATCCCGGTTTCGTTTTTGATATATCTAGAATAATTTAAGAGAAGTTATGTAGTTACTTGTGTTAATAAAGTGTATTTTTCGGTGAAATAACTAGAAAAAACTCCAGAGTTACGTGTGCTTGATCTAGAATAATGGAAGGACAAATGACCTATCAGGAAGTGATTCGTGATATCGGTGCGAGTGAAGTCAAAGAAGGACAAAAGATCATGTGGTGATTGTATCGATAGTAAACAAATGTTTCGAGCTCCTAAAAATTAACACACCACCCATCGGACAGAATGGAGTTCATAGATCGAATGAGTGGACGTGGGAGGCCCATTAATAGTGAACGGTTGGGGTATTATAAGTGATATCATTCTCAAACTCAAATGAGTGTGCAATCCTGCATAGACTCACACTAACATGGGTGATGATCATGTGGCACTACGAGGATATTGTGTTATTTTAGAGGGGATGAATTATAACATCTCGGTTTGTAATAGATGTGAAATTATTTAAGAGAATTGATTTGATTACTTATATCAACAAAGTGTAATTATTTTTTCGATAGCACATACAAAAATAAATCCAAAGTTAAGCGTGCTTAAGGTGGAGTAGCGAAAGAATGAATGACCTATTAAGAACTAATTTGTGATATCGTGCGAGTGAGACCATAACATGGAAAAATGTCATGTGATGATTACATGGATACTAAACAAATTATTCGAGTTCCGAAAAATTTACGCACGGTCCGTTGTACAAGATGGAACCCACAGATCCAGTGAGAGATTGTGGAAGGCCCATTAGCAATAGACAGTCAGAGCATTATGGCTCTGTTTTCTTGTATATTGCAGCGATCTGTGATTGTGATCGGTCGCATGTTGCAAGTTGTTGTTCGTTTTGTTGTCGTAGAACTAATGCATGATCAGATCACATGTCGCAAGTTACAAGCATTCGTTCGTTTAGATATAACACAACTGATCATGTTGCAACCCATCGCAAGTCATAATTTTAAATCATTGAAAAAAAATAGCGGTTAAAATTAAAATTTATTGCAGATCGCGGACACATACATCAACAAAACAAACAACAACTTTGAATGTGATACAGATGCAAAAAATTCAGATGAAAAATAAAAAGCAGATCAAATAGTCCAACTCTTTTTTCTTCTTCTTTGTTGATTGAATAATTTAATACTAACATTAATCTACATACAGTTTACTTGTTATTTTAATATATATTTTTGTTCTACATATTTTTATGTGAATGGCAAAAAAATACAGTCCAATGCAGGGATTGCATTTATCTGCATTTCTTACGTGTTTCATTCAAACATGTTAATCACAATCGTAAGTTTTTTCTTTATTTTTTTGAACGATGACAATCGTAAGTTGCAGTCGTATATTTAGCAAAAAAAGTTGCAGTCGTATGTCACAAGTTTCAGGATCTACGACAACAAAACAGACAACATTTTGGTTGCATGTCACAGATTGCTGCTGACATCCAAAATAAACATAGCCTATATCTTGACTATTCAGATTCATCCACTGTATAATTGGAAGAAAAAATATGCTATAACCAAAACAGAAAAAAAAAACACTTTAAGGAAGTCAAATGATAGCCCTTTTTTCAAAAAAAAAAGTAAGTCAAATGATGTAATCCAGGCCTTTGTATAAAAATCAATAAAATATAAAAATACCAAACTAAGAGCGGATCCAATCAAGAAAAAAAGAAGAGCCGATGAAATCTCGTGTAAAAATGACCTAGTGACGTTACTAATATATTACTTTTTTTTGAAACTTAATACACTAATTTATTTTTTTGTGACCTAATACACTAATATATTACTTGCCAAATTACATATATAAAGTTGAAATTAGCTAGTAGTATTTTTGGGTGCCAACCTTTCATATTACGAAAGATTCGTATATATGGTGGGAGGATGCCTCTTCAATCAAATTTGAGATATTTATTAATTAAACATTCATACTACAACCAACCTAATCAGTTACATGCTTATTTGTATATATCTAATATCTCAACCAAACAAATGTACATGCATGTATACATCTTTCATATTCTATTGAACTTATTTGTTTTTTTTTTTTAATAATAATTTGCATCTGTTATCAAGTTTTTGGCTGGATCAGGACATCTTTCAAACCAAGAACAAGAAATGATCTATAGAAAAAGAAGCAGATTATGGGACATAAGGGCTAAACGGTAGTTTTCCAGCAAACTCACGGGGAGCGTTAATGGAACATAAAACACAAATAATAGTTAAAAAACAATCACGAGCATGTCTTTGCAGAGAGACGGCATACAGAAATAGGAGAAGGCATCTTTTAATATTGTTAAGCTATACGAGAAACACAAAAGACAATTAAATAAATCAGAGGAACGATAGCCACATGAAATCAAAAACAAAACCTCTACAGATTTATTATTATGTCTCATATTCTATATTTGAATTTATAGTTCGATGTTTCAGAATGAAACTAACTGATGAAATAAATATTATTCCCTCTATTTCATATTATAATTAATTTTAATAAAAATATTTTGTTTCACAATATAAGTAGTTTAATATTTTTTAAAGTAACTTCAATATTTCAATGTAACTTTTGTATTTATTGAATACTGTGTGACCAATTAAATTATGTAAACTTTTCTATATTTGGTTGAAATTATATATTAAATGATACTTTTGACAAATATCTATTTTAAAATATTGGAACATTGTTTTAAATATTGGAACCTATAATTAAAATTACCTAAAATTTATTTTGAAGCTTTAGTTACCTATAATTTAAAACAGTGGGAGTATCTAGTAATTATGCAAAATCATCCAACTCTTGCTAAAAACGATAAAATATTATTTTGTTATAAAGACTCCAACTTTATGTGAGCCTTAAGTTTTGAAAGTTGAATATCCCAACCAGTGGTAGATCTATAAAGTTTTATAACGAGGGGCAAAATTTCAAACATTAAAGAATGGAAATATTTAACCTTGTGTCTGGGATTTTATGGGAGGCAAACTTAACCAATCATTCCAAAAAAAATTAATATAAATAGTAGACAAAATCCATTTTTTTCTAAAATTCATAGGGGCCAGATGCCTCACCTTGTTAGTTATACATCCGCCACTGATCCCAACAACTATAATACATCTTCAAATAAAAACTATAAAAAGTCTTGAAATTTAAATATCCCAACAAATATAATATATCTTAAAATAAAGATTTCAAAACAAAATTTCAAATAAAGATTCCGTTAAAATATGTACGAAGCTGCTAATTGGTTTAGATTCTAACTTCTGAGAACATATATATGTCAATTCATTTAGAACAAAAGGAATGAAAAGAAAAAGATAATCAAGGTTCGTGTATGTATATTTCAGTTCAAAAAAAAAGGTTGGTGTATGTATACCGCACACACCGTGTATATACACATATGTGCAGACTTGCAGTTACGTGCAGTGCATGTACGCATACATCTAATATATTATTATTAATGTTGGAATTTATATGAAAACCTCGAAGACAGGTAACATATATATGATGATAATATGACAGAGGCGTATCGAGAAAATGTACGATCCACATATTTTTCACATTATCACAATCTCATAAAGAGTCAACCCGTAAATTAGTCAGTGTGGCTAATGTTGTACCGTGTACGTGTATACGTTATCCAGTTTTTCTCTTTTATCTAATTTCTAATGAAACTACTGATTATGAGTGGAAGGATAAAGCAAACTGAATCAAATCCTACAAAAAATAAAACCAAATCAAGCTAAATCGAAATGCATATTGATAACTGAAGATAAAAAATAATATATCCAAGCACGATATGAAGCCAGACAGGACTTAGAGTACAGTTTGACTTTAGAGATCTTTTTCTTAGAACAAGTTTGACTTTCGAGATCTTTAGAAAATGAAATAACTAAAACTTAACCTAATTTAAAATGAAAATAAAACTTAAAACTATGTGCGCTTAAACATCTTCTCCTATTAGCAACCTCATATATTTTATTTGTTTGCCAGAATCATGTAAGTGCATTTCCAAAGGTGGTTAATATTCTTAATTACCTAAGTTTTTAAGATTATGTATAAGTGTAAGTATGCAAAAATATTTATAGTTCAGTATAAGTATTTCCAAATACTTTGAAGTGAGTTTCTCATAATTTTAAGGTAACCAAAATAATAATTTATTAATATTTATAATCTAATGTTTGAATTTTTTGTGAGTTTTTTTACATTGAAAGTGCTCTAACTAAATTATTTATGATCTCCACGGAAAAATATCTGTTAATCTAATAGAGAATACAATTATAAATTATTAGAAATAGCAAATAGTATATAGTCATGCATTTTTTGCAGTTACAAACATTTTAGCATTAGTTTTATTTTTTTAACGTATAAAAACGACCAAGAGTCCAGTACAAACTTAAAAACGGCGTGAACTGACGGGATGGGCAAATTTGTCTATTTAAGAAAAAGCAGTAGTGCTAAATGGTGGAAATATTTTCACTTTGGGTCACTTTCCTACTCTTTTATTACAGTCCAAAACACATTCATCTACTGACACACTTTCCTTAATTATCTTCCTTCCTTTTCGTTAGATGTCAAAGAGAAAGAAGCTAACTAGAAAACATTCTGGCGGGATCAACCCCCAGCCATCGATCTCCTGAAAGCTTTCAACGGCCCAGATTAAGTCAACTAGATCTGGAAATGACACATATCTTCCAACTAATCTCAACCATTCGATCTACACCCTTCTCTCCTAATCCAACGACCCACATTTGCACACATTATTCTCTTTCTCTGCCTTCCTTCCCCTATGTCGTATTTTTTTCTGTCTGCATCTGGGAAACACAGAAAAACTCAGCTAATTAATCCAGGATTTACAGGCGTTTTATTGGATTCAACCCCGTGATTTGTGAGCTAATCTTGTTTAAGAATTTTGTTCATCTATAATCTCATCTTCCACACCTATTGCTAACACCGAAGAAACTTCTTGCAGGTCCCTTCTATGGCGGACCTCTGTATGGTTATCGCCGGAGAATGGTTGACGGCCGGCGACGGCAGCTGGTCATTCTCAATCGACAAACAGCAAATGTCCAGGATCGTCCCTCTCCGACCCACGATGACATTGGTTGAGCTAGAAAACTCTGTCTTGAAGGAGTTCTTTGCGAACAGCGATGCTCTCCCCTCCGCCTCACTCAGCTATTGGCCTCCTAACACAAAGGAACTTGTAACCGGTATATCCACACCACCGGTCATTCTCACCCACGATGGTTCTGTCCTGTACTTCTACCGTCATTTTGAAGTACACAAGGGAATGAATCTGTTTGTCACCTTCAACATTCAAGCTGAACCAATTCGGTCGAGTATGGGAGCTGAGACCCTTTTCCCTTTCACAACTCCTAACCAGCCCATCACAAAAACCTACAACCTTTCCAACAGTTTTAATGGTGTCCACAGGCCTCCGTCTGGTCCTTCCCCACCCTCTACAGCTGCATCTAAAATCCCTGGGTTTTCTCTTTTTGATGACGAGAATTTCCTCGACGATATCCCTAAACAACCTTCCAACACCACAACCAGCCCTCACTCAGCTCCATCAAAGATCAATCGTTTCTCTCTTATTGATGAGACCATCTCATGCGGCGATGAGATGCTAGAAGAGATGTTCAAAGAAGACCCTGACACCATTCCAGACAGTTGGATTGCTGAAGAGGATGAGGATACTGGTTCAGAGACTTCCCTGCCTCCTGGTTTTGAAGATGTCCAACAACGCGGGTACGACCATGACTTCTGGGAACCTTTGATAGACAAGGACCTTGGTGGTTCAGATGCTGCTGAGGTTATGGCTGGCATCCATGTACCGAAAACTGCTCCACACATCATTCACTGCACCACTGGCGATGCTTTTGACCACACTGTGCTAGTATCTGGAGAACAATCAACCAACTGGAAGCATGAATCTACTGATCCTGGCGTACAGAAGAATAGTTTCCCTCATGTACAACCTAATCCCATGTACACGGGTACATCGGGTTCTACCCCTTCTGCGGGCGTACATCACGACAACGATCCACATGTACAACATTCTTCGAAATCCACATGTACACCTCGTTCTGCTTCCACCAGCTCATCCCAACCACCCCCTGTCACCCCTCCTCCTCGTGAAACCAGGCCGCTCTCAGAGATCAGTGATGAGGAATTTGACATACCACCACTCTTTGATGATCTCTCATACGAAGCTGAAGATGTCCCAGACCTGAATTTTGACTTAGCCGACGAGGAACCATTTGTGGGGAAACTATATGCAAGTAAGGAGGACTGTCAAATTGGACTCGCTATCTACGCAATCAAGGAGCAGTTTCACTTCAGGCAATCCCGAACCACCAGGCACTCTTTTGTCCTCAGTTGTCATGATACACGCTGCGATTGGCGCATACTAGCAAAAGAGCTTACTAATTGCGGCTACTACACTATCCAAAAGGCGCAACTTCTACACAGATGCACTATCGAAACCCGCAACCTATACAGAAAAAAGGCTACCTCCAAAGTGATTGCTCATGTTTACCGTTCTCGCTACAGCGAACCAGCCAATGGACCTAAATCACAACAGCTTCAGCAGATGGTTCTCGAAGATCTTCGCATCTCCGCCTCATACATGAAATGCCACAGAGCAAAAGAACAAGCTATAGATCAGACTGTTGGCAACGCTGAGGATTCATATCTCAATCTTGGGGACTATTTCGAGAGGCTGAAAGCTACAAACCCTGGCACTATCACTGCAATTGAAACCGAGCTTGATATTGAAGGTAATACACGCTTCCTCTATGGCTTCCTGGCGTTTGGTGCTTCAATACAGGGTTTCCGCCGCCTCCGCCCTGTCCTTATTATTGATGGAACTCATCTATCAGGCAAATACAAGGGTGTACTACTTACTGCCAGCGGCCAAGACGGAAACTTCCAAGTGTTCCCTTTGGCCTTTGCTGTTGTTGATGGTGAGACCGAGCACGCCTGGACTTGGTTTCTTGCTAAGGTTGAGAGGATCATTGCTGACTCCAAGGCCCTCTCCATTATCTCAGACCGACACACTTCCATTCTCAAAGCAGTGCGTGCTGTCTTCCCAAAGTCAAATCATGGAGCCTGCATTGTCCACTTAATGCGGAATGTGGTGTCTCGGTACAAGAACAAGGGCCTAGCAAAAATGGTTTGCGAGGCGGCTTTTGCTTATCGCCGCATTGATTTCGACGCTTGTTTCAAGAAAATCAGAATGGCAAACGGGGCCTGCGCCAAATACCTCGAAGGGATTGGTACATCTAAATGGTCTAGGACTTATTTCCCCGGTAATCGTTACAACCTTCTGACCAGCAACATTGCCGAGCAGCTCAACAACGCTCTCACCAAATCCAGATCTTCGCCCATCACCGAGATGTTCATGTTTATTCAGCGGATGTTGACTCGCTGGTTTGCTGCAAGAAGGACCAAGTCAGCTAAGTGGAGGGGTTTTGTCACACCAGAGGTAGAAAAGGTTATGGAGACACATATCAGACTCACTAAAGGGAGCAAGATAGCAACTGTCACTGATTGGAGCTACCAGATAAGGGGCCTCTTCGGACACCCCAACACTGTCTCCCTGGAAAACAAAGTGTGCTCCTGCCAAGTCTTCCAGAAGCTTAAAATACCCTGCGGCCATGCATTGTTAGCTGCTGATTCCATCGGTCTCCCCTATGTCCAACTTTTTGGAGACTGCTACAGAACTCAGTCTTGGATCGAAACATACGCTGGAGTCATTCACCCTGAGGCACCCTTGGGAGACTATAATATTCCTGATTCAATCTCATCTGTTACTATGGGTCCCCCACAGACCCGCCGTCCACCTGGACGCCCAAAGGACAAGCGTATTGCATCAACAGGGGAAATCCCAGTAAGAATTCTAACTTCACCCACACACAAATATCATCTTTATATTGCTAACTATTATATTTTCTTTTCATTACAGCCTCCTAAGAAGAAAAAACTTATTCCTAACAAATGTGGCCGCTGTGGGGGTACAGGGCACAACCGAACTAATTGCATCGTCCCCATCTGACTGTGGTGAATCCTATATCCACAGGACAAACCTTTTGGATAGCGCATTCACCCCGACCAGCATTCTTTTGCTCTTTTGGTGGGTTGGCTTATTAACATGTAAACAATATCAGACATGTTTTGGGTGTATTGTTCGCGCTAAAAGTTTCTATTATGCAAGCCTTTCTGTTATGTGATGCTTAGTAACTTCTTTACATTGGGTTCTTTTCACGCTGCACCTCGTACACCTGTACATCATTTGCTTAACAGACGTACATGTGGACATGTTTCCTACACATGCACATCTGTACTCCAAGTAACTTCACCACTCTTGATCGTTTATGTCCTAACCACTGATCGAAATAACACATCCCCTGTCCGGGATACTCATCACCTCCCATTACTATGTCATCTGCCCAAACAGCACAATTATTATGTCATTCAGAAACACCTCCTCCACATGTACACATATCATCAGACTCTCCATCTGTACAAACACTATTCCCTTTACGTCTCACACATAGGCAATCAAATTAGAAACAGAAAAAAAAATAGAAGTTCAAACCAAATCAGAAATTAAAGCATCATCCTTACAAACCATTTTCGTCCATATCATACAAAATCTACCACAAACTAAAACCTTCCAATTACCATACAACAAATACATATAGGGAAAACTCTATCATCCCCCAATGTACAGTGGTACTACCCAATCCTTGTACACATCCATTGCGAACTGCTTCCTCATGATGTCCACCAGCGCATCGCTCAAGCCTTCCATTCCAGGATGTGGGTTCCCTACAGCATGCAATTCCATAAACTTTATGGAAACTGGCCCACAATCGCCACTTCGGGTGTTCTCGTACACACCACCCATTCTTTCACAGTTAAATGGATCCAACTTGTATGCCCCTTCAGCAGGTGGTGGACATACCTTCTCCACCAGATATGGCAGCATCTTCAACACTGGATCCATCAAAATTCCCACCGCTGGCATATCCCTTAGCCCTGGGTTAGGATCCAGTACAAGCACACGCCAATCAACCAAACTTATACAGAGTCCAACCCAGTGGTTTTCATCCCAAATCATCGGAGCGTACAACCTATCCACTTCGTGACCCCATCTCTTCCCTTCCTTAGTTAAGAATCCCGTCAGCCTACCATCAACCAACACCTTTCCTTTGTTGGCCCTCGCAGCGTTGAAACGCCTACTTTTCCCTTGCAAATGGGCTGCAAACCAAGGCGGCAGGAAAAGACTTCGCCTTTCTTTCAGCCTTTCTTCATGTCTGCTGGCCACATAATCAACCAAAACTTCCATGTGCTATTTCACAGCAAAAAAATTGACAAATTAGCCCAACACTCGCACACAAATTTGTTTAAAATCTAACATCAAACACTACCTTTGTTGACACCCATTTCTCTGCCGTTGCAAGATCCAAAAAAAACTGATTTTCCAGATCATATTTTCCAGCATTGAGATGCAACCTGCACAAACACAACACTCATATAAGCAAACATTCACTTCTCCAATAGTAAAAAAATTAAACAGCTCCATATGTCACTTACACTTTCGGGTTTGCAAGCAGTACACGTTCGAAAAATGGAAAATCACCATCTTCGGTCTCTGGTACTATTTTGTCCAAAGTAAACGACTCCTTAGCCAACAATAGGGATGCTAAGTCTCCCTCTCTCTCAGCCGGCTCATGCTTCGCTGATCTCTTGCATGGTGATGAATCACTCAATTCCATCACTTCATCAGCTGCATCTAAGCCATGCTCATCGTCTCTACTGTAATCATCAGCTTCAGTTGCGGGCACCTACACAAGACAACAATGCTTCAACATGTACACGAGTGTACACAATTCGTACTGTGCACATGTACACTCTTCGCTTTTGTACACAAGTACACACTTCGCTTATGTACACACGTAACCAACAATCACTGTCCATACCTGTTGTTCTGGGCTTCCACGTTCTCCCTTCGCCGCAACATCTTCCCTACCGGCCTCACCCTCATCATCCTCACCCTGTACGACATTGCCACAAAACAACACCCACGTCATCTACCGTACTCAACGCATTATGTACATAAGTACAAACATTAACTCTACCTTCTTATCAACACTTCCATCCTTTTTCCCTGCCACCATTTCCTTCTCCTCAACTTCCCCAATCTGCACATTCAATAATACATTTACCAATAACGTACATCTGTACAAAAAAATAATCATTCCTCTCACCTTACGTTCCCCCTCACCCTCTTCTCTATTCACTGCATCCTCTTTAGCCGCACCATCTCCTACCGTTTGCCTCTTACCATCCTGTGTACACCTCAACTATTATCACAGGTTCGTGTACAATTAACATCACACATACAGAAAGTGCCTAGAATTATTCACATTCTCACCTTTTCTTTTTCCACCTCTGGTACATTCTGACCCCTGCATTTGTCTTCAACATCCGCCCCTTTGCTCTCACCACCCTGTATACCCATTAAAACAAACATCAAATAACTTCGGGTAGTATGTCGACGTGTACACTGGGACGTATCGTCCACATGTACATTGGGACTTTAAGTCCACATGTACAATGGAAATTTGCGTCCACATTTTTACCTTTCCCTCAGCCTCTGCTCCATGTACAATTGCCCCCACTAGTTGATCCAATCCCCCAAGATCCTTCAAACAAAAACAAACATTATTTCAAGCCATGAACAATAGCTACCATCCTAACTCACTAAACACACTTGTTCACGATTAAGACATACCACATAAGTTCCACATGCTGCCGCTGCCCCTTCAATTCCTATGTCTCCACTCACATCACCATCCTGCTTGACATGTGTGCAAATGTTAGTTTTTTCCCCAATCCCAACTAACCCTTTATTAACCAGTACCTTATCCTCCGTAACGTAAAATGTGTTGCTGCTGCTGCCGAAGTATACCTGATGCCCATCTTTTGTTGCATCCCCCCTCTTAGCCACCTTCAGCGGTACTATTGCGCTTTCTTTCATCCCCTCCGGCTCACTGTCATTCCCCCCAAAATCTGTTTCCTTATCCAGAGCTCCCTCTTCCTCAGAATCTTTTGCATCACTTTCATCAAACAGCCTTCTCTGTCCTGTCGCCACATTCCTTTGACTCTTTCTCTGCCTAGATAACATGCTGCGCGAGAACTTCCCCGTCTTGCGATCTATTGTCCTCCTCTTACGCAACATCCTACCCTGTCTTGCCACAATCTTTTTCAGATCAGCAACCACTCCACTCATCTCCTCCATTTTGACCTCCAGAGCGGCTAACCTGCCCCCATCACCGTCTCCTTTCCGGTTAAAATACCTGCTCAACCTTCTTTGCTTAAGAACCGGCGCTTCAACTTCCTTGTTGCCCGGATGCCTTGTCTTCCTTTTCTTCTCCTTCTCCTTCTCAACTACTTCATGCACATACTCTGGCTCGCCTGAATCACCACCGCCCCAAGCCCATTTCTCAAATCTATGCCCGGTCTTTAATTGCTCAACCATATAGACAACTTTCCTATCGTTAATCTCGCAGTCAAACTCTCCCCATCCTTCCTCCTTATCCTCAGCTACTTCCACCATCGGCTGCACGCTTAGCTGCGAAGACAAATGCATCATTAAAACCATGTACACAAATACAGCAGAATCTATCAGTACATTTGTACACTTCCTGCATGCGTATAAGTGTACAGATGTACGCTGAGGTTTCGTTGTATATGTGTACCGCCTTCTTGGTTACCTCAATGTTTATCACGCTGTGTACAAGTGTACAGATGTACACATCGTGATCAACATTCACTTTATCAAAACCATGTACACACATACAACCGCCCCTCGGTGTACACCCTTGACACTTGTACACAGCAACACTTGTACACAAACAAACAAATACATAACCAAATACTTACCTCTGGATCAAACTCGGCATCTAGGACCGCACTCAACGACAATCCAGTGTGTTGTGGGAGCTTTTCCCCTGCATAACTCAGCAAATCCTGCTGATCGTTCCCCCCCAAACGCTTTACTAACCCTGGAATCGCTTCAAATGCCCATAGCTGCAATGCTAGCGGGAAACCAGCCAAACTTAACGTTTTCTGCCGCAGCTTCCTGCAAAACTCTCCCTCAGGATCATCGCATCTACCCATCACCCTCGGTGGCGGTAGCATGCTGCTTATTGTCCACCAGAAGGACTCGCGCCCCCACGGAAATGACAAAAAACTTCTCAGGTTCGCCAAACGCTTAACATGCTTTACCGTTGGCTTCGGATACTGGGTGGTCGCAAGCAACACACCATCGACAATTATTATAAGACACAGCTTCAACTTCCTAGATGCAGGCATCTCCTTATCACTTGCAACCATAGCCGCCACATCTGCAATTGTTACATCTCGTTTGCCACCAAAGAGGATGTCCCAATACGCATAGTCGCTCTTCTTAGGTCGGGTCTGGTCATCAACTACGTACCCAGCTTCAAACTCTCCACAAGGCAGTCCCGTAACGTGACCAAATTCAGCCAGTGAAAACCTTGTCGGCATACCTCCGAACACCGGCCACAACTCAAACCTCTTCTTCGTCACCAGCTGCCTTGTAAGCATCCCATGCACTAGCTTCCCCGAAAAAGCACACCTCCGCAAAGGCAACCTGAATAGGTGGCCGAAACACGAACCCATCATCTGCTCCATCTCGTCAGTTCCCTCAAGCACATCCCTCACCAGAAGGAGATACTCTAGCGAAGAGTTACAGTTGTGTCGTTTGCTCGGATAACGGTCTGTTGCAAACAAACGCAGCGGTAATCTCTCATTCACCACTCCCCCCCCTGCTTGCTCCTTCTCTGTGCCACATACCAAAAAAATAACAAATCAGCTTTTACAAGATCCACAGAGTATATACAACCCCTAAATCGAAATCGAAACCCGAAATCGAAACCCTTACAAATCGAAACCTTTACAAACCCGAAATCGAAAACCGAGTATATACAAACGTTGTAAACCGGAGCCCCGAAATCGAAAACCCACCCCCAAATCGAAACCCTAAACGCAAATGTGTTACCTTTGTCTTTTCTCCTGTCTTCTCCCCTGTCAGCACGCCTTTTTCGCGAGGAAATCCTCGTCTCTTTCATTTTCTGCCGTCACAACCGTCGCACGCCGAAGAATCTTTGCCGTCCTCCGCCGTAAGACGTAAGAACACTCTCACAGTTTTACCTTTCGCGATGAAAGAAATGACCCAGATTCACTATTTTAATTTTTTTAACTTCCCACCGGTTAGTAAAAAAAAAAAGGGTGAATCTTTTAATTGTTGGGAACGAACTCAAACCAACAAAGATCTATACCCATTTTCAAATTTCAAATCCTTAACCAGCCCAACCAAATCAATATGTTAAATTACCCAAATACCCACGTCTGGTTAGATCTTTAGGGGGACAAACAAGTCTTCAACCACCATCAACTGTCCCACTAGCAACTTGTGCTCTCCCACGTAATAAAAAGACAGAAACTGTCTATTTATGTTAATAACTCTAAATGGTGTGACAAAACTCCTGATTCTTCGAGATTCTACCAATTACAAAACTGATGATATAAAACAAGCGTTTCTTGTTTCTTCTACTTAATTACTTATACGGCTCGTGTAACAATGAACAGTGGCATTTTCTAATTTAATGAGAACTGAACAATTGAAGGCTGAAAAGCATCTTGATTTGTGTACACACACATTATGATGCCTCTTGGAATATCTCCCTTTACTTATATTCACACGTTCAGTGAAGTTTACTTTCTTTAAGAAAAAAAAAGAACAAAAAAAAGAAAAAAAGTTTACTTTCCTTTTGTGTTATTCTTTGTAGTATTATTCTAACATAGTTAAATGTAAATGCTGTTTCTCTAGATAACGAATCAGCGACGATAGTTTGTATCATGGCCTGGAAATGACATCATTTGTCTTTTCCGACGACTACTCTAGAACTAGAATTTTATGGCTCTACTGTAGAGCCTCTACATTTAGTTTCACCAGCTTGCCCTTTACAAATCTGTCTCCGTCATCTTCTCTTTCGTTGCCCTTATAACTCTTCAATCCACAACATTTATCTGCTCTCGTGAGCTGCACCTTTCAAACAAGGTAGAACCCCTTAAGGGCCTTAACAGTATAATCTTCACCCTGCGATTTTTCTTGACATAAACGTGTGGTAGAAACCGTTGGTCTGTTAGTCTCGCCAGAGGAAGCTGACGACTGTTTTCCTGTTGGAAGAATGTTTAGGTAGATTTAAAACGACTCCAATTTGTATCATATATATTTTACGCACATCATGCATTATATTATTGTCGATGCAATTAAACATGCATTATTATAGTTTGAATGTATATGTGATGAAGTACAATAGGTGCAGTTGTCATATATTTTTCTTTAATCAAAAAGAATCAGATCAGTGAGTTTGACTTTTGAAGCATATGACAATAATATCTATATATATATATATATATCCATTAAAAAAACTTTATCATTTAATTTGAGAATAACAAATTTTTCGTAAGTAAGTTTTTATATTTTCTTATTTGAAGAAGATTTTCTTATAAATTTAATCTATTCCACTACATAGCATAAAATAGTTTTTATCACAACATAACACAAAATAGTTTTATCGTAAATAGCACACAAAAGAGAATAATTATGAAAATAATATTTATTAAAGAATAGAAAGTTACAAACACTAAACTAATCTTAATAAACATACATTTAATATCAATAGATATTTTAAAATATTTATTTAAAAATAAAATAAATATTAATACCCAAAAATTTATATCCTAATATAAGCTCTAAATCTTAGATATTAAAAAATCTAGACCCTAAACTTTCACTCCCAAAAATTAAACTCTAATTCATTTAAACTCTAAATCATTACTATTTAAACATATGCACAAATTAATCTTTATATTCTTAACTAGATGCTTTTTTATGATCAACATCCTTTACTGGATGCTATTTTATCATTTTATGCATTATTTTGAAACAACACATTCTTTTATCGTTATCCTATGTATTTATCTATAATTTTATCTTTGTCTTGTATTTATATTTTTAGATTTTACTTTTTATTATTTAAATGATTAATTAAGAAAATGTTTCAGAAATTATCTGTGGAAAAGATCATATATATTGGGCGAAATATGAAAATATTATAACTTATATTTTAAGTTTTAACTGATAACCGTTAAAATAATAATATGAATGAAAAAAATAATAATAAAAGGAACAGTGATAGAACTGAAGATAAATATTTGGTTATTTAACGTTTCTTCAAAATTTGATAAAAATAAATTTATTTTATTACTTACATAAAGAAATGACAAGAACCATATATAGAAAAAATATATCTAATTGGTTTAAATTTTGAAGAATATAATGGACTACCACTAGAAAACATATTATTCTCGAGGATCATATCTGGTGGAAATTCATCTGGAATGCATGTTCAAACGGATTTCCAATAAACGGTTTTGATGGTCTTCTTCATAAAAAAAAAAAATACATCGAAAACTTGTCGTGAGACACTGATGAATTCCCAGAGACCATTTTTCTGATGAAAGGAGTTGTTGAAAGTCAGGATCCATCAAGAATTATTCGCGTTGATTTCCAACGAAATTATATATATATATATATATATAATTCAGTTGAATTATATATTTTTATGAAAAGTTGTAAATAATTAAAACTTCTAATTTAAAATAATAAAATAAAATAATTTAACATTTATAAGAACCCAAAATTTAGAAGTAAGTAAGAATGAAAACATCTAAAAGTCGCTAAAATGAACTTTTTTTTTTGCGATACGGCAGGCAGGTTCAGTGTTCTGAGCCATGATTGATGCATTTTCCTCTTGAACCTCTTTATTTGATTTCTCCAACAATTTCCGATGGATTCTTGACGAATTTCAACAGATTGTATTTTGTCGATTTGTTGTAGGAAATTCATCAAAAAATCAGTCAAAAATTATCATATTTTCTTATAGTGTCATTATTTCCATTCATTCATTTGATCACCGTTGAGAGCCTGAATTCAAGCATTGGCTCAGGGTATGTATTTTATTTAGCATGTGATCTTTTGAAATTTGGACTTTTTATCATCATTTATACAATTTACATACGGAAAGCATTTGAACATGGATTTATATTAATTATTGTTCTTGTGTATCTAGTCGTTGCTGTAAAAAAGAAGAGAGTACCTATAAGGTAACAACAAGCCTCCGTTACGAATTTAAGTTTTATATTTCTAGCAAGCTAGCAGCCATGAAAAGAAAAATAACTAACCAATAAGTTAGTGTCACCAGAAAATGATGAGTTATTAAATTTGAATATATAAAAAACAAAGAAACAAGATAACACAATTTTTAGAACACACAGATTGGAGGAGCTGTGGAGACAAAAGCAAAGGCCGTGAATTGGTGCATGTGAGCACTAAAAGAGATGTTACAATCACTGCCCATTGACAAAATATAGACCCAATCACATGTCTCATCCGTTTTTACATGCACAACACACACACATACATTCACTATATGTATGTATTTGTTTTCTCTTGGAAGAACGCTACGCAACACGACAAAATGTCACCCAAGAAACTGTCGAGGTTTGCTCATCATTTAAAAAATCGATTTAGTAATTACAAACTAATTGACTAGGTTGAGATCCTCCATGAAAGATTTATTCAAGTTAACAATTGATGTAACTTATAATGGACAACGAAAATATCTGAAAATCTCGACTAATTGAACATATAATTAGATATAGTTCGGATCAGGTTTTTGATCTTTTGCACGAGTTTTGTAGTTTTTAGCGCTACCCCTAATAGCGGGCAACCATAAGGTAAAAGTTATGCCCTCTAAGAGTTAAGTCCACGATACAATTGATAGTCTTTTTTCTTCTTCTCTCTTTTCTATTAAATTCTCTCTTTTTCCTTCTAAATTCTGATCACTGGTTGTTGTCGCTGCGATTTCACACCAAATATAGCCACTGGAGATTCATATCATTTATTCTCGTCAAGTGTCTTCTAAAATACTTAAAAACAACTACGAGTAGGTATACCGAGTAAAACTTCAGGATTATCTAATGCATGGATTCAAGTTTGTTGCAAAAGATTTGCTCTCCAAAAGAGAGTTAAATTATACGGTATGGGTCTCGCCATAAAGGATATTAACTTCTCAGCGATTTATGAAATTCCTAAAGAAACTAATCGGCCGGCCGTTTGAGGACAGCAATGAACTAATGATAGATGTATATAGACCATAAGACATTTATCTGGTAAACATGATGACACATCACCTCATTTTCAGTTGTCCCACTTTATGTTGCATACATATACATAACACTTTATATAAGTATGTGTTTATTAAATATACATTTTGTATGCGAGTAGATGTGGTGCAACATGAAAGGTATATGTGTTTATCCGAACAGGTGCCCTTTGTTGTATCTTTGTCTTGGCTTGCTCTAATGGATTTCAAATTTCAACCAACCAAAGTGGATGAGTCTTAACCAACATTTACTCTACACGTGGCATACATATATCCCCTGAAATTATATGGTTTCATGTCTAAAATAGCAATATCCCCTTCCGAAATGCACATCTAGTAACTTAGTAAGGCCCTATTAGAAATATTTTTTAGTCAATTTTTGTCATTAGACTATTATTATTTTTACATTATATATGGGAATAATTACAATAGACACTTATAGTTGTTATTCAAAAAATTCACAGTATACGATTCTACATGCATTAATTCATGATGGACAAATATTTATTTTTTAGCATATATAACTGTTATTACGATGTGGAAAGATAATGCGGAAACAAATAAATGCAATATGTAAACGGCACTTAGATCTAATTTGGTTCACCATTTCAGCTACGTCTATAGGTAAAGGTAATTTTTTTTTCGGGAAGTGATTTTAGATTGATAATAAAATTATAATTACAAGAAAATAAATTATATATACGAGTATCTCGTCTCCTAAAACAGTATTGCTGACAGACTTGCGTGCTTAAGTCTAATAAACGTAATTTAAGTAGAATACTACCAGTGTTCCAAAAAAAAGTAGAATACTACCAAAAAGAAAAAAAAAAGTAGAATACTACAGCCTATATAATAGTGTCTGCCCCGCGGCGTATATACTACAGCCTAATAAACCCTATTGTGTCTGCCCCCAGACCCCATACCAAGAAGATACCCAGCTAACTAATAATTCCGGATTAGATCATATTTAATTAGATATATTTAAGATATATCAATATCGATCGTAACAAAAAATATTTTTACTATGTTAAAGCTATTTTTTGTCTAAGTTAAAGATATTTTCTTTTGTAATTTTGTACTACTATTTTTTAATTTGCACAAATTGTATTCTATGAGAAATGAACCTATTTTTATGTAGAATCATTAATAATTTTTTTAGTCAACTAGTAGATTAAATATCTAAATTTGTATGTATTAAAATTACACGTATCTGATACTGATTTTACCTAACTAGTTCCACGAAAACAGTCTTAGGCTTTGGTATAAAAAGTGACTAATAAGGTTGGATATATATAAACAAAAAAGTAGGATGATTTAAATAATTATTCTTTAGTTTCTGTAGGGATCCATAATACGTACAGAATTTCATAATATTGTTGTTAGATAATAATTAAGGATACCTCGATTGCCATCATCAAATTTATTAGAAATATACAACCCAATGATCATAGTCCTATGATATAATCTATATGTAGTGTTTGGCCTAATTATGTTAGTTTATAAGGAAAATAATGTTTTTCTTGATTACATCGTGAAATTCCATCCATGTTAAACTCCCGTGAGTCCTTTCTATATTCTTGGACCGCTTCCTTATATAAACCCCAAAAAGCCTATTTCTTTTCATTCAGTCCATAACATCAACATATAACCCAAACTCTCATCATCTCCTTCTTTCTCTGTGTCAAACAAAGAGAAACACATATCATACAAAACAAACAAACAAAAACATGATAACGATCAGAGAGAGTCAAAGGCTGAGAAGCATCACAATGATGATTCTTGTGGCAGTTCTGGTATGGTCTGTAACTTTACAGACCTGCATTGCTAGAAAAGGAAGGCATTGGCGACACCACCATAGCAGCTCCTCCTCTTCCTCATCCTTGTCTGATTCCTTGTCCAGCAAGAAACCGAAAAGCCACCACAATAGCCATTCCCATAAGTCAAAACCACAACTAAAAACTCCGCCGCCAAAATCCAGCTCACCTGTCCTGCCACAACCACCACAAGTACAACAACCACCACCATCACCACAAGTACAACCGCCACCACCACCACCACCTCTTCCGCTGCAGCCACTTGAAGGGTCTCAAGAATTCAATGTGCTTGATTTTGGCGCTAAAGGTGATGGCATGAGTGATGACACTGAGGTACAGATTCAAAACATTTCATTATCAAATTAAGAAGTTCAACCTATTGGTTCTTGATTAAATCAAGAATTTAATCTTCGCTTTCATTAACATTCTTTTAGAAAAAAAGAAAAAAAAAAACAGAATGTGAATTACAGTTGAGAAGGTAACACGAGACAGAACAAAAAAAACAGAGCTCACAAAAGTTTTCTCTTTTGTCTGTAAAGTCAATTACTTTTTTTTCCATTTCAATGTTTTAATTCCGTTAAAACCAAACAAACAAATATAGAGACGTGACAACAAAGTTACTCAAGTTAAGAGGGGACCAGAATATGTGTGATTTTCCTCCACAATTCTGGTTTGCTGTGAGAAAAAAAATAATAAAAAAAGGTTTAACATTATCTGCAGGCGTTTGAAGCGGCATGGGCTTCTGCTTGCAAAGTGGAGGCGTCAACTATGGTCATACCGTCTGACTATATTTTCCTCGTTGGCCCCATATCCTTCTCGGGTCCTTATTGTCAAGCAAACATTGTATTCCAGGTGAGAGTTACTCATCAAGATTCGAAAACAAAAATGTAAAAGAATGTACCCTTTGGGCTGATAGACGTGTGCCTTTTGTTTTGCTGCAGCTGGATGGGATGATCGTAGCTCCTACGGACTCTGAGTCATGGGGAAGAGGGCTTCTGTGGTGGATGGAGTTCACGAAGCTTAAAGGAATTACAATTCAAGGAAACGGTGTTATTGATGGAAGAGGCACTGGTTGGTGGCAACAAGATAACCCTTTTGATTATCCCATCGACGATGACTTCAAGCTCATCGTCCCATTGAATAATACGGTTCAAGAACGTCCTCCAATGCCGGTAAAACATCCACATCATACATCGTCTTCATCTAATGCATCTCATTCTTCACATTTAGAGAAGAATCATCTAACACATAACTCTGTTTTTGTTTTGACTTCACATGGCAGATAAGAAGTGAGCTTAATGGAATGCCAAGCATTAAACCGACGGTGAGATACAAAAGAGTGAAATAGTCTCTATATGTTTTTACTATATGGTTAAATCTTTTATTTATCTAGGTTTTTTTACGGTGCAGGCGCTGCGGTTCTATGGTAGTATTGACGTGACAGTGACGGGTATAACCATTCAGAACAGTCCTCAATGTCACCTCAAGTTTGATAACTGCGTCCAGGTTTTAGTTCATGACGTGACCGTTTCTTCTCCCGGAGACAGTCCAAACACAGATGGGATTCATCTTCAGAACACCAGAGATGTCATGATTCACACTAGCACACTAGCTTGCGGTACAGACACATTTAATTAGTCAAATACATCATTAAAACTCGGTGAAACTGATTCCTCTGTTTTTGCAGGAGACGATTGTATTTCGATTCAAACGGGTTGCTCCAATGTGCATGTTCACAATGTGAATTGTGGACCTGGTCATGGAATCAGCATAGGGAGTCTTGGTAAAGACAGTACCAAAGCTTGTGTCTCCAACATAACAGTCAGAGATGTAGTTATGCACAACACAATGACCGGTGTCCGGATCAAGACCTGGCAGGTAATTAATATTAAATCTCTTAAATAAAAGCAAAACTTGAGCGAGTGAAATCTCAATTAGCTTCAATGTGCTAATGCATGCAGGGAGGTGTAGGATCAGTGAAAGGAGTACTATTCTCAAACATTCAACTCACAGAGGTTCAGCTTCCGATAGTTATAGATCAATTCTACTGTGATCACAGCAAATGCAGGAACCAGACTTCAGCAGTGGCCGTGGAAGGAGTCACGTATGAGAAGATACGAGGCACTTATACAGTAAAGCCAGTGCATTTTGCTTGCAGTGACAGTTTCCCTTGCGTAGATGTGCAATTATCAGGCATAGAGCTAAAACCAGTGCAGCTACAGTACCACATGTACGATCCATTTTGCTGGAAAACATTTGGATTGCTCAATTCGCCAACAGTTCCACCGATTGATTGCTTACAGATCGGGAAGCCGGCGAGAAATGGAGTCCATACAGATCATGATATATGTGTATGACCAGTATGGAAATATGTAGATGTAAAATGATTACAAAAAAAAAAAACTATAAGTACTTCATACATATTACAATTAGTTGCTCAATTGATTTTTTTTTCTATTGTGTGGAGAGTGTTTAGAAGGATAGAAAGCTTTTTCCTTGTCTAGTAATGAAGGCAGACTTAAGGGAGAAATCAAAAACAAAAAGGAACTGCTTCATTGCTTTGTTGAAGCAGTGCATGTATATTATTTGTTTCAAATATAGTTTGATTATGTAATCATATATGATTTTTTATTGGCTGCAACAAGTGTCATCGTGATTGGATATTGTTTCTTGGTGCTAACAAAGAGAAAACAACGTTTGCTACCATGGGATCAATTAAATAGCAAGCCGATCACCGGTTAGCATAATTATTAATAAACAATCACCATTTGCATAATTCTTCATCTATTTTTTTTTTTAAAAGGACTCACCACATGACGGTTAAACACATAGCGTGAGAATTAGTTAGGGCTTAATTTAGGCTTCTTGTTCTGCTTAGTTTTGAGAGTTGACACCGTCTGCTCCAACCATAAAACTTTAGCAGCAGAAGTAGCAGTTTTGATCTTCTCCTTGTTCAGTTCAGCTATGAGATTCTTGTTGTGTTGCTCAAGTTCTTGGATACGGGAAGCATCGGCTGTTTTTTTCCTTTCCAAGGTAATCTCATCAAGCTTTACCTTCAACCAGTCTAGCTTGAACCCTGTCTCTGTTAGATCCACCAACTCGGTGCGAGTGTTGCTTAGCTCAGTCTCAGAGAAGCTATGTGGAGGCTTGTCCAGTTTCTCGATGAGCTTGAGGAGGAGATTCATGTATGTGGTCTTAACCAATTGGCTCTTTGGTCTGAAATTCAAAGCAATGTCCGGGTGCCTCGAGAAAATCCTACTTACTTGAATAACCTGTCAAGAATTAACTCCATATTACTAAATCGAAAAAAGGAATAAACAGCAACAAGAAGCATACGAATAATCATTACCTGAGAATAAAGAACTTGGAAACCACCAACATCCATAGTCTCGTTCCCAGTTACTTCTGCCTCATTAACAACTTCAATTAATTGGACTTGAACTTTAACTATCAGTTTGTTCTTCTCCAGAAACCCTTTTTCTTGAAGCTTTTTAAGAGTCAAGGTCTTTGCAAAACCCCATCCCGGGACCTGAGCGCAGAACACTGGGCACAATTCTGTAAGACCAAAACAGAGAGATTAGATTAAACTTCTTCAGGATCATCATATATATGAACTTTTTATAGAAGTTCTTAGTAAATGTTTATGGAACCTAAAATCTCAGATCCGGCCTTTGTGTCTGAGTAGTTAACTTACCAGTTGATTTGTAGAATTCATTGCCGGATTGATTCAACAGAGCAAAGGAAAATTTAGCTTGCCTTTTCCATCCAAGTTGCAATGATCCAAACTTCGCAACATAGATGTATAGAGCCAAATGATCTTCAATACCATGTCCTTTGGGATAAACGCCTGCATACCTGTATAAAAAATAGAAACAGATTTAACGTAACGTTTTTCTTTTTAAATCTAGACAACAAGTAAAATGTCAAAAACACATATGGAATATTTCATTTACCATTGGCAGCCTCCACTTGAGAATGTTGGGGATGAAATCACAGCTTCCTTCTCTAAGAAGTTATCTATCTCAAACGTGAAACTCGTCGGCTTATGATCCTCCATTTATCTACAAAAACACTTTTCTTAGGCTTTTTGTACCAGAGACGGACAATAATTTTACATATCGAGATATTATCAAACTCATGAAAGCGAAAATACATGTATGTATCTAGTCTTCTAAGTCAAAGAGCAATTAAGCATCAACTTCCAAAATAATGAAACATATATGAGCAAATTAAATTACTAGTTCTCCAAACAAATATTCTCATGTCATTAATTAACATCCATGAGTTTTAGCGTTTTTGTACTATCTACGAAGAACTCAACTGAAAACTTACAGGTCCAACCAATGCAACGAAACAAAATTTTGAAAGCTAATGCAAACTGAAGGAAGAAAGGAAGCAGCAAGAAAGTTGCTAAATCAACACACAATTTGTTTTAGGCTTCGGTCTACAAAACTCACCACACCTAACTTACACATAATCAAAGTTAGAAACAACTAAAACAACAAAAAAAAAGAGGATCAAACCTTACCAGATCATAAAAAAATAACGCGGGGAAAGCCAAATCGAAAGCGGAAACAAAAAGAACAGTTTGACAAAAACAAACGACTCACCACGTAGCTCCTATAATTATTCAAAGAATCTGATATATCTAAAACGAAGCGGAGATGCAAAAAAAAAAACCCACCACGAGTCTCCAAAGTTTGAACCACCTCAGCGAGGGAGAGAGAGAGTAGAGAAGAAAAGATTAGGGTTTAGGTTTAATAATGAATCGGCACTCGGTCAAGTTTTTTATTAAAGACCTAACCGAGTGACAAAACCAAACCTAGTGTACCGAGATTGGTGGTTTTGACCAATTCCTTTCTTTGTTTATTTTATTTCGGCAAATAACAAATGACCTTGCTTTCGGTCTCCTTTTATGGCACCAAAACTCTATTTTTTTTCTTTCTTAACACTGTTTAATTCAAACCTCAAAGAAGGAAAACCTGAGAGTACAAGCTCAAAATTTCATAACTATAGAGTTCTTTAACAAAAAAAACACACACACAGTAATAAAATGTTTTTTCAGTCTGACAATTAATAGCCGGATCACCTACGCCGACTTCCATTCCTATTCCAAAACCAAAACACACTCTTGAAGAAGGAAGCTTTAGGAGAAGCAGATTTGGGCTCGTCAAAAGCCGAGACACTTGACCAACCTGTCAAGTAATCTTATTATATTTAATCCAAAAATATATATACAATAACAACAAGTATCCGTGTATAATCATACCTGAGAATAAACAACTTGGAAACCACCAACATTCATAGTCTCGTTCCCAGTTACTTCTGCCTCATTAACAACTTCAAGTACTTGTACTTGGACTTTAACTATCAATTTGCTCTTCTCCATGAACCCTTTTTCTTGAAGCTTTTTAAGAGTCAAGGCCTTTGGCCTTCCCCATGACGTGACCTGAGCGCAGAACACTTTGCAAGATTCTGTATATATGAAATTTTAATAAAAGTTCGTAGTAAATGTTTATGGCACCAAAAATTTTCAGTTCGGATCAGGCCTTTTGTGGATTTCTTTGCCGGATTGGTTCAACAGAACAAAGGAAAATTTAGCTCGCCTTTTCCATCCAAGTTGCAATGATCCAGAATTCGCCAACACGGAGGTATAGAGCCAAGTGATCTTCAATACCATCTCCTTTGGGATAAACACTTGCATACCTGAATAAAAAAGTAGAAATAGATTTAAGCTAATGTTTTTTTTCTTTGAATCTAGACAACCAGTAAAATATCAAAAACACATGAAATATTTCATTTACCATTGGCAGCCGCCACTTGAGAATGTTGGGGATGAAATCTCAGCTTCCTTCTCCAAGAAGTTATCTATCTCAAACGTGAAACTCGTCGGCTTATGATCCTCCATTTATCTACAAAAATACTTCTCTTAGGCTTTTTGTACGTCGAACAAAAAGGCGACCCTCCCACAAACATGTCAATTAACTAAGACTAGGTGATAACCAGCGCCCTGCACGGGATGAGTAGATTAGAATAAATTATTAATTTTAATTTATAGATATTATAAAGGTATATTGCATATATAAAATGGTACATATTAAAAAAAAATATTTTTTAACTTGTTTATATTTTAGTTTATTTATCCTCGAGGTAATAGAAGAGAGTCAATAAAAGCCATAAGAATAAGCAAAAACTAATATAAAATAAATTATTAAGTAGATAAAACAAAATATAAGCAATAGGATAATAAAAACCTTCAGAATCAAACACTACAAGAAAAAGTTTAAATTTTGACCATTTTACCCGACATAATTTGGTCAGAAACAGGTCTTTTTGTCCACTTTTTGACCATTTATGGTCGTCAAAAAAGCTCCGTCAGAAATAAGTTTTGATCAAAAAGTGGTCAGTAATTTGTGACCAAATATATGGTCAGGTATGTCCTCAGAAATGTCATAAAAACGGTCAATAATTCTAACCACTGCTTGTCGAATTTATGACCACTTATTCTGATGAAATTCTAACCACTTATTAATAAATTTATCTAATTATTTATTTAAATTTATTAATTAATAAAATTGTATTTCAAATATAAATGAGTAATCGAATACATTTTTTTGGTAATCAAATCGATCGAACACACTTTGAAGTTGAAACTTAAATAATTAACATTGAAATAGTTTTAACATACTTAAATAAAGTTTTAAAACAAAAATAATTCTAGAATTGTTTATTACTAATTTTTTAACCACAAGCAAAATAACTATTACAGAAGTATTCTTCAGTGGCGTCTTCATCTACAACAAGTAATTCTGGAAATTTGCTCATCTGATACAGCTATCTTCTCGTTTGTATTTTTCTTGGTCCGAAGAAGACATGAAACTAGCCGAAGAAAGTATTTGTCCGGGTTCTGGCATTGATGCAAATCCAAAACGGTTACCTTTAATCACATGGCTTTCCTGTAAACTGAGAAACATATAATAAAGAACAAAATAATAATTAACAATGAAAGCTAACTTACCATGAAAACTACAGTGTTGATCTCTTTGCTGGGTAAGAAATAAATCAGTCTTAATTCAATGCAAGTTTATTTAAGAAAATCCTTTACAATACTTAAACTGTCATTGAAAATCACTCAAATATACTCCCTCTGTCCCATTATAAGTGAATTTTAAGGTTTTTGCACTTGGATTAAGAAAGTACACATTTTTATGTAATTTATCTTGGTAACATAAAAATATCATTAAATGAAACTAGTTCAACCAATAAGAAAATAATACAATATTTTTTAATTGGTCACAAAATTGAAATGATATTTAATTCTATCTAGATTTGTGAGAACATCACTTAAAATGGGACAAAAAAGAAAACCTAAAACACCACTTAAAATGGGACAGAGGAAGTATTAAATAAACATTTACCAATTGCTCTCCAGTAGCCATCATCTGAGAATCTGTCTTGATAATTAAGGAGATATGCGCTGCTGAAGGTGAGAGGAAGAAGGAAATATTAGGATAAGGATATCTGAATTTATTAAACAAGAGCACTACTACGACATCGTTTGATAGTTTTAAAACATATTTTTGACCATTTTCTCACCATTACACAAACTGGAAGAAATGGTTAAATATTATAGAAAAGTCTTACCACTTTCTGATCTATTTTTGACTATTTTTATGACAATAAAAAAGTGGTCAAGACTTTTTCAAAAATTACTGACCATTTTGTAACCGGTTTGTTTCGTCGGTAATTTTTGACCATCTTTTGTCCATTATTTTAAATCATCATAAAATGGTCAATTTGTGGTTGGAAATATTTTAACCAATTTATGTCGTCAGGATTTTGGTCAGAATATGGTATGTTTCCTTGTAGTGAAAAGATAATAAAAAAAATTAAAATTGAGAATAATATATGATATGAATATTGTCTTCAGAACTCTTCATTTGCAATCCTATTATGATCATTAAAAAAGTGACAACTTTGCAGCAGCAAATATATGATTTAAGTCGGCAAGGGGTTAATGGCCTTGATTTTGTGATTGATTGAATGTAGTGGTATAGTAGTTTGAGAAGGAGACAATTGTGAGTACATATAGCTATAAAGTTTCATATTTATATATGCAATGTTCCTAGGTCTTGAGTAATCTCCACGCAATTATATTTCAATTATATTTCGAATTCTTATTTGAAATCTGACTTCCCAAATTGGTTGATGTAATTGCCTTGTTTAACCTATACAAACGCATATTCCTCGTTGTAAATTTACAAACACATTCTCCACATTACCAGTGATTGACATTAAAATCGGAAACAGCCAAATCACACAGCTTTTATTCAACTTAAAGCAATCATTCCTAATGAAACCAAAATTGAGGAAAAAACAATTAAAAATCACCTATAAATGGGTGACTGACAGAAGATTTGATGTAAATTATATAAATTAAACAATTTAGAAGCCAGTTTAGTAAGTTATTTATTATTTTTCCTATACCTTGAGTTATAAATTTGGATTTTAAGACTGTGTTTATACATAAGGGGATACTTTCATGTCGCATTGACATTAACATAGATTATATTATTTGTATCTCAGCTCACATTATATTTTCCGGTGACTATCAAATACTATACTGTATTGAAACCACAACATAATAAATTGAAATAAGATACATAGTAATATAAAGTCTATGTTTCAGAAGTTTATAGTTAGTATACACATTTTTATCATAATATTTTGGGGACAGAAGATGGTACTCAAAATTGCATCATGCGAACAAACTAATGACCATATGAATTGTACCTACAAAACTAATTAACCGTTTTTAATACGAACAATCTTCATTATATCCAGAAAATATTCTTAATTTTTTTGATATTTCAAGTAAGTTAGCTTAATTTATGCCTAATTTATGGAAACTACATAAACCATAAAGATATCAATTTTTGAAATCCAATCTTTACCGTTGACAACAATTTAATTATATAAATGAATCCTCAGTACACTTATCAATCACACATTAATAGTTGTATTTTTCATGCTCCTAAAACCATATGATATACCTATTCTAATAGTTTTAATTTTAATTTGTAATCACTGTTATGATTCAGGCTTATGTAAAATATTGCTAACTTTTCATCCGCTCAATATTATTTCATGCTCTTAAAACCATATGATAGACCTACTCAAATAGTTGTAATTTTATTTAAAATATTTCTAACTTTTCATCCGCTCAATATTATTCGAAGTTTTTCGTAGGTGAACTCTTATAGTGATGTCAATGTTGGTATATCGTCTTGTTCCATAAATATGCAACAAAGAATCGATTGTTTAATCTATACATAAATATTGTGATAACCGTAGAAACATATTTTATATTTATATTGTGATAACCGTGTAAGAAACATATAGTAGGTCTATCATATGCACACACGTGTATTAAAAAATAATGCAAATGTATTAGTGGGTTATAAAGATTATGTATATAATTATGTTAGGGTATATAAACTACCAATGACAATTGTTGTAATTAGGCTAGTTAACTAAAGGTTTTTAAATATAGAGGGTAAGAATGTTTGTGGAGCTGACACGTGTAAATGACACTGTTGTAAACCACACATCAAATAAAGGTTACCTATTTATAATACTCCTAAAATAATATATAGGAGATATTATCGAACTCATGAAAGCAAAATACATGAATATATCTATTCTTCTAAGTCGAAGAGCAGAAATTGCTCAATGCAACGAATCAAAAATTTGAAATCTAATGCAAACTGAACGAAGAAAGGAAGCAGCAAGAAAGTTGCTAAATCAACACACAATTGTTTTAGGCTTCAGTCTACAAAAATCACCAAACCTAACTTACAGATAATCAAAGTTAAAAACAACTAAAACAACAAAAAAAGAGAGGATCTAACCTTACCAGATCATAAAAAAATAACGCGGGTGAAAGCCAAATTGAAAGCAAAAACAAAAGTAACTCCTCAGACAAAAACAAACGACTCACCACGTAGCTCCTATATTCAAAGAATCTGATATATCTTAACCGAAGCAGAGATGCAAAAAAGAAACCACCACGAATCTCCAAAGTTTGAACCACCTCAGCGAGAGAGAGTAGAGGAGAAAAGATTTAGGGTTTAGGTTAATAATGAGTCGGCACATGGTCAAGTGTTGAATCAAAGACCAAACCGAGTGACAAAACCAAACCTATTGTACCGAGATTGGTGGTTTTGACTAATTCCTTTCTTTGTTAATATAATTCTCTTTTTTTTAACGCTGGATAATTATGCTATTACAAACTATGAGAAATATTACAGACGATTCTACAGCCGACAATTCTACCTTTCTTATGAGGATTCCCGCCTGACTGCATCACCTGAACCGCCCTATGGATCTTCACTTGACCGGCACTCCTTGCGCCATACTGCAGATCTCTTGTAAGCATTTTCTTCCTTAATTTGCATAATTCCGCTTTTTCTGGGACTCGAAACCCAGACCTCCTGGTGTAGAAGCATTAATGAACCCTTAGTCAAACCACTGGTGAGTTTTTAGAACTTTTGGAGAAGGTTCTACACTATTTAATAGACCCTACAACTACATATACATATACAATATATACATACACGTATATTTATATTTAGAACCTCCAATGGATGGAACCCCCATTGGAGGTGGTCTAAGATATCATAACTATTAGGAATAAAATGTTTTATTTATTTGTGGCGATATACATATTTGTAAAACATATTAACAATACTTAACAGTCGGAATTAATCCCAGAGTTAAAGGGCTTCTATGAAAATAACTCCAAACTATAAAATTGAAACGCACGTGTATCTTGCGTTTCGCCTTATCTTATCTCATCGTCAAACGTTCTTAATAGAGACAGGCGCGCCAAGAGATTACGTCCACTTCCTCTGATTCTCCAAACCTTCAATCTTCTTCTTTCTTTTGGAAGGATTCAATTATTTATTTTTTTTTCAAATAAAAATTATATTTTATATTTACTATCGTCAAAGTCCATGCCATAGAATCTCTTTGTCATCTTCATCATCAATCATCATCTTTCTCTGTCTAATGGCTGACTCCAAGGAACTCGGCACCGCGAGCCGCCGTATCTCCGTTGTCACCAATCATCTCATCCCCTTCGAAACAGTTCCAAATCAAGTGGAACTCTCTACCGCTTCGTCGATGAATGACAAGTACCATAAGGTTCACGGTGAAGTGCCGACTCACCAAGTCGTCTGGAGAAAAGCTGATCTCGTCGGTGACGATGGAGAAACAAAAGAGTTCGTTGACATCATATATGAGAAAGCCGTCGGTGAAGATATTGCGAAGGTTTGTGGCGCGTGCACTCTCTCTGGTGTGTGTTTTTTTTCTTCTTCATGCAGTTGAATAGTTTTTGGTTTATGTAGATTACTATAAACCGGCCGGAGAGAAGAAACGCGTTCCGGCCTCAGACTGTGAAGGAGCTTATGCGTGCGTTTAACGACGCCAGAGACGATAGCTCTGTAGGTGTCATCATACTCACCGGCAAGGTAAAGTAGTTAAGTTAGTTATGAGCTTTGTCTAGATTTAGGTTAATGTTACTTGTGTCTAGCTTAGGCTC
This sequence comes from Brassica juncea, assembly GCA_018703725.1. Taxonomy (NCBI): domain Eukaryota; kingdom Viridiplantae; phylum Streptophyta; class Magnoliopsida; order Brassicales; family Brassicaceae; genus Brassica; species Brassica juncea. Next base: position 46,704,662 of record CM031938.1, read on the forward strand.
AAGCCAAATGAAACATTCGCCTTAAGCCACCGTCAAAATTTTAATGGTCTCATTTGGCTCCAAATTGATTGAAAATATGTATGTATTTGCTTTTTATCATTTAGCATTGTTTTTTCAAGTCCTATAAACGTCAGGACAGCTTTTGTGTTAAGTCTTTGGAGTTTGATGACCAAGATTTCCTCTGTTTTAGATTGTTTTTTGTGAAATGATTGTTATGAATAGTTTTGCTCAAAAAAAAAAAAGATTGTTCTGAATGGTTGTGTTGATGGTTTAGGGAACGAAAGCGTTTTGCAGTGGTGGTGATCAAGCGTTGAGGACACCAGACGGTTATGCTGATCCTAATGATGTTGGTCGACTTAATGTTCTTGATCTCCAGGTAAGTATTTGATTTACAAGACAAAGATAAAAGTTTCTGTTTTTTTCTCGTCTTACTGGGATTCATGTATTTTTGTCACTCTCTTCATACTCAGGTTCAAATTCGCAGACTGCCAAAGCCAGTTATCGCAATGGTAAGCACCTTAATACAATTGCCGGTCTAGTATATTCATCATTTACTGATCTTGGTTCCAGGTCTTTTTTTGATGACTAATGCAGGTTGCTGGTTATGCGGTTGGAGGAGGACATATCTTGCACATGGTCTGCGATCTAACCATTGCAGCTGACAATGCTATTTTCGGTCAGACGGGTCCTAAGGTTCTCCCTCTAGCCTCTTTTTTCAACTTTGAATGTGACAGTGAGGTAGGAGCAGAGTTGATACTAATCCTCATTATCATAAGAATCGACTTTCTGTCGGCAGGTTGGAAGTTTTGATGCTGGTTATGGAAGTTCAATCATGTCTCGTCTGGTAATAACTCAATACAACTGACTACTAATACTGCAATGCAACAACCACGGGCTGATCAAACTGTCTGAAAAAAAACACAAAAACAGGTTGGTCCTAAAAAGGCACGAGAAATGTGGTTCATGACGAGATTCTATACAGCTTCAGAAGCAGATAAAATGGGACTTATCAATACAGTTGTACCGGTAACGTTAATCAGTAGTAACCATTAGTGTTATCACAGATTCATAAGTGTATAACTTCCTTACTTGCTGGTAATTGTTTATTTCATTCACTGAGACATGTTTTTTCTGTTCCAGTTAGAGGATTTGGAGAAAGAGACTGTGAAATGGTGCAGAGAAATCTTAAGGAACAGCCCTACTGCAATCCGTGTGCTTAAGGCAGCACTCAATGCAGTCGATGACGGTCATGCTGGACTTCAGGTTCTAGCCTTTTCCACCTACTTGTTAAGCCACAAGTCAGTATTATTTCACTAATACACTCTTTCCCTTTAACATTATTTGGTACACAGGGGCTAGCAGGTGATGCGACTCTCTTATTCTATGGAACCGAAGAAGGTATAGAAGGAAGAACGGCTTATATGCAACGCCGACCACCGGACTTCTCTAAATTTCCCCGGCGACCTTGAACTCACTACTGAGCTCAGTTCAGGTGTTTTCATAAAACATTTGTTCTCATTTCAATCAGATTCCTTTGTTCTGTTTGTCAAATTAATTCCAGACTTCAACTATTATAAATAATGAAGAATAATAATCTATCAAAACTTCATTTGGATTGGGATATTGTGGTGGGGAGTTGTGTTGTCAAAAACAGGAGAAGATATCCTAGCCTGGACGTTTGTTTTGTACACTTAAGGCATGTTACTGCCTCCCGTTTTTGCTTAACATAGGCAATGATATTAAGAAAATAGGAAACAGATTGAAACAGACTAAGACAGCAACATAAGTTTTGACCAGACTAACAACAACAAAAAGATTTCACACAGAGACGCAACATAAACAAAGAAACTTAAGTAGCTTGGCATGGCCGCACAAAAGAACATAAACATAGCCCAAGTAAAACAGAAAGATGCAACTCATTCAACGATCTCCGAACCCTGAAGTTTGGTCAACAATGGCAGCCACAACGTCCTTAGACTCCTTCAAGAGTTTCACACTCTTTTTCAGCTTCTCCCTCTTGCTAGCCACCGAGGGAGACTCCTCCATCATCCTCTCAACTCCTCCACCGCCTCTTGGGTCCACCATCTCCGCCACAACCTCCTTCTGAAACCGAGTGTTCACAAGATTCTTCACCGAGAACTGAAGATACAGGGCAAGGTTGTCCACAATCCTCCTCAAGACAATGGTCCAGTACGATGTGATCCTCATCTTCATGTCAAACGCTTGCTGCAGAAGATGAGCGTGGTACTTCCGCAGATGAGAAATCTTCACATCCCCAAATCCAGTGAGAGAGAAGTTCTCAGGTTTCTTCACATCGGACAACACAGCATGGATGAAGCTTTGCTGCGCAGCTGTCTTCTCTGTCCATGTCTTCATGTAGTCAGGATTACATGTGTAATCAGTCAACTTCTCCATCTCAACGATCTCAGAAACTCTGTTCACAGACTGCTCTTTGATCTTGGTGATCAGATTGCGTCCAGCTCGTTTGATGGATGACTGTATCTGTGGAAAGTTCTCAGAATACTTGGAAAGTACTGATATGAGAACACCTTCAATGTAGTCCCATATCTTCCTGATGAACTCAACCGGCTTCATATGAATTACATCAACATGTTGTGAGAGAACAGCCATGAAGGCTGATCTCGGGATGAAATTGGGAAGGCCTACACACTTGCATTCGTCAAGAATCTTTATTTCATCCATCAGGAACTCAGTAACATCTTTTGGTTGTGCTTGTAGATTGTCTGAGAACTGGCTTAACATTTCAGCCAAGCGAGCTGTAGAATGAATCTTTGGCTCATCCGGGAACTCTGAGAAATCACCTTGGATGAGAATTTTTAGGAGAGACTCTTTTGCAGAACCAATGATGTCCATCAGTGTCATTAGTGCTTCACCAGTGGAAGCCATCACCATTGGCAGCTTGTTCAACTCCAGCACAGCAGTTTCCATCTTCATGTTGATCTTCCTAACAATCTCAGGCAAACATCTACCGATCATTGTTGCTTGGATAAGCATTAGCTTCTGAGCTAAGACAGGAATGCCCACAATTTCATCATCTATCAAGCTTAGCATTGGATGAGTCCTGAAGAGTAACTCTTCTTGCATCCTCGCTTCTTCGTATGTCTCTTCTCCAATGCGGTTTCTGACACAGACATAACCAAGTCCAATGCTCACATCATCTGCTGTCACCTTCTGCAAAAGCCCTTCAGGAGCCATGTCTGCCTTTGTGACAACAGCAAGAGTCCGTTCCCCTGTTTTGTCAACTTGCCTAGACATACGGATGGACTCACAGGTGGTGAAGTCAACAGTTGCAGACAGAACATTCAGAATAATTGATTCTTGAGGCTTTATGTACTTCATGATCATAGCAGAGATCTGCTCATAGATATTTTCTGGCTGTCCATTCACTGGAACACGCGTTATACCAGGGAGATCTACCATGGTTATGTCTGGAACACCCGCCTTTTTGACATGGAGAGTCAGGGGAGCGTCAGAGACCCCTTTACCAGAACCTGCAGCACATGTCAAGTACATTTCACAATCAAGACATACTTTGGTTAAGTCTCTATCATACAACACTAAAGTTTCATCAGAAAAACAAAACTAGTCTAGCAGCATAAAAAAAATATAACATCCCTTAAGGCCATCTAAGTGTTTATAAACTTATACAACACATCTAGACATTAGTATTACGTTAAATGTGCATATATAGTTTCAGGGACTTATCACTATCAGGACTTATCTAGGAGTGTACAAACCCATACAACACATCTTGACACTAGTATTCAGTTATATGTGCATATGTAGTTTGAGGGGGTTTCCGTATAAGTAGCTAGCTCGTTTTGAATGTGCATGTTTCAAAGCAAAACATATTAAACAGTAAGGAAGGGAGAGAGGCAGGACATACCAGCTATAACATCAGTAGCAGCACAAATAGCTTTGGCAATGTGTTCCTCATCCGTAGGAACAACTTTGTCACTGTACTCTAGCCAGATCTCAGGTTCAGGGCTAGAACTTTTCTGGAGTCTCATCACAAGTGGAACTCTAGTGCAGATTCCTTGCCCACGAGGCAAGCTGATGCCCGCCAAGGACTCAAGAACACTAGATTTACCAGAGGACTGGTCTCCAACAACGACGATGGTTGGAAGCTGTATCCCTTCTCTCATCACGTTCAGATTCCTCAGCCTGTCTACAGTGTCGAGCAAAGGCCTGATTCGGTCATTGTAAGAAGACACAATCGGTGCTTCAATGGGGACAACAACTTTTTTGTCATCGGTGTTTGTTTCCACAATAGCAAGAGATGAACTCTTTGAGACAGCAGCCTGCTTCTTGCTACTTATCATTTTCTCAAGACACAAGAGACGAGTTGAAGAAGATGGGGACAGAAAAGAGAGGTTAAAGAGTAGGGTGAGCTTCTTTTTGGAGAAATGCAAAGATATATATAGAGATATATTTCAGTAGCTTGTGTACGAAAGATCATGAGTGTATACGTCTAATATATTTTCAAGTTTCAAGATATTTTAATTGGGAATAAAATCATTGCAGAGTAATTTGTCTTTAGAAATTAGTTTGAGACAAACCAGAATACTAGTTATGTTCGGCTTATTTCAAAGGAATATAGTTCCATTGCAAATATTAGTAGAGAATATTATAGTTTGTGTGTGTCAATCAATCAGTCAAACATGTGGCTTTGAGGTAGCAAATATGTGACGGAGAAGTGAAAGAAGTAATGTTTTGAGATGACTGAACGTAACGAGCAGAAGAAACAACTCGTTGGGAAGGGAAGAGCAGTCATGACTCATGATTACATCTACAAGCAAGGCTACTAAATCTTATCCACCATTCTCTAGTAAATTCGTAACCACGTTTTATTGTCATAATTAATTATTAATGCAATGATATCAAAAGATATACTACAAGTTTTTTTTTGTGTATTCAAAAAAAAGACTACAAGTTTTTGTTTATTAATGGATGCAAGCCAGGTTCTAAAACACGGATGTGTTAACTCGTTGCTTGACCGTGGAGTTTTTCCCAAATCGTTAAATAAAATTGGATCTTTTACAAAAGTTCAAAATTTTTGTAATACGTAAGATTAAAATTATATCTAAGTTGAAGTTATGTCATTAATCAGTGAAAACATAAATAAAATAAGCCAAAACAGACAATTGTCGTGAAAAAAAGAAGTTTGAGGTTCATCTCGTACCCGAGATCTACAACATAAATAGCAACACTCTAGCCACTAGACCAAGCTATTTTCATAGTGTTATTTCATATATAATAAGATATATTGATAAACACTATAAAAATAATCTCCGAATAATCTCCGATTAATTTCCAATTTTCTTTCAACTCGGTAGACCATACCATCCGCACGCGTTACGCCTAACGCAATCTTGAACATGGGATCAAGTCTCATCTAGTATCTACCATTCTCTAGTAAATTCATAACCACGTTTTATTGTCCAACAAAAAAAAATATTGTCAGTCATTGTCACAGTTACTAATGCTAATGTATAATTTTTAAATAGGTGCCTTCAAGTGAATGTAACTAAAACTTGAAATGCTAGTACGTTTGAACATCTCCAAAACCCTCGTTATTTTAAGGTTCGGTGAAATTTAAAATACAAGGTTAGAAGTTGTTTTTCTCAAAAAGCAAAATTTTATATTAAACCCTAAAACTTTTATATTTTACATAATAATTTTTATGTTTACTAAAATTTAATTAAAACCATAAATATTTAAAATAATTATAAAATATACAATAAAAATATTATAAACAAAATTATTAGATAAAATATTGCATGTAAATAAAAAATACAAAATAATTCATTAAATTATAAATTACATAATTATTTATAATAATTACCTCCATAATGATTTTATATATGATCAATTTAGACATTTTGAAGTGATAATGATTTTTTTATTTTTTATTTGTATATTACGAATTAAAAGATTTTGAAAACAAATATATTTGTTTATATTCATTTCAACTTATAATACTAACGTCAATCTTACATTTTTAATCGATGCATTGATATTACATTCATTTTCAATAATTATGTTATACATAATAATGCACACTATTATTATATTATGTAATAATACTATTTAATTTTGTATAATATTTGTGGTAGTATAAATTAAATATTTTGTAATAAAAAGATTAAAATGATTAAACAAGAAAATTATCAACATTATCTAAAAATCACATGAGTAAAAAGACTAGAAAATAAAGAATCTTGAATATAGAGTTTTGTACAGTAAAACTTTATATTTGAGATTTAGTTTTTTGAAAGAATTTTAAATTTATTCAAAATAGAAAAGTTTTTTTTACAAAAGATATGACTGTTCTTTTAGATGTATAGAAATATATGAAACTTGACAACGAGAAAACTGAAAAATATAATTAAGGTTTCATTGTATAAAATCTTAAAATTTAAAGTTTTAAAGTTGATTTTGGAGTTCGCAAAACCTTATATTTGAAGTTATAATGAGGTTTTTGGAGATGCTATAAATCAACACAAATTAATAGTCATCTAAAAAATTTAATATTTATGTTATGAGATTTTCGAACATAACCATTTTAAATAAAATCAATATGTGTTCTGCTATATTACGTAACTATTAATTGTCATGGAACATATAAAGGTGACAGCATTCAGTCGAAAAAAAAAACATATTGAGGTGACAGTATGATTTAGTAGCATATTAGCATTGACACACTGTCTTGAGGAATGAACGGTACTAAACCTTATATTCAAACTGGTTTTCCAAACTACTTTGTTATGCTCTTTGGAAAGGGTGCGAGTCTCTCCAACATCTCTCCTTGCTTAAATCAGCCTAACGATTAGAAGTAAGCTTGATTCATTCTCAAGGGCTCAACGCAACCGGCGCTCAACCATCTCCCTTTGTCTACTTGGTTTTAGGTTTTCCACTAAACTTAGTTGTTCTCTGTTTTGTCTGCGGATAGCTTGTGATCTAAGTTAGTGTGTTTAACCTCTAAGCTGGTGGGCTATTAATTCTTTTGTTTACGCGGATCAATCAATGGTGATCTAAGAATGTGTGCTGTAAGCATGCAAGTCTAAATTATAATATAAGGAAAGGCAACACCACCACATAATCTGAAGCAGTTTTTCTTAAAACGCAACTTAGCCGAGAAAACCCAAATTTAGAGGAAAAAAAAAGACTCAAGGACCGAAACACAACTCAACAAAAAAACAACCAAAGAACCTGACCCGACCCGACACGTTCCGAATTCAACAAAAGCTATAAATAAGAAGCAAATTCAATTTAACGACCTCCATAACCAGAACTCTGATCAACAATGGCAGCCACGACGTCCTTGGACTCCTTCAACAGCTTCACACTCTTCTTCAGCTTCTCCCTCTTGCTCGCCACCGAGGGAGACTCCTCCATCATCCTCTCAACTCCTCCACCACCTCGAGGATCCACCATCTCCGCCACGATCTCCTTCTGAAACTGAGCGTTCACCAGATTCTTCACCGAGAACTGAAGAAACAGAGCAAGGTTATCCACAATCCGCCTCAGGACGATGTTCCAGTACGACGCGATCCTCATCTTCATGTCGAAAGCCTGCTGCAGCAGATGAGCGTGGTACTTCCGCAGATGCGAGATCTTCACATCCCCAAATCCACTGAGAGAGAAGCTCTCAGGCTTCCCCTCGTCGTTCAGCACAGCGTGGATGAAGCCTTGCTGCGAAGCAGTCTTCTCCGTCCAAGACGTCATGTAATCGGGGTTACACGTGTAGTCCGTCAGCTTCTCCATCTCCACGATCTCAGCGACTCTGTTCACGGACTGCTCCTTCATCTTGGTGATCAGATTGCGACCGGCTCGTTTGATAGAAGACTGGATCTGCGGGAAGTTTTCAGCGTATTTGGAAATCACCGGTATGAGAATGGCTTCGATGTACTCCCATATCTTCTTGATGAACTCGACCGGCTTGGAATGGATTCCATCGACGTATTGAGAGAGTATAGCTAAGAAAGCCGATCTCGGGATGAAATTGGGAAGGCCTACACATTTGCATTCGTCGAGAATCTTGATCTCATCCATCAAGAACTCAGTAGTGACATCCTTTGGTTGTGCTTGCAGAGTGTCTGAGAATTGGCTTAGCATTTCAGCCAAGCGAGCGGTGCAGTGCATCTTATGATCTTCAGGGTACTCGGAGAAATCTCCTTGGATGAGGATTCTCAGGAGAGACTCTTTCGCTGAACCAATGATGTCCATCAGTGTCATTAGTGCTTCACCTGTGGAAGCCATCACCATTGGCAGCTTGTTCAGTTCAAGGACACTGCTCTCCATCTTCTCGTTGATCTTTCTCACGATCTCAGGTAAGCAACGGGCAATCATCGTCGCCTGGATAAGCATTAGCTTCTGAGCTAAGACGGGAATCCCCACAATGTCATCATCGATCAACCTTAGCATTGGATGAGTCTTGAAGAGTAGCTCCTCTTGCATCCTCGCTTCTTCGTACGTCTCTTCTCCGATTCGGTTTCTGACACAGACGTAACCGAGTCCGATGCTCACATCATCTGCTGTAACCTTCTGCAAGAGACCTTCAGGAGCCATGTCTGCCTTTGTCACAACAGCCAGAGTTCTTTGACCTGTTTTGTCAACTTGTCTTGACATGCGAATGGATTCACAGGTCGTGAAGTCGACCGTAGCTGACTGAACATTGAGAACGATCGACTCTTGAGGCGTGATGTACTTCATGATCATCGCAGAGATCTGCTCATAGATATTCTCTGGCTGTCCGTTAACTGGAACACGAGTTATCCCAGGGAGATCAACCATGGTAAGATCAGGAACACCAGCCTTCTTCACATGGAGGGTTAAAGGTGCGTCAGAGACCCCTTTGCCAGATCCTGCAACATTGGTTTATTATCATAGTTAAAACTTAGTCTCAAAGACGAAAACTCTTTGTTACAGTATAGTAAAACACTAACAAGGAGTTCGATAATCATATTCAAACCTAGGAACTCCACACTTGTATCAGAGACTTCGGTTGTAAGTAAATCACATCAATGTTTCAGTTTTGCGTGTCTCATTCACCGATAATCTCACATGAAGATTTAAAAAAAAAAACACTTTTGAGTTTCATCATATAGAAACACTGGTGTACTAATGCATGTCTCATTCATATTATAACTATTTCAGATTAGTAAAGAACAAACTAGGAGCTGCAAAATCACATAACACATATAAGAACTTGTATTAAGGAGTACGGGTAGTGTTTCAAAAAAAAGGAGTACGGGTAAACAACTTACTATAACATTTCATGTTTCAGATAACGGTCTCATTCACATTAAACTATCTTATAGGGTTCAACAAAAACACACATAACATGGAAAGAGAGAGACAGAGCAATATAACATACCAGCGATCACATCAGTTGCAGCACAAATGGCTTGAGCAATGTGTTCCTCATCCGTATGAACAACTTTGTCACCGTACTCTAGCCAGATCTCAGGTTCAGTGCTATAACTTCTTTGGAGTCTCATCACAAGAGGAACCCTAGTGCAGATTCCTTGCCCACGAGGCAAGCTGATGCCCGCCAAGGACTCAAGAACACTAGATTTACCAGAGGACTGGTCTCCAACAACGACAATGGTTGGAAGCTGGATCCCTTCTCTCATCACGTTCAGGTTCCTCAGCCTGTCAACAGTGTCGAGCAACGGCCTTATTCGGTCATTGTAAGAAGATACAATCGGTGCATCAATTGCCACAACTTTTTTGTTCTGGGGAGGATTCGCTTCGACAATAGCAAGAGAAGAAGAGGTTTTAGAGACAACATGCTTGTTACGACCTGCCATTTTCGACTAGATTGGAAAGAGATAGCTAAGGATATCAGAAATATTTAAGTAAAAGTGTGATTCTCCTCAGAGACACTCGAAGATATATATAGAGATATCATAAGGGTTTTGTGTCTGAGTGATAGAATCAAGAAGGAAAACGTTTGAGATGAAAGGGTGTAGGCGGACGTGCATGTTGGAATTTTAAAAAAGCTAACTAAGTCCATAATTACACCTATTTAGCTCGTAGATGAAGCTAAAAGGCCTCTCTTTAATCCTTCATTTGTTTTTTAAAACTGAAAATCAGAAAAACAAAAAATTTCTCGTAACATGTAGTAACTTAACTTCTTTCTTTTGACATTAACAAGATGATGCATGTTGGGTTTTGTGTTTCCTATATCAACAAAAATAAAAGGTTAAAATTTTCTGAAATGAACGTAAAAAGTAATGAGAAACTAACCAGTGTAGTGCAGCAATTGAATAGTAATACTATTAGGTAACTGTTTAAATAAATAAAAGAGGTGTATTATATAGAAATAGTTTCTGAATATTTAACTTAGAAGGAATTAATGTCTAGAAGAAATATAACGACTATAGTTTCTAAATGTTTGGCACCGTGCATGGACATAAATCTAGTATAAAACATTTCGTTTGTAATATAAAACAAATATATATTCAGTCTGTTGATTATAGTCAAGTCTTGGTTCGGTTTAGGTTCGATTGATTAAGTGTGTAATTGTATTGAACCGGGTTTTCTCTCTCTGGTTAGGAAACACGCGTGTGGCTTGTACACGTGTGACGGTTAGCTTCTCTTGGTTAAAAGAGATTAGCCGTTAGTCAGTTAGAGTAATCGATCTGAGCTGATAAGGATCTTGTTAGATCAGTGATCAGAGAGATAACAGAGAGAGAGAGCAAGGCGATCGAGTTGTAGAGACGGTGGCTCGAGTTGTGAGTTCATCCGTTGATATAGTGAGTTGCTGGTTCAATCCCAGCTCCGGTGAAGTATAGCGGCTACTCCTAGTTAACGGAGTAGTGCGGTGAACACCGGGTCAACATTCGCTCGTGTGCTCCTTAGTTTCGAATAGTAGAAGCTTGGCGAATCGGTTCTAATCCTCACAAATTGGTATCAGAGCCAGGTTAGGAAGATCAAGACGAAGGTTCGCAGATCAAGATCGGTAGGCTCCCTCTGGTGATTCGATTTCTCAAATCGAAAGTCAGATCAACAAGAAGGTGGATCTTGTGATGGCGACTCACAAGATGAAGATGCAGATTCAGATCTCGATGTTCGACGGCACAGGAGACTTCGGGATCTGGAAGAAACGGATGCTAGCGAATCTCAGCGTCCAAGGCTTGAAAGACGTCTTGTCTCCTCCGTCACAAGCTTTAGTGACAACGAAGACAGACGACGACGACGATGAAGAAACAAAGAAGAAGAGAGATCTTGAAGAGACGGCAAGGCTAGAGCGTGACGAGAAGGCTCTAAACATAATCTTTATGAGTGTTGGAGATCATGTACTCAGAAAGCTAGACAAGTGCAACACGGCACTAGAAGCTTGGGGACTACTTGATAAGTTGTACATGGCGAAGACTCTACCGAACAGAGTACATGCTCAGCTCAAGGTTTACTCATTCCGGATGCAAGATTCAAAGACGATTGATCAGAACGTTGATGATTTCCTCAAACTAGTCACGGATCTGAACAATCTCAACATAGAGATCCCCGAGGAAGTGCAGGCTATTCTGCTACTCAACGCTTTACCGAGCAGGTATGATTCTCTCAAGGAAACTTTAAAGTATAGTAGAGAGGCTATTAGAGTAGATGAGATTGCTAATGCTGCTAGGTCTAAAGAACTGGAATATAAGGACTCATCTACTGCTAAGTTGAATGGGGAAGGAAACTATGTTAGAGGCAGGACGGATAGTAGGAATAGAAATGTTTTTGCTGGTAAAGACAGGAACAGATCGAGGTCCAAAAGCAAGGAAGGTAAGCGCCTGTGCTGGTCTTGTGGAAAGGAAGGACATTTCAAGCGTCAGTGTCATAAATGGCTTGAAAAGAACAAAGGCAAGCATGATCAAGATAGAGGTGAAGCTTCTCTTGCGAAAGATGATGCGAAGGACTTGGTTGGTCTCCTTGTAGCAGAAGCCAATTATGTGGCTACAGACAGGGATGAGTGGGTGTTGGATACTGGTTGTTCTTTTCACATGACACCAAGGAGAGATGTCTTCATTGATTTGAAAGAATCAACGAGTGGGAGAGTTCGTATGGCCAACAATACAGTCGCTGAAGTGAAAGGGATTGGAGCTGTCAGGTTTCAGAATAAAGATGGCACAACATTCTTGCTCAGTGATGTCAGGTTCATGCCTGATATATCAAGGAACCTGATATCAATGGGAACTCTTGAGGAGAAAGGCTGCGAGTTCAAAGGAGCAAATGGTGTACTCAAGGTCATTAAGGGATGTACGGTTTTTATGAAGGGAGAAAGAAGGCAATCTCTGTACATCTTGCAGGCAAAGGCCAAGGTGATATCAACTTGCGAAGGAGAAACAAGCTCAGCTAAAGGAGTAGATATGACTCTCGATGACACGAGTCTGTGGCACAGTCGCCTTGGTCACTTAGGGCAAAAGGGAATGGAAGCACTGAAGAAGGGTGGCTATTTTGGAAAAGATAAAGTAGAAGGCTTAAAGTTTTGCGAAGCCTGTGTTATTGGAAAGACGCATAAGGTCAGCTTTAGTCAGGCAAAGCATGTTACTAAAGAAAATCTAGACTATGTTCACTCAGATATATGGGGCTCACCAAACGTTCCATTTAGTCTCAACAGAAGTCAGTACTTCATCTCGTTCACAGATGATTTCACAAGAAAGGTGTGGCTGTATTTCCTGAGATTCAAAGATGAAGCTTTTCAGAGTTTTGTCACTTGGAAAAGAATGGTTGAGACACAGAGTGAAAGAAAGGTCAAGAGGTTGAGAACGGATAACGGCTTGGAATTCTGCAACCGTCAATTTGATGAATTCTGTAAGGAAAATGGGATAGTGAGACACAGAACATGCACGTACACGCCACAGCAAAATGGCGTCGCCGAGAGACTCAACAGGACTATTATGAATAAAGTCAGATGTATGTTGAGTGAGAGTGGTTTAGAGGTAAAGTTTTGGGCTGAAGCTGCAGCTACAGCAGTGTAACTGATAAACCGTTCACCATCTTCAGCTGTGGATTTTAGAATACCTGAAGAGATGTGGACATCGGCTACTCTTGATCTCAGCAATCTTAAAAGATTTGGGAGTATAGCATATGTTCATTCCACAGAAGGGAAGTTGCTACCAAGGGCAAAGAGAGGAGTGTTCACGGGTTATCCAGACGGGGTTAAAGGTTATAAAGTTTGGCTTCTGGAGGAACAGAAGGTGGTAATCAGCCGAAACGTGGTGTTCAGAGAGGAACAAGTGTACAAGGAGGTGCAGGAAGACAAAGCTCAGGAAGTGTCTACAGGAACTAACACTGTGTTAGTTGATTTAAAGCAACTTAAAGCAGATGATCAAGAAATGGCAGAGCTTGAAAGATCCTCACAGTCAGAAGGTGATGGAACAGCCGAGGAGAGCATTGATACCAGTGATTATCAACTGGCTAGAGACAGAGTAAGAAGATCTACAAGGCCACCTCCAAGATTAATGGATTACGAGTGTGATGTTACTGATGGAGAAAATCAGTTTGCTGGATTGGTTTGTTTGATGACCGAAGACACATTGCCAGAGCCCAACTCGTGGAAAGAAGCTATGATGGATCCTGATAGTGATAAGTGGACTGAAGCAGCGCAAGATGAGATGTCTTCGTTGGAGGCTAATGAGACATGGGATCTCATAGAAAGGCCAAAAGGGCAGAAGACAATAGACTGCAGATGGATTTTTAAGAAGAAGGCGGGCATTGCTGGAGTAGAACCACCGAGACATAAAGCTAGGTTGGTTGCCAAAGGGTACTCACAGAAGGAGGGTGTAGACTACCAGGAGATATTTGCACCTGTAGTCAAGCATGTTTCGATTCGATTTATTCTATCAGGGGTCACTCATTTTGACATGGAGCTACAGCAAATGGATGTAAAAACAACATTTTTACATGGGAATTTGGATGAGTTTATAGTAATGGAGCAGCCAGAAGGGTTTGTGGATAAGAGATATCCAGACAGAGTTTGTAAACTCAAGAGATCGCTATATGGTCTAAAACAAAGTCCTCGGCAATGGAATAAGCGGTTTGATGATTTCGTGAGGTCAAAAGGATACACACGGAGTGAATATGATTCATGTGTGTATTTTCAGAAAAACAAGCAAGAAGAATACGTCTATATGCTTCTTTATGTGGACGACATTCTTATTGCCTCAGTTAACAAAGCTGAAGTTCAAAAGCTCAAGACAGTGCTAAGTGAAGAGTTTGAGATGAAGGACTTGGGAAATGCAAAGAAGATATTAGGTATGGAAATAACACGAGACCGAGCTAACAGGAAGTTGAGCATTTCACAAGAGGATTACTTGTGGAAAGTGTTAGCTAAGTTTGACATGGACTAGTGTAAAGAAGTAGCTACTCCATTGGGAGCTCACTTCAGTTTACAAGCTGCTAGCGATAAAGAGTTACAGTCTCAGGAGGAGTACATGAAGAAAGTTCCATATCAGAATGCAGTTGGAAGTATAATGTATGCAATGGTTGGAACTCGTCCAGACTTAGCTCATGTCGTTGGGATAATCAGTAGGTTTATGTCAAAGCCAGTGAAGGAACATTGGCAGGCTGTGAAGTGGGCGTTAAGATATATAAAGGGCTCGGTGGACACAAACTTGAGTTTTAAAAACAAGGGAGAGTTTGTGGTAAGGGGATACTGCGATTCAGACTATGGTGGTAACTTAGACAATGCTAAGTCAACTACAGGAATGGTGTTTACAGCAGGTGGTAATCCAGTCAGCTGGAGGTCGTCTTTGCAGAAAGTGGTAGCGTTGTCCACCACAGAAGCCGAATACATAGCCTTATCTGAAGCTGTTAAAGAAGGAGTATGGCTGAAACGTTTTGCAGAAGAGTTGGGTTTTCCTCAAGACTCAGTGGAGATATTCTGTGACAGTCAAAGTGCTATTGCTTTGTCAAAGAATGCTGTTTATCACGAGCGTACTAAACACATGGCGACTAAGTATCATTTTATCAGAGATTTGATAAAAGTAGGAGAGGTGCAGGTGTTGAAAATTGCTACAGCTAATAATCCTGCAGATATCTTTACGAAGGTATTGCCAGTTTTCAAGATGAAGGAAGCATTGAGGGTGCTTCGAGTTACAAAAGACTGAAGAGTGGCTTGATCTTGAGTCCGGTCAAGGATTCAAGGAGGAGCTCGGTTAAGAGTTCCAGGAGGAGCTTATTGAAGAGTTCCAGGAGAAGCTGGTTGAAGCATCTAAAGGATCAGGTTTATGATTCTCAAAGTTTTATGTTCAAGATTGGGAGCATTGCTATTGTCGGAACTTGTGATGATAGGAAGACTTGTCTAAGGAGGAGTTTTGTTGATTATAGTCAAGTCTTGGTTCGGTTTAGGTTCGATTGATTAAGTGTGTAATTGTATTGAACCGGGCTTTCTCTCTCTGGTTAGGAAACACGCGTGTGGCTTGTACACGTGTGACGGTTAGCTCCTCTTGGTTAAAAGAGATTAGCCGTTAGTCAGTTAGAGTAATCGATCTGAGCTGATAAGGATCTTGTTAGATCAGTGATCAGAGAGATAACAGAGAGAGAGAGCAAGGCGATCGAGTTGTAGAGACGGTGGCTCGAGTTGTGAGTTCATCCGTTGATATAGTGAGTTGCTGGTTCAATCCCAGCTCCGGTGAAGTATAGCGGCTACTCCTAGTTAACGGAGTAGTGCGGTGAACACCGGGTCAACATTCGCTCGTGTGCTCCTTAGTTTCGAGTAGTAGAAGCTTGGCGAATCGGTTCTAATCCTCACACAGTCTATATATTTGCATAACTAAACGTCAGAAAATGTTATTCCAAAAAAAAAAAGTTATTCGTAATATGCAAAGACATTTCTTTTGACATAAGTAATTCGAATTGAATGGAATTAGAATTATATGATGCATGCGGGTTATTGTGTTTCCTATATCAATAAAAAGAAGATGGTAACTTTGATAATTGAATATAATAAGTAATTAGAATTTTTTTTGTTATATGTAAAAAAATTATTATAAATTAACAACTGTACTGAAGCAATGGACTGATACCATTGATGTGTTTTTTTATCTATTGATAAAAGATGTCTCTAAGTTTATGAAAAAATAGTTTATGATGACTTAACTAAGGAATGCACGTGTGAAACAAACATGTTGGAAGATAGCGTGTTGAAACATAATTTAAGAACAAATGTGACTAAAACGAAACCTAAGTTTTCAGTATACTTGAAATTGTTAAAAACATTGTTTTATTTTTCCCACTTGAAATTGGGTCAGTTTAGTCTTTCAGAGTTGACCAAATTGGCTCCTGCAGTGCACCCTTAATTATTTTATAGATAACTTGGGATTCACTTCAAAAGACAACACCATAAACGTGAAGTTTACTGGCGTTTACACACAAAAATATTATAAAAGGTCCAAACCCAATTCCAAAACTATATACTGCCCATCTTTTTTTTTTTTGTTAAGAAAAAAAAACCCTATATGGACTAATTAAGCATCTTTCTCCTTGCTTTATGAATTATGATCATGTAATAGCCTTAAAGCTCTTACCTTCTTTTCTAAAGTTTAGACATATGTATTGTTTAGATTCTTAATCCAGTTTGACTTTTTTCGTAACATAGAAATAGCATATAGTCCATGATTTGATACGCACCAACCTTCTGAGAGATGGGAAGGTTTTGGTTTAGTGTTTCTGCTTTGAATTTGTATACAGGGCCGGCCTTGGACCATGCGTGGTGAAACATTTGCAATAGGCCCCCGAAATTTTTAAAGAAAACTACATAAACATAAGCTCCCAAAAAATTTTTTAAGCCCCCAAATTTTTTTTTTACATTGACATTGCAACAGGCGTCCAAAATCTCAGGGTCGGCTCTGTTTGTATACCAACGAATTCAAAGATGATGATTACGTCTTTTCTGAATTCACATATAGAGTTATGGAATAAAGGAAGAGCGAAACATAAAAGAGATATTCAAGTTGGTTTTTGATGTTGAACATTTTCATTATGATCTATTCCAGTCCAGGATGTTGTTAAGCGTAGAGATCGCCATCTAAGTATCCTGAATCAGGTAGTAATTAAGGTTTCTGGACACGGGCTTCTGGTTTTCTAAGGTTTAACTGTATGGTTTTTTTTTCTGAACTATATGCCGTTATTGGAACCTTAAACCCTAGCTAGGTTTGTCTTTGTCTCCCACATGAATATGGTTCCTTGTTCAGTACTCTTTCTCGTTTATGTAAGTCTGGAGTTGACCTTTCCATGGACTTGATTTCATCATTATGACATCTATATGACTATATAGATCACTAATTTTGAAGAAAAATGTCAAATTCTGGTTGATATATATATATATATATTTAGAAGAGTTCTATCTCAGTTAGCACTTTGTTTGACTTCTTTACCATTTTGAGTTAAGTAGGAATATGTTGAAGTAGTTTGGTCACTTGTCCTCCTTGAATCTGTAACTGGCAAGAAGCAACAAGGCTAAACAGTACCAGTTATTTAAGAATAACTATTTAGTAAAAAGTTTCTCTCAGAACAATCTTGGTTGATGTTCAATTTCGAATAATATTACAGTTACAATAGTATTTCATGAATTTATTCACATATTATGAAAAAAAATTGATGTTAAAAACACTAAAAATAGAAAAGATAATTCAAAACCAACATCTTGGATTCATAATTTTAAAATAGATTTCAGATAAATCCTAAAACGTATTATGTGCTCCAAATTGTATTTTTTTTTTCCCTTTTGACATTTTTATTTTAAATACAATAATATGTACGAGTTTATTTCGCCGGAGTAACGACTAGGCCTACGTTTTAATAGCGTGTAAGCTGATCAATCACCGCACCCGTCGTCTACAACTCTAAAACAATATCGAAAATTTTCAAATTCCAAGCTTCAAGATTCTCCATATCCACCACCGATTCATCTCTTTCCGCAGATGAGAAAATCCCTAATTTTGATTTTCTAGAAAGAAAAAAAAAAGAAGAAAATCAGCAGATGGGTGCGAGCGAGTTTCGTTTCTTCCTCTCCTGCGATCTCAATTCGCCCGTCACTTTCCGTATCGAGAAGCTCGATGGAATCCTCCCCCTCCACAAATCATCTGATTCCGGTACTCAACGTCTAAGTTTATTCGCTGGTGGAAGTAGATTTGAATCGAATTTGTTCTAACTTGGTTGATGTTAATGTGATTACTGCTTGGTGTAGAATTTAAGGTTTCATGTCAGAACTTGCTTGTTGTTGCTAAGGAGACACATTTTTGCAGTGTTCTGTGTTCAGTTTCTTGAGATGTTGGTTTGGTTTATGTTTTTTTTATAAGGAGTCGTCTCCGGCGTAGAGGACAAAAGACCAGAGCTTTACATCGAGTGTGCATTGTATATAGATGGAGCTCCTTTTGGCCTTCCCATGAGAACAAGGTTTCTTCTGTTTTCTATATTTACTTCTCATTGCGTCTGTCTTTTGATGTTGATGATGACCTTTGAAGAAGCTTTTCTATGTTTCAAATAGATCTCTTCTTTAATTCCAGGTTGAACACTACAGGACCACCATACTGCTGGAACGAACTCATCACTCTCAGTTCTAAATATCGTGACTTGACTGCTCACTCGCAACTTGCCATCACTGTAAAACAAATTAGCTGCCCCCACATTGCTTATTTTTTTATGTTACCTTCTCGGTTTCTTTTCGGCCTATCGGAGAGTCTCTGCTTGTATCAGGTATGGGATGTTTCGTGTGGAAAAGCTGAGGGACTCATTGGTGGTGCCACGATCCTTCTCTTTAACAGCAAGATGCAAATGAAATCAGGAAAGCAGAAGCTCAGGCTCTGGCAGGGGAAGGAAGCGGATGGTTCATTTCCTACCTCTACTCCTGGAAAGGTTTCTTTGATCAATCTCAATACTATACCTATCTTTTGAAGTATTGTTGTGTATGCTAACTTCCTTTTTCTTGTGTTTTCTGTAATTTGTAATGCTCTAGGTTCCGCGCCATGAGCGAGGCGAGCTAGAGCGTTTGGAGAAGCTCATGAATAAGTTTGAAAGGGGGCAAATCCAAAGCATTGATTGGCTGGACCGACTTATGTTGAAGTCCTTGGATAAGATCAAGGAACAAGAAAGCTCCAAACATGAAAACTCACATCTCTACTTGGTTGTCGACTTCTGTAGTTTTGAACATCGAGTTGTGTTTCAGGTACAGTCTTCACTGCTATTGGATCTCTCTGTGATCGTGTTACCTGTTGTAATATAACAATTTCTCCATGTTTATTTATGTCTATCTGCTTTTGATTTCTAGGAGTCTGGAGCCAATTTGTTGATAACTTCCCCAATAGGATCAACAAATGAATTTGTTACTGTCTGGGATACAGAACTGGGAAAGTTTAATCCTTCAGAGCACAAGCAACTAAAGCTTGCAAGGAGCTTGGATCGTGGCATTATTGACAGGGATCTCAAGCCGAGTAATAACGAACGCAAGTAAGTATGGAATGAAGTTTTTCTTTTCGCTTGGTTTAATTGAAGTTGTGTGGCACTTTTTAGAGAAAATTCCTGTCATTTCTTGATCATATTATAGTGAAACTTGTATTTTTCTTCTTTTGAAGATCAATACAAAGAGTTCTAAAATATCCGCCAACAAGGACTTTGAGTGGAGATGAAAGACAACTTCTTTGGAAGTTTCGTTTCTCTCTGATGTCTGAAAAGAGAGCTTTAACAAAGTTTCTTCGGTGTGTGGAGTGGAGTGATGTTCAGGCAGGCTGACATCTTTTGCTTCGTAATGTTTCTTTACGGTTCTTAATTTTCATGTTGCATGATCTTTCCTATGTTGGCAGGAAGCCAAGCAAGCAATTCAACTGATGTACAAATGGGAAACGATAGATGTATGTGATGCCTTGGAGCTATTGTCTCCTCTATTCGAAAGTGAAGAGGTACTAGAAATGCCAAGTTTTCTTTTATTGTGGTCTGATATCTGTAAATGCTAGCTAATTCCTTGCTACACCAACTGATAGGTTCGAGCTTATGCTGTCAGTGTCCTTGAAAGAGCTGATGATGAAGAGCTCCAGTGTTACTTGCTTCAACTGGTTCAGGCTCTCCGTTTTGAACGCTCTGATAGATCCAGGCTTTCTCAGTTCCTTGTCCAACGGGGTATGTTCTGAACTTATTAGCCATGAACTTTTACTGATTTTTTTCTCACTATGTAACTGATTTACATTTGTTCCCTGAGTTATTCATTAACTGATTTCTGTTATTCTTCCTTCAAACTTCTAGCATTACAGAATATTCAGCTGGCCAGTTTTTTTCGCTGGTATGTTGCTGTTGAACTTAGTGACCATGTCTATAACAAGCGATATTTCAGCACATACGACTTACTCGAGCAGAGTATGAAAAAGGTATGGACCGAACATTTATTTACTTTCTTTTTCCAGGTTTTTTTTTTCGGGCCTCTGCTCCCTTTGTAATAGTCACTTAGTCAGATTTCAAACCCTTTGAACTTGGGATGTGGGTTAGAGTTGACAGTGCTAGGTTGTTCAAATATTTTAAAAGCTAGTGCACGATGCAGCTAAGATAATATGGAATCCTTACTTCTAGCGAGAGTAGTAGTGGTCACCTTTACGTTGTAATATGTGTCCTAGGGGCAAGGAGTTGAACTGTTTTATTCATCAAGTGAGATCTGTTTAACTTCTCTAGAATGGTCTTTTTCCTCTTATGCCAGCTCCCGCCGGATGATAATGGAGAAGATGGAAATAAATTGTGGCAAAGTTTGGTGGGCCAAACAGGACTGACTGCTCAGTTAGTTTCCATTACACGAGAAGTGAGAAATGTACGTGGAAACACCCAGAAAAAAATTGAGAAGCTCAGGCAGCTTTTAAGTGGACTCCTTAGCGAACTCACCTACTTTGAAGAGGTACTTTCACTTTAGTATAGCTAATTGGTAACAAGTGCTGTATATCAAAGAATGTCTGAGTCGAAGTGTTGTAATGATTTTTGGATTCGGTTTACTTTCAGCCTATTCGATCACCGCTTACCCCTAGTGTCCTAATAAAAGGGATTGTTCCCGGAGAATCAACGCTCTTTAAAAGTCAATTGAATCCTCTGCTTCTAGCTTTTCGAACAGAAGACGAAGGAAGCTGCAAAGTTATATTTAAGAAGGGAGATGATCTCCGGCAAGACCAACTGGTATATTTAGTTTTATTGCTTCACATTGTGGTAGCTCTTCTCTTCATGTTGTGATTTTTGTTTCTATAATCTCCTCTATTATAGGTTGTTCAAATGGTTTGGCTCATGGATAGACTGCTTAAGCTGGAAAATCTTGATCTGTGCCTAACTCCTTATAAAGTGTTAGCAACTGGACATGACGAAGGAATGTTGGAGTTCATACCATCCCGTTCTTTGGCTCAGGCACGTTCTTCAGGCCATTGGTAATTGTAGAGTTAATAATCTCATTCTTCTAAGATATGTGTGCCTTTTGCATGTTCAGATTCTCTCTGAGCACCGAAGCATAACAAGCTATCTGCAGAAGTTCCATCCTGATGAGCATGCTCCTTTCGGAATAACAGCCACTTGTCTGGAGACGTTCATAAAAAGCTGTGCGGGCTATTCTGTGATCACATATATACTTGGCATTGGAGACAGGTAAGTTTACTCGGGCATTTGTTCAAGAAGTCTTGCTTTATATATATATATATGTGCCTTGGAATCAAATTGTGATGGCCTGTTTTTGATATGTAGACACCTGGACAACCTCCTCCTTACAGATGATGGCCGTCTTTTCCACGTTGATTTCGCTTTCATTCTCGGTAGAGATCCTAAACCATTCCCTCCACCGATGAAACTCTGCAAAGAAATGGTGGAAGCCATGGGCGGAGCAGAAAGGTACCATGTTTACTTACTATTATGTAGCTCGATAGTACCTGGCTCTCGAGATGTATATAGCATCAGACTTACCCTGTACTATTCTCTGCAGCCAATACTACACAAGGTTCAAATCATACTGTTGTGAAGCCTACAACATTCTCAGGAAATCAAGCAACCTTATTCTCAATCTATTCTATCTCATGGCGGGTTCAACTATTCCAGATATAGCTTCAGATCCAGAGAAGGGTATTCTCAAAGTAAGATTCTTTCACTTTTACGCTCTTGCCTAACCAAACCCCCCCATTCTTGTACATATTGTTCCCCTAAACGCTGCGTGTCTTGTTTATGCGCAGCTCCAAGAAAAGTTTAGGCTTGATATGGACGACGAAGCATGCATCCATTTCTTTCAAGATCTGATTAATGAAAGCGTAAGCGCGCTGTTCCCGCAAATGGTTGAAACAATACACAGATGGGCTCAATACTGGCGTTGAACCACCGTGTGAACTATATCGGGGTGGTTAGCCGGAAAATGTATATGCTATTTACTTTCTCACGTCAATATCACACACTCGAAGGTCTGATTTATGATCTTGGTTTTTAAATCCTCTTTTGGCAAGATTATTACTCTGTAAATAACCTCGTTACCTTGAAAACTAGATTGTAGCCACTTCAAAAACGCTGTGTTTTTGTCTTCACTCCATCGTTGTGCTAAAAGGAGAGTGTTGTGGAGTGTTTAGAAGGTTAGAAAGCTTTTTCCTTGTCTAGAGTAATCAAGGCAGACTCTTAAGTGAGAAATCAAAAACAGAAAGAAACTGCTTCACTGCTTTGTTGAAGCAGTGCATGTATATTGTTCGTATCGGATATAGTTTGATTATGTGATCATATGATTTTTCATCCACAAGATCTGACCTTCTGCTCTGAGATTAACATAACTTTCGAGAAAATTAACGATGGCTTAATTTAGGCTCATCTGAGTATTTGAGATTTGGAATTTTTCATTGGTTGCAACAAGTGTCATCGCGATTTGGATATTGTTTCTTAATGTTAACAAAGAAAAAGCAACATATACTATCTTTGTGGTCTTCTTGGCAGTTTTGGGGTTCTGTGTTTTATGAAACTAGATTTAGAGCCGCAATTTCAAAGCGGATTTGATTTTTGGGTAAAAATATTAGTCGGTATGAAGTATAATTTTTAATTTTAATCCATATATTTATGTTAAAAATAGATATTCAGCGTTTTCATATTCGATCCGGATCCGCGGTTAAACCGGTAAATCTGGTAATCTGTATATAATCTGATTCAAATTTAATGAAAATTTCATTAATTAAAGATCTCATAAAACTCTGTAAAATTCTAAAATTAACTTGTGACTTAATCTTTATTGACCCATTAAAAATCAGAGAAAACTGATAATATTTCAAAAATTAAATTTTGTATACTGTTAAATTGTATATAAAGTTGAAAAAACTATTAGATTTGTAAATTTTGTACTTTGATGAATTTTTTTACTATTCTAAAAATAAAAAAATAATATTAGAAAAAAGAAAAATTTATTTCAATGACCAATTGCATAGTTCTTCATCTGTCAATTTTATTTAGGACTTACCACATAAAAGAGATTTAATCTTCAGCTTTTGAGATAAACGAGAAAAAAAAGTTGCCAAATTTGCGGGAGAATTGTTAGGGCTTAGTTTCGGCTTCTTGTTCAGCTTAGTTTTGAGAGTTGACACCGTCTGCTCCAACGACAAAACTTTAGCAGCAGAAGCAGCAGATTTGATCTTCTCCATGTTTAGTTCAGTTTTGAGATTTTTGTTGTGTTGCTCAAGTTCTTGGATACGGGAAGCATCAGCTGTTTTCTTCCTTTCCAAGGTAATCTCATCAAGCTTTTTCTTCAACCAGTCTAGCTTGAACCCAATGTCGGTTAGATCGACCAACTCGGTGCGAATGTTGCTTAACTCAGTCTCGGAGAAGCTATGTGGAGGCTTTTCCAGTTTCTCGATGAGCTTGAGGAGGAGATTCATGTATGTTGTCTTCACCAAGTGGCTCTTTGGTCTGAAATTCAAAGCAACGTCCGGGTGCCTCACGAAAATCCGACTCACTTGAATAGCCTGTCAAGCATGAAATTATTATAACTAACCGAAAAAGAAAGGAATAAACAGCAACAAGAAGCATACGCATAATCATTACCTGAGAATAAAGAACGTGGAAACCACTAACATCCATAGTCTCGTTCCCAGTTACTTGTGCCTCATTAACAACTTCAAGTACTTGGACCTGGACTTTAACTATCAATTTGTTCTTTTCCATGAACCCTTTTTCTTGAAGCTTTTTAAGAGTCAAGGTCTTTGGAAAACCCCATCCCGGGACCTGAGCGCAGAACACTGGGCACAATTCTGTAAGACCAAAACAGAGAGATTAGATTAAACTTCTTCAGGATCATCATATATATGAACCTTTTATAGAAGTTCTTAGTAAATGTTTATGGAACCTAAAATCTCAGATCCGGCCTTTGTGTCTGAGTAGTTAACTTACCAGTTGATTTGTAGAATTCATTGCCGGATTGATTCAACAGAGCAAAGGAAAATTTAGCTTGCCTTTTCCATCCAAGTTGCAATGATCCAAACTTCGCAACATAGAGGTATATAGCCAAGTGATCTTCAATACCATTTCCTTTGGGATAAACGATTGCATACCTGTATAAAAAAGTAGAAACAGATTTAACGTAACGTTTTTCTTTTTAAATCTAGACAACGAGTAAAATGTCAAAAACACATATGGAATATTTCATTTACCATTGGCAGCCTCCACTTGAGAATGTTGACGATGAAATCACAGCTTCCTTCTCTAAGAAGTTATCTATCTCAAACGTGAAACTCGTCGGCTTATGATCCTCCATTTATCTACAAAAACACTTTTCTTTTCTTAGGCTTTTTGTACCTCAAACAAAAAATGCGTCCTTCCCGCAAACATGTCAATTAAGTTGTACCAGAAACCGACGGTACTTTTACAAATTTATAAATTATAACTGGTATTATTGAAAACTCAGTAAGTATATAAGCATTAGCCTCCAAATTAATTGAACATATATGAGCAAATGACTAGTTCTCATATGTTATAATTAACATCCATTAGTTTTAGCGTTTTTTGTACTATCTCCGAAGAACTCAACTGAAAAACTTACAGGTCCACTCAATGCAACGAAACAAAAAATTTGAAATCTACTGCAAACTGAACGAGGAAAGGAAGTAGCAAGAAAGTTGCTAAATCAGCACACAATTTGTTATATGCTTCGGTGACTCGGTCTACAAAACTTATAAAAACTCACCACACCTAACTTACACATAATCAATGTTAAAAACAACTAAAACAACAAAGAAAAGAGGATCTAACCTTACCAGATCATAAAAAATAACGCGGGTGAAAGACAAATCGAAAGCGAAAACAAAAGGAACACCTCAGGGAAACAAAAACAAATGACTCACCACGTAGCTCATATAATTCAAAGAATATACATCTAAACCGAAGTAGAGATGCAAAAAACCCACCACGAATCTTCAAAGTTTGAACCACCTCAGCGAGAGAGTATAGAAGAAAATATTTAGGGTTTAGGTTAATAATGAGTCGGCACATGGTCATGTGTTGAATCAAAGATCAAACCTATTGTACCGAGATTGGTGGTTTTGACCAATTCCTTTTTTTTTGTTTATTTTATTTCAGAAAATAACAAATTGCCTGCTTTGCTTCCTGTATTGTGTAGGAACAAAGGCTGCAACTAGATTAGTATTTTTTGAAATGGAATTGTTTGGAATAGCTTATTCCAAGAGATTCTAAAAAATATATCATTTACATAGAATTAGAAACAGTTATCATTCCATTGATTCATGTGGAATAGTTGGAACCAAAAGGAATATAGTTAAAATCCATTCATAAGAAAAAAGCATCGTGAATAATTGGAATAGAATCAAACTAAATCAAACTAAATCAAAAATATTTTTAATTAAACTAGGATCGACCCGCCCTACGGGCGGAATATATTTTACTTGTAATCTAAATTATTATTTTTTGTATGATTTTGTGGTTTGTATTCTAGATTGCATTTGCAAGAGATATGTATGATACTAATTTTTGTCTTTGAACATCTTTTCAAACGTCTTTAATTTGGGGATGTATTAAACTGTGCTGTATTTGGTGTCAAATAAACCAATATGCTCGTGGGTTTGGTGAGTAGTGTGGGCCACTTCATGCATTTATCTATAGCTGATAATTATTTGGGCCTAGTAATCAGGAACGTGGGCCACCCAATGCTTTCACTGAGGCTCTAAAATCCAGTTGACTTGCATCGCAAGTATAGAACATGAAATTAAGAAATGTTAGTCTGCTATTAGTAACAGGAACATATATAAAGTGGAAGCAGAGAGAGGCAAATGCTGATTGGGGAGAATCTATATGTAAGTATTCTGCAAAGTTGAAGTTGTCTTGGAAGAAGAGTAAGTTGTAGAAGATGTGAATATAAGCGTAGCAGCGAGCGAAAGGAAGAGAGGGTGATGTTGTGTGTTTCTAATACTTAAATGCTATATAATCATATATCAACACTAATGTTTTGAGAAAATATATCGAGAATGTTGTTGGTTCGAAAAGTAAAAATACTAAGTGGGATATCGGCACGTAGAGTTCAGTGACCTCACCACAGATGGGATTACCTCACCGTAGTTGTTCTGTTTATGGTGGTGGTTACGTTAACCAATATGATTGCATATAAAGTAGATTGATAGATAACAAATTTTGAAAATTTTAAAAGTGCACATTACTAAAATTCTGTAGAACCTAATAATATATTAAAAGTATCAAAGGATTGACAAAGTTACAGAACCAGAATTGCAACAAACGGATTTAAAGATAATGGTAGAATAAATGTCCAAACCATTATTTGCGTAAGCATAAAGTGAGAAATCTCGGATTAAGCATGGTGGAAAGAGTGGGTGGTTTCTTGATAGTGCTTCACTGATAATACTAAAGCTTTGCCGGCCTTCTTTTGTTGGGTTGCTTATTGATGAACCTTGTGTATCAGCAGGATTATCACCAGCAGAAAGTCTGCTGTGCAGTTACTAATGTTGGCTGCACCGACTATTTTGGTCCAAAAGTTTTATCATCAGGTGGGAGGGAATGCTTGGTAATTGAGTTGGGTTCACCTAGAGGGCTCTCAAAAGAAGCACATGTTGTTTCATATCATCTCCAGGATTGTTATCCCCACAGCCAAACAAACTTCTCAGTCCCAGTTGGATAAGGAGAATGAAGATAACACTGGAAAACACTACAGCCAGCATTATAAGACATATTCACATAACGTGTCTAAATACATCACCTAGCTCAGGTTTGTTTTGTCCAACGTTCATCCAAAAACTGGCACAGTAACAACAAAAGGTTAGTGTTCTGTGTGATGAATAAAACAGAGTTATGAGAACTTTGGCGAGTTTTATATAGACCCCGTTGATGATTGACAGAGAAAAAAATATGGTTGGAAAAGAAAGGAGAGGTAAAGAGCTTTCGGTTTATTTGCTTAGCTTGCCAACTATCCAAACCAGCTTGGATTGCAGTAACATGATTGGCAATGATACCTACATTCTCTTCTAAACGTCTTAACCGTCCAATCAACTCCTCCAAACCGTTGATATTTTTCGGCAAGAAACCAAGGCTTCGTAGAACATTTTTCTTTCACTCTTGGAAATACTTGTTCTGTATGTGCAATCACCTGAGATTCATGTAAATTTTCAAACTCAAGAGTAGGTTCATTAATGAAAAAGTTAAAACAGAGAATGAGAAAATGCGAAGAGTGTTCTATAAGCATCAGGCTTGATATATATATAGCTTTACCTACACTTCAAGTGAGATGCAATTTCGGGAACCTTCTATCATCCAGCATCTGTTTCTTCATAGCAAATCCAGCTATCGTCCAGAAAGAAAATGATTATTCATATGAAGCCAACAAACAACTACAAAAAGCGTTCTAATAAAGGAAATTATTATAAATCAAATCCACTTAGCTCATACATCTGTTCCTCCTTGAGGAATGAGGAATTCTCTGAAAGTGTTCAGCCCGTGGACTGTGATAGAAGCTTGGATGAGAGACTCATGTTGCAATGTAAGAGTTGATTATTAGTTTGTGAAATACCAAGCGTTGTAAAGATATTTACAAAAAGACAATAATAATAATAGGACCAACCTTATCATTCAGTAGTCATATCGACGCCCATGATTCCACCCCCTTTCTTCAGAGCTTCCCAGAAACAGAGAAGGGCTTGATAACGATCTGAGAATAAAGGCCAGGCTTGAAAACGATACAACAACTCAGACAGACCAAAAATCAAAGATATCAAATGATATAAAAGATAAAACGTCACAGACAGACCAAGAATCTATAAACATAAAAACATCTCAGACAGACCAAAAACTAAAGAAATCAAATCATACCACAAAGCTGAAGCATCATGATCGGTAAAAAAAGAAAAGAAAAAAAAAACCCGAGAACAAATCAGACAAACCAATCTTAAAAAAAAAGCAACCACAAATCTGATAGAGATCACTCACGTTAGCGTCCACAAAGAGCAGATCGGCCCACATGAGCTCCCCACCACGCTCTACATTCCGAGCCTCCCAGAAACGGAGCAGCCTGGCCTCCACGGTGGATGAACATCTCCCGGATTTCAGATCGGAAAAGAAGACTCTGGAATTAGCCATGAAGAGATGAGTAGTGAGTGATGATTATGGGAGAGATGGATTTTCAGAGAATTGTTGAGAACGCGATAAATTAGAAGCGAGAGACGACCATATTTATACATGTCATCGCCGACTGATAAACGAATTAATGAGAGTAAAGGCGATGACAACACCACGATTTCGGTTACATAAAAACGGAACCGTCTCTACATCGCCGCAGTCACAGATGAAGGAGATGAAACGAAGAGCTCAGAAAATAACAGCTTAGGGTTTCTGCAGAGCAAGGTGAATAACGGGCCGACATAACCCAGAAACAAAACGAACACATCCCTCAAGCCCAACGTAAAAAAGGTTACGCCACACAAAACGCACCGCATCACTAATAGACGAACACGCGTCGCAAGCTCAGGCAACGAATTTCCAGGGTGTCCGCCTACGTGGCAGCCTTAAGAAGAGAGGAAACTGAGTTTTATAATATTAGATTTAAACACTCATGTGTTGATTATGAACACTCGTACGTTGATTATGAAATTCGCGAATCAAAATTTGCTTTCTCTCCTTGTAAATCTTATCTCCTTTTATCATTGCTATACTGTTTTTTCTGAGAAAAAATTTAAATATTATTGTTTCTTGGTCGATAGATTGTATAAAGTCAAGTAATATTTGTTTGCTATATATTAAAGTTGTGTAGAATCTATGCTTTATTGATCAATAGTCTCGTTAAGTTTTTAGAAACAAGGATGACATATTAATATATATGTATATATATGATGTGTTAATTTTTATTAAAAAATTAGATGTTTACTTTTAAACTAAATGTTAAATAATTTTTTTTTAAATTTTTTTAATTTACTAATATTTATTTTTATACTATTTATTAATTTCACGAAATTTATTTTTAATATCATGCACGTTTATTGTTATATTTAACATATTATACTAATTTCATTTAAATTAAAAATTAAAATTCATTCAATTCCTTTAAAAAATTACCATTTGTGTTACAAAAATATTTTTCTGCAACTATCCATTCCATTGATTTTATTCCATAACTTCCATCATTCCATTAGTTCGCATTCCATTTTTTCTAATTTCTTCCATTCATAATTTTCCAAAACTTGAGTACCACTTACACCCAAAGTAACTTACGTTCTTTTCCCTTTATTATACCAAATTACTTGCTTACTTGTAAATCAATTATCCATTATTTTATTCTTGTGAATATGTTCGTTTGTGTTGTTGCCATGTTCCCCGGTGGATTCTTCATTTTTTTTAATGGAAATTTAAATATGCTCCCATTACTTCTGAAATTTTTGAATTTTCTTCCTTACAATAATAGTAGTAGGGGTGGGCACGGATCGGATAGTACCATATTTTTTGGTATTTGCGATTTGCTTCGTATCTTACGAATATCTGATTTTCCGATTTGTTTTGCTTCTGAGAAATACGGATATTCGGTTTTCCGAATATTCGGAAATTTTTTAAATATTTGCGAATATTTACTGATATTTACGGATATCTCATACACCATATTTTATACACGTAAATCTAACAAAATTATACATGCTTTTGTTTTTTTTAAATATTCTTACATAATATTAAACCAAAAGTGAAAATTAGTGGAATTATATGTTCCATACTTTTTTATAATAAAATAATTTTTTTTGATAAAACACATAATTTTAGAAAATTGTAGTTGTTAGAAAGATTTTATATTATTTCCTTAATTTAATACATTGTATATTTTTATAAATAACACAAATATATGTTAAAGTAAAAATTTATACAAATTTAATTGTAGATATTCATTTATTTGTATAAAAACCGGAGCGGATCGGATATTCGCCTTTAAAAAATTTAGTATTTGTGATTTGCTTCGTTTTAACGGATATTAAATTTTAATATTTGCTTTGCTTCGAAGACTTAAGGATATTCGGATTTTTCGGACCCAACTTAACGGGAAATGCACAATAATTAGTTTCTAGGCTTGATTGTAAACAAAATGATAATAAGAGGGGTGATAGTGAAATATCACATTTAGCGAATACATTTTCACTTAAACCTATTATGATCTCGCTTTGATTGAAACTTTGAAAGTGTCTCTCTCTCTCTCTCTCTCTCACGTTCAGATCTTTTCGCATCAAGTTGGAAAGGTAAACGCCAAACCTTTTTCGATCGTCTCGCTTCTTATGATTTTCATACGACGGAGGTTCCGTTGATTTCGATTCTGTTTCTCCGTATTCACATCGGACCTCGTTTGCTTAGATACTGTTTCTTCAGAGATCGTGTCAGCTTCCTGTTTTCGAATCCGTGATTTTGAGCTATTGATCTGAATTTTCATCAAACTATATCGAATCTGCAGTTATCCCGTTCTTCATAGTTTCCTGATCTTGTGTTAAAGATTCATCTTGAAATACGTAATATCGTGATCGGTCGTATTGTTTCACATTTCATTTGCTTCCGAATTGTTTACATTTACGTGATTGGAATCTCAAGGTGTTCGTTGGATCAGGAATCACATAATGCAATGTATAGTTTTGGGTGTTGAATTGTCAAATTTGGCAGTAGATTTGAATGCTAGGATGATTTGCTAGCTCGTATTCTGGTTGAAAGCAAAATCTTTTGAGTTTAAAATGTTTATTATGATCTGTGTCTTTGTTTGTTATGTTTTCAAAGGATCAGCAGCTGAAGGTGAAAATGGGGCTTTCATTTGCGAAGCTTTTCAGCAGGCTATTTGCCAAGAAGGAGATGCGTATCCTTATGGTTGGTCTCGATGCTGCTGGTAAGACCACCATTCTCTACAAGCTCAAGCTTGGTGAGATCGTTACCACCATCCCCACCATTGGTCAGTCTTCTCAACCATCATTTCACATTATTTCTTCTGCATGATCATCATCATCAACTTTGCTTATTGGTTGATCTGTTTTTTTTTTACAGGGTTTAATGTGGAGACTGTTGAGTACAAAAACATCAGCTTCACTGTGTGGGATGTCGGGGGTCAAGACAAGGTTTCTTCTACCTTCTCTAACTAAGAAAGAGGAAAATGTGTGACTCACTTCACTTGGCTTTCTCTTTACAGATCCGTCCCTTGTGGAGGCACTACTTCCAGAACACTCAAGGTCTCATCTTCGTGGTGGATAGCAATGACAGAGATCGTGTTGTTGAAGCAAGAGATGAACTTCACAGGATGTTAAACGAGGTAAGCTTCCATTGATCATGTGCTGCACTCACAATAGTAATCGAATTGGAAGCTGACTGACCTATTAATGCTTGTAATCTGCAGGATGAGCTTCGTGATGCAGTACTTCTTGTGTTTGCTAACAAGCAGGATCTTCCAAACGCAATGAACGCTGCAGAGATAACCGATAAGCTTGGACTCCACTCTCTCCGGCAGCGTCATTGGTGATTAGCAAATTCAAAAGAACATTTTTTTGTTATTTTCTGTGAGCTCTCAAAACACAAAACCAACACTGTTCCGTTCTTCTCTGCAGGTACATCCAGAGCACGTGCGCCACCACCGGTGAGGGACTGTACGAAGGTCTGGACTGGCTCTCCAACAATATTGCTAACAAAGTAAGCCTTCCACGACACGTTACAGATTATAGTATCCGGGAAAAGTTTTTGAAATTTAGCTGATTTGTTTCTTTTTCTTATAGTCTACACTATAATGGATAATATAAGCCAAAGTTTGCGTTTGTTTTGTAGTCATTTGATATTGTTCTACGTCTTACTTGCAGGCTTGAGCTTTGTGAGACGAAAGCTTTGGCCTCTGGGAGAAGCATAATCTCTAATTTTTTTTTTGTTGCTAAGTTTTGGTGATTATGGAGTCGTATATGTTGCCAGTTAAAAATTATTTGTTTGGGATATTAAGATTCTTGTTTTTAACGATTGATATAACAGAACGTTGGTGATGAATTTATTTATCTTTTATTATTTTTGATTTCAAACCATTCTCTCTAACCTTTTAAGATCTGTCTAACTAGTAAAATTGAAAATAATTTTTTATTTGTGTATAAGACGACTTTCAAATGTATTTTCTTACTTTTATCTCTAGATAGAATAATCTAAAATAAAAATGTGTTTGTTTTTTTCGTTTAAAATTCTTTTATTCCTATTGTCTATCTAAGAAATAATGTAACCGTTGATATGATACATCGTATCAAGAAACCCAAAATAATTTTTTTGAAAAACAATATAATACGACAGAAAATATGATATAACATATACAAAAAAAAAACAATGATGAAGTCTAGACCGAATTTTGGTTGGAGGATGACAGCACATTAATATCAAGATGATCTTGTTTTGCATTTTCTAACATTTCAAGTGTTTTCCGGCATCACAACGGACTTGGATTGCCTACACGATAAAAGCTATCTAGATAAATAATCTATTAGTTAAATTTTTTGAAATACCATAAATTATATTACATTTTTCAAAAATCTTCAATAAAAGATTCGTAACATTTGGTTTTTAGGGTTTATTGAATATTGTGGGGTTGAGTTCATACCTCTATAATTGTCTTATAAATAATTATTAAATATTTATAAATGATTTAAGAGGATTAATTGAGTCTTTTTATTATAAATTTAAAATATTTATAAAAATAATTATTTTATAAACGTAAATTTGAAAACTAGTATCAAGTTTGAACACCCTTTTAACTATTACAAAATCTTTGTAAAATTAAACTTTTGTTCAAACTAAGGTTTATTTTACAAGACTATTATATAAATAAAATATTTGATGAGAAATTGATTAAGATATAATTAATGGGATAACACTATTCAAGAATACATTTAGTCAAAAATATTCTAACACTAGGGGTATGTTTGCGCTTCGCGCGGAATATTATTTTATTGTTAAGTATATTTTTGATGATATAATTATGTGGCCATCTTTATTTGTTGAAAGTATTATTTCATGTTTTTATTGTATTATGTATCGGTATATGATAGGTTAATATATTATGTGTTTGCTTTTCTAATAACGTGTTGTGAGTATAGTAGTATTTATTAATGGTGAAATGAGCATTGGATGTAAAGTATACTGAATTTCAATAACTTTAAATTTAAGCATTTGTTGGTTCTAATATTTACTTTTTCAGCGTCAAAATTGTATTTTATTTTTTTCAAAATTTTGAACACTATTCTTTTAAGATGTTTTTGCCCTTTCCCCATATTTTGACTTTGAGCGTCACCATCTATGTATTTCGTTTATCTTTCTGGTATGCGGTGCTTCTCACCATCACCGTAAAAAGACTCACCTACGTGCTCTCGTTCTTCCTTACCTTCTTCTTCTGTGAGATTATTTAGTATTTGTTGTAGATCGGATTTATGAGTTCCTAGTTGTGTGGTTATTTTTCACGGCGTTGTAGGCAGTTCTGATCAATAATGGATGCTCCTCTTCTTTCTTAGATTTTGGCTGATGTTAGAGACTGCATCTCATTGGATTTGTCAGAGATAGTCGTCTTTGATGTTGTTTTCCTCGTTGTTGGCTTGATGTCGTTGTAGAATTTAAAAACAATAAATTAAAAACAATAACTATGTTTATTGAATTTTGCTTGATTAAAAATTGTAGAAAACACCTAACCACAAAATGTGCATATATAAACAAAATTTAACAGTTTTTAATATGTGTGAAAATTCTAAAATATATGACTAGGCTTTGAACTTTATATTCGATTTTAAACTCCAATATGTATAGTATAATTTAATAAAACCCATAAATATACTTAAAACTCTAATATTTTATATTTTAATGTTTACTTTACCAAGTAAAAATGAATAAAACACAATAAAAGAAAAATACAATCTCATAGTTCATAAATAGACGTTAAACATATTAAACAAAATATACCAATGTCAAAATCTATGAATCTATAACAATAACATAATCAATTATGTTTATGACATTGTTAAAAATGGAAAATATATAAATTTGTGCGGGCGTGCGGGTCAAAGATTAGTTATAATATTATATGTGAAAATAGCAAATGAGTTATAGATGTTCTAAAAGTTGTATTTTATTTTAACACTCCTATGATTATTCTACTAGGAATCAGAAAATATAAAATATATGATTTTATAAACGACAATTAGATTCACATTTAATGATTTTACTTGTACTACTCTTAGCCACATTATACTATTTCCGCCGGCTATTTACTTCTGCGCACCTCCAAAAAATTAACCTAAATTTTTTGTTGAGTTATTAACACAAATAGACACTTTATGTGTTTTAATTACAACAGAGAACACATTGTGCTACTTGCACACTTTCAGGTGGTTGAAGACTTTTTTCTCCTCTGAAAAGTGAAACCAGACATGGGCATTTCAGTAAAAGACAATTTCTGTCTGGTTAGGTTGGTTAGTGGATTTAAATTTTGAAAATACCAGGATTGTATTGGTGGACGTGAGAAGAAGTTTAGGATGGTTAATAAACGGACTTTGGACCCGTAAAAAGATGAAATTAATCTAATTTACCATTTTTTCAACTAAACCAAATTTTCGTTTCCGGGAGAGAATAAAGCGAGGAAATTACTGACTACAGAGGTTTTGACGGTGGATTCAGGCGAAATCGATAATGACGAAGAGGAGGAAGCGAGCAGGGAAAGAGAAAGCCGACGGTGAGTTTTGTGTGTTTTCAATTGGGTCGGTTTTTGTGGTTCAACTAAAGCGTGTATTCGAACTTGATAAGTGGGTGGTCGTGTTGCAGAGGCGGCGCTAACGGAGACGAAAGCAGTGAATGAGAGGTTACTGACGCGTTTGTTTGCGACGAGTAAGCCAGGAAACAGGTGAGTCTCGTGAACTTACTTCTCTATAGGTCTTCTTACTGAGTTTGTTTGAATTTTTTAATTGGGCATTCTTGTAAATAGACGTGAAAGCTGCTAGAAATGTGCCAGTTCACAAAAAAGTTAGTAGGTATTTGCATCAGAAAGTTTATACAGTGAGTTTCTTAATTTGTAAAACTTCTTTGGCTTTAACGGTTTCTAGATGCTGTAGAAGATCTTCTTTAGCTGGCTGAGCCTATATCAAATTATCTAATACTGTTATTGAGTTCTTTGTTACCGTTAAGGTTTTTGGAAGGATTATGAGCAGCATAAACTATGTAGCTAAGGATATCAGTTTAGGCATTGGGGCTTGGGCAGCTATGCTTGAAGGTGTATTCGAGGTTGCACAAGCTGTGAAAGTCACCATGGGGCCAAGGTATATATATTTATTTTGTGAGTTTTTCTAGTAACAGATGTTCAATATGAATGTCTTAATTGGTTTCGGTGGTGGTGTTAAAGTAAAAAAATAGGTTTATATTGTTTTTGGAATCGGTTGAAACTTGCCTGTAATTGCTAAATTACTTGTCTTGTAAATCTCCAATGTTTTTTATGATCAGTATCTGCAAAAGCTTGTGAAGCTTTAGTCCTCAATTGATACTTTAGTTTTCCCTATGTGACTATATGGTTTTGTGTATGTTAGGTGGACCACGCATGAATCCAAGAGGAAGTCCAGCAACATTTTCATCCCTATGGAACAGTTAACGGTGTACACATAGATAGTTTGTAGGTGTACACATGGATAGCTTGTATGTATACACATTTATAGGTGTACACATGGACAGTTTGTAGGTGTACACAAATGTGGTATGATTATTTTGTTGTAATGTAATGTGTATGACACTGATGTTTAACATATATTTTACATAAAAATTTCTCTTGAATTCATGGGATTTGAAACTATTATATCATGTAACATTGTGAGATACATCAATACAAGGATAGATATTAAACTATTACTGAAGTGAAAAGTTAAATTGTACACATGAATTGAAAAAGCTTATCCACATGGCAAGTGTACACAAAATTCCTCAACTGAAAATGTATCTATTCTATAGCCAAAATGTATCATCTTGTACTTTGTGACTTGTATAAATGATGAGTGTACATAAGATTCGTTATACGCATGTACATTATTCTGATGATTAAGCCGTAAAGCCAAGTGTACAATATCTTCATGTTAATTGTAAATTTGACTATAATGAGTAATGTACATAGAACTCTTGTACATTATCCTAATGTACATTGGTGTAAATGAGTGTACATAAATAAGTCTCTTTACTTGCGTGTACACTATCCGAGTGTACATTAATAGAAATTAGAAGTGTACATATGTTTTGTTATCCACATGTACATATCATAATATTCATTGGATATTACAGAAAATGAAAAACAGTTATACATCTCCAGTTTCATAATCAAGTTTCAGACAATGTACATCTGCCACACAATAGCCACATGAGAATACTTTCTTCACATGAATCAATCACAAAGCCTCGCATTTCAAGATGCTTCCATGACTTTCTTCACCTGTTTATAGATGATACATCATTCTCTAAGTCGAACTTCAACTGCAATAAAATCAAACACACCAAAAACCACTAACGTTTATTAAACAAGATTTACGACGACTAGATTAACAGAGGAGACTTATATAAAAACATTCACAAAGAAGTTCATCATCTTTCTTCTTCAAGCTTGAGCAATCTCATCATCTTTCTTCTTCAACTTATCACTGAATCCACTTTTAATTGAACTGACTGCAAATAAACCCGGTCTTTTGTAAGAGATCAAATCCTCTCATTTCATTTCAGAAGCAACCTTCTTATACTCAAGCTTCAGTTTTCTCATCTCTGCTACCAATGATTTATTGTCCTTGTTGCCACTTTTTCTGCATATAAAAAAGAAGAAGCTTTAGTTAAAAGTTTCTACAACCAAAACTTACCAATATAGAGCTTAAAGATTCAAACCTTTACTTACTTTTGTATTCAGAATGAATAAATCATTTGTATCTACAATTCTCTTGAGCACAAAGAAGAAAAAGAATAAAACTTTGATAAGAAGTTTTATTGCTGATAAATATGGGGTTGAGCTAGTGACTAAATCTAGGTAACCTGAAAATATAAACAGAACAAGACTTCGATTTTGTTAGACGGATCATTTGTTTGTCTTAGAGGTTTATCAAAACTTTGGTAGTTTCATAACTGTGTGTTTTTTTTAATCACAATCTACTTGTTTTCGTTATAGTGTATTTTGTTTGCATATATGTCTCATTTAAATTATAATTTTCAACGGTTCTTCAAACAAGCGTGGAATTATATATTTCTCTTATCATGTAAGTTTTCATGACGAAATACTCATAAATGATATCTCGCTGAATGATTTCATATTTTTTTAGTCAGATCGGTCCTACAATTTTAGGAGCTACGAACGAATTAGTAAAAATTGTAATATTTTTTTTTATAAATTTAGGAATTTATATCTATGTAGTTTTTTATTAAAAAAATAGAGATTAGAGATGAATATTTTATTTGGCTTTCTCCAAAACCGGTTCTGTTTACTGTTTAGACTAATAGTTTTCTTGTAATTTTATTTTATTAGTGATTTAAGACATCCTTTACAGCAAGGTTATCATGAAACTGCTATTTTCACTGAGATCTCTTAGAGCATAAATATTTTCCCCTTTACTGCCTTGTTAAGAAATGCATTTAATTATTCAGATTATTTTTTAAACAATCCATTGTTGACAAAATCGAAGTCTTGTTCTGTTTGCATATATGTCTCATTTAAATTATAATTTTCAACGGTTCTTCAAACAAGCGTGGATTTGAAGCGTGATGTAAGCCAAGATTAAAACTTGAACAGTTTTTATTTCTGTTGATAGTATATAAAAGATATACTTTTTATGTCGACTACAAAAGTTAAACATTAAATATCGGATCTAAAAAACTACGTGTCAGACGCCGATGAGTTCCGGGTCATAAAAATAAAATAGTATAGTAATTTAAAAAACCTACCAATCCGAAATAACTGCATTATAATTGTGGAATTTTTGGCACATTGTTTTCTTTTGCTAATGTAACGACAAGAGTTCATCTGATAAAGGCTCACTGACTCAGATAGTGGTGGAAGCAGTTTAAAGACCGAAAGTTTGGTAGTATTTCAGGGCGCTGGGTAACGCACATAAAAAAATACAGATCAAACAGAAATGCAGATCAAACAGAACAAATATAGATCATACAGATCAAGCAGAACAAATGCAAATCAAGCTAAATTAATAATCTATTGTATTTAAAATAAATATTGAAATTATTTTTATGAAAATTAAATATTTTTTAAAAATGCAACTTATTATATAAAATTAATAAATATCATGTTGACAAAAATGACAATAAATATTATAAAATTTAAAATTGTGATTTATTTTTACGAATCCAGATTCGTATATCTGGGAAATATCATCGGATCCGTGGATTTAGCTTTTAGATTCGGATTTTTGACTTTAGGATATCCGTTTAGATATCATACTATCTGCGGTATCTGGAGGTCGTAAAACATTTTAATTTTTTTTTAAATACTAAATTTTTTAAGATAAAACATAAATAAAATATTTCTACAAGATTTATAAAGATATACATGTATATATTATTAAAAGATTAAAATATAAGATTATAAAACTAATTATATATATACTAATATATCAGTTATAATTATTAATAAAATTAAAATTGAATATTTTTAAAAATATGGATCTAGATATCCAGACTGAAATCAAGATATTCAGGTCCGGATTCGATTTTGACAGATCCGAAATTTTACTATCCAAATCCAGATTCCCCGTATATTATATCTTGATATTGATATATGTATATGGGGAGTCCGGATCCGGATAGTAAAATCTCGGAGCCATGAAACCGGATCCAGATCTGAATATCTTGATTTTAATTCATATATCCGAATCTGTATTTTTAACCAAATATAAGACATATATATATATAAGAACGAAAAATATATTTACTATTACATTGTCTACAAAATATTAGTTGGCTATAAAAATATTATGATCTATAAATATATGTAAATACTAGATGATTATTAATTACATGCATGAATTTAATAAACTAATTTACAGAAAATAAGAATTAATCAACTAGAACGTACAAACTAATATATATAGATTTCTATAATCATATTTATGGAAGATAATATTTATATATATATATATATATATATATATATATATATATATATATATATATATATATACAGAAAATAGTGTTACTTTCTGATTGTATATCTGTACATGAAAATTGGAACTCCAATTTGACAGCAATATGTTTTGGTTTGGGTAAGTTTCTTTAATTTGTTTCTTTTTTTAAATTATGTATTTTAATTTGTTTATTTAGTATGTATATGTATTGATGATCTGCAAGTAGTCCAGCCCATTTTTCTTCTTGTCTATGCAGATCAATAATTTACACTATCTAAGATCTGCATGCAGATTTTTGATTATTTAATAATTTTATTTTGTTCTGCAATTTTAATGTTGAATGGCAAAAAGAAAAATGCAGTCTGATCTGCATTGTAAATGGCCTGCAATTATCTTGTATTTTGCCTGCTTCACAATCAAAGCCTAAGTTTTTTTTGACGTAAAAAAAGTAATACTCCATCCATTTCTAAATAAGTGTCATTTTAACCTTTTTTGTTACACAAAAAATATCACTTTACAATTCCAATACAAATTATACTTTCTTTCAGCTAAAAAATAATCACAAATTGCATTGATTTTATAAATAATTTTATTTATCTGAAATATTATTGGTCAAAGAGGTGTAATTAATAATAATTTACATATATTTCTGTTACTTTCTTACTCTGTGTGAAAAGTATCAAAATGACACTTATCTAAGTGATTATTCCCAACGAAATTTAAACTTGAGTGACGGAATGCATACTATCTATCACTAAGAACAACAACTTGTTGGTTATTAAGTTATTTAAGTGTAGTCTTACTTTGGAGTGGAGAGTTTCATTGGAACTAACTTCAGCAAACAGAGGTGCCTATCTCATGGTCTAAACTTTGTCTAAAGAAAATAGAGTTCAATCTTATGTTGCCTTTGGCTATCCTGTTTGGCTCAGGGACCTGTTTGAGAATGAGATTGCTGTAGCCTGTTTTTGATGATATTATACATTGAATGT
Organism: Brassica juncea; assembly: GCA_018703725.1. Taxonomy (NCBI): domain Eukaryota; kingdom Viridiplantae; phylum Streptophyta; class Magnoliopsida; order Brassicales; family Brassicaceae; genus Brassica; species Brassica juncea. Next base: position 46,745,244 of record CM031938.1, read on the forward strand.
CTTTAAGTTGTTGACTGATAGACCAAACATCTTTTCAAATATAGACAACCGTAAAACTTCAGCAAAAGTTATGCTCCTTCAAAAAGAAACGAAAAAGTCAAGTGAATTGCAACTCCAGACACCCTTTTCCATAATTACAAATACCATTTATTGCTACTTGAGCATAAAAGAGCATTCATAAGAATCACAAATATGATGAACCACAAAGAGTCTCAATAATAATTTTCAATCCTAAAAGAGAATCACGTTACAAGATCCATGAAGTCTTTTTAATTCAGTGGTCCATCAAAAGTTCAGTAATAGTTCTACACAAAGAAGTCTCGAGTTTAGATTATAAAAATACGGTTTATTATCAATTATATATATTAATCAAAAAAGTTGTGTAGAATTTTCAACATCGTGTAATTAGAACTGTCATGCCTAAGTTTTTCATAAAACAGTTTAGTGTAGTGTAATTATCGCTTATAAAATTGTTATGGCATTAATTTCATAATTCGTAATAAGATAATAAATCAGTTGTTGGAGACAGATATAATCTCTCAAACAAAACTCATCGAATAACAGAACTTCATCTTCATCTTGAACTTTGTTGGAGAGGTAGGTCTTCCGCATCGGCATTTTTCTCGTAACGGTCTAATTCGGCCCAGATCAACTAAAGTTGGCATAAGATTAGACCGACGTGAAAAAAAGAGAGTACCTATATAGATAGGGAAAATTACCAAAAGAGAACAAAAATTCTATATGGTTGTCCATATAGTATAAAATCATCATTTAGTTGTTCCTTTAATATAATTTTTTTCATATTCCCAAAAGTAACCCTTGATTAATCTAATTAAACACATTAAACTAATAGATTTTTTTTTAAATTAACTAAAAACGTTTTAAAAAGGGAAAATAAAAAACCTTTTAAAAACTTTTTAATAAAAATAAAATTTGTAAACCTTATAAAATAAAAATAATTTACAAAATATTTTTAATAAAAACGTTAAATAAAATTTATAAAAAACGTTTTACAAATTTTTATTTTTATAAAAAATTTAAAACGTTTTTGATAAAACTTTAATAAAATAAAATTTGTAAACTTTATAAAAATAAAAATTTACAAAATTTTTTTAATAAAAACTTTAAACAAGCTTTATACAAAATATTTTACAAAGTTTTCTTTTTATAAAAAGTTTAAAACGTTTGTAAATTTTTTAATTTTATCAAACTTTTTAATAAAAATAAAACTTTTTAATTTTTTAATAAAAGTAAACTTTGTAAACTCTGTAAACTTTATAAAAATTAAAATAAAACTTTACAAAAAGTTTTTAGTAAAAAACTTTAAATAAACTTTATAAAAAACCTTTAAAAAGTCTTTTTTATAAAAATCTTAAGACGTTTGTAAATTTTTTAGTTTTATTAAATTTTTTAAAAAATAGAACAAGAGTTTGTGAAAATCACAAGACAAACTATGGAGATATCATAGATTGATGAAGAAAAAAAATGCAAAATCATTGTTTCACAAGTAAAATCGACCATAACACGTTTTAGGAAGTTAGAATATTTTTAGGAGATTTTTAGAATATTTCCTTAACTGAAATTTCATTAATTTTTGCAAAAAGTCAGTTATTCTTATCCGTAGAAGGCGTCTTCTAAAAGTTTAGAAGAATGATAAAAATCCTGAATACACTTTCTACTTCGAGTAGACGTAAGAGTACATTGTAGAAAACACATTCTCCGAAATTTAGAATACTTTATAAAAGTAGAAGATGCATTCGGAAGGAAAGTGGATACATTTACGATTAGTAGAATGTGCATTCCTCTTATTTAGAAATTTAGTAAATAGTAGAATGGACGTTCTAAAAGAAGTAGATAAACATGTTTATTTTAGAAATCGTTTTCTACTATACCATTTCACGTAGAAGACGCATTCTACTTTTAGTAGAACGTATTTTAAATATTTTATTTATCAAGTTTTTGAACAAAAAAATTACCTGTATGGGTGTTTTATTATTTGTTTATATTTTTAATAATTTTTTTGATTCACAAAATTATTTATTTCATTATTTTCAAAAATACAAAAGGTAAAAAGGAGAAAAATAGACAAAAATGGTTTTATATCAAAGAGACAACAAACTAATTTTTTTGTTCTCTTTTGGCAATTTTACCTATATATAAAGGAACAGCCAAGAGTCCAGATAAGTATTCACAAACACATATAATTCATATAATTCGGCACAAGAACTATGATTTACATTATTCTCTTTGTTTAGCACTCTATCTTTTTAAATATATTTTGATTTTATTTAACAATTGAAAAACTATAAGTAAAAATAAATAATTATAATTTTCATAAAATAAAATAAAAACAAGAAAAATTTAGTCATATTATTGTTAAATAACTAAAATTTAGCACATTTATCTGTCAACAAAAAATATTTTATTTATTTTGTTAAAAAAAGAAATTACACGAAATTTTAACTTGATTAGAAATTGTCCTTTATCCATTTTCTTTATCTTAGAGAGATCAGTGTTTCGTTGGCTTCGATCAAAAACTTGTGTAATCTTTTGATTTAATCAATATATTTTTAGAAAGAAAACACTTAAAACAAAATATTAAAATCTGTTTCAAACATCAAGATAATGTTATTAAAAAATTTATATATGATCAGTTTTATCATATAATATAAATATAATTATAGCTATATTATTAATTGAATCAATTATTTTTTTAGTATTCAATTTTATCAATTTATAAACCGAACCATATATATTGTGTTTTGAAAAATAACAATTAAACTATATTCTTGTTCGGTTCGTTTTATGAGATTGAACATGATCATCACAAATAACATATGTTATTGAGGAGGATTAACTTTTTAACTATTCTAACGTCTAATACATACTCCGTGTGACACACGCATGCCACTTCCTTGGAGGCTTTAAGAGCACCATCAACGCAGTCTCTTATGCACGTCTCTTAGGCTAATTGTGATTAAAAATAAAATGAAAAATAGAAAAAACGGAAGACACGTCTCTTAAACAAGCTACACAAGGAACGTCTCTTGTCAGACAGCTGTTGAAACATGAATGGATAGAGGAGAGGTTCGTTCTTTGCTTTCTCTCTTGATACCTCTCCTCGACGGCAACGGCCACTCCTCCTCGGGAGCTTCCTTGCTACATCACGAGCGTCCTCACGATCGTCATCCTCGGGTCATCCTTGGCGTGGGACTCAACGCGAAGCCTGATCTTTCGATCGAGACTTGGGCTCATCAGAAAGCCCTGAACGCCTCGAGACGGAGAGGCTTCCGTCTGCTGGAGATTCTTCCGATTGAGAGAATCAAACGTTTCATCTATGGATGGTGGATATGCCTTCCATTTCTTTTGTTTTGTTGATAATGATTTTGATAATGAATCAAGTGTTGTTTTGTTGACCGATTTTGATTTGCTAGTTGTTGATCAACATCTGAAATGGGATTGCTTTTTTCAAATGTTTCGATTTGTGTATTGCTTGTTTGAATATTAGTTTTTGTTATCCAGTGATTCCTTATGAAATTGATTGTTTTCTTTTTTTTCTTTTGGATGAAAAACTCGCTGAGAAACACCAGAGAGTCCCTCTCTCTGTCTCTTCCTCTTCCATACCCAAATGCGATATCTGTCAGGTCTGAACTCATCTCAAAGTCTAAAAGTCTTTAAGCTCTGCCATAAACCTCTGTTTAATTGCTCTGTTTCTTATAAAAAGTTTCAACCTCCGTTTAATTGCTCTGGTTTGAGTCGTTTGACAATTGGTCATCTCTTGGACGAATTATTTACTTAACGGGATGCAGGGGCTGTATCGACTTGGTCATTCCTATTGATGCTACGGTAGAGAGGGCTGTTCAACAATATAGGACAAGGAGACACAGGTCCCCATCTTTAGTTATTATTTCTGCGGAGATTAAGAAAATTAAGACAGGACAGACGCAAGGTGATGACGAGAAGTTATGGAAGGGTGCTGGTGATATTTTCAAACCGAGTTTCAGTTCGTCTCAGACTTGCTGACCTGTAAGCTGCTGGGTCTTCGTTACACGAGTAGATGGCAGGACAATTTAACTTGCTTAACTGATTCTTCCATTGGAAGCACAACTCTGTTTCTGCTGCGTTCAGTGTTTCAAGCAGCTGTACATTCACTGTGGCGTGAAAGAAATGGCAGACGTCTGGTTCGCCACGAGATGATGGTAAAAGCTCTGATGTTGGTTACTGATCTTTGCTTGTGAATTTGTTCTTAAAGTTTGTTCTTTTTTGCAGATTCTTCCAGTGTCAAGGAAAATCATCTCAAGTATGACATACCAATGGTACTTTACTTAATCTTTCTTCTAGTTTTTGAATTTGATTTAGTAATTAGTGTGACTCTACTTTCTGTGTGTTTTGTGGTTTGTTTTTTTTGAATTTAATTGTTGTTTTGTTACTTTGTACTTGCCAGGGTAGGTTCAAGTATCAGCCAGGCCAGTTTAGGGCATTTGGAATGCTTGCTGGAGGTTCAGGCATCACTCCCATGTTCCAAGTATGTCCTATACATTTGCGTTTGATATCGTTTTTTTTAAGCCAATGTATATGTTCAAGCCACATATAGTACTACTACTCTGTATCCATCACTCTGTAACTGATTTCATAAAACAAAGAAGTTGGAATCATTTCAAATACGTTTTACTAATTGTTTTAAAAATTTCATGAAACTGATTTAATTTTTTTTTTAAGAACCCCTGAATAAGAGACTTGCATTGGAGTACAAAAATGTTGGTGTCTCTCAACTAGGTCTCTTAAGTGACATGTAATATTTAAAAATCATTAAGAGACCCAAAATGGGTTTTTGGGTTGATGATGCTCTAACGACCTTCCACGAGGAATTCATGGTCTTCTTCCAATCTTATAATATTACCAGTCATTTTTTAATCTACCTTTTCGTTATAATATATTTTTTTTGTAAACAAGTTATAATATTTTTTACATTTACGAAAACGATTTCCCAGAACTATTTATAATATTTATATTCATCTGCTTCGTATTCACTTTTTTTTTTAATTTCTTTTGAATTTGTCATTAAACTATATTTGAGCTTTCCTTTCTGCCACTGACATCACCCCATGATAAAATGGAGCAAAATACAAAAAAGGTTCATTTTCATTTTTTCATTTTCACAACCACTGAAAAATATATATCTATAATATATCTGAAAGTGGAATTCACCCTTTCTGTAAATATATAAAACTTGGAAGATATATAAAACACGAAAACCAGTAGTTAATCTGTTCCGGATTTACCCTTCGTATTACGCCTATATAATCAACCGTTATGGTAGCCTTCATAGAAACTACTCACAAACCAAAGCTCGAAGTTACTAACTAAACATTTTCATATCCTTCAGAAAACCAAACTAATAATTTCCTTTACTTCTCAAACACTCAAGAAAACATTTTCAGTTATCTTCTAAAACCCACCCCAAACTTTTCTTTTGCTCAAAATGGCTCCCGAGATTTCCGTAAACACGCTCAGTGTATCCGAGAAGGCACATCAAGCACCTTCAAAGAAAGCTTATGTGACGTTTCTGGCAGGTAACGGGGACTACGTGAAGGGAGTCGTGGGATTAGCAAAGGGTTTGCGTAAGGTCAAAAGTGCTCACCCTCTTGTTGTTGCTATGTTACCTGATGTCCCTGAGGAACACAGGGAGATCTTGAGGTCTCAAGGCTGTGTCCTGCGTGAGATCGATCCTGTTCACCCTCCAGACAACCAAGTTGAGTTTGCAATGGCGTACTACGTTCTCAACTATTCAAAACTGCGTATCTGGAATGTAAGTATCTCGATTCTTCACAAAAATCTAGCTCAAGATATGTTATAGTTGAAGCTCTATATGGTTTTACTTGTTGCAGTTTGAAGAGTACAGCAAGATGATTTACCTGGATGCAGATATTCAAGTCTTTGACAATATCGATAACCTCTTCGATCTACCTGATGGGTATTTCCATGCCGTGATGGATTGTTTCTGTGAGAAAACATGGAGCCACTCGCCGCAGTATTCCATTGGGTATTGTCAACAGTGCCCGGAGAAGGTCACGTGGCCGGAAGATATGGAATCTCCACCTCCTCCTCTGTATTTCAACGCCGGTATGTTTGTGTTTGAGCCTAGCCCCTTGACTTATGAGAGCCTCCTTCAAACCCTGGAGACCACACCACCTTCACCGTTTGCAGAACAAGTGAGTTACATTAAGTTTTTTTTTTGCTTAAAATTTGGAGTTAAATTAAATTTATTAACTGATTATAAATATAATTATTCTGAAGACCTGGTTTTGTTGATTTTGGTATTTGGTGTTTGTAATTTTGCTTTTACAGGATTTTCTCAACATGATCTTTGAGAAAGTTTACAAACCGATCCCTCTAGTTTACAATCTTGTTCTTGCTATGCTTTGGCGTCACCCTGAGAACGTGGAGCTGGAAAAAGTCAAGGTTGTTCACTACTGTGCTGCTGTAAGTAGTGATTCCCTTTGCTTACAAACCGAAGCCGGTTTTTAGCTTGTTGATGAAATTTGATTCCTTTTACTATTGATGATGAAATTGATAGGGATCAAAGCCATGGAGGTACACAGGAGAAGAAGCTAACATGGACAGAGAAGACATCAAGATGTTAGTTGATAAATGGTGGGATATATATAATGATGGATCACTCGATTTCAAATCGAAAATCCCTGTAGATGTGGAAGAAACCGTTACAAAATCGACCATCCTAGCTTCCGTACTCGAACCAGAAATGACCTACATTCCTGCACCTTCCGCTGCTTGAGATGTCTAGAAATAAAGTGCAAAAAGACTTGGCGTGTTCATCTATCTATTTTCTTTTGAATCTTTTGATATATGTATAAATAGTTTGAAATAGTATAAGCAGAAATAGAAACCTTGGCGCGTTGGAATTATAGTTATTAGCTTCCCTTTCTCGACCCGTGAGGTTATGCAATAGTATATGCTAAAGTGTGTAAGGTGTTGTTAATCTACTAAGGAATTGGAGTATTTGTATTGCTCATATCAGTGTGAAGCTTTGCTAAAGATATATATACTATTGGTGTTCTATATTGGTTAACTAGGCCTAGTAGTTACTCAAGGTGTCCTATTGATTATCCATCCATCATATTATGTAAGCATGATTGAAAGCAAACAGAACGGTAAGTGATGCAAAAGTGTGTTCTTTGGCCTTGGACAATCTGATATTGATTTTTTTATAAAGAATATGGAAGGTTTCTGTAGACAAGTCTGCACTTAACCCAAGGATTCATCTCGGCCCGTGGTGAAAACATCTTTAAGAAATAAGAGATGCAAATCTATAAGGTATTGCAAAAGGTATTGCAAAACCCAAGAGATTAAACGAGTTTATCGTCCGATCTCACATCATCTCCAATGCAAATTTTTGAGAGAAAATTTGAGGAAACACTATTTTACAAACTTATTTTTCCTCTTAAAATGATGCACTATTGAAAAAGGTTTTCCCTCATTTTTAATGTTTTTTCTCATTTTATGTTAAGCTTTTTATTTATAAATTAATCTTTAACTTTTTATATAATTTTGTTTTATATCTAAAAGCTCAATATTTCTTTATACTTTTTAAAAAATTGCTAATACTTTCATAATATAATTATAAGTTTATATAAACCCTTGTATTTTTAAGAAATTAAACTTATTTATATAATGAAGATTTATTAAAATAAAATCATACTTGGGTAAAATTTGTGGGTTTTATAAATAGTAACAATTATTTTAGAATTAATAATAAGTATTAATAACATAATATATTTAAAATTATTATTGTTGAAGGAAAAAATGAAGAAACCCATTAGAATAAAATACGAACTCGTTTTAAGTTTATATCATTTTGAGGAAAAAATGATGTAAACTATTGGAAATGTCCTAAGAACATCCTTTTGCAAAAAAAAAAAAAAATTAAGAACATTGTTAAAAGCTTCAACTACCTCTTTAATATGGATACTAAAGTCTGACTCAAGTCCTCTATACTATGATTTCATAAAAATGATTATTACTGATTTGTCATTTTCTCTATATGTTATGTTTATTCATTTGTTTTGATAAATAATATTAGTATATATAATTTTATGTTGAGTTTTCTGTGCGATCAAGCAAAATAATGTTATTTATATTTATTAATTATGTTTACATTTTAAAAAATAATGTTTGTAATGTAATATTAAAATTTGGTGTCAAATATTATTGTTTTTACATAATGGTACTCGAATACCTACATGAGTTTTGAACCTTGATAAATAAGAATTGATTGTATTTTACGATATTATAGTTTGATTAATATATGAATTTATATTCACATTAATTTATAGGCAGGCACACAGAATATCTGACCCATTTGTTAAACTTGTTCAGATTATTAGAAAGTTGACAAAACTTCAGTTTACATATTCTAAAACAATTTAGACATGTTGTATCAACCCATTATGGAAGATTTTGAAAGAATATTTATTTAGATGATATAGTTAAATTGTTACGATAATTATTAATTAAGAAGAGTTGTACACATTTTGTTTCAATTTATGAAGGTTATACGATATATATAAAAAAATCTGTATAGTTCTTGACTATTTTATAAAAGATAATATTAACATATTGACTAAAATTTGAGCATATTCTTTTGTAAGTAAATTTATTATTTCTAAATTTGAATTTGTATAGGTATTACTTATAAAATAGAACCTATAGTGTTTTCAAAAAAAATTTGTATTTTTTGAAATATTGTTAGAATAAAATCTCAATATTGGATTGCTAAAATTATAATATAAAAATGTATATAATTATTTGTCTTATTTTATCCTCCATATCACTAAGATAACCTTCTCTTATTATAATTCAATCAAGTTTTTCACTTCCAAATAAATGCTTAACGGTTTTTTTCTTTTGTTGTTGCAAACTTAGAGGTTTAGGAGAAATTATGAAATCTTTTGTGATTATGGAGTAATTATAAAAGCTGATAATACTATTTGATTTTGGTTTACTACAGAAACCAATTACATATGTATTACTTTATATCTTTTCGATTTACTGGATTAACATCTAAATAGCACGTAAGCTTTATCAAATTTCTACTTCCTGATCAGAATCAAAATCAGTATCTTGTGGAATCTTTTGTATCGCTGTTTCAGTAAAACCCTCTTTGAAAGCATATTGGAAACTTTCACTTTTGTTTTAGAAGTTTTCTCTTCGATTCAGATATAATTTCGTAAATAAATAAAAAAATTCAGTTATCTTTTATATATTTCTTATTTTATATAAAAACCAATAGGTTTTAAAATCGAGAAAATTAATATGTAGGTTTTAACACTAATATTGTAAATTATTATTATATATTGTGCATATTAACTTTATATTTTTATTTATAAGAAATCTTGGATATATAAATTTAGACACACAATATTAATTATTTGTAAGTTCTTAATAAATATTAATTTGATTAGTTTTCTCCTGTGATTAGTTAAATAATATTATTCTTGAAAACTTAAATTTGTTAGTCTTTCTATAACATAATTTGAACTTGATTAGCTTGATATATATTATACATGAATATAGTAATTTTCTTTTTGATTTTAAATCATATATATTTTCTTAAAGTATTATTTTAAATATAAATAATATATGGATTTGTATCTAATACGTATCTGTTTCCCAATATTTTTTAAAGTATTTTTTATTTTCTTATAGTTTTTTTTTTACGTTTGCGCTTCCAATTCCATGTAATATAGATTAATATCCATTAGAATAGAAAATTTTCACAATTTCTTGGTATGTTAATGGGGAAGAATTTAATAGTCCAAGTATTATTTTGAGAAATCAGTATATTTTTTATTATTATTTAACTAATCTATATTAAAGTAATTCTCTCCAATTTTTTTTATTACATATTTTTGAACTTATTACATATGTAAAATTGTCAATATTTATAGATATTTCCTATAAATATTGATATGAAATTCAAAGTTCAATAAATGTATAATAGATATGATAAATATTGTCAATTGTAAAAGTTAGAAACTTATAGGATTTTTAGGTAATTTCCTATTTTCTTTTATTTTTTTCCTTAAGAATATGCAAACAAAAAAGGTATAAACAAATACATTTCAAAATTTTCTTAGATTGTACACTTTTAGAATAAGTAAAAAAGATATGTGAACAATACATTTTAAATTTCTCTAAATGTTATATGAATGACATATGGACCAATAAGGTGCGGCCACATTTTTACATTTCTATATGTGATTTAATTGGTGCTAGCTTTCATCAGTAACAAAAGTGTATATAATTCAGAGGCCAACGTTACATGTTGGCACAGATAAGCTTTCATCAGAAAACAGCCTCCTGTTTTTAATACTTCTAAACCCAACCTAACATTCCTTGGTTCCAAATGGCTCCATCCATTCCCATGGACCCGGTCAATTTAAGGCAAAGGGCGCATCAACAAAGAGCCTATATGACGTTCCTGGCAGGTAATGGAGACTATGTGAAGGGTGTAGTGGGCCTAGCAAAGGGTTTGCGTAAGGTTAAAAGTGCTTACCCTCTTGTTGTTGCTGTACTGCATGATGTTCCTGAGGAACATAGAGAGATCTTGAGGTCTCAAGGCTGTATAGTGCGTGAGATCGAGCCTGTATATCCTCCGGACGACCAGGTCTCTTATGCAAGGGATTATTACATTATTAATTACTCGAAGCTTCGTATTTGGAACGTAAGCATCTATAAATCATTACAAACTGAAAACCAGAGCACTTTTATTATTATATGTTGAAATCTAAGTTTCTGATTTACGTTAAACTTCTAGTTTATAGAGTACAACAAGGTAGTGTTCCTTGACGCGGATATTCAAGTCTATGACAATATAGACGAGCTCTTTGATTTGCCAGATGGTTACTTGCATGGCGTCATAGGCTGTTTCTGTGAGGAAACATGGAGCCACACGCCGCAATACAAAGTCGGATATTGCCAGCAGTGCCCAGAAAAGGTGAAGTGGCCGATCGAGATGGAATCTCCTCCTCCACTGTACTACAATGCTGGGATGTTCGTGTTTGAGCCTAACATGGCTACATATGACAGTCTCATTCAGACTCTCAAGGTCACACCCCCCTCGGAATTTGCAGAACAAGTGAGTTATATGATACAATTAAACATTCAGATTGAAATGATGCAAATATGTTTTCAAATTGAAAAAAGATTTTTTTCGAAAAAAAAACTATTTTTTTCTTATTTATTATTATTTATTTATTTATTTATATATATATATAGAGTAAGAATATAAGTGTTTTTAACTCTTTAATGAAACATATTTTGATCATTTTCGTCTTCGTATGTTCTTTTGGTATTAAAAAAAACTTTAAAAATCTTTTGGAAAATTTGTCCATGTTAAAATCATATTTGGTTACTGAGAATATAAAAGATAGGAAATATTATTTTCCGTTGGTTTGAATGATGAATTGGTATGTGGGATTTGGCAGGATTTTCTCAATGTGTTCTTCCAGAAAGTGTTTAAACCGATCCCATTAGTTTACAACCTGATTATGTCTGTACTTTGGCGCCACCCGGAGAATGTGGAGCTAGAGAAAGTCAAGGTTATTCATTACTGTGCACCTGTAAGTACTGTCTTGTTTACATACCTCTCTTGATTATGAAACTTCAATCCTTTTTATAAGTATTACTGGTGAATGATGGTAGGGATCCAAGCCATGGAAGTTCACTGGAGAAGAAGCTTACATGGACAGGGAAGATGTCAAAATGTTGGTCCAGAGGTGGTGGGATATTTATAACGACGAATCCCTCGATTTCGAACCGTAAGGCCTGGTGAAGATGCGGAGAGCCTTTCTGAAATATTTTGGCGTGGCATAAAGCCAAATTATTTTATAATTACCGATTTGGTGTGTTTGATTTCTATGCTTTAAGTTTTTATTTTTCTTTAATCGTGTGGTGAGAATATATTTGTCAAACTAAAAATAATTCGTGGCACTTTTGCTGAAAAGAACAAAAATTAAACAGATCTATTGTCTTTTTATCATAAAATTTTTGTCGATTTCTGGACTTTTCATATTCTTAAATTATTTGAAAAACTAATAATAATATTTCATGAACTAATATATATATATATATATATATATATATATATACATATATATATATAAGGAATATAACATACAAGCACACATATGAAAAAAAAAATATTTTTGTTATCTGATTATTGGTGAAATAGAATTTTGTTATCGTTCTACGAAGACCAAATGTTCAATCTACCATCTGCGGATTAGTAGAATACAATTTAGCTAATTACATAGTTATCGGCAACACTTTATTTTACCTATTATGCACTCAAGTACAAACATGAATATTATGTTACTTGGTCTCAACTATTTTATGATTGTCCATATGTTTACAAATCTACATTCCAAGATTAAACATTATTATAAGTAGAGTGTTATATATACAAAAATAAATTTATTGATTTGTAAATCATAAGAAAAACAATTTAAAAACGTATATGTTCAAGTTTTTGTTGTATAAAAAAGTATATTTTCAACTATTTATAAGAATTCACAATAAACGGATTCTATATGTATCATATTTATGATTTTGGTTAGTTTGTTAATTTTTGTTTTTGTTACAGGGTGCAATTCTAGTTTTATTCAAGTTTTGTTTATGTCTCTACTAGGACTGGACATTTCATCCGTTAAGTTTGATTCGATTCGATCCGAAAATTTCAAATATCCGTAAATTTTCGAAGCAAAGAAAATACTAAAAATCAATATCCATTAAAATCTAAGAAAATCACAAAATATTGAAATTTTGGAAAGTGGATATCCGCTCCGATCCGGCAATATATAAATACATATATATCTTGATTATATTTAAAGTTTTAAATGTATAAAATTATATAATTATTATTCTAACACATGATTTGAAAATTATGTTCACATTATTACTTATATAAAAGTATTACATAAAAAGAAGAGAAAAATTTATGACAATTATAACTTTTTCTTAAGTTTTGTGTTATTATAACAGTTAACTAAGTTTAAAAAATTTACAGAATATGTAGATTCACTACTTCTTTTAATTTTTATTTTATATATGATGCAAAAAATTTATTTTACAAAAAAGATCTGTTTGAATTTTTAAGATTATTTGTATTAATCAAACGGATGAGATATTTGTAAGTATTCATAAATATCCGCAAATATCTATTTATTTTTCGGATATCCGTATTTTTCCGAAGTAAAGCAAATCGAAAATCGAAAATTAAATATCTGTAACATTCGAAGCAAATCACAAATACCTTCAAAAAATCGGATATTTAATATGTGCCCAGCGCAAATTCTCTACTAGTCTAAGCAAATCTCTTTTAGTCTGCAAAAAAATTAACGAATTATTTATTTTAGATCTGGACGTTGTAACTTAACCCGAAATCCTAACGAAACAGGACCCGAAGAATCCAAATTCATACTAATGAGTAATGACTAACATGTGCATTGTAATATAGCAAGCAAGAAATCTGTCAATTCTTTTAAATGTTTTTTTCACAATCCACTTAATCATATTATCTAAACACCTAAAAAAATCATCAGTTCCTCAATGACCAAGTTTTCTACCCAAAACAAAACATCTCTCAATCCAACAGAGAAACAAATGTTCTCTTTGAGTTCCAACAAAAAGTTTTTTTTTATGCAACCCAATCGAACATGACCAAATGACAAGTCAGCAAGATTTCCTCTCTAAAAGATTTTTTTTTAATTTAATAAAAAAGGGACAGCCAAACATTACGGCACATTGCACATTGCTCCATGGAGAAGAAATACAAGTCAGACATGGGGATAGGACCGATAGGTTAGATCCAAAGTAGTTGAACGTTGAACATCCGTTTAATTCACGTTGAATAAATAAAATAAAAACTCGAAAACAAAAGGAAGGAGGATCATCTCGAAAGAGAAAAAAAAAAGAAGCAATGGATCCAAAAGATTATCGCTTCTCGACACAAATCTCTCATTTGGCTCTCGACATCGGAGGTTAAACAACAACAAAAACCTCTTCGATTTCCTCAGCCTTTGGATCCGATTCTGTTCTCGATTGATCCGGAAATTGATTTTCATCGCAGGGACTTTGATAAAGCTTGTTTATTTCTCGCCCAATGGAGACAATTGCGAAGACGGAAGCATCGTCGTTGGTAATGGTTGCTCCGTCGTGCAAGGGAGGCTTTGTTTCGCCAAGTTTGAGACCAGAAAGATTGATGATTGTTTAGAGTTCATTAAATCCAATATTCTTCAACATTCCGGTTAGTGTTCTTAATCTGATTCAAAGATCTGATTTTTTTTTTTTTAATGTGTAATTGAAGGGAAGGTTTCTTGCTTGTTTGTTTGGAGTAATGATTAGTGTGAAACACATGCTGTAAGAACCAGATCATAACACGTTAAGGCAAAACACTATTACTTGTTGTTCTACTTTCTCAATGATCACGCCTGTTTAACTTGTTTTGTCTTTGCTGCTTTTTTCTTAGAATTATTAAGTAATTTTAGGAAATGGAGGCAAAATAATGTCCCTTTTTCTAATATAACTACAATAAGCTTATTGAGTCCTCTTGTTGTGACTGTTCAGGTGTACAGCATCCGAATGGCACAGCAGGCGATAAAATTTCTGTTAAGGTAATAGCTATCTGTTATCTAAAGCTGAGAAGTGAGGGAATGTTGCGTTGAAGTGTTTCTAGTTTGATTATAGTAATGAAGCTAATTGGTTTGTTGTTCCAAAAGGCCACAGGTGGTGGAGCCTTTAAGTTTGCTGAACTATTTAAGGAGAAACTTGGAATTGTTTTTGATAAGGAAGATGAGATGCATTCTCTTGTTTCTGGTGTCAATTTTCTCTTAAAGGTTGGCATTTTTTCTCTCTCTATATCTAATCATCATCTCTTTGATCTTATTCAAATCAAACATTGTTACCCATATTAGAATCTCAGTCTGTTATATATATGTTCCTTTGTATGTGTGAAGTTGTATTATGTTTTCATGATAGTAACTCTGTATTGGCGATACCGGTATCGCTAACTAACTTCCTAGAAAAATGCAAACTTTTCTGACTGCTTGCTTACGCCTGAAGTCTGAATCTGATTTGCAGACAGTGCCAAGGGAAGCTTTTACCTATTTGGATGGCCAAAAGGAGTTTGTCCAGATCGACCATAATGATTTGTATCCATATCTCCTTGTTAATATCGGCTCTGGCGTTAGCATGATCAAGGTTTACTATGGTTTTGGCTTCTCTGATCACACTTTATTTTTTCCTTCTTGCAATTAGAGCAGCAATGTTTCTTACTCAACCTAGTGTTCTTATGTAGGTCGATGGAGATGGAAAGTATGAGCGAATAAGTGGGACAAGCCTTGGTGGAGGCACATTTTTAGGTCTTGGAAAGCTCTTAACAAAATGCAAGAGGTAACTTCCTTTCTTATTCTAAACTGTATTCATGCAGTTTCCTTCTCTCCTGAGTAACTAATATCACTTAGTTTCAGTTTTGATGAGCTGCTCGAGTTAAGTCACCAGGGAAATAACAGAGTAATTGACATGCTTGTGGGTGATATCTACGGTGGAACAGATTACTCAAAGGTATATTGATTAATGTTTTGGATTGGTATCTAAAACAAATTTTCATTCTTTTTTTTTTTTTTT
This sequence comes from Brassica juncea, assembly GCA_018703725.1. NCBI lineage: Eukaryota > Viridiplantae > Streptophyta > Magnoliopsida > Brassicales > Brassicaceae > Brassica > Brassica juncea. The sequence goes on from CM031938.1 coordinate 46,760,949, forward strand.
GGTAGATTGGTCTTTCCTCAACAGCCATTGCTTCCAGCTTCGGAAAAGCGATTTCTGACGGCAAAGAACTTGAAGATTACCAGCCAGAAGATGTTGCAAGATCCCTTCTAAGAATGATATCTAACAACATTGGTCAGGTCTGTTCCTGCAAACATTTTGCACTTTAGAAAACTCTAAGCCAATGATATTCTTGTAACTGGATTGTAGTATAACTCTCTATCTGTCTACAGATTGCTTACTTGAATGCACTAAGATTCGGCCTTAAGCGTATATTCTTTGGTGGATTTTTCATCCGCGGGCTTGAGTACACCATGGACACAATATCTGTTGCTGTTCATTTTTGGTATAACCTCAAAACTCAAACTACTTTAATAAAACCCCTCAGATCAAAGACTAAAGTTTGTAATTTCAGGTCGAGAGGTGAGGCAAAAGCAATGTTCTTAAGGCACGAAGGGTTTCTTGGAGCTTTAGGCGCGTTCACAAGCTACAAAGATAAGAGCCATGGTAACGACTTGAAACCGCATCACCATGCTGTGCAAAGAGCAGTTCTTAACTGCTCAGGTGATGGTAACTTTCGTCACATCCCAATAACTGCCAATTTAAGTGATGGTGAAGCCATTGAATGTAGCATCAATCTAGTTTAGTCACTTGGTGCAGTGATCACCAGTTGTATTGTTTATGAGATCAATGTAGAAAAAAGGGTCATTTAAAGTTATTCGTTTGAGGTCAAGATGTGCTCATTGATAGTCTATTTCTTGGTACAAGACTGTTTATGTAAAGATGTTATATATAAATCCAAGGTTACTGAACCGGTAAATATTTCGTGTAGAATTAAACCCGAGATTAACCGATTTGTGTCAAATTCCGTCGAACCAACATCAAACCAAAACCGGGAATTGATATTAGTTGTACCGGTGCGAAGCTAACATTCTACATTCTGCAGGCTTTACACGTGTCAACGTATCTGACTGTCTTCTACCCTTTGATTTTTTTTTTTCCTTCATTCGATTCCTATTCGTCGATTAGAGACGACCGTCGCTCCTTCGCCGCGGATTCTTCACCGGAATCAGGTACCTCAGGAGAATCTCCTTCGTTTTATCTTATCCTCTTTCACAGATGCTTTAGAAGTTAAGTTGATCTCAGGTCAAAGTCTTTTCCAAAAGCAAATCTTATCTCGTTTCGTGTACCTACCGATCGATTCAGATACATTCCGTGATCGTCATCGCAGTAGATCTACGTTCTCACAGCTTCGATTCGATTATTTCTTCCTCTTGATATCTGTTTGGGAACACAATGGTACAAATATTCAATCTGGATCTTCTTCGTTTCCCGTTAATTCTGTGAGACTCATTTTGTTTTGACGCTCTTGTCAGGTGTATCACTCGAGCTTTGTGGAAGAAGAAGGGATAACAAAGGCGTGTGGTTGTCCTTTGCTTCCTCTTAAGAGCCATATCAAGGGCCCTGCACCTGTTTCAGAACAAGGTATTCATATCAAAAATCCATCTTTGAATGTAGCAAGCAAAGGATCATTTCGTGAATGTTGTTTATATGCCAGACAGAACTGATATCGTGGATGAGGCAATCACCTTCTTCCGCGCGAATGTCTTCTTCACAAACTTTCCTATCAAAAGTCCTGCTGATAAGCTCCTTATTTACTTGACGTTCTACATAAACGTGGCGTTGAAGAGACTCGAAGGGTGTAGAACATTGGCTGTAGGAACTAAGGCGATTATCAACTTGGGTTTAGAGGATATTCCTGTTCCTGGGGAAGCTGGGTTTCCTTTCCCAGGTCTCTTTTCACTTCCTTCGTCCCAGGAAGAAGCAGGTACATTGTTAATAGGTCCGTTTTTTGAGCTAGTTTGATCCTCACTGTCTAACTCTTTGAGCCATCTTGTTTTTGTTGGGTTGAAATGTCAGATCTTTTCAGGAACTATCTGAAGCAGGTTCGAGAGGAGACTAGTGGGAGGCTACTTAGCGTAGCATATAGAGCTAATGGGACACCAAACAAATGGTGGCTTGCATTCGCCAAGAGGAAATTCATCAACGTGGTTCTCCTCTAATCATCATCAAATGTATGTTCTGATAATTTATAAAAGCCTGCTTCACCTTAGTTTGTGTTTTAGTTAAGACATACCAGTAAACTTGTCTTAGAACAGACTCAGCCTCTACATTTCAAGCTTTTAAAGTTCTTTAATCTGAGTTTTTAATAATGTTGCAGTTGTTATTCTTCCTTCCTTGCAGCCCATTACAAATGAAGGGTTTCCAAGCCACTCTAGATCATGAGCATTGCCGCCTTTAGCTTTTCTCTGCCTAGGTGCGCTTAACCATCAGAACCAGGAATACTAAAATTTTATAGAGGAAAGCTTTCTCTCTGGGTCTCTCTATACGTAAGTGTGTGTGACAGACTGACTGTTTAGTATTTCATACGACTGTTTGGTGATACAAGATCAAAGTTAATAAGAAGATTCTTTTGTTATTTACTTTAGATTAGCAGATTTTATTATATCCAAAGTATTATCAGAATATACACAACTTTGTCTGAACATATCAGGCCTTTCTGTCGCAAACCCAACCATCTGTAGACTTGCCGAAACTTTCTTTCACAGCCTCATCGCCGGTTGCTTTTGTCTTCTCTTTCAGAGCGAAGAAGATCAAAGTCGCATTTGTGGTAATGGTAAGACCAAATTTGCCGTTCTTCCTCACGCTTATCACATGTGTAAACCTTAGCACGAGTCAGCTCTTGTTTGCCTATCCTATCTTACTTAGCTTCAATTTCGTTGAAACGTTCCTCACTAAGACGGTAAGCATCAGCTCCATAGGCTCCCGCGCAAGGTCCCTTTCTTTTTTTTGTTAACAGTTTTTCCTAGTTGGTCTCGGAGCAAGCTACCATTGAAGATTTCAAGGGATCACCTGGTAGTTCCGGGTCACGGACATTGGAGATGAAGAAAAACTCGAAAGCTTCATTCTTGTCGTGTGGTGCTTTGTCGTTTAAAAAAAAAAGTACAGCACGGATGACCAAAGTAAGCTGAAAGGTACAAAAGAGTGGTTGTCCCTACCAGATCAGAAACAAGCATTTAAGAAGAGGAAATCAAAATTTCAAAGGTTACTTCAGATCGGCGTCAAAGAACAATATATATGCCATGCAAAGTGTTAGATTACAACAACTAGCTGGGTGTAAATCGTATTAACAAACGTTTAGGGGAAAACTTAAAATAGTTCCAAAATTGTGGGGGCGCTATTTTTCCAACTCCTTACGAAGGAGAAACAACACGTGTACGGTCAAGATTAGTATTAAAATATATTGACGGTTTATAGTTAATACTGGAGTGGACAGACCTTGGAACTGAAACCTGCTTCTAACGATCGTCTCGTTTCTTGCCCGACTAGACCTTGGAACTGAAACCAGCTTCTAACGATCGTCTCGTCTCTTGCCCACCACCAGATCGAATCGTCTCTTCTGCCAAAGTCAAAAACCTTAACTTTCATCAACACTTACATAACTTACTTGAGATTGTTCTGTCACGTATTTTTTTTTTTTTTTTGAATTTTCAAGGCTGGTAAAAAAAAAAGGAAATTACCGAAATAGGGACTAGATGGTAATTTGCAGGTGAGCTAGTGAAAAAAGGAAACTGAACAACGGCTATATTTGATTGCAAACGAGAGACCAGATAGTATTTAGTGTAAACCCAACCCTTCTTCCTCTCACTTTCTCTTCTCATTCTCAATTCCCAAATCTCAGACTCGCTCGCTCTCTCTCTTTAGTTTCCTTCTACCTCAAAGCTTTTCTTTTCTCTCTCAGAACTTGATTCTTTTTTTCTCAATCTCCGATCACAATGAATACGTATTACGGTGATCTCACAGAGAAGTGGTCAAATTTCTCTCTTTTGGTGGATACTGCGGCTTTGCTTCACGAACAAGATCACAAGCAAACATCTTTTTTCTCGGAGAAGAAGAGAAAAGACGAAGACGAACAGAGAATGGAGAGAATCTTCCATCTTTTCCGAAGAAAACCAAGATCATCGTTAAAGAAACCTCTTTACAGAAGAAACCCACTTCAAAACCCTGACGGCGCTTCTACTTCTTCTTCTTCACAACTCTTCGATCTTAACAAGATCCCCTCAGATACTGAGACGGAACACCAACAAGCCGCGGATACAGAAACTAAAAACCCACCAAACCCTAGTTCCCGATCGTCTTCCTCTTCGTGCTTAACAGAGAACAACGACACAAGCCGCAAGAGACGTGCCGCGCAAGAAGGTAAGCGTGGTTTCAAGAAAGCAAAGGTGTCACCTTTATTCACATGGGAGGGGAAAGACACGCCGGATTGGATGGTGCAGTTGATGAGAAGCACCAAAGGAGCGCAAGACCCGATGCTGATCTTTGAGAAGACTCTGTTCGAAACGGATGTCAAACCGAGCCAGAGCCGTCTCTCGATCCCTTTCTACAAACTGATCCGAAACGACTTCTTGACGCCCGTCGAGTCGAGAATCATCGAGGAAGACATCGGCAACAGAGAAAAGATGGGTTTGGGTGCGGTTCTTGTCGATCAAGGCACTAAGAAGTGGGGTGTGTTTCTCAAGAGATGGGAGATGAACGGTTCTTGGAACTACGCTTTAGTTTGTGGGTGGAACGATGTTGTGAAGGCTAATGGATTGAAAGATGGTGACACCATTAGTCTTTGGTCTTTCAGGTGCCGAGGAGTCCTCTGTTTTGCTCTTGTTCCCTTTCCTACATTGTGACAGAGTAGCTCTTCCTTTGCTTTCTCTGTGGTAACTTCTTTTACTTGAGGCGATTCTGTAGGTTTTGGGTCTAGTGCCTTCTCAGAATTGTAATTATCAAAGAGTAGGGTCTTAGTACAGACTACAGTTGTGTTTGTTTGATCTTGCAACATCTAGTTGGGTTTATCTCAAGTAATTTTTAGTTGTTTTTGATTCTGTACTATGAATTAATGAACATTTGACATGAATACGTTTTGTCTTGAAAGTTTCTGTTTATTGATAGTTTCATTTATCTGACATGAATCTTGATGCATTAAACGGATTTTAACTCGGTTTAGTTGTATAAAGAGCAAGAACAAGACACAACCAGGAACAAAAATGTGTTGCCAAGACAAGTTTCTGATTTTGGCAAGTTTATAAATAATCTCTAAATACAAATTGAATCGTCAAACAACCAAGTGTCGGAGTTGAATTATATATACAGTCTTCGGCCCTTAAAGTCTTGCTTCTGCAGTTATTCTAAATAGCTCCTCTTTGGCTCTTTCTGTTGCATTCACTAATCACTCATTTGAAGAATGTTTTGGCTGGTTTTCTCAAACTTGATGCAAACTTTTGTTCCTCTTCACGTTTGAGTTATGGAATTGTGCTCTCTTGGATCTTGGGGATACGTTTATCTCATGATTGTATTTCAGAATAAGCTTTTCTGGTGAACCCGTCTTTGAGATACAATTTTCTTGTCTGGAGAAAGTGTGCTCTCATATTGATCTTGGCGGAGGTATCTTCACAAGGGTCACCTGGTATGATTCCTTTACAACCTTAGAGCTGCATGTGTAACCCACTGTTTATGTCATGCAAATCTGATTAAAAAAATATTTAACCAATCCATGTTATGTTATATGCTATCAAAAACGGTGAGAAAAAAACTAACAAGTTCAATTCCTCGCCGGAGGTCGGCATTTCCAAAACATCACATTCAATTCCTAAACCACTTACTAACTGAGGAGAATCTGATTAATCATGTGGATCAGACATGCAATATGGACAGTAGCTGTATACTCAACTTTTTTTCTTGTACTATGTAATGTTATATGTTGATTTCTATGACATCGGTTTAACTTTACTTCGGAATTGTGTAGTTACTTGTTGGCAAAAAGATCATAGTTTTATATATTTTCTAGATCCTCTGAGTACAAATTGATGTAAGAGCAATACGTAGAAACTGTTTTCTTACAAATAATCTTTTCTTACAAATAATCTTACAAAGATTATTTTCTTAATTCAAGATATTTAATTGGTACATATTCCAGTAAATACATAATTATTTTGATTATTTCCAATTTGGGATAATTTCCTTTTTTATATAACTTTATTTTTGGAAAAGGCATATCTCCCTTTCTTTTCAGAAAAAATAATCCGTAAAACTTTTTTTCTTCATTATCCATATCAAAGAAAAAAAGGAAGTCGGCTAATCACTAGTAGATCTGAGGCGGTTTGATTCCAAAAGCCCAATTAGTATTTTTCCTATTTAATGTCCACACAAACCATTCTTTCTCTCATACACAATCCTCGAATCCGCTCTCACTTTCTCTCTTTGAAAACAAAGGAAGTGGTGGTTGAATTGAATCTTATCTTCCTCGTTATTTCCAACCCTAATCTTGACCCAAGACGATGAGGAATATGGTCAAAGGAGGCGTGTGGAAGAACACAGAAGACGAGATCCTCAAGGCCGCCATGATGAAGTACGGTAAGAACCAATGGGGTCGGATCTCGTCTCTCGGCGTTCGCAAGTCTTCCAAACAGTGCAAAGCTCGCTGGAACGAGTGGCTCGACCCTTCTATCAAGAAGACCGAGTGGACCGTCGAAGAAGACGAGAAGCTTCTGCATCTCGCGAAGATTCTGCCTTCCCAGTGGAGAACGATCGCTCCCGCCGTGGGACGCACGGCATCTCAGTGCCTTGAGAGGTACGAAAAGCTTCTCGACGCAGCGTGCGGTGAGGGAAAGAGTTACGAAGCAGGGGGTGGTGATCCGCGGAAACTAGGTCCTGGCGAGATTGATGTTAACGCGGAATCGAAGCCCGCTCGTCCTGATGCGGTGGACATGGAAGAGTATGAGATGGAGATGCTCTCCGAAGCGAGGGCGAGATTGGGTAACACTAGGGGGAAGAAGGCTAAAAGAAGAGCTAGAGAAAGGCTGATTCAGGAAGCTACGAGGGTTGCTTCTCTGCAGAAGAGGAGGGAACTAGAAGCAGCTGGGGTTGATGATGGAAAGCGTAGGAACAGCAAGCGAAAGGGGATTGACTATAATGCAGAGATTCCTTTTGAAAAGAGGGCACCTGCTGGATTTTATGACACTGCAGATGAAGATCGTCGCCGCCATTGAAGAAGGCAAGATGTGGAAGCACAGTTAGTTAAAACAATATGAACTGTTGTTGTTTCTGATTCTTAAATTTGAATTGATGAATGTTAAAACATGAATATGTTCTGTGTTAACAGTTTCAGTTTCTTTATTTCCTTTTATCTTGATGACTAAATGAATAAGCTGAAATTGATGGCAAGTATATAATCTTCAAGTGTCATAGCTTTTCTACCTGTTATATATTTGCTTAATACTCAGCTCACTTCACTTCGTTCCTAGTTTGAAGATGTTTTGCTCTGTTTTGTCATACTTTTGTTCCCCTACACACTTGATAGCTCGTTCTTGTTGTATATATTGCTGATAGTATGTATTAAGTTTTGGAGTAGTGGATGCGTTTGTTACATGTTTAGTGTAACAACAGCGAAAATATGGGCGTGGGAGCGGTTCTAGTGGTGTGATTCTGTAGAGTTGGAAGATGAACAACCTGCCTAATGTTTTGGCTTGTGGGTGGAACGATATTTTTAAGGCCAATGGATTTAAAGACAGTGACAGCATCAGTCTTTAGTCTTTCAGATGCCGAGGAATCTCTGTTTTGCACTTGTTTCCCATATAACTGAGTAGCTCTTCCTCTCCCCTTTTATAAATGTTCTTGAGTTCATACTTCTTATTACAGGCGATTTTTGAATTTCTTGGTCCTACTGACTTCACTGAATTCCAGTTAACAAGCTTAGGGTTTCACTTGTTGGGTTTTTTTTATCTCTTTAGTAAGTTGTTTCTGATTCTTATCTATGATTTAAGAGATCCCATGATTTAATGACACTTTGACATGAATGTGTTTTTTTTTTTTGCTAACCCAATACCATAGTAGGGTACGCATCATCTCTTGGAAAAGGTCTTGGGCCAAATATAGTTAGTTCACTCACTTGACAGAACCTCTTTTATCTCATGGAGAAATTCTATTCCACCGTTCACTTTCTTAGCCCTACAGCATCCATCTATGAGAATTTAAAGTCACTCTATGTTTTGAAGAGCAGCATCGATCCCTGAGTTATTAAGTGTATGGTTATCAGGAAATATACCCTTAGCGAGCAACTCTTTGTATAATTCTCCAACCTCCGTTAACTTGTCTAGTTTGGAAGTTACAATATCAGGAATGAAGAATGATATCCCTTTCATTATAACACAATAATTCTTCGGCATCCTCCATCAAAAGATCATCAACAAAAGTAAGAACCGTATATCATACAGTTGTAGCTAAAATAAAGATTCGGTTCCTCTCCTGCAAAACTTCCTTTGCTCAGAGAAAGTAGAGTCTTTTGGATTTTGGAACCTTACATGTCTTGGGACACGAATATGAATCACACTGAATATATAGCCATGAATATTCGTCTAGGACTTCATCTATTAGAAAAAATTACAAATAGCAATTTTACATGTCTTGGGGACACGAATATGAATCGATGAATATATTATAGCCATGAATATTCGTCTAGGACTTCTTCTATTAGAAGAAATTACAAATAGCAGTCTAAATACTAGTCTTTTTTTTTGTTAAAGTATTCCCCTTGCTAGAATAGTAGAATGCTAGCTAGTTAATTATTTAATTAGCTCAATCTTCTTCTTTTTTGTAGTCCTTTCTATTCAATTTCTAGTTTTAACCGAATCTTTTTCTAGGTGATTCTAACATTGCAAAACTAAAAAAAAAGAATTCAAAATGTTTAGGTTATTTTAACATTGGTCTTTGGAACATATAAATATTCTAGCTAATTTTAACAATGTAAAAAAAAATCTCTTAGTATTATTTACCTAGAAAATGGCAAATAAATACAGAAATATTATTGTCGACAAACCATGAGAGAACCCATCATCGCACCAAGTGCTAAAACGCGAGATTCTATGATCATTAATGAGAAAATAAACTATAAATTTTTCAAAAGTTAAATTGGTTGTGCACGTTAGCCACCACCACATTCCTTCGAATTCGATGGTCCATTTCTTGCACCCTAATACATCCAATCTATAGATCAATGTTGAACTTTTAAGCTTGATAAATCCATATGTATTCTTCGTTGAACTCTGAAATTTATATATATTTTAAGGGACCCATATATTAGCTAATAAATGAGTAATGACATTTAAAAATGGTAACAAAAGTAATAGTTTCAAAATGTATTTGATTATTTTTGGCCGCCTATTTGTTTTCGTAGTTTACTTAATCGTCCAGCTCATTATATTTGATTATACAAGAACTATGTACTTTGTAAAATACGAGAAATAAAGTAATAATAATGTTGAGAATCTTTGTTTTGGTGGGAGACAGAATTATAAAGTCACCAATTAGTCTCCACAGACCATTATATATGTATATGTATATACTATATACTAAAATCCAGTTATCTATTTTAGTGTTAATGAAGATTTAATTTATAGTTTAGTTAGACAGAGGGTTCATGGACACAAAGTCCACCAACATTTTTATTTCAAAGGCTACTAAAACCGAGTGCATGTACCATACAGAGATATTGTCATTTATAATTTACCAAGAACATCTTTAATTTCACTTTATTTTTATTTCAAAATTCATTTTAAAGTGAACAATGTGAATATTATATTTTCAACTTTAAAGTAGAATACACACAAAAGTAGAAAACTAATCGAAAATAGAGTACATGCAAGGAATTAAACCGAAAACTACTATTTTCAAGATCTTAAATTTATCCCTTTCTCTATTTACTTTTCCCCTTTTCTTCAGCAAGAAGCAGTCCCACCCAGCTTTTCTTAAATCTCTTTCAAATAATTTGATCTTTTGTAAACTATTGGGGGGAGAGGTTCATCTTTAAATACTTTATGCAGCCTTATTTATTCAGATTCTTTCATCTTTCTTACGATAAATTTTAACTGGATTTGAATTCTATTTTCCCTTTCTGACCAAGTATTAGTCGAGAGAACAGTGAAAACATAGATTACCGTTGTTGCGAAATACCTAATAAAGTTCTTTTTTTGACAAAGAAATACCTAATAAAGTTTTGGTAAAAAATGTTTAATAATCAAATATATAAAGGGTGATTTTGCTGTATATTTATAGGAGACAAATAAATGAAGAATATAGTCATGGCTTGGGAGTTGTGTCTTTTTACCCCACAAAAAGACAACATAATCCTCCGTAGCGCGTCAAGCATTGGTAAGCCACGCAGCACAATATATACTATTCTATTTATATTATGTATATAGAATAGATATCTCAAACAGGAAAGAAAGAATATAGAAGACTTTAATTTTCTTTCTATTATTTATTTGTAGTGTTTAATAGAACAAACATAATGTCTAATATAAAAGCGCATATTTCTTCATAGTACATATTGGTTTAGTATTATATAGCATATGAAAAAGCATATTTGATTTATATAATACAAATTAAAAGAAATTTCTATTCTATATGTGATATCATTATAGTATAGTACGTGGAAGTATGAGACAGAAAGAGAGAGGGAGAGAGGGAGGGAGGACAGGGGAGAGAGGGAGGGAGGGCGGGGGGAGAGGGCCGGGAGGGAGAGCCGAGAGGGAGGGCCGGGGTGGAGGGAGGGAGGGATGGATGGAGAAAGAGAAGAAGAAGAGGGGGAGAACGAGAAGAGGAAAAGGGAGAGAGAGAGAGAGAGAGATAGAGAGAGAGAGAGAGAGAGAGAGAGAGAGAGAGAGAGAGAGAGAGGGGCGGGGAAGATAGAGAGAGAGAGGGAGGGAGGGCGGGGAAGATAGAGGGAGGGAGGGAGGGAGGGAGGGAGGGGAAGATAGAGAGAGGGAGAGGGAGGGCCTGGATGGATGGATGTAGAAAGAGAAGAGGAAGAGGGAGAGAAAGAGAAAAAAATTATAACTACAATTCTATTTTATACTTAGTAAATAGAATAGAATACAATAATATAATATTTGAACATTGCATACTAGAGAAAGAGAAAAATAGCTGAAAAAAAGAAAGAGAAAGGAAAAAAGAATACACATATAAAGAAGAAAAAATGGAGAGAAATAGAAATGGAGATTGGAAACCGAAATAAAGTAAAATATACATCACATACAGGTTGCATAATTTGCAATGCTATTCTATGTCTCGTCAATAGAATAGACAAACATTAACTATAACTGTACATATACAATTTATAAATATATGTTAGTTTTATAAAATTCAAAACATTTCATATACAGAAAAAAATCTATGTTTTTTATAAGTACTTAAGAAGTTCAAATAAGTATTTTTTTATATTTATAAAGTTAATTGAAAGAAAGAGGAGAAAGTAAGAAAGGGCAATATAGAAATTAATACACAAATATCATAGCCTAATGAATATTATGGTTAGAGACTTCATTTAAATCCTACTATGTATATGCATCCAAATTTCCCATATATAAACTACATGATATCTTCCTCCCATATATAATTTACAAAAAAAAAAAAAACTACATGATATCATAGTGAACTAACTCTCAGTACTCTCTTCATAATATTTCTCCTTCTCAACTAACTCTGTGAGAAGATGAACATCATCGAAGCAGCTATCTTCCTCTGCTTCTTTTCATCTTCTAATGTAAGCAAGATTCCATCTTTATTACATTTTTTTCATTGTATCCTTTAAGATATATATATAACAATGTAGGTGTATTTCGCCGGAGCTAGCAAACTAACCGCCGGTAACATCACGGCCTCGAAGAATCCATTCACACCGAAAGCCTCACTGATACGTTACTGGAACAAACGCATCAACGGCGGCTCACCACCACCTTCTTTCTTCCTCTCCAAGGCGTCCCCACTGACGACCGTAGACTCCACGCGCTTCGCCTCACTCGCCTCACGCCACGCGCTCGACACTCGCCTCTCCGATTTCTGCACCGCCGCGAAGCTCTTCTGTTTCCCCGAGCTCGCCGCACATTCCGTCGCCGAGAAGCACGGCGACGACGTCGGTTTCTCCGTTTATAGCGGAAAAAACTTCACCAACTACGGCTCCGACCGTCTCTCCGGCGCCGACACGTTCAAAAACTACTCCGGCGGCGACAACATCGGCGTCGACTCGTTCCGTCGCTACAGCCGAGACTCCGCCGGACACGACGACGGATTCTCGAATTACGCCGGAGAAGTCAACGTCGCCGACCAGAGCTTCGCCACTTACGCCACCGGATCCACCGGCGGCTCCGGCGACTTCGCGAACTACCACACGAACGCGAACCAGCCCAACGGGAGATTCACCTCCTACTCCGACGAAGCGAACGGCCGGTCGCAGTCCTTCACGGGCTACTCCGAGAACGCGAACTCCGGAGCCCAGACGTTCACCAGCTACAGCAAAAACGGAAACGGAGCTCCGAACGGGTTCTCGGGTTACGGATCCGGGTCGAACGTGGTGAAATCGGGTTTCTCTGGGTACGGGGAGACGGCGAACGGGGGTAACGACACGTTCGCGAGCTACGGCGGCGACGGGAACCTCCCGGTGAACGATTTCAAGAAGTACGGGGAAGGAGGAAACGGCGCCGTTTACGGGTTTAATAGCTACAGAGACCAGTCCAACATCGGAGCAGACTCTTTCTCTTCCTACGCCAAAGACTCTCACAACGAGAAGGTCAATTTCGTAAATTACGGAAAATCTTTCAACTTGGGCTCCGATGATTTCACCGGTTACGGCCAAGGCGAAGACGGAGGGAACGTCAGCTTCAAAACATACGGTCAAGGTCCGAGTTTCAAGTCGTACGCTAAGGACGGCGTCGTTTTCGCGAGGTACTTTAATAACGCGAGCTCCAGTGGCAAAAAGGTAAATAAATGGATCGAGCCGGGTAAATTCTTCAGAGAGTCTATGTTAAAAGAAGGGACTTCGATGCAAATGCCTGATATTACGGATAAAATGCCTAAAAGGACGTTTTTACCCCGAACCATAGTTTCAAAATTATGCGGCGAGGTACATACAATCTTCGGCGCCGGGGAGAACTCGTCGATGGCGGGGATAATCTCGTCGGCGATTTCGGAATGCGAGAGACCACCAAGCCCCGGCGAGACGAAACGGTGCGTCGGATCAGCGGAGGACATGATCGATTTCGCCACGTCAATGCTTGGACACGGCGTTGTGGTGAGGACGACAGAGAATGTCGTCGGGTCAAAGAAGAAGATCGTGATCGGGAAAGTCAAAGGAATCAACGGTGGAGATCTAACGAGAGCGGTTTCGTGTCATCAGAGTCTGTACCCGTATCTATTGTATTATTGTCATTCGGTACCTAAGGTTCGGGTCTACGAAGCGGATCTTCTTGACCGGAAGAGTTTAGAGAAGATTAACCATGGTATTGCCATTTGTCACATTGACACGTCAGCGTGGAGTGCAAGTCATGGAGCGTTTTTGGCTCTAGGCTCGGGTCCGGGTAGGATTGAAGTTTGCCATTGGATCTTTGAGAATGATATGACGTGGACTACTGTTGATTAATGTCTTTGGTCAGCTTTTGCCGTTTGGATAATATTTATTACTGAGTTTTTGCTTCATCGTTTTTTTTCTTCATTTTGCGATTTTTTTCTCCCATTTTCTTCTTAAAGCTTCCATTTTCGTTTTATAGTATATTCGTAAAACCAAAATTGAAGTTGAGAGAGTCAGGACATGATTATTTGCTTTTAACATGAAAATAGTTCTTGTATTGTTTAAAATAGGATCACGTGATCTGCAAGATTCAGACTGATGTTGAAAACAAAAATCAGTTTCTTGCTTGCCAAGCATTCATCACATCTATCGTATCCGCCTGCAACACTATCGTTTGCCAGCTTATGGAGTCTGTTTAGCCGATACACAAAAGGTGCATATTGTCTCATGTGTATAGATCTCATAATTCAAAGGGTTTGTGTGTGCTGTCTCCAAGGTGCATATTATCGCATGTGTATAGTCTCATAATATTTCCACAATTTTTTTCCATTCAAGTCAGAAGACTTTTTCAACCTGCATACCCTCAAAAAATTTCTCTTCTAAGTTTTATTCTCTGGCAACAAAATTTTCATGAAACTATAAGATTCTTTTTTTTTTTTTTTAACTATAAGATTCTTACCCGGTGCAAATAATCTCACTCAAAGAAATATAGCTCACTTGCTCGATCTTTAGCAGTTTTCTCAACGTATAGAGTCTTTTGAAAACTAGGAGAAAGGGAAACGACCCTAAAACTCAGACCTAAACCCTCTTCAACTCATGCGAAAACACCAATATATGATACCACATGACATCATCTATACTTATTATGTAGTGACAGTGTTACTTCCATGACGTAATTGCTCTCAAAATTAAGCATATTGTCATGGCAGAATAGATTGCATCGGCTACAGCCTCAATATGAAGAAGAAATACTAATCTCTGGCTTCTCCAAGTGGTCGGTCTAGCATCAGGTCGGATAGATTCAGAGAAATGGGCTTTGATTTGTTTTTTTAGATTGAGCTAACTAAAACGATGACGTATGTGGCATTACATTAGTGTGTTGAGCTTAGAAACGGCAACGTATAGAGCGTGTGAGGTTGTTTATTTCTATCCCATATCGCTAATTTACAGGGCAGTCGTGTTGTTTATATAGCGAAGAGAAGAAGGTGTAGGTCACGACCTTACTTGAACAGGATCTGTTCTATAGGCTCGTACCTCTGTTTCCTTGATTTCTAAGGAGACAGGCCCTCAATCCTGGTTGATGAATCATGGCCGTGCGATTTGAGTGTGATTAACGGTTCTGATTCTCCTCGGAGTCTCCGGACTGTAGAGGATCGCTATCCGGTTAGATCTTGATCTCTCCGGAGTGGTCGCACGGTTGTCTGACAGGCTTCCCTTTTTTTTTCTACCCGCTCTTGGTGTTCTTCTTTGGGTTCCCACCGAGAAGAAAGGATTACAGCTTTGGTTGATGCCTACTACATTCTAAGTTTCTAACGTTGTATTTACTGGCCAAGACAAGTTAACAGTTTTGTTTCTTTTTTGTCATTTTCATAACAGATTTCGACAATATTGCAGGTCCCGCTACACGCTACCACAGACAAGTACCGTGAAGACCACAAGCCGCAGGGATATTAGAGTGTGATGTAATTGTAATGAAAGCTAAATAAAGAGATAGAGTGAAATATAAGATATGATATGCAATATTCATCTCTTTGTACGCTTTGGCGGATTCAAATTCATATAGTCGTCAGCTTCTTCTTGGCCAGAAAATTCGCTGAACTCATGCTGGTTATTGCTACCATTGGTGATCGAACTCCACAGGCACTTCACTTCCAGGTAAACAAGCCCAGCCTTGAGTTGTTAAAATTGCTGTCCGTGCTTTTCGGTCCAGTTTGAAGCAGTTCGTGTAATTGAGTTGCGTGTATGGAGTGTCATAAGGACCAGTGAGTCCCTCCTTTGATTCATAATCTTCCCTGATCGAATCTGGGAGTGATTTGAATTTTCTGCAGCTGTTAAGATAGAGTTCTGCCTGCTGGAGATTGTTCTTGAAGTATGGAATCCTCTGCTCACCAATGTTGCTTAGGTGTAGATGTCTTACACTTTGGGGAAGATGTGTTAATGACTTTAGCTTTCCTTTGCTGGTTATGGTAAGAACACGCAGACGAGACCACAGCCTAATCGACTCAAGCACTTGTTCTAGTTCCTGGACTGAGATAGAGAACTGTGAGACGTTCATAGAGATGTCTCGAAAGTTTCTCAATCTTTGGCATGCAGTCATATGAACTGATACAAGAGATGCCAAGTTCATGTGAGCTGGAATGACTTCTAGCTTTGTGCAGGCAAACATGCTCAACGCTTTTAGTTTGTGAAGATTTGAAAAAGAGGATGGAATCTCTACCATCTTCTTGAGATTTTCTCTCTCGAGATTTGTTGCATTTGCTGGGAGCTCTTTTAAATGACAAGACATTGACAAATCCATCTTCTTGAGATTTGTAAGCAGCTGAAACCAAAACCAAACACCAAACAAAAGAGAGAAAACCATCAAAAATGAAAAGAAAGTACACATTCATATTTATATCTCTATAATATTATTTGAGAAGTCATGTGTTGCTATTAGAGTGATCAATTACAAAGTTAAACTAATGAATTATAAATTATACATATTTATCATTATTTTTTTAAAACTAATAAACTACTAATAGGGTTTTTAATTTTGATTTCATTTTTTTTTTATTTTTTGTAAAACTACATAAATAATAAAAACACAATATCTAAATATACATATATTATACATATTATTTAACTTTATTTTTTCATATTTTTATACAACATAATTAAAAAAGAAATATTTTTATAACAAAAAGGCAATATTTAAATTTTAAGTAATATAAATTTTTATATACAAAGCATAGTTGTGCAATTTTAAGGTATTTTTCTTTTAAAGAAATAATATATTTGCAGATTAAAATTTAAAATAAAAAATCAATGTAAAATTAATCAATTTTAATCTAATTAGAAAATATGTGTGATTCCATTTTAGATGAATAAATGCAACTCAATATACTCAAACAATGAGTAAGTAAATTAATAATGATTTCTATAATCAAATTCAGAAGCATAATTAAGCCAACACCGTATTATTACTTAGCTGTTTTGTATGCATGTAAATTATAATCGACTTACAACTAATAAATAAGTGAAAAAATATTGTTAGCAAATTATTTTTGATATAAGTCATTATATACATACATAATTGTTCAAAACATTATTGGTAGCTAAAATCTTGCTATATTTTTCATCCTAATTTTTTGAAATCAATTATATCATAGTAAATTAATTTAATTTTTTACTTTTAACACCAACATTCAATTTTTTTTATATTTTACAAATATAGACTTGTTTTCATTTTTTGTATATGGAAATATGTTTTTATTAGTAAATAAAAGAAAATAATAATATGAAATAAAAACAAGGTATTAAATTTTCCTACACAAAAACCAATGTATAGCGCAAAGTTGAATGGATGTTGAATTATTAATAAAAATAAAAATTATTAAAATTATGCCATTTTAGGTATTTAAGTTAATTAGAATCCAAAATTATACTAACATATTGTTGTAAATTTATAAAAGATAAAAATATGAATGAAAAATGGTTGGGATATGGTGTTGATTTTATCAAACAAAACTATTTTATTCTCTATAAAAATGATCATGCTTACTTTAATTTGAAATAATATAAAAATAATTATTAGTTGGTAAAATAAAGTGTTGAATTTTATTAAACAAAATCGTTGTAATTGATAAAAATTGAATGTGTGTTGATTTATTAGATGGAAGGAATAAATCATGATGTGATGTTTTAAAAGGTGAAAATAGGGTGTTGAATTTTGAAACCATTGTGGAGTTGTCAAAATTTAGTTACATGTATTAAAAGTTAAAATTATAGTCTAGATTACTTACAATTGATGTGTTGAATAATATGTTCAACAGTTGAATCACTAAAATAAAAATGTTGAATAATGAAAATTGATTATGCAGATTATTTGATGTTGAAAGCATTCAACACTTTAAATGATGATGAATTTTATTCAAACTAAATGTAACTTTGTGCTCATAATACTTTGAATATGTACGTCGACGATCTATGTGTTAGTATGGATATGGTCTCTAGACTCTCTAGTAAAAAGCTGGGCCATCCCAAAGTCAGATATTTTGGAGATTATCGTTGTGTTTTAAGTTATTGTTGATGGTCTTGAAATACAAATGTTAATGAAGATATAGACAGTCCTCTTTTGATTCCTTGAGTGATGGTGTGTCACTATGTTTTATCTGCCAAGTAAGCTTAGAATCTTTTATATGTGATTGAATTAACTTATGTCTGTAAAATAACATTTAATTATTCTCAAAAAGTTCAATGTAAGAAAATTTATACCAACCAAAAGAGATATAAATACAGGCAATGTTTATGATACTCGAAGACCACAATATATGTTCTTCTCCGTGTTAGTAATATGAAGATGAACTAAATTTAGTATATAAATAAAATTTACAGCAAAATCAGTTCTGTAAGCTAACCTCCCATGCCAACACTCCAAAGATATAAGACATATTGCTCTAAATTCCCTACCAACACTTTAAAGATATTAAAGAATATTAGACTATTTAAGATCACTATTTACAATGGGATTGGTGAAAATTCAATTCAATTGATAGCTATAATGGGGTTGTTAAAAAAGATGTTGAATACTGTGTATATTAAATTATGTTCAGTAGATTCAACATGTTGTGTTAAAAAAAAAAGATTCAACATGTTGAATTTATTTAACAGAAGGGAGAGACAATGTCACATGTCATGTTGTCACTGGTAGCTAAAATTTTGATATATTTTATCCTAATTTTTAATCAATTATATCATGGAAAAATATTTAATTTTTTTACTTTTAACAAAAAATCATTAAGTTTACAAATATATACTTGTTTCATTTTGTTTTTATATGGACAAAATGTTTTAGTTAATGCAGAAAAGAAAATAATAGTATAAAACAGAATAATGGGATAATGTGCTAAATTTTATCAAACAAAAACCAATGTATAGTGTAAAAAGGAATGAATATTGAACCATTACAAATAAAAAATTAAATGAAACTATAATAAATTATGTTATTTTAGTTATTTAATTGAATTACAATCCAAAATTATTATTAATATGTTGCTGTTAAATAAAGTGAGTATTGAATAATTATGTCAAAGAAAGAGAAGATGAATTAGGTTATTAAAAAAAAGAGATGTTGAATTTGAAAACTATTGTACATGATCACTATAACGAGCATGTTGAATAAATAAATTTGAAGTATTATTTGTTTACATATAGAGTTTAGAAACGGCAACGTATAGAGCGTGTGAGGTTGTTTATTTCTATCCCATATCGCTAATTTACAGGGCAGTCGTGTTGTTTATATAGCGAAAAGAAGAAAGTGTTTGTCACGACCTTACTTGAACAGGATCTGTTCTATAGGCTCGTACCTCTGTATCCTTGATTTCTAAGGAGACAGGCCCTCAATTCTGGTTGATGAATCATGGCCGTGCGATTTGAGTGTGATTAACGGTTCCGATTCTCCTCGGAGTCTCCGCACTGTAGAGGATCGCTATCCGGTTAGATCTTGATCTCTCCGGAGTGGTCGCACGGTTGTCTGACAGGCTTCCCTTTTTGGTTCTTCTGTATTTCTACTTTTAGTTTCTCATGTTTTTCACCTATAACTTTTGCTACTGCAAAAACAAACCCTGTCGTTGCGTTCAATTAATCGTTGTCTTCTCCTCACCGACCATGAATCCTTCTGATTTCTGCGAATTTATGTGACTGCCAGAACCTCTCTACGTTTCTACTATATGTATTTGTGTTGTGATGGGGGCAATGAATGCTACTCCTTGGGCATATTTTCTCTGTAACTAATGCGTAATGCTACTTTGAAGATTGAGCTATTGCTCTGAAGCTGAAATGGGGGCAGTTAAGGGTAGCTGGGAGATGTGTCCTCAAGAATTAATAATGACACTTTGTGGACTGAGCTATAGCCAACTTTGGGACAGATGTCAGAAAGAAAACATCTTTGTTATATAAACTCCATTCGAAAATTTAAAGTTATCTTTTTAGCTGTCTTACGAATCGCAGATGCAGTAATGATTTTCATGATGGTTTTGAGTTCAGTATGTATCCTTTGACGTTCCAACTCATTCAGACAATCCTGGAATTCCTTAGTTCAAAGAGGACTTATGCAACCCTCTCTATGTTTTTAGAGGCTAAGAGCAGATCATTTTGAAATCGGTTTTGTGTGGTGATATCTGAGAGACTTGTGCGAAAAAAATTTAGTTCCAAAAGGTACAGGGCTAAGTCTGTTTTTTATAAGAATTAAGTTTAGGTTAAACGTTGAGAAATCCTGGTTTGGTGCTTATGTGTTCTTCAAAATAATTTAGCTAGAGGGGTTTGAGACTGATCAGTTTTCCATCTTATAGTATAAGAACCTGTTTGGTATACGAAAGCTAGTATGTTTGTTTTTTTGTCAACAGGAAAGCTAGTATGTTTGTAAGTAGCTTTCAAAGCATAAGCCTCGATAGAGTTTATGAGAGTCAATGCTGAGTTATTGGTTTCGTTCACAGATAAGGCTTTCATACTCGAGTTTGGAACATTCTTCTTTGTCCTAGTACACTCTTGATCATACCCTTCATTAACTGATTTTAATTGTTATTTAATTATGTAGTTCATAATTCTAAAAATTTATTGTGCTGAGAATAGACGAGTTGTATACGACACATGTTATGACTTCCGTGTTGTTTTGTGAGAAGGAGAGTTTTGTGGTTGCAATCTAAAGCTGAGATAGGTAGCACCAGTGGTCTGTTCTCCCATCCAGGTATGATTCCGGCTGCATCACAATCCTCTGATTTCTTGGATGTGATTTGGCTTTATGACTGATCTCACTGGATTGTGTTTTTTTTTTTATATTATTTTTGTCGTGGCTGTTGTGAGACTTTGTTGCATTGACTTGTTACTGACTAAAAAAGAATGGAAAAACAAAAGTAACTAAAGAGCATACACTCACATGTATATCTTTTGTTTTGGGTATAGTCATATTTAAACTTTGTATGAGAGGCTTGAAGCTATATATAACCAGGCGACACATGATTAACTTGAAAATCATATAGTAAACAATAAAGGTCCTACAAAATGATGACATTAATTAGATAGTAGATGCAAAGGTCATACTAGAAAAAAAAACCAGTCTCGTGATCAGAGATTTCGTATACAGGAACAAACCAGAAACTCTTAAAGAATGGAACATCTAATGATGTTTGTGTACCTGTTGCAAGATCAAACACACCACAGTTAGTTGTTCTGCTATAACGATCACTAGGGAAAATATCATCTTCATCACCACCGAAACAGATTGTGTCACTCTTGATTCCCCAACCATTGACATCTTTGATTGGTGCTTTTATTCCGACTCCATGACCAAATATCAACATCTCACCTCCAAGAGAATAGACTCTCTCCCAGCTACCATTATCTAAATTCATCTTGTAGACGTTAAAGGAACGGTTCAATATCTCATCTACACACCTATTGTTTACTCCTTTGAAGGTCACAACGATGAAAAGCTCCCCTGAGCTCGTTATCACTACACTCTTAGGATGCGAATCATCGATGTGAAACGGATGGTTATGATACGGGTTTCCTTGGACGAGCAAATCTCCAGATAAAAAATCAAGAATCTCGATGCACCTATCGAACGTATACACATAAAGTTTGCCATCTTTATACGTCACGTACGCACATTCTATGCCTATATGACACAGCCACTTAACATCTCCGTTCTTGCATGAGAACAAGCAGCCTTGTTTGGAACTGCAAGCTACAACATAATCCCTCGTTCTCTCGTTTATCCAAAGACAAGAAGACGAGTTTTCGATGGTAAGACGCCGACACACAGGAAGATTGATCCTCTCGCGAGTAAACACGTTCTGAAGATAAAGATTCAGAGCAGAACGTCCAATAAGGAGCCAGTTGCTGCAACTAGCCATAACATGGGTTTTAATTAAGTCAAGTTGGGGGTGTCCGATCTCGTAAATATTGTCTTCTCCTGGGTCGAACAACAAGGTAGAATCTTCGTCGAATAAAATTCGCCATGGATACGCATACGCAGTTGGCACACAGGTGGTCGAAACGGAATACCAGTCTGAACAAACGGTTCTCGATCGATAAAAGTCTTTCGAGATTATTAAGCGTCCGAAGATCGATCGCAAAAGATCGGGACATAACTTGGACCAATCAGAACGAGTTTCAGACATTATCGTCTCTTATCAATCCGGTTTCTTGGAGTAGCTGGTAGCTACTATATAAGGGTTTGGTTTTGAACACTAAAGAATTAGAAATAAATACTCAATTTTTTAAAAAAATATATATACATATCTATTCTTAAAATATAAACTAAAATAAACAAAATTGCTTATCCAAATTTTATCTTAATTAAATTAAAATTTACATTGGTAACAAAATAATAAAATTTAAACTATTAACAATTTTTATTGCTGAATGAAAAGGAGAAAATTTCACTAAATTAAATAGAAAATAAATAGAAGGATTTGATTTAAAAAGGAAAAGGAGAGATAATGGTTAGTGTGTCGACGACAATGAGGCGGCTGGGAATCATCAATTCCGCCGTCGTCACTCCGACGCTATCAACGGCGTCTTTCGCCAGAACCCTAACACTACCCTCGCCCCTCCGCAATCACTGCCTTACTAATTCCATTTCTTTCCTCAAATCCCGAAGCCTCGTCTCCTCCTTTTCTTCTTCTTCTTCTTCTTCTTCTTCGTCGGCAGCTTATCTTCCCGCACTTGACGACTTCCCATCAACTAAAGGTAAGTCCTTTGATTCAAGGGCTGGTTGGGGCTCACTGTCGCTGAGAAATGTAGTAACTTTCGATGACTAAATAGGTTCTGTGGCGGTGAGAGATGATAACAAGAAGGTGATCTTGAAGGGTATGAGTTATGCTTCGCTCCAAGTACGTTTTCTTCAATCTAAATTGGTTTGAATTGAATCTGCTTTGATTTTGGAATTGAATAGATTTCTACTTGTAGGAATGGGTTGAATCGCATGGGTTTCGACCCGGTCAAGCTATGATGCTGTGGAAGAGGTTATACAAGGACAACATATGGGCACAAGACGCTGATCAGCTCCAAGGTTTTGTCTACTACTCTGATGGTTTTGTGTTTCAGTAATGCTGGTTTGATTCCAGTTTATGCTTTCTTTCTTGTAGGCCTGAACAAAGATTTCAAGAGAATGATTGGTGAGCATGCTGAGTTTGGGGCATTGTCGTTTAAGGATGTTCGTTCGGCCTCAGATGGAACTAGGAAGGTGAATAAATGGTTAAAAAAACAAGTATTTTGAAATCATTGACTGTTATATCTCAGTGAGCTTTTGGGGATTGATTCATAACTCGCAGGATGTTGCAGATTCTGTTCACGTTGGATGATGGGCTTGTGATCGAGACTGTTGTTATACCTTGTGATCGTGGCAGGACAACGGTTTGTGTTTCGAGCCAAGTGGGTTGTGCCATGAATTGTCAGTTCTGCTACACTGGCAGGTAAAAAGCCAGAATGAAAGATATTATCTTGAGCTGCTTACTTACTCGGTTTTCGAGTCCTGGTGTAATGTATGTAAGCTTATGATAAGCTGCTTATCTGATTTTTGCAGGATGGGTTTGAAGAGAAATCTCACTGCTGCTGAGATTGTTGAGCAGGCTGTTTACGCTAGGAGATTGCTTTCCCATGAAGTTGGGTCAATAACAAATGTCGTGTTTATGGTAAGCATGAAGCCATATACTTGTGTCGCTGTTAAGGTCTACAGTTTCTCATGGAGCTTGTATGTTGTTATTTAAGGGAATGGGAGAGCCATTTCACAATATTGACAATGTCATCAAAGCTGCAAACATAATGGTAGATGAGAATGGACTTCACTTTAGTCCACGCAAGGTCACAGTCTCGACCAGTGGCCTTGTTCCTCAGCTGAAGCGTTTTCTCCGTGAATGTAATTGCGCTTTGGCTGTCAGTCTTAATGCAACAACCGATGAGGTTTCTCCTTAACTCTAGTCTCTTTTTAAACAGTCATCATTTCTTGATCTATGATCTGACCTCATTGAATCTTGCAGGTTAGAAACTGGATCATGCCCATCAACAGGAAATACAAGTTATCTTTGCTCCTTGAGACGCTCAGAGAAGAACTCAGTTCAAGGCACAAGTACAAAGTGTTGTTCGAGTACGTGATGCTCCAAGGAGTGAATGACAGGTAACCATCATTGTTGAGCTTTAATTCTGAAACCATCATGAACTAGAAGCTCTCTGAATGTGCAGCATGGAAGATGCAAGGAGGCTAGTGGAGCTTGTGCAGGGGATTCCATGCAAGATCAACCTTATTCAATTCAACCCACACAGTGGTTCTCAGTTCATACAGACCGATGAAGACAAGATGATCAAGTTCCGTAACGTTCTGGCTGAAGGAGGCTGCACTGTTTTAATGCGGTTTAGCCGAGGCAACGATCAAATGGCAGCATGTGGGCAGCTTGGCATGCTTGGTGCTATTCAGGCACCAGTGATGAAGGTGCCTGAGCAGTTCCGCACCGCTCTAAAAGCATCTGTTTGATCTTTCAGATTTCTAAGATTAGAGCAAAAGATGTACTACATCTCCATGTTGTGAAATAACATTGATTAGATTTCAATTTTAAGTTTTTTCTTCAGAAGTTCTTTAACAATTTTAAATGTCAGTTTCAATTTTTTTTCATCTTCAAGGTTTTTTTAACAATATAACTTCGAGAAAACTGGTAACTACAATGATGAGACGACGTCTATACAACTAAAACTTCTGTTAAGGCGGTGAGCAATCTCTTGACTTGGATGCTGCATTGTCATCAGATGTTTTGTTTGTTAGGCATGCATCTGTCTGGTCATTGTGGCTATCAGTCTGGTCACTGACACAGAAAAGGTCGATGAGTGTGTTTAGAATTTCGGTTCTCAGAGCAGAGGCTTCATCAGGTTTGAACCACTTCTTGTCGAACTGAATGAATCAAAGCACAAACCTTAATAAAAGGCTAAGAAGGTATAATGATTTGGTACTAGGAACGAATTTGAGATCACTCACCATTCCAAGATCTTTCCTTTTTAGCCTCTCAGGAGCCTCTTCAATGAACCGCTTGATAAAGAAGAGAACAAACGGGCCACAGTCAAAATCGTTCTTCTGTTGTGGAACCTGTTACACAAAGAGAATACCTTAAAGACATATTGATATGATACTTTGTGTGTTTCTCCTACAATCATGGGACTATCAAAGGTAAAAGACTGACCTTTATATCAGCTTCGCTAATCCTGCGCGGAAGGTTTCTCCACAGTTTCTCTGAGATCGGTAGATTCGATGAATAATCATCATCCTTATTCAAAAAGTTCCATTCATCTTTTAGAAACCTGCACAATGTTGACATATATGCCTCTCTGTCAATGTATAGAAACCATATGCGCATAAAAGGGACAAGCATGTGAAAAGAGGTTTCCATACCTTTTTACATTCTCAACAATTGATTTTTTCGGATGAACTCCTAATGAATCAAGGTGAAGTATGGTCAATCCGGATTCGTCTTCCTTGTCAGGGATGCAAACTATTATAAGGCTCCAATGGACACTGAGACATCACAGTAAATACATAGATTAACTAGCAATCTACAGATTTTGATTTTGGTTTTCATAAAGTTTTTGTAAGACTTACTCCTCATGTATTGGTATGAATATATAAGCCTTACGGAATAAATCAATACCCTTCCACCACCGCCTGAGCCTAACAAAAGAGGCATCCTTGTCATTTCCCTATTTTTATTGAAATGAAAAAGACAATGATTTAAAATGCAGCAATAAAGATTAAACTGTGAATCATGCAAACCAAACACAGTGCACTAGAGACAACCATTGATCACCTTGTTTGTAACAGCGTCACAGAGCTTCTTGTAGAAATAGGTGTTGAAGAAGTGACAACCGGTAGATACCTGCTGTTGCTGCAAGAACCTACCCAAAGAAAAAGGAGACAGTGAAAACATTATTTTTTGCACAAAACTCGTTATACACTTATTTAGTGAAAAATGATTGCAAGTACAATACAAGACACCTGATGTAGAAATTCATGACTGGAGAGTTAAGAAATTCTTGAGGTGCAAGGCATTCAAGATCTTTACGACAAACTTGAACAAAGTGCGGATCATCACTGGATCACCAGATGGAGTCACGAGAAGAAACAGTATCGAGAGTGATGTAAGTGAAGAGAAACATTATCGAGAGTTATGGTAAGTAAGGTGATATCAATCTTGACATAAATTTACCTTGATGGGTAGCATATATCTTCCTGCAAGCTGCATGGTTCATCAAACACTAGGTTATGTAAAGCTGAAATGGCAACTTAATGAAGATAAAACAGAGCAGCGTTTACCCTTCAGGCAGTTCAACTGTTTGATCTGCCACCGTTGAAGGCTGAGGTTCTTCTTCGTCTATGTTAATCACTGAATCTTCTACTTCCTACAGTTTTCCGGAGGATATTATGAGTCAGTCACCATGGCCAGTGTGTTAGTGTAAAGAGAGTATTAGATAAACCAAAGAAATGCTACAGCCAAGTAGGAAGCTTTTCCCGGCAAACTTAAATCTTTTTTATAAACAGCTAGAGTTACCTAGAGAGCAATAATCAGATTGAAAAATTGAAGTCTTTTAATAAAATGCAATATATGAGGTAGCAGTAAGCAAGAAGTGCTACCTTACGGCGCTTTGAACTCTGTGATGGATATTCTTCCCAAGACCACTCCCTGCAAGAAAAAGAAGTTGAGAGAGTTTACAACTCATTATCTTGTGTACTTGAGAACTCCTTGAAAAAGAGAAAAGAAACATTTGGAAAAAGAGAAAAGAAACGGACTTAGGAGTATCATCATGGCCATTGGAGTCATCATCAAGCAGGGAGTATTCCTTGTGCTTTTTCTTCCCATAAGATTCCTTTGACTTGTTATTCCCTTTCGACCCTTGATTAAACTTCTTTTCACGGTACTCAGCTTCCACTGCATTTGACAAAAGCCGCCATTGGCTCTTCTTCCTCGTCACAATTTTTTTCTCAGCCCTGGGTTTCACACTTTCACATCCTAAATCTTCTAGCTCTTCAGAAAATGCTGCTTTGGTTGACTGAGTATCCTCCTGTTGAACAAAGATTATAAAGTTGAATCAAAAAGTAACACACAAATATTAAAAGTCATAGTGTAGTAGAATCTCCATACCTTGGGTTTACTGAAAACAGCAGCAAATGTTGACCGTGAGACTTCTTCTTTTGAGTCTCTGTTCCCTTGTCTAGAGGCTACTGTTGAAGCTGCATTCCCTCCCCCAAATACATCTGAACCTATGTCAAAAAAGGTAAACTGGGAGATCAATCCTCTAAAAACCATAAAGAATCAGACTTTTGAGCTTCATTAATGAGAAGATAATACTCCCAAGAAAGGGTCCTAATAGTTACTTGAGCTTAACCAAACTTAACATTGTCTAAGATGGAACAAGGTACCTGAGGTAGTCGCATGCATGAGCTTCGAACTTCTCTCCGCATCCTGCAAAAGTGAAAGAGTCATATACACACACACACTCTTCTTGTAAAAGATAAAGTTTTGGCCACAACCCAACACTGTAACATCGATAAGGATCCAAAAAAAAAGACAAGACAGAATTAAAAAAAAAAAAATCAAGCTACTTGTAATGAGAATGCGAACCATATTGGAGCGGTGTAACACCCTGCGTTGCTTCTCTGCCTCGAGGCTAGCGATACTGAGACGGATCTTCTCGCCATTGTCGGGTAGATGCGGACCTAATTTCACGAGGTGCGATTTGTTACGCTCCAGCTGCTCGTCGAGCGAGCGATCGGTTAGGTCTCTGTGACAGTCCATCTGATCGCCGGAGAGAGAAGAAGATGACGATGACGGCGGGTGAGGTTTGGTGTTGACAATCAGCAGCTCCGGCACTTGACGTTCCTTTCCTCCGCCGCCGCGGCTGTCGTCTTCGTCTTCCAGCACCGAATTCCAGTCGATCTTAAAGGCTTTCTTCGCTGAAGAATCTGACTGCTCTTCTACTTCGTGTTTCCTCTTCGTCATTCCCAAACCGGAGTTTTTTTTTTTCTTTTCTTTTATTAATGGCACATTATTGTCTTCTGTTCAGAATTTTCACTCTGTTTTCTTTTCCAGATTCTCACTATTCCCAAATATTTTTTTTTTTACTTTTTTTTTTGTAAGTTTTTGACCCCAATTTTTTTTGGTCAAATGATTATTACCAAAAGCCCAAATTCAGTACTAAGAAGGCCCAGATACATTGAAAGACTAGGGGGGAAGAGAGAAAGCGTGACAAGATTTTGCCATTCACGATCGAACAATCTCCTATACATTATTTATAAAGTGATTTATTTGGAGTTTAAAGAATATATGACATGATATCAGTTTAATATAATATGTAAAATTTCACTGGAAAATTTAAATGTGTCATAAACCTTGACATTTTTAACTATAACATTTGTTCTGTTAAAATACATCTCCAAGTGTAATTTTTTTTCTTGAAACTTGATCAACTAAACATATATAATGGAATCACTGTCGATAATCAAATTTTATGTTGATGCTCTTTTTCTTTGAGACCAAGTCTTACATGGGCTAGACACCATTTGGTCAGTACTCAGTAGTGAGAAGTGTGTGTTTGCTCCTTATGTTGAAAATCATGTGTGTTCTGTCATGCGAAACTGTTAATTTCAAAATCCTGTTCATAACTCTCCATGAAGAAAGATAAACGTAGTTTCCAGGAAGTACAGTTGGTTGGATCTTGAGAGTTTTTCTAACGTATAAGCCTGAGTTTTGCTTTGTTTTTTGTTTTTGTTGGTAGCTATTGAAGCTGATGTATCAAGCACCAGTAACAGCAGGATACGACCAGAGCCTGTGGAGCAGAATCGGGAAGGACGGTGAATCCGATGATCCAACGTTACGCTCCCTTCTTGAATATTCCGGTGACTGCCGCTCAGAGATGGTGGTTCAGGTGAAGAACAAACAAAATGCAGAGGTGACTTTTTTAGCTTTTGACAGTCATGTTAATGTTTCAGCCGTCAGCGCAAAGTATAATCTTCTTCTCTTTGTACGTTTATTGGTTATGAAATATTACTGTTGCTACTAAAGATTTTTGTCTTTCTTTTTTGGTTACTAATTCTCGAGTAGACCACATTTCCCTTTTGCAGAGTAAGATTTATGGTTTTTGATTACATGAGTGGGTGACTGGTGGAGCTTTGCATTATCGGGTAAACGGCAGAATTTCTAAAGTGTGTAGTTTCAGACTTGCCTACTCTTTAGCCAACGATTTAGCTATTTGGCGGTTATCGTCGCATAATATTAACAATGAAGAAGAAACTCTAGGAAGTGGTTCCTAGCACAAACAAAATCATGATGAAGATTAGCACCAAGTGAGTTATTTAGGTACATAGAGGTGCTTTTAACAATCTCACCCACAAGAAGAAACATAAAGCCGACAAAACGATCTTAGAAAACGAACATAACAAGAGATAGTTGATCTAATGATCTAAAACTAACTCACACTCCCTTTCCCCAGTGTTTCTTCAGTTCTCAGCACCATACGAGTTCGACGATATGAGGCTCTCCACATAAGTATCAGCCTGGAACTTGATTACGGCCCCGCGAATTCCCAGATTCCTCGATTCATTGGTCTTGAAATTGTACAACACCATGTCTGTATCAGTCACCATAAGAACCTCCATATTGTTCTTAGTCGAACACACCAGTCTCATCGACCTGCACATCAAGCTGATCCGGGTCCTGCTCCATGAACTTGCTACACCGTACTCATTCATCACCCATATATCAACATTATCCACCTCGTTGCAAATATTGACCACACATAGACGTCCACTGAAATTTCCAACATATTTATTGTTAAGAGGATAATCCTCCTCCTGAGCTTTCACAGGCAATGGCATCTCTCGAAACTCCTCGGTTATAAGATCAAACGCTAAGACAACTCTCCTGTTACGCTCAACCCGATGAGGATTGAACAACCAATGGACCGCACCGTTAACGTTCACACCCGGAAAGAAGCCACCATCCTTGTATCCATATTGTATTGTGCCACCAGCGACTTAACCTTGATATAAACTTTAGCCATGGCCCAATTAAAAGTATAGCCCATTTAATTAACTAGGCTTAAGAGCTCCGGAAAGACCAATCAGGGAAGTCGATATCGAAGACAATAACTAGGTGGGGGTGGGTGTTGCTGACCTTTATAGTCGTTAGATCGGACGGTTGTTCTATCTTTTGCGACTCTTACATACTCCTTTTCAAGAATATAATTAGTAAAAAATGAATGGGTTAACAAAAAAAAAGAACTACCTGGATTAATTGGAATATCTTCGTAGCTCTATTGTCAACACTTTCTTCTTCTTCGGATGGAATGTTGTTTAAATCAAACAAAATATCAGTCTCATAATTTTGAACTGAGACATTTAAGTCAAAATCAGAAGCCACAGGAAAGAATGAGTGATCATTTTTTTTTGGTTGGAAGCTAAAATAAGCATTTACTTGACAAAGTTTCATTTTGGCTTCTATTGTAAAATTTTGACTTTTTAGTTTAAATTAGTAATACAAAAGTTGGCTCCAAAGTTATGTTGTAAATATTTTTTTAAAAACTTTGAAGTGTGATTTTGTTATTCCTTTTAGTTTTAGTTTATTTTTTATATTCTTCTTAATAGTTAGATCTCTCACTCTAATTAAACGTTTGCAGACAAAATGAATGTGATATAAACAAAAGAACGTTTTGTGCTTGCTGTTTTTAAAAAGATAAAAATGCTTTAATCTGTGTCATTTTAAGCAAAACTATCTATATACTGAAGCGAAATAAAATGCTTTGGTGTGGCATCACCAAGATGCAAATCCAGACTTTGGTTCTTGTCAAGCCAAAGAACTACCGGATCATCTAGAAACCGTTCTTGTGAATGAACCGGTTGTTTTTAACAGAGGCCACCAGATCGTTGAATTTTAAGCCTCAGATGTACGATTTTATCAGTTATTTAATGTCCTTGTATTCATTGCATTGCATCTTTTATTTAGTTCTGAAATGGTTTCTATGGTGTAACAGGGAGTAACCAATTAGGTCTGGTCATCGGGAAAGTTCTTAGCTGAATGCTTGAAGAATGAAAGGGACCAGAGTTTTTGGTATGCATAGGTGATGACAGATCAGACGAGGAGATGTTTGAGAGCATAACAACAACAACCCTCCCGGCTCAGTCACTGTCAATGTCTACAGAGATATGTGCCTGCACGGTGGGAAGAAAACCGAGCAAAGGCAAGAGCTTCCTGGATGAAGTAAGCGACGTGGTGAAGTTGCTTCAAGGACTTTCTAACACTTGGAGACCAAAGCTTAGGTACCCTTCTCATCTCAGAGTCTCCTTCGAAAGCGTGGGTCTGAGTATATCACCTAGTTGTTTAGCTGAAAACTGTGAACTGAATCATGGAAGGAAACATGATTCGTACATAGAAAAACATGTAACTGAGGCTTATTTATAGTCAGGTTTTGGTACATGTATATAATCATTTAAGACTTGTGAGCAAGAGACGAGCTCGCTTTTGCTATGAATCTACATGTTTTCTTTATTTGAACAGTACCAACTCTTTTTTTTTTGTACAGAGCTATTGCTACCGTACCAGCACATTTACAAACCAAAATACAACGGAAAGTGAAAAGTGTAGATCATGTAAATAGGGATAGCATTATTTTAATCTTAGACTAAATAACCTAATGCTCAAGTCACGTGCACTGCCTGGAATTCACGAATAGGAAAACCATCTTGAGATAATAAAAAACAAAAGAATGAGCTCAGTATCAGGGCTAGAATATCATCCGTTATATCAGAAGTCTGCGAAGGACCCAACCATCGCTTAAGCACCAAATCCTCATCGCTCTATCTGCACCAGCCGGTAATCGAACCCGGGTCTGTACCGTGGCAGGGTACTATTCTACCACTAGACCACTGGTGCTTTGTTCAAAAATGACTTCATTTTGGTTTTACTCACAAAATTTTGCAGCAATTTGGAAAGAGGAGGGAGACTATTTTGTACAAGTACCAAGTTGGTAAGTTTGCTTTGGCTGAGTCTTTCTCCTTTCGCGATTAGCTCTGTTTATATGTTTTTAATCATAACATTTAATTAATGGATTACTCAATGGTTATGATTAAATCATAAAATCACATACTAAATAGATCTACAACACTTGTAAAACTACTATAGTTTACAATGATTTAAATCAGAAAACTCATCGCTCAATCCTGGCGATTTATTGTTGTGATCCTAGATTTGGTGGATTATATTTGTTTTTTTCGAAATTGTGGTTGAGGTCATGGGTGAATCCAAAGAATCCTAGTTATAAAATGGTGCATAAGTGGTAAGGGAAAAAATGAAAATAAAATGTTAATTATCTATCTATTACTATTAAGAAAATGACTCTCTCATTCTAGGCTGCCACGTCACTATATAATGTTACCAGACGTCGACACGTGTCCCTTCTTTTATACACGTTACGTTTCATTAACTAAATTTGAGATTTATGTGGGTTTAGTTGTGGTTTGGGCTTTATATTGTTGTCAATGTACCCAACCCATCTTTTTATACTCTTAACCAGCATCGTTTTAGAAATTAGGACTCATCATCTTTTTTTTTTCTTCTCCGCCGTTGGAGAGATGATGGTGGAGACTAGGCCTGGGCATCCGGGTCCTCGGGTCGGGTTCGGATCGGGTCTTATCGGGTCCGGGTCCTGGAAATTTAGACCCATTTAGATACCCATAATTTTCCGGGTCGGGTCTTGTCGGGTCCGGGTCGGTTCGGGTCTATAATTAAAATACCCATAATTTTCGGATTCGGGTCGGGTCCGGGTCGGGTCCGGGTCGGGTTCGGGTATTTAGGATATAAAAAGGAAATGAAATATTCAAATTCCATCAAATTTAGTCAAAATTTATCATATATATCTAAAATTTTACAAAATAACTTAAAATAAACTATTAATAGTTAAAATAGAACATTTTTAATTCTATATTTTACATTTCAAACTTCATGTTACTTAGAAATGTTACAAAATAATGACAAAGATTGTTAATAAAAAGATATTTTAAAGTTTTTAAGTCGGGTTTGAATCGGTTTTTATCGGGTCGGGTCTATTCGGGTCGGGTTCCTTTCGGGTCCGGGTCTATTCGGGTCGGTTCTTTTCGGGTCCGGGTCCATTCGGGTATGGGTCCATTCGGGTAGAAATTTTTTGGACCCAATAGGTACTTGTAAATTTTCGGTTCGGTTTCGGATCGGGTATTTTCGGGTCGGTTCCGGGTCGGGTTTTCGGATCCATGTTAAAATGTCCAGGCCTAGTGGAGACAGCATAAATAATCTTCTTTGTCGTTCTTTGATACCCCAACAATGGAGAATCGATATACCAACAATGGAGTTTTCGAGATGTTCAATGCAATCTGTAACGCCTGTTAAGAGACAAATCGTTAATGAAGCGACACCAAAGGAATCGACACAAAAGGATTTCCACCTATAAAAAGGTAAGCCTCATCTCTTGAGAATCTTCCTCGCACTTCCAATGGCATTCGAATTTACATTCTCTCTCATTCGAGAGTTTCTCTGAGATTCTAAGTTATGTTGTTGTTCTTTGGAATTCTTACAGTAGATGGATGGATCTAGATCCGGCAGCGTTGGGCCTCCCGGGAAACAACAGGGCTTGAATTGCTTCATCTCAATGGCGGCGAAGAGTTTCGGCTTGATCTTCCATTCATGCCGGTGGTTTCAAGTCGTTGATTGAGCTTCCCCCTACCCAAGCAGTGGAGCTTCTCTATTTCACTGATTCGTCGTTGTCTTCTCAAGTGTAGGCCGACAATTTAGATATCTATACACCGCGGCATCACTCTTACGGGACATTCACTTTTCCTTCTAACTCAGACCTCTCACTAATAAGAAGCAGCAAAACGGAAACGTCTCCGGTGAGACTACTACTATGAGTGTTCATAGTTCAAAGTTCTTCATAGTTCTTGGTAATTCATAGTTCTTCTTATATTCCTTATAACGCAGTGACTGGTTTGTCGATGGGAGGATTTCACCATTTTAAAGGCTTCAGTGAAAGTGACAGTGCTTCAAATTCAACTTACTTTCACAAACAATTAAAATAGCATTCAGGTCTTTTGTAATATATCACAGGGAAGCACATGCACAAATTTGTTTAGACCAAACACGTCTAGGTTAAAGAACATGATTGCTTATCTTTTGCTCTTTAGTGAATTCATAATGATTATCTTTGTCTAAAACACTTGGGGGCATGTGCAGGTTAGAACGTTATATGTGGAGTTGGAATACTTACATTTGTTTGAAGCCTCCAAAGGAGGAGGATTGTTGGGACACCACTGTTTCTTTATGAGTAAGCTTTGTTTATGAGTTCACTACTGTTTCCAAACAGGTTTGTTTTTACTTTCTATCTATCTATCTATCTATCTATCTATCTATCTATCTATCTATCTATCTATCTATCTATCTATCTATCTATCTATCTATCTATCTATCTATCTATCTATCTATCTATCTATCTATCTATCTATCTATCTATCTATCTATCTATCTATCTATCTATCTATCTATCTATCTATCTATCTATCTATCTATCTATCTATCTATCTATCTATCTATCTATCTATCTATCTATCTATCTATCTATCTATCTATCTATCTATCTATCTATCTATCTATCTATCTATCTATCTATCTATCTATATCTATCTATCTATCTATCTATCTATCTATCTATCTATCTATCTATCTATCTATCTATCTATCTATCTATCTATCTACTCTATCTATCTATCTATCTATCTATCTATCTCTCTATCTATCTATCTATCTATCTATCTATCTATCTATCTATCTATCTATCTATCTATCTATCTATCTATCTATCTATCTATCTATCTATCTATCTATCTATCTATCTATCTATCTATCTATCTATCTATCTATCTATCTATCTATCTATCTATCTATCTATCTATCTATCTATCCCTATTTCAACATGCTGCAAGTGGATGATCAGACTCAAAAATCTGTGTGTCCATGACGCAAACATATCTCTGTCTCTGCAGAGCATGATCAGTATGCTAAAGCAAGAAACAGGGAAGGATGATATAGAAGCTGGAAGTATCCGTAGGAATATTCTACATGCATTTTGAGAAGATGCACCACCAAAAATAAAGGACGTATAATGAATCTGTAGGAAAGTGAAGGCCAAAGGTTATAAGAAAGAAGTACTGAGAAAGAACGAGAAGGGGACTTTTGCTTAGTGGATGTCACAGATCAACTTTAGAGTACGCACCAACGAACACGCCTATAGAGCATTCAGCGAGGCACATATCATACTTGCTGAGACAAAAAGTTAATATCACAAACAAAGAATTGGGTTGAGATGTGAGAGAGCTTCTTGAGTATGAATGTTATGCTCAGCAACTTGAGATGTTTATTTATTGCAGCGATATTAATGTGGATGCTCCGTTCATATGCTAAAATGAATTTTCAGATAATAGTTTCTTTAAAGTATTTGGGAGTTTGTTGTTTAGTTTGGTCGCTTTGTTTTCATTTGAAATTAAAAATACATTTTTAGTTTAGTTCATTTTAATAGAATCTCCTCAACACACGTACACATCGCCTCGAGATCAATACCCAAACCGAACCAGTTTAACTGAACCAATTTGGTTTTGGTCCAGACTCAATTACAAGTATGGTTCAATTTGAAATGTATTTACTTAACACATTCGATGGTACAGTCAATAAAGTTCTTTCTTTATCTGATAATGTTTGGTATAAAAAAATTCCACTGATGACCTAAAGGTTCATTTTAATGACAAAATAAGAAAAAAATAAGTAATTTCTAAATATAGTAGAAATGATATAAATTAATATTCGACAAATGAATAAATATAATAAATTTTCTAAAAAACATGAATAAAAGTTTAAATATATTTCATTAAAAAAGAACTACTATATATATAACTTTAATGTAAATATAAACAAAGCTTCTTTAATAAAATGAACTTCATATTTATGGCAAGATGTTTAGGCTTTTGTTATTCCTACACCTAATGCATACACCTGTATTCTCAAGAGCTGTTCACCCTTCTCTTTCCTATAAGCTAACAGGGTGTACCTGCCATCCACCGTTAAGTAAGTTTAGTCATCTCTATTACTAAACAGTTCAGAGGGGTTTTCTCAAGTCCTGTTTCTCTATTCAAACATAATTACTTTGGGATATTGTTTGCTCTCTCACATGTGCAATTACAAAGTGCTTTTTAACGTCCTCATCAAAATGTCTTTACATCTTATATACAGATTCATCTCTTATAATTTGCTTATGGATTTTCACAACAGAGGTCCAGATCTTCATGTATGTCCCTAAAGTTGTCAAGTCATCCCAACGTTATTATACTCCTTTTTGCCATTTCCAAATCCTAACCATAGTTTAGATTGGTTAACAGTTAACATTTAGTACATAACCATATTTATATATATAATAAAATCAGTGTAAAAACATATATTACAAAAGGAAATTAAAAATAATATAGTCACTAATTATACCTTGAAAATTAAATGACAATATTTGTTTTAAAAATTCCTAATTATTTTGGATGATATGGTTTATTTGATAATTTTAAAATATATAAATCTTTAAACAGTAATGTGTTATGTCTTAAGTTGATTAAAAATGATAGGTAAGGTTTCCTTTTTACATAATTTAAAATAATAGTAGATTTCAAAGAGAATGTAAAAAACAAACCGTAAATCTGAATAATACCAGTATTGAAAAATGTAAAATAAGTACATAATAAAGATGAAATCTCTTTAATAGCTAGATAAACATATGTTTTTAATAAAAATAACAAAACCGAATAATAAATATATTTCAAAATAATTTTTATAACTTTAGAATAAATTATATTTTTTTTACATCCCGCCCGTGACTAATATGTGTGCACTGAGAAATTTTAATGACTTTATCTGAGAAATTTAATTGAATTCCTTAAAACTAAATTCTGAAAATCAAAATTATTATAGGTGACCGGAGCTATTATTTTTTATTTTTTATTTTTTGTCGGCACCCGGAGCTATTAGCTATACTGCTAAAATCTTATGTTCCATAGGTAGATGTACCAAGTTCGAATCTTACCAACTAAAGAGGAGGATTAACAATCGGTTTTTGGCTTTGGACTAAAAAGATTGGCATAGAACTTCTTGAACTTTTGTAAAAAAAACTATTATGAGTGCACGTGCCCCTTAATCGACGACCTACATTCGCCCATAGTTAGGATGGCGGTCCCAAAGGAAGACGAGATTCGATGACTAAGCATTTCGTGCGGTTACTCAGAGACGGTGGCAGATCTTGAATGAGTTTATGGAAAGGACAATAGAAAAATGCGGTCAAGATCTCTCCTCCCACTTGCTTAAACGTGATCGGATCTATGTCATTAGTTATTTCTTTTGGCATTTTGATTATTTCCTGATAGCTGCTTAATTTTAAATGGTTCTATAGATGTGCGGCTAAGTTTTTCTCTCATTCTTGTGACCCTCTTGGTGGCTCAAAACTCGATTTAGATGGTGTGGCGACTTCGTTCGTTTGACCCTTGCCTTCGTATTGATAGGTGAACGAAATGGAAGTCAGCCATAACCTTTCGGCTCCAAGCCTCAAATAGTTTACTTTAATTAATTTTGATAGCATTCACGGTATTACATCAAAAATAGATTTTTTAGAATCTTGGTTTTTAGTATTCTTTTTTAAATTTATTTTGTATCTCAGTCATTTTCTATTACAAAAAGTTCTAAAATCCAACATAAAAAGACTATTTCAAATTATTCTTTTATATCTTGGTCACTGTATATTATATTTTTTATAAATAAAAAATTCCAAAAACGCTTTTTAAAAAACTCATCATTGTGATTGACCTTTTCATTTATCGCCCTTACCAACTTTGATTTCAGTATAAATGCGTCAAATATATTACTAATATTTAATTTTGTAAGATATCAATATAGTCTTACTCATTTTAATATTCTTCATGCAAACTAAATACTACAAACTCTTTTAAATTTGATCATGTATTTAATATATTCAGATTATATTGTGTTTATCACCATTCATCTCATAACTCATTTAAAACAGAAGCTCTTATATATGTTTTGAAAATTAAATCATTTATGTTTGTTTTTATAAATTCAAAATAAAAATATACCAGATATAGATTCCTCTTTATTGTATAAGATGTTTATAAATTTTTATTTCAAACAAATATGGTGATGACATATGTAAACTTGAAACAACCGTTTTAAAAATAATATTTAGGGGTTAGCTGTTAATTATTTTAATCGTGAAACAAAACCCAATTATATTATTCAAATTTACTTTATTATGTAAGTCTCCCTATTTTTGATTTTTCTATAATAGTGCATCACATTATATTAGAATTATTGTCGAAAAAAAGATAAGTTAAATTTGAAAAAAGTAGCATTTAGTATATAAATTCATTCAATAATAAAAACATGCATTATTGAATTAGTCACACAATATTCCATAAGTATAAAAATTGCATTGAATATGAAAACTATTTATATTTAGAAAAAAGAAGATTTTTTTTAAAACTAATTGTATTATGAACAGAGGGAGTATTCTCTTAAATGTACTTTTGAAAAGATTGTGTTACTTTTTTTTGTAACTGGAGATCGTGTTACTTGAGGGGTTGTTGTTGGTTAATATTGTTCTTACTCTTTGTCTCAAAGCAATAAAATTGATGATATTGCAAGGGATCAAGTCTCGCTATTTTGAGTAAAAGGCTCTGATAACGAATCCTAAAGATTACATGATGGAGTTATATTTGATACAAAAGTATATTATATCTCTAGATCTAAGTCTAGGGGACATATGGGATTCGGTTTATAACCTATTAATCATATAGAAAAGTTGTGAGTGTTGATAATAATGCTGAGAAGTCGAGTGGAAGAGAGAGTCAACAAGACAAAAAAAAAACACCACAAGGTTTATCGATTAAGACTAAAAGTATTTATCATGTTTTTATGGGTTATACTGTTACGAAATGTATTTTTCATATCTCTTTACAATGTACAATACGAGTTATATATACAAAGTACTTAGGGTAGCCAATAACTGTACATTCCTAAAATGTTGGAATAGATATTCTCGAGAGATACTTGATCTCTTACACGCCCCCTCAAGATGGAGCAGGTGAAACCACTCCAATCTTGTCTCTTAACTCCAAGAATCTTGCTCTAGCCAGTGGTTTGGTTAACGCATCAGCAAGTTGGTCGCGAGTGTGAACATGTGCGACCGTCAATGCTCCATGTTGAACTTGGTTGCGGACAAAATGATAGTCAATGGCAATATGTTTCATTCTTGAATGAAAAACTGGATTTGCACAGAGAAATGTGGCACCAACGTTGTCGCAGAAGATGATCGGCGCAGATGGGAGAGAGATTCCAAGTTCAGAAAGGAGACTGCATATCCAATTTATTTCCGCGGTGGCATTGGCTACACCCCGATATTCAGCCTCAGTCGAAGACCTGGCGACGCCATTCTGTTTGCGTGATGACCAAGAAATAGGGTGCTTGCCAAGGTAGATAATATATGAGTTGGTGGAGACATAGTCGTCGGAGTCTCCTGCCCAATCAGAGTCAGAGTAAGCCTGAAGAACCAGTTTGTTTGTCGCTGAGAAGAAGATGCCATGGGTCGGAGTACCAGCTAGGTATCTGAGTATTCTTTTAGCCGCTTGCCAGTGATCTTCTGTTGGTGAGTGCATGAACTGCGAGAGTTTATTGACAGCAAAGGCAATGTCAAGACGCGTGAATTGGAGATATTGGAGACTGCCAATAAGCTGCCGATACTTTGTTGGGTCAGACAGGGTAGTACCAGAGTGGAGATGAAGTTTTGGTGATGAAGCCATAGGAGATGTGACCGGTTTCGCATTCGTCATATCATAGCGATGTAGTAGATCCAATATGTACTTTCGTTGGTTGAGATGAAGACCCTTTGCAGAGCGATGAGCCTCAATACCAAGAAAGTAATTCAAGTCTTCTGGATCTTTAATTGAAAAACGTTCTGCCATAAGTGTCAAGAAGCGTTGAATGCCTGCAGGTGTATTTCCAGTGACCACTATATCATCCACATAAATGAGGACATATAAGGTCTGAGTTCCCGTGTTAAGGATGAACAAGGATGTATCGGCCAGAGAGTTTTGAAAACCTAAGCTGAGTAGGAAGTTCCTGAGCTCAATGTACCAAGCTCTAGGTGCTTGTTTGAGTCCATAAACAGCTTTGTGAAGACGCCATACATGATCTGGTTTGTCTGAATCAATGAAACCAGGTGGTTGATCCATATAGACTTCATCGGTCAGTGTTCCT
The DNA here is from genome assembly GCA_018703725.1 of Brassica juncea. Lineage (NCBI taxonomy): Eukaryota > Viridiplantae > Streptophyta > Magnoliopsida > Brassicales > Brassicaceae > Brassica > Brassica juncea. The sequence goes on from CM031938.1 coordinate 46,801,008, forward strand.
TGTAGGAAAGCGTTGTTAACGTCCAGCTGCTTTATAGGCCATGAATTGCTGACTGCAATATCCAACACAAGACGTAACGTTGTTGATTTGATCACAGGACTGAAGGTGTGAACATAGTCTCTTCCCAACTGTTGATTATATCCCTTGGCAACAAGGCGCGACTTACAGCAGCGATGTGTGCCGTTGGCATGGTACTTGTTTGTGTATAGCCATCTGCAACCAACAACATTGTAATGAGATTGTCGAGGCACAAGTTCAAAAGTACCGTTTCGCACAAAGGCATCTATTTCAGTGGACATGGATCCCCTCCATCGCTTATCTTTAAGAGCTTGAGCTACGGTACGCGGCTCGGTTGGGAACGATGAAGATAGAGTTGCAGAGTAGTTGTATCGGGGGTTTGGTTTGTTTATCTGATTCTTCCTTCGCGTGAGCATTGGGTGATTATTGACAGGTTGAGGAGGAGCTGACGCAGAGGAGGAAGGTGACGAAGGTTGTTGTGGAGACACGACCGGAGATGGTGCAGGTTCGCTGCTTGACGTCGTGGGATCTGTGTGAGACTCTGTAGAGTTGGCGTCATGCGGAGAGGCAGAGTCAGGTATAATCTCTGCACTTTCAGTATCACTGTTAGTAACACTAAGCAAAGGGGTTGAAGAATTAACCTGTTCTGTCGAGTGAGAATCAGAGCTCGAGGTACCCGTTTGCTCCATGAGTGGCGGTTGTGGAGGGGGATGGTTGGGGTTAGGTGGATTAGGATTGGTGGGAATAACGGTTACTGGTGGAGATGGGTATGAGGGCGTAGGTACAGGTCTATCGTGGTCAGGCTCAGGTGTGGATTTTGTCTTGAAAGGGAAGACGTTTTCATCAAACCGGACATGGCGAGACACATAAATGCGACCAGTGTTTGGTTGTAGACACAGGTATGCACTTTGTGTCTGAGAATAGCCAATGAAGACACACGGAGTTGAGCGATCTTCAAGTTTGTGGCTTGTATATGGACGTAACCAGGGGAAGCAGAGGCTGCCAAATACTCGGGTTTTGTTGTAGTTTGGGTGGGTTCCGAAGAGTTTGTGAAGTGGAGTATCCATGTCAAGAACAGCAGTAGGGAGGCGGTTTATGAGATAGGTTGCAGTGGAGAACGCATAAGACCAATATGATTTGGGCATGTGGGCGTGGGTAAGCAAGGTGAGGCCGGTTTCTACAACATGTCTGTGTTTGCGTTCCGATACTCCATTGTGCTCAGGGGTGTGAGGCGGAGATGTGAGATGAGAGATGCCTGCTTCAGTAAGTTGTTGTCGAAGTGCAACAAATTCTCCACCATTGTCCGAGTATAAGGTTCCGATTTTTGTTGAGAATTGATTCTCTACAAGAGCTTTGAATGCTTTGAAAGTTTCCCGGACTTGAGACTTCAGCTTAAGGGGATACAACCATGTGTAACGGCTGTAGTGGTCTACAAGGAGAAGATAGTATTTGAATCCATCGACTGAAGCAAGTGGAGAACTCCATAAATCGGTGAAAATAATTTGAAGGGGTCGGGAAGTTTGGATAGTACTTTGATGGAAGGGCAATTTGTGAGTTTTATTGATAGCACAATCTGAGCACAAAGTAGTTTCTGGTACAGATTGAGAGCAAGGTAAAGAGAAAGCTGAAACAATAGTTTTGAGAATAGAAGCAGACGGGTGTCCTAGGCGATAATGCCAATCAGACAATTTATTTTTGGGTGCAGAAGAAGTAAAAAAGGCTTTAAGGGTTGAAGGGTTGGCTGGCCACTCATAGAGCTCATCCTTGGTCTTGCCTTGGATTAACGGGACCCCCGAGCTGAGATCCTTCACCTGAAAAGAAGCAGGGAAAAATTCAACAGACACCTTGTTAGCATTACAAAGGCGATAAACTGAAATGAGATTCTTTTTGATGTTTGGAACACAAAGAACATTATTGAGAGATAAGTTTCTTGTAGCTGAGGGCAGAGAAATGGAACCAGTATGAGTTATGGCGAGACCAGAGCCATCACCAATCAGAACCGAGTCATCTCCATGGTATGGTTGCTGAAGCGACATGTTGTGAAGATCACTTGTGAGGTGATGTGTTGCTCCAGAGTCCATGAGCCAAGCGGTGGATGGATGTTGAGCCGAGACAGCAAGGTTTGCACGTGGTTGCCACGGGCGGAACGGCGAGGAGTTGACCTGGGAGTATTGTTGTTGAGGCATCTGAGGCATCTGTGGGCATCTCCTTGCACTATGGCCAAATACACTGCAAATTTGACAACGACCTTGATAGCCTTTCGATTGCTTGTACTCCTGCTTCGGAGGATAAGTCTGGTTCTGCTTGTTGTTGTTGCTGTTCCAATGGACGTTGTTGCCTCGCTGTTGATGTGGCTTCGAGCGAGTAGTGGCCATGTTCGCCGTTACGGGAACGGAGGGGAGAGGAGGAGTGGAGATCGCCATGAGCTTTGCTTCCTTATTGATCAGTTTCTCGTGGATTTCAATGATGGATGGAGTGGTGTCTCTGCCTTCAATCTGCTCTGCAACAGTCTTGTACTCTTCAGGTAAACCATCAATGACGTACTCTATCATGTCTTCGTGATCCAATGGTTTGCCCAGTAGAGCTAGTTGATCAAAGCGGCTAGTTAAGCCTCTCATATACTCATCAATGTTCTTGTCTCCTTTGGTGAAGTTCTTTAGTTGCAGACGGAGCTGCTGAATATGGCCACGGCTCGGAGTTGCATAGGTGGAACTAAGGGCCTTCCAGAGTTCCTGAGACGTCTTGGTGTTGGTGACAAGAGATTGAATCGCTGGAGATAAGGTGCCAATAAGACCGCTATAGATTAAACGATCCTGACGCCTCCACTTGGTGAAGTCCGGATTCACCGTAGTTTGATTGTCAACGGTGAGTGTTTGATCTGGTGCTGGTGTTGATCCGTCTACATATCCAGCGAGATCGTACCCGTCAAGGAGGGCATGAACTTGGAGACTCCAAGTCATGTAATTGGAAGATGTAAGTTTGTTGACGTTGACCATGTTTACATTAAGAAGGGTTTTGGTGGTATCGATTGCATCAAAGGGAGCAGCCATGGTGATTGGGAGAGAAGAAGACGAAGGTAAAAAGAAGAGGATGGCGGCGTTGGAAAAAAAAAAAAAATTTAGGGTAATCTTAGGCTCTGGATACCATGTTACGAAATGTATTTTTCATATCTCTTTACAATGTACAATACGAGTTATATATACAAAGTACTTAGGGTAGCCAATAACTGTACATTCCTAAAATGTTGGAATAGATATTCTCGAGAGATACTTGATCTCTTACATATACTTCCTTGTTTTGAGGAACCAGTATTCCATCTTCCCATAACTCTCTGTCTTTTTCTGGACAAAACTCTTTGTCTAGAAATCTTAAAACAACAATTAACAACACAATCGACCCGTAACGCAGGCTAAACCTTAATGTTTTGAACAAAAAAAGATTCAGTAGTAGTTCTAACAACACTCAAAAATACACGACAATCAGGGGAAACATATTCTAAACAAAACAGTGTGAAAATTCAAAGTGTCATAACAAGTGTCTTACCGAAAATGTTGTAATGCTTCTCAAATAATATATAAGGAATACTTTTAAATAGTTTATTTTAAAATAATAATAGATTTTATTAATCGTAGGGTTTTGTGGAACCACACTATACACATACTTTGATATTCAGTAAATTTAAATGTATAAATATTTTGGTTATTTTGCGGTATCTTAGCTCAGATAATACACAAAATAGTTAGTATTTCATAGTCGTTGGTTCAAGTAACAGAAAATATGTTTGCGAATAAATAATAAATCAGATATTAAGATCTCCAGTTGTGGTTAGTGTAACATTATAGCTTACAAGATGAATAAAATTGAGATTACTTAAATGTTGCCATATATATATATATATATATTAAAATGTTGCTTATACATTTTTTATATTCCTGAACAATGATAAAGAGAGTTAAAAAGATTGTCAAGATGAGCAAATACTAAAATTATCAAAAAGAGATTTAATAAATTAAAAAATAATTATGTTACGCATATATAATATATGTATTATTAAAACTATAATCAAAAAAATTGAACAGTCTTAGGTTTTGTAAAATTTTTAGGGAAAATCCATTGAAAACTGAAATGGTTTGTAAATTGACAGAAGTGTCATGAATGGAAAAGTGATTTGTATTTTATTCTATAAAAAGGTAGTCACACGTGCATAGCATAGATGTTACACATGTGCCTATGTTAAAAAGACGAGACAGTCTCGTGACTGTCGTCATGACTGTTACAAGGCTGCTGAAGCCTAAGTTGTATTAATGTAGTATTGAATCTAGATCGTCTTAATTATCTGATTAAAAATTCGATAAGATTCGTACTTACTTGCTCCTATCGATAACAACAACATTAACATTTTTAAACAAGTAGATATTTAGAACTAAAGAAAATATGTGCGTATATATATGTGTATTACAGCGGGAAAGACAGCTACAACCTTTGTTTTTATTGATTGTTTAAAACTAGTGCATGATAAAAACGAATAAAACTTGGAGGATAAAATGTAATAAAGAAAGACTAGCTATATGGCGACATTAATAACTTGATCAACGAAACCTTAAAGAAAAAAGAGGAATTAAATAATTATAACAAAGTTGCAAAGTTTTGAGTGTAAATAGATCACCATACATGGACTCGTCTCGCAACAGTCAAGTTCACTCAAAAAACTAATTTCAGAAAAAAGCAAAGAAAACAAAAGATAATGGCAAAGAACATTGACTCCATCAGCTTCACCGTTCTCTTGCTTGTCCTCTCGATGACTTCTACGGGTATTTGTTAATTAAACCCTATATATACTCTGCACTTGTGCATATATCATCATCTCTTCTAACTATCTTGTGCTGATGAACTTGATGAATATGTTAACATGTATAGACATTATGAAGAGCGAGGCTACATGCATTTTCTTAAACGGCCGCACGATGACTGCCCCATGTTTAGATACTAAATGCAGAGCCTATTGCGACAACCTATATGGGAGTACTAATATTTGTGCTGCACCTTGTGAAGCTGTCGGAAAAAAGCTCAACTGCCATTGTTACGGATATACCTGGTGAAGTTTGAGGATATCCCAAGTGTGTACGTTTATGTTCAAGTTTCGTTTGCTCCCACATGAAACGTCAAGGGAAATTTTTAGCACTGCTTGGCCCAAGGTGAACCCCCATGTTGTGCGCACTTTGAGTCATTATTAATAGTAAACTCGTTTGTGTTTGTGTTTAATTTGATCCCGGTAACATTTAACTCTCTATCCCTAAAGAGAGTTTGTATATTGTTGATGACAAAAGTTCATTGTCAATTTTTGTAAAATAAAAAAGAGGTTAGGGATTGGGTTTGTCCGAGGAACAAATAAACACGGTTTTAACACGATTTTAGTAAATAGATTTGAGGAAAGATGGCTGAATTATCTGGTTATTTTGATGACTGCGAGTTGAATACAAAAATAGAGAGGGCTTTAGAAGCGAGCTCAGAAGAGATAATAAACAAAATAAAAACTATTTTAATTTGATGCAAGGTGTGTAGTGTATCCAATTTAAACTTGTTTTTCTTCTTTTTCTATAGACCGAGATTACGTTTCTTATTCTCATTGATCTCTGTTAATTGCACATTTTGTACGAAATTATCCTTACTTTGCTTGATTTGATGTTTCAGTCTGACGTGTGCACTTAACCGTGTATGTAATTCGTTAATGGTGTACATAACTGAGTTTGTGATACTTAATGTAAATACAACGTTCGCTGGTAGGTTCTGACGTTCGGGACCTTTGGGTGTCCAATCAGATTCGGTTTAGGCTCAATAGGTTAGGCCATAAAATTTAGTTCTATTCGGAAATTTTCAAATTCGGTTCGGATTTGGTTCATTTTTCAAATTCGATTTAGACATATAGCACATTGCAAATCCGATTGAACCCGTTTTAAATTTAAGATCGGTTCTAATTCAAATTTCGGTTACCCACTTGTTTGTGATTCAAAAACATATATTTTAGTTCACAAACTTTATAAGTTTAAACTGATTTCACTGACAAAAATCTGGTGGCATGATTTATAAGTTAATGTTAGGAGAAAAACATAAATAATTTTAACTAACAACTAAATTTTGACCCGCACTTTTAAAGTATATGATTAATATTTGGTTAAATTTTTTAATTGATAAAAATTATGGATTTTACACATGATTTATATACTATTAAGTTTTTATATAATTTATGTTTAAATTGTGTGTATGGATGTTATATTTAAATGGATTAAAAGTTCAGAAATTTTCAATAATTCTGATCCAAACCATAAATTTATTTATTTAATCCATTTGTCTTTTTTTTGGACAATTTAATCCATTTGTCTAACCTATTTTTTCTTGGTTTTATTTTTTCGTTTTTAGTGATTAGTATTTTAATAAAAGGTCTTGTGTTTTAATAGTATAGATTCTATAAACGTGCAATAATATCTACAATTTAAAAATAAAGTAATAATATTTACACTCCAGAATAAAACTTAGTGATCATAATCAAACTTCAAATGTAATTTTCAAAACATGAATAGCTCAACATTTGACCAAATACCAAAATATAGTTAAAATGAGCATGTGAGTTAACTATTGAGATCTTTTAGTATTATAGGTATTTATTCAGGATAAAATTTGAGTTTGGTATGAGTTTTGTTGGGTTTTAAATTTTTCAGATTTCTGGATATCCATCCAGTTTTGGGCTCGGTTCGAATAAAATCCAAATTCTAAAATACCGTAAAAAAACATTTGGATGTTTATATTGAGTTCAATTCTTTTCGGATTATTTTTTCGGATCGATTCAGTTTGGATTTTGTGTTCTATTTTTTTTTCCAGCCCTATGAATCCATGGAAACAAAATTTCATTACTCGTCTTATACATGTTATTTTTCGTACACATTAATTTTTCATATACTCATTATTATCAAGATATCAAATATTAGAATTTTATATTTTAAATATAAAACAAGTAACAATACTGAAAAAACTATCTATCCAGTATCCAGCTTTGATGTTACTTCTTACATGCTTTTTTGTTGTTTCTCTAGTAAAAACAATAAAACATTGATAAATTATATATTTTGAGTTGTAACTCAAAAAGAAATGATAGTTAAACAGTACATGAAAATATATTTAGGGAAGCTCACGGTAGGGGTGGATTCAGATTCGTCGGATCCGTGGATTTAGTATCCGGATCCGGATTCGGGGTTTCTGGATATCTGGATTCCGGATATCGTCTAGTTATCATACTATCCGCGGATATCCAGATCCGGATTCGGATTCGTAAAAATAATTAATAAAATAAAAATAATCTTTTTAAAAATATTAAAATTCTAAAATAATACATTAATTAAATATTTAAACAAGATTTATAAATATAAATATGAATATAATATTTTAAAAGTTAAAATATACTATTATAAAACTAATTTTATGAATAAATATTAATATATCAAATATAATTATTAATAAAATTTAAAAAATTAATATATTTTAAAAATACGGATCCGGATCCAGATATCCGGATCTAAAAATTAAGATATCCGGATCCGGATCCAGATTCGGTTTTGACGGATCTTTGATTTTACTATCCGAATTCGGATCCGGGCGCCCCAGATATCCTATTTTTGGAGCGGATCCGGAACGGATCCGGAGCGGATCTCGGATCGAATCCGGATCCTGGATAATAAGTCCCAGGCCTAGCTCACGGTAAAATAATTTTATCAGAAATAAATAATAGTCTTCTATGAAAAAGTTTATGTCTTTTGCTTCTTTATTCTACAATAGGTACAAATATTTTTTTAGAGTAATTTTTAGTGTAATGTATCATTTAACAAATAATTTTTGATACTCGAAAATATTTGAATGTAATTCGTAAATATTCAAAAATAATAAGTAATAGAGTGAGACAAGTAATTTGCAAGTAACTTATTTTGAGTAAATTCTCAAAATAAAAAGTATTTATGTTTAACAAATCCAAATATAATTCTAAAATTTTATTGCTCGTAGCTCTAAAATTAAAGTAGTTGGTTTGTGCATACCTCTAAATGCAATATGTAAAAAAACAATATTTTCAAATAATATTAGAGAAACTTTAATATATTTCTATTTTTGATATCTTTAAAATAAAAAATGTTATAATTGAAGAAGAAACTAATAAAAGATATTATTAATATCAATTAACTATAAAATTTATATATATATATATATATGTAACTAATCTTTTGTTGTAAATTAAGATGAATGACACTTTTTAGTGAAAAACTGACTCGTTAAGTAAAATTATAATAGAGATCAGATTACTAATTCTGAGGTTTGGTCATTTCAGTTTTGATTTGGTCACTAGGATAGTACTCCTTCCGTTTCAAATTACTTGTCGTTCTGAAGTAGAATTTTTTTTTCAAAATAAGTGTCGTTTTCGTTTTTTTTTAATCAAAATTTATTAACAATATTCTCTATTCTATTTTTCTATTGGTTGATATATGGTTAGGTGTATTGGTAATAGTAATTTTATTTTGAAAATATGTAAAATTAAATGTTTTCTTAATCTATGTGCATTAATCTAGAGCGATAAATAATATCAAACACAATGACCAGTGAGTACCAATCACGGAATGAACCATAGGGTTAACTACAAATTTCTATTGGTTGATATATGGTTAGGTGTATTGGTAATAGTAATTTTATTTTGAAAATATGTAAAATTAAATGTTTTCTTAATCTATGTGCATTAATCTAGAACGATAAATAATATCAAATACAGTGACCAGTGAGTACCAATCACGGAATGAACCATAGGGTTAACTACAAAATTGTTTTCTGGACATAATTTGTATGCTTTATAACCATAAGGCCCATAACACTACATATTATGAAGGATAATTATATAGGAAATTGGTTCACGCGCACCGTATCATCTTCTCCAAATTTAGGGGTGGGCATATCGGTTTTGTTTCGGGTTCGGTTTGGGTTCGGTTTGGTTTGGTTAATTTGGATTTTATAAAACTTAACCCAATTAAAACCAAAGTAGCTTTGGTTTGGGTTTGGTTTGGGTTTAGTTGGGTTCGATTTAGTTCGGTTTGGTTTTAATTTAGTTCGGTTTGGTTTTGATTTAGTTCGGTTTACTTTATTATGGTTTAGTTTGGTGCGGTGTAGTTCGGATTGGTTATAAAATATGATGACATCAGTTTTATTAAAAAAATAATCAATTTATAAAAGATAGAGTGGGAATATAAAGTTATAAACTTTGATAACTAAAAAATCCATTACTAAAAGTCAAAAACAATGCATTCGAAAACTAAAAATACCAAATATGGTCCAACTGAAAACAAATCTTCACTAAATAATAAAACCAAACAAAAATCAAAAACCTAATATACCTTTTTGTTTTTATTGATTCTATAATAACTTTCTTACATTATTTTACCTTTAGACAACAGAAATTGGAGAAAATAAACGAGACAAGACGGCTACAATTTAGATGCTTATAGTTTTTAGGTTTTATTTTTAGTACAATCTTTAGATATTAGGATTAGAGAATACATATAATAGTATTATTTGAATCATATCTGGATTTTTTAAAAAAATATATAGAAGTTAAGAAAAAATAGAAAACAAAACCTTAACTAAAATTTACAATATGTTAATATATATATATATATATATATTTATAGATAAAAAATATATTGGGTTATCGGTTTGGTTCGGTTTAAACCCAAACCAAACCAAACCATTCGGGTTGAGTAAAACATGAACCAATTGGGTTATGTAAGGAACACGGTTTGGTTTGGGTCGGTTTAACTTCGATTGGGTCCGTTCGGTTCGGTTCGATTTGGGTTTTTTGCCCACCCCTATCCAAATTCGTCTAGTTGAGATTTCTTGTTGCAAACTATATCCATCTGTCAAATTCCTAAGAAGGAAGATTACTTCAAATTTCAGTCAAAGAAAAAAAGATTACTTCAATTCTTTTTTTCTTTAATTTGGGTTTTTCTTCTTGTAGATATTAGTGGGCTCTATTTCCGGTCCATTAAGAAATAAGAAGTGTTATAATCAGAGAAACCTAGCTCTCCACGTCGGCACCGTCACCGTCTCCGTCTCCTTAGCCGTCGAAACCCTCCTTTACGTTCAGCCGCGCTACCTACTTCTCTTGCTGCTACTCTTTTGTGCATCAGTTTCCATGTAATGTTTTTGTATTTCTTGAGACAAGTTTTTGTTCCTGCTTTGTTTATGAAGCAAATCACCAGTTTTTACATTATCAGTTTCGTTGATAGTATTGTGGGTTTTAGCATCAAGGGCAAAAGAACCAAGCTTTTTTAACTTTGGTCGATGACTGATGTTTCTGTGACTGTCTCTTGTGTCTTGTCTTTTTGTTTCGTATGAGAAACAGATAACTCCTTGCTTTGCTGTTTCTTCTGTAATCTGAGTTAACAAATTTTCTTCTTCTCTTATTTGGGTGACAGAAGCAAAACTATGGCCTTACCGGACTCATCTCAAGACTTGTCGTCAGAGATGGAAGTGGATGCTTTCAGAAGGCTGTTCCCTCTTCGTTTCTTCGAGCGCCATCTCTCTGAGTCTCTCCGACCTGATGGTAGACCACTTGGAAAAGCCAGGGACACCATTGTCAACCTTGGTAAAATTCACCTTTTAACTGATTATTTACTTTCGTCAATGAAACACTTTGACTTGATTGGTTGTATTGTTCTTGTGTGTAGGACTTGTTTCATCCGCTGATGGCTCTGCTCTTGCCAAGATTGGTTCTACAGTAAGCTTTCTTAACTCACATTGACACCAATGTTACTGAGTCCTGTGTTTTTCATACTCAGGTTATATTTTTCTTTTTCTTTTTTGTGTGTATAGACTATGCTGGCAGCTATAAGAATGGAAGTTATGACTCCGTCTACAGACTCCCCAGACGAAGGGTGCATAGGTTGTTTGTTGCATCTACCTTATTATCTCTCTCTGTCTCTTTCTTCAGTGTTTCACCTGTGTCTGATCGATTACTTTTTTTTTTCTTTTAGCTGTTGAGTTCCACATGCCTCCTATATGCTCTCCAACTGTTCGTCCTGGAAGACCAGCTGACGAGGCTCCTGTTATTTCCAAGCGTTTGTCTGATGTTATCTCAAGGTGTTTCAGTTTGTCAGCTGAAAGAGTGCTTATTGCGTTTTAGAGACTGTTTGTTCTTTCTAAAAATGTTTCTCTTTTGTTGCAGTTGTGATATGATTGACCTTAAAGAACTGTGCTTAGTTAGTGGAAAAGCTGCTTGGATGGGGTATCTGGTGAGCACACCTCCCTCTATATCCGTCTTGTAATATGTTTTTTCACCATTCGTCTAGTTAGTTTGTTACTCTGTAGATAATAAAATATTCCTGCTCTCTGAAATTTCTCATAGGACATATACTGTCTGGATGCTGATGGAGCTCTTTTCGATGCTGCTCTGCTTTCTGCTGTTGCTGCCTTTTCGAATTGTAAGTTTGACTAAAGACATATCCTAATCTGCAGAGAAGAGCAAGGCTTAGTTAGGACCCATGTGACATTAAGCAGCTTGAATCCTAACGTTTGTACTGTGTTATACAAAAGTTATACTCAGCTCAAATGTTGCTCTGATGCATAAGAGATTTTTTGTATGTTGCAGTGCAAATACCAGTTGTTGCACTGAACGACAATGGTAGAATAGTTGCCATCAATGGAGAACAAGAGGAGAATGCATCGATCACAGAGAAGGAAGCAGTGAACAAGGAGAAGAGAAAGCTGACGCTCAAGAACATCCCTTTCTCTTTAACTTGCATACTCCACAAGAAGTACATTCTAGCAGACCCAACAGCTGAAGAAGAAACAATCATGGACACTCTTGTGACTGTTGTTTTGGACTCTTCAGATCAGATTGTTTCTTTCAATAAATCAGGAGGAAACGCTCTCGCTGGCTCATCTGCCATCAAGGTGAGATTTATACATCATTCTCCTAAATGAATCCACGGCTTGATTACTACTTCACTGTTTCTTTTCTTACATAGTAGCATTGTTTTGGCTTTTGGGCAGAGCTGTGTGGAGTTAGCAAGGAAGAGAGGGAAGGAGCTTAAGCAGATATTGGGTGAGATGGATATCGACTGATTAGAAACCAAATGGACAAAATGTTTATCATTCCATAACATTTATGAAGAATTAAACCGGTGCTCTTCACCATTTTTGTTAACAATATGTTTTGGTGACCTTAAAAGGAGTTTTAATGTTAGTGTCAGTGTTCGATTCAGAAGGTCTATTCCACAACACTCTCACCCTATACTCAATAATCCATTTGAAATGTAGAGCATACAATCGAACTTTTTTTTTTCTTCTTTCTAAAGTGAGATTAGGCATGTTGGAGAATCTTCTAGAGCATAGTGTTCGTTTTATCAGTGTATGCTTCATTTTCAAGTATAGCCGTGGAAGTTGTTGATATGGCGACGTATCCTTTGGCAAGGTATCATGAATATAATCCTGGGAGGATCAGTTACTTATAACTGGATGAATATGCTGCTACAGTACACATTTGAGCCCTTAGAAGATTAGGTAGATCAAATATAGTTCATAGTGACTAAGATAAAACAGTCAGAGACAGGGGATCAACTGAAAATTTTGTAAAAGGTGAGAATATGTTTTGGAGAAATACTTAGGTTCACCCCCTAGGTAAACCTTTAAATTCACCTCCCCCTCTTATGACCAATCAAATTGCCACATAGATTATTAAATAAATAATAATAATTTATTTAAAAAACAAAACTAAAATAGCTAAAAAAAAATAACTCCAATTTTAATGACGCAAACTCCGTCAACTATACCCTAAAACCTAAATCATGAATCTAAACCCTAAATCTAAAAATAAATCTTATACCTTAAATTCTATACCCTAAATCTAAATCCAGATCCTAAATCTAAACCTAAACCCTATACTCTAAATCTAAACTCAAACCCTAGATCCTAAACCTAATACCCTAAATCTAAACCCAAACCCTAGACCCTAAATCCAAAACCCTAAATCCTAAACCCAAACTCTAGACCTAGACCCTAAATCCAAACCTAAACCCTTGGATTTAAAGTCTAGGCTTGGGTTTAAAATTTAGGGTTTGGGTTTAGGGTCTAGGATTTGGGTTTAGAGTCTAGGGTTTGGGTTTAGATTTAGGATATAGGGTTTATTTTTAGATTTAGGGTATAGGCTTTGGGTTTAGAGTTAGAATTTAGATTTAGATTTAGGGTATAGGATTGGGTTTAGATTTAGCGTTTAGATTCATGATTTATGATTTAGTTGACGGTGTTAGCGTCGTTAAAGATGACGTTAAAGCTGAAACAAAAAAAATGACGTCATCTTTAACAACGCTAACGCCATCAAGTAAATCCTAAATCATGAATCTAAACACTAAATCTAAACTCAATCCTATACCCTAAATCTAAATCTAAATTCTAATTCTAAACCCAAAGCATATACCCTAAATCCAAACCCTAAATCTAAACCTAAACCCTAGACCATAAACCCAAATCCTAGACCCTAAACCTAAACCCTAAATTTTAAACCCAAACCTAGACTTTAAATCCAAGGGTTTAGGTTTGGGTTTAGGGTATAGGTCTAGGTTTGGGTTTAGGATTTAGGGTTTTGGATTTAGGGTCTAGGGTTTGGATTTAGATTTAGGGTTTTAGGTTTAGGATCTAGGGTTTGGGTTTAGATTTAGAGTATAGGGTTTAGGTTTAGATTTAGGGTCTGGATTTAGATTTAGGGTATAGGATTTAGGGTATAAAATTTATGTTTAGACTTAAGGTTTAGATTCATGATTTAGGATTTTGGGTATAGTTGACGGAGTTTGCGTCATTAAAATTGAAGTTAATTTTTTTTCCAGCTATTTTAGTTTTGTTTTTTAAATAAATTATTATTATTTATTTAATAATCTATGTGACAATTTGATTGGTCATAAGAGGGGAAGGTGAATTTAAAGGTTCACCTAGGAGGTGAACCTAAGTATTTCTCTATGTTTTGACATCTTTGTGGAACGTACACAAGTGTATATGAATGTATTTCCTTTTTTTTTTATTATGCATCCATTGGCCTGTTAAAATTCTCAGCCTCTGTCCCCAGCCTAGGTGATTCAAGGTAGCTTGCCTAACGTTGCAGTGATATACTTCAGTCACTCTCGCTATACATCATATGATTGACATTTTTATTTATTGCAGCGACATGATTCGTTCGAGTAAAACCGCTGGCTGAGGAACAAGCTGTTGTGAGGAAAGAGTGTGATGCTATCCGCGCTTCCGTTAATGAAAATAACCAAGATTACAGACACCAAGGCTTATGCTCATTCACGTGCTTGGTTACACCCACTCATTTCGGGCAGATGAGAATGCCTCAAACTAATTGCTTCTCTCGGATTCATCTAGGTTTAATGTTGCTTCTTGAGGAAAGGCAAAAAGTAGAAATGCTGGTCATCGCCTCATTGAAAATTAGTCATTGTTGTATTGTATGTGACCATACCTGACTACGACCTGAAGAAAGCTGTTAGATTTGTGTAGTAAAAGATTGTTATGTTTTGTAGAGTTTAAGATGTTTAGTTGTGTTTAGTTGTGAAGCTGCATTGTATTGTCCAAATCTCTAGGCTCTTTGCTTACCTCTCTACCTCTATCATCAGTTTCAGATACCATGCAGCCTTCAAAAGCTAATGCGGATGTTATTTTGGATCTGTTGTCAATAGTGTGTCTGTCTTTGGTTTTCGTGATCTGTATTCTCTGTTTGATGAGTTGCAAAACAAGGATCAGTGATTCAGAAACGATCTGCTTTCCAATTTTGTTGACAATGCTATATTCTTCGTATTTCATGTCAATAACATTGCAGTTTCTACATCTTCACCTTGATACCGCAAGCAGCTATTCTCATACAGTCAATGGAAACATCAAACAAATGATTAAGGTGTTCCAATATTCATATATACACACATAATGATAATCCTATTCTTTATATAATCTGTTTTCTCCCGTGGACTAAAAGAAACTTCTGTATAGAAAGCTTTTAGGTGTTGTTCATTAACTTTGTTTATAGAGATATAATTATGATTACTGTTTTGAGTTATGAGGTGTGTCGTCAATGTTATATAAAATGTCATTTTTATACAATGAAAACTAAATACAGTAACATTTGTTTCTAACCAACAGGGCTTGTACAAATTAAAATATTGAAAGAAAGTCAGATTTCATGTTCAGGTCCATACTTCAAGTCTTCTGAGATACCAACGCAAGTTTCTGTAGTGGTGACAAAAAGAAAGGTCCTATAAAACAAGAGTAAAAGCAAAATTTGAAGCAATGGTAGTTCAAAATTAAATCTGGTAATTCAAGTCCAATCAACGGCTGATAGTTCAGAAACCTCCAACACTGATAGTTGACAAAACCTGATGCATGCTTGATATAAAAGCAAGTAACCAGTATCTTGGCGGTTGATGTGAAATGTTTTTCCATTGTTCAGATTTCTATATCACCAATATCGTTGATTAATTCAGGACAAGCAATCAAAAAATTTCATCTCAGAACATCAATTAACCATTTGCTTTAGTTTTGTTGGTCTTTTGGATAACGTTTGAAACCCAAAACACAGACTAACAATATTTCCTCAGTTCAATTAGAAAATACCAAAGGAAAAGTCTAAAGATCCCAAACGTTCAATTCAAAACTAATATTACATTCTACAGTTTTCGGTATGGGAATGGATTTCGCCCCAACACATTTTGATTTCCAGACTGATTTGTTGGGGTTTGTTGATAATTTGGATATTTATTGCATTACAAATGTTTAGCCGTGATCCCCTATATATTATTTTAGGAGCATTCTAAATAAGTAACCTTCACTTCATGTGTGATTTACATGAGTGCCATTTACACTTGTCAACTCCACAATCACTCTCAACCTCTATATTTAAAAACCCTTAGTTAACTAGCCTAATTACAGCAATTGCCATTGGTAAGTAGTTTTATATAGCCTAACATAATTATATAGTTTTTGACTACATTAAAGCGAGCTTCATAATTGGACGACTCATCATCTATGCTATGCATAATGCTCCTAAAATAATTTTCTAACTATATCTTACACATCGTATGACTATATATATATATACTTTTGACAAAATCCATCAAAAATTCTTAAGTAATTTTTGTTTATATTATATATTCCATTCATCGTATCGTATGACTATATATATATATATATATTCCTTTCATATAAGAACGGCAAATATTATATATTCCTTTCATGTATTTTCCTAAAGATCAAAAATTATCTTTCGATCACACTTTATTTGCGTCACAGCCCACATGATTTTCATTATTGATTAAATTATAAATAACATTATTGATTAATTTTAATAATCTTAATCACTTCAATCTAAATTGCTATATGATTGTATATATTACTATGCTGGTTCTACATTATATTTTTACGACATGTTCAAATTGATTAGTTTGTGAACGTTTATGTTTTTTAAATTTGAAAAAATTTAGTCAAAAAAGAAGTTTAATCAAAATATCAAAATCACATATAAAATCAAAATATGTATATATGATTATATATATTACTATGCTGGTTCTATATTCCGGTTTTATGTCATGTTCAAATTGATGAGTTTGTAAACGTTTATGTTTTTTAAATTCGAAAAAATTTAGTCAAAAAAGAAGTTTAATCAAAATATCAAAATCACATATAAAATCAAAATATGTAGAGCAAAGTATTTTATATGTGATTTTGATATTTTGATTAAACTTCTTTGATTTGATTGTTAATCAAAATATGTAGAGTAAAGTATATACTGTAAAATTTAATACAGTTGGTCAAAAAATAATATAGCATGTATTATGGCACTGCTTGCCTTAATTATGCCTTTGATAGCGTAAATTAAAATTTAATACATCAAATCCGATTAACAATCACCGTGATTTGGAGGTTTTTAATTCTATTCTCTTTAAATTTATCACACATTAGGAATCTATATACGGTTATGCCTATAATTTGTATTTATTCTTTATCTTTACACTCTTTTTAAGGTATTAGAGATTCAATGTCTACGATTAATCATGCAAGAAATGTAGAAATTAAAAATCACTGAGACGGAGAGATATGATATTGTCCACACTTTTAGCAATGATTGTTGAAAGAGATTAATTTGCGATTCACATTAATTGATTTGCTTCCAAATTTACAACTAACAATTGTATAAAATTAGGAAAATATAGCCTGTATTATGGCACTGCTTGCCTTAATTATGCCTTTGATACCGTAAATTAAAATTTAATACATCAAATCCGATTAACAATCACCGTGATTTGGAGGTTTTTAATTATATTCTCTTTAAATTTATCACACATTAGGAATCTATATACGGTTATGCCTATAATTTGTATTTATTCTTTATCTTTACACTCTTTTTAATGTATTAGAGATTCAATGTCTACGATTAATCATGCAAGAAATATAGAAATTAAAAATCACTGAGACGGAGAGATATGATATTGTCCACACTTTCAGCAATGATTGTTGAAAGAGATTAATTTGCGATTCACATTAATCGATTTGCTTCCAAATTTACAACTAACAATTGTATAAAATTAGGAATAAGGCAATCAATATATTCAGACAGAGATTTCGAAAATATCTATTATTATGGCTATTAATTGCGTCGAGTTAACCCTAAGGGTAGGTGCCTTGCACATATATATATACATGTCCCTTAGAGCTACATCTCCTCACACAAATCTCCTTCTCAAAACTACTTTAACACTACATTCAAGCTATCACAACAGTCATGGCATTGTTTAACTCCGTCGCCGACTTGAAGCCCTTCAAGACCATATGGAGAGTGAGGGTGAGTATTGTTCGCTTGTGGAAGCAATACTCTGCAGCCAGCGGTATTGTAATAACTCATAAATCATCACTAAAATAAATATCTTCAATATGAAATTATAAATTTTGAAATACTATTTAATTTTCTATATCCAGTATACCTTTATTTAATCTAAAAATTAAAATTAATAATTTCATCTAATCTACTCACCCCGCGCAGGGCGCGGGCGACCACCTAGTTGTAAATTATAGAAAGATGTTTTGGATTTTAGACTTTTTAGTCCTGTAAACCATCCACATGGTAATTCTAACACTTGACCACTATCAGCCGTTCATTTAGCTCTCTAATTTAAAACTAGGATTTGAACATATCCATCAAGCGAATAGTGTTTTTTATTTCTTAATTTTATTGTAACTATTTATAGCTAAACAAAGGAAAATCAAACGAGTCCTTTTTTTTCCTAGTTGTTACTTCGTTGCATTGTTTATATTTACGATGAGAAATTTTTGGGTTTACCCATAGGTTCACCAACTAACAAGAATTGATTATTTCACATGTATATTTTTTCGAAAAAAGAAACAGAATATTTAGGATTTATTTTTAAAATAAAATAATAAAAAATAAATAAAAAATATAATTTAATGTAATAGTGTAGTTATGAGCGTTTCTAGAATTTGATTATATAAGTCAGTCCTCGTAGAGTTTATTCTTTCTAAAATAAATCCATTCAGGTTATAAATACACTCTGATAGCCCTGGGCATTCGGGTATTCGGTTCGGTTCCGGGTAAGAACCATTCGGTTCCGGATATATCGGTTAAATCATTCTTATACCCAATAGGTACTTATGAGATTTCGGTTCGGTTTCGCTTCGGTTTCGGTTTGATTTCGGTTTGGTTCTGGGTACCCATTTAATATGTGAATCAAATATATATATATACAAAATATTTTAGTTAACATGTTAATTCAAGTGGTCTAGCGATTATATTCTTGTATATTCGTCAATTAAACAAGAATTCGAGTCACTAAGATGTTAATTTTATAAGTTTTCATTGTATTTTAATATAGAATTACTATATATATGTATAATATAAGAGAGTAGGTAAAAGATAATGTGGTATGGTGGTAACAATGTTCTCACTGATCCTATCGAACATGGATTCGAATGTGCTTGATAACATTTTACCTTATATTAGAAAGTTGAAACTTTATTTTTCGGATATTCGGATACCCATTCGGTTTTCGGTTCGGTTCCGGTTTTTCGGATATAGAAATATAGGAACCATTCGGGTATTTGAGGATTTCGGTCCGGTTCCGGTTTCGGATATTTTGCTTCGGTTCCGGTTCGGTTTTTCGGATCCGGTTTTTTTGCCCAGGGCTACACTCTGATCTAAAAATTTGCTCACTTCAAAATTAACCGCTGTCACTGCGATTTTACCAGCTTTTGGTGCTAACTATAGAAAAACTTGAGTTCTTGACCAAAATAAGTCCAAAGAAGCAGCAAACTGAAAATTCCACCGCGAGAAAATAACATTTATGTCACTCTTTTTTTTTATTATTATTTGTTTCTCAGTTTAAAAGTTATTTTATTTAAAAACATGGAATCTGCTACAGTTTTACACAAGTACCGCTAAATCAACGTACTACGTCAGAAACGAGACATACATGCCGATAGAATACAAAAACTAATATTTATTTATTTTGCCAACTAAAGAAAATTAATAAAATCTAAGAAATAAAAATGTCACACTAGGAAAATTATTAGTACAATTTGTTTATTACTTATTGTACGAAAACAAGATTCTATTAGACTCAATAATCCTCACTAAGAAACCCACCGATCTTATTCTCTCTGTCGTAATTATTATTGCTGCAGTTATTGTTATAGTTGTAAGTATCATTATTACTATTGTAATTATCGTTGTTATTATCATTACTACCCTCACCAACCAAATCATGACATTGAACCCTAAACGCGCCGTTTTGTTCT
Source organism: Brassica juncea (assembly GCA_018703725.1). NCBI lineage: Eukaryota > Viridiplantae > Streptophyta > Magnoliopsida > Brassicales > Brassicaceae > Brassica > Brassica juncea. Next base: position 46,820,895 of record CM031938.1, read on the forward strand.
TCTTGACTCATTTCTTCTTTAGCACTGTGGTGAAACGGGAAGTACCCCGCTTGCGTCGCCGAAGGTACAACCGATGGAAGCTTCGAGAGAAGAGCCTCGAGGCTACTCATGGACGGAGTTATCTTCATCTGTTGTTGGTGGTGGCCCATCAAGAAGTGGTGGTGCTGGTCAGAGTGGTAGATACGCTGTTGGTGGTACTCAGGCTGCGACGGAGGAGGAGGAGCTACTCCGGGGAAATGCCAAGTGTCAGAAGGAGAAGCGTTGATGAAAGGGTAACCAGAAGAAGAAGGATGAGGAAGAAGTACTCCAGGGATGCTTTCTATATAGCTCAGCTTTTTCCTTAGCATCACAACATAGCTTAAATCTTCTATCACCTTTAACATAACATTTTAAGTATGTAAATGTATCATCTTGTATATATAAATACAAGTGTATATAATGTATATACATATAATGAGAGAGTGAGATAGAGAAAAAAAAAATACCTTGTGAACAGCTCCTAATTGGACAACACCTTCTCGAACAGAAATCAAGGCAATGGTCTGCAAAACGTTTTCATGTAAATATATATATAGTTAAATGTACGATAATGCATATATGGAAGTATATATATATGCTGAAGTAACAAAATAAGATACCTTGATGCCAGATTGAAACTGAGCTTCCCATGTCCTAGGGTACTGCACATTGACATGAACTTTAATTAGTATTACAATAAGTTTTGATTAGGCCTTAGGGTGTGGTTAATATAATGCTTATACAATATGTAAATCTATGTTTATAAATATCAAAGTTATGGATACTTTTCTATTGTTTCAAATTTATGTATATATATATATGTAAATGACATATTAAATGTTTAAAGGCATGTCTATGTTGATGTATATCAGCATATGCTTACTGAGTCAGCAGAATTTTGCCACGCTGATAAGAAGTTAATCTCTTGGTCATTAGGTTCTTTATAGATCCACTTGTGACTATGATCTGCAGCCACTTTTCCTATCAACCTGCACAAAATTTAATAAACTTCAATCATTACAGAGAATAATTAAATTAATTAACAACTATTTGAATAATACTTTATCTAGTTTACAGTTTTTAATTAAATACTCCCTTTGGCAGAAAATATGATTAAATACTCCTTTCTTAGCAGCTTTTCGATCAAAAACACTTTGCAATCATCCGCAAGACTTTTGAATAGGTCTGGATCATAAACTTTGATTTGAAAAGAGGTAGTTTGACTGAAAACTTTCTAAAACCAACTTATTTATGTATACATATATATATATATATATATATATGTAAACATACTGAGTAAGAAGAATAGGTTTAGAATGGCTCTGGTCCAAAACAAATCTTGTTAACCAAAAAGTGAAAACCAAAAGAGAGAAAGTACTGTTTGAAAAAAAAGAAAATCTGGATAAACAGATTTCTTTGAGTAAAAATATTTAATTAACATTTGTTAAGAAACAGAATATGTATATTATATATTTGTGTATTTTATCATCACATACCCTTCACCATAATTGTAGATTTCATGAGACATCTTGAAGAACAACTCAGGCTGAAGCCCTTGATATTGTTGATAATCATTATTTCCGTAAGCCGTCGAGCGGCCACCGCTGCCGCTACACTCGCCGGAGCTCACTTCCCCGGCAGAAGCTGCAAAGTTGCAAAACCCATCTTCCCAAACCAAGATCCTGCCAGTTATACAATCCTTATTGTTGATTATATACCCCAAGAAAGCATTATGTAAATATATAAATATAAATATAAATATATATATATATATATAATAGTTTCTATATGTGGTTTTACTTGTACCAGTTTCTCCTGTTCCCTCTTGATCTATCATAAGCTCCTTGACCATCCCATCTAATTGCAAACAGCACCAAATGATCAAACATAGTTATCATTCAGACAAATATTATTTTCCTAAAGATAATTACATACATATTTGTAACATAAGCTCCAAAACCAAATAATAATACATAACAAACTCTAGAATAATAGCAAATGGTTGCTCAAAAAAAAACGAATAACAGCAAATGAAAAGAATAACAAGAAAGTGGAAACTTTTCTGTAGAGAAAAAAACAAGAGTTTTAGACTTGTTCTATGTTTATACGGTTGATTTTAATCATAAGCTTACTTGGGAGGAGGATAGTTTCTGGGCAAGATCCTCCAAAAAACTGCATAAACCCACTGGGAATTCTCGTGGATGCATAGGCTTCTTAGTGTGTGTTGAAGAAGATGAGTCACAGCTAATGGATTTAGATGTTCTTCCATTTATTCTTAATTTTCAAATTTTTAATTTTCCTTGGTTCTTTTCTCTTTGTTTTTGTTTGGTGTGTAAAGACTTTCTTTACATTGAAGAAGATAGAAAACCCTCACTATCTATCCTCCTTTAAATAGCAAGCTTATAGATCCATCCCCCAAAGCATTTTTTTATTCTTTATCATTTTCTTTATTTTATTATATTTTTGAGATAAGAAATTAAATTATTTACCCATTTGGATCTTCCTCGTGTGTAGCTATTTACCTAATGTCATTTTATTCTTGATTTCTTTACTTTTATTTCCCAAGTAATAAATCACATAATTTTCTAACGCTTGAAACCTCCAAGCAGACCTGATACCTTTTATATTATTTATTTATGAGTTTATAAGGGTTCAGAACAGAGGGAGTATTTACACAGTGATTTATATATTTTTTTCCAAAATATACTGATATTAATCAAAATGACTACATAAGCAAATCCACATTGAACAAACATTTCACTAAGACCATCTTCAACGGTGAAAGCTTTCTTAAAATTCTTAAAAGTTAAAACATACTTTTTCTTTTCCAAAATAGATGATGTTTTGAAAAGTTTTTCATATTTCAAAATAGATAATATATTAATATTTTATATTACTTTTAGTTTTATTGAAAACTGTGAAACCAATGATGATTTTTTTTATAATTGGTTGAATTAGTTTTAATTTATATTTTTAATGATGCATTTTTGGAAAAAATATGTTTCTTAATTCTTGTGCTTTCAACCAAAATATCAACTATTTTGGAATATAGAAAGTAATTATTTTGAGTTGCAAGCCATTCCAACTATAAGGTTTAGTCTTGGTACTTTTCTTTCAATTTGTAGGTTTCTGTTCTCCACACCTCGATCATTTTATATGGTCTTTCCTATTCAGAATCCAATTTTCATGTTGATTTGTCCCTTCTATTATCAAATACTCGTCGGAGGATTCAATCCCTAGTTGGAATATTCTGGTTGTCTGTTCCTATAGTCGAAAGTGAATAATAGTCGATCCCCTTATTCTAGGGGATAGGAGTCCCTTTTATGGGTTTTGTAATTGAAATTTAGATTAGATTATTTCATATCAAAAAGTACAGAAATTTTTTTAGTATAAATTTTTCATTTAACCCCAAAAAACATGACCAGAAGTCAAAAATTATTTATGTAAGAGTAAAAGATCGGCGTCTAACTCTAAAGAAAAGATTTGTTTCATGGATTAATTATTTCCAAAAATAGTCACCATTATTGGGGCTAAAATAAAATGAGAACTGTTATTTACCTGAAAATCTTATGTATGTTAACATATACTTTAAAAAAAAGGAATTCTGACAACAAACTGTCTGTGGAAGTCTCCTTAGTCTAGTAATTTAACTAAGGATTCATTAAAACTTCTGCACCATAAGATCTGAGGTTCAAATCCCAAAAAACACAAATTATGCAGATTTATAGAAAAAATGATCTCAAGAGGTCTTCAACATAGTGTAGAGGCGTATCATCAAACATGGATCTTATTGGGCAGTTCGGAGTGACGCAATCAAACGTGTATTCTCATAAGATAGTAGAATTGTCAGCTGTAAAATTGTATATGTAATATTTCTCATCATTGTAATATCATAATTAATAAGATGTTAAAAAGGAAAGACAAGAAACAGTCAAATTTATTAAATTTCTAACCCTATAAAATAATGTTTGGAGTTTTCTTTTACCAACGCGTTCATTTATTTTTGGTTCAGTAGTCCGTTAAAGAAAACTGTACGTCTTTTTTCTTTGATTATCTTGTTTTTTCTCCCTCCCACCCTCCTCTCTTCTTAATTTCCTTATTCTTTTTAAGGAATTCAAGCCCACTCTACATTTATTGGAACATAAAGATGTACTCCCTCTGTTTCTAAAAGATCTATGTTTTAGATTTTTCACACTTATTAAGAAAAACATAAAATTTTATTTACCAATGCATTGTTTTTCTTAATTAACAATTCCATATAATTTTGAACCAATAAGATTTTAGTAAATACAATTATATTTTTGGAAGTGTACAATTTTTCATTAATTAATGTATTGAAAATGTAAAAAATGTATCTTTTTGAAACAAAACTTTTTTCTAAAACATGGATCTTTTAGAAACAGAGGGAGTATTAAATAACAAAACATTGGTTAATAATAATGCATATTTACATGTATATATACACATACAATGTAAGTTAACAAACCATTAAATATTTTTCATTTTTTCATTTTTTGCCATGTTATCTTAAATTTAAATTATGTTTTCTACATCAGTGTGATCCTTATTAGTTATAGAAAACAATTTGAGCATGCTTTTAAAAATCCTTCAGCATATTATTTGTCTGTACTTACTCAACTAAGCCAGGAAAAACATGGACAACAAACTATCTTTGAGGCTCTCCAGCCCTGTATTTCAGAAGCACAGAATGAGCTGCTAATCCAAATCCCACAAGCTAAAGAGATATTAGAGGCTACCTTTGCTATCAATGCAGAGAAGGCTCCGGGCCCAGACGGTTTCTCAGCCAGCTTCTTTCAGTCTAACTGGGAGATTGTTGGACCGGCGGTTATTAAAGAAGTCCAGGTGTTCTTCTCAACAGGGACCCTCGCACCATCAATCAACAAAACTCATGTGAGGTTAATTCCAAAAAGCACAGAGGCACACAAAGTGGAGGACTACAGGCCAATAGTTTTATGCAATATTTTCTACAAGATAATATCTAAGCTGCTATCGCTAAGGCTTAAAACAGTTCTAGGAGCTCTTATCTCGGAAAATCAGTCAGCATTTGTACCGGGAAGGGCAATTGCGGACAATGTGCTAATCACTCACGAGGTGTTACACTTCCTAAAGACCTCTAAGGCAGAGAAAAACTGCACCATGGCAGTTAAAACAGATATGTCTAAAGCTTACGACAGGATCGAGTGGGAGTTTGTAGCACAAGTTCTACAGAGACTAGGTTTCCATGCTACGTGGATCAGGTGGATAATGCAATGCATCACTACGGTGACTTATTCCTACTTAGTTAATGATTCTGTATACGGAGAAGTTAAACCTCACCGGGGCATTAGGCAGGGAGATCCGCTGTCCCCGTACGTCTTCATTCTCTGCAGTGAGGTGTTGTCAGGCTTTTGCAAGAGTGCGGAACAGAAGGGATTGCTTCAGGGAGTCAGGGTTGCACGTGGAAGCCCCAGAGTCAGTCATCTGCTCTTTGCGGACGACACAATGTTCTTTTGCCTAGCATCAGAACCAAATTGTGTAAGGCTCCTGCAGATCCTAAAAGACTACGAAAGAGCTTCAGGACAAATGATCAATAAGTCCAAGTCCTCGATCACCTTTTCGAGCAAGACACCACCTGTAGTCAAGGAACAAGCCAAATTAATGTTGGAGATTACACGGGAAGGAGGCTTAGGAAAATATCTCGGTTTACCCGAGCATTTTGGCAGGAGAAAGAAAGATCTCTTTACCTCTATAGTAGACAGGATCCGACACAAGGCAGTAAGCTGGTCCTCAAAGAGACTCTCACGAGCAGGGAAGCTCACAATGCTAAAGTCTGTCCTCAGTGCCATTCCAACCTATCCAATGTCCTGCTTCCAGCTCCCGATCAGCCTGTGCAGAAGGATACAGTCAGTATTAACAAGGTTTTTGTGGGACGGTACCGATGAGAAGAAAAAGATCTGTTGGGTGGCTTGGGACAAACTAACAGAACCTAAAGCGTTGGGAGGTTTGGGACTTCGAGACATCCAACGATTCAATCAAGCGTTACTCGCTAAGATAGCATGGAGACTTATTACCGCCCCAGGGAGCTTACTAGCACGAGTATTATTGGGAAAATACTGCCACGGTAAACACTTTCTAAAGGTAACAGCATCTCAGACTTGCTCTCATGGCTAGAGAGGAATTTTATATGGCAGAGACCTCCTAACTATGAACCTAGGGAAAGCGGTGGGGAATGGCCAAACAATTCATATCTGGAAAGACTCATGGATTGACCTAGGGAAGGTTCTAAAGCCCATAGGCCCTATTCGACAAGCGGACCTAGACCTCACTGTCTCAGACTTGTTGACAGATGACTTAAAGTGGAATACAAGCATAATCAAAGAAGTGTTACCAGAGTTCCTCCCTCAGATCCTTGGTCTGCAACCAAGCTCGAAAGGGGCAGAAGACTCTTATATTTGGCATGCTACCTCCTCCGGAATCTATTCCACAAAGTCAGGTTACTACATGGCATCCTCTTCCTGTAAAGAAGTAATCCCACCAGCTCAAGATGAGGAATTTCACTGGATACAGGATGTGTGGGCAGGAAATTTTTCACCTAAAATGAAGGCTTTTTTCTGGGCGATAGTGCAGAATGCCCTCCCCCTTGGATCAAACCTTCAAAAGAGAAGCATGTCATCAGCAGCTTCATGTATACGGTGTAAAAGTCTTGAATCGAACATTCATACTTTCTTCACCTGCCCGTTTGCAAAGAAGGTTTGGAGATGTGTACCTCTACGAAACGCAGTTCACATAGCTGCAGCTTCCTCTTTCAAAGACGCCATTGTCAAGTTCAGATCAGCCGTAGGCCTCCCTCCGACGGGCTTCGCTTTAAACTTTCTCTTGCTGGGCGATTTGGACAGCTCGGAACTCTCTGATTTTCGAAGACAGAATCTCCAGTCGTGAGGAAACATATTTGAAAGGACTAAAATTAGCAAAGGAATGGGTTGAAGCACAAGGAAAGACAGTAGTTAAAGGACGCTTACCACCAAACTCTAGCGGCTCCATTCTTCGTGAATCAAGAGCCTCAGAATCAGCAAGAGAAATCACACTAAAGACGGATGCGGCATGGAAAGCAACCGACAAGATCGCCGGCTTGGGATGGATCTTCTCTGGACTGAATCTTCCAACCCCAATCAGGGGATCGACGACCCAGACTTTTGTCAACTCTCCATTAATCGCAGAGGCGCTCGCGGTGAGAGCTGCCCTTTGCATGGCGGTAACTCTGGATTTTGAAGATCTACGAGTTTTCTCCGACAACAAAACGCTCGTACGAGCTATAACTGGCAAATCTCAGTCTAAAGAAATCATCGGAATCATTGACGATATCCGAGTGATCTCCTCTGAGTTTTCATCTATCTCCTTCTTTCACCTTCCTCGATCGGAAAACACTTGTGCCGATGAGGTAGCCAAAGAGGCTCTTGTTTCCTTTCTGCTTGTGTAATGGACCTGCGAGTTGGGCTCCTGTAGGCCCATCTCTTGTACCACAACTTTGGTTTTATTTCTAATGAAGAATTCAGTGACAAAAAAAAAAGACCTCATTGTTCATTTATGGAACCACATTCTAATTTAAAATAGACGCAGTGTATCATTTTCAAGAAAATACTTGCACAAAAACTCAAACATACATGTATATAATATGCATGGGCAGTGGCGGAGCTATGTGAGGAGGAGAGGGGTCAGCTGACCCCATGAATTTCAATTTTTCTTTTTGTTTATATGTGAAGCTTTTAAGTGTAAAATGAAAATTTTGGTTCACTCATGTATTATTGACCCCCTTGTTTAAGGATGAAATCTTAACTTTTGCACCTCTTTTAACAATACTAGATAGAGATATTGACATTGACCCTAGTGAGAATGATTCCTACCTCCGCCACTGTGCATGGGTGTCTGAAATTATGCACATGCGAATGCCATGGTCTTAGGAATCAAAATCTCGTTGATGATACTAAGGACTTAACCAAAAAATTATACTTATAGCATCAAAATCAGAAAAATTCATGATATGATCATCAAATCTGAAATCAAATCAAAATCATCACCCATCTAGGAATCTGATAGGACATCTCTCTACATATGAGGGTGCTAGTTTGTGAAGATTACATTAACCGGACCCCACAGTTTGCGGTAGAGGTAAAACTTCAAAAATCACATGGATCCTTGTGATAGGTTTTACGAATTAAATGATTCGTTTTTGAATAAATGATACCGAGACATATATTCGAAAATTATAATTATTCCTACAGCTATAAATTTCTTTGAAAATAAAATAAACTTAAAAAAATAATAATATATAAATATAGCCTAGTGATTTTTCTTATGTTTGTCAATGGCACAGATTGTAACTTACTATATATTATCATGTGCAACATCAATTTCTCCATATAGGCGTCGGTGATGAATTTCAACATGTTCAGCTTCGCCAATGTAGGAGAATAAAAGCTGATGCACAAAATAAATCATGCTAAATATATGTTACGGTAGATAGATGAAATTTCAATCTAAAACCAATTGGTAATAAGAAGAGTGATCTATTTATATTATATATTATTTAGGATCTCCTCTAATTATCAATGTGGTAAACTTTATCTCTAATACGCTTTCTCGAAATAATGGTTATTTGCACCTGGGGTAAAACACGTAAAGCAGTGGCTTTAGGCGCCACAGGTTTATATAATTTACGGGGCGCCAAGATCAACTAACGTCTCATTAGCTTAGCGGTTTAGGTTCTGCAACTTTATACTTCGGGTGACGAGTTCGAATCCTGCTTCCCTTTTATTACGTTTTCCTTTTAGTTTTATTTTTTCTTCTGGAAATAGTATAATAATTAATAAACGGATTTGACATGAACAAGTTGGTTACCTTTTCTAACAACTTAGTTTCTTTTACTACAACACTATATTAAATATTGGTATTATTATTAATGAACTATTTTACTAATTAAGTCCTGATTACTCTTTTTTAAGGAGATATATTTCTTATTGACTCTCCCAACTCCCATGTTGGCTTTTCTCTATTTCTTCTTTCTTTTGTAAATTTTTATATTTAATGAAAATTTCTATAATATGAGAATACAAAATATCTTAAATTGGATTCTAATATTCTGTGAGACATTTCTCAAAATAAAATTAGTGTTAATGTTTACTTTTTATCATATGTATTGCTATATTATACAATTTAGTTCTTCTTCTTATAAAAATTAAAATAGAATTAAGAATCAATCAAATGAATTGTCAATGGAATACAAGCCATCTAAAATGTGGTTATTCAAAGTTGATCAATGGTTTTGTGAGAAAAAAAAAATTTGTCTTTTATTTTATTTATTGGAAACAAATCAAGTTTTAGTAGCATGTATTTTGATTACATATTAAAAATGCAATAAAAGTTTAGTTATATATATGGGGCATTATTTTTTGGATTTGCTTTAGGCGCCAAGTTAGTCCGGACCGGTACTGGTTATTTGAGTGTCAATTTCAGAATATTCTATCAAAGATCGATGAACCAATTTTAGACCAGATCTATGTGGATTATGTTAGATTATTTGGATCGAGATCTAATACCATGTTAACATAGATGGATTTCTAATCTTAACATAATTTTAACATGGTGCAGCTATTATTTATCAATTCTAAGGATCATCAAAATTTTAATGTTTTAAATTGTATTATACCATACAAAAAGTATTTAAAATTGTTCCATACTGTTTCCCAGTAGTCTACGATTTTAACATGGTGTACTATATTCCACCTCTTCTGTTCAGATAGAGTCATGCTTTTCTTGTTCTACTTTTAATTTTGGCTGGCATGCATCATCACATAAAATCGCATATTAATTTTCTTATAATAACAAAAACGTGATGTCCAGAAAATAAAGTGTTGCAGATTAAAATAAAGTGGGTGAAATGATATGTTTTCTGGTTCACTGTAGATGTAATAATACTTTAATTTTTTCTTGATCCACTTGAGGGTTATTGCCTAATAAAAACCACACTTATATTTGTAGAATTTTCTATAAAATGTTTTACTAAGAATAATAAATTAATATCATCAAAGATTTGAATATATTTGGAATTTTCTAGTTGATAAAAAAATATCATCAAAGACTTTAAGATAATTTTTCTAGTCCATGGGTGATTGCTTGATCTGTAAGAGATACTTTTACCTTTAATTTTTATCTATAACTTTAAAAATCATTAATTATGTTTTACATCAATTTCTAAAGCTACAGTCTCAAGAATAATAAAAAAAATTATTGTAGAAATTCTTATTGCCCTTTTGCATCCAATTCATCCTCTTTTGTTCCAAGTATACCCAAACCTGCAAAGACTCAGTAAAAGACTAAAATATTCTAAAACGCATACTTTAACTTGATAAATGACTCAAAATATAAATTAGAAACTGGTAACATACACATATATCAATTCTCCCTGACGTTAACACTTAAGTAAAGGCTAACAAAAATTCAAAATCCAATGACAAGTTGTTTAAAAAATATGAACTCAAATTTCTTATAGAAAACCATCTCACCACTGCTAGTTGCAAGCCACGTCAAAAAGCACCAATCTTAGTAGGTAGTTCCATGTACTTGATTTCATATTGGTAGCCTAACCATTTTCAATCCACAACCAATAGGAGATATCCAAATACACCATCTTACCTTAATTACGAATTAAAAGTGCAATCTAATTAAAGGCTATTGGTCATAGGACACATAGATTATTATCCCTTCAGGTTTCTGATTAGACCAACAGTCTTACTTCTGAATTCTTTCCTGTCCATTCTCTCACCTTTATCAGTCGATTTTTCCCTACTTTATAGTGTATTGGTGGATAATAACTAAAATAATTTTTAACATATATTTGACTCGATAAGAAACTCAAAACATAGGTTTGAAACTGGTACAAACACATATACATTTATATCACATATCTATGAAAATCAAATAATAATTTATGATGGGAATGCTCAATTTCCAAAACTGATATATACACTACAAGAAAACAACGGAATTTTGGAATTCGTGACGAAAAATGTGTTTCCCGACATACAAAAAAGACCTCCGTTAAGAATCCATAAGAAATTTTTGAAAGATTGTTGACGAAAACCAAAAAAATTTAACTTATGTCGGAAATTCGTTGGGAATTTCTAACAGATTCTTGACATTGCGAACCTGTGGCGAATTCCCAAGAGAAACAAAAAAAAAATATTATTAAATGAAATATAGAACCTAGTTATTAGATTTACCGTCACTACCAAACTAATTAAGGTTTCCCAAGAATGTGATGTGTTTTTCATTGGTCATGATGATGAATTATTTTTTAAAAATTAGGCTAAATGCTTACAAGCACGCATTTTATTTAGAAAATAACAATTCTCTAATATGAAAATAATAAGATACTAATATGAAAATATATCTTCTACTTGTGTGATGAGAAAAATGATTATTCATTCAACACAATGTAATTGTTACACATAATATAAAAATTTGACTTCCGTCGGTAATTCATCGGAATGCAAAAAAAAAGTTTAACTTCCATCATGAATCTATTAGGAATTCCTGACAGATTCCAATAGAAGCAAAAACATTTTGACTTCTTACGTGAATCCGTCGGAAATTCCTGACAAAAGTCAATTTAGGGTCCTGAAAATATAACAGCTTAGGTATTAACAGTCTCAAAAAGATATTGACTTCTGTAGGGAATACCTGAAAAATTCTCGACCAAAATGTTTTTTTTTATTTATTTCCCAGATAGATTCTGTACGGAAGTCAATGAAGAGTCTTCAAAAGATAACAATTTTAAAAAAATATTTAAAATGTTTTTAATTATTAAAACATTTAAAAAGTTTTAGATTATTACATATATTTTTATTTTTTAATATTTAAAATCTTTTTACATCTTATTCAAAACATTTTTATAATACTAATATATAATTTTATAAAAAATTTAGTTTATAATATGCTAATTTGGGATTTTATTTATTTAATTTGTTAGATTAAGAAATATTTTTATAAAACAACTTTTACAAAATATTATATTTTGGTATATTTTATTAATAATACTACTATTTTAATTAATTTTAAAAACTTAAAACAAAATTAATTTTTCTTTTTATTTTTTGGTTAATTTTCAAAAATTTTGCGACGAATAATTTCCGTTGAAAAATTTCGTAGGAAAATTGTTGAAAATACTCTCCATAGATAAATTTTATAAAAAATATTTTTGATGAATTCCCGACATATCCTGACTGTAATCCAAAGGGAGTTTCCCTTATTCTAAGACTAGGCCATAAAGACTGAGTAAGCAGGAAAAAATTGTTCCACGGTGACTCACCGTGTCGAAATCAAGTTCTGCGGTCAATAAATCTGAGATTTCAAAATGACACGGTGACTTATCAGAAATATTTCGGTTTTAAATTGTCAAAATCGAAATTTTTATGATGAAACTATAAGTGTAAGACACAATCAACAAGATAAAGTGCAAAAAAGTAAAAAAAAAAGATTACATGAAGAAAAATTAATGACGGTTACACTGAAAACTTAAAACCTTAGTATCTTAATGAGGAAGACGAAGTCATAGTTACGAAAAATACCTTTCATTAAAGAAAATTTGAAAATAAGAAATAACTAGATTTGTCCCGTACATCCATGTAGATAATTTTTTATTTTATAAATGTATAATTTGATATTATCACAAATGTTTTATATATATGATTTACATTTTAGTGTGCTATATTATGTAATTCTATAATCTTATTAGTTAGGTTTCTTATTCAATATTATTAATATATAATGATTTGTCTTATACATTTGACTTTGTTATTAATTGTTATTATATACTACTATATTTTTGAGTTTAGTATAATAAATTCATGATACGAAAATAATCAAATATAGATTCTCCTTCATTTTTTTTTAATTTCTACAGTTTGCATAGAATATATTATAAACTTTTACTTCGTTATACTATAGAAGGGATACTAGTTTAGAATAATTTATATTTCTATATTGTGTTTAAAAATAAAATTTAGCATATATTATTTTAGTATATGGCGGGATTTTGCAAGTAATTAAATTGTTCCCTTTAAGTAATTTAGCCGTATAATTTTAATAGATTTTACACATAGAGCATCTATTATATTATTTTAGTATATTTTGTCGATATATGATATTTTTAGATGTTATATATACAATTTTTTTATCTTTTATTTGTTATTAAATTAAGTTTTCAAAATATTATACCACTTTGATTTTTACAACATATTTGTTTTCTCGTGTTTCATTTCAAAAAAATATTCTTTAGCATCAATTATTTTATTCTATAATTTAGAATATTATCATTTAAGTTTAAAATATTTATTTTCAAAATTGTATATTAGGTCAAGGGAAATTTTATTTTTCAATTTAAATGAAAGTAAATTTATAAATATGTTAATTTTCCAATTTGATATAATTTCATGTTTAGTTCATATATTACTCTATTTTAATATAATATAGACTATAATTATAAAATTTATAAAATATTTATTTTTTTGTTTTATAATAATTTTAAAAAATAATAATTTACAATAATATATTTCTAATTATGAAATTCATCAATGCATAAATAAAAAAATATTTAGTAAGATTTTATTAGATTTTTCTTAATAGATTTTGTTATATATACAATTTAAATTTAAATTACAGTGAAATTATTTTTATTATTAATATCCTTATAATTATTAAGATTTTTTGAAAATTTCATATATTTTATTGATTAATATGAATAATCAAATAGATATAGTTGATGAAATTAATCTATTATAATTTTTGTAGGATAATGAAGTTTATCTTAATGAAGTTTTCCATTTCAAGATTATAAACGGGAAAATGATAGACTTTTAAATAGCATGTTATAACTACAAAAATGTATATCTCCTTCCAAAGTTTTTCGCAATGCATCTATAAATTAAATTCAAAGCGAATGATCAGGATGAATCATTAACAAAAAGTTTATGACGGCTAGTTTTGAGAAGTTACTTCATCATTTTGGAATTATATTATCTCAATGATCTCAGGTGATGTACTAATGAAGGTAAGTTAATGCTCACTCACACTTTTTTTAACTATGATTTTTCCTTTACATTATATATATCCTTTTTAAATTTTTACCTATGAAATAATACAAGAACGTGATTCCCTCTTTCCCTTTTCTTTTATTCACAACACAGATTAAATTTTACAAAAAAATTTCCGTTATTACATTACATCCTAGCCAATTATCTACTTAACAACTAAGCTAGTTTTAGAGCAACATTATCGCATGGTTTTTTTAAAAAAGGTTACTAACATCAATAAATTATTATTTTAAAATATTATAAGTAAATAATTAAATTTTAATTAAAATTAAATGGTTAAACTAATTAAATGCTGTCACATGGGGAGAGAGGTTTTTATGAGTATAGTGCAGAGGCCAAATTAAGAACTTATGGACACCTTCTTTCCTAATTTTGTATTTTTCTCTTTTTTGTAAATTCATTAGATACTGACTCCAACCTATCGTTGGAAAAGTCCTTAGGGCTGCAGCAGTGGGGAGTCTATCTTCCAAAATAGATCATTAAAGATTAAAAGTAGGAGAGCGGTAGTCAAATGTTACAGAATCGTCTATTTCCCAGAGACTTCAAAAATTATTGAGAGCCTAGCTGAACAAATGTCCTTTTTGGGTGGTAGATTTCATTTTTAAGTATTTAAATTTAATTCAAAATTAAATTATTTTAGAGTATTAATATAATATTGCTTAGATACTAAAAGGGAGAAACCCATGACTAAAGATGCTCTCACTAGCCAAATAAATCCATTTTTAAATTAAAAGTAGTTATGAAAGATTATGGGTCAATGTAGGCATATACTGAAGCGAAATAAGGAAAAGAAAGAAGAAAAAAGAACAGTATATTTATCTTACAAAAAAAAAAAAAGAACAGTATACTTCGTAAACTTTTTTCATTTTGGTACGAAGATCGCGTACCCACGTAGCTAGGTTTTGGAGTAGAAGAAGATGCTTCATTTAATTTACCATACATCTCTCTCTATACGGATATAAACAATTAATTAAAGTTGTGGAAATTGTTAGAATAATAGGCAGAAAAATGAAAGTAAATGGGAGGAAAAAGACATGATGACTAAAAGGAGATTTCAGTGCTTTCAATTCAGCTCTGAGGCTGACACCAAGAAAGTGTTTTTGGTCAGACCATTATACTCTTGTCTTTGACCATTCTCTCTACCTTTACTCCCCTTTCTAACCATCTCCGATGGTTAAAATATAAAAATGAGTAAGAAATGAGAGAATTCTTTTTTTTTTTCTTTCAAATTTGAGAGAACACTACTCATAAACTTATTTTAGTGTTAAATTTTTTATTTATAAATTAATCTTTAGATTTTTATGTAATTTTGTTTTATATAAAGAAATTCACTGTTTTTATGCTTCAAACAATTATTAATACTTTAATAGTACAATTATAATTTTATAATAATCAATAAATTCTTATAGAAACTAAAATTATATATATTATAAAATTTTCGTTCAAATAAAATTCACTCTATGTAAAAAGTTTTATAAAATAATAAGTATTTTGAATAATAATAATTAGTAACAATATAATATAGTTGAAATATGTTTTTGAGAAGAAAAATGAAGAAATTCATTAGAGCAAAATACAAACTTAATTTGAGTTTATCTCATTTTAAAATAAACGAAAGTAACCATTGAAAAAGCCCTAAGTCCTCAAATGATTTTACCGAAAAAATCTAAAGTCCTCTAGTTATATTTAAACATATTTTGGTTCTACTTCTCATACTAGTGGAAATCAGTTAAACATTAGTCTTGATAATTTTCAAGTAAGCTTTCTAACAAAAGATCATACTAATATTAAATATTGGAACTAAAAATATAAATTATGTTTGACAGAAAATAATGAAAAATTTGGCATGTTTAAAATTTTCAGATATGTGTTAAAAAATATTAATATAATTTTTTATTTACGTACGATAAATCAAATATAATATCATTTGTATTGACCTACTCACCTGAAAAACTAACAATTTTACAACATCAATACCGTTGGTGCTAAGAAATTTATTAATTACTCCATATATTTCTAGTTATATGATATTTTAAAGAATGTTTGGTCTTTTAAAATATACGATATTTGATATTTTAATTTTACTGAATATTATATAGATAACCATATTTTATAATATTTTTGATAGTTGTTGAGTTATATTTAATTATATTTAATGATTTTTAAAAACTATATTTAATGTTTGTATGTTTAACTAAAATATCATACATTTTAAAATTGAAATAATAAGATGAAAGCCAAATGAAAATATTTAAAAACAGAATGAAGAAATAAATAGAGAATCGATTTTCAAATGTTATTCATAGATTGGTTTCGTAAAATCTTTACATTTTACAATAGGTTTACTGTTTCTCAATTTTTAATAGTTAAGTAAATAAATATGCATAGTAAAGTTATGTTTATGAGATACCATTCTCCTAGATATTGTATTACTGAAGTTGGTATCTAGCAAGCAGACTCCTCTTGTAAAAAGACAAATATTGCTCACATGCATAGCTGTAATGTTCATAGGTCTAGCAATCTGTTTACACCTCTTAGACTATTTCCAATGTATTTTTTCTGTTTTTATCTCTAAAATAGAGGAATTTTATAATAGAGGTAAGATATGTTCTATTATATTCTTATACAATAGTAATTTCTAAATATAGAATAAAAATAGAAACATGCTAGTTCTTCTTCTATAAATAGAGAAAATAACAATATTTATTCAAGAAGAAAAAATAGAAGTGAGTCAAAACAATTTTATCTCTAAATACTACTGTAGAAATAAAAATAGCAACGAATTCAAATTTTAAAATGTTCTTAGATTATCTAGAGAAGGACAATACATTGCAATATCTACTAGTTTTCTCCGAGTTTCTTCCCCTGGTAAGCCAAAATTTTTATATTTACGTGTGAATGTATATATCTGAGTCCTTGAATAATCGTCTATAAGTTGCAATGCATAGTATTTAAAGAAGATTCAAAGTGATCTTTTTTTCCAAAGAAAAAAAAGTGCGTTCTCTCTAGAAAGCCCTAGCCGCCAGGGTCTTCTTTTCCTCCTCTGCCATGGATTCCGGTCAGTTGCCGGAGCCTGACCCTCCAGAACCTCCCGATCCACCCTCATCTCCTGTTCGAGCCTCCAACAGTTACTTCTCTACCGTCAAAGCTCTCACCCTCTGCCAATCCTATCTCTTGGACAGACCTGTCCTTTCCAAGGGACTTTCCATCTATTCCTCCCATCTCCTCTTACTGTTCTCTGCTTCAGAATCATTCCTGAGTCCAGATCTGAATCTGAGATTTTCTCAGATTTCACTGTACTATGGCTCTGGAGTTCTTTCGTTTTCCATCTTCTCTCTGGCTCTGGTCCCAAGAAGCTCTTCTACTTCAGTCTTGGTAGCTGGTTTGTTGGTGCTTAGTTTGGGGTCTTCCAATGGCCTTATTACTGCAGAATGTAGTCTCTCTTTATGGGTTTCGTCGCCTCCCGTCGCAATAACTGTACGTTTTATCCCACGGCTTGTCAGTCTGGTTGTAGCTTCATGTACGGGTGACTCGACCCTCATCACCACCTCATGCTTCCTTCATCTCCTGACAATCCAGGTTGTATTTCTGAGATTTTCAAACTTATTCACTGGTGTTGTATTGATTGTATTGAAGTGTTCTCGTGGACTCTCTAGTGGTCCGTCTCTCGCCGTGGTGCGAGCATTTACTGCAGTATGCAGTCTCTTTACTGCTTTATGCAGTTCTGCCTTTGTTATATTCAAGTACTGTGTTATGTTGTGGCAGCTTGATGGAGTTATGTCGGACTTTTCAATTCCTTGGGTTTTACTTGTCGACACTTACTGTCCATTTTCCTCCTCTGTGGAGTGTGTTCCCCTTCCGATTTCATTATCTACTTTAAGTGGTTTTGTTTCAGGAAGTAAAACATTTAAGACTAGAGATACTTCAGTCATTGAAGTTCTAATCAAAGGCTCAGCAAAATGGTGTTCAGTCGCCTATGTGTGTATAGCCATTTCAAAGATTGTTAATTGTGCAGTTGATGCTGTTTCAGTCTCAAGAATTATATCACCAAATGTGGTCTTTAATTCTCAAGGCTTCCTTTCACTTTGCAGCTTGGTTGTTGAGAATAGAAGACCTCTCTATGCCATTAGTTGTTTATGTGTTTTGTATGCCTCTATCCTTATTTGCTTCATTGTAATTGTTGTTGGTTTGGCCAGTATGGCTTTGTTATCATGTTCTGTAAACCCTTTCTCCTTTGATGGAGAGTAAGAGTCTATAAAATTGAGGTTTGTCCAAAAAAAAAAAAGAAGATTCAAAGTGAACCCAAATGCTGCGCACTGTACGATATCAAAGTTAAATAGTTGGCTTCGATTCACTTAGCATGGTTTGAGTGATTTTAGCCAGTGGCGGATCTAGAAGATACAGTAAATGGGGGCAAAAACAGTGAAAAGAGGCAAAAGGTTATTAGAATCTTGGTTCAATGGGTGCAAATAGAAGATTTAGACCAACTGAGCTGCAATATACATATAAATTCTAGTGTATTTAAATAAAATTGTATTTTGTACTGGGGGCAGTTGCTCCCTTCCTACTCTACCTAGATCCGCCAATGGTTTTAGCAGATGACTGGATTGGATCTATCTATTTTCCCTTGATAGAAATTTGTATTTTTGAGCAACGAAAATAAAAAAATTATAGAAAATATGAATTACTCGTAAATTCTTTTTCAAAAAAAGTTAGTTACAGGTAGGGGTGAGCATGAGTTGGATATCCGAGTTTTTGGATGTATTCGTGATCCGATCTGTTTTTTCCGAATAATCAATTATCCGATCCGATTCACTCTGTAGCAACCCAGATATTCAGTGTCCCGAATATCCAGAAAATTTTAGATTTTTGAGCATATATCCGATTCGATCCGTAATAAATAAAAATTAGAAAAAAACAAATTCCAAATAATATAAAATAATAATATTTTATTACAAAATTAAAAAGTATTTACTTTTGAAAATTCTAATAAATAATTTAATAAATTAAGTAAATAAAAATACTATAAAACTTATATACAGTACAATATTTATTTAACTTATATATAATTCCTTAAATATTTATGTGTATATATGCATATAACGGATCGGATCGGATATCCATTCCTAAAAATATTAGTATTTGTGATTAACTTCGTTTCTTACGGATATTACATATTAGTATATGTTATAGAGTTATGGGTATCCAGATTTCTCAGTTCTAATCGAAACGAATAACTTTCTGTGTTTTCTTTCTCTGTAAATTCTATAATATATACATTCATGTTTTGAATAAAAATATGATATGTGTTTTCTTTCTCTATAAATTCTATAATATATGCATTCATGTTTTTGAATAAAAATATGATTATATCCGCAGCAAGATGGGTTTGACCTGCGTTTCAGCGTTACATTGATACGTATCCATGGTAACGAGAGGTAGATATGTACCGCCTAAAGTTTCGTAAATAAGAAGATATAATGCCATGATCTTAACATTTACAATTAAAAAAAAAAGATATAATGCCATGTGTAATTGCTATTAGTATGCTCTATATATGTGTATTGTTTCTTGTTCTTAAGAAACAATTGTAATATTTCCGACACGGTAAGATGCCATAGCAGAGCTAGGGACAAACTCTGTACGAGATGACGTAAGCACTTGAGTACTATAAAAAAATTCAGTAGTGACACACACACAGATATATGTAAAATATATAATTGTAAATAATGTGTATGTAATTTGTAGTACTTTCTTACGTTGTATAACCAATAAATAAGCACACAGAAATTAGTTTTCTGTACAAAAAAAAGAACTTTAGTTTTTTTTTCTGCGGTATAGAATTAGAGTTACGGTACCCTCTGTTTTCTCGCAAATCGAAATACTTTTTTTTTTTTGAAAGGAGAAATCGAAATACTTTTCAAAATGTAAATCTTAGATTTTTTGAAGTTTTTAGGGTCCAAGAATGGTAATAGTCTATTTGATATATAAACAATATAGAAAATTTATGGTATAGGGCAATCGCGGTTCACATATTATATAAACCAAATGTGATTTTGTAAAATAAATAATGCAGAATAATGAATTTTTATTTGCGATATATTTATTGTTTTCATGTATATATATATATTGTATGTTCTTCATCCATTTACCTTTAACTTATTTTGAGGTCCAAGATAATATGTACACACTCAGATAGAGACTGCCCCATCCGGCCATCCCTTTTATTCATTTAGGACGTGGAATCTCTGCTACACCCATTCTCTCTTATCATCCCATCTTTTCAATATATATTTCTGATCAAGATACAATAGAAAACATTATAGTATGGTTCAGATTAGCAATAATAAATAAACGAGTATTTCTCACAAAGCCATTAAAGAGATCGAAAAAAATTCAAATTTGAAAAAGATGGATAGAGAATGAATAACTGAGGCAGATCATTTTTGAGGGATGGAAGTTTCCAGATCTCCCTTTGGATGCGAATATCATGGATCATATTGTCAATTGTCGCAAGGTCTTGAGTCAATGGAGGAGATATCACAACTTTAACTCGGATCTGTTAGTTGAGGAGCTAAAAGAAAAGGTGGATGGACTGTACTCGAATGATAATGCGACGACCGAGAAAATAGCGGAAGTCTTAAAAGAACTTTCTGATGCTTTTAACGCAGAGGAGATATTCTGGAAGCAAAAAAAGTCGAGTATTCTGGTTAAGAGAGGGAGATAGGAACACAAAATTTTATCATGCACCGACAAAGCAAAGGAGAGCGAGAAACAAAATTACTCAGCTTTTAGATGCGAATGGGAATATTATTGAGAATGAGGAAGGACTGGTGACCATTGCTACTAATTACTTCAGACAAATATTTGAGTCGTCAAACCCATAAGATATAGATGATGCGTTCTCAGAGGTTTCCACAACAATAACAGAGTCAATAAACAATGATCTTACAGCACCGGTTACAGAATGAGAAGTTAAATTAGCACTCTTTTCTATGCATCCAGAGAAAGCCCCTGGACCAGATGGAATGACAACATTATTTTATCTAAAATTCTGGGATATTGTCAAGGATGATTTAACGCTTATGGTTAATCAATTCCTTTTCGAGGGGGTAGTGGCAAGTGGATTAAATGATACCAATATATGTCTTATTCCGAAGACGACTAGGCCCAATGAGATGTCCCAATTCCGGCCAATCAGCTTATGCAAAGTTAGTTACAAGATAATCTCCAAGGTCTTATGTCAGAGATTAAAGAAAGTTCTACCAGATAGAATTCAGAAACTCAGTCAGCCTTTGTTGCTGGAAGACAGATTTCGGATGATATCATGGTAGCTCAAGAAATGTTTCATGCCTTGAGAACTAAACCGAGGGGATGTAATAAAAGAATGGTCATAAAGACGGATATGAGAAAAGCATATGATAGTATGGAATGGTCGTTTATTGAAGCTGTCATGAGAAAGATGGGTTTCTCAGAAACCTGGATTATTTGGATTATGCATTGTATCACTTTGGTTAAATACAAAGTGCTCATGAATGGACAACCCAAAAGCAATATTGTACCGGAGAGAGGCCTGCGACAAGGAGATCCTTTGTCTCCTTTCATTTTTATTTTATGCACGGAAGTGTTCGTTAGCCTTCTTAATCATGCTGAGAGTCAAGGGAAGATATCGGGAATGCGTGTTACACGCACGTGACCCTCGGTATCCCACCTTCTCTTTGCTGATGATAGTCTTTCTTTCTGTAAGACGGAGCCCCGTGAATGTGAAGAAGTGATGAAAGTAGTACAGAAATATGGAAAAGCATCTGGTCAACAGATTAACTTTGAGAAATCCTCTCTACTCTTCGGTAAGAGGATCAATGCAGCTATTAGACAACAGATTAAAGATACACTTGGAATTCATAATGAAGGAGAAATGGGTACATATCTAGAAATTCAGAAGATATCAGCGGTTCTAAATGCAAACTTTTTGCGTTTCCCAAAGAAAAATTAATGCATAGAGTGAATGGATGGACGGGTAGATGCCTATCAAAAAGAGGAAAAGAGGTTTTGATAAAATCGATCTTGCTAGCTTTCCCGACATACGTAATGTCTAGTTTTTTGCTTCCATTATAGATATGTGAAAACCTCGCAAGTGCCATAGCCCAATTTTGGTGGAGCTCGAACCCCCCAAAGCGAGGAATTCACTATGCAAAATGGGAAAAGCTTTGCTTACCAAGGAAGGAGGGAGGAATTGGATTTCGTATGATTCGTGAGTTTAACCTGACCTTACTAGCAAAACAACTATGGAGATTGGTTCAATACCCTGACTCTTTGGTCGCTCCGGTTTTGAGGGGAAGATATTATAGATTGAGTTCACCCTTACGAACAATCTCAGTAAGCAGTCCATCTTATGTGTGGACCAGCATTTCTGCGGTGCGATAGCTACTGCTTTTGGAGGTTAGACAGAAAGTACACTCAGAATATGAGGTAAAGGTGTGGGAAGATCCATAGATCCCTACATTACCAGCTAGACCGGCTCAACCTATAGCCCCAGCTCTGCACCCGAACATGAGAGTCAACGACCTCATTAATGGAGAATCGAAGGAGTGGGATATTGGGTTACTGGAGAATTATATTGCCCCAGCTGATATACCTCTAAGGAGTATAGCAATAAGCACATCTCATCGTCCGGATTCATTCTGCTAGAACTATACTAAGAACGGACAGTATATTGTTAAATCAGGATATTGGGTTGCCCGGAACTTATTGAAGGAGGAAGAAGAAAAGGAGGTACTGAAACCTAGCATAACTAAACTTCAAGCCTTCGCTTGAAAGATAAAGGCGCCTCAAAAAATTTGCCATCTTATATGACAACTGATAACAGGTCATGTGGCTGTAACAAGGAATCTCATACGACGAAACATGAGATGTGATAACTACTGTCCACGATGTGGAGAGCAAGAAGAATCTGTCACACATGCAATCTTTGAATGCCCGTCAGCTCTACAAGCTTGGTCCTTATCAGCAACTCCAACAAGTTCAAGCATCTTCCCGATTCCGAGTCTCTATGCGAATATGGATTATCTTTTCTGGAGAAAGAATAATATTGTTGAACCTTAACTTGACAGGGACCCTTATCCCTGGATAATCTGGTATATCTGGAAGGCTAGAAATAATAAGCTCTTCAGAGGGATTGACATTGACCCATTGGAGTTAGTTCGTTACGCTGAGAGCGAGTGTCAATCCTGGTTCAACGCAAATGAGATGGTACAATCGAATCTACAAGAACATAGTATGGTGGAATCTCAAGTCTTAAGCTTGAGTAATATTTGCATGATAGATGGATCATGGACATCCACAACACGGTTTAGTGGATATGGATGGGCTTGGATGGACAGCTTGGGGAAGGTACAGCTTATGGGGACACGGAACTATACAAGGCGAGAGTCTGCTTTGCACTCAGAAGTGGAAGCACTATGATGGGTAATGGAGAACATGCTTCAGCACTCGACATGCCAATACTTTGGAACGGACTGCAAGGATTTAATTGCTATGATTAAGTAACTTCATGCTTGGTCAAGCTTTGCAACAGAAATCGAGAGGATTGAGACTCTGAAGATATGCTTTCCAGAATTCAAGATCATACATATTCCACGAACGCAGAACCAGCTTTCGGACTCCTTAGCTAGAACCGCGAGATCTTTTCATAGGAAACTTTATTTTATTGGTTGTTTTATTCTGGTCTGGTTACCCAGAACACCTCTAGTTTGAATAATATAATAGTCATTTGACGTCAAAAAAAAAAATAAACGAGTATAATAGGAACGTAGGATTCACTATGGAGTATTGACACTCAGGATACACATACATTATAGAATTTATAGAGAAAGAAAACATAGAAAGTTATAAACCGATAAAATTGAGCAGCATGGAATACTATATTACATAAACTTTTTTTATCAGTTAATATTACAAATTACTCTATTTTATAATCACTAAAGTGCATATAGTTTTCAAATACTCTTCATCAGAGCTATGGAATTAAGAATGTTTGATAAATCTTTTGGTAATGCTTTTCCTTTCTGAAGTACTGAAATCATTTACTATACGTATAAATATAGCAAAATGCAAGCAAATATATCGAGCTAAATAACTCTGTCGATGTTGGAAATAAATTACACATTGTTTGGAGTTTCGTAAGTGAGTTGTATATATTTTATGTTATTTTTCTCGATAGAATTAATTATAAAATCATTCCCTGATTTAACAGCCAGATTGTAGCTAAGTTAAAGACACTGGAAGGTAATTAATACAATAAATATGGAAGCTAATTTTTCAATCGTTGTCTCCTATGCATTCCATATTTTGTTTCATTGACATGCGCTACCTGATGACAAAAAAAAGAAAGACATGCGCTACCTAAAAGAGGAAAATCACCGAAGAACTAACCAGTATTAGTCAGATTATTGTTTGGTGTATGCATTCATTTATAATAGGGAAGGTCCCTAATGTTTTTTAATACATATAACATGATTAAATTAGGTGAAGGTGACAGCATAAGAAAACCTAAATTCTGTGTCATTCTTGGAGTAATAAATAGAAATAAGAGACTAATAAGTATGTAAAATTATAAGACCATTACACTACACCGAAAACCAGACACAACACACATTGATCGTTTTAGATCCTCGGACCTCTATAACGTTATTTATTTACTTATAAAATTAAAAAATTTATAATGATTTATTCAATTCAGTAATGAATGCTCCTCACCTCTCTTAGTCAATATGTAATGTTTCGTGGCCTTATGCACATGCAGTTGTGCCGTCTATATGAGAAGAAAGAGACAGAAAGACGCAAAAAGTACACTGTACTGTGATCATATACCATCATTGGTTTCAGATTTATTAGAAAATTATTGCATTTTACAAAAGTATATAAGTTCTCTTAGAAAAAAATTGATTGAACAATATACCACCGCATGGTCGTATATCTAGACAAAAATAATGCATTGAAAACTAGTACACAATATATGAATTTACAATAAATAAAAACAACTCTAACCATTTAAATCATATATCTTCATCCAAACAAGAATAAATATCAAATTTTTCTGATCAAACCAATAGTTACATGATTAATCAATCATTAAAACATTGTTAGCAAACATTAACATTAAAAGAAAAAATTTATCAAAACAATTTTTAGTTTTTATGGGCCAAACCATTCTAGTCAAAACATTGCTCACAGTCACATTTAAAATCTCTGAATGGAGAGGAAATGTATACAAATGTTTATGTTTGGTTCTGAAAGTATTGCCATCTCTTATAATATACTTAAAAAGAGTATATCGAAAAACATATTATGTTTAAATGTTTTCATCAAAATAAAATTTAATCTAATTTTAAAAACTATTGTTTGAGGTTTCACCTTACTTTTTATTTTATTTTTTATTTTTTTTATAACCGTAATTAAGGATCCTAAAAATTTTGTAGACCCAAAACTAATTCCACGAGACTTGCATCCGAAAACACGTAGACGATTAAATCTATTTAAGGTGCGGTTAGGTGATCGATGCTACTCGAACCCAAGGTAAAAACTCTAGGTGAAATCCTTTTACTATTATGCCAAAGCAATTTGGTCATTTTCTTATTTTTAGTGTGAAACATTTTATGAAAACTTCTCAATGGAGATTATTTTAAGAAACTGACTTATAATCCAACATCGAGGTGGGATCTTAATTTTTACAAGAACCGTTTAGTTTACTAGTGAGGTATTTGGTTACCTCTTTCCATATTACCATTCCCACATATGGATGGAATTAAGCTGTATTTGTATATGATTATCAATTCGAATGAAAGAAAAAAGAAAAAAAAATTATTTTACATTGAATGAAGAGAGGTCTTATTTTGGACAAGTAGTTGGTCAAGTGTAAGAAAGGCAGAAAGAAATTGAAGCTTTGTTGCTGATGGTTTAGATTCTAAAGCATCACGTGTAAGACTTTCCTTGTCTTCGTTCTCTTTTAGCTATATTCACTGAGACGGCCACACAACATTTTGATTTAAATCGTAAATAAGACCAAACTGATATTTTATACTAAATTATTTACTTGAACGACATCCTTCTCATATTCTTCTCTATATTCACTACGACGGCCACACAACATTTAAATTTTAATCGTAAATAAGACCAAACTGATATTTTATACTAAATTATATACTTGAACCACATCCTTCTCACATTCTTCTCTAGAATAAGAAATTGAGATCATCGTAGGATAGGTGGACGCATATTTCATCAAAACTTACCGTTTATCGGTATAGCCAATAATTAAGTATGTTTTCATCACTATCTGCTTAAAGCTTGTTCGTGTAGTATTTGCACAAGCTCATGTCTCAAAAAGGAATACTGCGATGATTTTCTTTTAAATTATATTAGGACTTAAAAGTACATTGATCTAGAGCATTTAGGAGAGTAACCATGATTTTTTTGGTCATAACATTTTGTATGCTTAATTTAAGTTGAGACAAAACTCTAGACGTCAAAAAAGAGGAAAATAAAGTTTCTTTTTTTTTTTTTGTGTGTGGAAACTTCTATATCTAAGATCGATTCACTGGCCTATTGAGATAGCAGTGTGCGGACTTTGCCTGCCCATTAAAATATAATCAAAAATTTCGGTTCGGCTGGGGAAGCGCTGTCAACAACAGAAACGAAGGGTTCCATGTAGCTGTAGTAGCAGGCACTATGTATCAAAGGAAGAGGAGTCAGCGTAAAGTTACGTAGCCTAACTGTGCGGTTACTCAGTCATATCTGATTTTGGTCTACTTCGCATAGACCTTTGTTGTTTTTTTTAATTTCTTTGATTTATTTGATTTTTGCTAATTTATTCTAAATCTCTCAAAAGTGGTTTTTGACTAAATTTAGAAAGACTAAAACTTTAATTTAATTGAACCATCTTCTCCTCCTAAATGACAGGTCTATAAATTTTAGATATGTATTTTTTTGTTTGTTTTTGTATGTTAGATTTAAATAAAACTATAGATACAATCTGATGTGATTGTTATAAAGAGTTTTATTTTTGAAGTTTTTCTATGTTTTGAAATCATTGTTAAGGTTTTTGATATACATGTTTTGAGATCTGGGGACAACATATCAGACTTCAAACTTTGTTAGAAGAATTTATGAAATTTATGAGCGGACTTCTCAAGAAGTCTAGTAAACTGTAATGCACTAGAAAATTTCTTGAGAATTCTGCTATTTAAATTGCTAAAATTGGTAAGATTTTCATTTTTCTCCAATCACATTTGTGTTTTATGTGTTGAATCAGAATAAAGTTATAAATTTAATTTAATGTAATTTTTTTCAAATTATTTTAGTTTACAATTATATTTCTCGTAGTTTATTTTTCTCTCTAAAAAATAAGATGTAGATCTTCAAATTTTTTATATATTAATTTGTTTTGATTGTGTTAAAACCAAATAAAAATATAAATTAAAATTCATTGTGATTATATATGTTTTGTTATTATTTTAGTTGTAAAAGTTCAAGTTTCAAATAATATAAAGTAGATTTTTTGTGTGTGTTAGATTTAAATAAAAAATATATATTAAAATTCTTATAATTGTCTTATTCTTATTTAATTTAAAAAATGCTTTTTCAAAAAAATATCTACTTTGAAACCATTTGAAACATTTTTTTTTTGAAATTCAGGTTTTTCAGATCTCAAAACTATATATCAGACTTCATTCTTCTCTTGCAAGGTGAAACTTCATTGAAAATTTTGATTTCCCGCTTAGTGTTAGGAGACTACTTCGGAAAATATTCTATAGGAGCTCCTGACTATTTGGACAATGATGTTCTCAATCATGTTTCACTTTCAGCTATTAGATATACAGTGAGAAGACATGTATCAGAGAGAGACTTGTTTTATACTTTATGTAATGTTGTAAACAATACATCCATTTTGTGTCTAAGTTAGTTTTTTTTTAAACTCTTTGTCTAATGCTTTGTTCTGTCGTTCATATTCTTGTAACCTTAAAATATTGTCTTCACTGTAAATGATTTATTAGGATTATGGTTGGTATCTTAATGAGCAGGCGTATGTGTTGTCCATTTATCAATTTTTGTAATTTAGATGATAATAATGATAATAAATTATAGTTATTATATATAAATTTATAATAAAATAACACTTGACACAAGTTCAACATAAACAAATTTAAACATATCACATAAGTTTAAACATATGGCATCACAAATTTTAACAAAATATTTCTGCATCAGATTTATATAGTACTCTTTTGTAATTGAACCATCTGCAAAAATGACATTAGAACACATTAACAAACATAAAACATCATCTTTAAAAAATTAATCAGATCAGACTTCTTGAAAAGTATACTCTCATTGCCCTCATTAGCTAGACACATCCATAAACAAAAATATTGCTAACTTATCATTAGATACAATAAATTAATAAAATCATTCATGGGGTCAAATAAGACTTTCTAAGAAGTATACTTTCAAAATCAAGGGTTTGACCAAGATCTCAGAGTAAAAGTAAAGTAGACTTTTATGTAAAAAGCTTCTAGTTAATTTTTTTTTTAAAATATAATTATTATTTTTATCCTTTGAAAAAACTGATCTTAAAAGACTTCTTCCAACATTTTGGAGACTTCATGTGATAGTAAGAGAACTTCTCCAGAAATCTATTCATAGGAGATTTCTCCTGAACTCTTCTAAAAAAATCAAATTTCAATAATATTTTGGTCAAATACAAAACTAAATTCACTTTGCAAATTTTTCTCGAGAAGTTTGCTCAAATATTTTCCTATAACAAAAATGGGTAGCAGATTTTTAGAAAAGTCATCAGTGAAAAAATCACAAAATAGAGAAGTCTTTTACTCGAATTAGATTAGATTTTTTTTAATATCACACAGATCAAGTGAGAGTTCGTGCTTATCTTCCCCAAGCACCTGTAATTTCTTAATGAAAGGAATCCACTTGTAGTTGATCAATATTTATGAAGTTAAGTAACTCCAATAAAAACCTAATACTAAAATTGAAAAGTTTGAGTTTAGGGATGAAATAAGAGAGAAAATGAAAAATAATTAGCTGTATAATAAATAGGATAGGAAGAAGTATATGTCAATTTCTAATGCATTTAAAGCTTGATTTTGGTTGTTAATGTTGTTTGGTGTGACAATAGCAATTTCGTAAATAAATGATGGATATGAGGATAATTGAATAAAAATACTCTATTTTAGAAGGAAAAATGACACTTTCATAAATTGTTTAAAATTTTAGGATGAATAAGTCAAATCAAAAATTCAAAAACATTTAGCTTTGTGTTTGACCACAAATTTTGGGTCATATTCGAAAGAAGTACAAAATTTTATTCTATATTTTTGTATTGAGACAATTATTTTGAGTTTTCTTTTTGAATTTAACATCAAAGTATATGGTAAACATCAAATATCTTGTATTTTAAAATTAGAATAATGTACAAATCTATATTATTATTTGTGAAGTGATTTTTTGTATCTGATTTCTCACGTTAAAAGTTCCAGCGGTTAAAGTCAATAATACTCTTAATGAATTTTTATACATAATTTATTATATAATTCAAAATCAATTTTTATTAATAATATTAGATTTAGATGTTATATTAAATAATTGATTATAAATTAATATATTAGAATTTTAAAAATAAAAACAGATTCTTGAAAAATAAGATAGTTCTTATATATTGTGTTTCGTCGCGAAAATAGTTTCTCTTATAAAAGTTAAAAAATAAATACAAATAATTTATAATTAAATATTAATCAAGAGAAACAATTTGTAATAAAAAATATTTTTAAGACGTGAATGTTTTAAAAAATTTATCATAGTAATAAACATATATACTTTTATGAAAAATTTTGTCATATATTATTTAAAACATATAAACTAATAAGTGTTCAGAAAAAAAAATTATGTTTGCATGTGCAGCAAAACACATAGTTTTCAATAATAATAAAAAAGTTAATCAAAGTAAGTACGACACATTCTCTTAATATGTGATATTCTTATATGTATATATTAGATATTAATATTTCACATATATATTTTTAAAGACCTATTCATGGACTTAGAATTTTTTTTCAATTACAAAAATATTTTAAGTTCTGATATATGATTTCTGCATTTTTAATTTCTTGTTTACGATTAGAATTCTGAATAGGATATTTTAAAGAGTAATTCTTTCAAATAATTTTTTAACTTTTTGTTACCAAAATAGACCTTAAAAATATAAAATAACCGGAATAGTCCTTTTTATTTTGAAAATTTTAATATTTATTTTTACAAATTTGAAACCCCAATTCAAAAATTCCACCATTAACTCAGAATCCTAAGTTTATATTAGTTAATCCTTGGAATATAAATGTATATTTACTATTTAATGAAATTTTTTTTGGGTCTGTTTTCTCTTTAAAGATTATTTTCGTGAAAATAAACTAAAAAGTGTTATTTCAGGGAATTTCTCTATTTTGAAATATACAACATATATAATACATTGTTATTTTGTTCTATGAGATTTTCTTTTATGCGTTCTGTATAAAATATAGAAATATAATAAAATGAATTAAATAAAAAATGAAATAGAGACCATATGTCGGAAGAGTTTTTCGTCCACACAACTATTGAAATAGTTACTTGCTTTTATTTTATAAATTAATGTGTATGTTCTTCTTTTTTCAGTTTTTTTTTTTTGTTATTCAACTATTTTATGCCATTATATATATACGAAATTAACTTTCTATAAATTTTGTAATAACTAGTCCAAATAATTTATAATGTACAATGAAAATTGGTTTTTCCTGTCAGTTAATAAAAAAAACAGGCTATAAATCAACAACATTGTTTAAATTTAACCAAGCGCTCGTAGCTTGGTGGTAAAGGAGGTACAGCTGTACTGTCCGCCACCCGGGTTCGAGTCTTGGCCACAACGGATTTAACATCCCTTCCGTTGGGGCGCTGGACCCCTTTCGAGGGGATAGTTGAGAATGTGGCTGCCCAGATACCAGAGTTATCAAAAAAAAAACATTGTTTAAATTTGGTGTTGTTTTTGCTTTATTTCCATAAATGCGAAGAATTCACAGGATACTAAAAACTGAGAAAATTTGGATCTCTTAATTCAAACAAAGAAAAGAAAACATAGAAAAAAATATATTTGGCTTATAATGTCAAAAGCGATAGCGATTTATCAAAAACAAATGGAGAACAGCACTTTCCGTAATTTTCAATATATGAATTAGACAACTCTTAAATCAAAGTTGGTCCACGAAGCATAATAGACTTACTATCGTATGGAAGAAATTTTTTTATCAATATTTATTAATAATTACTGTTATTTCATTTGTGCATGACAGCAGGAATAAACATTAAGTATTCGACTCTGAGCAATAGCATCAAAGTCATGCGCGACACAAACGGTGTCCACCTATATCGTTGGTGTCCACCTATTGATATGTTGATACACACATTTAGGCATATGTGTATATATAAAATATATATGTTGTACATGTATACCTTGCATATTGTGTGTACTTCAATTACTTCTACACCAAAAAAAAAAATATTATGAGTACTTGCCATACATAGATGACAAACAATATGTATAGTGTAAGAGTAGGTGTTCGGTTATCTATTCGGGTTTTGGATTTTGGATTTTCGGGGCTACAGATTTCAGTCTCATTCGATTATTTATAAATTTCAGTTTGAAGTTTTGCAAGTTTGGTTCAGATTATAATAACCCGTTTAAATTATTTTTCAAAAAATTTAAATTTATATATACTTTAAATTTTTCAGAATCTAAAAATAAAAATAAAGTATTACATATAAATTTAAATAATATATGCCGAAATATCTAAACTTAATATATAAATTGGTTAGGCTTGAATACTTGGATAAGTGATCCAATAGTTATTTCAAGTATTTTGAGTATTGTTTATATATTTTAGACATTTAATTTTGACTATTTGTAGATATTTTCAAGTATTTTGGACAACTTCAAAGTATTGTATATATTATGTATATATTAAATCTAAAAAAGAAACAATATATTTAATTGTATAAATTTTATTCCAATACTTGAAATATTTTGGCTCCGGTCGAATTCATTTTCGATTCTCTAGATACTAAAATTTTAACATGTCAAGGTATTTAGCCAAATTTTGATTCAGATTCAGTATTAATTTTTTTATAGAATTTAATTTTTCAGATTTGGATTTTTTGCGTAACCCTAGTGACTAGTGGCTTTAACTCTTCGTCTAATACTTTATAACCTTAGGGATTTTTTACCCTCGTGGGTTTTGATGAGGTTAAACCTTAATTACTCAGTCACAACAATGTCTTTTCCAATGATGATCTAGCACTATAAGAAATAAATACCCAGAATATTAACAGAATAATTGAATAGATATTTATTCTGAATGAAATGTATCTGAATCAAATCTATAAGATTATGAGCAACGATTCATCGATTAATCCATAAACGTTCGCATCACCACATTATCGGCTGATTGCAAATCAGGATTTCTATAATTTAAATGGGACCACTAATATTCTAGGGTTTATAAATAAAAAATGTGAATACTTATGTTGCAGGATGGAACTTGGTAATGTGTTAATACCACTCAGAGACTACTTGTGGAAAGAGGTGGAGGGTTGGGGGGGAGGGGGATGATGACATAAGAATGTGAAATCAATAGTTCTATGAAAGGGACTAACAATCATAGAGAAACGGAAAAGAGGTAACAAACTTCTTAAATCTCCTATGGGTTGGAAGACAATATGACTGAGATCTCTTATTGTGGGGTTTTCATTTTAGATAGAGACCCTTATAATTGGATCCATCACTTTCACTACTATCTTACTTCTTACTTTTTCTGTGTTCTTTTTTATATGATTCTTTCTTTTCTTTTTTATTTTGTTCTCACTTCTTTTCATCCTACCATTTGCACCAATGTGCATCCCTTTTTTTTTTTGAACCCCTATTTTTAATAGTATAAATAAGAGGGTTTTCAAATCCAAACCAAAATATGGTACATTAAGAAATCCCTAAACGTTTTCGTGATATTACTTTCAGATTTTAAAAACCATACTGAATATAATTTTGTATATTCAGTGTTCAAATATTGATGCTTTAACAGTATTAAACTACTATGTATATACATAATGCTATTTTGTTGATATTACTAAAAAAAAAAAAGTTGAGTGCTAATTGAAAAAACTATTCGAAAAATATTAGATAAATATAAATAAACCATTAGTTGTGGTATAGGTAGTAGCTACAATAGTACTAAGGTGGCTAATGCTTTGTCTTCCTCAAAGGGCCAAATAAAGCTTCGTGATATATACTTTGGTAAGCATTTTTTTCTCCCTAACAACCAACCAAAGACTTTGGGCTAAAGATACCCTCTCATAGATTTCAACACTTTATTAAATTAATATTTTTCTTAAATTTAGAAACCAAAATGTGATTTCAAATGTCAAAATAATGGCACTTCATTTACTTCGCTTAGCAAAAGTATTTATCAAGTTTCAGTTTTCTTTACAGATAGGATGGCACATGGGAGACATGGTCACGGTGTAGGCAATATCCTCTTTTCTTCTATTCTATCTTCCCATCAAATCCATCTCCATCCAAAACATGTATAAATCCATGGAATATGCAATAAACCAGATTCATAAAAAATGTATTAACACCAACTAGTTTTATTTTCATTTCATTTCATTGAAAATTGCCAAAGCTTAGTCAGATTCTAGTTTTATTTACTTGTTAATGCAATAATCTCGCACTAAATCACATTAAATTACTACGATAGATTTCACCGTAAATCCAATTGTAGACTCTTACCTGCCGTAGAATTATATTAAGCATGTGTAATAGTTCTTGATAGTGTCACGTGAATAAAGGGAGAGTCAATTCCTACATCAACTATCCAAAGGAAAATCATCTATGGACCATAATAATTATCTTATTAATAGTAAATGATGTATCACCTAAGAGCATGTTAATTGCATGGGCTCTTAAAATGAAGTTCTCAACAACAAAATATTATTATTTTAGTACATTATAAATAAATAATTAAATTTTAATTAAAATTAAATAGTTAAACTAATTATAAGTTGCCAAGTGGAAGAAAGATGCAAAATTAAGTTAAGAAATGTCTCTTAAATCTCTTAAATAAGAGATATTTCTTAATTTTCTTTCATACTTTTAATTACTTTTTTATATTTTAATACTAAAAAACTTGATAACAACTTTGCAATAAACATGCTTTAGACATGCGTACAAGACTATAACTCATGGTTTGTTTTAGTGTTGTCGCGGAATCATGCTTCTAGATTAAAACTCACATAATGTATTTCATCAAAAAGAAAAGAAAGAATCTTGCGAAACTGTATACAACATATAATGCTATTTTTCTTCAACGATAATTTGAGCTACAAGTTACATATTATGCTCAACCTTTTGTGGCAAGTTATGGTTCAGAGTGAATGAAATATATTTGTATTGATTCCAAGATTTTTGAACCACTTCTATGATTTGGAGTTTTGTAATTCATAACAAGCTGTTTTCTTTCATAAATTAAGTATAATTATTTATTTTACTGCTAGTACTAATGTGGTAAAGTGTTGTTTGTATCCTTAAAAAATCATAAAATACAACTATTTTTTTCAACATTTCACCGTCAGCGACTGCACGTATATCATGTCTTCTATCTCTCAATTCTAGTATTTTTTAAATGTGGATTTTCGAAAATTTAGCTACGTGGAGTTATGTACTACTCAAAGATTAAACAACAATCTGAGAAATTTATATAAATGTTCATTAATATATTCTTCATCTTTTCTTGCATATAGATCAGGAATGTGAATTGAGCTTAGATTTGCTCCTTGGGCTCCAACCCATTTGGTTTTGGATTATTTTATGCTTTAAAATCTCAAACGAAGCGAAACTAATACAAACTAGATTTTGATCCGCACAACCGTGCATGTGATTATTTTCATTTTTATATATATAACTACTTGGTTTACATGATTAGTGGTATATAATTTTAATATTTATCATATTATTAATAGTTTATTATATATTTTCAAACACAACAATTTTATAGTTTGCATGCATGTATTTATTTATTTCTGTTACAAATTGTTAGTGATATCTCTTATTAATATATGAACACTAATTAAAAACCTTATATTATGTGATATTTACGACAAATTCCAGTCAACTTACTATTAATTTAGATATTAATTTCTCTTATACTTTTATTTTAGGTTTTGATCGTACATATATGTTAATCGAATTATATGTATAATTTAAATCTTTGTCTGAATAACCTACATTAAGTGTAATTAATATCAACCTCCATTAAAAATATTATATTAAATTAATATCACAAATTTAATACAAAATTGTATATGAGTTTAATATAATTAAAAAATTAATTAGATACTTAAAAGGTTTATTTTAGTAAAAGTGATATTTACGAAATTAATTAAATATTTAAAAGGTTTGTTTAAGCGAAAACAAAATATACATATTTTAAAATAAATATGAAATATATTTATATTGTAAATAGAAAGATTTGAAAAGATTTTATTGGGATGTAATTAAGAGAAAATCTGGGAATATCTATTTGGTTTGTTTGTTTAGAATAATTCAAATATCTATACAAAAAATCATTTAAGTAATTTTCTAAGGGGTGGTCTAAATAAGAAAAAATCACACATGAAATAAATCATGACTTCTGTTTTACTATATAAGATTTATTTTTGTTTTTAATATGTTAAATTTGAAGGTATATTATTAGAACATAAGTTTTTATGTAATGTAATTCAAACATTCATAATTTTAAATTGGGATTTCAATAATATAGAAATCTTCTTATATATTAAAACAATATGCGTCTTATAAATGGGTCAATATAGTATGTCAATATCAAACGGATCATTACTAATTAGTAATTCAATTATCTTGTTCTCAAAAGTCAAAAATATAGGAACTGATTTTTTTTTGGGAAAAAAACATATGTACGTTTCTAAATCTAACAAAGACTTTAACCTTTTTTCTAATTGTCGATTAGTTTTTTTCTGCCTATGTTATATAATAATCATAAATATTTTTCAATAAATGATTTGAATTTTAATGCTATATATAATGTAATTCTATAATTTTTTAAAAAAAATTATTTGACATTATTAATATATAAAGATTTTTATACATTTTAATATGTTATAAATCGTTCTTACATAATAATATATTTGCAATTTCGGTACAATAAATTCATAATATGAAATAATCAAATAGATAACACCCTTCAATATATATATTTTTAATTTTTACAGTTTGCAAGCAAAATATTTTTTAAAAATTTATTTATTATTTTTTTCTTGTCATCAGCATAAACGCTTTTAAATATACTTAAAAATTTGTTTAGTTATACAATAGAATAGATATTTGTTTAGGATCATTTATATTTCCTTGTTCTGTTTAAAATATATAATTTAGCATCTATAATTTTAGTATATAGGAGGATTTTATAAATATATATATTTTATGTTCAAATAATTCAGACTTATTATTTTAGCAAATTTGTACATGTTTTACGTTAAACCCATTTTAATGGTGTATCATATTTGTCATGAAAGATTTTTTTAAAATAAATTAAGTTAATTTATTAATTTAATGTAATTTTTAAATATTCAATTCATATAGTACTTTTATTATAGTATAATATATACTATAATTAGAAAAGTTTATGAAAAATATAAAAATATTTTTTCTTATATAATAAAATTTAAATTAACATTGATTTGAATAAAATTATACTGCTAATTACGAAATTAATTAATCAATTATTATATAAAATATTTATATTTTTTTGTTAGATTTTGTTAGATTTTTTTCAATAGAATTTTAAGTATTAAAAATAATATTAAAACAGTTTTATAGGTGAAGTTGTTATATGTGTTGATTATATAAAATGTGATATTTAATGATGCCAATTTATTAAGTTGAAACAAATGAAACTTGAATTTCTAGTGAAGGTCCAATTTTAGAAAATCACACATGAATAGAAGTTGTGACTTATCTTTTAATATAATAGATAACAAATCGTGTACATCATTTGTAATTGTAATTCATATGTGTAGTATAATCACCTTTTCATTCATACTCTCGGATCACTCACTAATCGATGTCAAACTTCGTTTTTTCCGGAATTGAATCGATGGGTTTATATGATACGAATATTAGAGCAATAAACTTAAATAACACAAGTGATTTAACTTGTTCAGCCACCGCTGTCACAATGACATTAGTTTACATACGTCGAAATCGCCTTTTAGCTTTACAAGTAAAAATACAGATAAAAAAAAATTCACCCTACTGCCCAGCTTCAAGTAATACGCTTATATATCATTCTCAACAAGCTTTCGTTGATCTCGCATCAACTACCTTTCTGTTGTAATGGAAAGGCTGAGATGGCATCTAAGAAGAACAACTCATTTCACCATCAAAAGGTCTTCACTTCGACTACAAATCAATCACCTGACCACTAGTCTTAAAGCCCATTTTTAACAATTTTCACCAAATGGTCTTAAAACTAAAAACTTGATGCTATGTTCAAACTTATGTTCTTTTTTCTTTTATCCTTCCCGTTTCTCCTTCGCTCCAAAAATTCTGCATCATTTACCCAGCTCCAAAATAAAGGTTCTCCAAAGCTTCATTCAGTTTGTTAACATGTACCACTTTGGTAAATATATCTATATGATTATGAAGAGTTGAAATTTTGTAACTATTATCATTCTCTCAAATAAAGTGAAATTTATATCTACGTGATTTATTTTTTCATGATTAACATTGTTCTTACACAAAGCAAGAGCACTCTATGAGTCACATAATATCTCAACCTGCTCATGTGAATATCCAAATTCTCAAATCATATTTCTCAACCATATTGCCTCAATGTAATCATATGGTTCAGAAAACTCTCCACCATTGGTATCTAACAGACAGCTAACCACACATTGATTCTCTATAAACCTTAGAAGACATGTATTTCTCTTCTCACTCTGTCTCGGGTATCATATAGTCCTGCATAACCGGAGAAGTTTCAGCCTCACATTATCATAACATATCATCAGTTTCACTCTCATTTTATGGTAATTCCTGAACACCAATCGTTTAAATACGTCCTCCTTCAGAATTAAGCTTTAGCTCCACCAATCCCTCATTTACTTTTAATCCATCAACCTGATCCAGCTTATATTCACAACTTTGAATATTTGATCATCCTTGAACACAACATTCTTACAGACAACACAATTCTCCTCATCAATTAAGTAGATCATATATTCCCTTACTCTAGCTGGATAGATTAGAAGACTCTTTTCTTTGCCAAAAACGCAGTCTTCACAGAAGCTGAGACATGATACCTTCTCCTATCCAGTGACCCTTTTTGACATGTATATCTGAGCCTTTCTAACTCATATAACCCATTCTACTATACCAAAGTTGTGTATCATCCTCTTTTATAACATTTGTACAAATCTAAGCAATCTAATTAGTTCCTTGTTCACATAGTAAATACAAAATCTCATATTTTTTACCTTGTAATTAAATCACTGTGCCCTCTTTCACAATTTAGAACCCCCACTTTCAAAACTATACATGCAACCATGTGCTTCAAGAGATTCAAGAGAAATCACATTCGTTTTTGATGCAGCGCGTCATTGGGCTTTAACTCCTCTAGCGCTCCGACCGCCCACGGCTAATAGGCCGCCCTCGCCTGCTCTTTCGGCCTATGGGACCTATTCCGTTTCAACGATTGGTCCATTAATTTTTCCAAGACTCAAAATCATTGTTTACTAAACCCTGTAATCATCACATGACCTTTTCCCGTACTTTGGCCTCACTCACACGCTATCGTGAATCACTTCCCAATAGGTCATCCATCCTTCCACTACTCCATCTCAAGCACGCTTAACTCTGAAGTTCTAAATAGCTGTGTGCCGAAAAAGGTAAGCGCACTTTGGTGACATAGGTAGCCAAATCAATTCTCTTAAGCCACTTTTCATATAGTACAATTCGGGATATTACAATTCACCCCCTTTCAAAGAAAGTAAAGCCCTCGTTGTGTTCTACGACAGGTCTCAAGACGCCTCTCGGGTCAGAACCGAGATAGCTAACCAGATCTGATACCACTTGTAACATCCCGATAGTCCATGCATGGCTAATGGGCCGTCCACGTCCGCTCTCTCGGCCTGTGGGCATCATCCCGTTCCAACGGTCGGTCCGTTAATCTTTCCAAGGCTCGAAATCATTGGATACTGACCCTGCAACCACCACCTGACCTTTTCCCCGTACTTTGGCCTTTCTCGCACGCTATCGCGAATCACTTTCCGATAGGTCACCTATCCTTCCACTACTCCAAATCAATCACGCTTAACTCTGGAATTCTAAACGGATGTGTGCCGAAAAAGGTAACCGCACTTTGGTGATATAGGTAGCCAAATTAATTCTCTTAAGTCGTTCCATATATTGTTTACGTTATTGATTTTGGATTTTCTTTTCGGATAAGTATGATTTAGTTGGAGATAAACATTAAGGTAGTTGTTAGTTTTTATTTGCCTTTTATTTATAGTCAATCGTGACTTCGTTGTATGATAGCTTTTCGATAATAAGATATTGAGTTTTTAGAGATTTGATAGCTAGAAGAGAATACTCTTCAACGCCTTTGATTGCACTAACCTGTTGTTGTTCGATCAGCCCTGGATTCGTATCGAGTTCTCCTGGAGAGTTTGATTTGACTTCGTTACGTAGCTTCCGCCCCTATCAGTTTTCATCTCAGTCTAACAATCGTCAATATTACTTAGGAGCCATCTCTATTGACTATTTTCGCTGCCCATTTTTACCTTAGAAATCCGTGTTTCATCTATCTCAATGAGTTTATCCTTCTACCATGTCAAATGGAACGAGCATCCAGATCAATGATCCACCGAAACTCCATATCTAAGTCTGACATGTTTCATAACGTCATCAACCTACAACATATTCATTCTTGCTGTGTGTCATGATGATTAGCTGATATCTTGTATCTTTACCTTTTTAAGCTTTCATTTTCATCATATTTAGGTTCATTTTGATTGTATTTAGGAGAATATATTGCATTTGCATGTTATAGGTGTTGGAGTGGTTATTTGATGATTTTGGAGGTATTCGAGGTTATTTTGAAGCAAAAGACGTGAATAATTGATCTTAGGTGAATTGGATCAACAAACTGAGAAGCCAAGTCTTGTAGCGGCCATC
This sequence comes from Brassica juncea, assembly GCA_018703725.1. NCBI lineage: Eukaryota > Viridiplantae > Streptophyta > Magnoliopsida > Brassicales > Brassicaceae > Brassica > Brassica juncea. The sequence continues at coordinate 46,861,404 of CM031938.1, forward strand.
TGTATCAGCTTTTGGTAGCCGTTGTGGATAAAACATATTGGGTAGCAGCCACCCATTGTGGCTTATTGTGGCCAATTTCTTACCTAATTTTCTTAGGTAGACCATGGGTGTTGGGTCGATCCGGTTTATTTCTATATAAATAGACATTTTAAGAGATGAAAACCCTGTTACGTAAGCATGATTTCTCTTCGTTTATTTATTATTTATTTTGTTTTAGAACTGAATCTTTTGTGAATCTTTCTTTTGTTTTAGGATTTCCTTTTTATATATATCTTATTAATTTAGATTTCTCTAGTCTCTTGATTATGCATCTATCTAGCATGAGTTTTGGTGTTTTCATGAAGATTAGTGATTAAATCTTTATAGTTTTTGAGTTTAGTAGATTAAGATGATTATGCTTGATTTATGATGTTTGGTGCATAGTTTACATATATACTTACTTGATTGATATATTCTTAATGCTAGATTGGGTTTGATTAATCATAAATCTAGACTTTAGGCTTTTCATACCCAGAAGATGCTCGATGAAATGTTTGAATGAATCAATCAATGTGCTTTACTTGTTTAACCAATGAAAATTGATGCTAGGGTGTTTTAGATTGGCTACTAAGACTTGAGATTCATACATATATGATGTTAATTAACCAATAGAAATTAATGTTTAGAGCTTGATTAGGATATGAGTTATTGTCATGGAAGTATATTAGCTTAAGTTAGTGATCCTAGACTTAAGGATTAGCAAGGGTTGAAGGTTTAAACCTCATGGCTTGTCTTTCTTGGATTTTTGTCGGTTTGACTTTTGGTTGAGTTTTATTGACTTTCTCATTTTGGTAGTTTAGCTTGAAAACCTTATTCTAAATTTTTAGATTAGAGAATTTTATGCATTCCTAGTGTCAATATATCTCTAGTTCTCTGTGGATTTAATCCTAAAGTGATACAATGACATACTATTTCATAGTGGTATTGTTTGGAGATAAGGCTAATTGGTGTAATTAATTAATTGATTTTTCAATTTGGCGCTGTTGCTAGAGAACTTATTGTTTTATCATCAAGATTTCAAATTTCTGTTGAGACTAAGCTTTTTTATTTTGTTTTTAGTTTGTTTGGTTACTAAATTTCTTTCAAGTTTTTGTTCATTTTCAAGGTAGAATTACAAGAGAGAAAATGATGACTTCCAACTCGGATTCCATGGTGTAGCTCATCTTGGAATAGAGAATGAAAGACAGTATTTTGGAGCTTCAATTTTTGTAAAGAAGCGTGTGAACCAACCTCCTCATTGGAGTATCAACCAAGGAAATTAATTTGGATATGGTGAGAGATACCACCCTTATCAAGAAGCTTAGTCTCCCCAAATCTTAAGTGAAGTAGACATGAGTAATATGCTCAATAAATTGTTAGAAGATCAAGAAAGGAGAGAGAATGAGATGAAAAGACAAATTGATTCTCTTTCCACCAAAATAGATGGTAATAACAAGGCTCTTAGCTCAAAGTTTGATGGTGTCATAATACATGTGAAGTCCATCAATAACAAACTCACTCAAATGATTGAAGATTGTGAAGCACATACTATGGATTTAGAAGGTGATGTTGAAGAGGATGTTCAAATCAAGAATGAAACTCAATAAGATGCTTAGGCATGGGCAAATTATCCAGATCTGAAGTTCTGAACCGGATCCAATCTGAATTTTATGGTACCTAACCAAACCTGATCCGACATAAATATCCAAACGGTACATGATTTTCTATTTCCATAGAACCGAATCTGAACCCGAACTGAATCCAAAAATCATGGATGCCCAAAAATATTTGAAGTACACATATATATATATATATGTATATATATACAAATATTAGTTATGTTAATACTTATGATAATTCAATATTAAAAAGTATAATAAAAATTAAATATATTTGTTATTTTTGGATAATTCTGATATTTTAGATATTTTTGGTTACTTTTAGATATTGGACATGTTTGGATATAAAAACCAGACCCGAACCGGATATTTCTGACAAAATTGGTTATTTTCTATACATTTAGATCATACCAAGTCAATCTAAACCAGAACCAAATTTTTTTGGTTCATTCGGATGTAGCCAAAAATATCCGGATCCGACAAGTACCAAATCGAATCCGATCAGAATTCAAAATTACCTGTTCAGTACCAATTTTTCCCATATCTGAATTATCCGATATCCAAAATATCCGACCCGAACCCAATCCGATAGCCGAATGCCTAGGCCTAAAGAAGCTGAGGAGTTTATACCCTAGTTTGAAATGCTTCTTGTATAAACAATTGATGTGGATCTTGTGATAATATTTGAAGAACACGTTAAACCTGTGGTTTTCATGAGCTATTCAACTAGGCTCGGTGATGAAAGAAATCTTGGGTGGAACAATATTTAAAGATTTTTGTGGTGATAGTTTGTTTGTAGAGTGTATGGAGAAGATTAGAGAGAACTCATTGGTTATGAATGAGTTTTCAACCAAAGAAGATATGCATGTGAAGCTTATTTCGAAGAAGAAAACAAAGGAGAGGAGTATAAGTATAATCATATAATTCACATAGAAGAAGACTCCAAGGAGGGTTAAAACGAAGAGTCTCTTATGGACAAACCCTTTGTCAAGCATCTTGGAATTCTCTCTACTAAGAATTTTTTTGTTGATGTCTAAGGAATGTACCCTTTGAAGAGATTATAATGAATGAGTTTATAGGTTGGTTCGATGATGAGTATGATCCTAGTGATCTGGGCTTGACAAATAAGGAGTTTAACATGTGGGTAAAGAGCTTGGACACTTCTCACTTTCACTTTCCGCCTCCTCTTGTCTCTTGCGATGGAAAAAATCTGAGGCCAAGTATCTTCTACTACCAAATTTCACCAACTTCAAATAAGGATACAACTTTGTAAATACTAGATTTCATCATCATTTATTTCTCTTGTGATCTCTCCTTCAAGTTTACTTTCACACAAGGGATTGTATGAAGTAAGTTTGGGGAGAGTCTACTATCTCACCTTGTGTTATATTTTTTTTCTTGTCATAATGAGTCTCATGAATTTCATTGTTAATATTCATTGCATATAAAGCCTCAAAATTTTTAAAAATTTTCGAAAAACTCAAAAGAAAAAAAAATCTTGTAGAATATTTTCTCATCTGTATTTTAGGATTTAGTCTAGTGCGTATTGGGATTGCATTGCATATTCATTGGAACCTTAATGAACTTTCCGTGTTGAGTAACAACTTAAGAGTTTGAGTGAATGCACATCCTTGGAATGTTTTCTTGCATTTGAATGAACATGAAGTTATGGAAAAACCATGCTTGGATCTCATAACTGGAAAGTTGAACTCATTGTAATTACATGTTTGCCTTGTATCTCAACTTTATGAACTTGAACTTAAATAAACATCTAATTAATCTCTCTCTCTCTTGGAACTGGGATTGCTCACTCTTGCTAACATTAGAACATTCAAGTTCGCTTATCAATTTTTAGACCTTCTTTACAAGCTTGAATGACCATTTTCATCATTTAAATAGTATCATACCTATAACCCTGAACATTTGTTTCTCCCCATATTGTTTGATTGAGTAAGGCCAGTTATTGTTAATGCATACCAATATAAAAAAATTAAGGATAGGAAACAACAAATTGTAGCTTCCTATACCAATTTCTTTGATTGGTTATGATTGGGGGTTTGATGGAATTGTTGGGAGTGGGGTTATAATGTGAGAGATGGGAAAAGAAGAAAAAAGAGTGGAATAAGAGCATTGAAAGAATGAAAAAAAGAAGATTAGAAAGTTAAATGTTAAAAGAAACAAAGGAATCATGAGTAAAGAAAAATTAACTCTTGGTGTATCAAAAATATATCATTTAGAAAAAGTGCAATGAAACCAAAAGAAAAATAAAGAGAATGAAAAGAAAAGAGAGAAATATAATAAGAAAAAAGCTTCCTAAGTAGTGAAATTGTGAAAAGAGTGAATTTGGGGGTGAGTGACGTGATTTGTGTTGATATTCATGATTTGAGATTCTAGAAATGAAACTAAGAAAAGTTACAACCTAAAAGTGAATACTTGTATCCATAAATTTTTCTTCTTCTTTTTACTTTTTAAATTGGCTTGTATGTCCCTTTTATTAAGTGAAACCCTTGAATGAATTTGAATAAACTTAACAATGAAAGCCACCATGGCTTCTTTGACACCTAGCCATTAGTTTGTGATTCAAATTATTCATGTAGAGAGTTTACTAAACAGTTAATGAATGTTAAAGACTTGAGTTGAATTGGTTGTTTGCAAATGCTTTGAAAGTTTGGTCCTAAAACAATACATGATTGATGAACATGACTAACTCTTTTAGACTATAAATTATGTGTGCACTTTACAACTATTTAGATGGACATTTAGTAGAAAACTTTTGTTGATACTCTAGGAATTCAGTTCCCACTTTCATCTTCATCACATTTATGTTCATTTTGATTTCATTTAGAAGAATATTTGTCATTTGAATGGTAACATCCATCAATGTCAAGGAAGACTTGCTATATCTCAGTGTATTTTTCACTCCACCAAGCGAACGAGATAACACCATCGATAACAATATTGCTTGATTTTCCTCAGAAACTAACACATCCACATTCTCAAAATCTCTTATGAACTTTAAGAATTCATCAACATTCCTCTCAGCTGAAATATTCAAACACATCGAATACCATACAACTTATGTTTTTGATGAGTCTTGATAGTAAAAGACTTGGACATGTAAAGATTATCCAATACCTGAAACATCACCATTAGAGTTTTGTTTTTGATTATCATCCGGAGAAGATGATCAGAACACTCAGGACAATTGTACTTGTACCTTCTTTTGTTTTCCTATATGAGACTTCGTAACGACGATAGCATGTGCTTCGATTGAGATCCTCGTTTTTCATAATTCCACTGTTTCTTTAACCAACCCCAAAATTTCCAAATGAGTCGTCAATATCTTCTTCCACAACACATAATCACGGATGCCGTTGAATTTCTCCACCTTCATCCTTGTAAATGAAATCTCAAATGATTTTTTATACCACCTTGTAATAAAATCAACTTTGATTTGTACTCTCATTTGATCCAATTCGGTAATATATAAATACATATATAATCGAGATACACCCGGAAATATATGTACATATTTTGTCTCTTGATTGCTTTCTATACTCTTAAGCAACAATACAAAGATCCAAGAGAATCATGCCACCACTCAGTTCCAGAACAACACCCTTATTAGGGCTGGACATTTTATCTTTTAAATTTGATTCGATTCATTATTCGTTTCGATTCGATCCGAAAATTCCGAATATCCATAAACTTTCGAAGCAAATCAAATACTAAAAATCAATATCTGTTAAAATCAAAGCAAATCACAAATACTAAAATTTTGAAAAGCGGATATCTGATCCGATTCGGCAATATATAAATACATATATATCTTGATTATATTTAAAGTTTTAAATGTATAAAATTTTATAATTATTATTCTAACATATGATTTGACAAATTCTATTCACAATATTACTTATGTAAAAGTATTACATAAAAAGAACAGAAAAAATTTATGAAAATTATAATTTTTATTAAGTTTTGTGTGATTGTAATTGTTAACTAAATTTAAAAAAATGACAAAATATGTATATTCACTATTTCTTTTAATTTTTTTCTTTTATATCATGCAAAAAATATTTTACAAAACAAATTTGTATCGAATTTTTAAGATTATTTGTATTAATCGAAACAGATGAGATATCCGTAAGTATTCGTAAATATCCACAAATATCTATTTATTTTCCGGATATCCGTTTTTCCGAATATCCGTATTTTTCCGAATAAAAGCAAATCGAAAAATTAGATATCCGTGATATACAAAGCAAATCACAAATACCTTCAAAAATCTGGATCTCCGATCTGTGCCCAGGCGTAACCCTTATATACAAGCTTATATATTATTCCCAAAAAAACTTGTATTGATTTCACATTGGCTACCTTTCCGTTGTAACATAATGGCTGAGTTGACATCTGTGAAGAACAATATAATGTACCATTAAACCATTGTCAATCTGACCACGAATCAATCGTCAGGGCCATTAGTTTTAAAAACCAATTTTAACAATATGTATTTTTGATTAAAAGAACTGTAAATGATACATATTACTTTTTCATTTCTCTTAACTGAAAAATATTAATATTTAATTGAGAAAATTTTGTTTACCAAAAAACCCGCAATCATTATGGAGACGTATTTGTAAAAATCAACTTTTCTCCTTTTCAAAATCTGAAGAAGCATTTTATATATAAAAACAGATAAATACATAAGATATTAAGATTCGATCATCACGTTGTGATGAGTGCTTAATATATAACTTTATAAATTTTCAAGACAAAGTCTTACTAATCCAGTGGACTTCTTACATTATTCAAGTAATACAAAAATTTAACAAGTAATATATCTGATATAATATAATATACAAAGAAACATTCTTTTAGGAGTCATTTATAGCTTCTTACCAATCATGGAGCCATTTAATAGTTGTCCATGTCTTTAGGATCCCTTATATGTTACTAAGAAATTAGATGATGATTCATGCCATATGTATGGATCAAATTATTTTTTAATACTAATTAAGTTTAAGATAACAGTTTATGTATATTATTATGTTAAAGTAATTGAGGAACATTCTTATTTCATCATATGTACTTAGGACATAAAGTAAAAAAATGTATTTGTTAGCATAAAAAATTAAATAATTTCTTAGTTTTTTAGATATGGAAATTCTTAATATATAATAGTTAACATGTTACTATATATATATATATATATTTCAAAATATTACTTCTTTAAACATATTCTCGTAATTCAGCGAAGAAGTGTTGATTATCAAATTGACTTCCAAAAGTTCTAAAACAAATTCAAACATAAATGTCTGAATTTTTTTACCTAATTAGAATTACTGATTTAGAAACAAAGAAAACTTGATATATGTCTTTTACAAGTATTTTAAATTTTATAACTTTTAAATCAACAAATTCTGGTTAGGAAAAATGCTTTAATTAAGGAATATTATTTTTATGTATCCATATAGTTTGGATACATAAAAATATAGTATTAATATGTTAACACATGTTAAATATCATTAATTCTTCCGTAGATCTATTAAAATTTGATCCACCAGAACATAATTTAAATAAAGTTTAATCCGACCCAGCCTAATAAAATAAAATAAAATTTGGTCACAAAACCTTAAAATCGATAAAAAAAATCAAATATCAGGGGCATCGTATCTCTATCGCAACAAAGGGTACAAGACTAAGAAATTATGATTTCAATTCATTTACGAGAGAGAAAGGAAGTTAGCGAAATCGTGTGGGGTTACTGACCAGAATCAAGATAGGGAAGAGTTCATAGATATCAAGATTGATTAACTCCTCTCTATTTCTCTCATTTTCTATTTTGGTTAATAACTCCCCCCCCCTTCCCCCCCCACACAATTTCAGCCACTCCCACTGATTTGAATTGAAACTCTAATTTCTTAAATTTTCCCTACGACGTCCCCAATATTTAACTTTTGTCTTGGGCCGATTTAAAAAAATTGTGACCAAATTTTATTTTGCTGGGTGGGGTCAAATTTTAGTTAAATTATGGTCATGTGGATAAGATTTTAATTGATCAACGGGAGAATTAAATAGAGTTAATGTTTTCAACATTCACATCATTTTTTAACTAATAAAATTAACTTCGCGATGTTAATCACATAACATCATTTAACGGATGTTGCCATCTAATTATGTATACATTAATTTAATATACATGTATACATTAATTTAATAGTTAGCAATTATTTTTTTATTTTTATATGATAGGTGAAGAAGAGATGGAGAGGCAAATAGAATATTTGGAATGGATTTTGTCAGAGACAGCAACTATATATAAGATTGGTTTAGCATTTCTTACCATTGTCCAAGTTTCCAGAAAATAAAATCAGAAAGATAATTTCGTTTTGATCAAATATTTTCTATTTACTAGATAGTCAAAGTGACATTATTAATACAGTTTTATAATTTAAAATAAATTTAGAATAATATGTTAAAGTCTTAAAGATTAAGGATCCTTATTTTGTTATATTATTTTGGATATTAAAACAAACTATCCTCTCTGGAATAAATGATGAAACTATTTATTTATTTTTAATAATACGAATGTGGGCACATTTCTCCGAATTCCACCTATATCTCATTTATAAAATAAATCTTTCTGAAAAAATCAAATCTTTAATTTTTATTTTGAAAATTACAAATCTATAATATCTAAAGTTCCTATGTTTCTAATAACCCAAGATGTTTAACAACTATTCTTCTTTTGTTTATTTTCCTCTTATTTTGTGTTATTTATTGCTTGAACTGTGCACTCGAATTCAAATTTCTTATGAATAATTATGGCGCAAGAATTGAAAATGCCATCTAATAGAAAATGGAAAGCACGACTCATTATAAAACCAAGTAATTATTTGTGTATAGCTAAGCTAGCTAATTCATGAATCCATAACTGATAACTTCCTTAAAATAAATACAGCCATGAACAATCGCTTAAGCATTTTCACAAAGGGTACGCAAAACATAGCTACCGGCCGGGCTACCGCATAATATTCCTATGGCTATGTATTGAGATAAATCCTAACGGAAATCCCACTTGACCACTAATGTAATAAAATAATGGTTTGAAAGACCGTTATTGAGATTAGCTAGGGCTTTCATATTTTTTTATTTGAGAATTTCACTTTTCAACCTCTGCCTATAAATGAGGTTTTGTGTGTATATCTCTCTAGTCACGTAATTGATAATTGGATCTATTATATAGTATCAGTGATTTTCGTTCACATTGTAGTTATTGTGATTTCTTTAATTATGATATTATTAACTAGGGGAAACTTCAATAAACAAATCGAAATACCTATTTTATAAAAAGATTAACATAATTTCATCATGACTGCAAAAAGAACCTTTTCATATAAAATTACAGCTTGATTTTTTAAAAAAACTTGTAGATAGAGGTTGATCTTTCATAAATTGGTAATTCAACTCTTTTTAAGAGGTCCCAGTTCTTCCAAATAAGGGTATACTAACAAATAATTCAGTCAAGAAAAAAAAAATAATTTGTTTCAAACGTAAATATTTGCACTAATATTTTGTCCACTAATTAAGAAAAATCGATACATCAATAACTAAAAGATTTTGGCTGACTAAAAAAATGCTGCTGACAAAAAATAATTTACTTAATTACGTTTTGTATTATATATAGAACTAATTTTTACTATATGTTTTTAATAATATTAATATATATAAGTTTCATTATTTTGCGTAGAGTGTAATTTACAAGTTTTTGATCTATTATTACTGTTCTTTTCATAGCCAGAAAATGTACAATATTTCCAGAACCTTGTATGTGACTTATCTTTTCGCAAATGTACAATATTTAAATAGAAGGTCATGTTCTTATGCCGTCCAACAAAAACTATTTAGTTATTATAAGCGTAAGAGTTGAGGCACAAAGAACTATTAGCTTCATCTCCTCCCGAAAGGTTAATCAATGACTCCCTCTCTCCACGTCTACAGAAACCATCTTCTTCATTTGGCCTTCCACATATAAGCGAACACACATATATAAATATAAAATGAAGTCACAAAAGTATTGCATTACAACACAACCCTAACACAATTGTGTGTGGACTTAGTCTCTCATCTTCGCCGAGAGAGAGAGAGAGAGAGAGTAAGTCGACTTTTTTGGCCTATAAATATTTTGGATACACTTTTTTCCGGTCCTCAGCCGTGCATTATCGGCCCTGCTTATATCCATAAGCTGCACACACAAAATATGGGATTAATGGAGGCAAGATGGGAAAACATAGTTCCATTTGTAACTATGGCGTTAATGGAGGCATGTACCATTGCACTCACCATCTTGGCTAAGACCGCGTTAACCGGTGGCATGAGCCCATTTGTGTTCATCGTCTATACCAATGCTCTTGGCTCTCTCCTTCTCCTGCCTTACTCGTTCTTCTTCCATAGAGATGAACGGTAATAAAACGTGCATGATCTCTACATGTGTACGTGTTTCTTAATTTGAGATGTTTTATGATGATATTTATGTCTAATTCGTATATAGGGACGATGAACCGTTCCTTACGAAGCCTTCCCTTGTTCGTATCTTCCTACTCGGGTTTACAGGGTTAGTTTAAATCTCTATCTTTTAGTTCTACATATATCATACATGCGATTAAATGTTATGTCTCTGTTCCTATTTCTCACATATACTGAATAAAAACGAAATAAATTGAGACAATCTTAGATTTTTAGTAATGAAATATTTATAACAGAATTTAGACTCTTTAATTATATTCTTTTCTACAGGGTGTTTCTGTACCAAAACTTGGCATTTTTGGGGTTAAGTTATAGCTCTCCAATTGTGGTATGTGCCATGGGCTTGCAGTCACCTGCTTTCTCCTTTTTGCTCTCTATTGCTCTTGGGTAAACTAATATCTTTCATCTTGAATTCAACTTTTTATTAATTATAACTAAATTATAATCAACAATCTTCTTTGATTCTAATATATCTGGAAAAAATAATCAGGGAAGGAGGTTTAAGGTGGGAATGTAAGAGAACAAGAGGAAAAGTGATAGGCACGTTGATATGCTTCACAGGAGCCTTCGTAGAAGTTATTTACTTAGGCTCTTTTATTAGACCCTCTCCATCTTCTTCTCCAAACTCCAATTTCCTCACTACAATCTCACACTACTTGACTTTCTTCAAGAACTCTGACAATTGGGCTCTCGGCTCACTCCTTCTAGCATGTGCCACACTCTCTATCTCCATCTGGAATATCATACAGGTAACTTAATTAACGTCTCAATATATCAAAAAATCTTATTCATTGTATTTGAATATACATGTGCGGATAATACGATCAATTCTTATGTGGTCCATACAAGTTTTCATCACTGATTTTTATATCTTTTGTTGGTTTTTGGTATATCAGTTGGACACCGTCCAGAAATATCCTCAAGTGATGAAAGTAGTGTCTGCCTATAGCTTAGCTGGGACACTCCAATGTGCAATCTTCTCAGCGTTCATGGAGCCTGACTTAAGTGCATGGAAACTCGAACTTAACATGGATTTATATCTTATTATTGCCACGGTACATATAAATTATCTTATATCATATGTACTCCTTAATTCGGGATACTCTATAGTTGATAAATTTTAAATTTTTATATAGGGTATATTTGGGAGCATAATAAGAACAAGTGTTCAAGTGAAGTGTTCAAAAATGAAAGGGCCTTATTATGTGCCTTTATTTAAGCCATTTGGGATCCTTTGGGCTTCCATTTTCGGCACAAGCTTCTTTGTCAATAGTCTTCACTATGGAAGGTAAGTTACAAATTCTATATCAATTACAAAGATAGTTCCCGTTACAGTATTGACAACGGTTCCTCTTTTAATTTCAACTTGATTTTTTCAATGTAGTATTCAGTTTGGGTATTTTTGTTTTAGAAGTATCGTATAGAAATGCTTCAAAATGAATCAAACATGGTATGTTTGATATTGTTGTGATTCCAATCCAGATTTCAGCTTAATCTTTTTGAAGTTTTGGTTTAGTTTTGATTCAGGTTATATTTTGATTTTTTAGATTTAAAATAAGTAAAACAATTGAATTTGGTTTGGTTTTCATATTAATTAGTGATTAGATTATGATAGGTTCGGTTTATTATGTTGAACTTCTTGTGAACAGTGTGTTAGGAGCAGCAATCGCAGGAACCGGATATCTATTGATAATGTGGAGTCAAGTTCAAAGGGACGTTCAGAATATGGTGGAGGAAAAAGATAATCATCAGTTGGATTCAGATGATCAGATAACGCCACTTTTGCTCGGAAATGGTGATGTAGATCAAGTTTAATCCAAATGGACTGTTTGCAGATTAGTTATAATTTGTGTGTATATTAAATATGAAGCGTAAGTAAATCGACATAATAAAAGAAAAGGATACTGTGAAAGGACAGATATATATTATATATCGAAGTCTTGATGTAGTTCTTTTTCATTTGCAAGGAATGTATCAAAAAGTTTATAAATTATTAAGGGGATTATGAGTTATACTTTTGATTATTAGTCTTTGTGGCAACCTCAAATGTGGACAGATTAGTGAATACGTATAAATAACCTGAAACCACATAAGGTACATCAATGATATTGGGTCTCTCAATAGTCTGCTCCGAAAATTGGTTCATGATCTATCCTGGTTACAAAAAAAAAAAAAAATCCTTTACTAATCAAAGAAAGCTTGCACATCTTCTTGTATTAGTTCCTCACTTTACTAAAGGAGATCAAGTGTGCAAAATAATGACATACTCAATTTGAGTATGTGAATGATCAAAAGAGACACAAAGAAAATATCTTCTTATAATTATTGAGGAATATTCAGAAGAAGCTGAGGAATAAGAAGTGAACAACTTTGTGTCTTTAATTGAAACAAACGAGAGGAGGATGAATCAAAATATGAATTAGATGATGAATCAAACAATGATCACTCTGGAGTTAAGTTAAGTGAGGATATAAAAAGATGTTTCAAACAGTAATACAACTCAGGAAAGAGGAACTGATATTAAATAAAGAAAAGATTTGAATTGAAGCAACTCTTGTCATACTTTAGAATGAATTGGAAGATGAAAAGAATATCAGTAAAGAAATTGTGGGATATTAGGACATCTTTGATGGTTTACATCATTTTGAGTAAATTCAAAATGTATTTGTGTTTTATTTTAATGGTTTTTCTCGTTTTTTTCCTCAAAATATAATATTCTGCATATATTCTATTATTAATATTTACTATTAGTGCTAATAATGCTTGTTATTTAAAAAAACTTACAATTTTTATGCAAAATTAATTTTATTTTAAATGTATCTTTATTATATACATAAATTTAGTTTCTAAACAAATATAAATGACTATATCTTATAAATATATTATAAAAGTTTTAATGAAAATTTAAAAAGTATAGAACACAAATATTTAATCTTTTTAGATACAACTTTTATAAAAGTTTGAGGATCAATTTATAAACTAAAAAGCTTAATACTATTCACAGATTCATTTCCCCCCCCCCCCCCCCCCCCCCCCAAAAAAAAGATGCATTATTGGAGAATGTTTTCCATCATTTTTTTTATGTTTCCCTCAAAATGAGATACCATTGGAGTGGTCTAATGAAACAGAAATTGATGTTAGATACAAAGACATGTATACTGCAGAAAGATGTGCAAACTGAGAAGAGAATATCACATGAACTTCAGTCTGAACTCAATCATCAATATAAGACAATCAAGATGTTTACAAGGTCAAAGAAGCTTGATAACATTTTCAAATAACATACGAGAGATCTTGGTTATGAGGGTATGGAGGAGCCGACACACAAATTATCAAATTTGTTGCTAATTTATAACCTCACTAGGCTCATCAAACAGATCATCATATGGTTCATCGTACAGCTCATTAGATGGTTAATCAGCTCTCTGAGACAAAACCAAAGAAAACATTGAAATGCTAATGCGGATAATCAGGACATATCAAAAACAATGTCATCACTACAAGGTAAAGGTGAATAAAATTCTGAAGCAGGGAAGACATTGGGTAAAGGGTTCTCAAAATCAAGTGTGGATGAAGAAGTCTACAGAACGTCGACGAGTTAATGATGACAAAGGACACTCACAAAACATGGAAGGTACACACAAACACTTGAAGAACCTTAAAATTGTTAGAGGAGATGGTAAAGTAAGTATCAACGGAAGAACAATAACTTTGACCAGAACTGGTACAACCAGTGCATCGGCTACAAAGACTGAATCTGCTGAAAAATCAACTATTGTGGATTAATCCTTGACAATATTTGTCATCAATGTGGAGTAGCTGAGAATGCTAAATCATGGTACTTCAGATTACTGAAGATAAATCGATTGAAGAAATCTCGTGATGTGAAAATTTGTGTTTCAACAAGTAGAGTTCAAAGACAAGCTCAACAAAGTCATTTCAGAGTCAATCAAGAGGTTTGTCAAGGATGTCCAAAGCGCAAGAAAATGAGTCATCAACCTCGATGTGCAAGAGATAGATATTTCTCTGATTATTTTGATCATGTTCGAACTCAAGCAAGGAAGAAAAAAAAGTTTTGAGTTAATCGTGTTGAGCTGAAAAACATGATCAAAGAGGGAGAGAATACTGGAGAAAGTTTATGGCATACATTAAGAGAGAGCTAATGTCTTAGAAAACGATGTAGTAGCTGACGTATCCGATGCAGAAGTAGCTGACGTAACTGATGCAAAGGATGGCAGACAATAAGGGAAAGATAATGTTTTGGACAATAGTGCAGTAGCTGTCCTAGCTGATATAGCTAATACAGAAGTAGTTGGCGTAGCTAATGCAGTAAGTATCATTGCAAATTTGGAAGCAGAATGTGACTCAGGGTCCTACATTAAGAGCAAAGCAAGTGAACAACAGAAAACAAGGATGCTGGAACACCAGTTGTTGAGAATACGCAAGAACATCAGGATACTCAACAGTGAATCCAAAAAATTGAATCTTATTTTGTCATAGCACTTCCAGCTGAGGGAAAATAGCAAAGTAGTATTAAGCATACCTTCTTCATTAATAATTTTGAAACCCATAATTATACTGATGATCCGAGTGCATCTTTTAAAAGGGGTTGTCGTAAAAAAGAGAAGGTGATACAATACGGAAGGAAGGTCTGCAGTGTGAAGCGGTACATTGATGCACTAACACAATGATCAGACAGGATGCTTTGAGACATGGTTTGCATGTGGTACCAGGAGAGAGATTGACTGATCGATCAGGTATTCTCGATGGATCAACCAACGAAGGTTACGTCAGACAGTGTTCCAGAAGACATGTGGAGTAGAGGAATAACATGGATGCAAGATGTTGGAAAACTTCTATGCTTGAGAAGAAAGAAAATACAATACGGCAGAAAGGTCTATGGTGTGAAGCGGTACATTGATGCAATAACACCATGGTCAGGCAGGATGCTCCGAAACATGGCTTTGCAAGGAGGGAGATTTATTGATCTATCAGATACTCTCGATGGGTCAATCAGCTAAGGTTACGCCAGACAGTGTTTCAGAAGACATGTGGAGTGGAGGACTCACGTGGATGCAAGATGCTAAAAAATGATAAATTTGAAGAGTAAGATTTTATGCCTTGAAACAATCACTGACTTAGTCAATAACAAAGGTTGAAAAGGTGTGAAAAACCAAGCATGGTTTACCTATGTGAAATCAAAGAAGAAACACTAAAAGAAGGATGTGAGCATGTCAAAGTTGATCTTGATGCAGATCAATGAGCAAGTCTTGAGCCATGAAAAGAAATTTTTTATAGACTATGTGCAATGAAGATTGAGGTGAATCAAGAAGTAATGAGATTTTAGCACAAAAAGACATGATTGAACCATCTCTCGATGCAGTTTGAGAATTTCAAGTGGACTAATGATGATATTGTGGCAAGTTTCAGTGTCAAACTTAGTGATATTTTGCATGAAGCTTATGTCCTTGTGAAGAAGTACGAAAAGATTAAGATGGTGAAAAAGCTGGTCTAGCAAAATAGTAGTTCTCAAGTTTGATAAACTTGTTAGTCTAATAAAGGCATAAGAGATGAAGACAGGTGGTAGCTCATGGCTGACGAAAGTGGTGATAAACTTTATAAGATTGAAGATCACATGGGTCTATTGATCATAAATTCTGGAAATAATCGCTCTGGTAAGAGGATGCATCTGCATGTGAATTAGCATGCCCGTGAGAGAGATGATGTTGACAATGGCAGAAAAGGGCAAGATCTCCAATGTCAGTGTCAGTGAAGAGTATGTCATCAGATGTGTCACAACATGATATGATTCTTAGAAGTAATATATTCATTTGTTGAGAGTATGTATCATGATTACAAAGGAAAGAGTATACGAGTTTGATTGGAACTTCTTTTATCTCATGGTAAGTCGATCAGGCCTAAGTTTGAATTTTGTGATATGGACGAGGTTCTAAGCTAATCTAAAGAAGTCTCATTTCAAAGTAGCAAAGAGGATCATTGAAAAAGCACAAGTGGAAGGTGTATTTTTTTTCTGAGAAACAAATATGATTTTGTGAATAAGAAAAAGTCAGATTTTTGTATCACTATCTACAATAGAATCATAATGTATAGGAATGGGAACAATGAAGTAAATGTCAGCCGCTTACGGAATGAAGTCTAGACCGATTTTGGACTACTGCAACAACAAAAGTGTATTGAACATCTCAAAAATTCAGTACATCACTCATGTACTAAGCGCATTTACATAATGCACCACTTCATCAGAGAACTAGTGAGGGATAAACATGTAGTAGTCAATCACATTGTCACTGGGTTTCAAAAATTTGGTTTCTTCTTGCTTAGAAATCTGCCCAAACGCTTCTTAGAAGGGACTCCACCCTCATCACTTTTCGATGCCACAAACAATATTTTCCACCGGTCCTAGGCTTTCATACACAGATAATATGTCCTGCTCTTGCATATATACCGCAGCAAAAACTCTGCTGCTTTGTCCTTCAAAATCTGCAGCAGTCGCTCTCGCTTGCAGTCTCTTCCATTTCTCTATTTCTCCATTTTCTTCAACAAATCTTACTCTTTCTCTTCTTACAGTGCTCTCCGTTGGATCAGTACAGCTCGCATATTTAATCATAATTTCCCTAAGCTCTTCCCTATCTTAACTAGAGCTCCTTGTAAGTTTTCTTTTGGGATTCATGATATCCTCTTCGACAATGAAAATTCCGAAACCAGCCTTTTAGTCTCTATAATCTGTGCTGCAGTTTCTCCAAGCAAACAACCATCATTTTGGGCAAGGCTTTTGTCCTTTTTCTCAATTCTATCTTTGATAAACGAGTCTCCAAAGGAGCGTCTCTTCTCCATGTTTCAACCTATCTAGAGCAGTGATTATGGTATCTATATGATTATCCAGTCGACACTCTATGGTCATAAAACCTGGAGACTGAGCGATGATATGCATCACTTCTACTATGTCGATAAGGTTGAGATTCCCATCTACCACCAATCCCAGCATCCCTACGATTATTATGTTTCTTTATAGGACAATGCCTACTATCTATATGACCTTTATCCATCTCTCCTCAAGAGAGTATATGATTGTTAGAGTTTATGGTCACTTCACCAGTCTTCCTCCTTGAGCCTCCTTGAACACTTTCGGACCCAGCATGAAAAATATTATGATGGCACCTTGTCTGCTCTATAAGGGGGCAGCTAGCGACTTTATGGTCTAGCATAAGACAATGGGAGCTATGTTTTTCTAACTTTTCATACACCAACATTGTTGTCACCTCAAATTCTGAAGCGAGCTTGAAGTCGTGATTTCCCACGTCTCAAATATTCCAAAATTTTCACTATTACTTCTCAGCTTAACTTCAAACCAATGGTGGACCGGGCCCTTTGGACATGAATTAAAAAGGGGATTTAAGGCGAAAAGAGATCTCTGCCGTAGGCTCCCATTACAGGAGAATGACCATCCACTCAGCGAAGTGGTAAGGTCTATTATCAAAAATCTTTTGCAAATTCTTATGATCTTCAAACTGAAATGAAAAGCAACCTTGAATTAGGTCTACCTCTACTGATTTTGAGTCACACTTCCACTGGGTATACATAAACATGATTAACGACCAAATCCTCTACACATTTGGATTTGTAAGTCTCCCGATGAGCGTAAGAGAGTGTTTCTGCAACATCTCAGAGTTATCTAAGTCAGAAATTTGAACTCTTCACCTTCTTGGCAGGGAGCTAATTCACCAATGTTTTTTTTTCCGCATATGACAATCGACTCGCCATACTCTTTATCTTAACTAACATAAAGATTGTTTCAAAAGTTAGTTTCAAAAAAAAAAGATTGTTTCAAAAGTTTTTTGTTTTTATAAAAGGTTCTTAAAATTTTGAAATAGGAAATACTTATGTTTTCTTCACATATACCAAAAACAGAAGGAAAAATGAAGAAACTATACAGTTGACGTTTGAGATAGGTCTTGTAGACACAGAGTCACAGGAAGAACTCGGTGAGCATGGCAACCAAGACGATATAATTTTATTAAACTTTCTGTTTTGGATAAAAACCAGATGAATGAAAGTAAACCGTATGCTTAAATCTAGAAGCTAAAACTACCTCGAGTTTTGTGTCTTGCAAAAAAAGTTTTTAATTACTTTTTTCTACGCATCAATTTCTTTTTTTTTACAATCCAATTATTCTGTAAAAATAATTGCAGAAAAGCTTCACAAGAATATATTGACGCAGTATGTGAGTACGTGTTAAGATTGAGTTACAACATCAATTTCATTACTGTAAATCAAACAATTGGGAATATTTGGCTGAAAGATTATTTTGTCCCCACCCCTGACGTTTGCTAACAACTTGAGCATAAAGCAAATTAGACATTACCAAACAATATCATTGGGGCATGCATAGATAAAAACATCTTCGATTCGGAAAACAAAGAAAGATGATTACACCTCACCTGAACTTTACTTGTCGAATGATTATTCTTACTCAGCTTTGTATTCAAACCACACAAAAGTTAATTACATAGATGCAATAAAATATACTACTAAAACAAATACTGATTGATAGTGGATAAATAAAACTCGTGATGAGGATATTCCGGGTCGAATTCAACGACTACCCTAGTTTAGTCTCTTGCGTAGCTAACTTTGTAATCAGAGTTTAATTATTTGAAACCACTTCAACTTTACTCTTATATATATATATATATATATATATATATATATATATATATATATATATATATATATATATATATTTATACACACAACATTACAAAAAGTTGTTAAAAACAAACAAACAATAATACATAAAGTTGGAGTGCATATCTGTTAGGATTGATAATTATATACAATAGTACACATTGTGTCATATCAAATTATGATCAAGTTCAGTGAAGCTAAAACAACACTAGATAGATTTCAAAATATAGATTCTACTTCAAAATTTTCATTGTCACATTATTTGAGTGACAGTAAAAGATGCAACAATTTTCAGTGGTTAAGTAAATTATTTGGCCATTAGTAACTTAATTCGGTTGTGGATTGCGATGTTCATTTAAATCGATGTAGCTAGTGAACAAACTTGAATATGAAGTTACGATCGCCAAAGACATTAAATAAGTTGAGAAATGAAAACCCTCCCAACACCTTCACATGGCGCACACACACACTCTGACCGTTGTATCAGATCATGTGTACACACATGTCAACAAATTAATGTGTAAATATTAGCTAAATCCTCGGAATTTCAATTTGTTAATTTGTTGAATTGTTCCTATATATTATTTAGTTGTATCCCAAGATTTTTCACCAACGAGTCCAAGATGCTCTGGAAAGTAGCTGGTTTTGTTTGTGTTTAACGAAAGTTAAAGATTATTATAATTTGTGATGTTGGGTGGATGAAGAGCCAAAAGACATAATTTGCGATCCGAAATCTTGATTGCTTGCGTGTTGGTCGCCGTACAAACGTAAACGTGATTAGGTCTCCGTATATAGGCAAATCTGAATTTTAACTTTAGTTATTTATTTTTTACATAAAATTGAAGAAAATCATGAATGATAGATAGATATATCCCGTCTTTGTACGGCTGAACATGGTTTGTAGTAAGGAGCACCCTTTTAAATTATTTTTTTTTGTTGCAATTTTTATTATGATTTGAAGGACACACCTAACCACTATTCATGAGTCATTCATGTCATTCTTTACTATACATTCTTTGTTATTCTTACATCATTACTAATTATCAACAATATACATTCTTTGTTATTTTTACATCGTTTTAGAATATATCAATTTTAATTTGTTATCTTTTTAACTATCTAATTTGAAGTTGTTAGTATGTTTTATTTAGAACTGGCATAGTTGTTAATATGTTACACATATTGAAATTGCTCTATGCTCTGATTATATAACGGTTAATGTACTCAACTTACTGATCGTTGGTAAAATTTTGATAAATAATAAGTAAAAAGAAGGGTTAATTTGCTAAAAAACTATATTGGGGGGAAATATTAGTTTTGTAGCAACAGGGTAGAGAGAGATAGGAAGAAAAAGGAGGAGAGAGAGGGTGATATAGTTAGTTTGTGAAATATAGTTTTTTTGTTGGTTATTAGCTCAAATTTCCCTAAAAAGAATTTATGTTTTTTGGGGGATCGATTAGTCTATATAGTTGCGTGTAAGAACTTTATGTACATATTATATATAAGAAAATCCTTTGACAAAAATGTAGTTTTTTTTTGCTTAAAAAAAAATTTAGTTGATGTATAGTTCCTTATCTAGCTGAAAACCTTCGTTTTATAATGCGTCTTTTTTTGTTTTACATTGTAACATTGTTGATGTGACGTATTGTCTTTTAACATTAAAATATTTTATTCACCTCTATTATAATATTATTTTAAATAGCTTATTTCAAAATTTGGTTAATTTGTAAACAAGATATACATAGAAATAAATAAACAGAGGTCGACAAAAAAAAGAATAAATAAACAGAGTCAAGAATTAAAAAATTTAATTAATACACAGTGGTCTAGTGGTAATCAAATTTTGGAAAGCTAAACAATTTGGATTCAAAATCATTTCCGTATTATATGTGTGTGGATATATGTGAATATCAAGTTATATTTTTAACCGTTTGAACATTTGGAAAAATGGTCCGTGACAGCTACTCATTTTTTAAAGACATTAGTTTGAATTCCACAAACTCCAAATACTCTAGGTTAATATAAAAAGAAGTAAATATTTTTTAAAATTACGTGATTAGTTTTTTCAAAGCTAAAAATTACGTCTCTGTAAAAGAGGTGAAAGACTAAAGCTAGTAATAATAGGTTCAACTTCTTACCTTTTCTTCTGACCTGTTCATTTAGCTACTAAATATCAATACCATTAAAATGGATCATTCCTATATTATATCCTTAATAAAATGTTAAAATTTTTCAAAAATATCTTTAATGATTTGACTAACTAAAAAATTTCATTAATGGCATTATTGTCTTTCGGTTTTTTGGACCTATAATACATTTAAATGAACTATGGCTCAAATCTGTTAACTAATTAAATGAGTTATGTTTTTATATAATTCATTTTATAGCCCATAAACATTTTTTATAGTAACAATAAATTAAAGTCTGCAATAATTTAAAAAAATAATATTAGAGATTGAAATTTTGTAACTAAATGATTTCACGACTTAATCAGAAAAATTATTGGGCCACTTTATATGTTTAGAAATATCATTCCTATATTATACCCTTAATTAAATGTTAAAATTTTCCAAAAATATCCTTAATGATATGACTAACTAAAAAATTTCATTAATGACATTATTGTCTTTCGATTTTTTGGACCTATAATACATTTAAATGGACAATGACTCAAATCTGTTAACTAATTAAATGGGTTATGTTTTTATATAATTCATTTCATAGCCCATAAACATTTTTTATAGTAACAATAAATTAAAGTCTGCAATAATTTTTAAAATTAATATTAGAGATTGAAATTTTGTAACTAAATGATTTCATGACTTAATCAAAAAAATTATTGGGCCACTTTATATGTTTAGAAATATTTTATGGAATTTATAATTTTTAAATATAAATGATTGTCCAAGTACGAATTTCAGGTACAACCATTGTTTAACTTATTTAGAAACATAAAACGGTTGTGTCAGACATTGTAAATTTCGCCATACTGTACATACTATAACAAACCCGCATAATTGAAACTTGATCTTGTCACAGATTATATAATTAAAACGAAGAACTATTAATCTTTATATAGAAAAAATAACAAAATAGTACCCGTGCTTTTTAAGCACGGGTCAAAAATTTAGTATTCATTTATTTGAGATTCATTTTAGATCAAGCCAAACTATACTCCACTTCATAAATTTTGTCCATACATCCCTTATATATTAAAAAGAAATAATACAACATTTTATCTATGACTTTTGTCATTACAAGAATATTTTTTAGAATCTCTAGATAATTAAGTTGGTCAATATAAACATATACTATATTTTCCATTAAATTAATCATAAATTAATTATTAATGTACAAAAGGAAAATTTCATTATTTTCTTAAATAAAAGCTATCTAACTATCTAATATGATTAAAATAAATATTAATTAATAATTTTGAATAGTTAAGATTTTGTAACAATTTTTATAATCGTCATCATTTTTGTTTAATTTTACATTATAAATAAAATTAAACAATCATATTCACCATATAATAAAAATTTAGATTTTTTCGTATATGTTATATTTTGAATTTAAAAAAATTACTTTAAATTAGTAAAATTGTTAAAATCTCACATTTAAAACTTTATGAACAGTGTTTTAAATTTCGTTATAACAAGATATAAATGATAATAATACTATATGAATATAATTTCTCATTTAGTAGATATTCATATTAAATTATATATATTTTAATTTTATTTAAATTAAATTATATACCATATAAAATTAAATATTTTAGTTCTTAAATTTGCATTGAACAAGTAGTGAGAAATTAATATTTTAATTTATCAATTTGCATTGAATTTTTAAATACAATTATAAATTACTAAAATTATTAAAAATCCACATTGAAATTTTTGTTTTGAGCTGTTTAAAATTTTTGTTATAAAAATAAAGATGATTATAACATCATATAAGTACGAAGTTTTATTTAATAGATAACCATATTAAAAAGTATACTATATATAAATGTTAATATCATTTTAATTTAACTATATACCATAGAAAATAGGTAAATATGATTGTCTTGATTTATTTATTATAAAATAATTGTAAATAAAAAGAGTGATTATTTTGATTTAAGTATCCGTGAAAATTTTAATTATATGTAACAGTTACTTGCTTCTTAATTATTCAATATATATTTATTATTTAATATTTATAATATGTAAGAAAATGCAAAATATATATTGATCTAAATAAAAACATTTATATACCGAATGTTCGTCCCGTGCAAGGCGCAAATTTTAACCTAATTATTATTATTATGGACTAAAAACGTTATTACATTATTTCTGTTGTCCCTCCGGTCTTTGTATTTTTGCTAAATTGAGTGTTACTGAATACTCCCTCTGTTTCAGAAAGATGCATATTCTAGGAAAAATTTTTGTTTCAAAAAGATGTATTTTTCACATTTTCAATGTACTTTTTGTCACTTAATAATGAAACATTGCGTGTTTCAAAAACATTAATTGTATTTCTTAAAATCTTATTGGTTAAAAAATATAGGAAATATAAAATTACAAAAAACTATATACTAATAACTAAATTTTAATATGTTTTATTAATAAGTGTGAAAATCTTAGAATATGTATCATTTTGAAACAGATGGAGTATATATAAAGACAATCTCGTCTTAACCTATTACAACTCCCATTAATATATATCATTTTCTTTCGGTTAAATGGATAATATGATTTAAAAAAAAATTATTAGGCATGTCTTGTAAGTTTAAATTTATAACCTCATTAAAAAGTGCCATAACAATTATATATAGAATTTCGTGTCAGTATAGATTGTATAACTAAAGTACTTAATAGATCTCTTAATATTCTCGTACAAATTTAAACACTAATCATTTCGTCAAATCTCACGTTCAAGTAGCCTTCTGATTCTTTGTCAAAAAAGTAGCTTTTTGATTGAATTTTTAGGACATCTTCAATCCTACTTTATTTTTCATTCTAAAATATAATTTAGAATAAAAGTACTTCAATAGTACTCAATTTTTCACTCTAAGATATAGTACAATTAGATCAACAACTAACTTTATTGTAAAGTTACTCTATTTTAAAGAAAAATAGAATAAATCATTGGAGATGGCCTTAGTCCTAGCGTATATCTTTGATACATACTCTAAAGTGGTGTGATATATTAACCATAGTTTTCTAACATATAGCCATTAACAACGATGGTTTTTAATATATCTCAGATGACGATGATGGTTTTTGACATATTATTCTGAGATATCATTGTTATTGCCCTTGGTTATCTGCCGGTAACTACTGTCGTAATTAGTGATATGCTTGGAAACAAATCATCACTGTCAACGATGATATGTGAGACAAAAATTAAAATAATTTTGTTTTGGAATTTTCATTATTTACTTTTAAACAAATTGTTTGAATAATTTGAATTTAATTTTTTACTTTTAAAATAAGTTTATTAAATTTTGTGAAATTTTTATCTATTTTGTTATTTATGTGTTCTTATTTATTTTATTAATTAAATAATTAATTTCCTATTGTAAAATCGCTATGTCATAGTGTTTAACTATATTCTGGTTATTTTTTACCAGATAAGTAAGTCAGATTAAGGTTTAAAATATCACTTAAATAGGTTTAAAGTTAAATAGTTAAAACAGCTATATCATCTTTTTACCTATAGTCTGATTATTTTAAAGGTTAAAAATATTAGTTAAATGATTTTAAATTTTAAAATGTCAGTGAATGCTATTTTAATAGTTTTTATGATATTTTCTCTAAAATAAACTATGGCTATGCTATATAAAGTGATGCAAAAATAAAATAAAATGATGCTTAGTGGAAACAGTCCACCTTCCAAAAACTCAAATAATTGCTTAATTTTTAGGTGGAGTGTAATTACAAGTAGTTTATATATTAAATATCAAAGATGTACATAGATTTTCACAAAATGTATTAATTAATATATCATATAAATTTAAACTTCTACTACTAAAATTAGATAACATTTATTTTTAATATTTATTAAATTTCCTATAAAATTGGATATTCAGAAAACTATATATAAAACATATCATTCACGCTTACTTTGTATTTCAAATTTGCGATTCATATACACCTACATTTTAAATATGTTGATATGTATCCGCTTTATGGGGTTCTAACGGAACCAAGCCTCAAGACAATGGAATCAAATTCTCACGTCTACTATGATGATAGAAGGGGGATGTCAGGAACACGCCATAATCCAAATATATAGTATTCAGTTGAACCACATCATTCAAAAGAACCAAATAAAATGTCAAGAAACAATAAATCTGTAGAACTTGTCCACCCACTCCATATCTCTATTTTGTTCATTCTAATTCTTTTAAAATATATTGACAAAAAAACTCTTATAATAAATCCATATCATGTCTCCGAGTTCTAAACCCTTCAACCAAAAATGTTTCGAAGTCCTAGAGAATATTAATAATTTTGTTTTTTACTCGTCATGAATGGTACTAAAATCGATTCATTGGATCTATTAGTTAGGTTATCTTCACACTTCAGCTATATATGATTTTTTTGTAACTATATATATACGATTTTCTTGTTTTCGTCTAAATCTATATACCATACTTTTTTGTCTATGGTCCAAGTTCAACGTGCATTAAATGTTATATTCGGCTGAATTTGAAAATGTGTAGAATAAATTTAGGCTTCGGTGGGCTTGACGAAGAACTAGTTTCAGTTTGACCTCTATCATACTTCGTATCCACTGTTATAAACTTATAACCTCACTGCAAGTGTGTTAGACTTTGGAAAATAATACTATATCAAACGTTCTTCTACAAGCGAGTAAATGTTTTTAGAAATTAACTTTGGAAATGTTTTATTATTTGTCTCGTAGAATAATTCAAGTCATTTAGCAAAAAAAAAAAAGAGAATAATTCAAATCCTCAAAAAAGCTAAACACTATAATAACAATTGATAATTAACTACGCAATGTTAATTGGTTTTGTTGCAGAACTCTAAAATAAATCACATGATTTAAAAATCCTTTAAAAGGTACAAAATTAAATGCATACTAATTAATAAAACAAAATTATTCTAAAATAGTAGGAACACAAACAAGATCATGGGTCCCTGATCTCCGGTGCCGGCACCCATCCGTGGTAATCAACTATTTAATTTCCGACCATCCTATATGTTACTCAATTCCATTACATTTTAAACTCCAAACTAAAGAAATAAACGTAGGAGATGGCCCCGGCAACAATAGTCAAATCTGCAACAATGTTGTTACAAACCATTATTAATATTAAACTCTCTCTTTTTCTTTTAATAATTACGGGGATTCAAAACACTTCAAGATCTAGAGACTAATCTCACGAGACTTGCATTCAGGTACGTAACTAATCCACTACGGTTAGATGGTCAAGACGAATCGAAACCAGGACGGAAATTCCAACTAAAACGCTTTTACCATTACGCCAAAACGATTTGGTTATTAATATTAATATTATTCTCTTGATTTATTTTAGTTTCAAAAACAACATTCTCTATTAATGACTGTCCAATAAAATAATCACAACACCATAAAATTAATAAACAATAATGGTTATGATTTTAGTGATATTGATTTTGGGTTTCACATGTTTTATAAGCAAAGCTGAACTGTATGTGGTGGACCTAACCCTTCACGCTGTCCCGAAAAAGACTCTTTTTCCTTCACACACACACACACTCTCTCTCTCTCTCATTCTCTACTCTGTTTTCTTTTGTTCTCTCAATCATAACAATTATTTTTTTTGAGGAAGAGATGGGAAATTGTCAGGCGGTTGATGCGGCGGCGTTGGTTGTACAGCATCCCGACGGGAAACTCGATAGATATTACGGTCCTGTACCCGTCGCTGAAATCATGCGTATGCATCCTGGTCACTATGTTTCTCTTATTATTCCGTTACCGGAGACGAATGTTCCGGCTACGACGACCAAGACGG
The DNA here is from genome assembly GCA_018703725.1 of Brassica juncea. Taxonomy (NCBI): domain Eukaryota; kingdom Viridiplantae; phylum Streptophyta; class Magnoliopsida; order Brassicales; family Brassicaceae; genus Brassica; species Brassica juncea. Next base: position 46,888,284 of record CM031938.1, read on the forward strand.
TGGAAGATGATAAGAGTGAGAGAAGGGTCGTGAAGTTCACGCGTGTGAAACTTCTTCGACCAACGGAGAGTCTTGTACTTGGTCATGCTTACCGTCTCATCACTTCACAAGGTTTGACTTTATGTTTTAGTTTAAGTTTTAAATCTCTTTTTAGCTTTTTTGTGCTTTCTAATGTTTTTTTTTTGTAATAATCTCAGAGGTTATGAAAGTTTTAAGAGCAAAGAAGTACGCAAAGACAAAGAAGCATCAGAGTGAAACGACTGAAGATAAGAAGAAGACATCTCTAGAGAGGAAGGTTGCTGAAGAATCCGATAAGAATCAGAATCTGGTATGGAATCTTTACTCGAGTGTAATAAATGTGTATAGCTTAAAGATTAAGCTCTTATTCAAAAGTAATTATATATCAACTAATGAGTGTGTTTTTTTTTGTTATGCTTTTTGATAGGAAACGAATGATGAGAAGCAACGTGCAGTGTTAACAAGCTCAGGATCGTCAAAATCGAAAACATGGAGGCCATCATTGCAGAGCATATCTGAAGCTACAAGTTGATGTTTGTTTTAGTTTTTGATCGAGGGACAAGAAAGAGAGGTTCTGTGTGAGATCATCAGAAGATACGAATCCGAAAAGAAAGAAATATTATAGGCTCTCCTGAGTAATCTCTGCTCTTTTAGGTTACTTTCTGGTTATTACATATATTAAGATGAAACCACTCTGTAGAGATTAAGAACTGCGTCCGTTTTTGTCTTGTCAATGTATATAAATTCTCCAGATGAAGAAATCAATCGAAAAGAAGGAAGTGTGAAACATATGTTTTGTTGTACGTTTTTCCTTAACGTTTAGACAAGTTCTTGAAATAAAACGGTAGCAAGAGGATAAAATTCAAACACAGTTGTTAAATGAGTCCAAGAACATTTGATTTGGATGTTTGTGAGGTATAAATGGTAGTAAGAGATTGCATTGAGTTGGAACGATCATTGGTAGGTAACACATCCTTTCGAGCATTTATGGAAAACCTATTTAAAATTAAATAAATAAAATACTTTGGATTATTTTGTAGTTATATATATATGTATATTTCAAACTATTGTGTTATTTTCTTATACCTAGAACGTATAATTTCTAAAAGACCTGTAAATATTTCTTTTGGATCTAAATCAAATTTAAATAAATTGATTTATATTAATTTTGATTTGTTTTTAGAGAATAAAAGAAACAAAAAAAAAAAGGATAGCACATCAAACCCAAACCAAACCAAATTGGAGATGATCTTTTACTACCCAACTCAATTTTACATTTCGCTCAAATAGACAAATTGAAAGAAGTATGTAAGCCCAAATGCAGCTAATGCCTTCTAGAGTCAATTATATGATAATTTTTTGTTTGGCCAATTTTACCATGAATAAAATCAAGTCGTCCAAATTGTTGAAAAATGAAATTTATAAAATATCTATTTTTGTTATCTAGTACTTTTCTTACAAAAGTTTAAAAAGACTTTTCAAGAAACGCTTGCATAAATTAATGTATTCAGAAACAAAATTTAATAAGGTAAAAAACACATGAACCTAAAATTAAACAAAACAAAAATATAAAACCAAACATGAATCTTAACCTAGTAAAATTTCAACTTTAACCGGAAGTTCTTGTAAAACCAAAAAATCAATTTAGAGTAAACCGGAATAACCGCAATAAACTAGTAGGTGACTTCAAAAGAGTTTTTCATCACATGAATCTTAAAGGAAGGGATCAACAAGACCAACATCTTTTTAATCATCAAGAAGCTAACAAAAGCCCAACAGTATATAGAACCATACGCCTATGCAATGTTACATTTAAAACTATTTCCAAATTCGGGCTGAAAGATTTAAGAAATTCATAACATACATAATCTCAGATACTGGAGCTGTTTTGTGGAAGGCAGACCGATATCTAACAAAATTTTATCATGAGAAAATAAATAAATAAATAATAAGTGAAATGATAAAATATATTTTTTTGTTAGCTAGATCTTATTTATAAAAATAAATATTAGAGATAAAATTTTCAAAATAAAGCTGGCGAAAAAAATTATTTCATCAGAAACAAAATCTAATAAAAAGAAAACATAGGACCTAAAATTACACTAAGCAAAAAGATAAAACCAAATATCAATACTAACCTAGTAAAATTCCAAACATAACCGGAAAATTCTTGTAAATTGAACAATGCAGAGTAAACCGGAATAACCCCTATAACCAAGTAGTTCACAAACCATTTGTTATGATAGGCCAATCACTTTTTTGGCCTTATCCAAAATCTCTTTTGTGGGTAGAATCATATCTGTCTTAAGCCAATCCCTCTGTCTCTGTGTTTAGAGAGAAAGAAAATGGCAGCTTCAACACTAACACTTCCCTGCTTCAAACTCCATGATCAACCTAGCCTCCTCCTCCGCTGCAACAAATCATCAAACCAAACACTCCTTAGATTCAACTTGTCGCCTCCAAAACCTCTCTCGATCTCCTCAAGTGACAACAGTTCTCGGCGACTCAGAGCCCTGCCGGAGACCATTGCCGTCAAACAGGACGATACAGCTGCTGATGACAATCCTCCTGCGACCATCAACACTAAGCTCTACTTCGGGAACCTTCCTTACAACGTTGATAGTGCAACACTCGCTCAGATCATCCAAGACTTCGCTAACCCTGAACTCGTCGAGGTTCTTTACAACAGAGACACAGGACAGAGTCGCGGGTTCGCCTTTGTGACAATGAGCAACGTCGAGGACTGCAACGTCATCATCGAGAACCTCGATGGAACTGTAAGTGAGAGCAGTCCTGAGTGAGAGTTATAAAAAAAGTTGTGAAGCTTTTTTTTTTTTTTTGCTAAACTTTGGAAGTTGTGAAGCTTTGCAAACACATAGTAACGTTTTCCATTGTTTATTCTTCTTCAGGAGTATCTTGGTAGGACGTTGAAAGTGAACTTTGCAGACAAACCGAAGCCTAACAAAGAACCTCTGTATCCAGAAACAGAGTATAAACTGTTTGTTGGTAACTTGTCTTGGACTGTGACTTCGGAGTCATTAGCTGGAGCGTTTCGAGAGTGTGGAGAAGTGGTTGGTGCTAGAGTTGTGTATGATGGAGACACAGGGAAGTCAAGGGGTTATGGCTTTGTTTGTTACTCCTCCAAAGCTGAAATGGAGACGGCGCTTGAATCGCTTGATGGGCTTGAGCTGGAGGGTCGGGCGATTCGAGTAAACCTGGCTCAGGGGAAGAAATACTGATATCATACAATAACATTTTGAGATTTCATCATTAGAGATTATGTTTTCAATTGAATTAAATAAATCTAAAGATCAAATATGTTTTGTATGGTTTTAAGGTTTGGTAGTAACTAATCAGCACCAATCCAAATCCTACCAGTCTTTGTCTATATGATCCTGTGTCCATTTCACGAACTTGTGGTCCTACAAGGTTGTGCCACTTTATCATCTTCCGTGATAGTGTGTCTCTCTATCTACAAACACACGCAAGAAAGTATATCATATTCAAAAGCAATCTCCATCGTCTTTTGAGATTCTGATTTGTGTTTTGGATCATCACATCTCAGAGTTCACATAAGGTTCTGCTCCTGCCGTTTGTGGTCTTCAGGGTACATGGCTGCAGACCTGCAGTGTTGATGAAAGATATGATTAAGAGATTGTTATCACAATGGCAACATCAGAAATGTAGAATCAAACCAAAGCTTTAAATCCTTTTTCTTTCAATGAGAACCCAAAGAATATCAACGAGAGACTTTCTCTGCTAACAAAACCTATAGAACTCACGCAGCTGACTCTGTTGAGGCTTACGCCTTGAAAGGAAAAACGTGTAACTCTCATCAGTGGCAAGTGGCAACCATACTAGCTTTCCTAAACCAAACAACTAAACAAGTCCTAGACTAGCTTTAATAAGCAAGATACATTTTGGCTTTCTTTAGGTCCGAACCAAACAGCTCATAAGTCATTATCCTCTCAACTTAAGAGCTACAGCTCAATGTTTTGCAATAACACATTAAGCCGAACCACAATAGAATTTCTACTCGAAGCGTAGCATGGTTCTACAAGTCCGTAACCACAGAATTGTACGAAGCTAACAATATACATTACTCTCGAAGCCAAGATACTCTGAATGAGTTTGAAGTTAGCAGGATACGTATTAACTCAAAACTATAATATCCCTGCTTTTATGAATCATAAGCTAGTCCTTTAATCTCTCCACCTCCCTAACAAAACCCATTAGTTGATTCAACTAACAACAATAGAGAAATCTGTAGCCTGGTGAAGTAACCAATTACCAAAAGAAAAAATTCAGACAAGCAAAATAACAAATAAAAAAAAGAAAGCCTGTCAGACAACCGTGCGACCACTCCGGAGAGATCAAGAATCTAACCGGATAGCGATCCTCTACAGTGCGGAGACTCCGAGGAGAATCGGAACCGTTAATCACACTCAGATCGCACGGCCATGATTCATCAACCAGGATTGAGGGCCTGTCTCCTTAGAAATCAAGGATACAGAGGTACGAGCCTATAGAACAGATCCTGTTCAAGTAAGGTCGTGACCTCTACCTTTGACTCTGCATTTTATAAACAGCTTCGCCTTTCTGTTTGTTAACGATATGGGATGTAAAAAACAACATTACACGCCAAATACGCCGTCGTTTTTTCCCCACAATGACCTATTTCCAATACGCAGTCGTTTTCTCCCCTCAAAGAAAATAATAATAATACCGAATACAGTCAGCAGATGAAGAGACTGAAACACCGGTTTCTTCTTTGAATAATCGTTTTGAACCCGTGATTGTGTTTCATGATAAGTTGTAACAGAGAGATAAGATAGGTTGGATTTTCTCCTCATTATCTGATCAGAGTTTGTATCTATGTAATCACCGATCTATCTCTCTGTTACAACTGTTTTACTAGTTCCTAAAATATTGAAAGTAACGCAATAATAGGAGAGAATATTTGATATCAACCAAACTCCAATACTTTACTCTATAATCAGATAAATTATTTAATTTAAAATCAGATAACTGATATCTGATTTTAAATTTATACTATTATTTGCGAATTGATTTTTCGCAACGGAGTTCTCAGGTTAAAAGTTAGGGTGGTTAAATACATTACTACCATTAATGAATAATTATATTTGTTACTATATAATTAACAAGAAATCAAAAATGAATTTCAATAATTTTTTAATTATCATTATCTAAAAATAGTTTATATTTTGTTTATCTAAGAAATTATTTTACATCATATTTTTAAAATAAAAATAAAAAGAAAGATAAACCCTTAATAAATAATTACATTTGTTAATATATAATAAAAACGAATTTCAGTAATTTTTTAATTATCATTATCTAAAAATAGTTTATATTGTGTTTATCTAAAAAATTATTTTACATCAAATGTAATATATAATAAAAACAAATTTCAGTAATTTTTAATCATCATTATCTAAAAATAGTTTATATTGTGTTTATCTAAAAAATTATTTTACATCATATTTTAAAAATAAAAATAAAGATAAACCCTTAATAAATAATTATATTTGTTAATATATAATTAAACATAAATTTAAAAATAATTCTAGTGATTTGATAATTAAATTATCTAATATATTTTATATTGTGTTACCTGAAAAATTATTTTACATCATTTTTTTAAAAAAATAAAGAAATATAAATCCCTATATATACTGTATATAGGTTTATGTTACATGAATGATTTTAAGTTTAATTTATGCAATAAAATAATTATATTTGTTAATATATAATTAACATTAAACTAGTTGATGTCCCGCACCTTGTGCGGTAATATATATATATATATATATTATATTATATATAACTTTAGAATATTTTTTTTAATGTTTATTTTTAAAAAAAAATTATTAAATAAAATACAAATTTTAAATTAGTATTATAAATTATAAAACTTCAATATTCATATTGGTAATCAATGTCTTAAATATGATATTATTTTGTTTTATAGTTTTATTTAGACAATGTAGAAGTTGGATCAAAATATTTTGTATAGTAATAATCAAATCATAAAACTTGGATTTAAAATTTGAAACTTACTTTTTATATATACTTATTATATTTGTAAGACTGGAAAGAAATCGAATATTGACACTGAAAGGATTATAAACAATAACAAATCATAAAACATCAACAAACTAACAGTACTCAACAAACATTATATATTCTTTATAATTTAGATTTTAAAAACAGTGAGACAAAATGAATAAGAAAAACATATCTTTGTATTCTCATAGATTATATTTATATTATATGTTTATTATTTGTAAAACTTTAGTGTTATTTAATGTTTTAATCCTAGCTTTCTTGTTTCTATATATTTTTAATTAATATTTTACGTTAATTTCAATTGTAGTTTATATGACATTTACTATTCCGGGTTTAAATATATTATTCTGATAACATTTATCATTTTATGGATAAATTCATTATTAGCCTAAATTCATTTGTGACTTTTGATTTTCGCCATGAACAAGTACAAATTAATTTATTTTAGAATATGAATATGATTGTTCAATATTAAAATTATATAAACTATTTAACGTGAGTATATAATTTATATTTTAAGACATATATTCAATGATGCTTTACATTAATCTTAACTTTAATATTGTGATAATTATTTGGATCATATTTTCAACAAGAATCATGGAAACTGACTATAATATTAGTCATAACATAAATTAAATATAAGATAAACGGAATTATTATATTATCAATCGATATTGTTAATATCAATTGTTGATAGATATCAATTAATTAATTTTCCTAATTATCATGATAAGTATATATATTAAATATGTATATATTTTTTAAATAATAGTATATATATAGTAGTTGAATAGGTTAATATTTATTGATTATCTAAATATCATGATAAATATATATATTAAAATGAAATTTTAAATAATAAAATTTATTAAACTAATAATTATTCTAAAATCATGGAGAAGATGACAAGTAAGCAAATTCACTTCTCAAATAATATTTTACGTTAATTTCAATTGTAGTTTATATGACATTTACTATTCCGGGTTTAAATATATTATTCTGATAACATTTATCATTTTATGGATAAATTCATTATTAGCCTAAATTCATTTGTGACTTTTGATTTTCGCCATGAACAAGTACAAATTAATTTATTTTAGAATATGAATATGATTGTTCAATATTAAAATTATATAAACTATTTAACGTGAGTATATAATTTATATTTTAAGACATATATTCAATGATGCTTTACATTAATCTTAACTTTAATATTGTGATAATTATTTGGATCATATTTTCAACAAGAATCATGGAAACTGACTATAATATTAGTCATAACATAAATTAAATATAAGATAAACGGAATTATTATATTATCAATCGATATTGTTAATATCAATTGTTGATAGATATCAATTAATTAATTTTCCTAATTATCATGATAAGTATATATATTAAATATGTATATATTTTTTAAATAATAGTATATATATAGTAGTTGAATAGGTTAATATTTATTGATTATCTAAATATCATGATAAATATATATATTAAAATGAAATTTTAAATAATAAAATTTATTAAACTAATAATTATTCTAAAATCATGGAGAAGATGACAAGTAAGCAAATTCACTTCTCAAATAATAGTATAGATTTAAAAACGAATTTCAGTAATTTTCTAATTATCCCTATTTAAATATAGTTTATATTGTGTTTATCTAAAAATTATTAAAATTATTTTACATCATTTTTTAAAAAATAAAGAAAGATAAATCCCTATATATACTGTATATAGGTTTATGTTACATGAATGATTTTAAGTTTAATTTATGCAATAAAAATAATTATGTTTGTTAATATATAATTAACTAATATATAATTAACCTTAAATTTAAAAACGATTTTCAGTAATTTTTTAATTATCCCTATTTAAAAATAGTTTATATTGTGTTTGTCTACAAATTTATTTTTCATCATATTATTTTTAAAAAAATTTAAAAGAAAGATAAACCCTTAGTAAATAATTAGATTTGTTAATAAATACAATTAAACATAAATTTAAAACGAATTTCAGTGATTTGATAATTAAATTACCTAAAATAGGTTGACAAAAAAAATTACCTAAAATAGTTTATATTTTTTTTTAAGTAAGATAAAACTCTATATATACTTTATATAGTTTTATGTTATATGAATGTTTTAAGTTTAATTTATGCAATAAAAATGATTTAAAATAAATATAAATCACTATATGTACTGTATATAGTTTTATGTTACATGAATGTTTTTAAATTTAAATTATGCAATAAAAGTAATTTTATATAGAATGAATGCCTTTGTCAAAAATTGATATTTAATTTATTAATTATTTGAAATGCATGAATGTTTTCAAACTTTTCCTAATAAAAATATTTATCTTGTGATGAAAAAAGTTGTTATATATATATAGAAATTATTTTTAGTTATTACATAATATTTTTAAAGCATGAATAAAAACTTATTCTAATGATCTTTGATTTGATAATGCATTTATTTATAAATATTTTAAAAATAGTTATGCCCGCTTGTGCGGGCGAAACACCTAGTTTATAAATGATATAAAACATAAAAGATCTTTAAAAGATGATATGTGACGTAGGTGATTTCTATTTTTTCTTGTTAAACATGTATAATGTTTTCAAAACCAAATAATTTACATCATCAAATTTATTTATTCACCATGTTGGTTATAGTGATCAATGTACAATAGTTTTCAAATTCAACATCCTCTTCTTTTTTTTAATAATCCAATTCATCTTCTCTTTCTTTTTTTTAATAATCCAATACTCACTTTATTTAACAACAACATATTAATAATAATTTTGGATTGTAGTTCAATTAAATAACTAAAATAACATAATTTTTTATAGTTTCATTTAATTTTTTATTTGTAATGGTTCAACATTCATTCAATTTTACACTATACATTGGTATTTGTTTAATAAAATTTAGCACATTATCCCACTATTCTATTTTATACTATTATTTTCTTTTCTGTATTAATTAAAACATGTTGTCTATATAAAAACAAAATGAAACAAGTATATATTTGTAAAATAATGATTTTTTGTTAAAAGTAAAAAAAAAAAATTTACCATGATATAATTGATTAAAAATTTTGATAAAAATATATCAAAATTTTAGCTACATGTGACATTGTCTCTCCCTTCTACTAAATAAATTCAACATGTTGAATATATTGAACATAATTTAATCTACATAGTATTCAACATCTTTTTCAACAATCCCATTGTAGCTATCAATTGAATTGAATTTTCACCAATCCCATTATAGTGATTCTAAATAGTTTAATATCTTTAAAGTGTTGGCAGGGAATTTAGAGCAATATATCTTATATTTTTGGAGTGTTGTCATGGGAGGTTAGCTTACATAACTGATTTTACTGTAAATTTGATTTATATGCTAAATTTAGTTCATCTTCATATTACTAACACAGAGAAGAACATATATTGTGGTCTTCGAGTACCATGAATATTGCCTGTATTTGTATCTCTTTTGGTTGGTATAAATTTTCTTACATTTGAAATTTTTGAGAATAATTTAATGTTCTTTTACAGACATAAGTTAATTCAATCACATACAAAATGTTCTAGGCTTACTTGGCAGATAATACACAGTGATACACTATCACTCAAAGAATCAAAAGAGGACTATCTATAACTCCATTAACATTTATATTTCTAAGACCATCAACATACTTTAAAGGACAACGATAATCTCCAAAATATCTGACTTTGGGATGGCCCAGCTCTTTACTAGAGAATCTAGAGACCATGTCCATACTAACACATAGATCGTTGACGTACATATTCAGAGTATTATGAGCACAAAGTTACATTTAGTTTGAATAAAATTCATCATTATTTAAAATGTTGAATGTTTTCAACACCAAATAATCTGCAGCATCAATTTTCATTATTTAACATTTTTATTTTAGTGATTCTTCAACACATCTGTTGTAAATAATCTTATACTATAATTTTAACTTTTAATACATATAACTAAATTTTGATGACTCCACAATGGTTTCAAAATTCAACACCCTATTTTCACCTTTTAAAACTTCACATCATAATTTATTCCTTCCACCTAATAAATCAACACATCCAATTTTAATCAATTACAACGATTTTGTTCAATAAAATTCAATACTTTATTTTACCAACTAATAATTATTTTTATATTATTTCAAATTAAAGTAAACATGATTATTTTTATAGAGAATAAAAACAATAAACTTTCATATAATAAATACAAATAAATTATATAATACAAATTCAGATAATTGATTTTAAATAACTATGATGATATAAAATGTCCAAAATCTTTAAGAGATGATATGTGACATATGTGTTTCCCATTTTTTCTAATTCAACATGTTGAATATTTTCAAAACCAAATAATCTAATTTGTTTATTCAACATACTCATTGTAATGATCATGTACAATATTTTGCAAATTCAACACTCTTTTAAACATTCCAATTCACCTTCTCTCTCTTACCTAATTATTTAATGCTCACTTTTATTTTTCATCTCTAAAATAGTATTATTTGATAAAATCAACGCCATATCCCAACCATTTTTCATTCATATTTGTATCTTTTATAATTTTACAACAATATATTAGTATAATTTTGGATTCTAATTAACTTAAATACATAAAATGGCATAATTTTAATAATTTTTTTATTAATAATTCAACTTCCATTCAACTTTACGCTATACATTAGTTTTTGTGTAAGAAAATTTTATACCTTGCACCACTATTTTTATTTCATATTATTATTTTCTTTTATGTATTAATAAAAACATATTTCCATATACAAAAAATGAAACAAGTCTACATTTGTAAAATATAAAAAATTGAATGTTGGTGTTAAAAGTAAAAAGTTAAATTAATTTACTATGATATAATTGATTTCAAAAAATTAGGATGAAAATAGAAAGATTTTAGCTACCAATAATGTTTTGAACAATTATGTATGTATATAAATTTTATGACTAATTTATATCAAAATAATTTGCTAACAATATTTTTTCACTTATTTATTAATTTGAAGTCGATTATAATTTACATGCATACAAAAAAGCTAAGTAATAATATGGCGTTGGCTTAATTACGCTTCTGAATTTGATTATAGAAATCATTATTAATTTACTTACTCATTGTTTGAGTATATTGAGTTGCATTTATTCATCTAAAATGGAATCACACATATTTTCTAATTAGGTTAAAATTGATTAATGTTACATTGATTTTTTATTTTAAATTTTTAATCTGCAAGTATATTATTTCTTTAAAAGACAGATACCTTAAAAATTGCACAACTATATTTTGTATATAAAAATCTATATTACTTAAAATTTAAATATTGCCTTTTTGTTATAAAAATATTTCCTTTTTAATTATGTTGTATAAAAATATGAAGAAAGAAAGTTAAATAATATGTATAATATATATAGATATTGTATTTTTATTATTTATGTAGTTTTGCAAAAAATAAAAAATGAAATTAAAATTAAAAACCCTATTAGTAATGTATTAATTTTTTAAAAAATAATAGTAATGATAAATATGTATAATTTATAATTCATTAGTTTAATTTTGTAATTGACCACTCTAACAAAAACTCACCGTAATAGCAACACGTGACTTCTCAAATAATATTATAGAGATATAAATATAAATGTGTACTTTCTTTTCATTTTTGATGGTTTTCTCTCTTTTATTTGGTGTTTGGTTTTGGTTTCAGCTGCTTACTAATCTCAAGAAGATGGATTTGTCAATCTTGTCATTTAAAAGAGCTCCAAGATCTTTCAAATGCAACAAATCTCGAGAGATTATATCTGAATGACTGCGAGAATCTGGTATAGATTCCATCCTCTTAACTAAAAGCGTTGAGCATGTTTGCCTGCACAAAGCTAGAAGTCATTCCAGCTCACATGAACTTGACATCTCTTGAATCAGTTCATATGACTGCATGCCAAAGATTGAGAAACTTTCGAGACATCTCTAGGAACGTCTCACAGTTCTCTATCTCAGTCGAGGAACTAGAACAAGTGCCTGAGTCGATTAGGCTGTGGTCTCGTCTGCGTGTTCTTACCATAACCAGCAAAGGAAAGCTAAAGTCATTAACACTTCTTCCCCAAAGTGTAAGACATCTACACCTAAGCAACATTGGTGAGCAGAGGATTCCATACTTCAAGAACAATCTCCAGCAGGCAGAACTCTATCTTAACAGCTGCAGAAAATTCAAATCACTCCCAGATTCGATCAGGGAAAATTATGAATCAAAGGAGGGACTCACTTGTCCTTATGACACTCCATACACGCAACTCAATTACACGAACTGCTTCAAACTGGACCGAAAAGCACGGACAGCAATTTTAACAAAGCATTTTGCTCAAGGCTGGGCTTGTTTACCTGGAAGTGAAGTGCCTATGGAGTTCGATCACCGAGCCAAAGGAAGTTCAATGACAATATGTCCCATGAGTAAAATGCCTGTCACCATTTTCAAGGTTTGTGTTGTGATATCTCCTAACCAGCAAACCAGAGAATTCGAACAGCTAGTGTGTCGCCGTATAAGCAAAAGCATTGAGGAGATCAATGTTTATGCTATTCCTAGGATTCGTAGGAAACATTTATTTCTATTTCCCTCTTACTTGTTGGAACTCTTTGGAGATCAATGTTTATGCTATTTCTATTTCATTAAAGTTACATCACACTCTAATATCCCTGCGGCTTGTGGTCTTCACGGTACTTGTCTGTGGTAGCGTGTAGCGGGACCTGCGATTATGTCCAAGTCTGTGTGATTAAGAGTGTAGCGGGACCTGCGATATTGTCCAAGTCTGTTATGAAAATGACAAAAAAGAAACAAAACTGTTAACTTGTCTTGGCCAGTAAGTACAACGTTAGAAACTTAGAATGTAGTAGGCATCAACCAAAGCTGTAATCCTTTCTTCAAGGTGGGAACCCAAAGAAGAACACCAAGAGCGGGTAGAAAAAAAAAAGGGAAGCCTGTCAGACAACCGTGCGACCACTCCGGAGAGATCAAGATCTAACCGGATAGCGATCCTCTACAGTGCGGAGACTCCAAGGAGAATCGGAACAGTTAATCACACTCAAATCGCACGGCCATGATTCATCAACCAGGTTTGAGGGCCTGTCTCCTTAGAAATCAAGGATACAGAGGTACGAGCCTATAGAACAGATCCTGTTCAAGTAAGGTCGTGACTTCTACCTTCGACTCTGCAGTATATAATGTGCACAGCTTTTCTCTGCCCACCGATGTGGGAAGAAATAAACAACTTCATTATAGCTAATACAATATACGCCGTCGTTTTCTTCCTTCAATAAACTAATACCAAATACAGTAGGCAGTGAAAAAGTGCTTTGGTGTGACATCACCTAGATGCAGACACCTAGGCTTTGGTTCTTGTCGAGCCAAGGAGCTACTAGACCATCTAGAAACCGTTCTTGTGAATGAACCGGTTGTTGTTAACAGAGTTGTACCGTTATTGCCAAGCTAAGAATACTTTGTCATTTTGGTCTGCTAACTCTATTTGTTGTATATTAGTCAAAAAAAAAAAAAAACTCTATTTATTGTACTAACATGATATAAGTTATAACAGATCTTTCTCTCAACATCCATATGATCCGTTTTGCTGTCTGAAAATATCATTATTCAGAGCCGACCCTGAGCTAAAAAAGCTAGGACTTTAGGCGCCAATATTTAGGTATAGTTTTGGGGCGCCAAATAAATGATACAGAATGCTCATGGTATAGTGGTACGAGTTCTTCCATTCTTTGCGGGTGCGGCAATTCGAATCTTGGCAAATCTTTCTTTTGTTTTCTTTTTTCTTTTGTTTTCTTTTCTAACCGAGAGAATCTGACAGATTTTATTAAATGATTGCTATATTAAAGTCATATATAGTAAAACAATTCAACTAAAAACAAAAACCTAATTTTCTTTTCCAAATGGCAGTCGTTTACCACAGACGATATCATTTCTCTACTTTTATTTTTCATGTATAATTTTCTGCTAAAACTCCAACAAATTTAGTTGGATTCTCTTTTCCATTTTCGATCTTCACCGTTTGTTGCATAGCTCATGTATGTTTTTCTCCTTCTGCTAATTATCTTCTTTTTATCTAATTATTTTTTGTATGTATCTTTAGAGAAAAATTATTGTTGGGTTCAAATAGTGTCTCTTGAAACTTTGACAGTTGAAAGATTCATTTTTACAAACTAAACCAATTTTTAAACAAAAAAAAAAACTAAACGAATTTCAAAATGATCGTTGACCTGTGTTGTATTTACCAGCTTATGGCTCTGTCTTTTCACTTTAAGTAATTACTAAATTATTTTAACTTTTCATGCTTTTGTAAAAAGTGATTCTGGAAAGAAAATAATAACCAAACTAAGTCAATACAGCTTGTGTAATCTGAAATCGGGGGTATTCCCAAGCAACCGTTAGTGCACAAAATAATAATTCAGCTAAGTGTAATCTGAAAGACTGAAACCAATGGATTTCTCAAGCAACGTTTAATGCAAAGAAAAGTTGTAGAATGACTATTTTTCTATTAGATCACTTCATTAGTTTTCTGATGAAGTTTCAGTATTACAGAAAATAATTTTACATTTTTGTTTGGTTTTAAAGTTTAAAAAACTTGTTATTAGAGGGTTTTCTTAGGTTCGCTTTAGGCGTCACATGACTTAGGACCGGCACTGATGATCTGGATACTGATCATGTGAGCATATGAGTCAAGTTGATCTGTTTTTCTCCATTTTTTTCTTGCATGATCACTCTTGAGATAGTGTTAAAGGATCAAAAATGAACTGATTAGAACTAGAACTATGTTTCAACTGAACCAATTAAGTTCAAAAGAAATTTTTATGCTTAGAGAGGTTTTGTAATAACTAATTAGTACCAGTCCAGAAAAATCCTTCTGGTCGAAAACTGTGTCTCAGGATACTTTCAACTTAAGAGCTCAATGATTTGCAAGAACATACAAACACCAAACCAATCATTCACTGCATGTCTCTCGGAGAAGAATTCCATATCAAAACAGAAATCAATATTTAAAGTTTTTGGCTCATACCCTCTAGAAACCTAGAGAGGTTATGTAAGTCCTCAAACAATATAATAAGTTCACCTAAACTAACTATCCAATAAACTCCGAATGAAGAGTTTGAAGTTAACGAAGGATACACAATTCAAAACTATAATGACAATCTCAAATGCTGGTTTTTAAGTTTCTCCATCTCCTTGACGGACCGGACCCATAAAAGGATCAATGTAGAAATCGGATTGTGACAATTGAGGTAGACTAAAGAACAATTAATATCATGTTGTTATTTTATTTAGATCTTTAGTTTTGGGTAAGAATTTGCATTATTCAGTTATTCATTTTGTAGGTTAAAGTTAGATCTCTTACATGGAAGTACAACTATTTTCTTGATTCTAATTAAAGCAAATCAGATTAGTTTATTGATTGCATAAGTTTTGTAAAATTTGTAAATATATTTTAATACTTCTTTGTATATTTGATGCTGATTTGAAAAAAAAATTTAAAAAAACTAAAGTGATGATAGATACAAAATTGCACAAACGAACATAACTGATTTAATTTTGAAAGTTCATGAAGGGATATCCATGTTTATAAAAATAATTAAAATTTTTTAAAATTTTAATTAAATTACACTTTTGATGTATTAAAAATTGGAAATTATTTTAAATAATCTTAAACATAAGAGTTAATATTAATTTGGGCATTCCTACTATAGATATATTGGGTCGTATATATATAATTAATCATCGTAAAAATTAACGTGAACGCGACACACATAAAAATGACTTATCAAATAATATTAGAAAAATTAAAAAATTCATGATATAAAATTTTTGATGCTTCTAGTAGTTTTAGAGTTTTTTAGGGGAATGTTTTTGTTAAAAACAAAAACTCTAATCTCATGATTTTAGATGATAGTTTTTAAAGTGTTTAACTAAGACCATCTTTCAACTAAATCATCTAAAGACTTATTGAAACTCAAATCAGTTAGATAACTAAATTTAATACACCCCTTATGAGTTTATTTAGACCACATCAAAATCTTTTAAACCACGGAATTTGTATTCCTATTTTTTAACAAACGTTTTCACTAAAACAATAACCACTAAAACATCATAACTTCACAAATTAAATTTTTCGAATAACAATAGATTTCAAATTATTTTATTAAATAATAATTTCAATAACAATAGATTTTAAAAGATTTATAAACTTCTTTTCTTAAAATAAATGTCAAATTTATGCGAAATTGATTGGAATATCATAAGTTGGTTACCACTTTTCAAAAATATCTTCAATCAAAAATTACTTTAATATTTAGATTTACGTGTTACTAATATTGTTTATGTTTTAATATTTAAGAAGGAGTTAAATTCATAACCTTTTATAAATGATTTAAGATGATTAGTTTAATTGTTCATCACAAATTTAGGATATTTCTGAATACGATCATATTTTAAATGTAAATTTGAAAAGTAGTATTAAGTTTATGATAAAACTAGAATTTCTTTCAAATCAATTCACCTCAAAACCTGTAACGATCCGACCGTCCACAACTATTGTGTAAACTGACAAATCACATCCAAAGAATTGTCATATGTTATTACTACAAGTATACCATCATACTTCAACAAAAACTATGCCCCAACAATTTACATTAAGTTCAGTAGACGAATGATTGCTTTTTTAACGTGGAGATGTCTTTGTGAAGTAGTTGGTGTTTGGGAAAATGTGGACGTGTTTGGATTACAACTAGGGCTCTCCATCCAAAATGAAAATAGATTGAGAACACATATATGTGTCGGCAACTAGAAAGAAAGAGTCAAGAACACGGAAAATAATAAATGTTTGGATCACAACTAGTTGTCTAGTGTACACGGAAAAATGTAGTCACCGGTGAAAAAATGATTAGAGATGGTCGAAAATAACACTTGATAACCACACAATCCTACTCGAGTGGTAAGACAGAGCTAGAAAAGTGTCAAACATCCCTGGTTTGAAATCTGCTATCTTACATATGTCGGCTTGTATGACCAGACAACATAGATATTTAATTTTCTTTGTAAGCAACTAAATATGCACGGCACCGGTATTAAAAACCCCAATAAAAAAAATGCTTAGTATTAAAAAAAAGATTTGATCATTTCTGCAAAATATATAAGGGCAATTTGATCTATAAATTTGTTTTATATATATAAACAAAATTTTGCACAACACAAAATATCACAAAGTTATGTATCATTTTATGTTATTACTAGAAAAAACTTCACAATTCATGAGGGTTATAGTGAAAAATAAAGTTAGAGGTTTTGAATTCCTTAACGTGGGTAAAGACGCAAAGGTTGCAAATGAAAAAGTGAAGATAATTTTTTTTTTTGCAGAATCCCTTTTATAGGGAAAAAGGTTCCATCACTAATAATGACCTATGTTGTTATGAACTGGACTCAGTCAAGTCTAAGACCTCATCACTAACAATGACCGTCCTTTTTCAAACAAAGAATTCTTGTTTGACGTTTCTCCTCTCGTTACGCGTTTGCATTAATTATATATATTGACTAGTTTGTAACTTATCTATCTGATTCTGTTGTCATCAAACTCTTTAGTTAGTAGTTACCCTTTCGATTTCTCATGGCGTTTTCTTCTGGGAACTGGAGATACAGCGTCTTTCCGAGCTTCCACGGACCAGATGTCCGTGTGACATTTATGAGTCATTTAAAAAAGCAGTTTCACCACAATGGCATCATAGCGTTCAACGATGAAGGGATTGAGAGAAGCAAACTGATCGGTTCTGAACTCATACGGGCGATAAGAGAGTCAAGAATCTCAATCGTGGTTCTCTCGGTGAACTATGGTTCTTCAAGTTGGTGTTTGAATGAGCTGGTGGAGATTTTGAAGTGTCAAGAATCTGCGGGACAAATAGTGATGACGGTTTTCTACAAAGTGGATCCATGTGATGTGAGGAAACAGATGGGAGAGTTTGGTAAGACTTTCAAGAAAACTTGCGAAGGGAAAACAGAGACCCAGGTGCATAAATGGATTCAAGCTTTAACCCATGTCGCCAATATCGCCGGAGAACATTCCGTGAACTGGTTTGTTCTTGTTTTCTACCTTGATGTATAAATGTTCTAATTAGTACTCATCCGTATCAAAAAGATTGATGTTTTTTTTTAAAAAATGTTCCAAAAGATATATATTTTTTATATTTTCAATACACTAGTTCATGGTAAATTTGTAGAATTCAAAAAACATAATTGTGTTTATTGAAAGTTTATTGGTTAAAAATTTGGAGAATAGTCGGTTACAAAAAATAATACATTTGTAATGAAAATTTCATATGTTTTTTTAATATGTGTAAAAATTCTAAAACATATTCCCTCTGTTTCAATAAATGAAACTTCTATAAATTAATAATATTGAGACTACACCAAAACTATAATTTTTTACTCTCTGTTTCTAAAAGATCCATGTTTTAGATTTTTCACACGTATTAAGAAAAAACATAAAATTTTATTTACCAATGCATTGTTTTTCTTAATTAACAACTCCCCATAACTTTGAACCAATAAGATTTTAGTAAATACAATTATATTTTTGGAAATGTACAATTTTTCATTAATTAATGTATTGAAAATGTAAAAAATGTATCTTTTTGAAACAAAAGTTTTTTCTAAAATATGGATCTTCTAGAAACAGAGGGAGTATTAATTTATAGAGGTTATTAATTTATCGATATACTAATTGAACCAAAAACTCAATTTGGAACTGTAAAATTATATTATTTTATAGAGGTTTTTAGTGTATATTAGTTTATAGAGTATTAATTTAAAGAGGTTATACTATTAAGAAAAAATATGAAATTTTGATTACCAATGCATTACTTTTTGTAATTATGTATTTCTCATAATTTTAATTAATATAATTTTAATAAACACAATTATGTTTTCTGAAATCTACAATTTACTTTGAATGCATTGAAAATATAAAAACGTATATTTTTGAAATATTTTTTAAAAACATGGATTTTTTTAACCACTTAAAACAGGAAGAGTATTTTACTTATCAATATATTTATGGAATGGTAAACTAATTTTTTACACGTACGGTTTCGCCTCAAACTAAATTAAAAAGAATTACAAATATAAAATTTATCCAGCAATTTTATGTTTCCATTTAGTAGGTTACATATGGGTGAATTATTCACTCAGATGATTCACTACAATGATTTAAGAAGGTGATTCACTCGTATGTCATCCTCATCATTTCATCAAGAGTCTCTGTCTCCAAAGTAAATAAAAATAATAAAATATATGAGTGTAAGAAAAATCTTTCAGACTCTTAAACATTTGTAAGAGATTTAAATCACACTTGTCACATTGTTCCTTTGATGGCTTTAAAAATAATTAAATAAAATGCAATATTATATTTGAGACTCATATATGTTTTCATACCTTATTTTCTTAGAATTTGATTTCTTTCTTTTCTTTAGGAACAACGAAGCAAAAATGATTGAGAAGATTGCCTTAAATGTTTCGGACAATCTAAATGCTACACCATCTAGGGATTTTGATGGGATGGTAGGACTTGAAGTTCATTTGGGGAAGATTCAGTCTTTGTTAGTTTTAGAAAATGATGAACCTATGACCTTAGGAATCTCTGGTCCTGCGGGTATTGGTAAAACTACCATTGCAAGAGCTTTATACAACCAACTCTCTCCGGATTTTCCTCTTAGATATTTCATGGAAAATGTTGGGGGGAGTTATAGGAATGGTTGTGGTGACCATGGTTCAAAGTTGCGTTTACAAGAACAACTTCTTTTGCACATTTTGAACCAAGCCAATATGAATATATATCACTTAGATGTGCTAAGTGAAAGGTTATGCAACCAAAAGGTTCTTATCATTCTTGATGATGTAGATAGTCTTGATCAGCTAGATGCTTTGGCTAAGGATATATATCATTTTGGTTCTGGAAGTAGGATTATTGTGACTACGAAAGATCAAGAGCTTTTGCAAAGATTTGGCACCAACAATACATACCATGTGGGGTTTCCATCTAATGGAGAAGCTCTTGAGATCTTTTGTAGATATGCTTTTAGAAGAAGCTCTTCAAAATATGGTTTTGAGAAGCTGGCAATAAGAGTAACAGAGCTTTGCAGTAATCTTCCATTAGGTCTTCGTGTTGTGGGTTCATCTTTACAAAGGAAAAGTCGGGATGAGTGGGAAGTTATAGTCCATAGGCTAGAAAATAGTCTTGATGGAGATCTCGAGAGAGTACTAAGAGTCGGATATGAGACTTTACATGAGAAAGATCAAGCTCTGTTTCTTCACATTGCTGTATTCTTCAACTACAAAGACCAAGATTACGTAAAATCCATGATAGGTGACTGTTGTTTGGATGTTAAACATGGGTTGAGAAACCTGGTCAACAGATCTCTCATAGACATATATACTAATGGAGATATAGTGATGCATAACTTACTACAACAAATGGCTAGACAAGTCATTCATAGACAAGAACCTTGGAAACGCAACATTTTAATCGATACTCATGAGATTTGTGATGTTCTTGAATATGATACAGTAAGTTATTCTTCACTTTCTTTTCTTGTATTCGTTAGGTTAACTTAATTACTTTAAACATCTCGTTTGGTGAAGGTAAACATCTTACCAGTTGTGCTAACAAATTCTACTAATTTGGAATGGTTTAGGGTACTAGAACAGTGTCTGGCATATCTTTCGATACATCAGAAACAGGCGAAGTGTTTATAAGCAAGGGAGCTTTTAAAAGAATGCGTAACCTTCAGTTCCTGAGTGTCCACAAAAGAAAACACGGTGAAAAAGACACAGTGCGCATACCTCAGGACTTGGAGTTTCCACCTCGTCTTAAGTTACTACACTGGGATGTGTACCCAAGAAAGAGTCTCCCTATGATTTTTCACCTCGAAAATCTTGTCGAACTCCATATGCGTGATAGCCAGCTCGAGAAGCTCTGGGAAGGATCTCAGGTTTGATTTAGTTCAAATATATGCATGTATAGATAGATATGAATGCGTTCTTTCTTGTGAAATACTCTTTATCATAAGAATAGTCTTTGACGGTAAAAGATATGTGTACTTCTAGGTTAATAATCTATACTTAGAGATTGGATTTGGAGATAAGTTTAGGATTTGGAGATTAGCATTTAAGATTTAATATTTTTTTTTTGTCAAATATTTGTTTGGGATTTAATATTTATGCTATAAAATTCAAAACAATAATTTTATAATATTATTGGGAAAAATTTTTAAAAAAAATGAAAATAAAAGAAATTCAGAAGAAAAAAAATTAAAAGAATCGAAAACAAAAATTTTGAAAAAAAAAATTGAATATAATTTAAAAATAAAATAAAAAGAGATTTTCTGATTTCTCTAATATTTATTTATTTTATATATTATTTTGGTCATAAAAAAATAGTTTTGAGGTCTTTTTGGGAGATATGCTCTACTTTCTATTCATGTTCTGATGGTATTCTCTCTGCTTTTCTGTTTTGGTTTCAGCTTCTGACAAATCTCAAGAAGATGGATTTGTCAATGTCTTGTCATTTAAAAGAGCTCCCAGATCTTTCAAATGCAACAAATCTCGAGAGATTAAATCTGAATGACTGCGAGAGTCTGGTAGAGATTCCATCCTCTTTTTCCAATCTTCACAAGCTAAAAGCGTTGAGCATGTTTGCATGCACAAAGCTAGAAGTCATTCCAGCTCACATGAACTTGGCATCTCTTGAATCGGTTGATATGACTGCATGCCAAAGATTAAGAAACTTTCCAGACATCTCTAGGAACGTCTCACAGTTCTCTATCTCAGTCGAGGAACTAGACCAAGTGCCTGAGTCTATCAGGCACTGGTCTCGTCTTCATGTTCTCACCGTCACCACCAGAGGAAAGCTAAAGTCACTCACACATCTTCCCCAAAGTGTAAGGCATCTACACTTAAGTTGCATTGGTGAGCAGAGGATTCAATATTTCAAGAAAAATCTCCATCAGGTAGAAGTTTATCTAAACAGATGCAGAAGTTCAGTACTTAGGGGAGATTGTGAACTCAAGGAGGGACTTACTTGTCCTTATGACACTCCATACACGCAACTCAATTACACAAACTGCTTCAAACTGGACAGAGAAGTACAAAAAGCAGTTTTAACACAATATTTTGCTCAAGGCTGGGCTTGTTTACCTGGAAGTGAAGTGCCTGTGGAGTTCGATCACCGAGCCAAAGGAAATTGTGTGACCATACATCCCATTAGTAACATGTCTCTCATCATTTTCAAGGTCTGTGTCGTAATATCTCCAAACCAGCAAACCAGAGAATCAGAACAACTATTGTGTCGGCGTATAAGCAAAGGCATTGAGGAGATCAGTGTTTATGCTATTCCTAGTATTCAAAGAAAACATCTGTTTCTATTTCCCTCATACTTGTTACAAGAAGGGACTAGCAGAGAGGTTGTGTTTGAATTTAGCTGCGGTTTAGAGATTGTTGAATGTGGTGTCCAGATCTGGAAGGACGAATCCGAAAGACACAACAATGGCAGACACCAAAGTGCGGCATATAGTAAACCAGGATCTGGTGAGGACGAAGATGTCAGCAATAACAAGCAGGACACATATAACTTCAGCAAAGCTTGGGAAGAAGAAGAAGCTGACGAGTATGTGAATCTGAATCCAGTAAAGCGTACAAAGAGGTGAAACATGTTGTACAAAGAGATGAATACGCTATGTGCCTGAAAATACATTCATGTAGTAACTCTGTTTCTTTATGTTTTTTTCTTGTCTTGTCTTAGCTGAATATTATACCATTTCTTCTTCTTCTTCACTACATTTTCTTCTATAATTGTGACTTCCCCTTCTTCTCTAGCTTCCATTAAAAGACTGCTCTTCTTGCTCTTCCCCTTGCCCCAGCTCTTGCTTGAATTTTGCTTTGTTGGTGGGAAAGTTGTGTAAGATGCGCATATTTCGTTCCTCCTCTTGAGAAGCTCATCAATCTGCAAACGATAACGAAACTCAGTTACTGGTTCTTTAAAGTAATCAAAGAAAATAGAAGAGAGGGGGGTATATAACTACTCACTTCTTGTACTTCGCCTGCGCATTTACTAGCCATCTCTGTGAACTGTGAAAAGACTTCGTGATATTCAGATTCAAACTTCAATAGCTCCGTTCTTTTAGATACTATCTGCGTTTCTGTGGACCGGAGAGTCTCTTTCTCGTTAGCGAATGGAGCAGATGAGAATATTTCAAGGGTGTAGCTCACGCTTTTGAAAAAATTGTCACCTATAGTAGTAAAATGAAACCAAGTGAGGTTACTCTAGTTATAACAGAATGGACCTAGAAGAACTGTTAACAAACGTACCATAAACAGCAAATACATGAGTTCCAGCTTTCAGTTCGGTGATCTCAAGCGGCTGGAACGCATCTAGCCTTTTGAAAAATCCGGTCTCTGGATCCCTAGAGAGAGCCCTCTGTGAGCAGAAGAGCAAAAACTGAGTACATGGCGGTCAAAAGAAGTAAATAAATATGTTTATTTAGAAGAGTGTAGAGAAAGATAGTTAACTGAATTAACTCTGGGATCGAAACGATAAACAGGGAAGCCAAAGAAATACAACCCTGCGGTCGAGAGCTTTCCTGTTTTCCTGCTGTCTTCCTATTACAGAAAGAACAAAAGTCGCACATTTTAAAAGAAAGAAGAAAAATAAGAGGCAAGAAGATTCGATCTGATTCATAATCTTTGACGTTATAGGTAAATGAGCATAAAAAAATTAGCAAGTCTTGTGAACAAACGCGAATCAACAGTAAAAAGATTTCTTTTTCCCTTTGAGAAAACATACTTATCCTAGAATGTTGGCATTTTAACTTGTGCACAGAAATTTAAAACATTTCCAAAATTAACAATATGTTTTCAGATGGAACCATTATGTGATGCAACTCAGAGATGTGACAATAAAACTTCATACCTGTAGTGCCAGTCTCAGTCCTCCACTCTCTTCTTGATCAAAGTAAAGCAACTGGAAAGCAAAAGAGAAGGTAACATACACAACCACAAGATTCTTTATCAAGAAAGGCAAAAAAAAAAAGAGAATTACCTTGAATTTGTTTTTAGCAGATGACTGCACTTTACATATCAATCCAGCCTGAGATTCTTCCTCTGTTAACGTAACAGAATAAAAGTGAGCCGATTGCTTTTCAACCTGTTTAGAGAAGAAGCTCATATGTTGAAATCCACATGAATGCAAAGAAAACGAAAACTATCACACTACCATCATACCTTCCTAGAGACAACTTGCCCAACCCCAAGAGGCAAAGTAGTTACTGTACCATTCAGCGCCTCATTCAACAAATTTGCTGACACTGTTGTTTTGATTTGCACACCTAGCTTACTGTGTTGGACAACAACTGTTAAAGAAAGAAAGAAAAAAAACAGAGAGTAGTGCAAGTTTGCTTTAGGAACTCACTTGAAAAGCGCGGCGAACATGGTATTAACTGCTCCTAAGCTAGAAAGATCGAGCTCAAGGTCTTCATTTTCTGGACCAGCAGCCTACATAAACATCACAGGTGAACATGATATGGGAGCCTTAGTGTCATAACATGGTACTACAATATTCAATCAACTTGTATGAATCTAACCTCAGAACCAGTTGTATCATACTGACGACGATTCTCAGGATCAGACAGGACATCATAGGCAAAAGTAACTTCCTTAAACATATCCGCTGCAACCGGGTCGTTTGGGTTCTTATCAGGATGGTACCTGAACAACTCAACCTCTCAGTACAAACTAAGAGTCACTAAATTTTCAAGAAAATCAAGAAGTTGACCTGAGAGCCATTCTTCGATAGGCACTTTTGATCTCCTGATCGGTGGAGTTGGTGGGGATGCCGAGGACTTCATACGGATTCCGCCTGAGCTCATCTTCTCCGGCGACTTCCTTCTCCGATGTATGATGAGTAGGCATAGTTCAACAAAAACCGATCTCCTTTCTTTTAGATTTTTTCTGTTGGCCACAAGAGATGAGAATCGTTGGGTTTAAATTCCCGAAAACCTGGGGATCTTCGTTTGAGAAGTGGGGGAAATGATGATCATGCCTCGTGAATTGTGGAACTCCCCGGAACCCTAGGAGGATGAGGAGAGACAGAGAGAGAGGAAGCTCCATGGGGAAAACCCCACAAGCACTGCAACTGTAGAATGATTTGGAAACACAAAGACAAGGGAGAAGAGACAAACAGACACTGATTCGTTTCTTTGTCTAGTTTAAAATTTTCATACTTTGTAATTAGAAACGGCCCAAATTAAACAGATCAGGAAACCCACTGAAAATACTGTGAATATAAGGTTTCGACTAGTAACCACAACAATAAAAAGAATGAAAAGAATGAAGTAAATCAGAGGAAAAATTATATATATATATATATATATAATATAATATATATATATTATATGTACATTTTTTCAAATTATATTATTAAATTAATAAGGGATTTGGAATCAATTACAATCATGCATTAGAACATCATTATCATGCCTTGAAACCCAATCGTACTCCCATTGGTGATGGTTACCAAACGAATATAAACCACCGTTTAAACCCAATCGTACTCCCCGCAACGGAGTTTTTTTATTTGACCAAAAAAAAAAAAAAAAACTAGTGTTTTGAAACCCAACCCGTACTCCCAGTCGAACCGGTAAATCCGGTGATTCGATATATAATCTGGTTTGGATTTTAAGAAAAAATCATTATTTAAAACTCGATAAGATCCACAAAACACCGTTAAACCCGGCTTCTGGCTGAAGAGTACCGCAAAAATTGGCTTAGTTGCTCTCTTTCATTTATGTTCTTTTTAAAAATATATATATTTAAAATATAATTTTAAGTTAATAAAATATTGTGATTCAAAAATAATTTTAGTATTATTAATTTAAAGTCTTTATAAAGCAATATGGATTCAAAAGCATCTTACTACACTTCACCTTCATCATATGTTAACGCGATATATAAACTCATTACTTAGGATACATAAATATTTGGATAAAGAATCTATTAGTGAATTATACCTCTATTTTGAATATAAGTAATGTGCCTTTCTAAAAGTCAAAGATATTCTCAAATTAATAGAAACAAATAGAGTATTTAATGTCAATGATATTCTCATTTCTATACTTTCCATGTTTTTTTTGAATATTTATTAGATCTTGATTTATATACCAAAAATGTTTTTTTTTTTAATTCTATGATTCAGATGTAATCAATCCGCTGTCAGTAATAAATCAAAAGCCACTACAAACGATTCACTTTCCATTTCTTTTTAAACCAAATGATTCACTTCCATTTCTACATTTTTCATATCCCATCGTAATTAAGTATCCATCAATAACGTTTTATTTAAATTGCTCTTCGCCAAAAAATTTAAACCCCAAAACAGAAAAATGAAAAGTCCTCTCACAGACAGTGGAGAAGACAAGCCTAACCCCTCCACAAAACCCACCAAAATTTCAATGGAGAAGAGACGCAAAACAATCCCCGAAGACACAATAATGGAGATACTCGCGAGACTACCCAAGAAGTCCATCGCCAGGTTCAAATCAGTTTCCAAAACATGGAACTCCGAAACCGAATCTCCTTATTTCCTCCGTCGCTACCTCTCCCTCCACCCAAACTCATCGACATGGTCACTCATGTTCATTACCATGCCTGACCACCCCATCACAGAAGCCCTCGGCTTCCACGGAGGAGGGGACACGTGGGACCTCCCCAACTCTCTAGCTTCCTACGTATTGCCTTTCCAACCCTACCCGAACGTCCCTACCGTTAGCAACTATTACGTAGCTTCCTCCAACGGACTGATCTGGATCGAGGTCTTCCTCACCTTCCACAACCGCAGATCGTTCGTTGGTAATCCGGTTTCTAAACAATGGGTTGAAATCCCTCCCCCTCCGAATCCATGCACCCCCACTGGTCTGGTGACACGTGTCGAGAACGGCGTGGTTACGAGCTTCAAAGTCGTTAGGACTTGTAGTAGTGACCTCGACGAGAGCATGTGGAAGGTGTACGTGTACTCGTCCGAGACAGGGGTATGGACGTTTAAGCAGCTTTCGTCGCTGTGTCCCGTCGAGGGTTCTGATCCTCCGGTGAATGTCGACGGGAAGCTTTACCTGTGGGAAGAAGACACTCGTGTTGAGCCTTTGTGGGAAAATTTTGATCGTAAGGAGTTTGGGTTCCTTGTTGCTTACGACTTCTACGGTGATGGTGATCATTGTCAGGTTGTACCTCTACCTATCCCGGATAACAAGTACGTTAGGAGATGCTTGACTACTTCGAGAGGCGATGTTATGTACGTGGAGATATTGTATCGTAGACTGAAGGTTTGGAGGCTGATCAACAACGCTAATGATGGGAATGAACTGTTGTGGGAATTGTCGCATGGAGAAATCAATTTGGCGTCTGTTGGATTTGATGTCTTCTGTTTCCCGTTGGCTATGAATCCGTTTGATGATGATCTCATCTACCTATGGAGCCGAGAACATGATTGTGTGGTGACGGGTAACTTGCAGACTCTAGAGTTTGTTGTTCATCAAGAATCAGAGAACAGGAGTACTAACGGAGGTTGCTGTCGCTTTAACAAGTTTGATTCCAAGAGGTATATGGACGGTTTTCGCGATGAAACTTCTACTTCTGTCGTCATCTTATCCCAGTTTGTGCTTCCTCCGTTGATGGACTTGGACCACTTGGTACCCCGTCTCCCGCATACTCGCTATTAACTCTCCATTAGCATCAGATATGCTCTCGCAAGTTCAACTTTGCATGATAACATGTCTTGTGCAATCTATTTATAATTGTTTTTAATTTTATTTTATTTTCACTCATATCGTTGCGGTTCTGTAAGAATTTGGTTTCACATCAAAATATCAGAACACAAGTGAAATTGTTTTTTTGTTACGTTAAAATTCTTGTTAATTTCACCTATAACAATCTTGGCAATGCTGTAAGAATTGCAAAGGAAATATATATGATGAATTGATGATCAGACCTTTACATGAAAATGTAGAACACAAGACAAGTCCTAAAGGCAACAAAAACTAAAGCATAACCAACTCTTATACCTTATGAGAAGAGCAATAATGGTTGTTCCAGTCTCAACTTTTTGACAAACACGAGTGACAAGCTCAAAGTACTTCTCATTTTGCAAAGTATGCCAAACTGTAAAGAGCAACTCAAAATATATATCCTATTACGTAATGCACTCTATATAATATAAGATTAAGTAATGAATCATTTCATTATTATACTATTGTTACTTTACTTATATCTTAGCCGCAGCAAAATTAACGTACGAATCCATATGCATGCATACAGATACACTATTACACTTACATATTCGGAACAAAGAAACCACATCATGGTGTTTTTGTGGGTTCCATTAGAGGAATTACCCTGTTGGTACAGGTCAGGGATCGACTCCCCTCTAGTGCGAGGTTATTAGTTCTACATGTGGCCACACGGATATGGATCCATGCTTACGGTCAATTTGAATACCCGGAAGAGGGTCCATCCGTAGGCTGCACCTTCTACCCGGGAGTTAGGCTTGTGTCTTTAATAGATCTGGGTTTAACTTTTTTAATTTACAAAAAAAATATTCAGAACAAAGGAAAATTCTAGCTACATGAAGAAAGCAAACAGAAGAATATAAACATTTTCTTGACTGGGAAGAAAAGTATCATGGTCCGATCAAAGTTAATTTAGCATTCAGATTTTGTTCCAGTTCGAACCAGTTTACTTTTGTTAAAATTTCATATTTATCGGCAATAGTATTTTTCGTGAACTTGATAAAATTTAGGGAGTAGCATTTGGTAGGCCCGGGACTTATTATCCGAGATCTGGATTCGATCCGCTCCAAAAATCCGTATATCCGGATGGGCCGAATCCAGATCCGGATAATAAAATGTTGAATCCGTCAAAACCGAATCCGTTAAAATTTTAATAGCATACATAAAAATAATTAAAAACATTACTGTATATACATTTTTATTTTAAATTATTGTTAATATTTTATATAATTTAATATTATTTTTTATTTATTTTAAGGTTCTAAATCCGGATCTGGATATCCACCGGATATTATAATTTTTATAAGAATATCCGACACCCAGATATCCGAAAACCCCGAATCCGGATAAAGATAATAAGATCATGGATCCGCCGGATAAAGATCCGGATCCGGATACTTCGAAATGAACAAAACTTAGGTACACCCCCTGGGGTGAACCTTTAAATTCACCCCTTATCTCCTAACCAATAAAAGTGCCACGTAGATAATAAAATAAAAACTATTAAATTTATTTTAAAATAGCTAAAAATGAATAACATTAATTTTAACGATGCTGACACCGTCAACTAAACCGTAAATTTTAAATTCTAAACCCTAAACCTTAAATTCTAAACCAAAACCCTATACCCTAAACCAAATTCTAAACCCTAAACCAAAATTCTAATCCCTAAACCCAAATTCTATACCCTAAACCCAAATCCTAGACCCTAAACCCAAACCGTAAATCTTAAATCCAAACCCTATATCCTATATCCTAAACCTAAATCCTAGACCTTAAACCCAAATCGTAAATCCTATAGCGTCTAGTTTTAGGGTTTGGATTTAGGGTTTATGGTCTGGGTTCAGGATTTAGAGTTTGGGTTTAGAGTTTAGGATTTGTATTTAGGATCTATGATTTTGGTTTAGGGTATAGGGTTTGGATTTAAGGTTTACAGTTTGGGTTTAGGGTTTAGAATTAGGTTTAGAGTATAGGTTTGGGTTTAGGGTTTAGAATTTGGATTTAGGGTATAGGGTTTGGGTTTATAATTTAAGGTTTAGAGTTTAGAATTTAAAATTTACGGTTTAGTTGGCGGCGTCATCATCGATAAAATTGGCGTTATTCTTTTTCTACCTATTTAAAAATAAAATTTAATGTTTTTTATTTAATTATCTACGTGGTACTTTGATTGGTTATGAAATGAGATGTGAATTTAAAGGTTCACCCCAGGAGGTGTATCTAAATTTTGTTCCTTCGAAATATCCCGAATATCCGATTAGTTCCACCCTTAGCATTTGGGTAGAAGCGTCACGCATCTGTCGACAAAGATTATTATGAATAAACCTTGAATATCTTCGATTCTATTTATTTTTTGACTGAATTTATAATGAATAAAGCTTGAATATATTCAATTTTAAATCCGATTATTGGGTATTATCAAAACTTCCAAACCGATTTTAAGCTTTATTTGGATTTTTCAAAGGAATTGAATTTGATCAGTCTCTGTGTTTTGCTCACCAATAATATTACAATTAATTACTAACTTCAAAATAAAACATAAATAAAGAGGATAAAAATTATTGCCAAAATATAAAACGAACAATATGATATATCAACAAATTTTTCAAAAATTTAATAAATACAAATGTTGTAAATTATCCTTTTAGATATTTTTTAAATCATAAGAAAGTTTCACCAAAACAAAAAATCTTAAATAAGATATTCATGATTTTTTTTTTGACATCAAATAAGATATTCATGATTAAACATAAATATTTGTGTGTATCTGCAAAAACGCTAGCAACAAATCAAAAGTATACACGTGGCAATCGACGATAGGCTAAACACCAGCCCTCTCCAGAACTCAGCACCACCGCTGGTTTCATTTCGACGGCTAGAACCACCGTCTCCATACAGATGCTGTATCCCCTCGATATCATCCTTCGCTAACTCCACTTTCCGATGTCCACCCGAAATCGCCGGATACATAATCGCATCTTCCACCGACGAGTGACCCAACCCGAGAAGATGCCCGATCTCGTGAACAGCGACCGATTCAAGATCCACCACCGACGTCACCGGCAATATCCGACGGTTCATTTCCTCTCCCGAGATCAGCCAATCCTCGTCGCCGTCGAGATGGAACATCCCCGTAGGCGGAGACGAAGCGTGCGCTAGCGTCCCCATAGGTCCATCGAACGGCTCTCCGTCTCCGTGATCGCCGGAGAAAAACCCGATCACTATATCCGCCCTGAAAAGAGACTCGGAGCGCGTGAAGTTCAGCGGCGTGACGTCCGCCCAGCGAGCGAACGCGCGTGCGAACACTTGCTTCACCTCTTCCGTTAGATTGTTCTGCGGCACGAACGCGTAGCTCAGATCTCGGTTCCGCTTCGGCCACTGCGGCTTCCCGGGGAAAAACGAGTAACGCGCCACCGCACGGAGTTTCCTTCCGGCGTTCATCCCCGACGCGCCGTCGATCATGTCCGGGTTCCCGCACCGAGGTTTGACGATCTGCTGGAGAGTCGGCGCGTCGAGTTTCCCGGTGACTTCGAGGTTGAAGTTCTTCTGGTAAGTGCTGATCGCCGATTCGAGGACGTCGTCGAAGTCGTCGGTGAAGTTGGCGACGGAGGCGGATGAGATGTAACCGAAGCGACGGAAGTATTGTTTGAGTTTGGAGAGGCCGTCGGTTTTGTTTCCGGCGTGGCAACCGGCGAGTTTCTCGAAAGTTTCCCACGCGCTTCGAGTGGCGTTTAGGAGGTGTAACGGTGGTATGGAAGAGACGTTGGTGTAGAATGTCGCTGAGATTGGAGACACTATGACGAGGAGGAGGAGGCTCGGAATCGCTAGCAGTTGCAGGAATCTCATTTTCTTGGAAAAAAATGAAAGAAATGCAACGATGTCGGGGTGTTATAATGCTACATTCGCTTCATTTTCCACGCGGTGTGGTAATTGGTACACATGACAAGTTGTTGAAAATTGAAGCATGTTACTACATATATATTGACTTATGCTCGTCGGCGAATGGTTATGGATTAGTGGTATATCATAATCAGTATTTAAATGCGGGATAATTAAAAGAAAAAGATGAATCAGTTACGAGTAATTGCAATAAGTGACCATAAACATTTCTTCGTTTGTTTATTAAAAACTAGAAAGGGATATCTTTTTCATTTGTTGAAGAAGAAATAACATATGGTTACCATTTTATATAAATACCTTTACTTATATGTTGTTCATCAACTAAATACTTTTTCAAATAAAATAAAGTTATTGACTGCTACCTAATACACTCTGGCATCTACCTAATGTCGCATAAATTTAAAACAAATTTAGGTCAGATTATTATATTTTCGTTTTAAACTGAAAAAGAAGCAAAAGTGACTCCATTTGCAATATTTAATGGAATCTTTCATAAATAAAATATTAAAAGTTTAAAAAGAGAATGAAAAGAGATTCTCAATCAGAATTTCTTAGATACCCGCAATAATTTGCCACTTCTTTTTTCATTGCTAAAATTCTTATTAAAAAAACAAAAAAAAATTTGTCACTGTACCATGAAGGAAAAAATCTTAACTTAACCTTTACCATATGAGATTATTTTTAAATATTAATATCTCTTGAAATTTGACCAAAAAAAAAAAAAAAAAAAAAAAAAAAAAAAAATTAATATCTCTTGAAATTATTTCCTGACGTTCTAACCAATGAACGCTCGCTCTAACATGAGCATCAGTCACTGAGAAACGATTCTTTAGGAGCAAACTTCCGTTGACTTTTGAAACTAATGTCTGCGATGACAGTCCCCAACCTCGCTATCGGATCTGATCACCACCTGATGCCAGTTATAGGCTTCGGAACCGCCGCATCTCCTCCGCCGGAACCGTTGCTTCTGAAACAGACGGTCCTTGACGCCATCAAGCTCGGTTATCGCCATTTCGACACATCCCCAAGGTATCTGACGGAAGAGCCTCTCGGCGAAGCTCTAGCTGAGGCAGTTTCTCGAGGCTTGGTCGGATCTCGATCCGAACTCTTCGTCACTTCCAAACTCTGGTGCGCCGATGCTCACGGCGGCCTCGTTGTGCCGGCGATTCAACGTAGTCTCAAGTAAGAAATTTAAAGCTCCTTTTTTAATTTATAAATAAATGGCTGATTATCTCTCACTGTCGGAGACTTTTTCTTGTCTCGTTGTTAAGTTCATGTAATGAAGATCTAAGTGCTTCATAGTATTTGGTCTGTAAGTTTTGTCTCTCATTTTACTGGATAATGTTTTTTTTTTTTTGCAGAAACCTTAAGTTGGAGTATCTTGATCTTTACCTGATTCACTGGCCGGTTAGCTCAAAACCGGGGAAGTACAAGTTCCCCATTGAAGAAGATGATTTTCTGCCAATGGATTACCAAGCAGTTTGGTCTGAAATGGAGGAGTGCAAGAGACTCGGGCTTGCAAAGTGTATAGGAGTGAGCAACTTCTCCTGCAAGAAGCTTCAGCACATCCTTTCTATCGCCACAATCCCCCCTAGCGTCAATCAAGTAAAAGTTCACGTTCTCATCCTCAAGATTAGCTTTTGTTTTGTTAGAATAGATAGGATTAGCTGAATATATTATTAATGTGTGAGGAAGGTGGAGATGAGTCCAGTATGGCAACAGAGGAAACTAAAGGAGCTTTGTAAATCGAAGGGCATTGTTTTGACAGCTTACTCGGTGTTGGGATCAAGAGGAGCCTTTTGGGGAACTCCCAAAATCATGGAGTCTGATGTTCTTAAAGAAATTGCCGACGCCAAGGGCAAAACCGTTGCACAGGTACTACTAGTCTCTAAAGATCTCATCTTTCTGAATAATGTGAATGTGATCATTTTCATTTGTAACGAAAATCTTCACAAACCAAAGCATTAGATGAATCCATAAACTACATCAAGAAACGCAAGCATTAGACCAAAATTCGTTTTGGAGATGCAGAATTTTTTCAAGCCCAATTTCGGTTTTTGTATTCAGGATATGGTTAAAAAGATGAATTACATTTGTTGGCAGGTGAGTATGAGATGGGCATACGAGGAAGGAGTTAGCATGGTAGTGAAGAGCTTTACAAAAGAGAGATTAGAGGAGAATCTCAAGATCTTCGATTGGTCTTTGACTGAGGAAGAGATGCATAGAATCTCTACAGAGATAGCTCAGTGCAGAATCGTCGGCGGTGAGGTTTATATCTCCAAGAAAGGCCCCATTAAATCTCTAGACGAAATGTGGGATGGTGAGATCTAAATCACTTCGTGTGGAAGTGACTCAGTAGATCCCATTCTATATCATGATCGTAACGATTTACTTGTCATTCTCTTGCGTCATTCTTATGGTCATCATGACTTTCACCGAAACAAGGCCAAACAGTCCCATGTTAAGCTCAAGGGTTAATATTAAATCAGACCCCATAAAATGACAATCTTTCTCAAATGTGTTCTGTGAGCTCATTATAAAACCAGATTTGTTACTATATGCATCGCCGTTTTGCTGTCACAGACGAGCTTCGTTTGGGTATCATGATTAATGCCAAGTGATTCAAGAGGATTTGTTATCCATAGAAGCTCATGACTGCAAGTGTCATGGATCTATATTGTGCTCATGTGGATGAAAGAGAAACTTTGTCCGGATTTTTGTTTTCCAAGAGACTGGTGAACTACCGTGAAAAACAATATAGCTACAGAGAGCAAGTCGAGTACATGGACATAAAACTCAATCAGAGTAACGACAAGCTGTCAAACAAAGATCTAAGGTAGAGGAGAATAGGATGTCTTGTCCAGGACAACCTTTTAAGTACCACACACATTGCAGCGTCCCAATTCATTTGATGAGGTACATGCATGAACTGAGCGAGGATATTGTAACTCAATTTGGGACGAGTGAGGGCTAGATAAATAAGCCCACCGATGAGATGTACGTACTTCGTTGGATGCATGTAAAATGGGCCGTTATCGGATGCAACACAATATATGGTTTTGTTCCATTGGGGTGTCAAACGGTAATGCACCACTAAAGACCACACTCAAAAATATTATAAATACGTACTTCTGTTATATATGCCAACTGGCCCTCGAGGTACTTTTTCAGTGCCAAAAAATTTTAAAATACCCAATTTTTTATGCGGAAAAATGTGTGGAGAAGTCTTTGAACTAGTTAATAACGGCGAGATCATCCTACTGATCACCAAATCATCAACATTGATCACCAAATCATCAACATATATAAGAATATGACTAAGTTCCAACCTACTGACTTTGCCGTGAATTCTACTTTGAGGCCTTCGAGTTTTTCTATGAACTCGCTGTCAATTTGTCCGTTTCTCTACATCTGTCATCTATGTTGTATTATCTCCTTGTACTGTTTCAAGAGTTAGGATTGTTTCTTCAAAGTGTAATCCGAATGTTTAAGTATTAATGAAAGTTGTGTTTCAAAAATTAAAAAGAATATGGCTAGAAACCCAAGTGAATGAAGAGTAGTCATTAATTGAGGCTTTAGATGAATCCACAGTTGAATAATGCAATGTATAGCTTCCAGAACCAACAACGAGGTGCTCGGCGTAACTTATATACAAGAGATAAATCCGAGGTTGATAAGTTTGTGGATGTTTCATATAAAATATTTTCTGAAGATCATCATGTAGAAAAAACGTTGTAGATGTCTATTTGATGGAGTTTCAAACCTTTACCAACAGCAACGTCACCTTTAAGAAGAATTAATTCGAGTAGTATCATAATAGTATTTCGATGAGAACCGATCTTTGAATCTCTCTCTATGTTTTTTATTTTTTCTAGTTCTTTAATTCATGAGATGCAGTCTCACATGTAGCATTGGAGGTGGCGTTAGGTCACCGCCAGTTGTAAAAAAAAAAAAAAATTAGTAGTCTATTTTCTCAACAATGTAAATGTAAGAATCAAGAAAAAAAACACATGTTTTTTTTACATCATGTAGTTACTAAATCGCGTTTATTTATATTTTCAATCGGAAGAATGTCTTTAATTATTTATTTTTTTAAACGAAGAAAAGGACAGCAATAAAGATTTGATATAGAGATCAGCTTATAAAAAGAAAGTGAAGGAGAAGAAAGCCAAAAACAGAGTTGGCACTTTCTCTCTTCTCTCTTTCCTCACTGGGACAAAAGAGCCATGCCTCTAGACGGTGGCGTTTCTTGTCTACGTAGGTCAAAGATGATCGGAATAGGAATAGGAGAACTCGAATCTCCCCCGCTGGATTCTGACCAAGTTCACGTTCTAGCCGTTGATGACAGCCTCGTCGATCGTATCGTCATCGAAAGATTGCTTCGTATTACTTCTTGCAAAGGTTTGTTTGTTTGTCTTTTCTTCTTCATTATTTCAAAAAACAAAAAAAAAAAACTTATCTATGGTGATTCAAATGCAGTCACGGCGGTTGATAGCGGATGGCGTGCTCTGGAGTTCTTAGGGCTGGACGATGATAAATCCTCCGTAGAATTCGATGTAATAATCTCTCAAAAGAATCAGTTTTAACTTTTTAAAGAGATTTTTCTTAATTTGATTTTGAATTTTGAAATTTGCAGAGATTGAAGGTTGATTTGATCATCACTGATTATTGTATGCCTGGAATGACTGGATACGAGCTTCTCAAGAAGATTAAGGTTTTGAATATTTTCCCGCCATGTTCTTAAGCGTTTCTTGATTGAACAGTACTGTGAGATCTTTCTGAAACAGGAGTCGACTAGTTTCCGAGAAGTTCCGGTTGTGATTATGTCGTCGGAGAACGTTCTCACTCGAATCGACAGGTGAATCTCTAGCCGGATGAATTTTATAAAATTTCATATCAATCGATAAAAGTTAAAATTCAAAAAAAAAAAAAAACTGCAGATGCCTTGAAGAAGGTGCGGAGGATTTCTTGTTGAAACCTGTGAAACTCGCCGACGTGAAACGCCTGAGGACTTACTTGACGAGAGACGTTAAAGTCTCCGACGGAAACAAACCCAAGCTTCCTGAAGATCTCAGCCGTTTCTCTTCTTTGGCAATGGTTACTCCTCCTCCGCCGCCGCCGTCATCCACCACCACGGTGGAATCTTCGTTTGCGTCCTCTTCGCCTCTGCCTCCGGCTATCGTTAAAGATTCGTTGACATCGTCGCCGGTGGAGATGAGGAGTCCCGGATTAGACTAGAGAGAGATCCGTGTGATGACTATCTCCTCCGTTAACTTTTCTACTTTTGACGGGTTTATTGACTGCACGTTGACTTCACGCCGTCAGTTTATAGATCTCTCTACTTTTATGTTGATCGATGTGGGGTCTCTTTACTCTTTTGTACGAAAACTTTTTGATTTTCTTGTATTTAAATTACATATATATTTCGTTAAATCAAATAAGATTTGAGAGCTGGTTTTTTAATTCATTAGTTACAGTTGCCAGCGATTATCTAATGTGTTAATTCGATTATAGATCCAATCATGCACGACCCGGGGATGCTTTCCAATGTTTCCAATAATCAGCTAAGATTGGAGAGTATAAAGTAATACCATTTTTACACGGCTAAAAATACAATTCCGTTATTCTTTTATTATCCGTAATAAAAAAATATAGATATCCTATAATAGCAATAAAAATATGTATATGTTCTTTGAATAGTATATGAGAAGAAAATTACAAAATAGACTTTATTAAAAGATTGAAAGATACATATACTCATAGAGTTAATAGGCTAGGAATTAAGATTTATATTTGGAGGATGGAGGTAGCCCTGGGAAAAAAAACCGGATCCGAAAAACCGAACCAGAACCGAAGCAAAATATCCGAAACCGGAATCGGACCGAAATCCTCAAATACCCGAATGGTTCCTATATTTCTATATCCGAAAAACCGGAACCGAACCGAAAACCGAATGGGTATCCGAATATCCGAAAAATAAAGTTTCAACTTTCTAATATAAGGTAAAATGTTATCAAGCACATTCGAATCCATGTTCGATAGGATCAGTGAGAACATTGTTACCACCATACCACATTATCTTTTACCTACTCTCTTATATTATACATATATATAGTAATTCTATATTAAAATACAATGAAAACTTATAAAATTAACATCTTAGTGACTCGAATTCTTGTTTAATTGACGAATATGCAAGAATGTAACCGCTAGACCACTTGAATTAACATGTTAACTAAAATATTTTGTATATATATATTTGATTCACATATTAAACGGGTATCCAGAACCAAACCGAAATCAAACCGAAACCGAACCGAAATCTCATAAGTACCTATTGGGTATAAGAATGATTTAACCGATATATCCGGAACCGAACCGAATTTCCGAATGCCCAGGGCTAGATGGAGGTTTAGGGATTATAGTTTAGGGTATAGGATTTAAGACTTAGGATATAAATATGTATTTTTTACTATTTTAAAAATATCTTATGCTAAATGTATTATTCATAAGGGATAAATTAGTTTTCTATCCTTTAATGAATAATATTTTGGTCATTTTTCCTTTTGTGTATTATTCTGTGATACAAACTATTTTTTGTTATATTGAAATAAAACTTTACAATCAGTTCAAATTATAACTGAAAAATAAAACATCATTTAATTATTAATCCAGAATTTTAGGTTAGAGAATTATTTAAAATTTGTCAACGGAGATGAACATTTTAAAAAAAAAAATCATAAACAATAAGTGCATTGTCCAAGTAACTAACTAAAGATTATCATAGGGATTCGTATGATCATATCTAACCTGTAATAATAAACATTAATCAAGCATTATATGTCCTAATCACACGTACTTATTTCTTGATTGGCACCACGACCAGAATATATCTACTTATAGAGAGAAAGTATATTAATGTATATCGAGCTTACTTTAGAATAAAGGATCAGATCGGATACTACAAGATGGTACAGTACTAGTTAATTAATCAACGAGACCCTTACATTTGCCCATTGGAACTTCGGAAGAGGCATTGAATTTTAAAAATAAGATGCAAATGCAATGTATCGAGATGAATAATCATTGTAGACAACAGAATCAGCCCAAAGATATCCCTCACGTTTGGCGTACTAAACCTGTAATTATTCAAATCGTTATCTTCTTCCAATTTGATTTCTGCTTTGTCCCCTTAACATACGGCACATATACAACTTTTTGATTTGGTTTTCTACGAAGAACATGCGATAAAACATTGACTAACGTTTTAAAAATATAAGTATTTGCAAGTGATATTTATAATGCGAAAGCTAATAATTCACACTTGACGAGATACACAGACGGTGTTGTGATCTAGATGAGTGCATATTAGCTTCAAAATATGATTTCTTTCTGAATGATGGTGCCATTATTTGGAATATCAAAAAAGAAAAATGTACTTGTTTCTTCCATTGATGCTAAGTTTTATTGCATGTTCAACACCAGTCAGAAAGCTGGATTTCGTGAGAAGATTCGTACGCAGTCTACAAGCCATAATAGAGGTTTCGTGTCCCTTGGCCTTCATTGTGCCATACAACTTTGTATTGCTTAATGCTTATATGAAAGATCCACTATACTATGGGAGGACATCAAAAGTAAGATATAACTTTTTGAGAGACTACATAGTGGTAAAGAAAGAGGTTATCATAAACTATATATCTACACAGAATTATAGTTGATCCATTTACTAAGTCTATTCTTAGAAATGTAATTTATCTTGCTCATATCCTAATGGATTGCTCTATAATGATTGTATTTTTCCTCCGTTCTGGTTAACACCTTCTTTCTACTCGGATATGAAACTTTCAAGTCAATCATATTATAATTTAGTCAAAAAGAAAATTAATAGAGTTTTGCCAGACAAGTTCTTTGACGCATTCAAGTTTTGTCTTAAATTAATTGCTCTCACCTTCTTCGGAAGATCTATCAAACTTGGTTTTATCTATCACTGTACTTAATGTTTTCTTGCAAAGAGAATATAATATTCCCTCTTGTATTGTATTCGAACAAGGCTGATTGAAAGAAATTAAGTAGTGTTACAAAAAAAAAAAGTTTTGCCAGACATTGTATTTTATTTTGATGTTTTGCTGAAGATACTTCCAACATTGTATACATGGTCCATTAACTAGTAAAAATATTCACTATAGCCACAAATAAATCATAGTTAAGCTTGGAAATTACGGATTAATCATATGTGTTAACCACAGATTAAAAAAATATTTTAAAAATATGGCTAAATCGTGGTTATAGTATTCACTATATTATATTGTATTTTATTTTGATGTTTTGCTGAAGATACTTCCAACATTGTATACATGGTCCATTAACTAGTAAAAATATTCACTATAGCCACAAATAAATCATAGTTAAGATTGGAAATTACGGAATAATCATATGTGTTAACCACAGATTAAAACAATATTTTTAAAATATGGCTAAATCGTGGTTATAGTATTCACTATATTATATTGATTTTTTCTATATTCTAAATCTCGAACTTAAAGCATGTAACTTAAATACTAAATCCAATCTTCAAATATAATATTTTTAAACTTCAAACTAAAATATTAAGCCTAAACTCTAAATCTAATTTTCTTAAACTCAATTCAAATTTTAAATCTAAATCCTAAACCATATACCTTAAACCTTGTATCCTAAATCTAAACTCCAACTACAATATTTTCAAATTAAAACTCCAAATTTTAAACATAAACTCTTAATAAAATCTTTTAAAGGCTTTAGTCCCAAATTTTAAATTTGAACCCCAAACCCCATATATATATATATATATCTAATTTAAACCTTATATCATAGACATTAAACTTTAATCTTTAAACAAAAAATCTAATTAATATTTTGAAACTTCAATCCAACACTTAAAATTTTATAACACATAATTTAAACAAAATTATAAAATTATATAATCCAGTTGTTAACACTATATAAAATTATAACACTATTTTAAAAATATGAATCCAAAATGTTGAAAATATAAAAGGAAAACTATAACTTGCATTACCTTTTGGTTTATTTGGTTTATCAACAGTGGATTTTTAAAAGACGTGTC
This sequence comes from Brassica juncea, assembly GCA_018703725.1. Taxonomy (NCBI): domain Eukaryota; kingdom Viridiplantae; phylum Streptophyta; class Magnoliopsida; order Brassicales; family Brassicaceae; genus Brassica; species Brassica juncea. Next base: position 46,929,321 of record CM031938.1, read on the forward strand.
ATCAAGTCTACCGCTATTACTAAAAAGTAAAAAATCAGAATCAACTTGGTTTTACAAAATAATTAAATTGGAATTGCCAGTCTATGGAGTATTGAACCATAGGTTATTTGAGGGATATAAACATTAACCAACCTCTCGTTTTCTCTAGGAAGCAAGAAACTGATTTTGTTGGGGTTTCCAGTTTTATTTCAGTTATACAAAATTACATACAATAAACCCGCATAGAAAAGTGGAGGTTTAACTCTGTTTAGAATAAGGACGGAGAAGAACAAAACCTTATGTTCGCATGCACATATTTGACGGTAAGCTGTTAGGTCTCATATTACTGGCCACAAAAAATATTATTTTCAAGGTTTTCCAAATGGGTTAAACTATCAGTAGATAATTTGAGGTAGATATTTATTCTTTCATATACAAATTTTGGATATTTTAATTGGAAATATTTCCACGCTTCTGCATTTAAATGATATATAATCTCACTATATGTTAAGTGTTCTGCATATCATCTCATTGATCTAGTTGCGTGTTCTGACTGATATAGCTTCTTCAACTTTTCTATCAACGGGAAGTACTACATTCGTTTATATAAAATTAGAACTCTTCCATTTGTCTCCTGATAAAGAGGTCTACTACAAAATTTACATTTATCCTGATTTTCATATGTTCTCCAGTAAATCATACAATTATTGATGCATATATCTATCATCTGATATGGTAAACCAAAGCAAGCTATAAGTTTCTGAAACTTTTAGTATAAAGCATGTTAGAGTACTTCTCACAGCAATCACGTCCACACATTTTTCAGTAAAATTATAATCCGTTTTTATGGTCATCAATCTACTTACTGATGATAAAGATGAATGATCATCTCTACATCATTTATAAAATGGTTGTTTTGTTGCATCTGTAGTCTATAATATAAAAATCTCTTTGCTTCTACATCGGATTTTTTTCTGTCTATTTTTTTTCAACATGTTTTTCTGGTGATACGTTGTGAATGAATAAAAGTGATATTTATAGATGAAAACTGCTGACATTTTTGAATAATTTGTGATAAATTCCTGATAAGTTTTTCATGTTCGATAGAAATTCATCACAGATATTTAAATTTTCAAATGGTTATAAAACGTTAACAAATTTCATTATGAATTAGAAATTTCATATTTTGTGATATGAAATCTTATGAAAAATTGTTCTCTCTGCCATTTATGTTAAAGTCATCAACCATATATTAAGTTAATATGTTTATTTGTGCTTAGAGTTATAGTAGTTTTCATATTATATATGAAAAATCTTGCAAATTTGATATTTTGGTTACAGAAATGAAAACTTTAAAGATACCCAAAACTTAAGAAAAAAAGGAAACGAAAAACAGGCGAAGCCCATAATGATATTGATATATCCCTGATTCAGGCAGCAAAACCCTAATTCAAAAATCAGAAAAGATTATAAATATCTTCACCCAGACAGAAGTGTTGTTTGCGACCTCATCTTCTCTACTCTTATTGCCGAACAAATCTCAAGGTATGCGAGGTTTCTCTTGATTTTTAATTTCCTGGATCTGGATTCTTGATTAACTTTAGATTCTGGGAGCTGGTGGTTTGTATTCCAGTTCGTGCTATTTTTTCATTGATTTCACTCAAGTGTGTTATTGTCTTCGTTGATCATAGATAGCTTCACGTTCTGTATGATAAAGTTAGTTTATGTTTTTTGTTTGTTCACTTGGGGCATCTGTATATTCTCATGTTCTTTGTGGTTTATGATCGGAATGAAAACCCTCGGAAATTTCAAAATCAAGGCTGGAATCTCTTATCTGCTCTCTTTTGCTGGAAACCATTTTTCAAAAATGGCTTTTCTGGTGAGAAACACTTCAGAATGAGCTTGAGATTTGGTTATCTTTATGATTGCCATAGGCCTTTGATCCGAGGGAACATTTCCTATCATTTTAACACAAGTGCTGAGAGTATTCTTATGTATCTTGTTTCTCTGCAACTCCTGCTTTAAATTGTTTATTATATGGTTTCTCTATTGGTATAAATCATTTGTTTAGTTGTGCAAATCTGATTTTTTTTTTGTTCTTAATGTATAATGGGTCTCAGCATCCTCATGATGGATTATTGATAGTTTTTTTAAAATCATCTTATTTTGGCAAATGTTTGTTTCTAGTAGAGAGTTATGTCACACAGAAAGTTTGAGCATCCAAGACATGGTTCTTTGGGTTTCCTTCCAAGGAAAAGGGCTAACAGGCAACGTGGAAAAGGTAACCTCTTTGCTTGTAGATATATGTTAATTTAATATTGTTTGTGTAGTTTTGATCTGATACTCGTAGTTGGTGTTTTCAGTGAAGGCGTTCCCCAAGGATGATCCTACTAAGCCTTGCAGACTCACTTCCTTCTTGGGATATAAAGCCGGGATGACTCACATTGTCAGAGAAGTTGAAAAACCTGGATCAAGTGTGTTCTCTCTTTACTGATTCAACATCATTTACATAAAAACGTTGCATTTGCATTTGCTTATCTCTTTTTGACTGTGTGATTCCCAGAGCTCCACAAGAAGGAAACCTGTGAAGCTGTGACTGTGATTGAGACGCCTCCGATGGTCGTTGTTGGTGTGGTTGGGTACGTGAAGACGCCCCGTGGTCTCCGCTCTCTAACCACTGTGTGGGCTCAGCATCTGAGCGAAGAAGTGAGAAGGAGGTTCTACAAGAACTGGGCCAAGTCCAAGAAGAAGGCTTTCACCAAATACTCAAAGAAACATGAGACCGAAGACGGCAAAAAAGACATTCAAAGTCAACTTGAGAAGATGAAGAAGTACTGCACTGTCATCCGTGTTCTGGCCCACACTCAGATCAGGAAGATGAAGGGATTGAAGCAGAAGAAGGCTCATCTGAATGAGATTCAGGTCAACGGTGGAGATACTGCAAAGAAGGTTGACTATGCCTACAGCCTGTTCGAGAAGCAAGTCCCTGTAGATGCAATCTTCCAGAAAGATGAGATGATTGATATCATAGGTGTTACTAAAGGAAAAGGTTACGAAGGCGTGGTCACGAGATGGGGTGTGACGCGTCTTCCGAGGAAGACTCACCGTGGTCTCCGGAAGGTGGCTTGTATTGGAGCTTGGCACCCTGCTAGAGTCTCTTACACGGTGGCTAGAGCTGGGCAGAACGGGTACCACCACCGTACCGAGATGAACAAGAAGATTTACAGGCTTGGTAAAGTTGGCCAGGAGACTCACACTGCCATGACCGAGTTCGACAGGACGGAGAAGGGGATCACGCCCATGGGAGGGTTCCCGCACTATGGAATAGTGAAGGATGATTATCTGCTGATCAAGGGGTGTTGCGTGGGGCCGAAGAAACGTGTAGTGACGTTGAGGCAGACGTTGTTGAAGCAGACGTCTAGGGTTGCGTTGGAGGAGATTAAGCTTAAGTTTATTGATACAGCGTCAAACGGTGGACACGGTCGTTTCCAGACTGCTGAAGAGAAGGCCAGGTTCTATGGTAGAGTCAAGGCTTAGTTTTTTTTTTTATATTTTTCAAATCCCTTTAAAACTTTGTTTCGAGTCTCTTTCTTTGTTGGCCATTTTGACGTTGGTAGTTGTTCTTTTGATGTTTGACATTTTTGGTTTAATGCGACTTCATTGTTTTCTTTTGTCAACCGATTCATTTCATTCATTACCCAGTGGTCCACATAAAGGTTTACAACTACAAAATCACGGCCCTGAGAAAGAATACGAGTTGCAGGTTTAACCTGTAATAAAAGCTGTTTTATAGATCGAGCTAGTAACATAAAGCAAAAGATAGAGCTCTCTCATCATTGATGCGCGCACCAACGGTAGAGAAGCACGTAATCGAACAATCAAACTACCCGAATCAAAAACCGAAGTTCTTTAGAAAACTTACCAAATTGAACTGAAACCGAAGTTTTGGTTCAGTGCGAAACTTTGGTTCAGTTCGAAAATTTGGTCCCTGTATCAATATTAAAACTCGATTCCATTTTCAGATGATACATTCTTTTAGTTATCCAAATTGAATGACCATTCTTGCTATAAAGTGGATTCGCTTCCTACCATAAAAAAAAAGTGGATTCGCTGCTGGACCACCTGTGATGAATGACAACAAACAATAATAGATGACGAAAATATGAGAAAGATTTATTGAAAGAGAAACAACATAACATTAGAAGGGACATCCAACATTTGTTTGAATGAATGAATAAAAAATTCTCCGACTTTAAAGCATTGTCTGGTACATATATAATCTAAAACTCTACACCAAAACTGGCATCTCCATACGCAATTTAGGAAAAATAAACGGTTCTCATGCAACACTCTTTGAGCCAAAATTATGCAAGAACCTTGTCAAAAGACAGTCTGGTCTCTAGTCTCCACTACTAACTGATGCTTTACTTGCATATCTCAGCCAAGAACATTCACACACCTGCACAATAATAATACAAGCCTAATCTATTTACAACATTATTAAGGATTTGCAACGATGATCACCAGGTTGACGAATGGTCAAAGATTAAGGCAAGAAGAGGGTTACTCACGTGCTTGGAGCCGCGCTATTAAGGTAAGGAAACAAGTCTGCGGTTAAGACACGTGTGAAAACGTGATATTCTGGTCTTTCTCGAGATTTCACTGCTACTAGGAGTTTTATCATTGTCAAGCCCATTTGGTTTCTTCTTCTGCTTGCTTCTATACAAAAGATCTGATGTATTTGGTTCATACTTGACCTAAGAACAATTTGGAGAGTCTCATTAACTCATATTCACACTGAATAAAACAGAAAGATTGTAAATAAGACAGATTCACATGACAGTATGTAATTATTACCTTGGAAGAACTACAAGCCATCTTACACTCAACCTCGTTGATAATCATCAATCCTTCCATTGCATGCGACAACCCTGAAGATTCGTCTGGACCGCTCATTTTCGCCTTGTTCCTGAAGAGAGTTTAAGTTAAAATACACTTTGCACAACTGAAGACAAAGGAGTTAAAAGCTTTTAAAATAACCAACCTCTTAAGAAACAGACCAGGCTTTTCTTCATCAGCTACAAGCGAAAGAAAGTCATTCTGCAGATAACTTGCAAAACCTGGTTCCAATGCTACAGCTGTAACTTCAGGCTGGTCATTCCCGCTGTTCATAAGTTGAATCGCCAGACGGGTCTGTGCAGATGACTGCAAGTAGGATACATTAGCATGTGAGACCATATACACACAAGGTTTCTGCAAAATATCAAGAGAGGACATACGTATTCAATCCTGTATATGTTCTGATCATGGAGAAGGGCTCTTGCGTTCTCATGGTACACTATCTCAAAGAATCTTCCGGGTTTTCTGTAGTTCTCATATGTTTGTAGTTGAAGTAGCTTGGTGTCTGTCTCGTCAGCTGCAACTGCATGAAGCTGAAGCATGTCCAAACCACTTCAATGTTCAGTTCATAATAAAACAAAGGAGGGAAAAAAAGAAGCAGAGTCAAGAGTGAAACTGGAAAGCTTACATGCTTGACAAACTTCTGAACTAGCTTGTCCAATGTGAAGAGAATATATGATTGTGCTCCAATAATTGCTCGGCATTCATCTTCAAACTTTGTATTATCACTCGAGCCGTCAAGTAAATTATAGAGGGCATCCATGAACCTGTGCTTCATAATGTCAGTAAAGAAAGGAACTATTGTTTCAATTTAAAACTACCAATACTCCACCTGGAATAAGAATCAGGAGATGTGTTATCTGGATCTGGCGCTTTCCATTTCCTCTGTGAATGTATCTTTGCAGATAGTATTCTCTCATACAACATCTGGAAAAATAAAAGAAAAACAGATTTAGAGGTTTGAACTTAATTGACTTTTTAGGAACTTTAGAAGTTTGTTCTTACTTGATGAAGCCTAAAAAGGACATAAAATGAATCATTCCCATAGAAAACTCGAGAATCATTTGACGAGTTGCTTTCAGTGACTTGTAGTGTCACAGGAACATGCTTTGCAAGGGGCTTTACAGGTTGCAGAGACCGTTCTGAAAATGTGAAAAAGGATCCATCTTCAAGCCGGTCACAGTTCATAGCCTCTTTATGCTCTTCATCTAAAGAAACTTGGCCCCCAAACTTGCTTCCTGAAGCAATAACTTTAGGGGCGTTTTCTTTCGCTTCTAATAACTTTTGAGTAGTTTTACTTCCATCATCTTCAGGGGAAGTATCACTTCTAAAATTGTCTGACCGTTTCTGCACAGACTCGACGCCGTTGTCTCTATAAACCTCAGAATTGTCATGCTCAAGACTTTCGGTGGGAGACAACTCACCCTCTTCTCGCTCAACCTTATGCTCTCCCGTTCGTACATCACTAACCTTACTACGATGCTCTACACCTTCCATTAACAAATCCTTTCTGAGTGGTGTCACCAGCTTGGAAGGCTGGCTATCCTGTAGAACCCACAAACACAAGTTAGGCTTTCACATAAAGAGTATCTTTCTCAAGCCTCATATAATGTAATAAACTTTGGATTGGTCTCTCTTGAAGAGAAAAAGAAAGGAGAGACAACCAAGTTACCTCAGTAGTCATAGCTGCACCAGCAAAGGAGCTTCCTATTGTTGGACTTTCTTTATTGGGTGTTTTTGGAGGTGTTAGAGGTTTAAGGTTTGAGACAGGAGAACCATCAAAGGTGTTTTCTTTGGACTTTGCAACATCTATCACTGTCTCATCAGTTTGAGACCTAGCAGGAACGCCAAACATGGGCTCCAAAAAGGTTACCCACAGCTTCATTACTTTATCCGACTGTTCCGTAGCACATATCTCTTCACAGTAGTACCTGATTAGTTTATATAGGTCAGCATGAACTTGTGTATCAGTGTAATTGAACTCCACATCTGGAGTGAAAGAGGGCTTAGTTGCCACAGCAATTGCATGAAGCGGATCTTCTTTATGCTTTCTGTCACTGATATCTTTTATTTCTGCCACTAAACCTGCATTTGAGACACAACAGAAAACTTTAAGTATGTATTATAAGAAAAATGAACTTATATTTAGAGTGATAAACTGTGAGAAAACACACCTTTTGTGCTCAGATTCTTGGAGTCCTGCTGCTTGAAATAGAAGCTTCGGTGATCTAGTGATTTGTGATGATTCTTAGCATATACTTCAGCCCATACTTTCCTGAAATCAGAGCGACACCTAGCCCATTCTTCTTGCTTCTGCTTCAGGCGAGTTAGTATCACCGGTAAGGCTATATGAGAGTTCTTCTTCAGAAAATCCATGACGTCAAGCCCATAATCCCCGTACAACCGCTCAATGCATCTTAGGTTCAGCTCTATTAAATCATCACATACAAATGCATTAGCCCTAGTCAGAATATAACCAGATTTGATCAAATAACTACTTGCCAGATAAGTGTTCTTTGATACAAATTGGTGTCTCTATAGAGATTGTGTTGTTGTTGATCTTCTCCAAAAGAGCTTCCACACGAGTAATGGCTGCATTCACAGACTCCAATAACATGTCCAACTCAAACCTGAGACAATATCAGGACAACTTAGTGAACTTAGAAAGATTACTAATCTAGACGTTGAAAGAAACATAGAAACCAAATATAGTATGTCGTACTACCTGTCATCCTCGCATCGAAACAAGCTTTCTTCATACTGGTTTTTACGCATGTGTTTGAATGAGTAATCCTCACTCCCCGATGTGACAGATACCCAGTGATCGTTAAGTACCTTTTCACCTAGTTTATTTCTGTAGCTTGGGATCTGAATAAGATACTACACAAGGAGAAAACCAAAACATATGATCACTAAAATGAAGCCTGATGGATTAAAGTTATTTAAAGGTTTAAGAGGCGCTCACATCATCTGGAAGGAGACGATAACTTGGAGAACATTGTGCACACTCAGAGAGATCTAGTTCATTAATACCCTTGGCCACATGGTTGCTGGTAGATAGTATAATTTTGTGACTTCCAATGTCTTTACTTCCATTTTCATAATCTTGAATACCTTCTTTGTCCTCTACCTTCAGGTATCCTGGCCAATAAACTTGATTGATAGGGGATTCTACAAGTATTAACATAGTTGGACCTTAACACTGAAAGACAAGATTGACTATGACCAGAGCATACAAGATGACGATATGTAATTTTGCTTTCAGCAAGCGCTGAGCAAGGCCTTAAACAAAAATGCTACTGGTGATTCCAAATACTCACTTCCCAGAGAATTACCAGCGGAGCAAGCCACAATGTTTTCATCACCATCTTCTCGTTGATCCGATTGTTCAGTATACTCATTCCGTATTTTTATTCTCTGTGGCAGGTAAAAAGTCCATATTAACATCTTACTCAAACTCTGAACCATCTAGGTTAACATATTTTCACTCATCCATTAGCTATATGATGCTCTTAAATTGACCACTCTAAGCACAACTAGGGAAAGGATGTTACTACTTTCCAAACTAAGCATGCATGGCCACAAACCAAATTTTCTACCACAAACAGGAATTAGAAACATTAGTAACAAAGATATGAGAATCTTTCAGAAAGATGAATTTAGAGAAACCTTCTCAAAATTCCTTGGATGCGTGGCAGGAACTGGAGCACCTGGTACTGAGTTCCTTCCGGACAAAGGGTAATGAGCAGAACCTGACCCTGAATTATCAGGTAAGAAATGGGCAAACTCCACAAGCAGATCTTCATGGTCCTGGAATAACAGAGTAACCTGTACAACAGATGAAATTCAGATAAAAGGTAGAGGAAATCATTAGTAAATGCAAATTTACTGTAAACACACACCTCTTGATAGACATCAGAGATGGACTTGCTTTCCTTTCTATACATGTTCAAGATGTCTAGAAACTTTTTATATGCACGGTCATCACTCCCAAACCGCGCCTGCAGCAAATATAAGTTTGTACTGGTTTAAATCCATGACTAAATCGGTACATGATATTTACAACATTAGATACATACCTTGATCTTGTTAACAAACTCGATAGCTTCTCCGAAATCAACTGTCTTCTTCTCAGGAAGGGTTATCTTGTAGCCTTTGGGCAAGAAAGTATTAAACCCCAAAAACAAGTCATCATATCCCTTGAACAACTCTCTTACTCTTGCTATAACACCATTAGTGTCAACTCTAAAGAAACCAACATAACACACCGATAAAACTAAGTACATCTCCTGTTGTAAGACAAAAAAGACCAAAAATGGAAGAGACAAGAAGGGTCTTTATTACCTCTGAGCTTTGAAGTCCTTCATGACTTCAAGAAAAGTGTCATACTTGTCTTTCTTGTCCTGAAACATATCTTTGACGGCTTTGAGATAACTCAAGGCATCACCTGTTGTCAGCCCTCCCATGTTTCCTCCTCCACCAATCGTTAGAGCCTTACCATTTCTGCATCACACAACCATATAAAGTACGTTTTGACTTTTATACAAAAAAAGAAAAATCAGAATTTGAATTTGAATTAAAAAGACAAATCAGGCAAATAGGATTCAGACCAGACAAAGAACTTACGTTTCTCCTCGAGACGAAACAGTATGTCCTCCTCGTATATGATGAGGTTCAACGTAAACTTCTTCTCTAACCCTCTTCATCTCTTTTTTCTGATTCTATATGAATTTAACACAATAACAAAGATTCACTGTACCCTGAAACCAAACCAAATTCGAATTATTCTCTAAACCTCTTCACTGTAACAGCCAGAGACCAGATCTATCGAACAAGAAGCAAAGACGAGGAACAGAAGAAGAAAAGTAAGAGAAGGAGATTCTTGATATTTTGAAACCGTGTAGAGACCGGATCACATTATTCAAAGGGGACAAGAGACAAACTTCTAGGTTCCTTCCTTCTGAAGAAGATGAAACTTACATAGAAGCAACAGAGGAGAGTGGATCGCCGCCCTGAGTTTGCCGGAGAAAAGGGGGTAACGAATCTTTCTCACGAAAGAGGAAGCAAACGGACAACGTTGCTTCTGGTTTGGATCTCTCTCTCTTTCTATCTGTAATCTCTAATCTCTCTTTGTCTCTGAGAAGACAGAAATAGTTTTAAGGGGAAGAGAAGAGGTTACCCGTAGAAACCAAAGGCTAAAAGCTCGAGCAAGAGAGGGAAGAGAAGCGCCTGTGAATGTTTGTGTATGTGTATGTACTCATGTATACAAAGTTCCATGTATAACCTTTGGATCGACGTAGATGGTTTTAAATGGGATTTTGCTAATTACTTTACCAGTTTTTCGGTCATCTCCGATTCCACGCTATTTTTCTCTATAAAATAGAGTCTATAATAAAATTAATTTTTTTTCTTTATCAATTTATACTAATATAGTAGAATCAAACTCTATTATAGAGTTAAAATAAACCATTTAAGAACATTTTAGCCTTTTACATGTTTGGTTTGAATGGGATTTTGCTAACTACTTTACTAGTTTTTAGCCTTTTAGTTATTGTTAGTTTGTATTTTTGGAAGGGCATCCACATGATTCATTTAGATGTGAATTTCTCAACTTTTTGCAATCAACACATTTAATATTTAAATATTGATTACTCAAAATTGTTTTGAACTAGTTGTTAAATTCGCAAAATTAATTTTCAAATAACAATAAATCAAGACACATATGGGACGCTGCTTTTCACAGCGACAAAGGAAACACAGAAAAAATCAGTAGCGACAGTCACCGGCCGGAAGTGTATAACGATGTTGTACTTACATTTCTCTGTTTTGTTTGTTAAATTTTGGCCGTTTACTGCTAACGCTGCATTCCAGAAAAGAACAAGGCTATCTTAGTTAATAAGTTTGTTCTCTAGGAAGTTATTGGCAGATAAATTTTGGAGTAATTATAAAATTTAGAGATTTCATTGTTATTAGTTTATTAGCTAATGGATTTTTAAACTTTTTAAAATCTTATAAGAATCTTTTGTTATTAGTTTATGGATTTTTAAATTCCTTGCAATATCTTTTGTTATTCATAACACTTAACTTTACAAATATCATCTATATTCATAAGATTTTTAAAATCTATGTAACAAAAACACAAAAAATTTTGTATTACATTTTTATTGTCAAGTGAAGATAATTTTAAAACAAAAAATTAAAGATAGTTATGAGAAAATTCATAGGTTGGTCTTAGAAAACTGTAACAAAAATCAAACAACACAAATCAAAATGTCAAAATATTAAAAAAATCAAAAATTTATTTAATATCAAATAATTATATTTCATGAAAGAAAAATGTTAAGAAGTTTTTTTATATAAAGATAAGTTTAGAAAGAAATATATATGGAAATCCATGATAACTAATAATGAGCAATGACAATTTTTTAACGCTGGATAATTATGCTATTAGAGCATGATTAACCCCTGTCTCTTAGCCGGGGTTCTTAACTCATGATTTGACATTTTTTTTATTTATTTTTTATTTTTTCGGCTAAGAGACGGCTCTTAGACCATGATTATTGCAGGTCTATTAGGGAGGGTCTCTTAGCAAAAATAAGAGACAGTTTCTTAGTTTTTAACTAGAAAAAGCTAAGAGACGTCTCTTGATATCTTAAAAGCTAAGAGACGTCTCTTAATATCTTATTTAAGAGACATCTCGTAGCTTTTTCTAGTTAAAAGCTAAGAGACCGTCTCTTATTTTCGCTAAGAGACTCTCTCTAAGAGACCTGCAATAATCATGCTCTTATATCTCTTATTTAAGAGATGGTTCTTAGCTTTTCTTAATTAAAATCCAAGAAAAGCTAAGAACCGTCTCTTAGCCGAAGCTAAGAACCTCAGTTAAGAGACTGAGGTTAATCATGGTCTTACAAACTGTGAGAAATATTAAAGACAATTTTACAATGTCTGACTGCATCACCTGAACCGCTTTATTAGATCCCTGTTTGATGGTACTCCTTGCGCCATAATGCAAATCTCTTATAAGCATATTCTCTATTAATTTGCGTAATTCCACATTCTCTGGAAATCAAAACTAAGACTTTCTAGTGTAGAAACATTAATGAATTCTTAGTCAAACAACTGAACCAAGTGAGCTTCCAGCAGTAACAATTTATACAACACATCTGGTAAAAACTCATCAGATATATTTAACTCTTAATATTATTTTTAACTTTTAAAATTTCAAGCTCCACATAAAATTATATTTCCAATAGCTCTTTTACTTTTAGTCTCTTTATAAAGAGTCGACTACCGCTTGCAAAGGCACACATTTTATATATTTTGAATATTTTTTTTTTGAAAATGGCAAATATATATATATGTATGAATATTGATCAGAGCTTTTAGTTCTATCTCTCTTGATTATCGACTATTCCTGCGGATCAACGATACTCGAGTTCCAAATCGTGGTTCGAATATTCTAGGAGAATCGACGAACACAATTTGAAGGCTTAAGGAGTGATTGGAAAAAGTTGTAGCTTTATGTTTTTTTGCTGTAGAATTTAATCTGTAGCTTTATTTGTTGTAATTTTTTTATTGTAGTTTTTTAAAACACTAATTTTTTGCTATGGAAACAAAGTTTTCTACAGCTATTTTTAATTTTTTAGAGATTTTGTTATGTAGATTTTCTAAAGAAATGAAAACTTGATTGATTGACATATGTGGTTCTCAGCTAAATTTTGGCGTTTGGAACATCCACAGCAACAGCCAATTACCTTTTTAAGCCGCGTCATTTTTTTTTTCTTCCCTAACGTTTAAATAAATAAAAAGCTTATAAAATGAGAGCTACGGCTAACATACATAATCTTATTCGTTATCCAACGCATTATAAACGAACAAACACATTAAAAACGCGTGTAAGGAAAATGGAGCAACAACTCAAATCTCAATGTAGCGTCTACAAAGCTGGTGTGTGCATGTTCCCTGTATAAATACCCATCATATGAACTCACATTTTCTTCATCCAGTAACATTCAAATCAAACCAACTACACAAACCCAAAACCATGAATCCTATTTTTTACTTCCTTACCTTAACTGCTGTTCTGGCCGCGACTGCTAAAGCTGGCGGACCAGTTCTCGATTCCAAAGGTCATTTCATATTCAGGGGCAGCTACTACGTTATCCCTCGCATCTTTGGGGCTGCAGGTGGCGGCCTGGCTTTAGTCCCCCGTGGTGACAAACAATGTCCTCTCTATATCGGTCATGAAAATTTAGAAGTTAACATGGGCATTCCAGTAAAATTCTCAAACTGGATGTCTAGAGTTGGGTTCGTTCCCGAATCAGCGGACCTCAACATCATGATGGATGTTAAAGCTAAGACCTGCGTCCAGTCAAACTACTGGTGGGTCGCTCCTTCCGACAAGGATCGTAAGACGTGGTTCATAGCTGCTGGTCCTAAGCCAAAAACTAAAGAAGATTCGTCCAAGACTTCCTTCCAGATCAAGAAAACTGGAGATTCTCTTAAAGCCTACAAGATTGTGTTTTGTCCTAAGGGTAAGGCTTGCACCAATGTCGGGATCTTTAAGGACAAAAATGGCGTTCGGCGTTTGGTTTTAAGCTCGAAACCATTCCCTGTTGTGTTTGTGAAAGTTACTTGAACAGAGAATTCGTCCAAGACTATGTCTATTACCTGAAAGAAATTAAAGACTACAAAGTTAAGAGGAGAAGAGTTATAACCTACGTCTAATAATAAAACTCTATCTGTGTTCATTGTTTTCTTTGTTCATCAATCATCAAATGTGGAATAAAACATCTTTCCTTTGTTTCTTTTTTTTTCTTTTTAATTCCCTCTCACCAGTTTAAGTTTCACATAACTTGGAAATTAAATAGAACCATTTTCTCTTTTAGAATGACCACATACAGAAAATGTATTATCTAGCACCACTGCACCACAAAACTTCCACAGATAATTGGTTCATACATATACACATATGTGATCGAGTACAATTGCTGAGAACATCTGAAAGCTAAACTATACCAAAATGTCAAAAAATACAATTAACTGCTTTACAAAGTTCAGTCAATGATATATATATATGTGTGTAGAGAGAGAGAGAGAGAGAGAGAGAGAGAGAGAGAGAGAGAGAGAGAGAGAGAGAGAGAGAGAGAGAGAGAGAGAGAGAGAGAGAGAGAGAGCGAGCCCTGTGGCAAGTATTTCCGGTGAATGTTGGATTTTTGGTAAGTTACACATGTATAATGTACGTGTAGAATTATAGACGAACAAAAGAAGCGACCAACAATTCTCGAACGGCAGTTTACCCGTATGTGTTGTAATTACGTAACAAATGTATATCGAAATTTGGCACGTGGGGTAGTTTTCAACACTCTATAACAAGTGTTTTTGAACATTTAGTGTTACAAAAATAATAAACTCATAACGGTGAGAAAATATCAGTGAAATTTGATTTGATCTGTTATTCATTTTGGTTCGCTCTAAAAAATTCGAATATCCGTAACTTTACAAATTAAATCAAATACTAATATTTAATATCTTTCGAAAATGAAGAAAATCACAGATATTAATATTTTTAAAAGCGGATATCTGATCTGATTATTTATATACATATATACTTGTATATAAAATTATATATAAAACTTATATAATTTTTATATTTATAAAAGCTGTAAATATTTTATTCGCTAAATTGATTATTTTAAAATAAGTAAAGTGTGGGTACTCTTTTGAGCCTAAAAATCCCTCTTTGACCTCAAGATTCATGTTCCTAAGATTCATGTGCTTTGGAAATATTATTGGTTTATATATTTTGATTGGTTTAAAAATCCATATAATATTTATAAATCCAAGTAAAATATACAGATTTTTAAATTCTTTCGGATTAGTATTTACAAATTCCAACGTTTTCTTTCGGATTTGAGTCTTTGTATCTTTAACAAAAAAATCCATACAATTCCATTCAAATCCATTATGAAACCAAATCTATTAATAAATCCGTATGATTGAATAACAGTTGATTATAATTTGTGAATCATTAAACCAATAATACATGATTTCAATACAGATTTTTTAAAATCATAGAACCAATAATACTATATTTAGTTTGGATTTTCAAATCTATTAAAATACACCAACCTTAAATTTGAGTGTCATTTGTTTGTCAAGTTGACTTTAACTTTGATCACAAATGTCTCACCTTTCACAACATTTCCCTGCAAATAACATTGACCAAAAACCAAAATTCCATAAATATCTAAACGTTTTCTATATCTTTGTAACCCGGAAATCAAAAACAGAAAAATCAGAAGCAGAACGGAATCAAAATTCGAAACTTATGCCTAATCGAAAATTGTTATACATGAGCTGATGAGAAAACATGATTTCTTCCTTTTAACACTTAACAAAACGTTAAATGATTATTATTTTGTATATAGTTTCCTAATACTATTTATTTATGCTCTTTAAAAAGGATGTGTACATTAATAAGTTCTTATCTTTTATATAGGCAACGTTTAGGGGAGCCATGTTTGTTTCTGTACCTATTTATTTCAAGAAATCCATGGAAAATCATTAATCATTCATTGTCCTCGAAAATTTGTTTTTTGTAAAATAAAAAAATCAAAATTATAATAAATCTTAAATAGTTTGATGTAGTTAAACAAAGAAAAACATTCATTTTGAATCATCGAATGTAGTTTAGGGATATTCTATTCAGCAAAAGCAAAAGCAAAAGCAAAGAGGGTTTTAGAAGGAATATTCAAAAGGACCTGGAAAATTCACCGTGGGCCACAACAAGATAGAGGAATTGACGAAAACTGGCCCATTAAAAATTTAATATATAACTGAAAAGAGTTGGGGCGTTCCGAGAATTGAACTCGGGACCTCTCGCACCCTAAGCGAGAATCATACCACTAGACCAAACGCCCTATGTTGTTACAAGTATGATATCATTTTTTTTATAAAAGAAAATATGAAACATATCACACTGAAACTATACATATCATCAATGAATTTCAAAACTCGGTTTAAACGTCATACAATTGCATTGCTCATCAAATACTCCAAATTTCATAATCACTTAATAGGAAAGGATTATAAATCTTATTAGTGTTATAGACTTAAGATCGAATCAATAACCAGACTAAACCGGTCAATATACTGGTAACCGCCAAGCCAAGCGCCAAAAGATCTGGTCTAGACAGTGTGTAGCTACGAAACTACATAACCAAACAAATGAACAAACTATTTTTTACAAGACCAAAGACACAAACGAACTTCTCATCAAAATATTCAAAAGAGAAAGGTAGCGCCACCTGTTATTTCCTTTTGACTCGGTCCGAACCCATTTAACATAAAAAAAAAAAACATATGTAAGAAAATAATACTACTAAAAGCCAAATAAATATCTTCATTTGCAATAGGTAGAGAGAGGGAGACGGCGCGTGATGATCAACTCTTGAAACCATCTGCGACTTTTATCCTCTTCCTCCGCCGCCTCTGCCGTCTTCGATTCGCGAGACTCGGTGGCCTGTGGCCAATTAGTCCAGTCGTTAGAGATTGGGAGGAGATGCCGTCAAACGGGGATCTGGACCGTCAGATCGAGCAGCTGATGGAGTGTAAGCCGTTGGCTGAAGCGGACGTTAAGATCCTCTGCGATCAAGCCAAGGCCATCCTCGTTGAGGAATGGAACGTTCAACCGGTTAAGTGTCCGGTTACCGTGTGTGGAGACATCCACGGCCAGTTCTATGACCTAATCGAGCTCTTCCGTATCGGTGGTAACCCGCCTGATACTAATTACCTCTTCATGGGTGATTACGTAGGTAAGGTCTCTCTGTTCTTGATCGATCAATTCAAGATGAGTAATGTTTCTTTGATAGAAGAATCATAGATCTATGAAAAGTTGATTCACCGAGTATTCTTATTGTTTCTTGGATTTGATGAGGCCTAATGTTGACACCTATCTATGAAAAATTGCAACTTTGTTGTACATAGAGTGAGTTTCATTTGTTCCATTTTTATTACAAGACCCTCTCACTGTCTGATTGTTATCTGTTGGTTTTGAGGCTTGCGTCTGCAATATTTTTAATGAATCTTTTTCAAGTTTTTGGAGGGGAATTAATCATTAATCCAATCGTGTGATGATTAGCTTTTGTTATTATTTATTAAACTTTTAGCATTGTGGTGTTTAATTTTCATGAAGGCAAGTTTCCTTACAACTTCAAACCTTTTGTCTGTGTTTTTAGTTCGTGTGTTTGGTTCAAGTTTGATAGTGTATGTCTTTTGGTTTGTCATTGGTCTCGGTTATATTTTTCTAGATCGTGGCTACTACTCAGTTGAAACGGTCTCCTTATTGGTGGCACTGAAGGTGCGTTACAGAGACAGACTCACGATCCTGCGTGGGAATCATGAGAGTCGTCAAATTACACAAGTGTAAGTATTTTATATCCTTCCGAGATTAGTTTTAAAAGGCGATAGGGTCACTTGAGATTGCCTTGAAACTGGATGCAAAGTGAACAAAATGAATCGAAAAGATTTTAGTTAATGTGTCAGGACATGAACCCAGCCTTTATTTTTCAATCTCCGGCGTCAGTTCATATCTGTTTTTACTTTTGTGTACTCAGCTATGGGTTTTATGATGAATGTTTGAGGAAATACGGAAATGCAAACGTATGGAAGCATTTTACGGACCTCTTTGATTATCTACCTCTTACAGCACTTATAGAGAGTCAGGTTTGAGCTCTTCTTATAAGTTTACTATGTGTCCTTTCCTCATTTCATTTTTAGCAACTGTAAATCAATTACAGGTTTTCTGTTTACATGGAGGGCTTTCACCTTCTCTGGATACCCTTGACAATATCCGAAGCTTGGATCGCATACAGGAGGTAATGATGATTATATATATTTTTTTAAATGCATTGTTTTGGTTTGAGCAGAAGTAAAACGTCTCCTCTTTTCCTTAAGACATAGTTTTGGCGTTTGAAAAGGGTAGAATTGGTTTTAATCATATGACATGAGAGATATTCTGGGATTGCAGGTTCCACACGAAGGACCAATGTGCGATTTACTCTGGTCTGATCCAGACGATCGTTGTGGTTGGGGAATATCTCCCCGTGGTGCTGGTTACACATTTGGACAGGACATTGCAACTCAATTTAATCATAACAATGGGCTGAGTTTGATATCAAGAGCGCATCAACTTGTAATGGAAGGCTTTAATTGGTGCCAGGTACTGTGTATAAATTATGTGCATAACATCGGCTGACGTATCTGTTCGCAAATATGGCTTAATCTTTTGTGTGTGTTAACAGGATAAGAACGTGGTTACAGTGTTTAGTGCACCAAACTACTGTTACAGATGTGGAAACATGGCAGCAATACTTGAGATTGGAGAGAAGATGGAACAGAACTTCCTTCAATTCGATCCAGCACCGAGACAGGTCGAACCTGATACCACTCGCAAGACTCCTGATTATTTTTTGTGATTTTCTTTCCACTTCAAATTTTTATTTTTATTTTCTTGAAATTTCAAAAGTTTGTTTGTTGCTGTATCATTGTAGTAGATGTGTCACTTTGTTTCATTCTGTTTGGTGATGGATATTCTAGTCCCACATGTTGAGATGTTTGATTAACGTCAAAACTGTACTTTGCATAAATGCAAGTGAATAGCACACGAGTGATCATCTCCATTATCGTTGACACATTGGATCAATTTTTATTTTTACCTACTTCCCTATATTTGTAAAGCCTCCCTTGATGGTCTTGTGCTGCTTGCTCTTATGGGTGTTTGTGTTGGTATGATTTTGTCGAACCTGATTTAATAGCGACAGATGAAAGAGACTTGTTCTTGGACGTTTGGTAGTTATCACACGTCTATATACAGCGTTTGTTACCATTATGTTACTACTATCTGTCCACCACCAGATCAACAATGAAATTCTAAATGTGATGTTTTTGGTTTTCATTTTGGTTATTTCTTATTGGTCCGGAACTTGTCTAATTCACCTCATGATCGAATTTTAGCTTAAACTAAACCGAAAATAAATTAAAAAGAAATTTTTTCGTATTAAACGTAGAACAGACTAGTATATTCAATAAAACATGCATAGCTTTCAGTTTAACTGTTGGATCGACTTTAAACTAGTGATATTGGAAATCTGACTTCAATTGCACTGTAAGAAGTCTTTCATCCAAAATTAATTTTTGGTGAATCTACACAATTCTACATTTTTATTTGTTCAATTCTATCCAAATCGATATTTTCAATTCCAGATAGATCTAAAACCTGAAAAGATTCGGCAAAGGACTAAAAGCTTGAGAAACATACCATAGCTCGATAAACTACTCAAAACGAAGGTTAGAAACCGACAAAAACATCGATAAACGCCTCATATTATTTTCCAAATATAAACTCTCGCTTTTTTTCGGTAAGATGACACGTTGCAAGTAGGAAGTAGCACATCACATAATCGTGAATACAGCTCGTTTTGTCGGTTGGTGTTGACTTAGAACTTAAGAAGTAAACTCTCGTATTAATGGGTCTTTAGCAGAGATCTTTAATTGTTTTACCAGAAGGCAGAAGCTATACATCGCTTATCTCATTTCACAGACCAGAAGCGATTTCCAGGAGTGGTAAATCTCATAGCATATTAAGAGTTCTCCGACCACTTCTATTAATTTCCTTTCTTTAGTTTTTGGAAGATGCTTCGATCTTTTATTATTTTTGCATTTTTTTTTCAAAAATCTCAATAATATTCATGTCTCTGCAAAATATTTGTGGATTGAATCCCACATAGTAGTTTGTTATTTTTGTGGATTGAAACCCACATAATAGTGTTGTAGATTTTGCAAAACAAATATTATCCGAACTTTGAACTCATGGATATTCCCTCTAGTCGTTATTGAGTACTTGTTTCATGTTTTAGCAGGGGATAGTTATGGCTGAGACACTTTTGTCGTTTGGAGTCGAGAAGCTTTGGAACCTCCTTGTCCGAGAATCTGAGCGATTTCAGGAAGTTGAAGAGCAGTTCGATGGATTAAAAAGCGATGTGGAAATGTTAAGGTGTTTTCTGGAAGATGCAGATGTCAAGAAACAAACAAGTGCCATGGTGAGAAACACTATCAAAGAGATCAAAGAAATTGTCTTAGACTCGGAAGATATAGTCGAAAGCTTTCTTCTAAAGAAAGAATTCGGGAATACAAGTGTTACAAGGAACAATGTGAGAAGATATTCGTGTGCTATTTTGGAACGCAGGAGACTTGCGTCTGATATGAATGCCATAAGTAAGAGGATCTCTAAAGTGATCCGCAATATGCAGAGTCTTGGCGTACAACAGGTCATTGTCAATGAAGGGTATACACAGTCTCTACCGGAAATACAAAGAGAAATGCGACAAACGTTTTCTAGCGACAACGAAGACCATCTTGTTGGGCTGGAGAAAAATATTGGGATATTGGTTGGCTATTTGTTGGAGGAGGATAACAGTCAAGTGATTTCTATAACAGGGATGGGCGGTCTTGGTAAAACCACACTCGCAAGACAAGTTTTCAATCACGAGACAATGAAAAGTCATTTTCCAGGATTGGCATGGGTATGTGTTTCACAACGGTTTACAAGAAAGTATGTTTGGCAGGCGATCTTACGACAAATCAGGCCAGAAATGAAGGTGTTAGAGATGACGGAAGACGAACTTCAAGAAAAGCTTGTTCGAGTGTTGGAAACACAAAAGGCTTTAATCGTAATTGATGATATATGGAGAGAAGGAGACTGGGACCGAATCAAGCATGTGTTTATACCCAAAAAAGGTAATTATGTTACATTAGTTAGGCCATATTTTAAAGTTCAGAATTTGATCATAAAACATTTTGTTAATATAATTGTGTTGCAGGATGGAAGGTAATACTTACTTCTCGCAATGAAGGAGTAGCATTGCACGCAGATCCAAAATGTGTCACCTTCAAACCAGATTATCTAACATGTGAAGACAGTTGGAATCTTTTTAAAAGAATAGCATTTCCTATGAAAGACACAACCGGTAAGTTTTGAAGTACGGTCTATCTGTTCTTTTACTAGTAAATAAAAGAAAATTGACTACAATATCTCCAAGATATATAATGCTTTTGAATATTCTTGTAATTGTTGTGTAGAATATAAGGTTGATGAAGAAATGGAAGTGATAGGAAAGAAGATGATGGAACATTGTGGAGGTCTACCATTGGCTTTAAAAGTGTTAGGTGGGCTGTTAGCTGGGCAATACACATTGCGTGAGTGGAAACGGGTTTATGAAAATATTGGATCTCACATCGTTGGAGGGACTACCTTCAGTGACAGAAATATCAGTTCAGTTTTCCATGTTTTGTATCTGAGCTTTGACGAGCTGCCTATTTATTTGAAGCATTGTTTCCTATACCTAGCTCATTTTCCTGAAGATTATGCAATAAATGTGGAGAACTTGTCCTATTACTGGGCTGTAGAAGAAATATCAAGGCCGGGGTATTATGATGGAGCTAGTATCCGCGATGTAGCAGATGGATATATCGAAGAACTGGTGAAGAGAAACATGGTTATTTCTGAAAGAGATGTTATGACTTCAAGATTCGAAACATGTCGGTTGCATGACACAATGAGAGAAGTTTGTTTATATAAAGCTGAGGAGGAGAATTTTCTGCAAGTTGTCCAAGGAACGTCAACTGCAAACTCTTATTCTCCTAGTAAATCTCGCAGACTCGCTGTACATTGGCCTGATAAAACATTTAATGTGGAGAAGGAGGTGACGAATGCAAGCCTTAGAACTCTCTTGTTTATCATGAGTGAAGGGTGGAGGGCAACAAGTTTATTCTTAAAAAAGCTTAAGTTGATGAGAGTTTTAGATCTATCTTCTGTCAAGTTTGAAAGAGGGAAGTTACCCTCTAGCATCGGAAAGCTCATTCACTTGAGATATCTAAGCTTATATGAGGCACATGTAACTCATCTACCTTATTCTATGCGGAATCTGAAGCAGCTGCTCTATTTAAATCTCTATGTCCATACAACAGGTGAAACCTACATGCCCAATTTCTTGAAAGAGATGCGAGAATTGGCATACCTGTATTTGCCGCGGGAGATACATAAGAAAGTAAAGATAGAATTGGGTAATCTGGTCAAGCTGGAGACATTAAAGAATTTCTCAACAGAGCATGGGAATGTGAGTGATCTCCAAGGTATGACACGGCTCAGGGCCCTCTCTATCTATATCAGAGGTAAAGGGTGTACCATAGAAACTCTTTCTTCGTCTCTAAGTAAAATTCCACACTTGGAGAATCTAATTATTGATAACAAGTCTTATGCTCCCACAAATGATGATGAAGAAGGATTTGTTTTGGATTGCGTTCATCTCAGACAGCTGAAGTTGGAGATATATATGCCAAGGTTACCTGATGCACAACGCTTGCCTTCTCACCTTACAACCATATCTCTAATTGCTTGTCGTTTGACAGATGATCCAATGCTGATTCTGGAGAAGCTGGTGCACTTAAAAGAGGTGTATTTAGGGGCAAGATCTTTCTGTGGAAGGAGAATGGTTTGTTCGAGGGGCGGGTTTCCTCAATTGCATAAGCTTAAATTATGGAGACTAGATGAGTGGGAAGAATGGATAGTAGAAGAAGGCTCCATGCCCCTTCTCCATATTCTCTCTATTAGGGCTTGTGGAAATTTAAAGGAATTTCCTGATGGTCTGCGATTCATTACTTCCTTAGAGGATCTGAGTGTTGAATATATGGGAGAGGAATGGACGAAGGGATTGTACTTTCCTTCTCATCTTACAACCATATGTCTAGTTCATTGTCGTTTGGAGGAGGATCCAATGCCAATTCTAGAGAAGTTGTTTAAGTTGAAAGAGGTTAAGTTATATCAATCTTTCTGTGGGAGGAGAATGGTTTGCTCAGCTGGTGGATTTCCTCAACTGCAGAAGCTTGAGTTATGGGGACCAGAGGAGTTGGAAGAGTGGATAATAGAAGAAGGCTCCATGCCCCATCTCCATTGTCTGATTATTCGTAAATGTCCTAAGTTAAAGGAGCTTCCTGATGGGCTGCGATTCATCACTTCCTTAAAAGATCTGACTTGTTATGATAAGGGAGAGAAATGGAGTAAGAGATTGTCGGAAGGAGGAGAAGATTATCACAAAGTCCAACACATACCTTCTGTTACATTCTAAGTAAGATATTATTTTCAGCAATGCTAAATCAGCTGAAGGAGACTCTCAAATCTATTATCTATTGTTTAAGAGTGAAGTTCTTGGCAGGCATACACTTTAGTTAGACTATTCATTGTACTGTGTTTGATGTATGTTTTTTACCAATTGGTTTAACATGTGTCATAAACTGCACTTTAATTGATCTCTGGTCACATAAGGAGTGGATGACGCCGTAAAGCTGATCACGAAATGTCTAAGTGAGACTTGATCTCTGCACATTTTAAGTTATCTAGAGAGAGAGAGAGAGGATTCTCATGAACAACACTAATATTTTAAGTTATGTGAAATATGTATATTTCTATTGAAATAGTATTCTTTTAAATATTTCTTCTATTTTATTGCAAGCAACTAGGCTTTGAAATTGCTCGTCTGACGTCTAGAACTGCCTTGACATTTACCAAAACTTGGTTTGAATAATCTTTCAAATCGCTAGTTAAAATGAAAATGGGATATAGAATCACATTATTACAAATAAGGAAAAAAGGAAGACAAGAAGGAGATGGTAGGACTAGAGAAATATTGTATGTTGACTATATGCTCTTTGTATTTCCACCAGGAGTGAGCATTACAATTTAATTACGGATTCGGTTTGGTTTATTTGAGTTTACAAAAACTTTAACAAGTCAGCCTAAATTAGTTATTTGGTTTGTGTTCGGTTTTAGTTTAGTTTGCTTTGTATTTAGTTCGATTTAATTTGTTTTTTTGTGTTTGTTTAATTCAATTAAATTGATTTTTTTTAGTTTTGTTCTAATTAAGTTACGAAAAAATATAATTTACAAAAACACAATAAATCATCATTTGATATTAAAATATTATTTTTATATTTTATTGTAAAGTCAAATATTGCATAAAAACATAGAAGATATACTCCAATAATTTTGTATTATTAATTTTAAAACTAATGGGAAAATTATAAGTATTTTATTTTTTATGTTTATTATTAATATATGAGAATCATATTCTTTCTATTTTATTTTTATTTTTGTTTATTATGTTTATAAAATTATGTTTAGATATATAGATTAGATGGTTAAGTATATTAAAGCTTAATAATATATTTAATTAATCCAATTAAAAATATTTGATTTTTTGGTTTGGTTCGGTCTAAAACCAAACAACATGGAACTATTTGGATTAATAAATTTTGAACCAAATTATTTAGACATATACTTGATTTGATTTAGATTGGTTTAAATTCAATTCAATTGGTTTGGTTTGATTTCGTTCGGAAACCCTAATTTCCATTCATCACACATTTGTTTCGATTTAAAATTATTAGTAGTTTTTTTTGTGCATATACTTTCTCATTTTAATGAAATCTACTAAAATTTACAAGTAAATTTTAGTAGTTATGGGTAGATTTATCATATATTTTGGGTATTCATTATTTTTGTTTCTCAAGTATAAAAAAAATTATGTAGTCGGATCGGAATCGAATTGCAAAAAGAGTTGAATCCATATAAACCTTGAAGTTGATTTAGGGTTTTGTTGATAGGAAGAAAGTTTATGTGAGTTTTCCCAAAACTACCCTTATCGTCACATTCTTTACGACACCTAAATCTCCTTGTACCGTTTGTTCGCCGCTAAGTCCTCGACGACGGTTTCCTCTCGAGCTCTCCATTAGGACCAGAGCACTAGCATTCATACAAACCCATTCTCCATGGGTTCGGTGAAGAGAAAATCGGCGGAGGAATCTTCTGACTGTGCTCCGCCGCAGAAGCTACAGAGAGAAGATGACGATTCCACTCAGATCATCAACGAAGAGCTCGTGGGTTGTGTTCACGACGTCTCCTTCCCTGAAAACTACGTTCCTCCTGCTCCCTCCTCTCAAGGAGACAACAAACCACCGGCAAAAGAGTTCCCTTTCACCCTTGACTCCTTCCAGTCGGAAGCTATCAAGTGTCTCGATAACGGCGAATCAGTCATGGTAAGCTGAGTAATCCGTTTCAAGATCCAAACTTTAATTGGTCCTTATGTAGTAAAAACCGTGTAGGCATAATCTTAGGTTGAGAAAGAATGGTTCTTGATGTCTGAATATGTTGAATAATCTGAATAATCGATTTCAATGTTTAAACTTTTGCGGTCATTATGTAATAAAACCGTGTAGAGATCATCTTAGGTTTGGAAAGAATGGATTTTGCAATGGGAAATAAACTGAAAGTGTATGGTTTACATGGTCAGGTCTCAGCTCATACATCTGCTGGTAAAACGGTGGTGGCATCCTATGCCATTGCCATGTCTTTGGGAGAGAACCAGAGGGTTATTTACACCTCACCTATAAAGGCACTCAGTAATCAGAAGTACAGAGATTTCAAAGAAGAGTTTTCCGACGTTGGTTTGATGACTGGGGATGTCACAATTGATCCTAACGCCTCTTGTTTGGTAAGTGTTTTAGATGCAGACTAAGAAATTAATTTAATTTGCTGTTTGTTCTTAGTTTTTTGGTGTTTTGTTTTCAGGTCATGACCACGGAGATCTTGCGTAGCATGCAGTATAAAGGGTCAGAGGTTATGAGGGAGGTTGCTTGGATTATTTTTGATGAGGTACATTACATGCGTGATAGTGAAAGAGGTGTGGTGTGGGAAGAAAGTATTGTGATGGCTCCCAAGAATTCTCGTTTTGTGTTTCTTTCTGCAACTGTGCCTAATGCTAAGGAGTTTGCTGATTGGGTTGCAAAGGTGATTCTCTCTTGCTTATCCTTCTACCTCTCTTGTGTGAATGGAATAACTCACTAGATACTATTCTACCCAGTCTCATATCAACTTGTGATTCTGGTATTCATAGCCTTGGCAACATGCAATGATAACAAAGCTTGTTCAAGTGAAAAAAGTTAAAAAGTGTTATTTGGCTTTGTTGCTCTGGAGATGTGATTTTAATGTTGGTTTTGCAGGTTCACAAACAGCCATGCCATATTGTTTACACTGATTATCGGCCAACTCCGCTTCAGCACTATGTGTTCCCTGCCGGAGGTAGTGGGCTTTACTTGGTTGTGGATGAAAAGGCTAAATTCCACGAGGATAGCTTCCAGAAATCACTTAACGCACTGGTTCCTGCTAATGATGCTGACAAGAAAAAAGGGAATGGAAAGTCTCAAAAGGGGTTGATACTTGGAAAACTTGGTGAAGAAAGTGATATCTTCAAATTGGTGAAAATGATAATTCAGCGGCAATATGATCCCGTGATTTTGTTCAGTTTCAGCAAAAAGGAATGTGAGGCACTTGCTATGCAGGTCGGTTTTCTCTTCTTACTCTTACCAACAATTTTATTTATTTATTTAAGAGTTTGATCAACTTCAGTTGATTATGAAGTCCTGACTTGGTCACCACAGGAATCTGAATTCGTTTCTCCTGAAATAGGATAATCTGTGCAACAAGTTTTTTTTGTTTCTTCTTCTTATGCATGGGATTAGTTGTATCCCCTTACTTATGTGTTTACTGTTCCAGCCAGTGATTTATAAGAGTTTCTACTTCTGAATCTTAACAGTATGTTGTTACATGGCTGCAGCGTTCTTTTCATTTATTTGTGTCTATATTTTGTTTGTATAGGCAGTTCACACTTGTTTTTATGATTTCTCTTGTGTCATAATCTGCACCTTGCAGTGTCTTTTTTTATGTTTATTGTGAAACCTGAAGCTCATTGTGTGCTTAGTGCGCTCGTATTGTCTTAGAACTTGATTGTAATGTCTGTTGTTTGCTCCACAGATGTCTAAGATGGACTTAAACAGCGACGATGAGAAAGATTCTGTGGAGACAATCTTTACTAGTGCAATCGATATGCTGTCAGATGATGATAAGAAGCTACCTCAGGCAAGCATTCATTAAAACTCTTTCTATGATGCCTCAAGACTTTCAATAAAGCTTCAGACTTGTACAATTGATAGCGTTGTAGACTCCTTCTCAAAGAAAAACTATGTTCCATAAATAATATACTTGTCACTAACATGCAATAGCTTATATTCGTTACTCCTGATGCTCCTCTTTTTAGTTGATATAGTTTCAGATGTGATTTGGTTGTTGGATAAACTTGTTCTGTGGGAAAACTGACATGGTTCCTGGCTTCATGTATTGTAGGTTTCGAATATTTTACCCATCTTAAAACGTGGTATCGGCGTTCATCATTCGGGCCTGCTTCCGATTTTGAAAGAAGTAATTGAGATATTGTTTCAAGAAGGTCTGATTAAGGTATGTGAAAGCGTAGAGCTACAGTTTCCATATTTTTATTTCGTGCACCTTAAAGATCTGTAATCTTATGATGTTTGCCTTTACTCTCCCTGCCATGCATCACTTCATTTTAAGTTTTCCCTTTTTGATTTTTTTTTTCCTTCTCTCTCTCACGTTTGAATTCTTTTCCTTTAGTGTTTGTTTGCAACAGAGACATTTAGTATTGGATTGAACATGCCGGCAAAGACAGTTGTGTTTACAAACGTACGCAAGTTTGATGGAGACAAGTTCCGTTGGCTATCTAGTGGTGAGTACATTCAGATGAGTGGTCGTGCTGGACGTCGAGGTATTGACAAACGAGGTATCTGCATCCTCATGGTTGATGAGAAGATGGAACCCGCGGTTGCCAAATCAATGCTCAAAGGAAGTGCTGATTCTTTGAACAGGTACATTGTTAATTATATATATATATATATATATATATATATTTATGAAATCCAAAGTGTACAAAATGATCAACATCATTGGTATTTGTGCGTTTAGACTTCTTGATATATTAATTGACAAATACTGTTATGTTTCTCTGTTTCCGTCAGTGCCTTCCATTTGAGCTATAACATGCTTCTAAACCAGTTGCGGAGTGAAGATGGTGATCCTGAGAATCTTCTCCGCAATTCATTCTTTCAGTTTCAAGCTGACCGTGCTATCCCCGATCTTGAGGTGCAGTTGCATAATGAGTAAATGCCAGATTTGTTGATTGTATGACGTTCACTTTACCTAAATGATGTGATTTATGATCTGGTTTTTGCAGAAGCAAATAAAAGCCCTCCAAGAAGAGAGAGACTCTATGGTGATTGATGAAGAAGAAAGCTTGAAGAATTACTATAACCTGATTTTGCAATACAAGAGTCTGAAGAAGGATATACGTGAGATTGTGTTCTCTCCAAAGTACTGTTTACCCTTTTTGCTGCCAAACAGAGCTGTTTGTCTAGACTGTGCAAATGATGATGGAGAGCCACAGTCATTCAGCATTGAAGATCAGGATACATGGGGAGTGATAATGAAATTTAACAAAGTCAAAAGCTCATCTGAAGGTTAGAATTCTGAGAATTACTTTTTTCTGATTTAAATGTTATTAACAGTGATGATTCCATCTTGACATGAGCAATTCTTCCAGATGATGATAATAGAAGACCAGAGGATGCAAACTACACCGTAGATGTACTGACTAGATGTTTGGTCAGCAGAGATGGCTTTGGCAAAAAGAAAATGAAGCCTGTGCCATTTAAAGAGCGTGGTGAGCCTGTTGTGGTCTCTGTTCCTTTATCTCAGGTATGTTCATGATCTTTACACATTCTTATGCGGCTTATCCTCACCGGATTCTGCTTTGATGATCTTATCTCTCTTATTGTAATGGACAGATTAAGAGTTTAAGCAGTGCAATTATGAATATACCGAAAGACTATCTACAACTTGAAGCTCGAGAGAATGCACTGAAGAAGGTTTCTGAGTTACTCTCTAGACATCCTGACGGAATACCCCTAGATCCTGAAGTTGATATGAAGGTATATTGTTCTTTTTACTCTATTAGTCTTCTATTTTTGCTCTCTCTCATTTGTCTCTTAGGGATGAACACAAACTTTTATTTCATTAGATTCGGAGCAGCTCTTACAAAACGGCTGTTCGTCGACTGGAGGCTGTGGAAAACCTATTTGAAAAATACAAGATCGCAAAATCTCCTCTCATAGCAGAGAAGCTCAAAGTTCTACACATGAAGGAAGAGCTAACAGCCAAGATCAAATCACTTAAGAAAGCTGTCCGATCCTCAACAGCATTGGCGTTTAAAGATGAACTTAAGGCCAGAAAGCGTGTTTTACGTAGGCTAGGGTAATTATTTTGATAAATGTTTCACTTTCTCAACCTCAATTTTGCCCGACTGTAATACTGTGTGTTGGTTTTGTTGATATAATTGTATAAAATTCTTTAACGCAGATACATCACCAGCGATGGTGTTGTGGAGTTGAAGGGGAAGGTTGCATGTGAAATCAGTAGTGCGGAAGAATTGACATTAACAGAGCTAATGTTCAGTGGTGTCTTCAAGGAGGCAAAGGTGGAGGAGTTGGTTTCTCTACTCTCTTGCTTTGTGTGGCGAGAGAGGCTCCCTGATGCAGCCAAACCCAGAGAAGAACTCGACTTGCTCTTCATACAGTTACAAGACACAGCCAGGCGTGTAGCTGAAGTTCAGCTTGACTGCAAGGTATTCACTAACAACAATCTTTTTCATCTGCTCATTGGAGTTCATAACTTTTTGTCTTTTTGTGTCAATGTAACAGGTCGATATCGATGTGGAGAGTTTTGTGCACTCGTTTAGACCGGATATAATGGAGGCGGTGTATGCTTGGGCAAAAGGGTCCAAGTTTTATGAGATCATGGAGATTGCTCGTGTTTTCGAAGGGAGCTTGATCAGAGCGATAAGGAGAATGGAGGAAGTTCTGCAACAGCTTATAGTTGCTGCAAAATCGATTGGAGAAACACAGCTTGAAGCTAAACTAGAAGAAGCTGTTTCCAAGATCAAGAGAGACATTGTGTTTGCAGCATCTCTCTACTTGTGATGCCATTTTGTTTCTTTCTGGCAACAAGATTGAAACAAGACCAAAGACTTTTGTTTGTACCTTAGCTCATTTATTTAAAGATTTTATAATGTGTTTACAAAACACTATAGAAGCCATTGAAAGTTTAATTTCATAATTTTATTTTTGACCGATGCCATTGGTTTGATGTAAGAACAAGATGACGAATCTCAATTTACACAACTAAGTGACTTTATAAGACCTGAAGACTTAAACTTCATTTCTGTACAGACTGAAAACATAAACTTCAGGTCTTCATCTGCATCAGTTTTAGGCTGCATCCTAACATTGACCTTGAGTTTGTTCTGGGGTGAAAGTTTCTTCACTTCGTCAGGTGTGTAGATGAATATCTTTCTCACCATTCCACAGAACTCACTTTATCATAAAACAGAAATCCAAAAGGATTATCAACAGAAATAGTGAAAACAATGCCTGTGTTTTTGTTTTGTTTTTTTTTTTTCACATATGCAGCACTCAAACACAAACATTGTTTAAGACCGTAAAGACACTTACTTCCATGGATCATCACAAACCATCATCATGTCATCTTCATCCTCGGTGTAAACAACTCGCCATTTCTTGGGGAGACCTCAAAGAGGATTTCTCAGGATCACCACTACCCGAAGGAATATTAGACTCTCCACCCAGTTGTTAGCAAATGGCGCCTTGGTTGGCCTGTATTCACAACCTCATGATATTAAATAGTCGCAGAACAATGATACTAACGCAAAATGTAAAAGTTCCAAGCGTTATAAGTAGCAGTAGCATAATAAGATAAAAAATGTATTAACCTCGGAAGATGTGCCTAAAATGCCATTCATTATTGCGCAAATCAGTTGCAACCAATTCTTGCCATGGTGGTTGTTGGGACATATCCTATACAAGAGAGAGCGAAGTATTAGAGAGAGAAAAAAAACAGTTGGAGTGGTTTCCAAAAAGCAAGAAGAACACCGGAAGCAAGTCTGATCATGGGTGGAAGACAATCATCTGCGTGTCTCCACAGCACAGAGAATCCACCATGCGTGCTTGTGTCCGAAGCAGTTAGTGTCTTGCAAAATGAATGTACTGTGCACTTTTCAGGTTCTTGAACAGGTGCATCCGGGCTCATAGGTTCGAACACTTTGCTGATGATCAAAACACAATAGTTCCACCACTATCAAGAACAGAAAAATAAATAAAACACCGTAACTTATGAAACACCACACCAACAATTTTTTTTTTTTTTGCTTGTAACAAACTTACATCCGTTTCTGGCAATAAGGTTATTTGCACATAAACTTCGTCAGTCTCATGCTCCGCCTGAGCTTGCAAAGTGAAGGACAAGAAGTGTTTCTACAGTTTGTGAATTAGTTGATGCAAGAGGATTAGATTCTCTGTTTTTGTGGAAGATAAGATATGCTATAGAAGCTAAGTAGATAGCAATGCATGGGAACCCAAAAATTCCACACAAGACGATAAGGACGAGCTTCATGTGACTATGAATAAGCAGTATTATAGCTACATGAAGCTTGCCCTTATCATCTTCTGTGGAATTCTTGGGTATTGCTATCTACTTAGCTTCCTTATCTTCCGCAAAAACAGAGAAGCTAATCCTTTTCCTGCATCAACTAATTCACAACTGTAGAGACACTTCCAAGACAAGACATTGTCGATATGCAGTTACATGGCTCAGCTTCTACATATGTTGTAAATTGAATCTTTTATTCAATCATATCATAAAACTAGGACTCAAATAAATTTGTACTAGTGAACAGGATTTTAGACCTTATGAGAATTGGTTTTTGTCTTCTTTTTTGTCAGATTCTCATAATAGTTTATAAAAAGAAACAACATGGATTGTGATAAAAAGATTGTGCTTAATCTTTGATAAAAAAAAAATATACTTTTCTGACTAAAGTTCGTTCCACCATTACCTTCTGGGCTCTAAAACGAGAGTGAAGAATTACGGGGTAAAACTCATTAATTTTTACACAAATAAAACAGGCTTGTAAGCCCACTTGTGAGGCTTAGTGCAGGCTTATAAAAGCTGGTAAAAATGAACTCAAATTCATGAGCCTGTGATGCTTGGCAGATAATATAACACGATCTTTATTTATAATATTGCAAATATGATTTGGTGTAAAAGTCGGTTTTGGTTATACAACTAACACTACTGTCGGCTACTCGGCTTCGCAACACTAACACAACAGACGTAAATACTTAGGGCAGCCGCATCGACGTATTTAGACGGGTTCGTGGGCTCGATATCATATGGACTTTTATTAAAAAGAAATGAATAAATGGGTTTTAATCGGTGATCCGGTTCATGCGAGTGAGCCCGTATGATACGGGTTCATACCACGTGTCGAAGACGGTATGGCCACGCGACAACGCGTGTACGCGGAGAAAAAGAGGGTTTCGCGTGAAAGGATTCATTTTCTCTTCTCCTTTCGAAACCTAGGGTTCCTCCACCTCCGAGGCGATTTGTCTCTCGAAGCCGATTCCCGGAGATTTAGCGGTTGTAATCGACGTTGGACTCTCTCCTCGACGAGCTCAGGTGATTCTCGATCAATTTAACCGTTTGGTTGAACGGATTTAGGTCGAAAGGGTTCTCGATCTGAAAATCGAGAAAGGGGTTTCGACCGATGGTTCGGATTCTCGCGGATTGGAAATCAAAAAGGGGGTTTCGATTAGTGGGTTTAAATCCGAACCATCGGAACTGGGTTCTAATAAATATTGGGGGTTTAAAGGGATTCTGAACTCTAATCGATTTTGGGGGTTTCGATTATTGGGTTTAAATCTTTTACTGGGTTCTAATAAATATTTTTTTTCTCTGTTTTAGATGGATCCCGCTGAAGAGAGAAGAGATGCAAAGAGGCGGCAGGAGTACTACAACCACCTGGGATACGTGGCCGATTCGCAATATGGGATGCCGAGAAGATGTCCCTGTGGTGGGAGTATGATCGACGAGGTTCGGGTCAATGAGGAGTTCGATACTCGTCCTGGCAAGCGCTTCTTCAGCTGCATAAACTACGAGGTGAGATACAAACCCGTTCTTCCCTTCATTACTCTCACATGTCTTATTAGTTGTCTAAAAATATAGTCTGACATTTTTTCTATGGTTTAACCAAGGCTGATGGGTTGCATTACCGTCAGCCTTGGGTTATAGGTGTCCAGGAGGAGATCGAACGGCTGCGTAAGCGTGTGGAGGAGGCTGATGAGATTATCAGATGTGTGCCCCTTCTCAGTAAACAGATTGAGAGTGTAGAGGTTTGTCAACTTGTTTTGTTCTATATATTAGGAAGTTCCTTGTTGTAAAGTTCACCTTTTTAGAAGTCACTAACAAGGTTTCTTTGTTTACTTTTGCAGGCACAAGTTAAAAGGCTCACATTGCTGCTTGATAAGCTCACTGGTGACGTCTATAACCTCACCGTCCAGGTGGATGCTCTGGAGAGGGTCTGTTTCGACTGAAATCGAAAAGGTAAACATTCTAACTAAACTGAAGTAGAACTGAGACTTGACTGTAGAGTAGTAACTGTACTAGGTTGCTTGCTGTGGTTGAACTGAGACTTAACTACGAACTGTACTAGGTTCATTAAATATGTAGAGTAGGGAGTGTAGTAGTACTTCATTAAATCGTTGGTTGGTTGCTGTGATGAATGAACATAAATTGCTTAGTAGTGTCTAATACCTGTATCAGTTTAAAAAAAATGATTTGATGTGTAATGAATGTCTGTGAACAACTAGTTCTGTAATTAAGTGTAATGAATGTTTGGTAGTTAGAAAACCACCCGAAACTCAAATGCTTTTTATATATACTCAAAACAACTTCTCAAAACACAAAGTAAGTTTAAAACACCAACCTAAACTTCTAAAAACAAAACCAAAAATTAAAACACAACCCCAAACCTAAATGGATCCGTTTTCCCTTAGTTCTCCCAGCGTTGTAAACCTATTATCTTCCCAGTGTAGTCAACCCATAGATGTAGGGTCCTCTGATGCTCCTAAACCGGCGGAAAGGAGAAAGTGGACTACTCAAGAAGACATTATCCTCATCAGTGCCTGGTTAAACACTAGTAAAGATCCCATAGTTAGTAACCAGCAGAAACTAGGGTCCTTTTGGAAAAGAATAGAGGACTACTTTAATTCAAGCCCTCAGCTCAATGGCTTTGCACCTAGAGAGTGGAGTCAGTGTAAGCAGAGGTGGGGAAGGGTTAATGAACAGGTGTGTAAGTTTGTGGGTAGCTATGAGGCGGCGTTGAAGGAGCAGGCTAGTGGCCAAAATGAAAACGATGTGATGAAGTTAGCCCATGAGATCTTCTTAAACGACCACCAGGCGAAGTTTACTCTAGAACACGCGTGGAGGGAGCTGCGGTTTGATCAAAAGTGGAGATCGAACTCAATTTCGAGAGATGGTGCTAAGGAGAAAAGGAAGGAGACGGTGCCTGAGTCTGATGAGGCTAGGCCTCCTGGTGTCAAGGCAGCCAAACGCAAGAAGAAGGGAAATGAAGCTGCATTTGATCGCCTCGAGAGTATTCTTGACAGGAAGCAGCTCCTATCGAAACAAAAAATATTAGATCGTCTCCTCTCAAAGGCAATAGATAGTCTAAGTGAGAGTGAGGTGGCTTTGAAGGAGAAACTTGTTTCTGAGATGCTTTAATATTTAGGTAGTTTCTGAGATGCTTTAATCTTGAATGGTCTAGGTGATAAATTGTTATTTTGGTTCTATATTTCTCTAAGCGTGTTGACTAATGAACTTTTTTGGTTCTATATTTTGCAGGTGAAAGGATGTAGTGGCGTGGTGGGTCTGTTATTTTGCAGGTGAAAGGATGTAGTGTCACGGGTTATTGTAGTAGTAGAAGGTCACTTGATGTATGTTTTGCTTAAAAGCAAGTCAGTAGTACTTGGTGTCACGGATTGTAGTAGTAGAAGGTCACGGATTGTAATAGGCACTGGTTGTGTCACGGGTGTGAAGTGTAGTATTTTGTTTGTCTCTACACTTCACAAGACTTGTAAAATTTTAATATAAAATGTATGTTTCAGTTTCTAGCATTTTTATATACAGCACTTGTAAAATTTTCATTCTTTTTCTCTCAAACGAGACAACACAACACACTCCATCACTCTTGTTCTCCATCACTCACTCTCTTGTTCTCTCTATCAAAACAACACACTCCCTCTCTTGTTCTCTGACTTGAATGATCACAACACTCACTCACTCAAGACAACACAACACTCACTCAAGGCAACACAACACACTCCATCAAGTGAGTGAGGCAACATATACTTGGTTTAGTAGTACTTTAACTCTTATTTTTGATCAAAATTATAATGATATATATCTTATAGAATAATTTTTAAATATTTTCTTCTAATAATAATGGTATATATCTTATATGGTATATATCTTATATGGTATAAAATTAACAATTAATCAAAAATTAAAATTTAAATATAGTTATATCATATTTATAATTTTTTTTAACTAGTTATCATTTTTTTTTTCTAACTCTTCATTTTTATCTTAAAATCAAATGTAGACAAATAATGTCGTCCTCATCATCCGATGGAGTAGACGAAGCTGTTGAAGAATATTTTGACGAAGAATTTGATCACCTCGTGGAGACACTTATCAACAGTGAAGCCAACAACCGCCAAAAACGAAATTATATCGAGAGATTTCGGGAAGATGGTCACTGTCTACTATGGAACGACTATTTTAGAGAACATGCTACATACGGATCGGAAATGTTCAGGCGTCGTTTTCGTATGAACAAACCATTGTTCCTCAGCATTGTGGATCGTATAAGAAATGAAGTTCCATACTTTCAGCAAAGAAGAAATGCTCACGGAAGGTACGGCTTATCTTCACTTCAAAAGTGCACGGCAGCTATCCGTATGCTGGCATATGGTCAATCGGGAGATTCGTGTGACGAATATCTCCGCCTTGCCGAAAGTACTGCACTTTTATGTTTGGATAATTTCACAACTGCGATAATACAATTGTATGGAGACGAGTATCTAAGAAGACCTACACCGGAAGATCTTCAACGATTACTCGATGAAGGAGAGATACGCGGATTTCCAGGGATGATAGGCTGCATCGACTGTATGCATTGGGAGTGGAAAAACTGCCCAACGGCTTGGAGGGGACAATACACACGTGGTTCAGGAAAGCCGACAATTGTCTTAGAAGCTGTGGCATCATATGATCTTTGGATATGGCACGCATTCTTCGGACTACCAGGTACCCTCAACGATATTAATGTTCTCGATCGGTCACCTGTTTTCGATGATATTATACACGGTCGAGCTCCTAAAGTTACTTTCAAGGTCAACGGCAACACTTATCGTAAGGCGTACTACCTTAGCGATGGAATTTATCCGAAATGGTCAACCTTTATCCAATCCATCACACTTCCTCAAAGTCCTAAAGCAGCGTTATTTGCTGAGCGTCAAGAATCGGTTAGAAAAGATGTCGAACGTGCTTTTGGAGTTTTGCAATCAAGGTTTGCAATAGTCAAAAACCCGGGACTACTATGGAACAAAGAAAAACTAGGAAGGATTATGAGAGCTTGTATCATATTACACAATATGATAGTAGAGAACGAACGAGATACACACCCTCGACATGATACATCTCACTTCGAATCCGGAGAATCAAGCAGAAGTTCCCAGGTTGATGATGTCTTCTCCTCAACAGAAAGCCTTTCTAATATCGGTCAAATGCATCACACTCGCAATGAAATTCGGGATCAACAGATACATAATCGTTTAAAAGCCGATTTAGTTGAAAATTTATGGCAAAAGTTTGGTAATGAAGATGAATAATCTTTGTATGTTCATCATTTTAATGAATAAATTTTTTTTTATTTTTTAAAAAATATTTTTTATTTATTTTTATTGCTAAGAACTCCATATTCAGTTTCACTAATGGAAGTACCAAAATTTCTACAGGTTCATCACTATTCACGGTCCCACCAAAAATTATTAAAAAAATTGTATGAACCCCATGAGGGGGTTCACTAATGGAGATGCCCTTAAGAAGCGTAACATGATCCTATTCTTTTGGTCAGGACACAAAATTATTAATGCAATTTGTGATACACAAAATATCATATTTAAAGACATTATCGTTGTTATGTAAGTTAAGATTACTGCATAATGCTAAATGAACATCAAACCCTAATAACATCTTCATATTGGAAACAACCAACAAAAGAAAGTATACTCCTGGTACAACAATCTGATAATCCCATTAACTCGTCTAGATAGACTAGATCTTATTACACTTGTTACACACCTACACAGCCCCATATATAGGATTGGCTTGAGATTGTTTTTTGCGTTTCGTACATTTGATTGGAGATTATCAAAATAGATCGTCAAGTAAAAAAAATAAAGCAGGGTTTTCAGAAGATTTCAGTGCTCTATATTTTACAGACATAATTTATTTATAATTTTTATTTACAGACATAATTTAAAAATATAGTTTAAAGATGAGGTATCAACTATCAACTGTTAATACATACATTTGAACAGAAAATATATCTGTACAAATAGTAATTGCAATTTACAAACTCAAGAGCGGCAGGAAATTATAGAAAGGCATCACAAATTATGAAACCCACTTCTTGTAATA
Organism: Brassica juncea; assembly: GCA_018703725.1. Taxonomy (NCBI): domain Eukaryota; kingdom Viridiplantae; phylum Streptophyta; class Magnoliopsida; order Brassicales; family Brassicaceae; genus Brassica; species Brassica juncea. Next base: position 46,966,834 of record CM031938.1, read on the forward strand.
ACTCTATAGTTGAAGGAACTGTGTTGGGTGGGAGATTGTACTCATGCCATTGAATTGGGAGACAAATTGATCAAACATTTAACCATTGATGAGTAAAGTAAAGTGAACATAAAGAAATTATTAGTACATAGTGGATAAAGGGAGGGAGAGCCAATCTTTAACACCGAACATGTTCCAGACATGTTTCTTACCATTAGATTGTGTGCAAATTGAGAATATCATTGAAGAAAAATGAAATCTCATCACTTTTCATCGTGTTCCTCTTCTTTTTCACCTTTCTTCAATTTACTTTTGTTGGAAAGAAAATGTTGGTGTTGTGTTTCCTGTTTGTGTGCTACTGTTCTGTGACACTGACAATGATTCCCTAAGTTTTAATATAGAACATTCAAGTTTTTTCTTAATCTGTCCTATTTAATATTAATTAATTTAGTAAGGTTTAGACTTTGAACTTCTTGCATCAAAATACCATTTGTCTAACCAACAATCGTATGATGAACTTTGGTTAGCATGGCAGTCCTTTTGTATATGCAAAGTAGAGCAGTTGGACATATTAAAATTCTGAAAAATCTATGAAAAGGTAGTAACAAGTTTATGCAAAGTAGAATGGTTGGACATAGTCCTTGACTATATTTTTAAATTTTTAGTGATGTGTCATATCTTTGACACATTCTAACAATATTTTAAAAAGTATTTATTTAGTTTTGAACTTTTTTGAATAATTACAAGTTTGAAGTAGGCTTTAGAAACAATGCTGATCACTTGGAACAAAACATACTGAATTGAATCTATGTGGAGATTTTCATGTGGAGCATTTGCCCCAGAATATAGCACATGGATTATAAACGGAGCAGGCGTTCCTAAGGTCCAATTCTGTAAGGAAGTTTTCAAATATTCCAGAATTTTATTTAGGAATCTCCTCTTTTCACCAGGAACTGCCAACATACTTGCGATATATCGTTTTTATTGTTATGTTTAAACTACGTTAGTTCTTACACAAATTTTTGGATAGAGATTATCACTTTGTAAATTTAAGGAAGAATAATTTCTACATCTTTTGGAGAATATTTATAAACCCTCTATGCTTATTATTATTGATTCATACATGATTTCTTCATTCTCTTTGTTGTGATTTTTGTTGCCATATCTGAGTAGCTTTCTTGTTAGGATTAGAGATTTCCAAGGATTATGGTATCATTGAACTAACCATAGATAGTGATTTATTTTTGATTGTCTTCCCTATTGTTAACCTTAATGCTGAGGATTAATTAACAATTTAGTCTCTGATTTTAGGTTGCATATATTCATCAAAAATGTAATAGGTTGCTAGAAATAACACAGGTGAGAGATTAGTCGTCAACCAACAAAAATTGATAGGCAAATAGTGAACTTATTAAACATGCTCATTACTGCTTGTCTAGAATTCTAGGTTCAAACGACAGTTTAGATCATCATTGTCATGACAGTGGATCGCTTGTAATTGACATTTGAGTTTGAAACTTGCTTGTTAATCGTTCCCTAAATAATTGTTTGGTTCATGGTCTACGAATTCCCTTTAACTTGGCGCCTCGTTTACTTGTTTTCGTATTGATTGACATTCTTGTTTATTTTCTGTTTTAGCAAACAAACCAAACTGTTTTTGTAATAGCTTTATTTCATTCTAAAAGAACCGTAGTATAATCGTTCGCTTCTGTGATTCGATACTTAAATTCTACATCGACGTACTATTTAATTTTGTAGTGTGTATATGAGATTAATTAGTATGCGCATACACATAATATCAATTTGGTGTCTCTGACGGGGACCCTTTTTTCTATATAAAAATGATTGCAAGGAGTGACGTGAGACTATGGAATCAAAGTACTACGTCAATAAACTTATTCATATTAATTATATGCTGGAGATTTTAACATGTAATATGCATCAAGCTAAATGTTATCATCTCCCACCACATTAGAGTTGTTGCTTCTCGAAGACTTAATGTTCCAACGAGACCAAAAGAGATAGCTAAGAAAGTTTAGTAGACTGAGAACCGCTAAAAGCCAATAAAACAGATCGAGCCTGTCCTTGTTCAGATCGTTGTCTCCGAGCCACCCTTTGGAGTTGACAGACGTGGAAGTTATCTTGTTCACGATCGAAACGAGCACAGAGCTAAAGTAAAACCCAAAGGAATACGAACAGTAAGTCAAAGCCATCAGGAATGACTCCATGCCCTTTGCAGATTGTTTGTAAAAGAACTCAATCAATCCAACGGCAGTAAACATCTCGGAGACTCCAAAGATCAAGAACTGCGGCGTGATCCAGAAGATACTCAAGATTCTACCGTCAAGAACCGAAGAGTCTCTACGTTTCTTCTCGAGTAAGGCAGCTGAAACCATGGAGAAAGTAGAGAGGAATAGTCCAATTCCTATCCGAGTCAATGGAGCAATGCCTGAGTTGTGTCCCGTGAACTTACGCGCAAAAGGAACGAATAGAGAGTCGTAGAGAGGGACGAGGAAGATGAGCATTATGTAAGGGATTGCTTGGAGTGAAGCCGGAGGAATGTGGAAGGAATTTGAGAGACGAGTGTTCATGGAACTTCCTTGTTGAACCGAGAACGTTTGGAGCTGAGCTAAGATAGTGTTGAAGACGATGGTGCTTGCGAAAATTGGAACAAGTGAAATTAAGGTTTTGACTTGCTCTACTTGTGATACCGTGCAAAGCTTCCATGGACTCTCCTTTGTGTTTGTTTCTTGCACTTTGATGCATGCCTTGTCCAAGAACCTGCCAATAGTACATAAAATTTAGTATATTTTCACTGATTTCATTTAAGTTTGTGTTAGCTTGTGACTTTTTTTTTGTTCTTAACACATCTTCGCATTGTTTTAAAATATTATTTGTTTTCTATAATATGTATGGATAAGATTTTTGTTTAGCTTGTTGTAAAGGTTTATTAATGATTTTTGATTAAAATATTTAAATTAACCTTCATTTGGCAAAAAAACACATGTAATTAAACGCAAATGTACACACGTACAGACCAAAACCTTTCTGTTGAAGTTGTGGTTTGATAAGAAAGTGGGTATATATAACACCAAAACGACCAGAAAGTTAAATATCTGTGAAAGAAAAAGTGAAATAATGAGTTCAATGTAAGACCTGAGACGAGGAGTGTGTGGTAAAGTGGATGAAGGTACGACGTCATTCGAGGCATGATGTCCTCCATGAAGCATTCTGGGGTCTGAGGGAGCCACAAGCTTTCTTTTTGATATGGCAGCCACAACAACCTGAGATGCAGAAACCACTTCGTATGATTAATAATTTTACCAAAAAAACTATTATTGATGGATCCAAACTTTAGCAAAAAAAAAAACTACTATTGATGGATATCATGTTTAATATGTTTGCTGACTACAGAAGGTGTTATCAATTTTTCCTTTTTTTCAGAGAACCATGTCCATAACTATACTTACACCAAAAAAAAAATGTCCATAACTATACAACTATATATTTATATTGTTACAACAACAACAAAAACGCACAATTATAATGTTTTATTTCAACAGCAGCTTTTCTCTTTTCAATGAGTCAGCATCGGCAAAACTATTCTAGCATTGTCTTGTCTACACACGTGTGAGTACGTAATCAAAATTCCTTTTTTTTTTGTCTTTTAAAGAAACCCAGGTGGATCCAATTTTGAGAAACAAAATATATGATTTGGATTTTTATAAATAGCCTATGGAAAATGTCTAAACACACTAGATCTTATGAGTACTTCAATTATTAAATTTTATAATATCGTCTAAAATATTTTTAAAAACCAATTTTGTTTTGCCAGCAATAATACCCATATTTTTGTAAATATTACACACAAAACCAAGATATAACTTTATAGTTAAAATATTACGCATCTACTTACACACAACAGGTACAGTTAAAACAAATAACAATGGTTTTAAATGGTGATGGGCGGTTAGAAAAATAGAACGTTATTATCAACTGGAATTTACAGCCTGTAAATTCGAACAATATAAATTTTGGCAAAAAAAAAAACATACAAATTTAAAATTTGGTGCGACAGTGAGTGGACTACGTGATAGCTACATTTATTTTGAGAATTAGTCAGATGATAAAAGCTTGAATCACTAGTGTAAATAAAAACAGTAAAAGCTTAATTTTCGTATAGTGCGTATCGTTGACGGAAAAATAGCAAGGTTTGAACAAATCATATGTAAAGTGTTTTTTTTGTAGGACTACAAGTAAACTGTTACTATTCCTTTGTAATGCTAGTAGTTAGTCATAAAAACTTATATAAGTGCTTGATATTTATTATTATCTGTTAGAGATATAAGTCAACTATATTGTTTGTTTATATGTGTGGATGCTCTTAAGCTTTGATCCATAGTGTATGCTCATGGGTCCAACTTCAGTGGACATAAGTATTTTATACGCATGCAGACAAATTTGAAAAATAAATACCTCTCATCAAATTTTCGTTTATTTAAACATAATTTTTTTTATAACTCAACTGAGGTAAAACTTCCAAAAGACTGTATAGTACATTATGTTATAAGTATACTTAAGCAAGTAGTGCGGTACAATTAGCTAGGGGTTTATCTAAATAAAAAAAGCCATTATGATTAATGAATATGTTTCCTGTGTAAGACATACTTTATCAAAGAAATCTAGGTTTACCTAGTGCTGTTTTGTAGTTACAACTAGACTTGGAACTATTATTAGTCTCGATCTTTCGTTATTCAAGACAACGTAATTATATGCAAGACAAAATCTGATAACTTAAGTTTTTTTTTCTTTTTCAAAAACTTAATTTAAGTTTTTTTTTTTGAAAGAACTGAATAAGTTTTTTTTTTTGTAAAGTACTGACATAAGTTTTTTGCGAAATATATATTTGTGATTCCATTTTTATCCTAAAATCAGTCAATGTTTTTGAGTATTCGAATTGTTAATAAAAAAAAAGTCAAAACTAACTTGGGCAATGGGAGTGAAGATGCTTCGACGTGGACGTTTGTTACGATAAAACATAGTGCCGGAGACTAAGCTAATGAGGCCCATCGTCATGGCTGCAGCAGAGACTCCAAATCCAACATCCATGCCCGAATGAGTTTGGACCCAAACGAGGAGAGTTAGCGCGATAAGCTCGCCCATGGAGAAGGCGAAATAGGCGGCATTAAAGTAAGATGAGAGCCTTTTAGATTGTCTAGGATGTGACTGAGAGAACTGGTCCGCACCGTGAGCTATCATGTTTGGTTTCACACAGCCACTTCCTAAAGCCACCAAGTAGAGTGCCATGAAGAAGAACGTTGCCTTGAAATCTTTTGCTTCTTCACATGAGCTTTGGTCTATTATTGGGTTACACTTTGGTGGCTTTAGTTGAGGTAAATGTGCTTGTACTGATAATAATATGAAACCCTGTGAAGACACGTGGCAATAAAGAGTCAAACACCAATTAATTAATAACTAGAATTATAAACTTTGGTCTTAAACATTGATATCATCAATTAAAGTTATCATTAAATTTTCTCTAATAAAAAAAAATTAAAAAGTCTCAGAATTAGAAATTTTATCTTGAACGTTTTTAACTTGCTTTTATCTTAAACATTAACTGATGATGTTAAATACTTTGTAGCGATGAGATATTCGTGAATAAATAATAAAATTGTGATATACGAGACTAAGTACACACCAAAAGCATGCATGGACGTGTACACGTAAATAGTTACGTCATTAAATAAATATATATATATATATGTATATATAATTAATAGGGGTCTCATATTTGTTTCGGAATGGAAGCCATGGAACTCATAGATCTATATATACTATTATGTAAATAATAGAAGGAGAGCATTGACATACAGAAAGCTCAACGAAGCCAAAGATGAGGATGGTCCAGAAGCTGCCGAGAAAGGCGTCAGAGAGGTAGCCCCCGAGGAGGCCGAAGATAAAGATTGTGCCGACAAAGTTGGTAACAATATTGGCCGCTTTAGACAAGGGGAAATGCATTTCGTTGATAACATATGTTATAAGGTTGTTCCCTACTGCTGCTATCCCCATTATCTCAAAGGCTTGAAGTCCTTAAAAACATAATTAAAATCACAAATCGATAAGCCATAGAATAATTGTGAAATCTTATATTGACCAAGGTCCATGGAATATAGAATTATGGTTAGTGGGACCATAAATTGGATAAGGATATGGCTTCTTAAGGACCAAGACACTATTATAATATGATCCATCACTGGTTACATACAAACAAATCTGTAATATTAGTACTAGAATGACCGCTTGCCGTCAAAAAAAAAAAAATCTGTAACACTAAATTAGTATTTGAGGAGAGAGAGAGAGAGAGAGAGAGAGAGAGAGAGAGAGAGAGAGAGAGAGAGAGAGAGAGAGAGAGAGAGAGAGAGAGAGAGAGTACCAAGAACAAAGAGAGCAGCTCTCATTCCACCATGCTTGTTAGGGTTGGAAGGTCTTCCTCTCCAATCAACACTTTCTTCTTCAGCCAGTTCCCAATTATTCATTTCATTACTAATCTCCTCTTGTTCCCATTTTTTACTTTGATTGTTTCCCTCTTCCATCTCTCACAAACCCCAGAGGATCAAAAGTTAGTCTCTCGATATCTATGCTTTGGTTGTGAGAGGGAGGAGAGATAAATTAACGATTGGTTATCAATCGGTTTATGTTTTAGTTTTCTTAAAGACCAATAGAGTTGGCTGATTGGCCCTTCAATTTATAATAGAGTAAAGATGAAGAGAGGGAGCCAAAGTCGTTGACTTTTTGGCCTTGTGTATTTAACCACGATTATAGTTTGAAATTCAACAATATATTTGTACTTATAAATACCCCACATCATCTTGTTAGCCACCTACTAATTCAACACATATTCAACTTTTATACTTTTTAATGGTTTTGTTTAATGATATTCAACAACATATCTTACCATCTTCATTTCATATACCTTTTTACTATATAACATTGTTAACTGAAATTAAATTAAAATAACTAAAAGTTTTGAAAATTCTTTTTCAAAAAAATAATTAATAGAATTTAAGTATTAAAATAGTTATTGAAATTAATCTATATCTATTGAGGATGTAAAATAACTAAGTTTAAATAAATAAAAGTAAATTTATTTATTTATTAAAGAATAATTAGTGGTAAGTAATAAAGATGTAACAAAAATAACAAAAAACTTTACAACAAATAATAACGAAACACATGGTGTTTGTGATTCCATGTTTTTTTATTTAACATGTAAATGAAAGAATTCAACTATGTTTACTTCACATCATTTTTTTTTTTTCAACATCCGTATAATTCAAATTCAACAGTTAAATAATTTATTTAATATATTCATTGTAGAGAGTTAAACATGTCCATTGTATGCAGTCTAGCACTAAGTTTTGATTCTAGGCAGAAACGAAAACGCCGTGTGTCTCTCAATTTGTCCCACACGCACTTTCTACTAAAGGTGTGAGATCTCTCTCCCACCACAAATTTTCCATTTTCATTTTAATGCTTAATTATGATAGATCAGTTGAATTTGGAATGTTATAAAGTATTAATAAATGTGTGTGTGTTTGCGAAAATGATGGGCATAACTGCATAAGGGATGGTTAAATACAAAAGATATTAGGTTTTATACTTTTTGATATTTACTTGTTGGTCATGTTACTTTCATTCACCTTTTCAGCGTATATATATGAAGAGTCAAAAGTTTATGTCATTTATATGACCTTCCATGATATACCTCACTATCGTGCATGTTTAAAGCATTTGGTTGTAATTTACTGGAATTTTTAAAGGGTCGTGTTGTATTAGTTGATAAGGGTTTGTGTCAATAATATTTGTATTACTTTTCTTTTTGTATTGCTTTTGTGTTGTGCTATCATACTCTGTTTCTCTTTTTACCGTCTCGTCACACTTTATTTAGGTCCAAATACATGACGCACATTATTAAACACTTTCTTGTGCGACAAACATCTTGAACCTCCGGAACAAAATTACTAATATTAAATTTAGCCCCAATCTATTAATTCATTTTTAGTTTAGGCCGGAGTGTTATTTACCTCTAGATTTGCCCCGCTACGCGGTTAAAAACATATGCATTTATGAAATATTATAATTGGTTGACTTGTAGATACAGTAACAACTGAATAATAAATAAACAATATAAACACATCATAAAGTTACAAACATCAAAAACCATATTATTATAAATAAATATAAAAACATTAGATTAGAATAATAAGTTATAAAAACTATATGCATAACATTCATTAAAGAAATATCTATCTAGATAATTTGGTTTAAAGATCATAATATTAATATAAATTATATAGTTAGTTAATATTGATTAGAAATCAAATATATTCATTTATTTCATAATTATTTATGATATAAATTTTTATTTTTAATTTGTTCTATATTTTGAGTTTTTAACAAGATTTGCTTTTATTACTTATAAAAATTAACTATCAAGAATTACAAATGGTCGATAAAAACAACTTTTGATATTAAGAGGTTAAAGCAGTACGAAACAAGACAATCATACTCTTTCTTGGCAATACTTTGTTCATACTCATGAAACCTGGAACGTGGATTGGGATTTCTTGGCAAATATTTTCAGACTGCCACTTTAGCTTTTCCTCAAGTTCCACATTCTACTCGAATTTCGTTACAAATATTATCCTCTTTCTAGCTCGCTCAATTAGTTAGTAAATGTGCGTACGTATTTAAAGTAGATAATGTGTATATTTATATAGACAAATAGATGCTTTTACAAGTTGACATGAAAAAAGTAGTTTTTGTGGAAATGAATTTTCCAAAAAGCTTAATTATGACTTAAAATAGCGACGTGCTGAACGAGGATTTGTCGTAGCATAAGACTAATGCAACTTTCTTGGGTGCTTGACGGTAGTGGTTGGTGATCAGAAGGTAAGATTTCATTGTCTTAAACACTACTTATAAAAAATCAAAAATAAAAGGTTTAAGAATTTATATAATTAAATTTGATATTAACAGATGTAAATGTCTCGTTTAAAAAAGCAGTAATTTGATACACACGTTATTTTGTTACAAGAAAATCAAACAATTACAAAAAAAAAAAATTTATAATGATGTCAAAAGAAAATTATAATAACATGTAAAAAAGTAGTGCGTAATTACTAGTTGAAAACTAGTATCAAATTTGAGTTTGATTTAGTTTACAAAAAAAAAAATTGAGTTTGGTTTTTTATCACATTTTCCGTAACAATTTCTGGTAGATTTACAAAAAGAAAAGCTATCAATAAATTTGTATCTGAATAAGCAATAACAATTTCAATTCAATTTTTTTCTTTAATTTTTGTAATTACTTATGACGGCCGCGGTTGAGTCGGCATGTGGGCACAAATTAGCCATATTGGTAGTGTTTAAAATATAGTAATCAATTTAGCGGATCTCATGTAAAAATAGCAAGCAAGTGGAAGCCGAGAAAAACTCTATAAGGCTCAAGTTGGTAAAATATGATACTATTAAGGACGTTTTTACTGGTAGTTTCGAAACAAATTTCTAACATTAAAATAAATATAAAATATTACTATAAAATAAGGAGGAAGAGAAAGAAAAAGCCAGACATTTCCAATGAAAAACTCGATTTAAAAGCTGAGATACTAAAACATTATCTGTTATTTTAAGAGTGAAATTATATTTTATTGCCTTTCTCAAAAAAAAAAGAAATTATATTTTATTACATTTTAATTATATAATAATATTATACTGTAGAAAAACTTATTACAGAACTGCACCACTAAAGATGCACTGATTTGATTATTTTATAAAAAATATATCAGTAACAAACATGGAAAATAAGGTTTGCTACGTTGGATCCAATAAACGTGAGTTACCGGATCCAAATATTACATTATATTTCAAATATACATTTTAATAGATACTATTTATGTATTTAAAACATTCATGTTTTAGGCATTTTATACATACTAAAAATTTTAAATGTACTTATAGTTATTATTTTAATGTTATATTACTTAATTAATGTTTTATTTGTTTTCAATAAAGTTCAACCATTCATATTTTTATACAATGATTTATATTTTATTTTAAATACAAAACAAAAGGTAAAACATCAGTCATTTAAATGCAGAGAAAGTATATACCACTAAAAATGTAGCTGTATCTATCTGCATTCAAAGAATTTTGCAAAAACATCAAGGATTACGAATTTATTTAGATTTGTTATACCACGATTATCGGACGACTTTTAAGAAGAATTCTTAACAAAAAAACAATAAAATATAGTGTGGGTTCCATAGAAAAACAAAAAACCGGTTACAAAGTAATGAATTAAAGATCGATTTTTGTACTGTTTGCAGACCCCACTAATACGTGGCGGCCCGAAATTGGTTCCCTTTTAATTTTTTTTTTTAAATCAGATTAAAAAAAAAAAAAAAAAATTAAGAAACCCCATCGATAAACATGCTCTTAGCGGGTCTTTTTAGGTAAAACAAAATGAGATCTTCTTCCGTTTCCTATCCATATCTGATCAACTACCAGTTAATTAGGTATTTGAGATTTCCTGTTTTAACTAAGCGGATGACAGTTAATGACATGGACTAGTCAGTGTTTATCTTATGCTGGTTGGTTGCCGCTCATAAGCTAGGTCATTATGATTATCAGTAGTTTCGTTGAGTCTCTCACAAACTATGATAATACTGTTTAATAAATGAATCTTTAAAAATGGTAATGAATTTGTTGTGTCAAAAAAAGAATATTTCATCTTTTATACTTCTACCTTGTTGTCAAAAAAAAAAAACTCTACCTTTTACCAAAATTTTCTTATATCTTTTAAATATTTCAGCATTTACTTAATATCCTTTCCGTTTTCTAATATATAACCTTTTAGAATTATACACATAGATTGAAAATCTTTAGATTTTTTACATTTTTAACAAAAATATCATTAACTATTTATCTAACTACAGTTCAACCAATAATAAAGTAAAAAATAATACTATATGTCATATAACATTCATTATTAATAATTTTTACATACAAAATTTAAAACTTTGTCTAATTTAAAAATATTTTTTTTCTCTAAAATGTCAAGTATTTAAACATGGAGGGATTCGATAAATATTAAAGCAGTAGACAAAATGAGACAGTAAAATTCACATACCTACATATAAAAAAGTTTCAATTTGTCGGTAATTCTTTAAAAAGAGATATTATTATCTAAAAGAATATTCCTTCTGTTTTAAAAGAGATTCACTTTAACATTTTTGTTATATAAAATGTGTCATTTTATCATTTTAATATAATTTTAAGGTTAATATTAATTACAAAAGTATTAATTTTATAAATAATTTTATTTATCAAAAATGTTATTGGTTGAATTGAATGATGCAATTAATAAGAACATTAATGCATTTCAATCATTTTTCAATCGGTGTAAAAATGTTAAAGTAATAATTTTTGCGAGGGAATATATTGTAGCCAAGTAGTTTAATGTCGTTTGAAATAATACCAGCAATTAATTACTTGGATTTAATACAAAAGGAATATCGTATGGTATCGGCAGATTAGGTGTTAAAGCCTGCTAGATTAATTTGAAGAGAAATGATTAGTTTTAAGGAAAATAAATTAAGAGTTGTCCTCGAAGAAAAAAAAAGTTAAATAGTACTCCCTCCGTTCGCTTATAAGTGTCGTTCCACAGATTTTTTTTTGTGTCAGAATATGTGACGTTTACAAAATTTCATGTAAAAATTGACAAGAAAAGACTTTTTTTACCCTTACAATTAATCACATCATTTCTAGTCAAAAAGTCCAAACTTTCAAACTGATGACTTTTTTGTTGTGTATTGTTACGAGACGTATATATATTTCCAAGCAATGAAAAAGTAATAACATTATATATTACATCTCCTTCTTCTTTTTTGTCACGAACAACATCTCTTTCTTTTCAACTTAAAATGGAGGACGATGAAAACAAAGAAAAAAATGAGTTGCCAGTTGGCAAAGTTTCATGCTTTCGTGTCAATCGTGATTTTGATTTGAATAAGTTGTTCTTTTTTGATGAAGGAGAGCTTCACCCTGACAGAGCAGTTGAAGAAGCCATACTTGAAATGTTAAAGATTTATTTTCCACATTCTTTTTAAATCCAAATAAGGTATTGTTGTATTGCAAGTTATTTTATCATAATAAAGATGTGAAATCTTCTTTCACGTTTCTATTTTTGTTCCATTGATTTAAAATTTAGATCACACGTCTTAAGATCTACTCTATTTTGATCACATAAACACAATATAAAACTCAATAATTATTAAACATAACTTATTTCAAGATAGCAAACTCACAAAAAAAAAAACAAAATGATAATAATAAGAAATCTGAAAAATAAATAAGTTCTAGCGATGAGTTCAACAATCTGAAAACTAAACTTGTGAAGATGCTAATGTAGTCATTACGCTTTGAACCAAGGAGACATCACAACTTATCTGAAGAGGAAGACGATTTTCTCTATCAAGTGTAGCTTTCTTCATGTGTGGGATCTTATATCTGTTGTCTCCTCCAGTTTTCATTGTCTCTTTCATGCAAGTTTGAAGGGTCAAAAAAATATAATTAACCTTTTCAGAAGAGTATCCTTCGAATGATTCTTCCACGGCAAGAACAAGATCTGCTACAGTTCTGGGACATGTCTGGTGTTGTAATGATTGGATTGCACTGAAAAATCCAAGATCTAAAATGTTTAGATCTGGTGAATTAGCTGGTTGATTCATCAAACATATATCAAACCCATTTTTGCAGGCAGCCTCCTTAAACTCTTTATCACCAGATTGGACATGTGTCTTAGCATTGTCTTGTTGGATGAAAATAGTCTTCCCCAGATCTTCAACTGGCCATGTTTCATGAATTACCGGAATGACTTTTTCAATCAAACACGCTCTTATGTCTTCTCTTTTCACAGAAGTTAATGCTTTTAGCTCTAGAGTTCCAGCAGCTCGGTTTTTGCTTCGCCTCTTAGCTGGCTGCATGGTAACGAAAGGAAAGATTCCTATTTTTCCAGAAAATGTTTCATTTCCTTCCTCGTCAAATCTCGGTCGAGCCATCGCCGCTAAGAACATAACCTTTTCAATATAGTTCTTACTTTGACATGTACGATGTGGTACCTCTTCATCAGGAACTAAATAATACTTCTCCATTTTCTTTGTCATATAAAACCACTTTTCGTCGATATGTACAATGTTGTACATATCAATGAATTTTGGTTCATGAATCAAAGAATCTTTTTCTAGCATGGAGAGACAAAACTTCAACCTAGCTCTTCTATTCTCATCCTTTATACTTGGTTTGATAGCGTTAGTGTGACGTCGAAGCGTACCTTCTTTGACACGTTTGTGCAATGTTGAAGTAGCAATACCCAAACCCATTGAGAGCGATCGAAGTGATGTTCTCTTGTGAAATGGAATAGCCATAACTTGATTCAAGTCAAGAGGAATTTTCTTGCGACCACAACGTCCTGTTTTTTTGTGGCATACATTAACTTCTTCGCCATTTGAAGTTTCTTTTGCTTGTTTCCAAATCCGCTGCACAGTTCGGATAGATACCAAAAACAATTCAGACACCAGTCGAGTAGTATTCGTTTTCAGTTTCCCATCATGGCTTCTCTCCAACAAAGCATTATAAATTGCCCATCTTTCTACGTTGGAGAGATTTTTCTTCTTGCCACTTGGAATCTCTATGTCATCATATATCTCTGCATATTAACGTAAGTAAAATAATTTATTAAAACAGAGAATCTGAAATATACTAACAACACATACACATAAGTTTATATTTTGAAATTCTACTAGAAACAAAACAACGATTGGAGTACAAGTTTTTATTTAAAAAATCAAACATAATCTATTTTTAAAAACGCATGTATATTAGAGAAACAAACAAAACCAGCAACTTTTGTTGACTTGTAGACTTTTAATTGTTATAAACATGACTATATGTAATTTTAGAACAAATCAACATAAAAATAAGGAAAACTCATACCTTGATCTGTTTCAGTAAAAAGATCGCTTGCATAGACGTGACTATTAACGAGTCCATCATCTTCTTCTTCGTTATCGAGATCGAGTGTTTCTACTTCATCTGTTGGTGTTTGATTTAGATCAAACAAAAACTCGTTTTCATGGTCTATGTATGGAAGATTCAAATCAAAGTTAGAATCCATGAGTGATTGTGATTCAATCGATTGTTTTTGTCAATATATAGCACAATCAATTTTTTAGTTTGGCTCCAATATCAGTTTAAAATTTTTAGTTTTGGCTCCATGCTTAAAATTTTTTTGGAGAATTTTAATTTTCTGCTTGTGCATTACTTCATTTTCAGTTCAACAGCACATGTATTAGACTAAAAAAGTTAATTAAGCATTTATAGGTTTTTGTATGTGAAACTGTTACGTTATTAATAGGTAACGACTAAGAAAAATTGGGATCAACATCTTTTTGACTGAATAATGGTTTGCTAGTAACAACGATGTGAAATAAATTACATTAAATACCAATGAAAAAGGTTAAAATAGACATTGCTTTATATTTCTTGATTGGTGTGAAATGCTATAGAACGACACTTATAAACGAACGGAGGGAGTAGTAGTTTTTAGTGTTTTTATGTTATCAATGAGATGTTTTGATAAACAAGACAGGGAAGCAAGTCAAAAAGATTGTCGGTATGAATTTAATAAAACCCACAAGACATCATATCAGTTTATCATGTTGGTTTCTAAACAGTAGTACATTGTTTTTCCATTTACTTTTAAAAAGGCTTTGCAGAGTTATTAACTAATCCTTAAACACAAAAGTCAAATGCAGCGTAAAAAGTCCTATCGAATTCTAATATTCCAGTTTAAGATACGTATTAATTATTTCAGTTGTCATTATAGATTCTTCAACTGTTTTGGTATATTAACACGTGCAATATAAGCAAACATTGTATACAACTTCGATTTATTTTTTAAATGTTTTGTTATTTTCTGAAAAAATTAATTTTTAAAAAATAACCATCTTATTTTATAGAAAATGCATCACATCAAATGTTATTCTCTAATTTTGTGGTGGTAGCAACACTTTTTTGGGACTTCACACACCGAGTTTTTCGCTGGTCAAACTTTCTCAAGATTTAACACGGAAACTAGATTTTGATCCGCACTTAAAAAGTACGGATTTTTTTAATATAAACAAAGTTGAATATGAATTAATATTTTAAAATGGCTATACGTTATTATGTTATAACGTCGTATTATATCGAAAAAACGAATATGTCAAAAACTATATAAATTATAAATGATTTTATTTAATTTTTCTGTATGTATATTCCTATGTAATTTTTTAGGCTTAACATATTATCCGGATCCCAAAAACCAAACCAAAATTAACTTGAATATACTGGGTTGATTCGGATCCGAGTCCAGAGTAAAATATTGGACATTTTTTGGATCTACGGATCTCGGTTCGAATATAGATCCTGCTCGAGATCCGACCAGGTACCAAATATACCTAAAATATTTTATGTATATTAGATATATTTGAATATTTCGAATATGTTTTCTGTATTACAAATATTTTTAAAGTTTTGAGTTTGGTTGTAGGTATAGTTTATGGTTTGGTACAAACTTAGAATGGTATATGTTGTTGTGATAGTTTTTGTAATTGGTTACATTTGAGATGTGCATGAGAGATTTTCAAATAGAAAAATATATGTATTTTCTCATAAAATTAGAATTGTGTAATTTGATTTGATGGCTAGCATCGGTTTGGTTGAAACTTAGAAGAATATATGTTAGTTTGGTAATATTTGCAATGTGTCAATTAATAGATGCATCATTAGCTCATGTAAGATGGTGTGGTATGAACAATGGAATTCATATATAGACCCATTTATAATTTGATTATACCACTTATGAATTTAAGACAATGAGGTATGTGAGATGGCGTAGAAATCTATATGTAAAATGCTATTGATAATTAATTAAATAACAGATACAAATTTATAATTAATTTGATTGATCAAAAAAATAGTTTATTAGATATCGAAATTGTAGGAGCAATATTAGGAAAGATTATATTTTATTGATACTGATATGTTTTCAGTGATTAAGGTAAATATTAAATACTAAATTTCTAGTGAATAGGTCTAATAATCTTGCATAGGTAGTTTTTTTAAAAATTATTTCCCTTTTAATAATATAGATTACTGGTTACCATGACCGTTGAGGAATTGGTTCAATGAACTAACCGAGAATCCTTCACGCGTCTCCATACTCATTTTCACCAAACCCTAAACACTAATTGGTTAATTTTTATTTTTTTAAATTTTTATATTCAATGTTTATTATTAATTGTGTTCAATTTTGTTTTCGTAAGTTTAATTTGTCAAACAACGGCATCAACAAATACCTTATAAAGATAGCGTACAAAATGATGAGCCGTGGTTATCCAACTTACAATGATATGCCTGAAGCAGATCATAACTTGCGTTTCTATCAGTATGCGGTAATTTTTATTATTATTTTATACTTTTTGATTTTTAACAATAATTTACTTTGTTTCTTTTAAGTAAGAATTCATATGGGATTTGCAGTTCACAAAGAAGGCGGAATCCATTATTACGCAAGGGATCAACATTCAAATCAACGAGTGGAAGCAGAAGTGGCTACATGAAAAAAAGCTGAAGTTAATGAACTCGACCATTTGGGAGGATTTGACGAAGTATTTGGAAATATTGGAAACAAAGACTCAATCAATAACCAACTGTGGTAACCGGTATAGAGAATATAATAATAAATGGATTTATGTTCACTAGTTTATCTTTCTGGAAATTTTAATTAGTAAGTTTTAGCTTTTTTTTAAAAAAATTATTTAATTACAATCTATTTAATCTTGGGAAATTGGCCTGTATAACCAAGAAAAAAGCATAATTTATTATCTACCCAATTTACCTAACGTTTCTATATACGGTGTTAGTTTTACATAATAATCATGTTTTGTCCCTTCAAGCAACAGGAGAAACCTGAAGAAAAAAAAAACAACTATTATTTGTAAAAAGTAAATCGTGGCCTAACTGCATTCACATCTTCCCTTTTACTTCTATTGGCAACATCGTAGAAGGTGATTAGCTCCAGCACAGATTTTCTCCACAACGTCGGATTCTAAGCGTTTATTTGAATTCTTCTCCATTATTTGCAAGGGCGTATTCTTCTCCGCATCTGAAATCGTCAGCAACCGGACGGCATTGAAGTCGCAGCGTCGCGTAGTAACCCCATGTGCCTTTTCCACTTCACATCGACGATTCTTTTCAAATCTCTTCAACTATGGTAAGTTTCTGGGGAGTTTTCTTTCGATTCTTTTCATCTGATGTTCTTTTACTTATCTTGGGCTATTGTCGGAACTACGATAATATAATTGATAAGTCTACAACCTTGTTGCGTTGCATGTCGGATTTGCTTCTCAGAGCCGAAGTTTGACAATTGATTTAGGTTGGGATTTCTCCGGTTATTCTTAGTCTTTGTTAAATTTGAATTGTGCTTTTTATCGGAGATATATAGTACATAATATAGTAATATAGCTTGTTGTATGGAATAGCATATGCAAAAACATAGGTTTGTCTTCATGTGGACATAGCATAGGATTTCAAAGACTATTCTATATGAAATGGAATATAATAAACGATCTTGTCAAACCATTCTATTTGAAACAGATTAAAAACTACTTTAACCTTCGTTGGATCGAGCTGCTCATGAGGACTTGGCGATGTTGGCTGCGTCACAATTTGGTCAAGTATTGCAAATAGGGGACCATACCTTCTCCACCACCCGTATTTGTATTATAGTGTCTACATTTCCCAATGTCTATTCCATATGTCTGAGGATGAATGAAATTACATGACTCCGTAATTCAAGAAGGGGGAGCTTAATTTATGAAAGATTTGAGTTGCAATGGATGAGGGTTTATATTTTCCTAACTTTGGGTTTAGTGTTTATTGTCAGGTGTTTTATTACCAATCCCCTATTAGCTATCTATTTTATGTAAATTAATGCTAGTTGTACTATGCAAATAGCAGCAAGTAACATAGAATGAATTATCATTTTTCCATTCAATCATTTACAAACTGACAAGAGTTTAATTTCTAAAGATTTGGGTGCAGTGGATGAGGGTTTATATTCCCCCAATTTGGGCTTAGTGTTCACTATCATGTCTTCACTTACCAATCCCCATTAGTTTTCTATGTTATGATGTCAATGCGTGATGTACTATGCAAATAATAGCAAATAACATAGTATGGTATATGGAATAGACCCCTCACGTAATAGCTTGTTGAGTTTAGGTTTGGAGGTGGGTAGGGGTTGAAGTTGGCTACACAAATGTATTAGTTCACGAGATTAGTCTCTATTCCATTTTAGATAGTATAGAATAGTAGTTGAAAAATTATACATTATTACTTTATTTTGTTTTTTAGAAAAAATATTGCAATTTTAATTAGATTTAACATTTGGATTTGGGTTTAGAGATTCAAATTTGGGGGTTTCGTATTTAGATGTGGGGGTTGGGTTTAAGGTTTATGGTTCTGTTTCATATGAAGGTATTCTATTTGTTTGTATCAGACACAATATTTTTATAAATGGAATAGAACATTACCTAGCACAGTTAACTTGTACATGGAATAAAGTGACTGAGATTATTAAATAGAATATAAGATATATTGGAAGGACTTATATCTTAAACCACACATTAATAATGTGCATAGAAGCATCGAGGGGATACATTTTAAAGTGACGTGATTTTCTCGTAGGCTTTCGAAGAAAAAAGTCGTTACGTCTGATTAGGTCATCTTATCCATGCGTCTTCTTCTTTGTCGGTGCAATGTCCATACTCTGCTGATCTAGAACTTCTGGAACAGCTCAATAACAAGGATGAACGGATTGAGTCATTGGAGAACCAAAATGCAATGATCCTAATACAGTTGGTGGAAAACCAGAAGGAAACCCAATCGATGATGTAGAAGTTGAGACAATGGTCCGAGGACGACTTCTAGATCTTTTTAATGTTCTGGTTTAGTTTTTTTATTTATTTTATTTATTAGCATTTTAATTAATTTTTTTGGTAATTTGTCGGGTTTCCCGGTGAATTCCCGACGATCCTTTCCCACGGTCAGAAATTTGTCGAGAAAACGTTCATCAAAAATTTGTCAGGATATCCCGACAAAATCCTCACAATTTTTTTCTGACAAAATAGATCTGACGAAAAAACTTTATTGGAAATTGGTCAAAAATAACTTTTTTGACATATTATCAGTTTTCTTGTAATTGAAAACCAACACAATATCCAATTAAAGATTAGAACTATATCAAAGAAGGTAAAAGAGGATCTGAATAGACCTTCCAACCAAAATCCAAGGTGGTAGAAACCTCAAAGTCCACGCATCACAAAACCGGTATTTAGGCCTGAGACTTATTATCCGAGATCCAGATTCGATCTGAGATTCGATCCGAGATCCGATCCGGATCCGCCTTGAAAATCCGGATACCTCGAAATACCCCGAATACCTGATCCGTTCCCCCTACCAGTACTTACATCAGCTCCAATCCTATTGTAACACAAATAAACTCAAAACTGGATCTTTAAGAGAACCAGTTGAAATATTTGGTTTCACACCAAAACAGATAGTAAAACCACCAGAATCCGACACAGACCAAAACCAAAGATTTTACTAAAAGAGCTTTCATCGTCTCCACCGAAGCTGAGAGAGGAGCCATTGGTAGACACCGGAACCAACGAGAAAATTGATCTTGTGTTGGGAGTAAAACTGTGTCCCTCCAAAATCTTTCATAGCAAAACCGCTTAAAAGCTAAACAGAACCAACGAGACTGGCTAGCACTACAACACCATCTTCACACCAAACTAAGCAATATATTATAACTGAAACTAAGCAATATATTATATATCTACAATGGAATCGAAAATAAAAGCGAATTGGATTGGCGTGGTGCTAACGGAGCCACCACGGACTGGTCACCGGAAGATTCAGAGATGAAGGTGGGAGGATAAGTTAAGTGAAAGCCGAAAGGATGGTGAATGAACAAAATACACAGTTAAAAAATTGTTCTTCCATCTCCAAATGGTATTATATTTAAAATAGTGATATGTCTTGTGTTAAAATAGAAGTAGAAAACGTAGGTAATTGATATGAGTAATTGATCTTGTTGGAACAGTTACCCGGTTCATCACTGTTTTGATTTTTCTTTTATAGACCGTCAATCAACCTAAACATAAGTAACCAATTCTGATTAGTGATTATCAGTTATCTTAACTGATCGATTAATCACTAGTTGAAGAAGAAAATGATAGTTTCCTTAAAAATATGTCTTCAAGAATTCGTTTTAACCATTTTTATATCTGCAAAGTACACAACGAAATTAAAGAACACAAACCTTAGAGAAGAGTAGTTTACACATTCATATAATCACTTGCAACTAAGCTTTGGACTTAACAAAATTATGCTATCCTAAATTCAAAATTTATTGGTAAATTTGTCAAATCTGGAAGATAATATAACCTGTATTATAAATGTTCTGTCAAAATCTAGAAGACAATATAACTTAAAAAATATATAAAATATAGTATTGGATCTATTGTACACGTGGCAATCAAAGTTTGGTTAGTCGGCTGTAAACTAGGAAATGGTGGAAGAAAAACATTTCAAGTTTCAAATGCATGCATCTGAACAGAGCAGGAACAAATAGAAGATGATGAAAAGAGATCGTGTGAGTTTGAAAATATGTATCACAAGTACACGGAAAAGAAAGCAATGGCGCATGTTAAAATGGTCACAATTTTTTTTCTTAAATTCATAGTGGATAAATTTTACATATTTCTTAGGTCAATCTTTCATTCTATTTACTTTCCCATCAACCAATTTATTTTTTTTTGAAATAATTTTGTTTATAAGTTAGTCACGTCCAAAATTTTGTCCTTACCTAATGGAGATTGCTCTAGTACCCAATTTCGAATACATTTAAATGGGAGTTGGATCTTTAGTTCCTTTTTTGTCAACTTTCTTTCATTGAAATGAAAGACCTTATAGGCTATTACAAGGTGAAGACTTAGAAAAACCCAATCCCATTACATTTTACAATTTGAGGTTGGACCTTTAGTTCGATTTTCGTTTGGATGGTGCTCTTTAATTACCGGAGAATACGTACGTTTACATTAGGTCCAGAACTTTTTATCAACTTTCTTTTTCTTTAAGAAAAAAGCTTTCTTTTTTGGTACACTTTTTATCAAATTTAATACCAGAAAAATGTGTAGCTGGAAAAAGAGTTTAATGTTAATATATAAAAATGTTTCAAATGAAGCAGTTCAATTGGTTTGGTTTCCGTTCTGTTAAAACTTAAAAATCAATTTAAAACACAAAAAAAATTAATTTGATTCGGGTCATCCTAATGATATTGAATCATGGGGAAGATTGTATCACCCATATTTATAATTAATGTTCTGATTTATTAGGCGGAAATCAAATTAGATTCTGATTCGTGCGTGTAAAATGTGTGATAATTTTAATAATATAATTTTATTTAAATTTTGTAAATTATTAATTTGACTTATTAAAAAAAATTATATTTTTTATAAAAAATACCTAATAAAAATTCTATTTAAAATTTCGTAATTTAATTATTAAAAATTAGATGAAATAATTTATGATAATTTTTTAGTTTCATTGCATGTAAATAAGTTCAGATTTGAGTTAAGTTTGTTAAATAAAGTGCAAGCGTTAATTTTAGATGTTAATTTTGTCATATTTTAGATTTATAAAATAACTTTTATACAAATTTCTACAAAAAGATTATACTTATTTTATTAAGTAACTCATACTATAACGCCATTGCATAATTTACTTTTGATAAAGTAATCATTGTAAGTTTAATATATATTCTGTTGATTTATAATATTTTTTATATTATGGAACATAATAATAAAATATAATAAGTCATTTATTTGTTGTCTTCGCATTTGTTTTAGTTTATTTTAAAATATTAAAACTGGAATATAGCAATACATTTTTTTAACACATCTCACATTGGTGACATTTTTTCATAACTTTTAATATAAATAAGTTTTTTTTTGTTAAAACTGTTCCGTTTTTATTAATATATTGCATGATTGATTAAATAATCTGTAAAAATATATTATCGTAAAAATATCATTTGTAACACGTTCCACTGTATAATAAAATAATATAAATATTTGTTAATTTAAAATATTTTATTTATCAGTAAATATATGTTTATCTGATTTTTAATAACAAAATTTTCAAGTTGTTTTTATAAACAACAATTAATCATTATCTATTTAATATTTAATTTTAAATTAATTTTATAAATTAAAATATCTTATAAAATCTAGGAATTTTGTTATTTTACATGGATATATTATTTTATTTACTTTAATATATTAAGTTATTTAACAATATTTATTATTTAATGTAACATTTAATAATACTATAAATTTATAAATATAATAGAATAAATTTTATATTGTGAATAAGTCAAAACTAAATTTATATTTTCCTTTATAGGTCTAATAAATGCAAAACAACAAACTAATTATGTTGGTATACATTTGAATGATAGAAATCTTATTTTCATAATTATATATAAGATATCACATAGGTATGATGAAAGACATTTTTGATCGTGATAATATTTATTGTGGTGTATAATCATATGTCTGCTGCTTATTATGAATTTAGATTATTTTAGCGTAATATTTTTTAAAAAATAAAATGAGGAATATAAATCTGTTTATAATTATTTTTATTGATCAAAAAATTTAGAAGCAAGAGTATCGTATCTGATTTTTGTGCTGAATATAAGAGTTTTCTAATGCAGTTAATATGTGGCTAGCGGACTAAAAATGATAAAGATCTTGCCATTAAAGAAAGAAAAAATATATTTAATAAAAAAAACTTAAAATGATTTAACTATAAAAATCATTCATAAAAAATGCATTGTATTTCAGTTTTAATAGATTACTAGATTTTTGATCTGCGTCTTGAAAAAGCAGAATTTTTTCTTTTGTAAGTTTTTAAAAATTACTATAAAATGTGATTTCTGAAGAAGCATAAGACCTTGATTTGCAGAAATAATAATAAAATAGTAGCAGTATGCTGTAGAACAAAATGCTACACAAATTGTATTATCTCATTTATATATTTAATAAAATGACTAGTAGAACCGTAAATGATTCACATATAAAATTATCATAAAATTAATATATAGTATATAATTTAATTATTTTTAACTAATATAGATATATTTATATTTCCACTATCTAAATATAAATTATTCTATGTTTTTGATATTAAAAATAATGAATTGTATATAATTATATAAATTAAATTATATTTAAATGTGAAATATTATTATTTTAAATCTATTTTAATTAAAAATTTAATTTTTAAAAATTATAAATGTACTTATTAGATATAAGAATAATTTTTGATATTACTAAATAAAATAAAATAAAATAATTATATGTAATTATTTTTTAAATTTTATATATTTTATATGAAAAGGCTCTACTAAAAGTGAATATATTTGGAGAGCATTAACATCTTGTAAAAAAAATTTCTAAATGCTTTTCTACAAGCTATTAATTGGATAATAAGGAAATTGAACAAGATCGTACAAAGAACCAACTGGATACCGGAATATTAAAAATACAATAAAAAATTTATTTTTAATTTTATAAATTATAAATTATACTAAACCCCGAATTACCTGAGTATTTTTTAGGTTTGTGTTTTTTACTTTAAATCGAAACTCTTTATAATTCAGTTGTGTTTCATGTTTCTTAAAAAGTAGAAACCGACCTGAACTCGATATTATCTGAACACATCCGATTCAAAAATGTTCGGTTCCTAAATGAGTGCTAAACACCCCAACCCGAGTGACCCAAAACCTGAAAAGATCTGACCGACTAGAACCTTAAACCTGAATACCCAGCAGTAAGCATAATAGTTATTTCTTTTGGTGATTATTATTGTTATATAAACTTAATTGTATATAGCTTTTTTGTTAATTAAAATTTACATATCTTATATTGCTGTACTTGATAACAATAAATATCTTGGCAAAATCAATTGTTTCGAAATGTTAGATTCTTCTATACACTACAAGAAAAGTGATTAAGATATCATAAGAAGATAGCGTTTTGTAAGAGAATGCTATCTTTGACCGAATTCTTACTTTAAGATATCGTTTTATAATATACACACCATATTTTATTTTTCGGACTCTAAGTTGTCTAACATTTTCTTAAAGAAGCTTTTTATATAGCTTTTGTAATCTTGAAAAGCTATGTATAGTTTACCTTGATCTTGCAAATAATAAAATTTGTTGATTTGTTATTTACCTTAACAATACTGAGTATTTAAATTTTTAAAGCGGATACGAGTCAAATACCCGAATTTAAGCTGAATAAACGAATAACGATGACCAGCCCTAACCGTAAGAACTAATGCTTTTTACTATGCTCCATAGAAAAGGTAATCTGATTATTTTAAATTTTTTATGACATATATATATTGGATTTTTGCTGAAAATGGAGGATGGTCTAAATCGATATATGTTGGCTATAAAGCCGAAATTCTCTCCCCCATGACTGGCTAAAAATCGCTCGTAACTTTGGACATAAATTCTTCAAAAGCAATTATAATGATGCGACCTCGTAGCTAAGCCAATCTTTTCATATGAGTGCCCTCTTAGAAAAAAAAATCATCTGAAACATTTGTTCCGGAATATACCTATGAATATATCTATGAGGAAAGAACTTTTCTATACCAATGCTAATGTATATGATGGGATATATCTAAGGAATATTTACAAATAATCTATTTTCTTAAATCTAATGGAATCCTGTACGTAATTCACGAGTTTTTTTTTTGTCAACAATTCACGAGTTTAAGACGTAGTTCGCACACACGTTAGAGACTTTGGAGTTATTCACACGAGCATAGTGTCGTTTTATTAAACGCTTGCATACTGTATATGTATACTATATTTTATTGTAAGTGTCATTTTAAAATTTTAATTTTGTTTCCAAAAATGTTATGCTGTGCGTTTTAAAGCATTTCTTTTACAAAAGAAAATGCATGCTTTTATTATTATAAAATTTCCTCTTCTGGTCTTCAAATTGACAAATTCTATAAAAGAATTCAAGGACTTGTTTTATCAGCCAGAATTAGAAAAGTATTGTTTTCATGGTGTGACATGTAAGGGGGCCAAAGCTCCTTCTTTTTTAAGTGGGAAAAGCTAAAAGTTAAAATGGAGATTGGAAACATTGCTATTGATATATAAAATTCAAAGGTACACTTAAATTATTAAACTAAAAATAATATAGTTAAATAACATAACAATAATTTTTTAATAAATCATAAATAAAACTTAAGTAGTTATATACATAAAATAACAAAAATTCATAAAATTAACGATTATAGTTTTTAAGGGGTTATCTTATCAAACATGCAAAATATTTCATTGAGTAAGAGACATGTTAATGAACAAGTTAACTCATTCAATTATAAAAATAAAATAAAAACGAACTTTGACTAGTTCAAAACGGATTAAGAAGATAAATTAGCTCACTGTAATTTTATGATATTAAAGTAAAAATAAAACTAATGTGAGACAGGTGAAACAGATATATTAACTCACCTAATAAAATCAAGTCAACTACATCGTGTATATAAACTTAAATATAATTTGCAAAAATTAATATACTCATTATATAGAAAAATTAAAATTTCTGTTTTAGAAATATTTTACAACTAAAATAGTCCAGTGTTTTCAAAACACAGATAAAATCTAGTTTACTGGTAAAATTTAATGTTGATATGTTTGAAGTCAAAAATTTGTTTTCGAAAATGGTTTACTATGTACTAGATAAAATTAACAAAAAATAACAGCCTATCTCAGACAAAGTTGTTTGGTCTGTAACATTCCTGAATAGCTCAAAAAATGCAAAGAACTCATAGTAAACCAAGTGAAAAGAGAAGGGAACTTAGATCGTTGATGACAAAAATGAGGGTCGCCCTCGTAAGGAGAAGAACATCTCAATCTACCCGTTCTAGAGGATATCACCAGATCATTTGACCTTCACCAGTAATTTTCCTCACTGAAATGTAGAACCAAAACTGCAGCATCTGCGAATAAAGAATATGATTAAAGTGTCGAAGACTTGTAATGCAGTTTGGGATAGTAGAGTCAGTAAGCTTCATCCGTACGTGAACAAAAAAAAGTCAATAAGCTTCATTAGTGAATTAAAAAAAGTCAATAAGCTTCATTAAGGAGTCCTCCGATTTGATTTTCCATCGATGAAACCTATTATTTCGTTAGTCAACCGAGTATAGATTGTTCATTTACAAGCGAGAAGTAACCGTTGCTTAGGAGCCTTGGACCCTGAAAGATTCTGCATTGTGTTGAGACCCTGAAAGATTCTACGTAAAACATCGATCATCTAGAAACGGATAAATAAGTTTATTGTCACATACAAATCAAAAGTTTTATAAATAAAGAAAAACACAATCCTAAATGGTGACTTAGGGAACTAATGGGAACAATGAATTCCTATTCATTCTTTAATATTGACACCACTTTAAAGGAATATTTGTTACATATAACTTTTTGCCATTCTTTTAATTTTAAGGAACTATAAAACAAAGAAAAATTCTTATAAAAATTGGCAAGGAACAAAAGTAATAACTATATTCCTTTTCATTCCATTAATTTTGTATCTACTCATTCTTCGTCTCTTCATTCTTATTATCATTTTGATGGTCAGTGAGAGCCAAATAATCAAAAGTGTGTCATAGTAAGTATTAGTTTTGTTAGCGTAGTGGTTTACAAACCTAAGACGATACCAAACCTAACCGAAGACCAATCAAACCAAGTCAAGTAGGTGAAAATAGCAAACCATACGTCGAAAGCAGAAGATCCGAACTTACTTTGACTCCTCACTTGAAAAGGTGGGTATGATAAAATCCACACAAGGTGGACATTTTATAATGGACGCTAGATTCTTGGGATTTCGAGTTGAAAAGAAGTGAACCATGCTTATGAACAAAGTTGAATAGATAATTAATTTCAACAATGAATATTCTGACCCCAACCCAAATCGATATGAAGATTTTTTTTTATGATTGGACCCATCGTGAACCTTTTAAAATTTAAATATTTTGATTGTGGTTTACGTGAATTCGATTGATCTTGGAATTTTAGGGTAACTGAGAGCATCATTAACTGAAACTAACAAAAAGTATCTCAGCACTCATGCAATAAGGCGATGATTATTGGGGGTATTGAAGCAGTTTATCAGGTTTAATATAATGATTTTAAAAAAATGAAATTAAAAAAATAATATATATATATATATATATATATATGATGAAATTTAATGAAAAGAGAAAAAAGAGTGAGTAAATGTATGAGATATGCTTTTCCATCTCCAAACCTTTAGTTAAACTCATCAGTTGTAAAATAAAACTGGTTATGATGGTTTTTATTAAGCTTTTTATAAACTGGTACATGTACCTCATTGAACTCATCAGTTGTAAAATAAAACTTCATCTACTTATTATAGTTTATATACTTTTAATAAAACCATTAAATATATATATATATATATATATATATATACACTACAAGAAAACACGCCGATTTCCGACGGAGGTTCCGACGGAAGCAAAGGTCGTCGGAAATTTGTGACGGATTTCCGACCAATTTCCGACGAAACAGAAAATATTGCAGTCGTCGGAATTCCGTCGGAATATTCCGACGGATTTCCGACAAAACGGGGTTCGTCGGAATATTCCGACGACTTTCAGACGATATTCCGATAAAAAATATAACCGTTAGGGTCGTCGGTATTCCGTCGAAATATTCCGACGAAATTCCGACGAACCTTGTGACCGTTTTTTATAGCCGTTTGAGATTGGAAAATACCGACGGAATTCCGACGGTCAACATTATGTCCGTCGGAATTCCGTCAGAAAGTCGTCGGAAAGCCGTAAGCAATTTCCTATAAAAGCAATCCCTCCTCATTCAACTCATTCACTCCTCATTCTCTCCTCATTCTCTTTAATCATAACAATTCCGTAATAATCATGTCTTCAAGAGCTTATTATCGTTCGTGGATGGATAAACCTCATTTGGATCCCAACACCAATTTGCTTACGGATGAATACTTTCAAGGGATTGGAGAATTCATGAGGCTTGTTCAACAGCAACCGGATGCAAAAAGTGGTATGTTAAGATGTCCCTGCTCTACTTGCAATAATAATAAGGTTATAAAAGAATTTGATGTTTGGACTCATTTGTATATGAAAGGGTTTTCACGTAATTATAAAGTTTGGTACCTTCATGGAGAAACTGGTTATGAATATGGTAGTACTAGCGAACCTCAGCCTGTTAGCGAACCTCAGCCTGATATTAGGTTAGAAGAATCTAGAATGGATATAGATTATGGTGTAGGTACTTAGCAGATGGTACATGATCATTATAGAGGGGAAGAACCAAATCCCGAATCTAGGAGATTTTTTGACATGTTGGATGCAGGAAAACAGCCTTTGTATCCAAATTGTAGAGATGGTCATTCAGTCTTATCATTTGCAACAAGATTAATGGGTATTAAGACAGACTATAATTTGGCTGAAGAATGTATGGATGCGATTACTGATTTTGTCAAAGGTATTCTACCTGAGGATAATCTTGCACCGGGTTCATACTACGAGGTTCAGAAACTTGTTGCCGGTCTTCAACTACCGTACGAAGTGATAGATGTATGTATTGACAACTGCATGATCTACTGGAAAGAGGATGAGACACGAAATGTATGCAGATTTTGTGGTAAACCTCGTTATCAGGAGACGAGGGGAAGAGTTCCGATCCCGTTCAAAAGAATGTGGTATTTGCCTTTGACGGAAAGATTGAAGAGGTTGTATCAGTGTGAGCGCACAGCAAAAGCAATGAGGTGGCATGCAGAGCATTCCACAAATGGTGAGATTAGACATCCTTCAGATGCGAAGGCTTGGAAACATTTCCAGTCAACATATCCAGAATTTGCGGAAGAGAGAAGAAATGTTTATCTTGGATTATCTACTGATGGTTTCAGCCCATTTGGAAAGCATGGAAGACAGTATTCTCTATGGCCAGTTATTGTGACACCGTACAACTTACCGCCGAGCTTGTGCATGCGACGAGAGTTTTTGTTCCTCTCAATTCTCGTCCCCGGGCCCGATCATCCTAGAAGATCACTAGATGTGTTTCTTCAACCACTGATATATGAGTTGCAACAACTATGGGCACATGGTTTTGAGACATACGATGTTTCGTGCAAAGAAAACTTTCAGATGCGGGCAGTACTTATGTGGACAATAAGTGACTTTCCAGCATATGGTATGTTATCTGGATGGACAACACATGGGAGGCTATCATGTCCATATTGTCAAGATGACACAGATGCTTTCCAACTAAAGAACGGAAGGAAAACGTGTTGGTTTGACTGCCACAGACGATTTCTACCACCTGATCATCCATACCGCAGGAGTAAGACTTCGTTTAGGAAGAACAAGCAGGTGTTTGATGGTCCACCTGAGGAAGTTAGTGGGAAAGATTTGTTGAAACAGTTTAGGGATTTTGGTGCAGAAAGGACGGCAGATGTAGGTGGACATGAAAACATTCGAGTTAATGCGGTTGGAGAGCTACATAACTGGCACAAAAAGAGTATTTTCTGGGATCTGCCATATTGGAAGAGTCATCTATTGCGGCATAATTTAGATGTCATGCATATTGAGAAGAACTTCTTCGACAATCTGATGAACACAGTCCTTAACATCCAAGGTAAAACAAAGGATAATTTGAAGTCAAGGTTGGATTTAGTCGATATCTGTGATCGTTCTGAACTTCATGTTGATGAGAACGGTACGGCCCCTTTTCCCATTTATCGGTTGGATGGTGCGGGCAAAGAAGAGTTCTTTGATTGGATTACAGATAAAGTAAAATTTCCTGACGGATATGCATCAAATTTGGGGAACTGCGTCGATAGAAGCGAAGAAAAGTTTACTGGATTGAAGAGTCATGATTGTCATGTAATTATGCAACGCCTCCTTCCGTTTGCTTTTTCAGCATTATTGCCACGTAATGTTCATGAAGCAATTGCAGGTATCTTATATTTTTATAATTTAATTTATTTTTATATTTAACAATTATGCTTATATAAACTTAATACTTATGAAAATTTTGTCTTTTATCTATGTAGGGATAAGTGTTTTCTTTCGCGACTTGTGCAGCAGAGTATTGACTGAAGAGGGTATTGATAATTTGAAGAGAAAAGCACCAGTCAGCATGTGCAACCTCGAGAAGATATTCCCTCCATCATTCTTTGATGTAATGGAACATCTTGCTATTCATCTCGCAAGAGAATTGGAACTTGGTGGTCCTGTGCAGTACAGATGGATGTATATTTTTGAGCGTTATATGTATCATCTAAAGAAGATGGTCAAAAATCAAAGCAGGGTGGAAGGATCTATAGTGGCACAGGTGATCAATGAAAAAAACTGCAATCTTTGCTGAAAATTATTTTCCACCAGAAGTGCATACAAAACACCGAAGACCTGCTCGGCATGATGACAGAGGGGAGAGAGCAACATATCATGTTACTGTCCCAAGCATGTTCACGGAAATAGGACGACTTAGTGGAAAATTCACGAAGCGGAGACTTACGGACACTGAGCACGCTCATTTGCAAACATATTTGCTCACCAACTGTGAAGATGTTCTACAATATGAGAGGTAAAAATATTTATTCGTTTACATTGTTAGATTATAATATTCAATAAATTTATTTCATATTGATAATTTTTTTGTATATAGTGTATATATGGCGGAGTTGCGTATGACTCACAGGCATAACGGATTTGCTGCGTGGCTTCGTAGTTATGTAAGTCATATATCATTTAATATAAACTAATTAACTTTTCACTCATATATATATGTTTAATTCTAATTTACAGGTGAATGATGGTTTGGCCAGAGGTTTTGTGTTCGATGATTGGATACGCGAATTTGTGCAGGGACCAAACTATGTGGTCAAATCATATCCAAAATTTTGTATGCGAGGATATGCATTCACAAGAAAAGGTCATTCTAAGACAACATATGATGCTGGTGTTTCATCTTCTTCCGGTGACGATGTCTACTACGGCAACATAAAAGAAATATTGGAAATTCAATTTCCTGGAATGGTTGGCTTGCGTTGTGTAGTATTCTATTGTGATTGGTATGACACCACCCCAGATAGAGGAGTGAAGATTGATGCGTTTGGTGTTACATCGGTTCATTCGCGGCGGAAACTTCAATATTATGATCCCTTCATTCTTGGTTCGCAAGCTGATCAGGTATGATATCTATTCATAATATAACTAATTAATGTTATATATATATATTTTTTTACGTACTAAAATTTGCATAATTATAATTGATATGTATAGGTGTGCTACATCAGTTACCCTCGGGTGACGTACAGAGACGATCCATGGGTCACTGTAACGCAAATCAACCCAAGAGGACGAGTCGATGGAACTGTTGATGATGATGAACCAATGCAACCAGAGTCTACCAGCAACGCCCAGCCAGTTGAAGATTTGGCAGAAGTTGAACTCGTTGAGAATTTATCTGAGTTTGGACTTGATGCAGTTGTACATTTGGAGCCAGAAGCTGAAGTTGGGGAGTTTGATGAAGACTCAGAAGATTCTGATTAGTTTTTTTTTTTTTTTTTTTTCTTGTCCGTCGGAATTCTCTCACAAACTTCTGACGACATACCGACGACATAAGGTTTCAATGAAGTTTCGTAAGGTCGTCGGTAATTCGTCGGAAAAAACCGACGACATTCTGACGAACTTGGAAGGTTCGTCGGAATGTCGTCGGTTTTTTCCGACGAATTACCGACGACATATATTTCTAAAAAATATCAAACATCAAAATCTATAAATTTAGATATTAGATCATAAAAAATAACACATAATTAGTGTTTAGTATAATATTAGATCATAACCGTTCAAATATAACAACTCATTAAAATATTTATGTATGCATATCATTGTTTTCATAACATCTCATCTTAACATTCATATATTTATACAATCATATTCATATAATCTTACACTACAAAAATGTTTTTGTATAAAAAATGTGGTATGAAAACATTTTTTTGTTAAATCTTTATGCAAATACTATATATATTATCAAATATTTGGATTTTGCATTTAGAAATTTGTAATCAACCCCTAAACACTAAATCGTCGGAATTCCGTCACAATATTCCGTCAATATTCCGTCGGAAATTTCTGACGGACCCGTGTTCCGTCGGAATATCTAATTTACCCGGGAAAACCAAACCGCTTGAAATTTTTCGCAAACCGCTATTCGGTTTATATTTATAGATTCCGACGGAATAGTGACGAACCCAGTTCGTCGGAATCTATAAATTAAGTATAACCCCTTCTTCTTCGTGGTATCCGCCGTTCTCTCTCTCTCTCTCGTTTCTCTCCGCCGTTCTCTCTCTCTCTCACCGCCTCACTCTCTCGTTTCTCTCTCTCTCTCACCGGCGAGCATCTATCCCCTCCCTCTCTCTCACCGCCTCTCTCTCACGGCCGCCCCTCTCTCACCGCGCCTCTCTCTCACCGGCCCTCTCTCTCACCGCCCCTCTCTCTCACCGTCGACCTTCTCTCACCGCCCCTCTCTCTCTCCTTTCCAAATCATGTAAGATTCAACCTCCTCCTTGTTCTATCTCAATTTTCTAGGGTTTTGGAAGTTAGATCTATGATTTTAGGTTGATTTGGATAGTTTAGGATGAATAAGTTAGGATTATTGTTTGGGTTTTGTGTTTTGGTTGAAATTCAAAACGTTTTTCAAGTTTTAAAACGATTTTTGATTTTTAAAACGTTTTTATGAATTTTGTAAACGTTTATATGAATTTTAAAAACGTTTTGATGATTTTTAAAAACGTTTTTATGATTTTTAAAAACGTTTTTTATTTTTAAAAACGTTTTTATGATTTTTATAAACGTTTTTTGATTTTTAAAAACGTTTTTATGATTTTTCAAAACGTTTTAAAACGTTTTTTGATTTTTAAAAACATTTTTTGATTTTTAAAAAAGTTTCTAAGAATTTTAAAACGTTTTGATGATTTTTAAAAACGTTTTTATGATTTTTCAAACGTTTTTTGATTTTTAAAAACATTTTTTGATTTTTAAAAACGTTTCTATAAATTATGTATAATAAAACGTTTTTATTTTTTTTTAGGTCGGACGATGTCCCCCGCGCCCCTACTCGTTTGCGACGGAGTTCCGGGAGCAGTTCCCGTGTATCCCGTGGATCGGTATCGTCCCAGGAACAAAACTCCGTACCTGCCTATATTCCCGCTCCAGCTCCCGTTCCCGTTCCACCTCCCGCTCCAGCTCCCGCTGCTCCTCCCGCTGGAGTCATGCCAGTTGAACTATTGGTTCAACAACCAGGTCGAGAGCATCTCCCGGTTCTCCAACAATACCCACGACGAGGACAAAGCACTTGGTTAGTATTTTTTTTATTTGTAGTACTATGTTTTTTTTCCATTAATTATCTTGCTAACTTGTAGTTTTTTAAAAGGTTCACCAAGTCGAGGAATGGCATTAGCAGATGCATCAACCAGATGATGTATTCCATGCTCCATTATGGATATCCGAAGTGGAGTGTGATCCCTCAGGACGAACGAGAGTTGTGGTTTCGTCAGTTTGCAGTATAGTAATTCTTCAATTTTTTTTAAAAGTATTTACATTTTTTTAAAAATATCTACTTATTAAATGTTATGTTTTTGTAGCAAGAGTTCAACTGGCATCCCGATCTTACGGAAACAGTCCGTAAGAAATTCAACGAGAAGGCCATGGACTCTTATACGAAGCAGATTAACGCGTGGAAGACAGTTTGGCAGAAGAACAAGAGGCCATGGTACCTCAACGGGACGGTGTGGGACCAGCTGATAGCTCATTGGGAGAAGGAGGAAACTGCCGAGACGTCTACTAGGAACTCCAAGAACCGGAGGAGCGATCGTGGCGGGAAAGGTATGTATGTGCATAACCTCGGCGCCTGCTCCATGTCTACTAAGGAGGATGATCTTGTAAGTTTTTTTTTAATTATTTATCTTTATATTTATTTAAATAAATATTTATATATTCTTGGCTAATTAATATTGGTGGTTTTTCAGGTCGAAGCAAATGACGGTAATCCCGTTGATTGTCTCCAACTCATTAAGGCGGCTCACACTAACAAGAAGACGGGCCAGATTCAGGACGCCGTGATCAGAGAAGTCGTTGATTTGGTGCAAACTGAAATGGTTTCTCAATCTGATGACGGCGGCGATTCTACGGGAGCTTCAACAAACCTGTCCCAAATGCAAATAAATGAGATGGTCGAAAAGGTAATTTTCTAATTCAAAATTTTTTATTATAATGTCATTAGTAATTTTACTATTTACTAACTTTAAATATTTTGTATGCGGTTCCTAAAAGGAAAGGAGGCCGTTTAGTTGGGTTGGCCCGCCGTGCTTCTTCATATCCGACATCTTCTTCGCAAGCTCCGTATGCCGATCCCATGATCATCGAGGAGCTACATGACAAAGATGAACGGATTGGGGTATTGGAGGAGCAAAACTCCACTATCATTTCTGAGAATGCCACTATCCGTTCGGAGAATGCCACAATCCTTGCCGAGCTCGCAACTCAAAAGAAGTTCAACGAGGAGATAATGCAGAAGCTGAACCAGTTGATGGCTTCGACCTCGACTTCTTAGTTTTTCTTCGGCATTTTAAAACTTTATGAATATTTTTATTTTTATTTCGGTTTGTAAACTTTCTGAATGTTTTTTTTTCTATTTCGGTTTGTATGAATTTAAATTCTATAATATTATTAGTTTTAAATTTCAGATTTTATTTATTAATTAATTAATTTTAAAATTTAAAAATAATATATAAAAGCAATATTAATTTGTATAAAAACCCTTAATTCCGACGAACTGTGGGCGTCGGTATATACCGACGGACCAAGTTCCTCGGTAAATACCGACGGACAGAGTTCCTCGGTAAATACCGACGGACCTAGTTCGTCGGAAAATACCGACGAACATCCATCCGTCGGTTTTTTCCGAGGAACTATGTCCGCCGGTATTTACCGACGCCCCCGGTTCGTCGGAATTATGGGTTTTCCGATGAACTCTTGTCTCGTGTGGCCGCATCGGTTTATCGTCGGAAGTTCGTCAGTATGTCGTTTCTCGGTGTTCGTCCGAATTCCGTCGAAACTATCTGACGGAATTCCGACGAAGCTTTTTTTTCCGACGAAAGCATACCGACGAACCTGTTCGTCAGAAATTCGTCGGTATTGTCCGATTCCGACCAATTTCTGACGATTTCGGCCATCAGAATCCCCCTGTTTTCTTGTAGTGATATATATATATATATATATATATATATATATATATATATATATATATATATATATTTATATAGATTGTAGTTCAAATAGTTAGAGTGAGGTCTTCGTTCTAGCAAGGTCAAGCGCATCAATAACTTACATAGGGTTAGTGAGGACTCACATGTAAGGAGTTATGGTTGATGCTCTGCAGAGCTGTGAGCCTGAGTCCACAGGATGGATAGGTCCACGGAACATGTTGTCACACATGTATTCTTACTAAAAACATAAAAAATTATAAATTTTGGGTATGTTGACCCACCTGATAAATATAAATTACAAGTTTGACCCTTCTAAAATATTAGGCTGGCTCGGCCACTGGATATAAATGATGTATACAGTGGCGGAGCCAGTCCTTTGGCATATGGATCAATTGACCCATGTAGATTTTATATATTTGATTTTCTTTACACGTAATTTAAGAAAATTTTTTTTGAAAAATATTGCAAAAATGGTGCATTGACCCTTGTAAAATATGTTAATTATGAGTTTGACCCACCTAAACGGTTTAACTGGCTCTGCCACTGGATGTATAGTGAGTATGTTAGGACCATTTTCCCCACTTTTTTTTTTTGACAAGATTTGCATACACATTTGAAAATCTCATGATCATTAAATGGTATTACTTACGTAAGCATACGAACACGTTCTTTTTTTATATGGTCGGCAAGCGAGTGACTATAGATATACATGAATGATTGCGCATGTATGTATAGGATTTAAAACATTATCACGTAGATAAATACACACCTCATAAGTTGTACATCTAGTTATTTTTATACGCTTTCGAAATCATGACAAAGCTAATGTTGAATCAAACCCAACACCAGTATTCTTTATCACAAGAATCGCTTATCGAGTTTTAAAAAAAAAATCGCTTATCGTTTACCGTTGGGGAAAATAAAGTCATAATCTATCTATACTAATAAAGTAGGCTTTTTTATCTCCTTGGGGGAAAAAATGCCATGTGGCATTTTCTTTTTAATAATTAAAATATTTTCTAAATTTAAATTTAATGAATTTTGGTATTAATTATGAAATAAATTGGGGTTTTAATTTTTTTCGTCATACAAGTCCAAACGTTTATAAGAGTGTTTTGAATCTGACCCGGATCCGTAGTTGAACCGATAAATCCGGTGACCCAATATAAATCGAATTTGGATTTTGTGAAAAATCCATAAAACACACAAAAACTCACTAAAACCCGATACATGTTGCAGCACTGGTTGAACCAATAGATATTTTTTTTTTACTTTTTTTAGTTCAAGTTATGTTTTAAAATTATTTTTTATATTCTAAATTTCTAATTAAAAATTTAAAATTTTCAGTTTTATTGTCGCTTTCTTTTCTTCTACACTATAATTTACGTTTGCAAGAAAGGTGAGTCATGATTGTGCTTGAGCCGCACGTCCGTAAAACAGACTAAAGCACGATGAGGCTTATTATTCCTCTACACTACAATTTACGTTTGCAAGAAAGGTGAATAAATTATTTTTTATTTAACTTAGTTTATAACAAATCATTACATTTTTAATTTACAGATCAAAAAGAATAAAATCATATGATCATGTGAATTACAAAACAGAGTTTTGGATTGTTGAAGAAGAAAAACCTGGCGAGCTTGATTATAATAAATTAGAGAATGCTCTTGCTGAAGAATAGCCCAAAGATGATGAAGTGACAAATTTATAAAATTTTGTTGGTAAGTTTTAAAATTTAGAGAAAACCAAAATTAGTTGATGTGATCTGGTGTTAGTTTATTTTTGTTATTGATAATTTATTACAATGATGTTTTAATCTTGGTTTATTTTGGATTGGAAGTTTAATTTTATGTCTTGATTTTTTTAGATGTCATAACTCTTATGTTACAATTTTTTTAAATAGTCTAAACTATTTCTTAATATTTTGTATGTACACTTAAAATACTTAACTTTAGTTTTTATATATATATTTGTTTTCATAGCTAATTAATATATTACTATATAATAAAACTAATTCATTTATTAATCCGCGATTCATCCGCGGTTGATCCAATGATCCAGTGATCCGGTAAATCATCCGATTCAATGTCCGGATTAGGTTTCAAAACACTGGTTTATAGGAATTCTTTGTATTTGATGTTGACGATGGA
The DNA here is from genome assembly GCA_018703725.1 of Brassica juncea. Classification (NCBI taxonomy): domain Eukaryota; kingdom Viridiplantae; phylum Streptophyta; class Magnoliopsida; order Brassicales; family Brassicaceae; genus Brassica; species Brassica juncea. The sequence continues at coordinate 47,004,560 of CM031938.1, forward strand.
GAATATAGCCTCTACAATTCTTCTTCTTTAACGCAATCGACGTAATTGTTCATATAATCAATCCAGAAATCCCACTCATCCCACTATCTCTTATTGAATGTTTCTTTAGTTCCTGCTTTCTCAGTTTCATTGTATATGTATAGACGGTGTGAGAGTTCGGACGATAATCCCTTTACTTTTTCCAATTCAATCATTGTCGAATTCTCAGTTTCATTGCTCGGAGTTGAAGACAAATCAGTGTAGAGATATTAAGACTAGGCTACAACAATTTTGGCAAGTCTGAAATATTAAGAAAGGGGTGAGATATTGGGGTTGATATGTTGTTGATTAATGGGAAGGTACACCGATTTCTTATTTCAGTTTACCAGTTAATGATTGCTTACTTTTACAGTAGTAGTTTTTTATGCATCATTTCTTTTCTCGGGTGGTGCTTTTACATGCGTTAATCAACTTTCTCAGGTTTAACACCTTCAAACATTTCTTGAAAGAAAGCTCAGTCTATGACATGAGTATTTAAGATTCCAACTAAATTAACTTTTCTACGACTATCGATTTTTATTCTATTTTTATTAATCGATTAGTAACAACTACTTATACTATTCTACTTTGAACTAAACAACTTCAAACAAAATAATATACTACGATCGCAAACCACTATAAAAAGATCAGAAAATATTATTTTTTACATATTTTTATTTAACATATTTTCTTTACTAAGAACATATAATAAATTATAAATTTAAGTAAGAATACAACATATGAATCCGGCGCGTAGCGCCGGAATATCACTAGTATCTAATAGAATGGAACCATGGGGAAAAAATAAAAAGCGATACCCAATACAGATTTGGCTACTTATCGACTTGGGCCAGCCCGGACTATCAAACATATTAACTGATTGGATAGATGATCTTTTTTCTTTTTGACGTCAAACTGATAGTATTATTAATATATAGGAGTTTTTACATGATAAAGAAAATTAAAACTAAAGGAACCATGATACAACATAAGATGATCTATTAATTCTAGCTGTATTAGTAAGATCATTTGCCATTTTATTAGATGATCTATTTATATGTCTAAACTGGTACTGTCGACCTTCTGCCAGCTTCAGTATGTCAACATTTTGGATTTCACCATAAGTTTGAGCAGAGTAGTATCGAGTATTAGAGAATGCGTTGGCTAGACTTTTTTAGAGAATGGAAGAGTCTCCCAGGAAGATTACCTTTTTGTAAGACATTTTATTTACTTGCAGCAGTGCTTCCTTTAGAGCAATTGCTTCTGCTTCCAATACTGTATTTCTTGCTTCAATAGAAGCAGATCCTTGTATATAATTGGTCTGCACAAGGAGTCTTTTAGAATCCAGCCTATACCTGCTTTATTATTTTCATCAATCCAAGATCCATCAGTATAACAAAAGTATTCATCCTCTGTTGAGATCGAGGATTGAGTATAGCTTTCATTAGCAGTAGAAAGCTGTTAAGGAGTAACATCCTTTGATGTTGAGTGCGATGTTGCTTCTATCCAAAGTCGATGATTCATAAAAAGCTTTATGAATAATATCAGGGATCACTACAAGAAAACAAGGTAGTTCCCGACGGAATTCCCCACGGAAAAAAATCGGTCGAGAATTACCGAGGAAAAACCGACCGGATTTCGTCGGAAAATTTTTTCCGAGAAATCCTCGGGAATCCGTCGGTAATTCCCGACCGATTCCTGACGGAATGAGTTTCGTCAGTAAATACCAACGAGATCCCGACGGAAAGAGGTTTGTGGGAAATTTCCCAACAAAATACCGAGGAACAAAACTATCCGTTAAGTTACCGTTCGATTTTCTGACTGATTACCGACGAAATCCGTAGGAACACTAAGGTCGTCAGGAAGGCGTCGGGATATGCTGACGGATTTCCCACGGATTATTGTAGCCGTTATATGACCGTTTGAAAATTGAATATTTCCTACAGATTCCCGACGGAAAATATCCGTAGGGAGTTTCTCAGATTTCTCTATAAATAACATCTCCCACCCATTCATTCACAACTCGAAAGAAAGCGAAAAAAACATGGATTCTTACAACTATTTTCGTTCTTGGATGGATCAACCTCATATGGATCCAAATACAAATTTACTTACGGAAGAATACGCACGTGGTGTTCAAGAATTCATGGCGTTAGTGGAACGACTACCGGAAGCACCAAACGGTAAGTTGATATGTCCCTGCTCTATTTGTAAGAATAATAGGAAAATTAAGAAGATGGATATTTGGAGTCATTTATATTTGAAAGGATTTATGCCGGGTTACAAAAGATGGTATCTTCATGGAGAACAAATTTCGGATTATGCTAGTACTAGCGAACCTCATACTGCGGATAGGGTAGATGAACCTAGCACGGATGTAGATTTTGGTGTAGGTACTATGCAGATGGTAAATGATGCATATGGAGAAAATTTAGCTTCTCAAGACGAGGATGAAGATAGGCGAGAAGTACCCAATTTAGAAGCTATGAGATTTTTCGAAATGCTAGATGCAGCTAAGCAGCCATTATACAAAGGTTGTAGAGATGGTCATTCACCTTTATCATCTGCAAGTAGATTGATGGCTATAAACTTTTTTTTTAATATTATAATTTATAACAAAAACGTTTTTTAAGTTTTGTGAAAAAAAAGTTTTATTTTCTGAATTTTTGTAAAAGCTTCCCAATTTGTTCTTATAATCTACACATTATCACAATTATATAAAAATTTAAACAACTACATTTAAAAATAATTTCAAAAAGGTCAGAAAATATTTTAGTTATCAATAATATACTTGAACACTAGTTTTTATATTTTGAAGATTTTTTTTTTTAATTTTAAAATATTGATATATGACTTTAATAAAATGATACTAACCAATTTTTCTCTAAAGGTCTGGAACACCTACACAGTCTCGTCGTCCTTTATCTCGCGGTGCTAGTAGTACTTCTTCTACGCCTTTTCTCCCTCGAGATTCATCAGCTGCACCTTCTCAAGGTGGACAGTCACTGCCGACTACCATGGACATTAACGAGTTGATCCGGCAACCTGGCCGAGAAGCCCTTCCGCGTCTCCATCCTGATTATAAAACGATCCCAAACACCACTTGGTAAATTTTCAGTTTTTAAAGTACTTAATTATTTTATATTAACATTTACATGTAATTATGTTATTTTTTGGTTTTGTAGGTTTGGGTTAACAGAGAGCCGTGTTAGCAAAAGTCTTCTGAGAATTGTTCACTCGGGTTTGCTACCGAAGGGTTGGCCGACATATGCCGAGATTCCTCGAAATTTCCGTGACTGCTGGTTTCGACAATTTGCGGTACAGTTTTTTAATTTGTAAATGTTACATTGTTTTTACCTTTATCTCTAACATAATTTTTTTTTTTTGCATTTGTAGCAAGAGTATAATTGGGATTCAGGATTGACTGAAAGAGTGAAGATCGAATTTGATCAATATGCTACTAGATACTACAGTGGTCGAATCAGTGAGTGGAAAAAGGTGTGGGAGGCTGGGAGAACCCCTAAGAACGTCAACCTGACCGTTTTGGAGGATTTGATAGTTCATTGGGGTAAACCAGAAACTAAGGCCCAGTCGGAAACCAACTCGAAGAACAAGCGTAGCGATCGTGGCGGGAAAGGAGCTTATATCCACAACCTCGGGTCAACCAGTATACTTTCTCGAGAACGTCAACTAGTAAGTTTTTATATTTTTATTCAATTTAGTTTAAACAAATTGTATTGAAACTATATATATGATTTTGTTAGATTGCAGCAAACGATGGTAACCCCGTCGATGCTTTCACTCTGTTGAAGTCTGCCCACACCAACAAGCAGACTGGAGAAATTCAGGATCCGGTTATAAAGGATGTCGTTGACCTTGTCCACACCAAAGCAAATGAAATCATCTCAACCCAGGCTTCTCAAGATGATGGATCTACTGCTTCTTCCAACACCTTAACTTTGGATCAACTTAACGACCTTGTTCTTGAGGTATGTTTTGTAAATAATTTCTCATTTTAATGTTATATTAAGTTATTATAACTTATTTAGTTTTTCGCAGACAGTTCCGAAGAAGAAAGGTCGCTACGTTGGGATAGGTCGTTCAATCAAGGAGGGATCATCATCTTCTTCGGTTCATTGTCCTTATCCCGTTGAAGATCTCATGGAACAGATCAGAAACAAAAACGAGGAGATTGCGCTCTTGAAGACTGATAACGCCGAGATTCGGGCTGAGCTGCAAGAAAACAAGACTCTCACCCAAACAATTATGGAGAAATTGAAGAACCGTTTCGGAGATAATTTCTAGTTTTTCTTATTTTCGTTATTTTCAAAAAATTTATGTACTATCAACTTATGAAATTATGTTTAAATTATTATTAGTTCAAAAAAATAATTTCACTAATAATTGTTTTAAATAATTTAAAAAAAATTGAAAAAATTAAATTCATTACAAAAAACGGACATTCCCGACAGCAACAATCAGTCAGGAAATACCGAAATTACCGACCGAGCCATTCCGTCGGGATTTTGCATATTACTGACGGAATATTTCCGTCGGGAAATACTGACCGACTGATTTCGTCGAGATTTTCCGATGAAAACCGAAGGGCTTCTCGGCCAGATCTTCTCGACGGATCCTGACGGAAGCTTCGGTGGGTATTTACCGACGGATTTATTCGGTTGGTAAATCGGTATTTCCCGACGGATTTTATCGGTCGGTAATTACCTACGGATTACCGACGACATTTTACCTACGGACGATTTCGTCGGTTATCCGTAGGGATATTTTCGTCAGTAATCCGTCGAGATTCGTCGGCCCTTCCCTACGGATTACCGACCGATTTTTAATTCCCGACGAGATAGTCCCGACGGAATATTTCGTCAGGAATTCGTGGGCAGCATCAATTCCTGACGGATTCCCGAGGATTTTTTCCCTCGGGATTTGCTTGTTTTCTTGTAGTGGATGGACCATCTTTTACCATTAGAAATAAGCTCATTCCTAGCCTTTCATATTCTCCATCCAATGAAGGGATATGTGGGGTTTGGCTCCTTATATTTTGATGATAAGAACTGAAAGTAATCCTCAAGTAAGCAAGTTTGAGTTTGCTGACCTGGTGGAAGCTCAACTCCTGCTAGTTCCCATATCTCTTTGGCCACTCTACACGTGAAGAGTAAGTGGGTTAGAGATTTATTAGATTCACCACAGAGAATGCAGTCATTTGAAGAATTTAAGTGTCTGCGTTGTAAGGTCTCCGCGACAGGTAGTATTTTATGAATCACTCTCCACCAGAAATGTTGGATTTTTGGAGGAGCAGAAAGCTTCCAGATATTCTTCCATATCTGCTGTTTGGGATTGTTATCACTAGACTGACTTTTCTCTGTAATGAGCTGATGATTTCCAGAATTAACTGAATATTTGCCATCTTTGGTGAAGATCCAAACCGGTGAGTCTCTTGAGGGGAACAGACTAAGGTGTATTTTCTTAACCAGTTGAATATCTTGAGTGTGTATGTGTCGAAGTAATTGAGAATCATACCATCCTGTTCCCGTTTGATTTCTGAGGTCTGAGATCTTGTACTGATGATTTGGTGGGTATAAAGAAGGCCGTGCTGGTCTTGGAGGGTTGTCTATCTATGGGTCTTGCCAGATTCTTATTGTTTGGCCATCACCAACACTCCACTTCAAGCCTTGTTTGATTAACTGTGTGGCTTGAAAAATACTCCTCCATGCATGACAAGGCCTATGACCCAAAGTGGCTTCAAGCAAAGATGCTTTTTGGAAATATTTTGCTTTGAACACTTGCGCTAGTAGAGAATTTGGTTCTTTTAACATCCTCCAGCTTTGTTTGGCTAGCAGAGCAATGTTGAACTTGTTGATATCCTTAAACCACATTCCTCCATTTTGCTTTAGTGTAGTAATCTTTTTCCAAGCTAGCCATGGGATCTTGTGTCTTTTCTTTAATGCTGACCACCAAAATTGTCTTATTTGACCCATGATTCTTGAAGTAAGTTTCTTTGGTAAGAGGAAGCATGACATTGTGTATGTGGGGTAGAGCAGTGGCAATGGACTTGATGAGTAATAAGTACGATGTCTCTCTTTCTCTCTCATCATACGACAACAACTGGAAGAGAGAGAGAGAGAGAGAGAGAGAGAGAGAGAGAGAGAGAGAGAGAGAGAGAGAGAGAGAGAGAGAGAGAGAGAGAGAGAGAGAGAGAGAGAGAGAGAGAGAGAGAGAGAGAGAGAGATGAGCAGCTGCAATTTCAGTTCTTTCATATGTCATCAACTATAGTGGCCACATTGTGCTTGCATATATGTATGTATATACATATAGGCTTGTACAATACGTAACAGCTGGTGATTATTGTCATAATTATCAAGATAAAGAAATAAAGAGAAATATATGAACACTGCCAAGTTTGATGTGTCACTGTTTTGCTCCTTGAAGCACCTGCAGATTCCGATGGCTGAGGAACGTACTCTGCCTTTTTTAGATAAATAACTAGGGTCGGTCTGCCCTACGGGCGGGAAGTTATAATAAAAACTATTTTATATTACTTTATATTAATTTTATGAACCATTTAAAATTATTATAGATTGAAAATGATACATAAAAAACATATAACGAAAGGAATTTTGAGATCATATTGTTATTTTTCATAAATATTTTTGGTTCGAATTAAAAATGACAGTAACATTCATTATTCTCCATTTTTAGAGAATACAAAATTAGCAAAAATAAATCATAATATATATATATAATATTGTTTTTTCTATTTCAATTTGACATAATAGAAATATAAAGTTTAAATAAATAATACTAAAACTATTTTAGGAAGATTCAAGTTTTAAAATATATTTACAGGAATAAATCTGTGTTTGAGTAGAGAAATAAAACTTGAAAGAACCCTTAAGAACCATCTAGTAATGATCTTTAGAAATAAGACTTGGAAATTGCGTAGTTCAGAATGTTGAACTATAGTTTTTAGTTATGATGGTGTTTGCCTATTTTACAATTGTCCAAGTTACAAACTATTATTTTGTATATATTCTCAGGTTGTATTACTGATTTCGTAAATGTGGAAGCATAGAAAGTAGTTTTTTTTTTATTTACTATGATAAGGGTTTTATTTACTTGAATTAGTAATTAAATGGCAAATCTTATAGCTTTGGAATGAGGGTTTGTTTAGGTCTAAGCACTTTCAAGTGTATTTTGGTGTGCATAATTCAATTGTCTTAGAGTCAAAGGTTCTTCCTTTTTCTTCGTATTAGCTCCGTAGAAATATAACGTAGGAGCTAGCAAAGTATTAGGGGTAATACTAAATGAAAAGAATGATGTAATTTAGATAGTGTATTATTATTTAAAATATTGGTCATTACTGGTTGAACCCAGCCTGTATTTTCTTCATCCCGGAGTAGAAGTAATTTCAAATGAAGGTGATGACTATGTACACATTAAAAGCTACAGAATCTTCTCACAAGTAACAAAGGTAATGATATTGTTATTGTTCTGTTAGTTAATGATATTGTTACCGTGCAGTTTGGCCAAGTGAGAAAAACCAAACATTCATATTTAGCCAGTATCAGAGGTGTAACCGCCGTTATTTCAACAAACTTAGTTAGGACGGTACAGCGAATTTGGACGGAAGAATCTGCCAGCTTGATATAAATATGAATGTGTAACCGTATATATCTCAATAGTAAACAAATACAAATACCTTTTGAATTAAAGATCAAACAACAAAACTCAATTGTTGAAAATGATAAGAGAAGAATGAGGTATTGGAGATAAGAATCAGGTCCAGAGATAAGAATCAAGTGGTAGAGATTGTGATGTCGCTAAGAATGTAGCTTCCAAAATAGCTCATCTGCATGTGAGGGTGGGTTGTTGATGGAAGCAACTGCATTTTAGGCATATTCCAGTTTTAAAATCTCAACAACACCTCTCCACCATTTATCTATCTATTGGGACAAAAATACCTGATATTCCTGTAGCCATGGTGCTGTTATTTGCAGATTGATGGCCAGATTTCCTTGCTGAAGGTTCTGCATATATGTCGCCAGAGGCTGTGAAAGTTCCATCATCATGAGATTATGTTCTTATGCAAAAAAAACAACCAAAACATACTGAAAAGCTTTCCTCTTATGACATACCTTTTATTATTGATCATATATTGCAAAGAGAGTAGAGTAGGAAAGCAGTGTCAATAATATAACTAAATTCCATGGATCTTGGTTTTTTGCAGCCACAATTAAACTGCAAATCAGACGATATAAGTGCAGATATATATCAGCTGAAACAAAATTTCAGTTATATAGAAACAGTTATCTAGTATTTACCTCGAGAAACTTCTGTCCACATTTCTATTGCTTCTTTAGAAGCTTTGGCTTTAGCTTTTGGGGGTTTGATAATTTTGCTTTCAGGGACAACTTTCATTAACTACCCTCAGCTGTCACATGGCGATAAAAACGTTCCTGAAAAGTGATATTTCATGACTCCACAACTCTGCTACCATACAAAAATCAACCGAAAAACCATTTCAATCGACACAGAAAGAGTTTTTCAGTTCTACAAATCTACACAACTATCATGTGTTACAGAAATAGGATAATTTTAGATTTGTGGTTACTAAATGCTGTTATTGAACAATACAAAGAGATCTAAAATCACAGAATGAAAATGATTATGCTTACATGATGAACATGTTTGAAATTCTGATTGCATCGAGTCATATCAAATCCGTTCAAGGAGTATATTGAACTTGCTTTCAAAAGATGCATGTATGGTGAGACGGTGGCGGGCATGAGTATCACCTGAAAATAGAAAAAAAAACGAAATCATAATCAACAAACAGATTCGAAACCATTTCTAAACCTTATATAATAAAAACATGATTTCAAGAGGAGGAATACTGATCTATTTATACTCACAGATACACCGACTCAACGAATCTAAGCACGCATTTAAAGCCTCATCGTGGTTGATTGAATTAATTAAACACGAAGAAAACATAACTCAGACCGTTTTAGAGTTAGGGATGAAGATTAGCAGTCTCCACAGAACAAAGAAGGAGACGGAAAAAGAAAAAAAAAAAGAGAGACGAACACTAACATTTCATTTCTTCGCGTAGATCACAATTAGGGTTTACTCTATTGGGCTATTGGGCTTTGTACACATCAAAACATAAACACACCTGATTTCCAAGTTCAAAAACACGTCAAAATGTTTGTGTAATTATATAAGCCCAAATCATGATGGAACACATCATTTAATCAAAGGCACCGTATCACTAACGTCTGGACACGTGTCGCAACAGCATCGTCCGAATTTGTGTGTTGGATGGCGACGTGTCACGCCTAAGAAGAGAGGAAACTGAGTTTTATAATATTAGATATATGTATAAGTTGTTTTACAGAATAAGTCAGTTTATATCGCAGCCTAGTGGAAGGGTTGGCTTATAACTATGGTATCTTGGAAAAGAAGAAAAATAAATAATTGGACTTTTCTCCTCCTTCTCTCATCTCAAAGACACCATCACTGTTCAGTCGCGTTCTTCTCCGGCTGTCGCCGCCACGTCCTTTTTTGTGACCGCCGGAGGTTTCTCCCTCTCTGTTCTTCCCTCTGTTATGTTTTCGGTGTTCTCTCTCTCCGTTGTCTCTTCCGTTTTTCTTCTTCTTCTGCGGCGGGATTAGATCGTTTCGTCTCAGATCCGGTTTCTCTGGTGCTCCTCTAGTCGGGTCTGGGTTGTGGCGCTGCTTGAGGACGGCGGTTGCGCTTTCTGGTCTGCGGTTCGGGTTGCTCTAGGGTTTTCGTCCGGTCCATTTTCCCTGAGTTCGGCCGATCTTCTGTGAAAGTAGAGTGCGTGTAGCGTCGAAAAGTTTTGCTGGTCTCTTTGCCTCATTCCGGCGTCGTGTCGAGTCGGAGTTGTGTGCGGCGGCGGTTTCGTTTAGATCTGAGATTTCGCGAGTCAAAGATCTTTCTCCTCTAGCTCCTCCGGTGGTCTCTGGAGGAGGCGCGTGGGTTCGTCGGTGGTCGGGTGTGTCTCGATTTACAGGCTTTCCCAGTGGCGGTGCGTGGTGTCGGTGGCGGTGCGCTGTGGCAGCGCGTGGAATTAACGGTGGCGCAAGGTGGTAGTGCGTGTCCCCGGAAGTGCTTATATTTGCTCCGTTTAACGAGCTAATCCGGTGTTCCGGCGATTTTCCTTTCCCCCTCCTTGGAGTTTTCGGCGGTGTGGCCTTGCGCCTCGCTCTCTCATCCTTTTGTGTGCGGCTTTGACTTGTTCTCCGTTGGTGTTGGTTGCTGCGTTTAGTCTCCATGCGACAGTGGGTCATTCGGTCTGCCTCTTCTCTTGTAGGCGTATTCCCGGAGGGTGAGTTCTGCGTGGTCCGCTCCTTCTATATGTGGGTTCGGTTCAATGGGTGTAGACGGTCACGAGAAGTCGGGTCTGAAGACGGCATTCTTCGGGTTTGCTTTTGAAACGACGGCATCGTCGCGTGGAAACTTGCTCTCGTGCCGTCAGGGGTGCATGTGTCTGGTGTTTTCGGTAGGTCCGTGCTTTGATTCTTCGAGTGGTCTGTGATGTGTGTTGGGTTGGGTTTCAGAAGCTGCAGGATCCGTAGCTTCTAGGTTTGAGGGCGCCTATCTCTCGGCTCGCGGCAACTGTCTCCTCGTCTCGGGCCAGGACCCTTTCCAGCTCGCTTTAGTTTTTGCCCGATCCGTTGCTTAGCTGGTTGCTAGTCTAGCTTTCCTGCCATGGTTTTGATCTTGTCATTGTCGTTTTTGTTGTGCTGTGTAGTTTAATTTTTCGCATTCCGCTATTCGTTTTCTCTGTAATCGCTGTCAAAAATTGAAAATTTGGTATAAAATTTAACATTTTACCAAAAAAAAAAACCTATGGTATTTTGGGTTCGAGGATCAAGCTATGCACTTTTATCATTTTTATTTTACTTTTTGTAAAGTAATGGCAGAACCGTAATAAGTCATCTTCTTCCTTCAATTGTTGACAAGAGTTTCTGCAATGTTCATTAGCCCAATCAGTACAGATCTGTCACGAATTTGTGTTTTTCTTATTATCTTATCATTAAATATGTAAATCTCAAATGTTGAAATCAATTCCAATCATGGTTCTATTCTAAGCTTATGTTTTCTTCGTTATTCTCTCTCACGTCATTACTCTCTATCGTCTCTCTCTCGTTCTGTTCCAGTTGTTGTCATATGATTTTAATTTGCCTCCAAATTGATTTCTTTTTAGTTGAGTCGGATCCGGTGTATATGGGTCGGGTCAGGTTTTGGTTAACGGGGAATCACGTTTCACAGAACGCAATTAATAAATCTATAATTTCGATTTTGAAATGGATCAAGGAGGGGATCTCGGCAGAATTAAAAAGAATGGAGGGGGAATATAAAGAGATTTTATATCTCTGGGTGGTTTGGTCATGAGCTAAATAGTATAGGTGGGAATAGATAGAATTGTGGTGTTTACAAGGAGTTTTAGACGGTCATCCCATTCTTTTTTTTACTTCCATGAAAAAAAATTATGACCATTATTGAAACTTAGCAGAATAGAACAAACCATTTTTGTACCCAGTATTTTTTGGGAAATTTTTTTTTCTCCATATTTTGTTTGGTTTCCATTTTTCATCTAAGGAAATCATGCATGACGCATTCTAATATCTGTTTTAGGCTTTTTGCTTACCCATAAAATTATTAACAAGGCTATGTTTTATAGATGTTTTATATAAGATCTAGTTAAATGAAATAAATCATAAGAAATGCTTTAAAACTTTTGTTAAATAATTGCCTTTGAGCCAAGTTACAAAAAAGAAAAAGTTAGATCCAATGTTTTTTTCCCTCATGTAAGCACGGCTCTGATCCTAGATATCATCCGGTGCCGGCTTTGAAGTAGTGCTCAAGGTGCAAAAACACCATCTCCCCACCTTTTCATTAAAATTTCTTTATTATTTCAGGGTATTAAATTTTAAAGTTCTTTTAAACCAAGGGTCTTAAATTTTAAAGTTCTTTTAAACTAGGTCGGCATATTAATGTTATATACCATCTTGCATGCATAATTTTATTTTCCATCACCTCAATCGTCCTTTTCATCAAGACGCTCTACTCAGAACCATCTATGCAAAGTAAAGACTGATTCCATCAGAAAAGGGAACAGAGCATAACCAAGGTAGAGAGAGGATCAAAAGTAACGTAAAGGCACAATGCAAAATAAGTAGAAAGCAACTAACGATTAAATGATACGATGAGTTTTGGTGAGAGGGACAGGTGTCGACACCATATGAGAGGACTTTCTGACCTGACGCTGATATGTCTCAACCAGGAGAGAAGAAACACGTTTATATATTCATAAATATAGATATTATTTGCTAACTGAACCAAGCTCACGTCTCCAACTTTATACGTATTACACCTTTTTGTGAGGAATATTTTTTGATAAAGGGCTTCATCTTTTTGTGAGGAGTTATATGGAATGACCAAAGTTTAATCTAGATTATTACGTAACGGAGTAACTTTAAATTTAATAGAATCATGCATAACCACAATGCAAAATCATGAGAGAGTGCTAATCTTTACTAATACAGGCATACAATTCAGAAACACATGAATGTGTAGATTGCCTCTTGTGAATCTCTAATTTGTCGATAAGTTTTCAAAAGATTACAAGTTTTATTCATTTATGCAACTCCAAACAATTAAAACTTCAGTTTTTTTTCCTAACTCTAGCACAAAATAACCTATTAAAATATATCAAAATATATTAAATTTTTTAAAAATATATTTACAAAAGTAAGAAGAATAAGGAAATTATAGAATTGCAACATGAAGAAGAAAATTTATCTTTGTCTTCTCTCTACACTCTCTTAGTCTAGGGTTCACAAAATCGTTCCTTTGTCTTTCCGTCGTCGGTTAATATGAGAAACACCTCATTTTCCATCTCTTTTGCTTTCTTATGAAATTTCATCTGTGTTTTAGAGGTTTTTCTTTGTTTTCTCAAAGGTGATTCCTAATTGATGTTGTTTTCAAGATGGTGTTATGGATATAGTTTGGCTCTGGTGTCTATTTGATGGCTTCGAGGACTTGCTATGATGGTCTCCCCTTTCTTCATCGTTCTAGTCGCATTTGAGCTATGGTGGTTGTGCTTGTAGTTCAGTGGTGTGTGGTTGATATCACTCAAATTATCCTAAGAAATAACTTTACTCTCTTAAATAAGAGGTTCAGTTGTAGTACTTAGGGATCAAATCCACAGGGATATAGGAAACTCAAGACAATCAATGATTAAGCTAGTCAAACAATTATAAAGAAGTAAAGAAAGCAAAGCAAGGTGAACAAGGTAGTTGTTCGGTTGGTTGATTGAGGTTGCAAACAATAAGAGAAAATATGCCAGATTTAGGGTTCAGATAATCAGGATTATAGAGATATAGAATGCTTCAGGTATGGGGATGACAATCCTAGAACTCGATATTTAATGCAAAAGATGTCCAGCTTCCGCTGCGAATCAATTCTATTGACTAAGTCTGGTGTCTTAGTTTTTGCTTGTTGACTCGGATCGAGTGTCGACCGATGCTACCTTGGACAAGCGTTAGCGAGCTGATGGATAGGTTCAATAGTCTTAACTAAATCAGCTGTCACATGTTTATAGCAATCCTATCTCAACAGAATCTATTCTGGTAAAGAACCTACTGTCGTTGTTGTCTACGATCTTAATATCAGGGTTCTAGTTAGCTACTCTAGAAAACAAGCAATAAGAGAAATTCTAATGAAGGATGTCTAATGATCACCCTAACAATTATATAGTTTTGCCTAATCATTCATAACCCTAATATCCCTAAATCTAACAAGGTGAAACTACTCAGACATGATCAAGCAAGACATGACAAATAACTGAATATATTGCATAAATAGAATAAGGTAGGAAAAACTAGAGTTCCAATGCAAGCTCTGAAGGAGTCTTGGATCTTCTCTCCAAACTACTAAAAACCCTTAAATTGTATGATGTGAATGAAAGAAAATAAGAAAGTGTGTGTTGCCTAATACAATGGCAGAGCACTTAAATATTAGGTTAAAATTCGGCCATGGTAGTCTTGTAATTATGTGGATCTTTGGGCTTAAGTCGACCAGGAATCAAGTCGGCCCTCTTGCGCTTCACTGTCGATCGACGATTGCCTCTGAATGTCGATTATGGTTGGTTCCTTGAACAGCTATGAGTTTCTTCTATCTTGTTTTTTGAACATGAGTTTCTTCTATCTTTAGCTCCAAAATACTTCATAATCACCACATTGCTCCAAAACATACCTGAACCTGTAAAGACTCTAAAAAGACTCCAAAATATAATAGACATACTCTAAAACAACTATAAATTATGTCTCAAAACTGGTAAAGTCCATGATATATCAACTCTCTCAGACTTACTATTTTACTTGTCCTCGAGCAAAACACACAGAGTAGTCTTATGAAAGAGGTTTGAAAACAGCAGGGACTCACATAATTTAAAATCACTACTCTCACTTCTGCGAATAATGAATGGTGGAAGTGAGTCAATACTAACCTTAGAATGCTTCAATGTACACTCTAGCTTAGTCACCATACCATACAACACACAACTCCACTGATAGCGCCTAGCATACCCCTCTGTTAACCTCATTTCTGCATAAATATAAATATATAGGCTACATCTTGGGAATATCGATCATTGAACACATGAAAATCAACTCAAGCAAGTATATGGACCAACATGTAGTATTTTCTGACTTTTTCCCTCTCTTTACTCTCTTCTCTCAATCTTATTATCTCAATTCCAATGAACAATGATGCTGATGCAGCCCATCTTGCTGATCTTCCTATCAATTTTTTTTTTGACAAAGTGTAAGCGAATAATGGGGTCACAGGTACATATCCCTCGCTTCCACCAATGTGTGAATTAAAAAAATAGAGTCACATGGAATTTTCATATCTCTCTTCATTTTTCAGGAAATCATCTAAATCTTTTATACTTATAGATGCTGAAGAGAGTTGAAAGGGGAATCAGAAATACACAGACTCTAATACCCTTTCAGACTTGCAGGAAAACTCCGATCCAATGTATACCAATTACCAAACCACAAAACAAGCGATTTGAATCGATTAAGGTTGGAAATTAGCTTTGGTTTCTCCAGACATTCTCAGTAGATGTGGTTGTTTGTGGTAGATGATACACTGCGGTGTTTCCATCTAATGCATCTTGCAGTCAATAAATCTGGATGGTGCTAGAAAGTGGTTAGAGTAGCAATTAAATTGTAATAAGATCATTATCCCTTTCTTGACTCAATAAAAATTTAATAAAGACTCAATAGATAAAAACTCAAAATAAAGCACAAATATCAGTAAACCTCTCCCTAGACTTAAACAACACTGTCCCCAATGTTATTCGGTCGAAGATTGTGAGAACATAAATTAAAAGTACTCAATTTAACAAGGAAGAACGATATATATACATACTCGCTGGAATCAGTGACGATAGACACAGTTAAGTGGCGATCGATCACTGCTGGTGAAGTTCTTTTTATCGATACCGGCCGGTCCTATCGGTCGATGCTCAGTGCAATCATCTCCTTAGATCTTTTTTATGCTGCAATAAAGTAAATGCAAAAAATTAGTAAAATATGAAAAATAAAACTAAATAAAAATTACCTAACACTGGATTGCCTCCCACTCAACGCTTTGTTATAGTTATTTAGGTTGACTTATGGAGGTTGTTGGCTAGAGTGGAGGTAGTGGAAAACTTGTTGTAAAACAAGTATCAACATCTTCTTTGCTCATCTCGAACCAGGCACAACAAAGCTCTTGATTGCTTCTTCACCGCTGGTTATGTGGTATTGCTGCCTATCAATGATCCATTGTGTATAATCCAATTTCTGCTGCAGCTCCTCCATTGTTTTGCTTATCCATGCAATACTGTTGTGGAGCGGATAGAAAAGTGCTTCCATCATTTGGTAGAACTTAGTGAACATCCCATCTTGATCTGCCATGGCTTTCCTTATTATCTCCATGACATCCCTTTGGTATCTATCCTCTTCTGGCGGATTTGGGGTGTAGGATGAACTCCAGGCACCCGAAACATCCCTCATACTGTGGTAAACTCAGATACTTCCCTCCTGATCTATCTGCCATCTCCAGTATTGCTTTTATATCCTCCTTAGAAACATTGATGATCCTTCCATCTAGTGCTTGTGCATTGCCATATTCATCTCTGTAGACTCTATACTCTTCACGCTGCATTACACGGATCTTCCTCCTCGGGGTTGTAGCAGTCTCAAACGCAAAACTCTCAAGATAAGGTAGCTAAACAATAACTGGTGTAAAGGTATAACTTTATAAATAGATAAGTAGAAAAATAGAAAATCATATTTTATATAAATTTTCAAAAAAATTAATATAATTTAAAACTTTAAAATTATTATAAAACTTAAAATCAGCTATTAATCTGAACTTGCTCTTAGCAAGTATAAAAAAGTATATATAACAAAGTGTTTTTCCATTTATTGCTAAGTCAATATTAGAAATAAAGTAATTTATTTTTATGCTAGTCAAACTAATATTTTTTATTACCTTAATAAACCCAAAAGAGAAAAGCATTTCTATATACTGAAAATTCATTGTAATCAACAGATTATAATTCCTTAGTCAAAGTCATACTATATATGTATCAACTACCATTTCAATGTTCCAAAGACACTATATAAGAATCTAAACAATCATGTAAAAGTTATGCAAGCTTTACTTATTTACAAACTCAAATTATAAACTAATAGGCAAAGGACATGGCAGCATCAAAAACAACCATCTTTATTGTTTTTATCCTTTGTTTCTCATGTAAGCTCAGTTATTATATATTTTTTCTTATATGTAGATTAAACAGAATTAATAATCCAACTAAAACTAAGATATTTCAATTAATATGCACATTATTATAGTGAGTGTCTCTGGACAAGTCAAAGGATCGTCATGCTCGACAGCAACTGATTGCGAGTTGCTGTGTTTTAGAGAAACAGGAAGAGGACGTCAGGAATGTGTGCTCGGAAAGTGCATTTGTTTGGAGCCAAAAAACGAGACAGAGCTGGCTAAGACCGTAAGGTGCAATACGGACCTTGATTGTCCCGATTCAGAATGCCCTAGATTCTATTTTAATGCCTGTATTTCTGGAGAATGTACTTGTATAACAGAATAAATTAACTAATTGAAATAATAAACCGTTGCTCCTACCATACACACAGTTTGTTCCTAGCGACCACACATGTGAGGAACAAGTGTTTCGTGATGCTCGTTTGAACCAAACTTCCCCGAACCAACCAACCATAGGTCCTGGAAGAATTAAATAATGCCAAGTATCAGCTGCGGGGAATTGAGTTAAGGGAGAACAGAGCCTAATTCATCCACCATGAGCGAAGGCAGCAAAACAGTCCTTTATAACTCAATGTTCCACCCATGCCTAGTTGGAGTACCATGTACAGTATTCCCTTCGTTTCGCAAAAGGTGTTATTTTGACATTTTTCAAACTTAACAAAATTGTTAAAGGGCATAGTTTTTATTAATTATATTTATTGAATCAATAGTATTGGAATACATAAATTATTTATAAAATTAATCCATTTGTAATAATATTAAATTGAAAGTTGCCTTAAGATTCTAAAACGATAATTTTTGTGTAACAATAAATGAAGTAGAAGTAGAAATTAAATTAATTGGTATTTAGAACTTGTCTTTGGTTGTTTATGGCAGTTGATGATATATGATCAAATGACATTTTGTAATTAAGTGATGAGGATGAAGATGTTTTGGATATAACCAACTATTTAAGAAAAATAATAAATAATATTTTGTGAATTAGTTGATGTTTTAAAGGTATAAAGACATGACAAGTATTAAAAAAAAAGAACTTGGTCTTGTGTTTCATCAAGAATTATAAGTTAGTTTTGTGTTTGACCAAAAATGACAAAACAAATATTTTTTTAGAAGGGTTAGTTTTGGGGTTCACCAATAATTATAGGTTTTCTCAAAAAAAAACCCCAATAACTATTTGTTAGTTTGAAAGAAGTCCTTAAACAATCATTTTCACATATAAATTATAAAGAATATTAAAAATTCTAAATAAATTAAATATTAATCATTTACTTATTTTATAAATATTCATATTTATCAAATTATACATAAATTTATAAAATATATTTACAATTTTAAGAAGATGCTTCAAACTAAATAAGATTAAAAATAATTTGATTTTAATCTAATTAAAATCATAATAAATTATAGTTCAAATAGAAAGAATATATACAACCTAATATACTGAATAAGTATAATTGAACTGACTGAATTATTATACTTGAAATCACATATTTGATTAAAATAACAATACTATAATTTTACATATTTATATTAATATTTGATTAATTTATTAATACATATATTTATGTGTGAGCATTGAAGAATCACATAGTAAATTATAATTACTTTAAAATATTTCTACATTATTTTGTTAATATATATACTCGTGTGCGAGAACAGAAAATCACCTAGTAAATTATAAATTTGAAAACCATTTCCACTTTTTTTTTGAACACCAATATATTAAAAGCAGCCTAAGCTGGACCGGAAACGTTACACAGACTCTCAAGCAACAGCATCTGCTAAAGAGTTAAGGTTTATTGGAACGAAAACAAACGATGCATCAGTAAAAAAGGAAGATAGAGTTTCGATGTCGTAGGTGATTCCTTAGAGATCAGTCTGCTGGAGCTTCGAAGAGATTGTTTTGACAAGCACTTGAGAAACAGATTTTGGAGTATCCGAGTTTCTTTGGGTCGAGAATATCCGAGTTTCATTGGACCATTTCCACTTATTATTCCTATTTTGTACGCTTCTTAAGGTACCGAAATGGAATAAGAAGCATTGAGGAAGAGTTGATGACAGCTCCTTAACACAAACTAATATTCTTCGACACCAAATGATATTACATTTTGCTGCAACGTATCGTTCACTTATTCTTTTCTCGTTTTATACTGATTTCTGCTTGTACGCAGTACGTACGTTTTATGTGAATGTATATTAGGACGTAACTCGTAAGTAACCCCAAGATAAGAAGATAACAACATGAATAAGTACATGATAACATCGTCGCCAAGGAAAACGAGTTAGCAAGATAATTAGCATATTTACATCTAGACTCGCATATTATTTCTTTTGGATTAGATCAAATATTTAATACCTTTATGTAGTGGGGAGAATATTGAATAACTAAATGGGACTAAACAAAGCGAAAATAAACTAGGAAAAGCTCCATATATATTCTTGAAATAAAAAACCAACGGTTGTAGAGAAGGATAGCAAATTGAATCATATTCCGTTGCTATTATTTAATTTATTTATTTTAATGAATAAATTTATCTATATAAAGCTCCTCTAGCTCTTTCTTCTGTTCATAATAGCCACAAGCAATTAAGTGCAAATCATATCTCTACATACACACATTCGGAAGATAATGGGTTCCAACGTTTCATCTGTGCATGATGCTCCTTCATCAACGGATACCAAGAATGGTTTGGTTGTGGAAATGGAATCAAGAAGACAGTGGAGATCTCTCTTTGATTCCATGAAAGGCTCAAATAAATTGGTATTATATTTATTAGAAAACCACATTTTAAGCCATTTCTATATCTATATCAATGTTTAATTTTTGTTTACATGTTATTCAATTGGTTCTGTTCTAAGCTAACTGGACTAATTGTGATGGTTTTAAAGCTAGTGATTGATTTCACAGCTGCATGGTGTGGACCTTGTAAAGCAATGGAACCTAGAGTTAAGGAGATCGTTTCTAGGTACCCAGAAGCTGTTTTTGCGAGGGTTGATGTGGATAAATTCATGGTAAGCAGTCTCTTTCTTTACTAGTAAAATGATCATTTACGGTTTTCTTGTAACCGAAGCCGTGAATCTTTAACTCTCAAGACTAAGCTGTATGGTATATACAGGATGTGGCTGGAACATATAAAGCAAATACACTTCCAGCTTTTGTTTTTGTGAAGAGAGGAGAAGAGATTGATAGGGTTGTTGGAGCCAAACCTGATGAACTTGTGTACAAGATTGAAAAGCATAGGGTTTAAGATTTATTTATTTTAATTTGAAGAACAAAAGATTATACATTTGAGTGTTTGTGTGTTTGTGTTTCACGGATTGAAGTTGTGTTTCTGGTGTGTGCTGTTTTCTCTAAAGTTATGAATAAAAATGTCAAAATTGTTTTGATACTCATGAGAAATCATTTAGTAACATAATAAATTCTCTAATCTTGCAGCAACATTTGTATAAAATTTAGTTAACATCGAGGTGAAAATCCTATAACAATGGTTATTTGAATATGCTAACTAAAAGAACTACTAACAAAAGAAGTTTATGTGAATATATAAGTAGTTGGAGAAACAAAAAGTTACAAAACATTTTTTCGAATGGCTTGTATTATGGAATCAGATTGAGAATACATACATATCATGACATCAAAGAGAGCTTTCCTGACCAAAGAGTATCCATAAACAGATGAGACCAAGACCCAAGAAGTTCCGATCTGTTTCACCTTAAACTCTTTCTTCTGAAGATTTTGTACACACATAGTGTATGTACATTCTCTCAACCTTGCAAGAACCTTACTTGAAAACTAGTTGTCAACTCCGGTTCCACCAAGAACTCTCTTAAGATCTGTCTTCTGTTCTAATGTAAGCCTCGAAGGGAAAATTATATCAAAGTTGATCCGAAGATCTCCTCTCTTGGAAACTTCTTTAGAGATAGGCATTCCTTCGTTAGGGATCACAATCTCCTGACCCGGTTTAACGATATCCAAAACCGGTATAGTTAGATTCCTCCCGTCTAGTGTTGTTAGGCTGATAGTGATCCCTGTTAGAGCCTCCAAAAGCGAGACTTTCTTGTCTACAATCAGATCGTTTCCATCTCTTTTGTAAACCGAGTGCGGTTTTTCATCGATGACGAAGATGAGATCAGCAGGGGTGACACCTGGTTCTTGGTTTCCTTTCTCAGGGAATGTGATCTTTGTTCCTTTCTTCCATCCTGGTGTTATGTCTATCTTCAAGATCTCTTCCACTGTCTTTGGCTTTCTACAAGAGATTAACACAATAAAAAATTTAAAACATCTAAGCTATGCAAAAATCAAATGTAGCAACAAGAAACTTATAAGGAAGATCATCTAACGAAAGCAAAATCATCAACAACATAAGCTCTACCCAAAACAGAGCATCAAGAAACCAATCAATTGGAACAATTCTTGATCTCATTTAGTCAACCAGATCAAAGAACTATGAATCTGAAAAATAATTAACAACTAAGCTATGAAAAAAATCAAATTTAGCAACAAGAAACTCATAAGAAAGATCACACAGAGAACATAAGCTCAACACAAAACAGAGCAACAAGAACACATGCTCTACACAAAACAGAGAATCAAGAAACCTATACGATTCTTGATTTCATCAAGAACATGATCATAATCAGAGAGATGGTTATGGAAGACTAACCCGAGACCATCAGGAACAACGCGTGAGATCCGCATCTTCCTCCTCCCACCTTTAAACAACTCCTCGAGAGTACAAGCCAACTTGCTCTCAATCGCCGGAGCTTTCCTATTCGCCGGCGGCGTCTTCCTACTCGTCTGACTTCCCGCCTCCGCGCTTCTGAACCTGCTTCCACCTCCGTTGTCACCGTTCCTCCTCCCTCCTCCGCCGAATGCATCCCCCGACGCCCCGAAAAACTCGTTGAAAATATCTTCAGCGTCTCGCGGATAATACCGAAACCCATCGTCGTTGTTGTTGCTCGAGGAGTAGCTTCGCTGCGTAGCTGGCGTTGGTACGTCGGAAGACTTAAGACCGTCCTCGCCGTACTGATCGTAGATCTGACGCCTGTGAGGATCGCTCAGGACATCGTAAGCCTCGGAGATCTGTTTGAATTTAGCTTCCGCTTCTTTCTTGCTCGAAGGGTTCTTGTCGGGATGCCATTTCATCGCTAATCTTCTGTACGATTTCTTCAGATCATCTTCGCTCGCGCTTGGAGTCACGTTCAGTACGTTGTAGTAATCAACCCCCATTGGTTTCGTAATTCAGAACAATCTGAGAAAGTTAGATTTGGATCGGAGTGTGTATTGCAAGAGGAGAGTTTGAGAAGGAGAATAAAGAGGAGGCGTGAGGAAGGAGAAGAAGAGAGAGAGAGAGTGGAGTGCGTGTAAGGTAGAACATGCCAAGCAGAATGTGGTACACGGTTTTGTAATATTGAATAGATTTCCTTTGTTGAATTTTGGAACAATTATTGTACTCTGTCTTTGTCTTGTCTGATCTGGACGTGCTTGATTGGATAAGCACTAAGCAGAGCTTACGTATACTCCGGTGCGTTTTAGGGAGTTACTTCAGATGGGTTGCGGTTTGTTGAAGCCCATATAAAAGCCCACTCTCAGGTTTTTACTCTGTTCCAATTATAAAGTTTTTCCTTTTAAATAGTGACTGTGGAAATAGTAAGGCGGTATTGGTAGTTAAATTTTGAAGGAATTATAAAATTTAAAGATTCTATTATTATATTATTAGTTTATGGACTCTTAAAATCTTATTAGAATCATTTGTATTGGTTTATGAACTTTTAAACAAAACTCTTTGTTATTCAAAAAAATTAGTTTTATTAATATTGTAATTTTATTAAACTCTCTTGTTATTGAGAAATAAATTCTTTCTAGTTTTACTCATAGCACTCAACTTTACAAATATCATCTATGCTCATAATATTCTTTAAATCTATGTAACAAAAACTAAAACACACAAACACAAAAAGTTTTGTATTACATTTTTATTGTCAAGTGAAAAATAATTCTAAAAAGAAAATTAAAGATAACAAAATTATTAAAGATAACACAATCTAGAATTATTAGAAAAAATCATAAGTTGATCTTAGAAAACTTTAAACAATAATAAAACAAGATAAATAAAAAATTTTAAAAAAAAATTAAAATCCCAAACTTTATTTTAATATCAAATAATTATATTTCATGAAAGAAATTTTTTAAGAAGTTTATTATAGAAAGATAACTTTGGAAAGAAAGATATATATGGAAATCTATGATAAACAATAATAAGCAATGACAAATTATACAAGACATTTGGTAAGAGTTCATCAAATCTACTTAACTCTCAAAAATCTTTTAACTTTAAAATTTTCAAACTCTACACAAATTATATTTCCAATAGACCCCCTCCCCCTCTAAATTCCTTTTAATTATTTATAATTTACACCATTTACCATTAATATTTGTTATCTATAATTCTTTAACATTTCTATATATTTAAGAAATAATAGACTAAACTTATTCTTTATCAAATTCGGGGAAAAACATAAGGTCGATGTTGAAAAGGGTTCATAGTGCGGAACTAAGTGAAGAACTAGCTAGACAAATCATAGAAACAATGGGGCATTACAAAATCTCCAGTGGCGCATATGTCTTAGACCATCCACATCAATGAACCCCCATACTGGGATTCATAAAAACAAATTTTTTATTATTTTTTTTTCTGTTTTTTTTTTTTATTTTCTAAAAAAAATGAAACAATCGTGGGCCGCCACGTGGCATGGAGTCCACGAAATAGTGCAGATACCAGTTCACCGCAGTGATACTGAGCATACCAGGTTCATAACTTTTGTTATATTATATTAATTTTTTTTTTCGAAAACCGTGTGAACCTCGTCCTAAATCCTCTAATGCAGTTGCTCTAAAAGGTCTATTCATTGGCTAGCCGGTGGAAGATGTTCAGGAAACTAATTACTGAACATGGAATTAGACAAGAGACCTCAGATGACAAGCCCAGATCCATTGGTTATTTAAAGAATAGATCTCAAGCACCTCTAGTCAACGCCAACCAACAATAGTAGCAAAGATCAATCCCTCAGGCTGCGCTCTGAGAGACTCGCCATTGCTTTTGGTCTCATAAGCTTACACCTCAGACTCCAATCCGTACAATCAAGAATCTACACGTCTGCAGCGATTGCCACGAGGTTATTAAACTAATCTTAAAAGTCTTCGAACACTGAGATCATTGTAAGAGATCATGTTCGGTCCCATCACTTCAAAAATGGATCCTGCTCTTGTTCAGACTATTGGTAGCAAAAAAACTAGTAACAAAGCAGGTAAAAAGATTGTATTAATAGGCAGCGAGAAATCACTAACCGCTGCAACCAATATTTGTATAATTCATTATGTTTAAATAATCAAGCAGTATATCTCTAAGGCAAATCCACTGAATTAACAACAAATCATTTCCAGCTATAGCCTTCACTTTCACGGCTCAAGCTTCAAACATAAACATCTCTCACTTGATGAACCCTTCTGCTACTGTTACATCAAAGAAAAACAGAGCATCAGTGCCAAAGCAACGATTTTGACTTCAATTTTAGGACAAAACAAACTCACTTTTGGACGAATTTGGTACTAAAACAACAGTCATGTCGGCATTATTCGGCGGAAGCTGAAGACGCAAAGGGAAAAGCTTGCCGTTCAAAGGACTACGAGTACAAACGATAACATCTTCCACATTGCTCTCTTCTTTCAATCTCTTAGTCAGCTCTTCAACGCCATTGCCTTTGAAAGTAAACGACTTCACCTCAACGGAATCATCTTCGACTTCGCCGTCATCGTCCCCCACGTGGTAGTATATCACTCTCCCTTCCGATTTCGGCGGCGATCCGACCGCTACTGAATCCGTTGACTAAAACCAAACACAAAGAAAAAAAACATAAAGTCAACGCCAGTTTGAAACTCTTGTCGGTTCAAGAACTCTACCTCTTGTCTGAAGAACCGGTTAGATCTGGAAGGAGATCCAGGTTCGAAATCAAGAGAATCTGAATGATGAAGAGGAGACGGAGGCTCCTGCGGTTGCTGCTTGTGTTGATCGGTGAGAATCTCGACGACGTCGACATGCCAAAGAACCCAATCCTGAGTCGCCGATCTATGAGGAATATCGTGAGTGACGGAGTTTCTCCACGGAGGCAAACCACCGTTACCGCGAAGGAAGTGGCCGTAACGTGTCTTGAGCTTGACCAGAGCGCCGTCTCTGATCGGCTCCCAGGCGAGAGAGGAGTCGAGACGGCTCGGATTGGTCTGAAGGACTTTTCTTCCGGTGGCTCCGAGGAGAAACGGTTTGTTCGACGCCGTCAAGTATTTGCCGTAAGCGCTTTTGAGGCGGATGAGATTGGAGGAGCCCGGGACTGGGTCCACGGTCCACTTGGCCGCGCCTGCTGAGCCGTTGCGTTCTTGGGTGACGGACTCTTCGTCTTCGTCGGCGATTAGGTACTTGTCGTGGTGGCTCCGTAGACGAACGGCTTTGGCTTTCTGGAAAAAGTCCATTTGAGATTAAGAGAGAGGTTGAAGATGGTGTGTGAATGTGTGTGTGTGTATAGCTGTCTTAATGAATCTAGAGCTTGGTCTTTGGGACCTTGTCTTTTACAAAAGGGTATTTAATTAATATTCTTAATTACCTACTCGGTTTAAGATCTTTCTTTTTGACTTGTATATATTTTTTATTAAAGAAATTATGTCTTTTTACTCTTTTTACTCTTTTTAAGTTTTTATATTTGTTAGTGACGTAAATTCCTCTGTTAACTTGTTATTTCATACGTTTAACAAAAATAGTCGTGTGTGTTTAAAAAACAAAAAATAGTCGTGTAAAAGTTTGTTTTTAATATTTCATTTCACATTTTAAAAATCCATTTGCCTTATGCTAACTTTTTTTGAATAAATGGCTTTAACTATTATCTAATTAATGTAAAATTACTATAGTTATTAAAAATATCTACGTTTTTCAGAAAAAATGGTCAGTTAGATAGCAAGAAATAAGTAGTATTTTGTAATATACTGTTCAAAGTTAGTAAAATAATACTTAAACCATATATAGTTTAAATTTACTTCAAAGAGAACTAAAGATATAAATAGTTTTCAATTATGTTGATATCATATTAGTTGTTCTTACAACCAATACACATGATACAACTACTACTTTGGCTATCCAAATTGTTTTGGTTCTTATTTTATTTCGATGAAAAAGCTAAATATGTATATTATATTTAAGTCAAAACAATTATTAATTTTCTGACACGAGAGATTACTATGATTTTGGTGCGATTAGATCTATGACCCCTATTTTTAAGTTCAATTGTTTGCAGAAGTCAATTTTTTAATTTCTGAATTATTAGTTGGGACAGATGGAATGGGGGACAATATAGTGGACTAATATAAGAACATATAAATTAACATTGCTCAAAATAAAAAGTTAAATGTCGACTTTGGCCTTGGAACGACTAGTCTGCCATTTTTAATTATTGAAAACATCATTCATAAACCATACACAGCATCATTGTATAAAATACTAGCATACATTCAATACAACACTTCAACATTTCACTTATTTTCTCACTTACACTACACACGTCCTGACGTCCATTGCTTTTCAACGATGATCTCAAGTTCTTGAAACCGCTGATTGAGCTCTAACCTCAAGCTCTCCTAGAAACTCAGCGACTTTATCGATCTCCGGTACCACATTCTTGACGGTATCATCAGACAAGAACTGGTCCGCCCATTTACAAAGAGAAGGGACTTTTGTTTCGTCTAGAAGCTTTTCTCCTTTAAGCTTCTCTCTTGCCTTCAAGATACCCACAAAGCTTCCGAGGCAAATGTCCATAAACCCGATCGCTTCACCTCCAAAAAACGGTTTCCCTTTGCTTATAGCAATAAAGGCTTCCTCGAGTTGCAATAAACCTCCTTCCACTTCTTTCATGCCTTTTTCTTTTGACTCGTCCGATTTGGTGATTGCGGCCGCTTTCAAAGCCGGAAACCACTGAATTTTTAAAGGGAGTCAAGTCAAGTGAAAATAGTGTGACAAGTGTTTGTTCTAAAATCTTACACAAAATCTTAATGGTTTCTTCTTAGTAACGGTTTGATTATTTCCACTCTAGAATCTTCCTAGGTTTATTATATTGAACCAAGATTTAACTCATTGAAGAAAATTTTGATCAATATCAAACATCCATTCTTACATTTGGGGGATATAATTAATAATAATATATGTTTTTTGTAAGAAAATCTATATAATTATCAGCAATCTGCAACAAGACAAAACGACGAAGAAAAAGATAGAAGGAAACTCTCCAACTCTCCCACTTTAACTAAATTTCAAATGTATGAAGATTATCATCAAAACATGTAAAATCATGTAAGATTTGGAAGAATATATGAAAATATGAAATAGATTTTATGATTAGATTTGTTCAATCACTATATGACTTTTTATAAGAGTTTAATAATAGATCTTTTAATACTTTTTGTGGTGTTACTCTAAGTCTCTCACCAATTTATCGTGTATTTCAAAAGAACCTTACAAAAACAATGTCATGTAAGAAAACATTTTTTTGTTGAATCTAGTTTTATCCATTAAAAAGGGGATTAAGTTACTATTGCAGTCTAACTTCACCAATGCATGTCTAACTTTTCATTTACTTTCAATAATATAGTCATAGATGCATAACAAATAACTTTTTGGTCACTCACAGATGAAGATCTAATTCGTAATCCTCTTAAGAATATAAAAATCCATCAAAAAAAAATTCTCAAGCAGGAGAAAACCCATAGATAGTAAATATGTGGTCAACAAAAAACATAGAAAACACCTTGTCATCAACGAAGGCAGACCAGAAGCGAGCTTGAGCGCGATCATAGGGATGTGAAGGAAGTATGGACTGTCCAGATGCGTTCCATGTCTCATCAATGTACTCAACGATGTTGAGAGACTCTAGAATCGGTTTGTTGTTGTGGATGAGAACCGGGACTTTTTTGTGAACCGGATTTGATTTGAGTAGAAGTTCACTCTTGGAACCGAACAGATCTTCTTCAAAGTACTCGTAATCGACTGATTTGAGACGAAGAGCAATCTTTGGCCTTATAGCATACGGGCTGAACCATACTCCCAACAGTTTCACTTCCTCTGTCTCTCCCATTTTTTTATTTGGTCTCTAATTAATCTGTGAAAAAAGAGAAGAAAGAAGAGATATTATGTAGTGGCTGAGGCCAGTTTGTGTGTTGCTCCACGGCTCTTTTGTTCTTGCTATTAGCTATTTTGTCTGCTTCTAATTATTACTTCTATAGTTTGAGAAAATGACAATGAAAACATATGTTTCTCTTGTGACAAAAAAAAAAGAAAAAGAAAACATACGTTTCTCTTTCTTTTTTTTTTTTGCTTTAACCGTAGCATATAGGATTAGGTGTGTTGTCTTATCATTTTTACAACAACATAATAAGATT
The DNA here is from genome assembly GCA_018703725.1 of Brassica juncea. Taxonomy (NCBI): domain Eukaryota; kingdom Viridiplantae; phylum Streptophyta; class Magnoliopsida; order Brassicales; family Brassicaceae; genus Brassica; species Brassica juncea. The sequence continues at coordinate 47,032,938 of CM031938.1, forward strand.
AAGGGCTTATTTGCTGAATAACCTAAATCTAAACTTAAATTAACTGGATGACATTGATTTTGACATTATTAACTAACTAACATTTAGCTCACTTTTCTTCCGGTAATACCCTCAACAATAACAATTACTCAGTCATTGAAAAAGAGAGTGGATGACGATTGGTTGCATTTTCTATGGACATAATATAATACAATCACATCATATAATACATATTATAGCTAATAACTAATATAAGTTGTTACCAAAAGAGAGAATATAATACAACCACATCACACTAGAAGAGAGAAGATAATACAGCCACATCACATACGTACTAACCACAAACATTTCACTAATTATATTTCATATCACCAAAATAATTTAGAATCAATTATATCTTAACACTTAAAATTTAGATTCTAAAACTTATTCTAATCCCACACTAATCCCTAAATAATAAATCCTAAACCTTAATCAATAAACCCTAAACCCAAATATATATTTAATTCTAACTAGAAATCTAAACTCAAACCCAACTTTTAAATACTACACATGTCTTACGTACTATTTCTTAAGGAATTGAATATCCCTAACTCGGATATGTGAACCTACATCTGAGATATAAACAGTTTCTCACGTTTTCAAATATCAAGTGTACCTAAATTCATACCACTTTACTACATGGTGGATATAGTATAGTACGTTTGCATTATGGATATAATATACTATATTATTGAATAGAATAGACTGACACTTCGACATGAATGAGTTCATATCACTAATATAAGTAACGGAGCAACGAGGGTGAGTTAATGAAATCCCCACCCAGATGATAACACTAAACCCTAACCCGGAAATGTCAACCCACATCCGAGATATAAACAGTTTTCTCCGTTTTCAAATAATGACATTCACCAGGTTCATAAATATTATACTACATGGTGGATATAGTATAGTACTTTTAGAATGTACGGAGAACTAAACTTTAGTTCTTGTTCAATAATTCAGGGGACTTTATTACCAAGGTTATATGGATGTTGTACTACTATATTATTGAATGGAATAGACCGACATTACGACATAAATGGGGTCATATCACTAATACAACTCCTAAATACTAAACCCAGATCAACTTTTGAATTCTAAACCCTACATTCTAATCACTAAACAGTAAACCCAAGTATAGACCCTAAACTAAATAGAAAGAAACAAAATACATAGTATAGTACATATTGGTGAACAAAATAGAACACTCTTTATTAATCATCAAATGGAACGATAAAAAACCCAAACCTCAACCCCCACCTTCCAAACACTAAATCCTAAATCTTCATTAAATCCTAAATCCAAGTATAAACCCAAAACCCAAATTGAATGGAACAAAATACATAGTATAGTACATATTGGTGAACAAAATAAAGCATTCTTTATTAATCGTCAAATGGAAGGATACATGATAGGGTCACTAAACCCAAACCTCAACCCCACCTTCCAAATACTAAACCCTAAATCTTAATCATTAAACCCTAAACCCAAGTATAAATCCTAAACCCAAATAGATTGGAACAAAATACATAGTATAGTACATATTAGTGAACAAAATAAAGCACTCTTTATTAATCGTCAAACGTGATACATGATATGGTCACTAAACCCAAACCTCAACTCCCATCTTCAAAATACTAAACCCTAAACCCAAATAGAAACAGTTTTCTCCTGCTGAGAAATATTGATAGTCATCAGATTATTACATTTTTAAGAAATAGTAGAAACATGTCCCAAATAGTATGGTAACCTTACATAAATAGCTACACCAAAGAATATATACTATACTATTTTGTTCACCGAATATAGTATAGAAGGCGAGTTCCTCTTCTTCAATTCTTCTTTTTCAAACGTTCTGATACACCTTCACTTCATTCACCGTCGTTATTCTTCACCACCATATAAAGATCATCTTTATCTCTCTTTTTTTTCCGACACAGCGACGCTTCTATCGGTCCGCCTTCATTATTCTTCACCGTTGGATCACTAGAAAAAACAGAACTTAGTATAAAAACAGAGTAACGAAAACAGAGTATCAAAACATAAACAGAATATAAACTCAAAAACAGAAACAGAGTGTAAAATTGAAAAAGTTGTTGTGTCTGCTCACCGTCTACGTCTTCATCGTTGTCCTTCTCGTCAGAAAAAAGAAATCAGTTCAAGAAGATGTGAATAATGAAAGACCATGTTCATCTTCATCTTCCTCAAAATTATCTAATTACTTGAGAGGTAAAAATGAATACAACGTGACCACATATTGTACTTATTATATTAATTAATTATTTATTTTATTGTATTTGGTAGTAGGTTTCACCGGTTGCTTTAGAAGGATAATATGGTTATTTTTTATAATGTTGAGCTAGTATATTGGTGAATTAGGGATTTTAGATATAGAGTGAATTAACTTTTGTTTGATGGTTATCAGATGCAATTTCCCTAAGATTAAAACGCTTCAAAATTCCAAAATGCTTAACTCTGTATCTCTGTGAACAATATTTAAAGCTTACCTTTCGTGTATTATGCATGTTGTTGTTTGCTCACGAGATATGTGTGAGGTTGTAAAATGCTTGAAGAACTCTTTGCATATATGAAATTCCAATTCTGAACAATTTGTCGCAAAAAACATTTCAATATATCGACACCTAATCATGCACTCAATTACCTAAATCAATGCTTCAAATCTTGCATGCAAAGGAAATAAACTTTGTCTGTTGTCCATCGAAGCCACGTCCGAGCAGTCTTGCAACGTATAGACGACTCATAAAAGCAAATATAACAAGTCATCTTAACGGAATCTTTTCATTAAAAAGAGTTAATATTGTGTGGTCCGATACACCACATATCAGACATTAAATTGATAAAAACAGATATTACACTTGTTCTTAACCAAAAAGTCTGAGAAAAGTATGATTTGTTACGTCCCCTAGCCTCATCTCTTTATACTGCTTCTCATGCCTTGCATGCTTATTTTCTTAGCAATGTGGCACTTTTCAAAGAGTACAAATCAAAACACTCTGCTTGTTTTAGCGGGTTTGTAACAGACGGATGGTCTTGAAGCTAAAGCCAGGCACCAATAAATCTTTGCGAGAAAAACTCAGTTTCCTCTTCTTCTTTACCTTATACAGAACTAACTGGATGGACAGTTTTCAACTCTCTTGAAAGATTAGTTTCTCATTGTAAGCTCACATATGCTTTTGCACTCCTTGTTGCAATTTCAAATTCCTCAAAGATCTGATGTTTGCGAACCAACTTGACTGTGACATGAGTAATTATCACAGACTGAACACTTACAAAGCTCTGTAGGCTTTTACAATATATCCAAACAAAACTCAAAAAACGAACAAGCAAATCATCTACTATCAACGTTGTTGTCTTCACAAGATACAGATCAATGATAAAACAAGCTATCACCACCTCTTGTAAGATTTAATTTCCAGCCCATTGTAAGCTCACATGCTCTTGAACTCCTGGTTGCCATTTCCACTTCCTCAAACATCTTACGTTTGCGCACCAAGCTGACTGAGAAGGGATAGATAGTTGCAGTCACTAACCGCTTCGCATTGTTCAAAACATAAACCGCCACTTCTTTCTCAACTTCTGTTCCTTCATAGTCTCTCCACTCAAAAGTTTTGAGATGTAACAACAAACATTCAGGAACATGCCTCGGTTGGATCCAACGAACCTTACGATACATACGCATCCCATGGTCCTGAACAAGCTTGAGAGCTTGTAGTTTAGGAGAATGCTGGAGCAAACTGACAAACATATTCGTCCAGCAATCATCACACGAACATAGCTCCAACCGCACAAGCTGAAACAAAACTGTACCACGAGGATACCGAGCCTATATACACGATGTAAGCCAAAGGAAACAATGTATTAAAAAAAACCAACAGTTTCAAAACTTAGCTAATGATATAAAAGCTTACCTCATCAGCTAAGCATACACGTAGACGCCTGACAAAGGAAAAAGATTCCAGAACATTGGCATGGTAGGACATAGACTGAAGATTCGCCTCGAGGAGTTCGTGAAAATTACCAATCAGATTAAGCTCACCAAAGTAGTCCACGATGTTCAACCGCTTCAAGGACTGAGAATGTATCACGAACATATGATCATCAGGCGGGCTCTCTCGGACTGTGTTCCCAACGAATAAACTCTGTAGAGAAGGCAAGTCGACGGTGAAAGTCGCCACATTGTCTTGGGGACAAGTCTCCACGACTAAATCTTCGAGGACGGGACAGTTCGATATAAGCCTAGAGAAAGACTCATCATCTGAGTAAACGACAGAGAGAAGGCGTAGCTTCACGAGGGAGCGGAAGCTAAACTGAGAAGAAGGAACGTCCAAAAGAATCACTCTGTTGAGTTCTAAAGACTCGAGTGTTTCGCATCTGAACAACCTACTCGGCAAGGAGACAAGACCGTGGTCGTAATAGAAACTTATTTTCAAGTCACGCACGAACCGATCGACAGCGATTCTAACCCATAGACCGATCTGGGAAGCGCTGCATTCCGAGCAACTGTTGAGGTGAAAGGTTTCGAGAGCCGGTGCCTTGTGTAATAGCAAAGTTCCAGAAACAAACTGCGACAGAGAGCTTGTGCCGTGATGATTCTTCTCGTTACCCTCTTCGTCGTCTTCGTCGCTATCCTCCTCTGAGTAATCGTCGAAGATGAGTCTTGGCACTAATGTCCAAAGAGACAGCCATCGTTTAGACAAAATGCTCATAGATACGGAGTCTTTGGTGGGGACGAAGGAGAGTATCTTGATGAGTAAATCATCTGGCAAGTGACTTAACCTATCCATAAGAACAATCTCAAAAGCTTGCTTCTTTTTCAACTTTCACTTGCTGATACTGCAACCAAAGACGAAAGTTCTCGTGATGGAAAATCCAGTAGCAATAGAAAGACGAAAACGATATCAAAAGAATCAAGCGGAGAAATACCTTAACGAGTTCGAAGAAGCAGAGTCAACACTCGGTCACCAGTTCGTCCTTTGAGAAGAACCCTAAATCCTAAATTTATTTTTGAGGTAAGAGCATACACATTGGTGGATTCCATTGTGGAGTCAGACTATTTTAGTATTTTTTTTTTTGCTGAATAGCTAATGATTCTTAGCAAAATAAACAGTCCAATGGTGGATTCTTTTTAAAAATTCTTAGGAGAAATTTTTTTTTTTATTAAACATATAAAATTTGCAATTTCAAATGCATTAAGGCTAACAAATAACCATTCTTATACAATTTACAGATGAAAGACATGTATTAGGTATATCATATATGCATGAACATATCTATACAAGGCTGGTCCGTGATGAGAAGGAAAGTAATGAATAAAGCAAATTTTTAGAAACCTGACAATATAACAAGTCGAAATGCTTCAGTATTCTCAAGAAATAAGTCACAGTACAAGAGAACATTGAACTAACAACATATCACATATATACTTGTATCCATGGCTCTAAACTCTGTAAGTGAAGTTCAGCACCATCTTGCAAGCTATCCAGCGAAAACTTATCAATCTGCATAAAACCATATTTCCTGTTACCATCACAGCAGAAAAAAACACACACTGAGGATAATATAAACGAACTCATGACTTACACGTTCGAGTTGCGATTTGGTAAAGTTCTCGGGGAACTTTTTGGAGAGCAATGTGCAAATCCTCTGATGGTTAGGGAACACGCCCGCTTTCCAAAACGCTTCAGAGAAGACATGAGCAACATGATCAGGATACTCCAAGATTTGGTTGAGTCTATACATTTTAGCCATGAGTCCTTCCGCAACCTCGATCATTTGAACCACCCACTGTATGTTCAAAGCCTTGGTGGAAGCAGCAGAGCTCTGAACCTTTGTAGAACTGACTCAAACACAGCTTGTCTTGCAGGTTCTGCATTATTTTCTGTTAGCCCTTGCAGCATACAAAACAAGCAGAGCAGCTCCTTTAGATCCCCAACTCCAAGCAGAGAACTCTCTTCTTTTGATCTATGCCAAACTAAGCACACATACATAAATGAAGATAAAAAGCTATCCACTGCTAGATTAGTTTCCCATAAGTAAGATATTTGCCAAACTAACAAACAACGCTGTTAGCACTATCACGCAATTGAACTCATTTCTACGAGGAAAATGTACAATGCTTCCTTCATTCAAGGATAACTTTTGCATCCAAAAGTCAAACCTATACCGAGGAAATGTTCACTCATTATCATAGAGAAGTAACAATATATATATCATGAAATAAATATATTCATCATGTCTCTCAGATCCCTTGACAGTAGTATACCAGATGATCTATAATCAAATCATTAATGAAACTGAGTTTCACAAGCGCATAAAATCAAATCAATAAGAACGACACACAACGGAATAATATCACATAAAGAACAATGACCGGATAAGAAACTCAGAACAACACTCGTTACTATATCTAACCACATCATATGAAACTCTGAGAACAAAGTATAGAGAATATCGAATAACTGGAATGAATGAAATTGTATAATTGAATAACATCGAGAGATTGGGTTGCGAGAGGAGACCCAAAGTTTGCCTCCTTTACCTTCCAACAATTGTATAATTGAATAACATCGAGGAGATTGGGTTGCGAGAGGAGACCCAAAGTTTGCCTCCTTTACCTTCCAACAATCTCCTGATGATATCATCCAACACCCCTTTCTCCACCATCCCTTCCATGCTCGTCATCATCGTCGTCTTCTCTCACCAGAATCCAAAAAAATTGATAGAGCAAGGGTTTGCCGTGTTTAGGTAACCGATCAATCGGAGAAATCAAAGAGATGATGAAGGCTTGGCATCAGTTTTCCAGAACCAATCATGTTATGCCAGCACATTAAGAACTTGGTCCTTCTTCTCCTTAACTAAGGATTTATCCTTAGCTTTCTCTTAACTTTTAATATTATTTTAATCCTAAAAGGCTAAGGACTAATGCTAAGGATTAGCTAAAATACACCGTTGCAGATGGTCTAACCCCCTTTATGTTTTTTTTTTAATTATTATTTTTAATACAAAAATGGTATATTATCGGGTTTGTTGTACTCGTTATTTTTCAATATTTACAGTTTTACCACCTTCCAGGTGGATTTTTTTTTTTTTTTTTTTTTTTGTCTTCTTCATCTTTTGCATAGATATTAGAGTATTTGCATGTCATATACAAGAAAAACTTTTTAATTAGGTAACTGGTATGTGCGACTGTTTAGAACTGTTACTTATTCGTAATTCCAATTGTATCCCTATATTACAGCCACTGGATAAATCTATTATTTCTCACATTTAATTTTAAATTCATCACTCACAATCATCTCTTTTTTCCTTCAGTTCTTCACCGTGAATAAATAAAGACATCACAGAGAAAAGATAAATCATTGATATCTTAAGATGTAAGAAAAATTTTTATTAAAAACAAGATTTTCCAACTTAAAGATCTCTTGATCTTGAAATAAACAAAATCCGATCTATGATAGTTGTTATCATGGTGGCCGTGTACCAATGTACGGCGCATGTCCAAGGCGGGGGTCACTGAGCCAACTCACCGAGCCAACTCACCGAGATAATATGTATGTATATATATACATTATCAAATTAATTGGTAATATAAAAAATTATCCAGAAATAATAAAAATTATCTGGATAATACACATATATTTTATAACTATCACTCTAATCTGATCACCAATTTTCCGATGTTGGATGCATTAGGAGATGAAAAGCTCACGTAGCTAAAAAATATAGAGAAAGAGAAAGAACTCACTAACTCAGATAATCCGAAATCCTAGCTTCTCTGGGTTGCGCAGCTGCACAACCACTTTCCGGTTAGATCTGTGGTGTAGTGGTGACGGAGCGACGAGTTCCGGCGAGGATCAGATATTGTTGAAACTTAAAAGATATGGTCTGCGTTTTTAGGGTTCAGATCTTGAGATCCGGCTAATTTTCTTCTTCAATCAATCTCCAGATATGAGCGAGAAAGTAGTGCGTGGGGGTGGTGAGAGTTCGTTTTTCGGCGACATTCAAGCGGCTTTGATTGGTGTGAGGCAGTTGCGTTCGGATATAGTTGGGGCTATAATGTCTTTCAGTGTTTATTGTAGTCTCCAGTGAAGGTTTCGATGATTTCTAATTCTCAAAAAAAGGTTTCGATGGTTTCTGAAACAACGAAGAAGAACGGGTCGAAACAGAAAACTTAATTACAGATTTGGCATGTTGTAATTAATTAGTGTGAAAAAATGCTATATACAAATATTTCGTATAGGCTAAACGACGCACGAAGACCTATTTGGAACTTCACAAATGACTCATACCCACTTACCTAATTAAAGAAAAATTATAGCCATTTACCTAATTTCCACATTTTCCATGTATATTCAGCTAAATCACTCTAGATATTAATTGTACAAATTTATCATAAATCTATCATCTTAAATCAAAATCTTTATCTTCCTATCATACAGTTCTGTCGCATCCGAGATTCAGCTTCATCTGAGTCAGGGGTTAATGGGGGGGGGGGGGGGGGGGGGGGGGGGGACAGTCCATCAGACAACATATATATAAGTAATAACTAATAACTTCTGTAACTAGTTTTGAATGTGTGTAAAATCATTAAAAGAAATATGTTTCATTTATAATTGTATACATATCTGAATAAATTTGTTCTTTTCTACATTGATTTCCAGAGATTGAATCTTTATGAAATCCTTCCAAATCCACTGAGGTAGACTAAGGGGGAGATTGAAATTTTTCGATCAAACATTAAACTATTTAAAACATGAATCTATATCACCTGGTCAAATGATTGGAAACCTAAATTAGATAATTAAATGGATTGGCCGTACTATATATTCCTGTCATATGATATAATATTTATGTTTGGGACGTCAATGTGCCAAAGTCACGGCCTATATAACTATATTCAAAGCTACCTTTTTTTTTTTGAAACACTATTCAAAGTTACCTTATAACAGAGTTTATTGGTATGTTTCGCGGATCTTAAAACCGGTTAACATCTCTACTTTTTCTATCACAAAATGACATTTCGTCGAATATTAATCATAAGAGAATAACTAATTAGCAATCCGATAAATAAATTAAAAATAGTGCGAGATCTCTTAACATTACCACTGTTTTAATAGCACCGTAAATGAGCATAACATTTTATGGGAAATGCATATAGAAGGAAGGAGTGAGCTGGCTAAGGATAAGGGATAACAATACATTTTTCTTTCGATTCTTATCTCCTTCTCCTTTGTAATAATTAATCTAAGATTTGATTTGTTATGTCAAAGAAAAAAGATTTGACTAGTTATTTTTCTTTGTATTCTTTCCTTATGTAAAACAAACAAACAAAGTACACACACGGAAACAGAAACTCAAATATAAAGATCCCACTCTCTTTTCTATGAGAAAATTATATTGATTGTGATGGATAAGTTCGGTTGGTCCTTGTCGCCTTCTTCTCCGATCGGCAAGAACAGTGATGACGAAGGAGGAGAAAATGAAGCTGAAGCTCCTTACAAGGGTCCTCTTGATATGATGGAATCTCTCGAAGAAGATTTACCCATCAGGTTTTGTCTTTGATTCTTGTTGTCTGAATATTAAAATTCCTCTGACTTGTGAATACAACAAAACAGGAGAGGGATATCCAAGTTCTACAAAGGGAAGTCCAAGTCTTTCATGAGCTTAAACAATGCTGAATCCTTGTCGATGAAAGACTTAGGGAGGCCAGATAACGTCTACAGTCGCCGCCGGAGAAATCTTCTCAGTCACCGGCTTTGTAGTCGCGGTGGGATCTCGAAGAAACCCCCCAAGGCCAACTTCACGGTGGTCTCTTCCTGCGGCGATGATTCGTCTTCAGCGGCTCGATCATTTGAAACATCAGCATTGACTGATACCACTGAGTATCTCACGGAAATGTTTTCCTGAGAATTCAAATTTTAAAATAAAAAAAGGCTGGATTAATAAGAATATGAGACATGCTGAGAGACTATCTCAGTTTTTTTTTTCAAAGTCTCTTCGCAAATAAACGAGATTCTATAAAGATTTGTAACTCTCATTTCTTAGTTTTTTTTATTATTTTAATTCTAAAACCCACTGCATATGAGAGCATGCGTAACGGAGATCCGTTGCGAATCCTTGGCCCGAGAACATAGGTATTTTCGGTTTGGAAAATAATAAAAAATGGAGAAAAGGCAAGGATCAATCCTTCGCTAAGGCTTTGAAGGATCGGGTCCGTATCGACGTGGCACGCTTCGATTGGAAGCGTGGCGAAAGGTCCGTAAAGAGAAGGGATTGTGTCTCCTTCTCGACTTCTTCTTCTTCTTCTCCTTATCTCAATCTCTTCTTCGCTTAAACACCAGGAGAGAAAGAGAGAGACACGCACAAAAGCCCGATCTCTTTCCGTTGATTCTCTCTTGGAGGACACGCGTCTCTCTCTCTCTCTCTCTCTCTCTCTCTCTCTCTCTCTCTCTCTCTCTCTCTCTCTCTCTCTCTCTCTCTCTCTCTCTCTCTCTCTCTCTCTCTCTCTCTCTCTCGCGGTTGAAGAAGGCATGGCAGGAGTAGGACCGATGACTTAGGACTGGGAGCCTGTGGTGATCCGTAAGAAAACCCCCAACGCCGCTGCCAAGCGCGACGAGAAGACTGTCAACGCTGCTCGGAGAAGCGGGGCTGAAATCGAATCCGTCAGAAAACGCTTGTTTCCTTATTCTTCTTCTGGATCTTCGTGTTTCTTTATCTGGTTTAGATTAAGAATTGGCGATTGTTTATTTGTATTGTTTTGATAAAAATCAGATGAACGTGTGCCTACTGAGTTGAAGAAAGCAATCATGCAAGCCCGTATGACGCAGTCCCAACTTGCTCAAGTACACTACTTTCTCTCTTCACTCTTTCTCTCTTGTATGTAATTGGACTCAAGGTGATAATATGTGTTGGTTATGTAGCTGATCAACGAGAAGCCGCTAGGCAGAACGAACAAGGCGGCTTCAAGCGGCATGCATGTTTAATGAAAGTGTTTTATAACTTTTTTAAAGAACCTATAATTAAGAAACTTGCAATAAATCATCTAAATGTTCCGTTATGTTTTTGGGTATTGAGTCTTCGTTGGTGAAGATTTATGCTCCGTTATGTTTTTGTTTCAGGGTGGAGACTCAAGGTTCGATGGCTGTGAACATGTGAAGTACACCCGTGAGCAGCTTCTGGAACTTAAAGAGGTGATTATCTTACTTTAGAAAACGGTAGAACAAGGCTGGTCTAGTTTAAAATTGCAAAATTTCATGTGTAACAAAAAAAAAAGAATTTTTCTCCTAAGAACTCCTAAAAGGAATCCACCATTGGACTGCTTATTTTGCTAAGAGTCTTTAATATTCAAAAAAAAAAAACTAAAATAGTTCCTAAGGACTCCATAATGGAATCCACCATTGTGAATGCTCTGAATCCTGCCCTTATACTTTACGTATAATCAACTTAATGAAAAAGTTGAAACTGTCTTTCATCAATCCGTGTGCTAACGGTTTCGATTTTTTGGAAGGCATGCCACACAATCTACGTACTAGCTAGTAGCCTAGTATATAAGTCTGTCTGTATTCCTTCATTCTCGTCCTGTTGTATTGCCTCATTCTCCATAGAAGACATTAATAGTACAAACTTCTTCAGTTTACGCCCTCAATAATAAATAAATATGTTTCTTTATCTCCTGCTTTATTTTCCGACTTTTGTTTTATGATTCTATCGACCTTTATTACGGTTGTTGGATGTTTGGTTATTAGGGACATTATTTAAGTATTAATAAAGTTTTTGTTTTGGATGATGAGAGTTAATTGAGAAATACGGTAGACACTAGACACGATGAAATGGGTGTAACAATATCATGAAAGTATATATATGAAAATTCTACCGTACACGTTGGAAGTATGTATCACACAACACTTCAAACTTTTTTTTTTTTTTTTAATATATATATTTATAAAAAATCCCGAAACGGGCATCAACGTCGAACTACAAGCTTGAATCCAACAAAATGGTCTAAATTAGATATTACATCCGTTGCTTCGCATCGACCAACCTATCCGGCGCGTTCCGCAAGTTAGTTTTATCCTCTCCAAACTACCAATTGTCGTTCTCAGCTGATGACAATAACCATAGGAACGTTGGGTTTGACCTCATTTCTTCGGATGCCGGATTTCCCATGACGTCGCCTGCTGTAGCTAACTCTCGGTGATATCATCAAGCTCGCAGTCTTCATTGTCAATTTGAAGCAGGACGATAATAAGAAGAGGGGGCAAAGGAACATACCACCACCACGTCCTTATCGCCAAAGACAGGTTTGAACATGAACGCCACACACTGCAATGGGAGCCTCTGATTACCTGCACATAAACAAGCCAAGAACCCTACCAAAGGCTGAACAAGGGTCCATCAATGGCACTGGGATGAGTACTTGAACCAACCGCGACACCACTATGACCAAGGCGATCAAATCCAAGCATCATAACGTTGGCTGCCGCCTTCGAGAACCGAAGGCCAGTTGTCTATGACTAGTAAGGTGCATCATCCGGTGTCTACGGATAATACAATTGAAGCGCAAGAGACAATTCTCCAAGCGAAGCCGTCGCTTCATGACGGAGAAACCAAACAGTGACATAAGTACGGGATCTGAAGGGAGGATGAGCACCAAACCAACCTCATGACAGCCATAGACGACTGTAAATCCGGAAGCTTGACGCAACCTCACGAGCTAGGAGAGAGATGGGCACCATCACCGCCTGCGTACCACATCCCTCAACTCGTCTCCGATGAGGAACATCGGATCACTCTTGGCTTCACCGGAAAGGAGACGTACCACCACGACGCCGTAGAGGAACGCGATTCCAGTCGCTAAAGCCCAACGCCTCCTCCAAGAGCCTGCAGACTCGCCACAAGCCAGAACGGAAAAGACGCTCCTTCACCCACCACCACGAGCATCAAGTCAAAGAGAGAGATCTCGGGGAAAAACGATCTGCTCACTCAACCCTAAAAGCCGACTCCACCGGGAACCACCACTCACACCACCGCGCCATGATTCCAGAACCACAAGATCTGACATCGAAGTCGACACTCTTCGCGAGCGGAGGCTAATCGAGCCACACCCGTTGAACCAGGACCAACAACAAAATGGAGGGGAAGGAGAGACACAATGAAGCAAATGAACGGAGAACGGAAGCCTCCGGCGCCGGTACGCGCGGCCACGCGCCGTCCGGACGCCGGAGCAGACTTGAAACGCTTGGTTAACTGAGGAGAGAAGAGAGAGCGTGCTAGGGAAGAGAGAGAGTTTTTCAACACTTCAAACTTCACCTTATTTTCTTCTTACATAACGCTTGCACTGCAAATATATCTCTAAGATGATCTTAAGATCTTCAAGCCCTGGTTTGAGTTTCAGCTTCAAACTCTCTCATAAACTTGACAACTCTATCAATCTCCGGTACCACATTCTTCACCGTGTCATCAGACAAGAACTCATTGGCCCATTTATATAGAGAAGGAGTTTTTGATTTGTCTAAAATATTTTCTCCTTTAAGCTTCTCTCTAGCTTTTAAGATAACCAAAAAGCTTCCGAGGCAAATGTCCATAAACCCGATCACTTCACCGCCAAAAAAGCGTTTCCCTTTGCTTATAGAAATAAACGCATCCTCGAGTAGCAACAACCCTTCTCCCACTTCCTCCATGCCTTTCGCTTTGGCGTTTTCTGACTTGGTGATCGTTGTTGCAATAAAAGTTGGAAACCACTGCTTTTTAAAAGAGTTTATAGAGAAAATATATTTAGAATCCCATAGTTTCATAGAAGTTAGGGCTGAAATCATTGGATAATTAAGCTTGCTGAATGTTTAAATTAAAATATTAGTACGAGTGGAATATGTTTGAGTTTAAAAGAGCATTATTGAATATACTAGTTCTAAGGGTTGGCCAAAAAGACTAGAATATCATGTAATTTACTGGATATGTTTTAGCCCAAGTCACCTAACTAAATAATACAAACCTCTGTAATCAGCGAAGATGTAACGAGAGAGTAAATAAAATCTTAAATATACTAACCTTGTCATCAACGAAGGCAGACCAGAAGCGAGCAATGGCACGATCATGCGGATGGGTCGGTAGAATGGACTGTCGAGATGAGTTCCACGTCTCGTCGATGTATTCAACGATATTGAGAGACTCGACAACCGTTTTATTATTGTGGATGAGAACCGGAACTTTCTTGTGAACCGGATTTGATTTGAGAAGAAGCTCACTCTTGGATCCGAACAGATCTTCTTCAAAGTAATCGTAATCAACCGATTTAAGACGAAGAGCGATCTTTGCTCTTGCCACGACCGGACTGTACCATGTTCACAAAAGTTTCACTTCCTCTCTCTCTCCCATGTTTTTTCTTTCTTAAATTAATTTTATAAGGTCTAATTAATTGGTATTCGGTAAGGAAGACTTATAAGAAGAAGAGGATATTTTAGTGGTTGAGCCCACATTCGTGTCCTCCACGGCTCTTTTCGTCTTGGTCTTTTGTCTGCTTCTTTGTTAGAATTTTTTTCTTCTTCTGAATAAAACATAATGATTATGAGGCTTTTCTAGTTTTTTTTTGTTTTGTTTTGTAACTCTCATGTGTATTCAGAAGTGTATTCTGAATTTGTTTTAGTGTTATTTCTGGATAAGTAACTAAAAAGAACACTTTAAGAAATAGTAGTCAAACCAATTCTTTTCAAGTTTTTTCACATGGACCACAATGTATCAGAAAGCAGACTATTTTACATATTTATACAAAAGGTGTATACAGAAAGAAAGGAAGTCTTTGTAGGACACAAAAACATGTGGTCTCACTTAGTTGACAAAACGATGTTATTGGGTTTAAACAACAAGTAAAAGACCAATTTACTACCCGCAGAATCAAAGAGATGAAACTAAGTTCATCATATTTTGGTGAATCACATGACCCTTACTGATTCCATGATTCAGTGTCATGGATGATGGCACATTTGAATTTGTGACGTGATTTGTAAAGAACCAACGTATAATTGTTTTAAACCGGTTGCTACCAAGAGATTACGAGTAAAACAATTCAAGTTTTGGATAAGAAAACAGAATCAACGTATTGGTCTTTTTGTTCTTGGCTTCTTGCGCATGATACCCAAGCGGAAGCCAAATGTTTTGGATTCGTAAACACATCAAGACAATGCAAATATATTATAATGGTTATTAATTATTATAAAGACATACACCCTCCCACTTTCACGATCCATTTGAGACGTTCTTCCACTTCAGAGGGGCTGACAAAAAAACAACTAGGCAGTCTTATTGGCCTAGTTTTCGTGGATTCACACCAAAAGTTTTGATTGGGGAAATAATATGAAGTAAATTACCTTGATATCTACTATTGGAGAGTCCTCGTCTGAAGCACTCATGCCCAATTGAAGATCAAAAGAGGAATGTGTTGGACTTTGTAGTAATCTTTTCCTCCTTCTGACAACCTCTCCTCCCATTTACTTCCCATATATCCACAACTAAGTTCCATTAAGGAAGTGATAAATCTCAGCCCATCAGGAAGCTCTTTTAAGTTATCACAGTGACTAATAGAGAGAGTATGAAGAAGTGGCATTGAGCCTTCTTCTACTATCCACTCCTCCAACTCCTTTAGTCCAGATAATTCAAGTTGGTGCAACTGAGGAAACCCACCACTGGAACAAACTATTCTTCTCCCAGCAAAAGATTGATCCCATAACTCAACCTTTTTCAAGTGAAGCAACTTCTCTAGAATCGGCATTGGATCCTCCTCCAAGAGACAATGACGTAGACATATGCTCGTAAGGCGAGAAGGAAAGTGTTGATCATCAGGTAAATTAGGCATATGTATACTCAGTTTCAGTTGTTTGAGAAGAACGCAACCCAAAACAAATCCTCTTGCATCAGAAGCACTCTTATCTGTTATAGTAAGATTTTCCAGGTGTCTTATCTCACTTACATATGTAGCTAGAGTTTCCACAGAACACACATGGCAGTCGAATAAGATTGAAAGAGTATTTAGCTTTGTCATACCCTGAAGATCCTCCACGTTGTTATGCTTTGTTGAGAAGTTCTCTAACGTCTCCAAGTTGATTAGGTTACCTAATACCAACTTTGTCTTATCTTGCATATTATCCGGTAAGAAGAGGTATGACAACTTTTGCATCTCCTTCAAGAAATTGGGCATGTTGACCGGAGACGTCGCACCTACACGTAGGTTTAAATAAAGCAGAAGCTTCAGATTCCGCATAGAAGAAGGTAGATATGAAACATTTGCCATATACAAACTCAAATATCTTAAGTGGATGAGTTTCCCAATGCTAGAAGGTAACTTCCCTCCCTTAAACTCAGCTCTGGAGAGATCTAAAACTCTCATCAACTGTAGCCTTCTGAAGGATAACCCTGATGCCGTCCAATTTGGACCAGAGATCTTATGGATAAACAAGAGAGATCTAAGGCTTGGATTCTGGAGATAACCATCCAGCTGACATGTATTATTAGACGAATGTACGACGAGTCTTCGAGATTTAGAACGTTCACTTGAGGAACCGGTGCTTGCATCAACAATTTGTAAGAAATTCTCTTCTTCGCCACTGCGTAGACAAACTTCTCTCAACATGTCATGCAAGCGACATGTTGTAAATCTCGAAGTTTTGTCTCTTTCAGAAATAACCATGTTTCTCTCCACCAATTCTTCTATGTATCCATCTGTAACCTCTTGAATGCTCGCTCCATTGTGATACCTTGGCCTTGGTATTCCTTCTGCAGCCCAGTAGTAGGACAAATTTTCTACATCTATTTCATAATCTTCTGGAAAATGAGCGAGTAGAGGAAGCAGTGCTTCAAATAGATAGGCAGCTCTTCATAGCTCAAATACAATATACTGTAAACAGAACTCATATCTCTGCCATTGAACTTAAAATCTCCAACGATGAGATATTTAATAATCTCATTTGTCTTTTTCCAGTCACGCCATGTGTATTTCGTAGCTAGCAATCCTCCTAACACCTTAAGAGCCAGCGGTAGACCTCCACAATGTTTGATTATCTCTTTACCCGCCTCTTCCATTTCCACATCAACATTGACATCTACACAACATCATCAAGATATGTCGAAATTACATGAATGTTCGTAAGAAATATAATTGTTGAAAGAAATTATTAAGGGAAAGTGACTGATTGTTATCAACAAAGGAAGCAAAAACTAGTGTTTTGGTATCTTACCGGTAGTGTTTTCTTTTGGAGACGCTATCCTTCGAAAAAGTGTCCAACTTTCTTGGGGAGTTAGACAATCCACTTCTAAACATGTTAGGGCATCTCCATTGGAGGATTTAAGGGGGGGGTTCACACGTTTTTCGAGAGGAACAGTGATGAACTCGGCGCGCGTGGGTTCGTCGTGGTGAACCCGGTTCGTCACGAGTTCACCACGTGGCGGACTGTGATTCGCGGATTTTTTTTTTTTTTTTTTTTTGAAAAAGTAAACGAAAAAAAAAAAAAAAAAAAAAAAAAAAAAAAATACAGCTGGCAATCCCCACCTCAGTATCACTGATGTGGATGCCCTTAGATCTTCTCGTAATATGCCAGTCGTGACACCTTCGTTGCGAGAAGTAAGTAGTACCTTCCAACCTATACAAAATATTATCGTCTTTTACATAACAACGATAATAACAGCAACAAAAAGAAATTATAAGGTTATATGCAGTATCGGCCATGGACAAAGCCTAACAAAACATTTGCATTGACCCCTAAATTAAAAAAAAAAAAATTAAATATTCATAGATTGTATTTACCCAAACGATAATGATCTAGACATCTAGTGCAGTGAATCATAAGATGTTACCTCTTTTGCGTGGAAACATTGGTTTTATTATATTCCAATCTTCTTGTGTCCATATGTCATCAAGAACAATCAAAGCCTTTTGTGTTTCCAAGAATTGATGTATTTTTTCTTGAAGTTCGTCTTCTGTCATCTCTGACTCTTTATGTCCTGGCATAAGTTTCCGTAAGATCGTCTGCCACACATACTTCCTTGTAAGCTTTTGTGAAACACATACCCATGCAAGTCTTGAAAAATGACTTTTTATTTTCTCATGATTAAAAACTTGTCTTGCGAGTGTGGTTTTACCAATACCACCCATTCCAGTTATACAAACCACTTGACAGCTATCTTCCTCCATTAATTTGCCAACCAATATCTCAATATTTCTCTCCAATCCCACAGGATGATCTTCGTTATCGCTGGAAAATGTTTGCCGGATTTCCCTTTGTCTTTCCCGAAGAGACTGCATATAAGCTGCATTGTCATTGACTCTGGTGCTATGACTATGCATATCGCTTATCACCTTAGCGATCCTCTTACTAAGGGATTTCATTTCGAAAGAAATTTTCCAACGATCAGCCATAATGCAAGCGAGCTGTCTGATACGTTTCTTGATGCCACCTGTGTTCCAGAGTTCTTCCTTTAGAATAAAGGTCTCGATTATATCTTCTGCATCGTAGAGAATTTCTTTGGTCACTTTCACAGTGTTTCTCACCATTTCGTTTCTATGTTTCTCGATATCTGCATCTCTCAAGAAAATCCTTAACTTTTCTAGTTCACGTTTGAGTTCAGTGAATTGTTCATCCACTCCCTTAAATCGATCAGATTCTCTGACTAGGAGTTCCCAAAGCTTCTCAAATCCAAACAACAAAAGTGTCTCGGCCATTTGTCTCCTGCCCAAAGTACTAGAAAAGCCAAAAAAAAGGTGTTTAAAGGTTTAAAAATAGAGGAGACTTTTTCAGCTACAAAAAATCTCTACCAAGTTCCAATAAATCCTATTGAACAAAACAATCACTCAAGATCACAAAGACAGAGACCAAATGACTCCACAGAGATTCCAAAGAAGAAACTAACGAAAAAATCAAGTGTCATACAAAAAGGAAAACTACTCACCTCTCCAAAGCACCAACAAACGCGCCGCCCTTCGGAAGAGAGAGATGACCAAGTGACCAACCTCAATCATGTCTTGTAAGTATTGATTGGATCCATTAGACTTTTCAACGTGTATTAATGGTTTTTCTCAAGTGGGATGGTAGGATCGGGACGTATATTATATGTTGGATAGTAATAAGGTAGTAATGACAAAAGCATACATCAAAATTCAAAACTATTGTAAATTTGTAATCAATCATTTGTTACTGCACTTTAAGCACTTTAAGGAAGCTGTAGGAACAGAATGATTATCCGTGTGGTGCGCGGCAACTGAGTTGATCACTGTTGAATTAGTCAATCGGTGATGGAGATCAAATAGAATACTTAAACCAAAACAGGTAAATCAAAATATTTTGAAAATATTCATAATAGATTTGTACAAAGAGGTTAGAAGTTTTAATCCAACTACGTGAGCTTTGGATAAACAGTTGTTTATGTCTTTCTAGTTTCCGCATTATGTTTCTAATTTTACAAATTTATATTCTTTAAACTACGTTGACAAGTACTCGTCAGCAAATTTATGGTTTTGATTCTTGTTTTAGGTCAAACTATATCTACCATCGAATCTCAACAGTCACGACAATGTTGTGTAACGTTACAGAGTAACCTGCGGCTAGAGTATTCTTCTTTCTTGGTGTTGTCTTACTTCAGTTCCTTTTATCCAATACTAATTTGTTTGTAATTTCTATCAAAGATCAAAAAAGAAATATAATCTTACTTAACATGTTTATAAAAATCCACCTTTAAATAGTTTAATTGTTTGATCCAAAAATACAGTTATATTTTCTATATACTAAATAGTGTTTCGACATTATTTTATTATTTTTAGAGAGTTCATTGAGTTAATAGGTGCTAATGTTAAGCGACTCAGACACCGGTTCACCGACTTATAGTCGCGGGGAAGAATCGGGGCCTCGGGGGATTTCTTGTGAACCGGGTACAATTTGAGAATAAGCTCATTCGGATCGGTCTGCCATTTAGCGGCAAAGTATGACCAAAGAAAATATTTAATTTTGGAAAACAACATAATGAACATGATAAATAGTGATGCTGTTTCCATTGGTGAATATTACAATTTTTTTCATTTTATTAAAAGAAACACTTAAAAGTTTTACAGAATAAAGTCCTGAAATCTCCACCGAATTAGAACCAAAAAGAGATAAAATCAATAGACCACAGCCAGTCATCCACCAATCCAAAAACAAACTTAAAAATATTTTCCTGAAAAAAAAAAGATAACGGAGGTTGAGGTAAAAGCAAAAGACTACGAAAGACCTAACAGACAGACCCCAAAACGACAACGACGTTAGATCTTTTCTACTCATCATCTTCATCTCCAACCTTGTACGAACTAAAAATGCTCGACCTTAAACTTCCACTCGCCACTCACAGCATCATAAGAGACGAACTGAGCTCCTTGCTCTTCAGCTTTCCTCTTAAGCATTTCCTTGTACTTTTCCACCCTCGGGCCTTCCTTCACTTGCTTCCCGCTCTTCTTGTCCATGCATTTTATGTTGAGCAACGTTACTTCCGCAGGCTTGTTCAGTCCCTGACCAACAGGAGGTTTCTGACTCTCGTCCATGTACACAAGCACTTCCCTGTTGTTGAACTGAACTAACTTCTCCAAATCGAGATTACGCACGTCCGTCTCTCCAAGAAATTTTATGCTGCCGTAACCGTGTCTCCCGACGACAAAGTCCCTCACCCTTCCGGTATAACCAGGATTAGCCTTTTCCTTGGCAGCTAGTTCTGGGATTCGAGGCTCTGTGAAATACTCAGCGTGATGCAGCTTTGGCAGCAGTGACTCGATTTCTGCTCTACATGGTGAACTCTTTGTGCCGTTTTTGTCGCTTCCGTTATTTTCATGTGCCACGTTAAGTTTCTCATTGGCTTTTACCGGAGGAGCATCACGAACTCCACCATTATTCTTATCTGCGGATATTAATGATCAAGTTAGACAATGGTTTCCAAAAAAAGCACAAACATGAATCACTGTTTTATTACACACGCATATGTTGAATACTTACTCTCATTGTTGGCTCCATTAGTAATAACCCCATTCGATCTCTTACCTGAAATTCAAATGTAAAAACGGTCAAGTGGGTCATCTTACGAGCATAAGCATTCTCCGAATATTCAAAAACAGAGGTAGTATATGAAAGTGTTCGAAGTGGAAACTTCTCACTTCATTGCCATTTAAAACTAGTAATAAGCCAACGAATGTAAATAAGCAAGCTTACCATTCTCCTGCAGAGGGGTCGTCTCATCCTTCAGCGGTGCTGCTGTTTCCTTTTTAAGTGGGCGTATAAGCAAAGCTCTCGGGTTTTCCCTTGGAGTGAAAGACGCATCAGCTTTGGGTGTATTGAAGTTCTCTTCATCCATGAAGAATGGAACCTGAAAAGACAATTAATTGAGAAACAAAGAACTTCAGTAACGAAAATATAAACATAGCAGTAGAATGCAAGAACAAACAGAGATTCAGAAAGCAGTAAACATACCTTTGGACTATCATCCCCAGGACGGTACTTTCTTGGAGGCAGCATGACTCGTCTTTGTAAAAGATGTCGAGAAGTCAGGAGAGGTGATACTCTGGCTGGTGCAGGTCTATCAACGACCTGAGTAGAAAGAAAACAATGAGTTTGTAACATGGAGTCATTGCTTTAAAGAGAAAAAATTGGTTTGTTCGTGTTGAAGGAAAGCACAATAAACTTACAGGCAAGCTAGAGATTCCATACTGAATCGAAGGTGAATTTCCACCTTGACCAATTGAAATCTGAGGCACAGCAGGAAGCGTTCCAAATGGGTTCGCAACAATGTTTGGTTGCGTAGCAGTGGGGTTAGCCATGGCAGGCCTGTCAAAACAAAGAAGATAATGAGCCGTAAATAAAATATCTAAAAGGAGAAATAAGAAGCTCGAGAAACTGATTTACTTACAGTTGCCCAGAGTTGAATTGACCAGAGTTGTTGAAACTAAAAGATGGTTGAGTTGGCTGAGTTGATTGCTGGGATGTCAAACCAGCAGGCTACAAAAATAAACCAGCGTTAGAAAAGTGAAAGAGACATTGAGCTACAAAATAAATTACCTTTGTTTGACCAAAGGGAGAGATGCTTGTATTAAAGGATGGAGAGCTTGTAGACTGGTTCGGGAATCCAGTGGAAGGTGTACTGAAAATGCTAGGTTGGGTACTTGTAAACCCAGAATTAGTCTGTGCAAATGAGGGGTTTGAGCTAAACAGCGGAGCTGACTGACTGTTGTTAAAGTTTCCACTGCTAAATGCTGGAGTTGACACTTGTGCAGGAGTCGAGCTAAACAGTGACGGAGAGGAGTTAAATGAACTGAAGGCTGACGAAGAGGCAAATGAAGGAGTGCTCGATGGACCAAATGGCTGCGTTGTGGTTGTTGCAAAACCAGAGGATGTTCCAAAACCGGGTGTGGTATTTGATGAAGTTCCAAACAAGGATGGGGTAGTAGGTTGGCCAAAGGGAGACGAAAAATTGGTGTTAGTTGCTGGGGTGTTCTGGCTGAACAGGTTTGGTGTGCTTTGAAATGTGTTTGTAGGGTTCGCAGATGGCTGGCCGAACGGACTTGGGTTTTGGGATATTGTGCTTTGAAAGGGGTTTGTTGGGTTCGCAGATGGCTGGCCAAAAGGACTTGGGTTTGGGGATATTGTGCTTTGAAAGGCGTTTGTTGGGTTCGTAGATGGCTGGCCAAAGGGATTTGGGTTTGGGGCTATTGTGCTTTGAAAGGCATTTGTTGGGTTCGCAGATGGCTGGCCAAAAGGACTTGGGTTTGGGGCTATTGTGCTTTGAAAGGGGCTTGTTGAATTTGTAGGTGTCTGGCCGAAAGGGCTTGTGGGCGTCTGAGAGAACACACTAGTTTGACCTGAAGGAAGTTTTCCACCTAAAAATTGAACAAGAAAATCAATATTTTGAAAATAAAATACAAACATCTAATGTAAGACAAATGGATATGGTTTTGTGTACCTTTATCTCCTCGTTGGTAGTCCTCCCACCTTAGCTCCTCATGGCATTTTTCTTTGTGGACAGTCATGGCAGATATGGACTGAAACTTCCCAGGGGGACCAGTTCCAGAGTCTGTATCTATTGTAGATGTATATGGCGTGACCCTGCTACCGCTTTGTTGATTCTGATTCCCAAAGGTTGAGGTCGAAGCCTGAGAACCTGCAAGACAAAACATGTAAGTATGTAACCATATGTTGGATGGGAACTTGCAAATCTAATTATGTAACTGAATAAGAATAGCTAAAAGAGAACCTTGAGCTCCAAAGGGAGATTGCATAGACTGTCCGAAAGCAGGCGAGGAGCCAAAACCAAACGCAGAAGTGGTTGACGCCCCAAAGGAAGGAGTGCTTGCCGCACCAAACGCAGGGGTACCAAAAGCACCTCCAGAACCAAAAGCATTGTTGCCAAATGCACTGCCAGAGTTACCAAAGGCAGGAGTGGGTGACGCGCCAAATGCAGGTGAGCTTGAGGCGCCAAACGCAGGTGTGGTTGAGGCGCCGAAGGTAGATGTATTTGTGGAGCCAAAGGCAGATGTACTTGTGGAGCCAAAGGCAGGGGTGGTAGAGGCACCAAAGGGTGAAGATGACCCGAAAGTGCTGTTTCCAAAAGCAGGCTGTGATTGTTGTGTGGTGCTTCCGAAAGTATTTGACTGAGGCGTTGAGAAGCCATTATTCTGTCCAAAAGTTGAAGTGCCTAAAAATAAAAGAAAAATACTTATCATACAAGCTTGAAATAATAACATCTAACATCCAAAGTATAAGTTAACAATGTCAGTCCTAGTGTGAGAAAGTAAGTTCCCATCAATGTTCAAGCAATATATTATTGGCAAAAAAAAAGAATAAAAACAAGGCAATAGAAATACTTACCACCAAAAGGTGAAGTCGAATTGCCAAACGCAGGAGCAGAAGGTGCTCCAAAGCTCGGAGTAGAGCTCCCAAACCCTTGCGATGAAGCACCAAAAGGGGAAGAAGCTTGAGTCTGCCCAAACACACCGGTTGAAGTGCCTCCAAACACAGAACCACCAGTCTGCGCTCCAAAAGGACTAGAAGCTTGAGCCTGCCCAAACACACCTGTTGAAGTGCCTCCAAACATAGATCCACCAGTCTGCGCGCCGAAAGGACTAGAAGCACCAAAAGGTTTTGGAGCAAAGGGATTATTATTAATAGTCGCGTTGTTGTTCTGACCAAACACAGATTGAGTTTGGCTCCCAAAGGGACTGCTGCTGCTAGATCCCTGTCCAAAAGCTGTAAACAAAATCATTCAGCGTGTCAAGTTTCCAATGACAAAAAAAGCTATAAACATAGTAAAACCCGGTAAAGAGATACGAGGACTTACGATTAGATGCACCAAACATCTTCTTATATATGTTCACAACTGTATTAACGAAAAATAGACTGTTTCTTTTAGCCTGGTACAAGAAAGCAAAAGATTTCACGAATCACATAAACGACGCTAAAACATGTGAACGTGACACAACTTAGTGAGACGGATACGGATGAAGAAATCAAATTGATGTACGATGAAGATAGTCATGAATGTAACACTAAACACTCAAAATCGAACCGATATCACACACAATGCAGCACGCGACTCGATAAATCAGACCGATACAAACGAAACCTAACTCCAGCAAAGAGCGTAACTAATGTCACAACCCACGAAAACTTTGGAAAAGCCGCCGCAAATTGGAACAAATTAGGTTTCATTCTCGAATCAGAGAGGGATTCAGGGAAACGAACCTGAAAGTGCGACGAGGAATCAAACGGAGACGATGGCAATGAGAGATAGAGAGAGAACTCGCCGGAATACGATGGTTAATGTTTTTGGAGGAAGGAGGAGGTAAAAGTTGGGGTTATATAGAAAGGAACTGGCAGGAGGTGGGTTGCGTCGTTCTCAAGTGCGTCAAGCTTACGCCTAGCGTCTTTCCGACGCATTTTGTGATTTGTTAACCGGTTTTGCTTCGCGTTATCCGACCGACCCAACCTTGATTTCTTTCTTACCCGGTTCGCTAATGTTAAGATTAATTCTTTTTTTTTATATAATTATATTATTATTGTGTAAAAGTTTTTTTTTATTACGGTTACTCTTCCGGTTCCGTTAGCGTTCAAATCGTGTGACAGTCTTTACTGGTTTTTAAATCGATCCGCAGCTAACTCATCCCGGTCATAACTTATTCCAAACAAAGAGGATTTTGAAAAAAGAAATTTTTTTTTTTTTTTAAATCCTGATTTCCGTATTAAAGTTTTTAAGAAAAAGAGATTAACAAAATTAAAATGGTAGTTAAAAAAAAATTAAATTGCTACAGATACTAATAAGAAATTATTTAGTAGTATTTTTTTCTTAAAAATCCTAGACAAAATTGAATTGTAAAAATAAAATGTAACACAATTACGACACATGTTAATAAATAATCAAGATTTTGACATGTGTTAAAAGATAGTATCATAAATATATAATTACCTAATAAAATAGTTCATAATAATTTTTGTCTTTATGTCCAAATCAAAAGAGAATTATAAAAATCCATTTCAAAATAGTTTTCCTTTTAATTCCTAATTTTTCTTTCTAAAGATCCTAAATAATAGAGATTTATAAAAGAGAAAAATAGTAATTAAAAACTGAAAATTTACAAATACTAATAAAAAATTAGTTAGCAGTAATTTCCTTTTTAAAACATCTTAAACAAAAGGGAATTGTAAAAGATATTTGAAAGTAATTTTTCTTTTCTTTTCTTTTTTATTCCTTTTCAAAATAACTTAAACAAAAGAGATTCATCAAAAAAAATTGGTACTTTTTAAACCAACAAAGAATTAAAAATCCTACAAATACTAACTGCAAGTATAGATCCAACTAGTGTTATGTATGTCTTCTAGAGCGCCATTTTGTGTGATTCTTTTGCAGTGTTTTGATCTCGCACAAGAGATAGGCTTATATTCCATCAATGGATTGCAAAATCAAATGGCCACATTTTTTTTTCTTTATTGGGTTTTTACTTCAAAAAGAAAAAAGCTCTTAAATCTTTGTGTTCTTAAGGGACAAAAAGAAATTTAGAAAAAAATACAATTAAAAAAGTTAATCTTTATGTTCATCATTAAATTCTTGACCAAGAGCTAACTGATGATAATTCATGTAATCAATCCCATTTAAACGGACGCAACAAAGAATCTGCTCCGGTAACTCCTCCGGTTTATTCCCCTGAAAAAATGAGATTTCACAAGTGAAATAACCATTAGAATGTACCAAACTATCACGCAAAAATCACAAAATCTTTTACCTGGATAGTGAGTCCAACATCAAGAACACAGTTCTTGAGCCTATCTAAAAATGCTTCAAACCCTTTCCTCGATATGTAGCTGAATCTGTGCATATCAATATCAATCTCAAAGTAGTTCTCACCCTACACAGATCAAAACTTCAAGAGTCAGTTTAAAGGAATTCCATTTGTTATATAATACTTGTTGTGACATACCGAATAAAACTCATGTTGTGGACGTGAAAGCACAGGCTTTTCGTTATAAGCATTCATGAGCTTCTTCTCTGCACCATTCAACTGGAGATCGTCTACGTTTGCAACGCGTCCCAATATCTTTAACCGTTCTCTAAACGGCACATTTGCATCCATAGCAAAGCCTCTAACTTTCTCAACCTCATCATCTATCAATCTCTACAAAAAGATTTCAAAAACATGCATGAGCATAGAGCAAGAAGACAGAATCAAGAAGTGGGGAGATTAGTTTACCTGAATGTTTTCTATAAAATGAGGTGGAAGCTCTTTTAAATAATTATCAGAAAGTTTAAAGTATAAAACAAAGTTCATCCCTTCTCCATCAGTTTCACCTTGAAAGATTGCAGCTGGATACAAAGGAATCTACAGGAGCATTCAAAGTTAAGCACAAACAAACAAGAAACACTAGTGCAAAAGAAGAACGATTTAGACAACATACCTGAACATTTACAACGAGGATAGATGGGAGCTTGGTCGGGGTTGTACTAACAACAGGAAGCTCCACGTATTGCGCTATATGGTTTATTTTACGTTGAGATAAGAATACATCAACACCAAAAGGATTATATGCAGCATAGTTTGGTGCAAACTCTTTCTTCTTGTCTCTACCCAAACAAAACAAAAGAATGTTAGTAAGTACTCAAAACAAGAATCTCTGTTTGCATGTTTTACCTGAAATAAGTTTTGCTACGAACACGGAAGCTACTCGGCTCAATGATAGACCAACAATCCAACATCTTCTTCTCAAGCGGACAGAAAGGAACCTGAGTCCCTGCAACAGGTCTCTGCAACTGCATTTTCGTAGAAACTGCAGAGAAACAAAAGTGAGTGTCTTCAGAAACAAATGCCAAAGGAGAAAGCTACAAAAGTTTGATGCTTACATAAAGGACCAGTAGCGTGTCCTTCTCTCCACTTGAAAGACAGTTTAAGCGCAGCTTTCTTCCTCGTACCCGGAGGACTCGAGCTTAGAGACCTTCTCTTTTCAATAGAAGGAACGGTCGAGTTAAGACAAGGCAAACAGTTGCTGGGAAGAATCCCACAGCTCTCCAACAACCCTCCTTCGTCTTTTCTCGAGCTGTTATCGCCAGCGTTTGAAGATATCTCGTCGATGTAAACAGGCTGCTTAGTGTCGGTCAGAGCACTCTCTGATTTCGATTGTGAGATGATGGCGGCTTCGTCTACGCTTAGTGAGTTCCTAGCGGAGCCTCCGAGGTTGGAGTCTTTCACGGATGACATGCTTGATACTGAGATACGCTCAGCTTCCTTTACTGACAAGACATCTGAAAACCAAAAACATGTAAACTATGATGTATTGAATCCTATGAAGAATCAAAATGGTGTTCAAAGAAGGTTGCTTGTTGTACCTTCAACGCTGTGAAAATCATCATCACAGTCTGTTTCAAAGGCGAGGTTGGAATCAAACCATGCTTCATCAGCACTAGCTGTTTGATTACAAAAAAAAAAAAAGTTCCAATCTTTAATCACAAACTGTTTGCTAAAGACCAACAAAACAATCAATGGATCAAAGGCTAAAGTTTAAGCCTTTGAGAAAGCCCATGAAGCTGAATTGATTATGGAACGTGAAATCAAGAACAAGATCAAGAGAGAGAGAGACCTTGGAAGGTGGGATTGGTGAAGGAAGGAACGCGAATGTCGAAAGATCCGTCAGATAAGCGAGAAGAAGACACAACTCTCTTCTTATGAATCTTTCGTCTTGTCCGATTCTTTCTCCGCTTGCTTGACCTTACTCTCCCTCCTACGCAGCTCCTAGGCGTTGACACGCAACCTCCCATCTCTCTCTCCTCTGATCTCAAAAATCAGAACTTTCAGAGAGAGAAAGCTGGTTCCTTTCTCTCTCCTCTCTCTCTCTGACCAAAAAATCAGGTAGGATCTGGCAGACACGATCCACAAATCCACTAGTAAGGAAAAACCCAGAAAGTTTAAGCTAGAAATGTGGTTCCTTTTTCACGAGAAGAGAGAGAAAAAGAAAGAAGAAGGAAACACAGACAACTAGACAAACAGTTTGGTGAGGAAGATGAACTTCTTCTTCTCTTTTTCTTCTTTACTTTCCAAACAATAATCAGTAAATAGAAGAAAGTTGTTGAAAATCTCTTCTTTGGTTAATTATTGGGATTAGGAAGTCAAATGTTTTATCAAAATGACAAGTTGTTGATACTTATCGCATATCCGGTGCGTTCACGGCATCTCCTAATAAAGCCATTATCTTGGTCTCACTTCCCTTGTTTTGATTTACAATTTAAGCAATACTTTGGGTTTTCTTTTTAACGTTTTCTAGTAGATTACAATGTTATTATTTGGAGATTTTTTTCTTTATATTGTAAACACATCCATGTAATGGACAATGAGAGTGACATAGATTAGGGTGGTAAAATTTTTTGTAAAACATGATTAGAGTTGTAAATTTTGGTTTTTGACATCAGTAGGGTGGTAAATATATATATTTGTTTATCTTAGATGAACAAGGTTGTGCCAAATAGTTGAAAGATGAATCTCTTATAAGAATGTAACTAGAGTTTAACTCGAACATTCATGTATATATTTTTTCATTTTATAAATATATAATTTTGATATTGAATTAACATTTTAAATATATATAAAACATTTAGTGTTATATATTATTATGTTACTATATAGTTTTACTGTTTTGGTTTTTTTATTTGACACTAATATATAATGATTGTTCTATACACAATTTACTTTGTTATTTATTGTTATTGCATATTAATATATTTTTCTAATTTGGTACAATAAATTAATAATATTAAATAATCAAATAGATAATCACCTTCAAAATATACATTTTTTTTTAATTTCTACAGTTTGCATACAATACATTTTAAAATTTATTTAGTTATACTATAGAAAAAATATTAATTTAGAATATTTTTATATTTTCATGTCATGTTAAAAAAAAAAATATACTCTAGCATTTATCATTTTAGTATATTGCAAGATTTTTTTAGTCAATACCTGTTCTATCTAAGTAATTTTAGAATAATGCAAAATTTATGTACAAGAAGTTGTAAACAGAAATATTATTTTACAAGTAAATACACTGTTTTCTTTATAATAAAATCTTAGTTAACATTAGTTGATAATAATATTATAGTACTAATTACAGATGTATTACAATATGTTAACATTTTAAAATTTATTTAATTATACCACAGAAAATATATTATTTAGAATAATTTATACATCCATGTTGTGTTTAAAAGTATACTTTAACATTTATCGTTTTCGCATATTGCGAAATTTTAAAAATAAATACATTGTTCTGTTTAAATGATTTACATATTATGCAAGATTTATGTAATGGAATTGTATACATAAATATTACTTTATAAGTAAATACATTGTTCATTTTTATAATAATATCTTAGTTAACATTAATTGATAATAATTCATATTACTAATTAGGAACTTAACTAATACATCATTTTATAAAACATATTTGAAGCTTTTAGTGAAATTTTGCTAGATTTTTCTCAACAGATCTTTATAACTAAAAAATTAAATTTATAGTTGAAATTAATTTATTATTAATATAGTTATGAATTATTAATATTTTCTAAACATGTATATATATTTAATTGATAAATTTTAAAAAATCAAATAAATCATATTAGAAATTTTCCTACTATGACTTTGATGCAGTAGTAGATTTTGTAATAACTCTATTTAATAGATTAGATTCAAATATATATATATACTTGAGAAGAGAATACAGTTTTCATAAATTTATTATAGATTATATTTATATGACAAATATTAATTAAATTTAAAAAATATAAGGAAAAAAATCATAAATCTATTCTAGGACTAGAAGATATATGTATCCTGTCCCAGTTTGATTTGTGCAATATCTAGTACCAAAATCTATTCAGATTATCTGCGGTTTTGAGCTTGATTTTTATTAGCAGGTTACCACGAAGAAGTTGTAGAAATAAGGGTTTTCATTATTTTGAGAATAACCATAGTAATTTATAGCATTTTAGATATATTAATGTTTTATGCGGTTTGTTAGGATTTCCGGTGTTTCATTGTTTCTATCCTTTTAATTTTAGAGTTAATTTTTTCGAATTCTTCATTTTGTGTGTAATCGTATTTTTTGCTATAGGTCATCCTTGTTTTTCTGTCAAAAATAAAATAATATAATATTTTACATTTAACAAAATGAGTATGTTATTTGTGTATTTAACAAAACAAAATATGTAATTGTGAAAATATTGGGGGTATGTCGTATTCATTTGTCTATTTGGTTAGTTTGGCAGTCGAACAGTAAGCAACCAAGTCACTACGAGAAAAGTAGGGGACACTTAAATCACACGTGTTAAAATTTTAGTGGTGATGCTGGTAGTGGTCCACCTCACACGAAGGATTTGTTGTCTTGTCCCTTTTACTTTTTTTTGTGCAATCATTAAATTGAAAAAAATTAGTCTCTGATCAAAAAAAAATAGTCTACAATATATATTATTATTTTATTATTTTATTTTTGAATATTATTTGATACTTCTTTTAATACTTCTTGATGCTAGAGGTTTTGAGTCTATATTTCGATCACCGTAGTAGTAGTGGTACTTAGTCTTTACTCTTTACAAATAAAATTTTTTTATTGGAGGTTGTTTTTTACCACTTTATCTTGGACTATAATCTGTCTCTATTTTCATTTTTATATTTTCTCGTAAAATAGAAAAAAATTATTATAGAGATGGATTTATTCCAATCTTTGCCTTTATAATATAATTCCTCTATTTTTTAAAAAAATATATAGAGAATTGCTATTCACATATCTAAATATAGAGATAAAAAAATAAGATACTTCTATATTTTCCTCTAAAATAGAAAAATTCTATTATAAAAACATACACTAAAACACATCTACCTCTATAATAGAAATTTCTATTTTAGAGAAAAATACATAGATGTATATTAGAGATGCTCTTACAATGAGGTAGTTATTATAAAAATTTACCTTATAAGTTTCAGTCTTGGAAAGTATTTGTATCCAAGTGGTGCTTCCTTGTCACAAATGAGTATTAAAGATTTCGAGTTTGAACTTATGTCACCATGATGGTGTATATTAACCCGTATGTCCATGTCGTAAGTGAGATTAGTGAATATAAAAAGTTTATTGTAATTGCTGTGAAGTGATTGTATCCTATTGATACTTTCTTCTCATAGATGAATGTTAGAGCAACATTATTGGTTAGCATCTAAAAACACCTATCTAATTAAACTAATATTACTATTTTAATATTATTTATTTATCTAATTATATTTAATTTTTTATTAAAACTTAAAAGATCAATAATTGGATAATAAATGGACATTTGACATTAATGCTCCTAATGAATTTCTTAGATGTTGTAATTTAGTAACTTCTTCACACTCTCTCTCCTATTTTTCTAATTTGTTTTTTTTTTATTTTTAAGGTTAGGAATTCCATTGTATACTTCCATTGGAAATGCTTTTAGAGATCCTCTATCACTACAGTGGTATTTAACCTATCTGAATAAAAATCTCTTGCATATGCGTAGGTACAAATGATATATAATAACCTCTATTCCAGGCCATAGATGGAGTTTTTTCTAGACATAGTCATTTTTCGATTGGATTTAGTAACTACAAAAAATTTATTCAAATAGTTTTATTTATATTTGAGTTTAAACCTAGGCAGTTAATATGATTATCTGGTAATAAATAATCTGAATATCCTAAATATTAGTCGAACGGCATTTCAGATTTGAGCCCGGCAATGTGATATCAATCTTAGCAGCATCTAATATATACCACACACTCACACAATAACAAAAATGAGATCGTTACATTTTTGAAGTGTTTTCAACTGCATAGTAAATAGTATGAAAGATTTTTCTTAAGCTTAGAAAGAAAACTATAAGCAAGTCTTTTGAAATTTTATAATCAACTAAGTATATGGAGGTGGTGAATAAAATGTATAAATGAATATGGTTGCGGGATGAAATGGAGAGGACTAGGGTTGGCAGGAAAACTAAATTAAAATAGAACGTTGTGTCCAACTTATCTATTTTGCTTTTGACAACTATACAATATTCTTCTTCATGGACATTCACTCAATTTTCTTTCTTTTTTTCCTTTTTCTTTCTTTTTTTCTAGTTTTTATATAAGTAGCAATACTTGTCACCAAAATCTTAGAAAACTAGCACGATTGGTGGTATATGACTACTTTTATAAAGTTAGAAAATGTTGTTTTCCTGTTTTATTAATTTTATTTTCCCAATTCAAAATGTTGTTTTTATTGGTTTGGCATTTTGCCAACTGGTATAATTTTGATTTTGAATGATTAGATGAAGGAAACTTATAAGTGGATGAATTTGTTCTCTTCTGATATGATTGGTATATAGTAAATTTGCATAAATGTATCTTTAGTACAGTTTTGTAATCATTTTTTAAATGATAGTAATGTACATCGGTGTACCTTACTCAGAAATTCACATCCGCAATACCACAACAATTCCACTGCCTATCATTCTCATATAATTCTTTGTGTTGTCAAAAACAAGTCGACGGTTCTGAGCCCTGCTCATAATCTGCTCGCAGACTAGGATAGTAAGATTTGCATTACTCTACATTTACCTGTCTCTTTGTAAACCGTTTTCGTTTGTCTCTCAGTAAGCTTCCCTTATAATGTTCTATACTTTCTGTAATGAAAAAAAAAATCATGAAGGTGTCACATACTCAAAACATCCGTAATTAACGAGCTTCAAAAGACCACAGTATTTAGTTGCAAATACGTCTTGTAGGATCAACTATAATCTACTATATTCAATTTGTAAGTACTACAAAACTAGTCGCCTTTAGTATTTTAAACAAACAAATTTATTGATAAAACCCCTTAACTCTTTTGGATAGAAAAAACCACTCAACTAATATTTTAACATTTTAAATTTCCAATTTATGAATTGTTAACGTTTGTAACCCTCCGTCTAGGCATGTACATTTCTGATACCTTTTAAAGTTTGGATCAAATATTTTAGATTTTCAGGTATTTCGGTATTGAGATCTCGAACCCATTCGGATATTTTAGTATTTTACATATGGGTCGAGTTCGGATATTTTACTTCGGGTTTGGTTATATATTTTGATTTTGAAAAAATCAAATTCCTCATTGCTCAAAGTTTTTAAGTAGTTAAAAATTTTACCATTAACTTAATTAATTTTTCTAATTTTTAATAGTTTAGACGATTAATAGGTTTAGAGATAAAACTTTGAAAATAGAAAAAAAAATCATTTCGTTGTTATTTTAAGATTTTGCATGCAACTTTTGTTAATGCACGACGAAGTTTGACATGTATTTAAAGTGAGTTTTAAACAACTATGTCTGCAATTATATAGATTATCTGTTTTTGTGTAGCATCAATAGAAATATTTTGAATTAAATGAGAGAAGTAAACTAGGAATATATGGTTAAGTATAAAAATGTTTGGTCATTTTTGGATATCCATTGTGGTTCGGATATTGCCCATCTGGATTCAGATATCCAGTCTCTCCTAACTCAATACTCGTTCAAGTATTTTGCCATTTCGGTTTGAATTTCGTTTTCGAGTCAAATGGATATCGATTAAAATTCTCATACCTACCTCCGTCTATAATACATCTATTTTAAATGAAAAATAGTTAAGACTTAAGAGTTTAATTTAAGGAATTTATCACTAAAGACTTGTCAAATAACTTATAAGAACTAAAGAAATGTAGCGTGGAAATACTAATTTTATAAATTTGAGCTATTGTATTTATAAATAGTTTTATTTTATATTTATTTTAGTGTCAAAGAAAACTCCAATTAAGTTTAGTTAGGATACCTTTAAACTAAATATTTCCTTGTAGCATCGTTTCTAACGATACTTTAGAGAAATGATCCAATCCATTAAATAAAATCAGTTTAGGGGTCTTTGCGTTAATATTTAGTTTATGGGTTTTACCTGGTACAAACTTAGTTGAAGATTTTCACCGTTAAAAATCTTTTATCAAATAAATAAAATAGATAAATTAATATTTATAAATAATTTAATTCCTTTTTGTAAATTTGGTTAAGAGTTCATAAACAATATATAAGGGATTATAAAGGCATAGAAAATCAGTGTAACTTTGTATAATCATTTAAATTATTTTAAAACTCTTATAAAAACCAATCTAAAAATAATTTAAATTAATTTATAAGTCTTTATGTATTATTTTATTAATTTTATAACCAACTATAAGGCCTTACAAATGATTAATAAGGCTTTATAATTTTTTTTCAAAAGCCTATATAATTCACGATATGTTGTCTATTAACTATATAAATGATTTATAAGCCTTTAAAAGTTATTTTACAAATCCTTATAAGCTTTACACATTATTTTACAAATAATATAAGTAGTTTATAAGTCTTTGCAAATATCTAATAAGCTCTTATAAATGTTTAATGATTTTTTATAAATAAGATTATAAACTTGTAAAAACATTTTTATTTTTAAACTCTTTAGCTGATTTTATTATATCTTATATGTGATTGTTAAGGCTATACAATTGATTGTTATGCCTTTATAGCCCCATATACATATTTTATAATATTTTATAACTAATCTTATAAGTTATTATAAATAATTTTATAAATCTTAATCTATTATAGCCGTTTTATAAACTTCTATCCAATTTTGCAAGTTTTTAGACAAACTTTTGTCAGCTTTTATTGATGAAACCCCTCAAATAATTTTTTTTAAACTATAATGGCATTATAAACGACATTAAAATATTCAATCCAAAATAAACGGTATTATGGACAGAATACAAACGTGTTGTCAGTTGATGATTTAAAATATTAAAAATTAATTGAAAGATTTTTTTTGTTCAAAAATAATTTAGGGGTTTGATCACTACATACTCTAACTTATATTGCTTCAGTTATTCATTTTTATTATATTAGGTTACAAACAATTCTTCTGAATATACCACAATTACTAGTGGCAATTAAAAAGAAACCATAATATCTTATTTGATTTCCATCAAAATAAAAAACAGATTACAAAGAAATTTATTTAGTTCGGTTCTTACACATTGAAAATATTTTTATTACATTTTTATAATTTGATAAATGTTATTTTGGAAAAACAGAAAACTAGCACGTCAGCAATCAATTTAAAGTTGCATAAGAAAATCTAGCCATAAAGTTTATGAAAACTCTTCAGCCTGCTAAGAGTTCAAACTGCAATAGTAACTAAAAAGGTCAAATGAAAACCATCATTTTAATTTTTAATATCATATATTTAAATCACTATTTAGTATTAAGTGAGTAGAAATTTAAAAATTATCATATATTTGAGTTATTTCATTTAATATATACTTAGAAATTAGTTCGTCGAAGATGGATTCATATTATACCTATTTTAGTTTCTTTTTCAACACCTATTATTGGATTTGACAATTAACTTTAACTAAATTAAATTTTTATCAAAAATTAAATGTTAAAATTTCAACTTTTTAAAAAATTAAGCAAGACATCTAATCATATATACATGTATAATTGATCATATATTTGTCAAATCACAATATTTCAGAAAATAGATGAAATAAACATTGATTTTAATTTATTAAATATCATAGAATTAAGTTCATGGGAATAACATGGGCGAGAGAAATGTAAAAAATAGTTTTTAAATAATTTTTTTGTTATTTCAAAAGATAATTTAAATTGTACTATTTAATAAATGAATCTAAACAAAATAGTGATCAAATCAATTGTCATAATTATTTTGATTAACAAAAATATCTTTGATTTGTCTTTATGATAAACGCACCACGAAACTCATTTAAATAGATAATTTGTAGAATATTAGCTTCTTCTTTTTCTTAAACGAGACCTGCGTTCTACTACGCCCAAGCAGTCCAATGTAGACGGAGGCAGATAGATCCACGCATTATCCTTGACTGACTTAGAACCATAGACATTTCTCCTTGTACGGACTGACACCTAACAATGGCGAGTCAAAGTCTGTGTTCTTCTTTTGTTTTTTCTATTTAATATTTTTTGTATTTTGTAGTCTACGCTACGCCTACAAAATTAGGTTAATACTCTACCAGGGGCACATTTTAGTAAAGTAAAAACCATAAAAACATAAATTCATAAAACTCAAGTTGCTTGCCCGAAAAAGGTGCTTGTCGATACATGGAATGATAATAAATAATATATATATATATATATAATTTAAAAAAAAACTCAAGAAAGTTACAAAAATCCGTGGGTGCATATATATGTTTCGGCTTAATTTTTTTTTTTTTTGATAATCTTTCGGCTTAAATTTTGTCGAAGTATAAATAATATTTTGTAAAATAAATCTTTATAAAAAATAGTCGGGTAGTCGGGTGCTCTTATACACATAATCACCTAAACAGATTTGCCGCTCAAGACTGCGATAGTCGTGGAAGCACTTGATCAAGATCTAAAGACTTCTACACTGATCTGAGATTCAAATTCTAGAGGATTTAATTTCTTTCATATATAAAAACAAGTTTATTAGAGGTTTCAGGGTAGTATATACAAAGTCGTTTGTTGTGATCGTGTATTACAAAGAGAGCATTTCCATCAAAAATATCGTATATGCATAACCGTTTGTCGATCTGAATATTACGGAAAAAGCTTCATCATAAAATTGTCTTTTTCATCAATATTGCATACGTTACAAGCAGTTTATCATTATTTGTGACAAGATATTGTATAATGATGTACTTAGTCTTAGAAAAAAAAGACTACGATGGTTTTTCTCTTTTTTGGTCAGAATATCTCTTTTTTGGTCAGAATATGTTATTCTATAAAAAATAATTTTTGTGTAAATGTTAAATTCTATTTTACTTGAAAGTATCCAACGAAGGAAATATTAAGTGAAATACAACGTTACATTGTAATTTAATCAAAATATTGATCTCATTCATTGAGTTTACTCGATGCTTTCTTCTGTAATCAGATATCTGCAGCAATTGGTAACTCCCGAATCAATGATATGTGGCAATGTGACAGGACAGATCAATTAGCCTCCATAAAGATGACCAACTATCGTACCAGAACTAGGTAGAACCAGTGTCGGGCCTAGCATTACTATGATGCATTTGAATGGAGCCCACATTTTTGTGGGCCTCACAATTTAAAAAATATTTTATAAAATAATTATATTTGTATATTTGACTAAAAATAAAATAACAAAATACACATAACAAAAATAAACTATAAATATCTATATTTTTTTAGAAATGATTTCAATTATTTATATGTTTCTTTAAAATTTACAATTATTGTTCAATTAAAATTTACATAATAATTTATTTAATTATTTAATTTATTCTAGTAATATAAAAAGTGTTATATCTAATTTTGTATGGGCCTTCGAATCAGGACAAGCACTGGGTAGAATACCCGCTTCTCACTTTCAGTTAATAGAATTATTTCGATGTATCTTGATATTTGAGAATAATTTTCTCCACTGGGGTTTGATTTCACATAGATAAATCAGAAAGAACCTTTTAAGAATATATTCTGATCCATTGTGTCCAAAGAGATGGATGCATGCTAATAGATTTCCACAAAATCTTTAAACAACAGAGCTTATTCACCTTGCAAATCATCCTGATTATCAATCCTCCTTTATTGGTTTGCCACGTCAATTAAAAAAGTTTTGCTTTACAAGAGTTTAGCTCCATCCTGAACCAGACAAATGCAAAACATATCTTACCAATCTCATTTATTGGGAGATGAAACACTATTAGCTAGAAGTTAGTGATGACTAGTTTTGTGAGTTGCATGCTAGAATAGGATAAGAAACACGCCTTCTAATAATGTCAGGTAGTCAATTCTTGACATTCTCATTGTCGTTAATGGCAATCCAAAATAACGAACCAGCGGTGTTCCAGTTGCAAATGGGGATCAAGCTTCTATTTGTAACTAAGTTTGTGTTGAGACTCTAACCTTATAGCCAGTTGATTTTCCATACTGGTTTTTAGACTTGAGATATCACACAAACTTTTCAACCATGAAGTTCACGCCTTCAGTTAAACGGATATGTTTCTGTCAGAAAGTATCACTAGATCATTTGCAAAACATAGGTATGTGATCAACATGTTCTTATAGTGTGGGTGGTAACCATGTGTTATTCCTGAGCTGATTTTCTAGTAACTTCGACAAGACATTCATACTTATAATATAAAGAGATAGGGCAAGATTGCACATAGTATCGGGATCGTACGTGGGACCCCAGTTCCCCCAAGTTCTTTCCATTTTCGTATCATAGTTAAGCTTACGTGATCCTATTAAACACCGCTAGATGCCGATGATCGAGCAGTCCACATAATAAGAGGGTAGATACACCCGCATCAGAAGGTAAGAATCTATAATTGATCTGAGAAGACCTCGCCACGAACCCAGTCTTGTGCATTTATTTTTGTTAATCTCTTGTTGTTTTGGTAAGAACTCAGTTTGGTCAGCAAGCGTTTGAGGATCAGGAGATGCAGTTTGGGTCGCAGTCTAGAAGGGAATACAGTAGAGGAGCATCACCAGAGTGGTTGCCTATGCAGATAGGATCAGGGGGTTTTCAAAGAGCATCCTCATAAATAACATCTTTTTTACTACAGCTAAGAGAAGACCGAGCAAAAAGGCATACATACATATGAATCTCTCTCTCATTATAGGGATATAATTACATCATTATAGGGATATAATTACACGGATGTGAATATAGATACGTCGTAAGAAAAGAAAGGTAAGAAAGATAAGAAAGATATAGATGTACACAAGTTGGTTCCAATATCAAGCAAAAGGATGAGAAGTGTTTCGGTTTGAGAATATTGTTAAAAATGTAACCCTTTTCCATGGTCGGATCTGAGATTTTGGAGGCTTGAAACATTTTTTAAAGAATTTTAGTGAATTTTTTTTTTTCGAAATTTGGGGACCGATACTTATATAAAAAACCTCCAAAATTTTTACGGGTCAAGGCAAATGTTTCACTTGGCCTATGCTCAGATTCTTCACATGCTCTGTGAAAGAAGAAACTTCTTGTACAAGAAAGTACCTTCTTTTG
The DNA here is from genome assembly GCA_018703725.1 of Brassica juncea. NCBI lineage: Eukaryota > Viridiplantae > Streptophyta > Magnoliopsida > Brassicales > Brassicaceae > Brassica > Brassica juncea. Next base: position 47,072,592 of record CM031938.1, read on the forward strand.
TTAAATTTTTAATATAGATTGTGTTTCTGTTCTCTTTGTTGAATAGAGTTGATGAACAGAAGAATTAACGTATCTATGGTATCTATCGCTTTAAATAAGGATCGCTAGATTATGAGAACATCTGGAAGTTGTTGATGAGATGGGTTATGTATGAATGAATTATTTTTATGATGCTTAAATGTTCATCCTCAGAGTATCACACTGTCTTAAGAGTTTAAGCAGATACTATATTAGTCTTTTGAGTTTCTCCATCTGTGGAATCTACATACAGATGAAGATAGCGTTTCCATAAAGGAGGTCCCAAAGCTTCTAGACTCAAAACACAAAGTGACTCAGCCATAAATCTCCTCCTCAAACACCAGAGGAGAGTTCATGTGTTCATAATTTACTGAAAAGTTCAACGACTATGATAGACTATTATTTAGGATTCAACAAATCTTTGTACAGAGACGTGAACATTTTTCAAAGATAGACAAAATGCAAAATAATCGGTATGCTGTTCATTTCGTTTGAATCTCTTCCTCTGGAGCCAATAAGCATCAATTTCCTGAGCACTAAGACATGATCCTCCATGTCCTGCCTCCTTGCTTTGAATCGCCACACCAACCGTAACACCTCCAGTTTAGTTGGATCTCTGCTAAAGATCCATTAGAAAGTTGACGCCAAATTGACAGCAACCGACAAAACCAGCTGTAGCGACAAGTCTTAGAGACGATCTCAGGTACCTACTTGCCATGTGTCATTTTACATTAAAACATGATAATGGTTCTAGGAGATGTGTTTTTGTAGTGCTTTATTAGTTAGAAAAAATCTGCTAAAGATCCATTAGAAGAGTTGACACCACCTTGAATCACTGCATGTTATCTTATATACATGGCCTAGTTTTTTGAATCAGGTCCATTTGATTTCTCAACTTTTGAGCTCTTTGACTTTTCTCACCTTCTTTTTTTTTGGAATGAATATTAAATTTATTCAACTCAAAAATCTTTTTTACAAAGAATGCATCATGTTTCTATGTGTAACCTAAATTAACAAAACTTTTTTTTTCCTAAAAGGAAAAATGTGTTAACGAGTTTCCAACCATCTCCTCATATTGCTTCCATGCCCTTTTCTCCCCAGCAACCTGATTGTAGAAATCTTGTTCCTGATGTGTTTGTCAATATAACACTGCATCTGTGTCACAGTTTGTGACGGCTCACTATGCTTTCGCCCATTCCTTTCCTGCCAAACTGAGTATACAGTTGATTGGAACACTGACCGAAGAAGAAAGAGTTGAGTTTTGTCTTGTCTTTTGTCGACCATCAATATTAGAAGAGTGGACCAGTTACTTGGGTAAAGATTGCCTGGGAGCTTAGCAGTTAGCCCCTTCCATATATCACCCGAGAAGGTGCACTCAAAAAAGAAATGGTCCCTTGTCTCCTCCATAGCATTGCAAAAAAACACAGGTTGCATCCGCTTGAGGGAACCACTTTACCATCCTGTCTCCTGTAGCCAGCCTATTGTGCACTACAATCCAAGTTATAAGAGTGAATTTAGGTGTTGCAGAAGCAAACCAAATACCCTTATGCCAGTCTCGAAGTGGAGTAGGTGATCGTGTTAGGATCCAGGTAGCTTTCGTGTTGAAACTGTTTTTAAAGATATCCCCTCATGAGCAGATAAACAGAGTTTCATGAGACAGAGGATTGAATTTTGGGTATCTCAAATAACATACAGAACATAGAGTAAACATATTACTTACCAATAAGGCAGCGAGGTGATTCGTGTTCATATCGTTGGCCCTTGTCTTTCCTATTTTCCTCAATATCCCAATTTCATTTCAAGTAGTGTTTTGTGAATTTGGCGAAACAGGTTCTGGTCATAGCTGAAGAGTTTCAACGTCAAGGCAGCTATAGATGAAAAAATAGATAAAATATAAAGACAACACTAATTCAAAATTATTAATATAGTCCACCTCTCTCAAATCCCAATCAACATAGGTACATATACGACTTGTACATGAGATTGAGAACCCCCTATCTCTCTCTCCAGACAAACGTAAAACAGTTTACACCCAAAAAAAAAACTTAAAAGAAGTGCAGGAGATCAAATTTCAGCCAGACATCTCGTTGAACATCTTTTTCGTGTCATCCACTACTCATGTGACCGGTGGATCTATTTTATGTTTCACCTGCGATGAAATTGAAAACCAACATGGATTTACGATCAGGTTCACAACCATCAGTGGGGATGCAGAAATATATTTTATATCTGGGGTCATTATAAATTTAATATTAATTAAATAAATATATTTAAATAAAAATAAAAGTAAATAAATATTTTTCATAAATTTATCCAAACTCTTATTAAAATATTTTTTAATTATCTAAAACATAATTTTTAATTTAGTAAAGATGTTTAATTTTGAAACCCACATTTTGAAAAGATACAAAATAATTTTTTTAAGGCTAAAATCAAAACATATCATTTTTGGGGAGGTTTATACTTGGAAACATGGACATGATTTCATTTTGCAGTTAATAAGAGAAAATACAATGAATATTCTGTAAATAAAATAGAATCGATATGTTGGGAAATTAGGTGGTATAACCAAACAAAAACCCTTAATTCATTATATAACCAAAATCACATTCTCTCTCCTATTCTCTCTTCCTATCTCTCTCTAACCTCTTTCTACAAAACTAATTTAAATTTTTTTTTGGTTATATCACAAATAAACCCTTATTAGTTTTCATTTTTTTGTGATGAAACAATAATGAAATTTTTTTTTAAAGAAACAGTGAGAAGTTAAGAACATGACACGGGATCAAATACAAATTTATTAGGGGATCATTTATAGGAAATTGCTATAATTACCGAAAAAATTATTAATTTAACCGGTGTCAACTGACCCCCCAAAGCTGATAATAGATCCGTCCCTGCAACCATACATAGCATCTATCACATTCCAATGAAATAGCCTCATATCTTTACGATAAGGAGAGCAAATAATGATATTTAGATCTGGGGAAATGTCTTTTACCTCCATAATGAGAGTCTAACAGAAGGGATGTGTTGGACTTTGTAATAATCTTCTCCTCCTTCCAACAATCTCTTCTTCCATTCTTCTCTCATGTTTTCCACTCTCAATTCCTTTAAGGAAGTGATGAATCGCAGCCCATCAGGAAGCTCCTTTAGGTTCTTGCATTTATTAATAACGAGAGAATGGAGAAGGGGCATGGTGCCTTCTTCTACTATCCACTCTTCCAACTCCAGTAGAAAACTTAATACAAGCTGCTGCAACTGAGGAAATCCATCCCTCGAGCAAACCACTCTCCTTCCACAGAAAGATTCATACTCTAAATTAATCTTTTTCAAATGAAGCAACTTCTCTAGAACCGGCATAGGATCTTCCTCTAGACCACACCTAGAGAGAAATATGGTTGTAAGGTGACAAGGCAAGTATCCTTGCGACAATCTCAACTTGAATATTTCTCCCACATGTTCAACCCTCAGATCTTCCAGGGAAGTGATGAATCGCAGCCCATCAGGAAGCTTTTTTAATTTCTGGCAACCCCAAATAGTCAGAGTATGGAGAAGTGGCATGGAGCCTTCTTCTACCATCCACTCTTCCCACTCCTCTAGTTCCTTCAATTCAAGATTCTTCAGTTGAGGAAACCCACCCCTTGAACATACCATTCTCCTCCCACAGAATGATCCTTTTGCTAACAAAACCTCTTTCAATTGCACCATCTTCTCTAGAATCGGCATTGGATCTTCCTCCGTACGACATCCAGTTAGAGATATGGTGGTAAGATGAGAAGGCAAGCATCTCAATTTGCATTTTTCTCCAATATGTTCAACACTCAAATCCTCCAAGGAAGTGATGAATCGCAGTCCATCAGGAAGCTTTAATTTTTTGCACTCGTAAATAGAGAGAATGTGGAGAAGACGCATGGATCCTTCTTCTACTATCCACTCTTCCAAATTTTTACAACAACTAATTTGGAGAATATGGAGAAGGGACATGGAGCCTTCTTCTAGTTTCCACTTTTCCAACTTCTCACAACCACTAATAGAGAGAAAAAGGAGAAGGGGCATGGATCCTTCTTCTACTATCCATTCGTCCCACTCATCTAATCCAATAAATTGGAGTATCTGCAATTGAGGAAACCCACCCCTCGAACAGACCATTCTCTTTCCACTGAAAGATCTTTCCCCTAACCAAACCTTTTTCAAGTGAAGCAACTTCCCCATAATCGGCATCGGATCCTCTTCCAAACGACACAGCTCTAGATATATTCCTGTGAGGTGAGAAGGAAAGTGTTGCGCATCAGGTAACCTTGGCATATATATCTCCAACGTCAGCTGTCTGAGATGAACGCTATCCAAAACAAATCCTCCTTCATCTTCATTCGTTGGAACATGCTTTTTACGGTTATTTATGGTAAGATTTTCCAGGTGTGTAATTTTACTTAGAGATGAAGATAGGGTTTTCATGGAACACCCTTTACCCTCGGTATACACGGAAAGGATCTTGAGCTTTGTCATACCATGGAGATCACTCAAACTCCCATGCTCCATCGAGAAATTCTTCAATGTCTCCAGCTTGACCAGATTTCCCAGTTCCATCTTTACCGTATCATGTAAACTACCCGGCAAATACAGGTAAGTCAATTCTCGCATCTCTTTCAAGATATTGGGCATGTAGACTTGACAAGTTACATCTAGGTTTAAATAGAGCAGCTGCTTCAGATTCCGCATAGAAGAAGGTAGATGATTTACATATGCATCTTTTAAACTCAAATATCTCAGGTGGATGAGCTTCCCGATGCTAGATGGTACCTTCCCGCCTTCAAACTTCACCAAAGAGAGATCTAACACTCTCATCAACATTAGCCTTGTAAAGAATAACCCTGTTGTGTTCCAGTATCCTCTATCGGGGATAAACAAGAGAGTTCTAAGGCTTGAATTCTTCACCTCCGTATCAACATCAAATGTATCAGCAGGCCAACGTACAACAGAAAGTCTGCGAGATTTACAAGGAGATTTGGAGGTTGCAGTTGATGTTCCTTGAATAATTTGTAGAAAATTCTCTTCTTCAGCTTTCCGTAAACAAACTTCTCTCATCATGTCATGCAACTGGCATGTTTCAAATCTTGAAGTTTCAACGTCTCTTTCAGAAACAACCATGTTTCTCTTCACCAATTCTTCTATGTATCCATCTCCCACATCTCGGATGCTTTCTCTATCGTAATACCTTGGTGGCCTTGGTATTCCTTCCGAAGCCCAGTAATAGGACAACGTCTCCACATCTATCTGATAATCTTCTGGGAAATGGGCTAAGTAGAGAAAGCAGTATTTCAAATAGGCAGGCAGCTCTTCGAAGCTCAGATACAAAACATGATAAACAATATTTCTTTCATTGAAGCTAGTCCCGCCGACAATATGAGATCCAATACTTTTATAAACCCTTTCCCACTCATGCAATATGTATTGCGCAGCTAACAATCCTCCTAGCACTTTTACTGCCAAGTGTAGACCTCCACAATGTTTGATCATCTGTTTTCCCATCTCTTCCATTTCTTCATCAACCTTGAATTCTACACACAAGCAATTACAAGAATGTTCAAAAGGATCATATCTCTTGGACACATTGTAGTCTATTTTCTTTAATTTACTAGAACAGCAAAATCTAAATAGGTCGTCCTTGAAAACTTACCAGCTGTGTCTTTCATAGGAAATGTTATCCTTTGAAAAAGATCCCAACTTTCTTCAAAAGTTAGGCATTTTGGTCTGAATGTAACACATTTTGGATCTGCATGTAATGCCCATCCCTCATTGCGAGAAGTAAGTAATACCTTGCATCCTGTAACAAAATTATTTTTTCATGATAAACTTTAAAAAGACATACGTATGTAGGTGTAGCATAATGAGATTCACCTTTTTTAGGCAGAAACACATCCTTGATTCGGTCCCAATCTCCTTCTCTCCATATATCATCAATGACGATCAAAGCCTTTTGTGTTTCCATAGCTTCAGAGAGTTTTTCTTGAAGTACATACTCTGTCAACTCTAACACCTTGATTTCTGGTCTGAGTTGTTGCAAGATCGTCTGCGAGACATCCTTCCTTGTAAATTGTTGTGAAACACATACCCATGCCAGTCTTGGAAAATGACTTTTTATAGTCTCATGTTTAAAAACTTTTCTTGCGAGTGTTGTCTTACCAATACCACCCATCCCGGTTATAGAAACCACTCGAGTGTTATCTTCCCCCACCAAATGGCCAACCAATATCTCAACATTTTCCTTCCACCCAACAAGATGGTCTCCATTATCGCCAGAAAACGTTCGTATTTCCTGTAGAGTTTGTCTATATCCTTCATTGACAATGGTTACCTGTTGTACTCCATGACATTTCATATTACGAATCACCTTAGAGATCCTCTTACTCATGGCTTCCATATCGAAAGCAAGTCTCCTGCGCTCAAAAATACCGCAAGAAAGCTTCCTCGCGCTGTTCTTGATACCACATGTATTTCCGAGTTCTTCCTTTAGAAGAAAGGTTTCGACCATATCTTCCGTATCGAAAACAATTTCTTTGATATCTTCGATAATGTTTCCCATCATGGCACTTGTATGTTTCTTGGCCTCTGCATCTTCCAGAAAACACCTTAACATCTCCACATCACTTTTTAATCCATTGAGTTGCTCATCAACGCCCTGAAGTCGCTCAGATTCTTGGACAAGGAGGTTCCAAAGCCTCTCGACACCAAATGATAAAAGTGCCTCAGCCATAATTCTCCTGCTCAAACATGAAATAAGTAATCAGTAACCAGTGGAGGAAGATCCTTGAGTTCATAGTCCGGATAATATTTTTCTGCAAATTCTAGTCTGGATAATATATACTATTGTGTGGGATTTAATCTATGAAAGATATGAACAATTGAGATGAAATAAATATGCAAAATACAAAAAAAAAATCACCTCTTGGAATCGCTTTTCGTCCAACTGATCTGTATAAAGAAACTATGCGAAGTTTAGAACTCAGCTGAAGACCTCACCTACTACAAGAGTTGATTATTCTCAGTCAACACTAAATGACAAAAACCAGCTGTATTCATAATGATAATGGAATCTATTGTAGCCAAATGATCTATTTCGACCACAACATTTAGGTGTCTTTTTATACCCAAATAAATCATAATTGTAAAATGTAGCATAAAAATCTGCATTGACTAACATCATAATAGTCAGCCGTTATGTTAAATATTTAGTTTTTAAATTTAAATATCTAAAATTAGATAAATATTTGATAAATGTCATTTTAAAATTAGATTGAATAATTTATGAAATATTAAATTTAAATATTTAAAATTAGATACGTATTTGAAAAATGTCATTTTTAAATTAGATTGAATAATTTATGAAATATCATTTTTAGTTTTTAAATTTTAAAAACATCTATTGTGTGTGTGATTTATTTAGTACTGTAAGAGTGTAAAAACTTGAAAATATAGATGTTTTAAATCTAATACGAAAACAATATAAGTGTCATAGCACAGCGGTAAGTAAAAATGTATTATGTCCATGTGACCAAGGTTTGATCCCCAGCAACCGTAATTTTTTTTTAAAAAAAAATCCATTTCAAAACAACGCCGTTTTACCTAACATAACGGTTGACTAACGTGATGTTAGTCAAGGTAGGTTTTCATGCTACGGATTGAAGTTTGGATCGAAAATTTAAATAAAATCTTAGTTCAAGTATGGTTTTGCACTTATGATATGTTTAGATATAAAAATGCACGACGCGAAATGTTAGGGTCGAAAAAAGCTCTTTTCCCACTTATTCACCATGAGGAACGAATCTATGGGAAAATGGCCTTATTCGACCACAACATTTCGCTTTGTGCATTTTCATAATTTGTACTAAATAAAATTTGTAAACAAAAATAATATTTTCCCTTAGAATATACAAATCAAAATATAGATGTTTTGAATCTTAGATGAAATCAATAGAAGTGTTGTAGCACAGTGGTAAGCAAGATTGTATAATGTCCGCGGAACTATGGTTCGATCCCCAACAAACGTAACTTTTTAAAAATTTCCTATATCACAAAACGACGTCGTTTTATTTAACATAACGGCTGACTAACGTGATGTCAGTCAAGATAGGTTTTCATGCTACAAATTGAAGTTTAGGTCGAAAATTTAAATAAATTCTTAGTTCGGGTATAATTTTTCACTTATGATTTATTTGGGTATAAAAAGGCACGACCCAAAATGTTGAGGTCGAAAAAGACCTTTTCCCCATGAATCTATTGTAGCCACCTACATTTTGGTTCAGAAGATATAGGGATAGTAAGAGTTTGTATTACAATGAATTGATTGTCTTTTTATTTTTTTTGAAACTCAAACTTCCATTCATTCAAATTTAGTTGGAGGATATTAAAGCCTCATTAACATTCAGAGCACTTTTAGGAATGTAGGATGTATCATTTTCTTTTTTATGAATAAAAGTTGTAACATTTTCTTTTAATGTTGTGAAAAGGTTATAATCTTGTTAAAACAAATTATAGTTGGTGTTTATTGTTGATGTTGCATATTTAGCTAAATGTAGGAAGTGTGTTTCAAAAAAAATGTAGGAAGTAGGCCTGCGGTTTTTGTCCAAATCCAACCAGCCGAACGAACCCTCGGCCTTTTAGAAAAGTATACCGAAATTAACCGAAAACAAAAAAAAATCGGTTATTTTTGGAAATAAAAATGAAAAACCGAAAATAAACGATAACCGATAACCAAACTGAACCAAAATTTAATTCGTTTAATTTTGGAATTGATTTTGAAAATTTCAGTTAACCGCAAACCGATGGTTCGGTTCAATTCGGTTTCGGAAAACCGAAATCGCATGCCTAGTAGGAAGTATCATAGAAAGAGTTCTCACTGCCTCCAGTTTAGGCTGATGCAACTGAGACAGATTGACCAATTAGTGCAACCCATGGAATATCAATTGTTTGATAGAAGAGCCTGAACTGCTGCAAGGGCTTTTGGGTTTTCTGCTGCCTGGTCAATTTTACCGATAATACCTACGGTCCTAGTGCCTGCCTATAAACAAGGAAAGATGTCAATATTTATTCCAAATACCGTAAGGGATATCACAGTACTTGAGAAATATAATGAAGGGTCTCTGTAATGAAAGTGTTAATGCACTCACTGTCTGGATCATACTCCTTTGCGGTCTTCAGGGGTGGCTAGCAGGCACAATGACCAGAAGTATGGCATCATTGTGTTGTGCATGTTCACCAATCTTGCCTAGAGAGTCATTGAGTCAAGAAACTAATTACAAGACGACTAGTAAAAATATGATAATGAATCTATGTTGCCCTTTCAACCAATTTCAGTGGTGGAGCTGAAATTTAAAGGGCACAAATATGGCATGGTGATTACAGAAAACAGTAAGAAAACAATTGATATGTTATTATTCATGTTCTGAAGAGTCTCATATTAAGTTAGCGTTTCATTTATACATATAATCCAATATTCAAAACTTAGATTCAGATTCTAACCAAAGAAAAAAGTAAAACACATTAGTATGTCACTGCTGAGCCCTTCACTGAGGACATATTCAGATACCCAACTCAGGTTTGATTAAGGATGTTAAATTTATCAACAACTACGTATTTACAATTATGATTGTGAACGTAAGTACGAACTTACGAGCGCTTGTACGAACTTACGAATCACCTTGTAGCCCCTTTGCTAATAAGCCTATCCTGTAGAAAATGTCTTAGGGCGCATATATTACACCCATACAACAAAGCAAATGGAAAAGATTACAGAAATACTAATCTAATGCATTGTATCTTACATGAAGACGAAGCTTCAGAAATTATTTCCAAATTGCATCAGTTCCTCTTAGGGAGCCTTACTTGCAGAAACTTTGTGGAAGTGAATTTCTCATAGTTGCAAATATCAAACACACCATCAACCTTCTCCCTTTCAGATATGAAAGCTCATAGAATCAAACAATTGCTGATGAAGAGAAGCGCAGGAAAATAAGCTACGAAGCAAAGAATGGATCCACGATACGGCATCCAAAAGTCTACACTAGATAACAACAGACCACATGGAAGAGATGGAAAAGGTATTAGCTAAACAAAGCTGTTTTCTCAATAACCTTAACCAAATGATTTACAAGGTGTTTATATAGAGATTTACATCCGCTATTGTACACTAACTAACTAACAACTTGACTCTATACAGTTACAACTAACATAGAGCTGTGCAGAGAGTTTATATATATATATATTGAAAGTGGAAAAGTTTGACACTCCAAACTTTCACTAGATTGTAGAATTGTAAAAGCTTGGGAATGAAAAGACAATGAACTTCGGGTGGTATTGGTAGTGAGCCATGAAGAATCCAAGTAATGATCCAAAGTTCCAAACCAACCAGAACGAGCCTTGATGATCTTTCCATGCAAATCATAAAAAATGTGGCTCTGTCCATTTATAAGCTCATGATAACCAATATCAAATGCACTCCATGGTCTAAGCATACTCCTCACTTCCATTAGCATCAAGCATCACTGTAAGCAGGAGATATCCATGAAATTACCATACGCAGGAAACTGAAATCAGCTCCTTCGACACATAAATGACTGCACCTTCTTATGAATGTATTGATTTACGGCAACACTGAAACTGTTTTCACCATTTGTTGCTCATCAAGAAAACCCAAAACAAGCCAGAGTAGGGGTAACTGCAACGTTGCAGGTTTAGATGATAAACCAAAATTCTCCTGGCTTGAAACAGAATTTGATGACGCAGTTCTTTCCTCAGATGTTAACAGCTCCATTGGTAACCACTAGGTATCAGCGGGGAAGCAAACCCAATGTTGTTTATGTAGGAAAACACTCACTTCAACACCAGCCAAGTGGAGAAGAAATTTGTCTTCAAACTCACGGCAAAGCTCCAAAGCTAAAGGCCCCTTGTAACTTCAGCACTCCTAACCAGTTGAGACTTACCCTGAAGCCTGTGCATGTAAGAAAATAATTTGAGAGTTCAGAGTTTTCATAAGAACCAAAATCATGTCCCTGAATAACCATCCAGAAAAATAAAACAAAAGACAGTGATCACATGTTGGGAGATGAAAGAAACATATCAGCTTCACAAGAGGATGAGCATGGACCAGTGATCATATAATGGGACAAACATTTCTGTTACAAATCATGAGATATGCGCTACTGAAATTCCAGGTAACTAAGCCTAAAGATTGACGTCTTCATTTGCAAATATGACATATTAAACTATATGTGAAGATATTTGGTACCCTGAGCTTAATTTTCCTACGAATCTGGCTATTCTGCCAAGTTTGCTTTATGGAGCACCAGTCAAAATGGATTTGAGGCTTTCACTCTCAGTAGTACGCCAATCAGTTTTCTAAAGAGTTTTCACTGCCTCAAAATTGCGCTGATGCTGAGCATTGTGGTGTTAAGGTTTGTGTGTTCATATTGTTGGAAGCTCTTCCTCTGGAGACAATAAACATTAATTTCTGAGCATTAAGACTCTATCCTGCGTTTACTGCCTCCTTGCTATTAATCGCCACACCAGCCTTAACACCTCCAGTTTAGTTACAACTCTGCTAAAGACCCATTAGAAGAGTTGATACCAAGTCGACACCAACCAACAAATTAAAACCAGCTGTAACGAAGAGGATTTGTGAATCTTTTTGGGTAGAAAGTCTTAGAGACAATTCACTGTAGCTACTTGCCATGAGTCATTTTACATAAGAAACATGACTAGGGTTCAAGGCGATGTGTTTTTAGTGCTAAACATCCATTAGAAGAATTTGATTCCACCTTGAATCAAATCCAATACACTTTCAATATAGTCTTGTATGGAACACTGCATGCTATCTTGTATACAAGGCACAATTAATAAGATCATTGTCATCGATCACCACACCAATTCATAAAAATAAAAATAAACTAAAACTAAACAAGTTCGTGTGACATAGAGTGAAAACATTGATGGTTCCTAACAAATAAGGCTACGAGGTGCTCTTTATAAATATCTCTCTCAATATCTCGTTTTCATTTCTATAAACAAACATCTCTATAAATAATTATGGAAAACAGAGTTTTATTTCAAGTAGAGTTCTAACGTCAAGGAAGCCGTAGACGGAGAATTTCAAAGCCTAGTCGCTTGACAAGAAGAAAAAAATCGAAGAAAATGTAAAGATAATAAAAACATAGCTTTTTGAAAAAAAAAAATAAAAATAGAAGGTAGTTCATATAAAACCTTGCTCTCTCTCTCAAGTAACTCAGTAAGACATTTCGTCAACATCTTACCCGTCATCCAATCCTCATGTGACAATGTATGTTTAACTTACGATGAAATTAGAAATTTGCGAACAGGTTCACAAGCATATATAGCATCTATCACATTATAGCTTAACGATCAGGAGCCAACAGTCTCTTCTTCCATTCTGAGAATTCAACAGAAGGGATGTATTAAGGAAGTCCTGATTCGCAGCCCATCACTCCATCAGGAAGCTCCTTTAACTTTGGACAATTCTTAATACAGAGAGTATGGAGAAGGGGCATGGAGCCTTCAATTCTTCTACTATCCACTCTTCCCACTCCTTAAATACATAAAATCATAGCTTCTGCAATTGAAGAAATCCACCCTTTGTGCAAACCATTATTCTCCAGCTGAAAGATCTTTTCATTAAATATACCTCTTTCGGTTGACCCAACTTCTCAAGTATTGGCATTGGATCATCTTTCATACGACACGTAGTTAGAGTTATCCTTGTTAGGTGAGTAGGAAAGTGTGTCTCATCAGGTAAACTTACATATATATAACTGTCTGAGATGAATTTATAAAAGATGAAGTATATTTTTACACTGCTATATAAGCCAGGTACAGATTGCACATATGTTTATACTTCAAATAGGTTATAACCGTTTTTCCCTAGTAAAAAGTAAAAACAAACCCAAGAACAAGACACTAGTAACCGGAGACATATCAATCTCCAGCTAGCAAACTCACTCAGTTCAAAACAAAAACTCATTCGGTTCATCAACTAGTAAGAATTCACCAGATACTAGCCTTAGGAGAAAAAGACTACAATGCCTTATCATCCAGTTTGCCACAAGATATCCATCCACAACTCTAGCATAGAGATGGTGATATCTGACTAAGACTCAATTTCGACTCAACTTATCGTAACTCATATAACACTCACCCGATCCCGACATAAACATGGTTTTCTCGTTTTGAATAAATTTTACATTCAACAAAAGAAAACACACAAGTGTCTACAAAATACTGCACAATCCCAAACTCGTCCCTATCAAACGAAAATAAAAACTTTAGATCTTTCTAGTGAGCATCTCCAAGCTTGTAAGAACTAAAAATGCTGGAACTTCCATTCTCTTAAGGGAGAGAGAAACACTTCAAACATAGTGTTGAAGTAGACGAATTCTCAATAATAAAACCTTCAAATATCATCCAATATGAAGATTTTCCAGGTGCTTCAGTTGACATAGAGATGAAGATAGAGCTTCAAGAGTACACTCCTCACCGTTGAATATGATTGAAAGACCCCTTAGCCTTGTCATACTGTGAAGATTAGTGACACTGCTATGCTTTGTTGAGAAATTCCCAAGTCTCTCCAAGTTGATTAGATTACCTAATTCCAACTTTGTCTCTTCTCGTATAAACTTTGGTAAAGTGAGGTATCTCAGCTCTCGCAATTCCTTTAAGAAATCAGACATGAAGATTGTACCTCCACCTTCCCATACATCTAGACTTAGACAGAGCAGCAACTTTAAATTCTGGATGGAAGAAGGCAGATGAGTTACACGTGCCTGATGTAAACTCAAGTATCTCAAGTGGATGAGATTTCCAATGCTAGAGGGGAACTTCCCTTCATCAAACTTGGCATAGGAGAGATCTAAAACCCTCATCAACTTTAGCTGCGAAAAGCATAACCCTGATGCCCTCCACATATGCACACGGAGCAATAGAGATCGAAGCTTCGGATTATTTATAGGTAACGTATTATCACACGAATGCACAACGAGCCTGCGGGAATTACAAAGAGACTGATAGTCTGCAATTAGGGACACAGTACTTGCATCAACAATTTGTAGGAAATTCTCTTCTTTAGCTTTAAGCAGACAAACTTCTCTCATCATGTCATGCAGCTGACATGTTTCAAATTTTGAAGTCCGCATGTCTCTTTCAGAAATGACCATGTTTCTCTTCACCAATTCTGCCATGTATCCATTTGCAACCTCTTGAATGGTCGCTCCATCGTAATACTTTGGCTTCGGAATTCCTTCTGCGGCCCAATAATAGGACAGCTCCCCCAAATTTATTGTATAATCTTCTGGAAAGTGGGCAAGATAGAGGAAACAATGCTTCAAATAAATGGGCAGCTCTTCAAAGCTCAGGTACAAAACATGATATACCGAACTGATATTCCTATCACTAAAGCTAGTCCCTCCAACGATATGAGATCTAATATTCTCATATATTCTGTTCCACTCGGGTAATGTGTATTGTTGAGCTAACAATCCACCTAACACCTTAACAGCCAACGGCAGACCTCCACAATGTTTGATCATCTGCTTTCCCAGCTCCTCCATTTCTTCATCTACGCAACATTATAACGATATGGTATAGTCACAAGTATATCTGTAATCAAACATATTGGGGTGATATTATTGAGAAAATCAGATTGTAATCATCCTAAGCAATACGGTCATTGATTATTACCAACATGGAGAACTAAAAGTTATTTAAATTTGTTTACCTGTGTTGCTTTCTCTCGGAAACGCTATCTTTCGAAAAAGTATCCAACTTTCTTCCAGAGTTAGAAAATCTGGTTTACTGTTGAAACATGTGGGATCTGCTCGTAATGCGACACCCTCGTTGCGAGAAGTAAGAAGTACCTTCCAACCTATACAAAAATATTTCACATTTTTTTTACATGACTCGTAAAAAAAAAATTGACATAATGCTTTCCGACCCAACCTATATACACAATGTGAGCCTCGTTACCCAAAAGGTAACAATATAAAACATAATGATCAAATGCATGTACTAGACCTTTATTTCGTGGAAACATTGGTTTTATCATGTCCCAATCTTCTTCTCTCCATATATCATCAAGAACAATCAAAACCTTTTGTGTTTCCAATACTTGAGAAAGTTTTTCTTGAAGTTCGTCTCCTTTCATCTCTGAGACTTTACATTCTGGCCTAAGTTTTCGCAAAATCGTCTGCCACACGTAATCCCTCGTAAACTGCTGTGAGAGACATACCCATGCGAGACCTGCAAAATGACTTTTTACTGTCTCATGATTGAAAACTTGTCTTGCAAGGGTGGTTTTACCAATACCGCCCATCCCTGTTATTGAAACCACTTGACTGCTATCTTCTTCCACCACATAGCTTGCCAAACTCTTAACTTTTTGATCCAAACCCACAAGAACATTTTCATTGTCGTTGGAAAATGTTTCTCGCATTTCTCTCTGTCTTTCTTGTAGAGATTGTGGATACCCGTCACTAGCAGTGACCTGTTGTACGCCAAGAGACTGCATGTCGCGGATCACCTTAGATATCCTCTTACTTATGGCTTTCATATCGAAAGCAAGTATCCTGCGTTCTGAAATAACCCGAGGAAGTCTTCTCACATTGTTGATGATGCCACTTGTATTTCCGAGTTTTTTCTTTAGAAGAAAGGTTTCCACGATATCTTCTGTGTCTAAAATAATTTCTTTGACCTCTTTGATAGTGTTTCTCACCATGGCACTTGTATGTTTCTTGGCATCTGCATCTTCCAGAAAACACCTTAACATATTCAGATCACTTTTCAATCCATTGAATTGCTCTTCAACTCCCTGAAATCGCTCTGATTCTCGGACAAGGAGGTTCCAAAGCCTCTCGACTCCAAACGACAAAAGTTACTCAGCCATAAACTCTCCTGCTTAACCATGAAACAAGTACTCAATAACCAATAGAGGAGGATCATGAGTTCATAATTCGGATGATATTTGTTTTGCAAAATCTACAAAAATTCGTATATACTATTTTGTGGGATTTAATCCACAAAATAAGTAAACAACTGAAATAAAAATAAACACGCAAAATACAAAAGTAAAAATCACCTCTTGAAAATCGCTTTTCGTCCAACAGATCTGTATAAAGAAAAATATGCGAATGCGTTGTAGTTAGAACTCAGCTGCGAAGAAGACCGATTACAAGAGTTGATTTTTCTCAGTCAACACCAAACGGCAAAAGACAGCACATTGACACATTACTCGAGACTTTATGCGTGTCTAGTTTCTTTTCCATCACAAGCACACGTGTCAAGACGTTGCTGCTTCACCTTCTTTGTGGAGATCCTCACCGCCATGTTCACCGGAGTTTCAGCTATGCTTTTCTCTGATGTTGTAGAGAGACGAAACCACAGTCCAATAATCCTATCTGAAGTCGCCCACCCATGCGCATCACAAACTTACTAAAGAAACTCCTTCCATCTCTGGTATCATATACAGTAGGTGAAAAAGACTGGCTGTCACATGGCACCTTTTAAAACTGAATAAATATCTGTTTGTATGCAAATAAATGAATTTTCACTAGCTCCATTGGTAGAGTTCCCCCGTGATATCTCTAAACCTTGCTTCAATTCCCACCAATATTACATTTAGAATTTTTTTCTCCTTTAAAGTTCACCATTTGATCCAGGTATATTCATGGGTCAGGACTAGGTCTGGACGTTCAGATTCAAATCGGACATTTTAAATTTTCGAGTTTCCGGATTTACACTCTTAATTCATGTTCAGACATATTATTAGTATAGTTTCGCATAACAGTGTTAATGTAAGATAAATGAGTTACAATTATTTGTTACAATTCTACTTTTACTCCAATTTTTATACATGGTCCAAGAAAACCATTTAACTCAATATATTGTCATATATCAAACTTTTCTTAGACATTGAATTATATAATTCAGTAGATTTTAATACATCTGGTCCCACTAATTAAACAATACTAAAAATTTATATAATTTAATAAAATTTTATAGTTTTAACATTTTAGGTGTTTACACAACTACATGTGTAAATATTTTAAATGCATAGAACAAACACTCTTGATAAAACCTAATCACATTCTGTATAACAATATAATAACTATTTGAAAAATTCTGCAAACATAAGATATAATAAATTTAAACTATATCACGTAATTTATTTTTCGTTTTTAACTTTATTAACAAAAATATCTCATGAAAATCTAAACAAATGGTATGTCAAATAAATTTAGTTGATTAATAGATGAGTTGCTTGATTAGAAAAAGAATTCAAATTTATTTTTATCATAAATATTTTTTAAAAGAACAAAATTTTATAAAAAATAAATATATACATATATATATAATTTATTATGTTTAAAACAAATACAAGAATATTTTTAGCAAATATTTTATTTTCCTTTCTAAATATTTCAATTTTCTTTCAAAATTCGAATCTTAACAAAAACAAATATCACAAGATATTTATTCATTATGCAGTTGTAATATATATATATATATATATATATATATATATATATGTATAGTATGTAAATTATAAACAAAAATCTTCAAAATCATCTCAATAACAAGTATTTTTTAAGAAATAAAATATAAATTAAACTCACATAAAATAAATTTTATAATAACTGTTTTCTAAATAATTAAAAAATTATATATTATTGTTATTTATGATTTTAAATTGAAAACTTTTGTTAGAAGTTAGAAATAAGGGGAAATTTCAATTCTATTGCAAAAAAACTGTTGCAGATTGTATTGATTTACTCTTCATATGTTCAAGAATTAACATATTTAACATTTTAAAATATTTTCAGTTTATGTTCACAAATATAAAATATTTTTGTAAAAATATGATAAAAATAAAATGCTATGTTTAATATATTATTTATCATTATATTTTAAATATTTTAAATTTAAAATTAATAAAATATAATTTTTTGATTATACAAAAGAAAATTAAACAATTTAAATAATTAAATGTAATTAAAATATATCCCGCGTTAAACGCGGGTTAGAATCTAGTGGATAATTCTTTCCAAGAAATATGATTAAATTAAGGGCCTGACTGGTGTAACCGCAACGGTTGCGGTTTCGGGAGTTTGCGGATGCGGATGGTTGCGGTTTTAAGCATTTTCTAGAGATTTGTACGACTGGTACATCGGTTAAAAATTGGTGCGTTTGCAGGACTTTTATGACTGATAAACTACCAAACACAACAATTATTACATAATAAATTAACAATATTTACATTTTATATAATTATAAAAGAACTAAAATCATAATATTATAATAAATATAAAAATTATATTTATAAAATCATAATATTAATTTTTTAAAAATTATAGAAATATTTTTGTTTAAAGTTTTATAATATAATATGTATACATTTTACAATCTCTATTATTTCAATTTAAAATTTTTATTGAATATTTTTAGCTTTATTTTTATTTTTTAAAAGAAAAAAAATTTACCCTCCCGCAACCGACCGAAACCGCAAACGCTAGTTGGAACCAGCTTTTGATTATAAGAGGTTCGGAGCGGTTTGAAGTGATTCGTAGCATTTTCTGTGATTGTTTCAAAACGCCAACAACCTCTATCAACCGTAAAAACTGTGTTTTGCGGGTGGTATCGGGGAAACCAGTCAAGCCCTAATCCTTTTCAAAACACACACAAGTTCTTTCTAAAAGCAATTTTTCAATCAAGCTCAAGACAAATTTTGATTTGTTGACTAGTCTCACTCGTTCACAAATCTGTAACAGTCTTTGAACCCTTCAAATTCCTAACCCCTAGATGTTTTGCCTTTCTCTATTCGGACGTACAAAGTTCTCTTTTGCTAAAAGCTCTCTATATGTGTGTAGACCGACAACACAATACCAAACCCTCTTTATATATTTAAGAGGAAACCCTAGATCTAAAGATCTACCTGTGGAAATTTTTTATATCTTGTTCTTCATCGAATAAGCCAATCTTCCTTTTCTCTTCAGATCGATTGCTTTTTCTCTAAGACTTTCTTTTACTGACCCTTCAGTAAATATTCCTTTAAGACATCTGCCTAGACACGTATACCTCACACGTGCACCCCACAACTCACTTGTCCCATATCGTAGTTCATGTCGCAGAACTATTTCAGCTCTGCTACAATTCCTGCTATAGCTCTGTCTTAACCATACATCTTCAAATAATACTTCAGATTTAAATCAAAGTTGTATTGTATCTAAAACTCATAAAGTAATTATATTACTTGAGTTCAAATATATCCAACAAAACAAAATTTAAAAGTAAAATATAAAGAAAAACCGTAAACTGAAAAAATCAATAAAACACATATCAGTAAGATAAAACAATAATAAATGTTAAATCAAACATGAAACAAATATTATTTGTAATAATATGCATTACAAATAATTGACCGAGAGCTTCTGGTCAAGTGGTAAGGGGAAGGATTTGAGATGTCACCACATTTCAGGTTCGATCCACCTGCTATGCGAAACTAAGTCACATTCTCCTGGTCATCCTACACGGATATGGACTACCGCTTTTCGGCCCATTTGAATACCCGGAGAGAGGATCTATCCGTGGGCTGCACCTCCCACCCGAGGGTTAGGTCTGTGTCTTTAATAGATCCGGGTTTAACCATTTTTTAGCAAAAAAACAATATGCATTACCTTATAAAAGCAATACTGTAAACTCTATATATTTCTTCAAGAAACGAAGCGGTTTCAGGTAGGTATTTGGTCGAACTTAGCCTTCCACCGTCCCACTTGGCGAGTCATTTTTTCATTCAATTTGGCCCTGAAAGATTGGCGGGGGAGGCCCGTGAAACCAGTTTCTCAATAATATATTTTCTGGAAAACCAATAAGTAAATTAATATAAATAAATTAAAATTAAAATTTTATTGAAAATAAATGATTTACTGAAAACGAGTAAAACCTCCCCCCTCACAGCATGTTTAGGGGTTTGGTTCCAATTAGCATGCGCTTTTTATAAATATCATTTAAGAAATTGAAGGACTGTTGCCGGTACACTCCCGTCACCATCAAACCTAAACACAGAAAACTGAAAACTACAACCAAATTAATTATAATTATAGAAAACAATGTAGGTTAATTAAATTTATAAACTTGCTAGACTGTATTAGGAGGAAAATCTGGGTGCAGGTGAGGAAGACGATCATGCACAAGACTAGCCAAAAGCATTTCAACGGTCACTTCATCTACCACCCGCTGTTGCATGACAGGCTCGGGTATTGGGGCCGGGGCTGGTATCTGGGTGTTCGAAATAGCTGAACTCTAACACATTTCCGTCTGGGAACTAGAAGAAAAGACTGGAGTAGTATGAATATATGAACTCCTCCAACCAGATAAAAACCGACTATAATCATTTCTCGACTATAGTTATTTCTTGACATCTGCAAGGAAAAAAATAAAAATATTTACCGTGTTAATATTTCTAAATATGACTCGTTCTAACATTTTCTACAAGGATATAATATTTTATTGTGTACCCTTGCAAATGGTATAATATTTTATTGTGTATCCTTGCAAATGGTTGGTTAATTTCATGTGTAAGAATCCCCATAATCCATCACGATACTCTTTCGTCACTTCACCAGCTTCCGGATCTCTATGTTGTACATCCATACCCGTAATGCGTAAATTTCATATTCGGAAGATATTTTTCTTCTTCTTTTTTTTTGATGTAAACAAATCTACTCAGGTTTGCTATTTATAGAATTTTTAAAAACAATTGCAAGGTAATTGCAAAAAAAAAATCCGCAAGGGAAAATATATTTGCGAGAAATTATTCTCTTGAAGATAATTTTGTACTCATAGAAAAAAATGTGTTCGATTTTTGTGAGAAAATTACAACAAAGCAAACATTACATGCAAATACCTCGCAAAATCCTCACAAATCTACGAAGCAAATATTCACTTGCAGGTTTGTGAGGGATTTGTAAGAAGTAAGAACATTGGAAATTCTATAGTAAATTTGTAAGAGGATGTTTTTTTCGTAAATCTTTGTGGGATTCACGAAGGAATAGTTGTGCCTCACAAATCCCTCGCAGATCCATCACAATTTTGCGAGGTAAAGTTTCCCTTGCAAATTGTGTTTTTTGGTACTGTTTACCTTGGAGTACGAAAAATCATGGAGAAAGGATTACCAACAGCTTTATGCAAGATTTGGATATATTTTATAAAAAAAATATGAAAATATCTTTCTTGAGAACTTGGTTAAGATAGCCATTTAATCTAATAGTGTAAGTAGAGAGAAGTGTGCCTTGTATTCGGTACCACCTTAAACAGAGAAAGAGATCACACATAAGAGTTTTAATAGTTCTCCAAAAATGTGTTAATGGTTCTCCAATAACAAACCTGTGAATCAAATAGGTTCTACTAATACTTGTAAGATAATCCCGACTGTGGCGGTGCCGGTGGGAGCCTGTTTGGTGTGGTGCGACGGTTGCTTCCACCAGACACAGAAGAATCATCCTCACATTCCGAGCAGCTGGATCACTGTACCTTCGGCTATGACCACCAGATCCATACCTTTTTAGAGCATCTCCAATGGGGGTATCTATCCATTGGAGTTCTAAACACCCATATATATATATGTATATGTATATATTATATATATGTATGTAGGTGTGGAGTTCACAATTTTATGGAAAAACTTCAATGGGTAGATACCCCCATTGAAGGTGCTCTTAATGAGTCCGGTCCACTCGCAGCAGCACTAAACGCATTCATCCAATCCTCCCCAGTAGACCCGGCCTCCATTGGTTCTCGGCCTGCTTTCTGCAAATTTTTACAACACAAGACAATGAGTTAATTTTGTTGTTACATATTAGCATAGTATTCAGAGGGCAGATGTCCACCAATGCCACTGTCAGACCAGCTTGAAGCAACAGCTGCTCGTGAATGCTAAGCTGTCTTGTGAGTTTTGAAAGAAGAGATGACTGCTTCTAGTAACGGTCTCTTCTTCTTTTGACATTCTGATCCTCTTGAATCAACGATTCTATCCTATCGTTTGTATATCAAATGCAACAGAGAGAGAGATATAAGCACCACGCCATAGCCGTGTTAAGTAACAATAATACATTGGGAAAGATATGAAACCTGATAAAATTGAGTAAAATTCTGACTTCTTTCATGTCCATGTCCTGTCCGAAATTGTGTTGTTTTCTATTTGAATTTACTTTACGAATTTGATACTATGAGAGTTGAGAGTGATCTATCCTTATCACAGTTTTCATTGGTTTTGTGTTGATTTTGATAGGTTTCATGCATCTACATTTTGCAAATAGCTTACAGAGGTTTTCCATGTAGTTTTTGAGGTACTGAGATTTTGCATGAAGTTTGTTGCTCAAGTGTAGTTGATGAATGAAAATCTTATTTTACTATGTTTCCACTTTAATCTTTTTTTTAACTAGTTGTCTTATTACACTCACTGTTCTTCTGATCACAGGAGATCATTCGAGTTTACCAATGATAGTCTGATGTTTATTCAGTACCGTTTTTTTTTGTGCGAAGTTTATTCAGTACCGTTAACTTTACTAAATACCCTATAAATACTGTGCTGCTTTAACAGAGTCTGATCTTATAGTCTGAGATTCAGGGAATGTATGATTTATGATCATATACTGAATCCAGACAAAGATCAATCGGATATCTTAATATGTTTATTGTCATGAGTAAAGACCACTGAGAGATCTATAAGAACTTCATCGCAGGTTGTTTAATTACGCCGGTGATTTTATTTTTAGATCTATAAAGATCTTTTGAAGAGTTCTAAGTTCATGATCTGATTCTTGTCCAACTGCTCCGAATCGTCATTCTATTATTTTATGGTAAAAATATGTCACAGCCTTGAATTTTTTATTTTTATCTGGAAAGATATATATAATCCGGACTTCTGACTAGTTCGGCTGTACATAATCTCTAAAATAGTAACCCTCTAACAAAGTTTGTAATTGCAAATTTTCTAGAAGCATAACCATATCCATAACCAATGACGCAAGACGAGATCTGATAAAAGGAATAAGTAATTTGAACCGGACAAAGTAATGAGTAAGAAGAGACGACTTTGTTTTACCTCAAACTCCTTGAGAGGACCGCAACCTCTATAAAACTTCCACTAAAGTTTACAATTTATGAGGCATAAACAAAGAAAATCACATTTGACCAAAAAAAAAAAACAAAGAAAATCACATTTTGAATTTTAAATTTTGAACTTTGAATTGTTTATAAACATTTATAACTTTAAAACTAACAACTTTAAATATCAAATATCGAATGCATCATTAGTTTCTTGAGTAATTACAGTATTATGATATCGATGTTCAAGCTAAAAAAAATTTACATCTAAGAAAAATCTAAAGAAAGTAGACAATTAGGATTTTTTTCTTAAATATTATCATCATCAGTTCCTTGAGCTATTACAACATTTGATGTAGATGTTCAGGCTATGTTTCCAATAGGCAGCAGATAATATGTAACCAAGAACATTGTCTTTTTGCATATTTACACCTATAAACATTTGAGTTCTCACGAAGAGAAAAGATACACAATTTTCTGCTAAGTCAGCTGTCTGAAAATTAACAACTATGAAAGAAACAGACAAGAAACGAAACGTAGCAAGGAAATAAATTAAAGAACGTTTTTGCTCGGTCACGCGGTATTTTCACGAGCAGCCAGAATACGAAAATTCTACTTGCTAGGAGGAGAATGATGACGAACAGTTCTTGGATTGAACGATGTTCTGTTTTCAATACTCAATTTCCTAGCGAAATCTTTCTTCTTCATCGCGTATGAGGAAGATCTTCTGCTTCCGCTTTGTTCCTTGATCGTTGGAACCAAGTACCAAGCAATACAAGTGAACATAATCGCAACAGATCTTCCAAAGAAAACCAATAAAATAAGAACCAATATGACAGTCACAGAAAAGAACCGATTCGGTCTCGCGATCTTCTTCAGATTCTCGTTCAGAACGCAGCTCTGTTTCTCCTCTGTTTCAGGCTCTGTTTTCTTCGTTTCCTCTGTTTTCGATTCGGTGACCACTGTTTTGACTTTAGCCGCAGCAGGAGCAACATCTTTGGTCTTCTTCTGTTTATGAAGATAGGATGATCTGATCACGACGGGTACACACTCGCCGGAGCTTGTGAACACGAATCTGACAAGAGGCGGGCCGCCGGAATCTAGCTTCTTGGAGTAGATGCTCTGTCTCTTCTCGTCGAGCTCTGAGAGAAGCTTAGAGAATTTGTCTAGTCCACGGTTTGAATAAGGGTTCTTGGTCGATTTTCTTGATTTTCTTGGCAAAGAACATGAAGATCTCAATGGGCTCATCATTTCTATTTTAGTCGATGATCCTTTGGTTTCTTTTATCTTGTGCTGTTCTTGTGAGATTAGGAGAGGTTCAGGGTCTTTTTGTTTGCTTTGTTTTTGGTTATGGAGGATTTGATTCACAGACAAGAGAGACGACCTTGGTATTAATATACGAAATGTGTATTAATTTTTTTAAAGGCTTGACGCGATAAGAATAGTTGTTTAATGAAATTGATAGGAAAGAAAATCGTTTCTAAAATATTTAAAAATTGGATTTAAGGATTTGACACCATCTGATGAAATGAAGCGTTATAACTGGTCAAATCTCGTGGTCTCAGGATTTTATATTCTTTTAAGAGATTGTGAATGAATCCCTTTCTTATTAATTGGGAAACATTAGAGAAAAGTAACCTTCAAAATGTAAATTATTTCCAGTTGAACCTGCTGACGTGTCGCTCTATGGTGCCTTCTCAGCCTCTTTGAACAAAACCCCTCTAATAACTAGACTAATTACGATTTCATGCCATTGAGATATAATGGACAACCTTAAAATAATGTGACCTTTTTTACATACTTTTAATGCTTCACGTGACTCTTCTACATAATAACATGATTTCATGGCTACATTAAAACTAATAAAATACTGCACTCTGGGCTAGAAATCGATTTTATAAATGGCATTCCAGTTCTTATTTCTTCTACTGCTGGCCTGTTATTTCTCTGTAACATAAAAGATAAAATTACATACATGATATTCGTCAGCATAGCAGTAAAATAGTTTATATAACCTTTTTATAAATGATTAATTGTATAAACAGTTTACCTTAATTTTTGCATTTAGCCTTTACATATATATATATACATATATATTTTTGTATATTGTTTGTCATGAACAATCCCTGTTATTACAATGTAGCGATAGGTCCATCAATACAATATGCGTTCATTCGATTTAATAATTATGTCCGTACATATTATTGAAGGAGTTAGACGCCGTGTTGTTTAGTTGTAATGTTCTTTGCCATTTTTGTGTATGAAAAAATACAAGTTTTTTTCAGTTCAAAAAAAAAATACAAGACTTTTGGTAATGTTAAATTTAAAAACTTTACGAACTAACTTAATGCAAGGCGAAATTATCGTTCACGACTTCAATGCAATATTTTTTGTTTGATATACAAGTAAATTTAAATTGGTGAATTAATGATAAATTGTTACTCGAATCCTAAAAAAAAGCTAATCTTCCCCAGTTATATAATGTGATTGCAATTTCATTGTACTGATGGAAAAGCAAATTAGGTGAATTTATGATACAAATATTTTTAGCGTAAATGTAGATTTTGTTTTCAAACAACGGCTTCGTTTTTTTAAAGAAAGTAATCCCCTATATATATATATTATTTTAGGAGCAATCTGAAAAAATAACATTCACATGGTGTGTTTATTACATGAGTGTCATTTCTTACGTGACAAACTCACAAGCACTCTCACACCTATTTTAAAATAACCCTTAGCCTACTAGAATTATTACATAATGTGCCATTGGTCATTAACATATAAATGTCTACAATTTGTTTGTTATCATGCTTTGTTTCATTGTTTTAAGACTTTTATGTCGTATTAATGAAAAGCCTCTTTATACTTGCTGAATTTTATATACGATTGGCCTTCGGAAATGCATTCTCATAAATTATTATATATGTAACTATTTTTGTTTACATTATATAGGTGTTCTTATAGTTTATATAATTATATTGGTGTATAATTAGGATAAAATGTCATTTTTGTATATGATTATAAAACCTAAAACCTAAGTATATAAATATATATGTAGTGATACTTAAATCAATGTGGATGTGTAGCATGGTAATAACGTGAGAATCATGTATAGCATTCATTTATAGGTGTGTTAGATAATTTTTGTTATACTAAATTTCTCAGAGGTTTATATTATACAAAATGACTTTAGTGTTTCTAACATCCATAACAAAGAATAAATGCATATGGACTACTATTAGTATAATATATTTTTTAGATGTCGATTCTGTGATTAATTAAAATATTTGATTTTTTTATTTAAGTGCAAGTTCTATAGTGGTGAACCAAAAGATTTAAAATTTTAAAATATTTTAGAATACGAAAATTGATATCTTTTTGTTTTATGTAGTTTCTATAAATTAGGCATAAATTAAGCTAACTTACTTGAAATATCAAACAAAATGGAATATTTTTCAAATTAACAAATGTAATGTCAATCACCCATTTATAGGTGATTTGTAATTGTGTTTTCCTCAATTTTGGTTTGATTATGAGTGATTACTTTAAGATGAATAAAAACTGTGTGATTTGGGTGATTTGGGTGTTTCCGATTTTGATGTCAATCATCATTTATTGACGATTTAAATATTTAAAAATCAATCCATGATTATTCTAGAATTTTTTTTTAAAAAAATTTCTATATATCACCACTATATTTCGAATGTATAAAATATTTATGTTGATATACGTAAATAAAGAAACTTTATTATTGGTCGATTCTGTGATTAAAATATTTGATTTTTTATTTACGTGCAAGTTCTATGATTGTGAACCAAAAGATTAAAATTTTAAAATATTCTGGAATACGAAATTGATATTTTTTTGGTTTATGTAGTTTCTATAACTTAGGAATAAATTAAGCTAACTTAATTGAAATATCAAACAAAATGGAATATTTTTCAAATTAACAAATTTAATGTCAATCACCCATTTATAGGTGATTTGTAATTGTGTTTTCCTCAATTTCGATTTGATTATGAGTGATTACTTTAAGATGAATAAAAGCTGCGTGATTTGGGTGATTTGGGTGTTTCCGATTTTGATGTCAATCATCATTTATTGACGATTTAAATATTTAAAAATCAATTCATGATTATTCTAGATTTTTTTTTAAAAAAAAATTCCTATATATCACCACTATATTTCGAATGTATAAAATGTTTCTGTTGATATACGTAAATAATCAAACTTTATTATTGGTCGATTCTGTGATTAAAATATTTGATTTTTTGATTTACGTGCAAGTTCTATGATTGTGAACCAAAAGATTTAAAATTTTAAAATATTTTGGAATACGAAATTGATATCTTTTTGGTTTATGTAGTTTCTATAACTTAGGAATAAATTAAGCTAACTTATTTGAAATATCAATTTATTTGAAATATCAAACAAAATATGGAATATTTTAATCATTAACAAATGTAATGTCAATCACTCATTTAT
Source organism: Brassica juncea (assembly GCA_018703725.1). Classification (NCBI taxonomy): domain Eukaryota; kingdom Viridiplantae; phylum Streptophyta; class Magnoliopsida; order Brassicales; family Brassicaceae; genus Brassica; species Brassica juncea. Next base: position 47,100,258 of record CM031938.1, read on the forward strand.
AGGTGATTTGTAATTGTGTTTTGTTCAATTTCAGTTTCATTATAATTGATTACTTTAAGATAAATAAAATCTGCGTGATTTGGGTGCTTCCGATTTTGATGCCAATCATCATATATGACGATTTACAATCATTGTAATTGCGGACAATGCGTTTGTCAATTTACAGAAAGAAAAATGCTTTTGTATAAGTTAATCAAAGCAATTACATCATCTAATTTGGAATCATATTTCAAGAATTCGAATAATTTTAATTATAATTGTGTGGAGATTATAGAAGACCTATGAGCATTGCATATATAAATATGAATTTTTAAAGCTACATGTAATTAGAAAAAGGTCGATTGAAGAACATTACTAACATTGATGGTTTTTCTAAAATTGACTTTAAGTCCAATGATGTTCCATAAATCGAAACTTTCAGAATGAGGTAATGCATTTCTTTCACAATTCACTTAAATCATATATTTACTGGTGTAAAGTTGTCACTTTTTTAATGATCATAATAGGATTGCAAATGGGGAGTTCTGAAGACACTATTCACCACAGATGTTATTCTCAATTTTTATTTTATTATCTTTTGGTTCTTAAGGGTTTTATTATTCTATTGATTATGTTTTCGTTTTATCTTTACTTAATAATTTATTTTATATTAGTTTTTGCTTATTCTTATGGCTCTTATTGATTTTCTTCCACTATCTCGAGGACAAATAATCTATAATATAAACAAGTTAATAAAATGTATATTTTTTAAAATATGTACCATTTTGAATATACAATATATCTTTATAATATCTATAAATTAAAATTAATAATTTCAGCTAATCTACTCACTCCGTGCAGGGCGCGGATTATCACCTAGTAAATGAATATAAGAAGTTTCTAGGAATAAAATATTACATCATCGCCTATGTGTATTAAGTTTTGGTCAGTTGGTCTTATTGATTGACTTTCTTGCGGAAGAAGTTAAAACTGAACAAAAGCCGTTTTCTTTTGCAAGTTTCCACAATGGATATTAAAATAATATTTACTAGCTGTCGACCGTAATTTTATTTTGGCTTCAAGAAAAGTGAAATCTGGTTGGAAGTTTCGAAATCTAATTTTATTTTAATTAGTTTTAAGTGGTATTTGACATCTAATTTGATGCATGTATGCTCACAAGGAGGTTACCTGGTTTATTGATTTTTAAATTATTTTTAATTGGATGGATAAAGTGGTATTTGGCAACTAACTTGATGCATGTATACTATATATATGCTCACAAGGAGGTTACCTAGTTTATTGTCAACTAGTCAATCAATAAGACCTACTGACCAAAACGAAAAACTAAAATTAAAATTTAGATGACAAATTAGTTCACAAGGAGGTTATCTGGTCTCAAATCCCGATGGAGAATGTTGGCTGAATGAATATACTTAAGCCCTGGAAGCAACTACACAAAAAAAAAAAATAAGACAAAAGCAAACACATAAACAAATGCAAAACAAAACATCATACGTGAAACAAAAAGTATAGGCAATGGTCATTACTTAACACTTAAGAAGACTTAATAATCTGGTGAATGCATGACGTAGTAGCTGTAGCTTGAGTTCTCGACGCATCGATCCTGTTCTCAAACACATTGTGGATCTTCTTGACCTCTACTCTCTCGTTAGTCTCTTTATTAACAGATGAGCACAATACACCGTACGCTCCTCGGCCTAGAGGTTTGATGGGGACGTATTTGGTGTCGATCTCGAAGAGTGTTCGCCACATTGAGAGTAATGCTTGCCTTGATTCTTGACTCCATTTGGTGGACCAACCTGAGTCACCATTCTTCTTCCTTCTCAAAACAAGATCAAACTCTTATCCCTCTAAGCTCAAATTTTATCTGTTAATGAAGTTACTGTTTCAGATCACTCGAGTTAACATTTTTTTTTATCAAAAGGGTAACAAAAGAAAGTAACTAAGTTTGAATCTAGATGATGTTGAGGTTTAGTTGGAACGGTTTGAATTTTGAAGAGAGCTTACCTGGTAAGGTAAGAGTGTTGGAGACGAATCAGATTTGTCAGTGAGGAAGCGATGATCGCCGGTGAGATTCGGTGGAGAGAGACTTTTTGGCCAAGTACTCAAGAATCAAGGGAAGCATTACAAAAAAGATAGGTTTGTGACTGTCTGTATCCTCCTTCAGTAAGCCCAATTTTATTTGCACTATTATATGATACATTTCATAATGTCGACGTAAAATAACAAGAAGTGGACGTGCCGGAGTGGTTATCGGGCATGACTAGAAATCATGTGGGCTTTGCCCGCGCAGGTTCGAATCCTGCCGTTCACGTTTTGTCAAAGAGTTTTTTAATTTAACATTCCACTTAATATATGTATTGTACGCCGAAAACTCTTAAGCTAAAAGCCCATACGGTCTCTCTCTCTCTCTGTCTCTCTCTCTCTCTTTTTTTTTTGTTCTGGGGTTTTCTCTCCTTCTACTCTGTTCGTCGTCGTCTCTCTGCACATACAGGTATCTCTACACAGTCTTTGATATACGTATTTGGTTCTATGATCTGCTAAGATTCCGAGATTGATTACTCGAAAACCTTTCTTGTAGATGGCGACACGGAGATCCGCAAGTATGCCGTCGCGGTTGCGGCAGCTTCTTTCCGGCGAAGGCTCTATCGGTCCCTCTATTAGACTCGACGCCGAGCCTGTGAGTTCTTTTAATTTAATTAGGGCTTTTCTTGTGTGAATTTAATTAGGGTTTCTTTTTATCTTCCACTATCGAGAGTTAATCTACAATGTCTTGTATTGTGTTACAGCCTCCAGAGATCAAATCGTTTATTGAGAAAGTGATCCAGAGTCCACTCTCTGATATTGCTTTACCACTCTCTGGCTTTCGCTGGGAGTATAGTAAGGTGAATAATAGATAAACTCTCTCTCTCTTATTATCTGCTGCTCTTTTTTTTTTTAATGGTGGGGTTTCTCACATGATTGATTGATTATTCCAGGGGAACTTCCATCACTGGAGACCTCTGTTTCTCCATTTTGACAAGTATTTCAAGACTTTTTTATCAAATAGGAATGACCTTCTCTTGTCTGATAACATTCTGGAAGATGAGGATCCTTTTCCCAAGTACACTGTTCTTCAAATTCTTCGGGTCATGCAGATCATTCTCGAAAATTGTCCCAACAAAAGTTCCTTTGATGGTTTAGAGGTATGCCTCCATTTGCTTTGATGCATTTTTCTGATGTCTATATTAAAGCTCATTGACTTAGTTATTGTTTGCTTTTTTGCAGCACTTTAAGCTCCTACTTGCGTCCACAGATCCAGAGGTTCTCATTGCAGCCCTGGAAACTCTTGCAGCCCTTGTGAAAATCAGCTCCTCTAAGCTACACAGGAGTGGAAAGTTGATTGGATGTGGTTCTGTAAACAGCTTCCTTCTCTCTATTGCCCAGGGCTGGGGTAGCAAAGAGGAGGGATTGGGTTTGTATTCCTGCGTTGTGGCTAACGAGAGCAACCAGGAAGAAGGTCTCACCTTATTTCCTTCCGACTTGGATAATAATCACAACGAAGCAGCTTCTCGGATCGGTTCTACTGTTTATTTTGAGTTGCGTGGACAGAGTGCCCAGAGAATAGATGATGGTAGTAGTAGTGCTAGTTCTTCCTCAAGGGTGATACATATTCCTGATTTACACTTGAGGAAAGAGGATGATCTAGTCTTAATGAAGGAGTGTATAGAGCTTTACAATGTTCCCCCAGAGCTCAGGTTCTCTCTACTGACCCGAGTCAGATATGCTCATGCCTTTCGTTCTTCCAGAATCTGCCGGTTGTATAGCAGGATCTGCCTACTTGCGTTTGTTGTACTTGTTCAGTCAAGTGATGCTCAAGAAGAACTTGCATCCTTTTTTGCAAATGAACCCGAGTATACAAATGAATTAATAAGAATTGTCAGATCTGAAGAACCAATCCCTGGAACCATTAGAACTCTTGCCATGCTTGCATTGGGCGCTCAATTGGCTGTATACTCGGCCTCTCATGATCGAGCCAGGATCCTCAGCAGATCTAGCATCAGTTTCGCTGTAGGCAACAGAATGATTCTGCTTAATGTGCTTCAGAAAGCCGTGCTATCTTTGAAGATTTCTAGTGATCCATCATCCATTGCTTTTGTTGAGGCGCTACTTCAGTTTTATTTGCTTCACATTGTTTCCTCGTCATCATCTGGAAGCACTATAAGAGGGTCTGGAATGGTTCCCACATTTCTCCCTCTCTTGGAGTATACTGATCCGACTCACCTACATCTTGTGTATTTGGCTGTTAAAGCACTACAAAAGCTCATGGATTATAGCAGTTCTGCAGTACCTCTACTCAGGGATCTTGGGGGAGTAGAACTCTTGTCTCAGAGATTAGAGTTAGAGGTTCATCACATTCTTAAGTTGACTGGAGAGAACAACAGTGATATGGTAGTTGGTGAATCTTTAGAAATAAATGGTGATCAGTTGCTCTCCAGAAAGAGACTCATCAAGGTTCTTTTGAAGTCTCTTGGTTCTTCTACGTATACTCCTGGCAATGCGAATAGGTCTCAAAGTTCTCAGGATAGTACGTTGCCTGCCACTTTGTCTTTGATATACAGGAATGCAGATAAATTTGGTGGTGATATCTATTACTCAGCTGTGACAGTTATGAGTGACTTAATCCACAAAGACCCAACATCTCTTACTTCTCTGTTCGAAATGGGCCTCCCTGAAGCATTTCTGTCTTCAGTTGTATCAGGAATACTTCCTTCTTCCAAGGCTATTGCATGCATTCCAAATGGCTTGGGTGCAATATCTCTTAATAGCAAAGGATTGGAGATAGTAAAAGAAACTTCTGCATTGCGCTTCCTTGTTGATGTGTTTACTTCCAAGAAGTATGTTCTAGCTATGAATGAGGCCATTGTTCCGTTTACAAATGCTGTGGAAGAGCTTTTGCGTCATGTTTCATCTCTGAGATCCACCGGTGTTGAAATAATCATTGAAATTGTGGATAGAATTGCATGCTTTGGAGAGAGTAGTTCGTCATCATCTTCTGTAAATCTGGCTGAAAGTACTGCAATGGAAATGGATTCAGATGTGAACAACATAAATGGCGTCAGTCATGAGCAGTTTGTTCAACTCTGCATCTTTCATCTGATAATTCTGCTCCACAGAACAATGGAGAATGCTGAGACGTCTCGTCTCTTTGTGGAGAAATCTGGCATTGAGGCGTTACTTAAGCTTCTCTTGCGACCTAGCATTGCTCAGTCTTCTGAAGGGGTATCTATTGCCTTGCACAGCACCATTGTTTTTAAGGGTTTTACGCAGCATCACTCTGCTTCTCTTGCTCGGGCCTTTTGCTCTTCTCTTCGTGATCAGGTGAAGAAAGCTTTAGAAGGACTGAAGGATCTCTCGGGAACATTCTTACTTGATCGAAAACTTTCTCCAAGCTGTGGAATTTTTTCTTCTCTTTTCCTTGTGGAGTTTCTTCTGTTTCTAGCTGCATCAAAGGATAACCGTTGGGTGACTGCATTGCTTTCAGAGTTTGCAAATGGAAGCAAGGATGTTCTGGAGAGTATAGGCCATCTGCACCGTCAAATTCTATGGCATATAGCAGTTTACGAGAGTGCAACGCTGGAAAGTCCAAATACTTCTCCCGAACCAGAGCAAACAGAGCTGTCTATAAATGGAACGGAAGGACAAAGGTTCAGTTCTTTTAGACAGTTTCTTGATCCATCATTTCAGAGGAGAACGTCAGGATGGAGCGCAGAATCGCAATTCTTTGATTTAATAAATCTTTACCGTGATCTTGGACGTGCATCGACTGGATTTCAACCACGACCAGTCAGTGATGGTCCCTCTAGTTCATCAGACGCTTCCGGTAACAGAGAGCTTGAAAGAGATGGATCCTATTATACATCATGCTGTGACATGGTGAGGTCATTGGCCTTCCACATCACATACATATTCCAAGAGTTAGGGAAGGCAATGCTGCTCCAATCTCGTAGGAGAGAAGATACAGTAAATGTATCTCCGTCATCCAAGTTAGCTGCCTCAGTTTTTGCTACAATTTCCCTGGATCACTTAAATTTTGAAGGCCATGAGATTGCAGCTGAGGCATCAAAGTCAACTAAATGTCTCTACCTTGGCAAGGTTGTTGACTTCATCGATGCTGTCCTTCTTGACAGGCCTGATTCGTGTAATCCTGTTCTGATAAACTGCTTTTATGGCCGGGGGGTGATTCAGACGGTTTTGACAACATTCGATGCTACTAGCCAGCTTTTATTTTCAATCAATAGGAGCTACTCATCTCCCATGGAGACTGATGATGTTAAAGGAAAGCAGGATGAAAAGGAAGACACAGATCATGCGTGGATATATGGTCCGCTGGCTAGCTACGGGAAGCTCATGGACCATTTGGTTACGTCATCGTTTATCCTATCACCATCCACAAAACACTTGCTCGTTCAACCAGTAGAAAATGGGAATATTCCATTTCCACAAGATGCTGAGACATTTGTAAAGATCCTGCAGTCCATTGTGTTGAAAGCTGTACTTCCGGTTTGGACTCATCCACTATTTACGGAATGTAGTTATGATTTCGTCACTGCCCTCATTTCCATCATCAAGCACGTGTATTCTGGAGTTGAATTGAAAAGCTTAGGTGGCAACGGTAGCGCTCGTGTGACAGGTCCACCTCCCAGTGAAACAACGATTTCAACAATTGTGGAGATGGGGTTCTCCAGATCCAGAGCAGAAGAAGCTTTGAGACAGGTTGGATCTAACAGTGTTGAGTTAGCCATGGAATGGCTGTTTTCCCACCCAGAAGAAATTCAAGAGGATGATGAGCTTGCTCGTGCTCTTGCAATGTCCCTTGGAAATTCTGAATCAGATACGAAGCAGAATGTTGTAGATGAAACTCGAGAACAGATTGAAGCAGAAGTAGTCTCACTGCCACCAGTTGAAGAGCTTATAACAACATGTACGAAGCTTTTGCAGATGAAAGAACCCCTTGCTTTTCCCGTTAGAGACTTGCTGGTATTGATATGCTCAGAAAACAATGGGGAACACCGATCTGGTGTTATATCTTGCCTTCTTAGCCGGATTAAGGATTGTTGTCCTGTCTTCGATGGCACAAAGAACAATCTGCTCTCTGCTCTGTTGCATGTTTTGGCTTTGATTCTTCATGAAGATGCAGGTTCCCGCGAAGTTGCGCTGAAGGCGGGTATTGTAAGACTTGTGTGTGATGTTCTCTCAGAGTGGGATTCTGGTTGTATTGACAAGGAAAAGTTTAATGTTCCAAAGTGGGTGACAACAGGATTTCTTGCCATTGATAGGCTGCTACAAGTGGACCAGAAATTAAATACTGAGCTTATAGAAGAGTTGAAGAAAGACGAGACATCTCTGGCCATTGATGAGGGCAAACAAGACAAGCTGCAATCAGTTTTTGGCTCTCCACAGCTTGTTGATGTTGACGATCAGAAGAAGTTGATTGAGATTGCTTGTACATGTATACGGAATCAGCTTCCTTCTGAAACCATGCATGCTGTTCTACAACTGTGTTCTACATTGACTAGGAAGCATTCTGTTGCTGTCTGCTTTCTTGATTTTGGAGGTGTGCAAGGACTGCTTTCTCTGCCAGGTAATAGTCTCTTTCCAGGGTTTGACTCAGTTGCTGCTAGTATCATTCGTCATGTTCTTGAAGATCCCCAAACGCTTCAGCAAGCCATGGAATCTGAGATAAAACATGCACTTGCAACACTTTCCAACAGGCACTCAAATCCGAGAATCTCTCCACGCAATTTTTTGTTGAATGTGAATTCTGTGATTGCTCGGGATCCAGTCACTTTTATCCAGGCCGCTCGTTCTATATGCCAAGTGGAGATGGTTGGTGAAAGACCTTACATCATATTAGTGAAAGAAAAAGAGAAATCAAAAGACAAAGAGAAGGATAAGGATAAGGATAAGGACAGAGCTGACAAAGAGAAATCTCAGACTTCTAATGAAGTTGCAACTACCACTCCCTCTGGTAGCTCCAAGGCCAAAGTTTACAGGAAACCTCCTCAGTCGTTCATTGCTGTTGTTGAGCTACTTCTGGATTCTATGTGTAATTTCATTCCTCCTGCAAAAGATGACATGGTTGAAGGTGATTCTACTTCAGCAGACATGGATATTGATCTTGCCTCTATTAAGGGAAAAGGCAAAGCGGTTGCTGCTACACCTGAAGAAAAGAAAGCTCTTTCACAGGATATCTCAGCTTCATTGGCTAAAACTGTTTTCATTCTGAAGCTTTTGAGCGAGATGCTGTTAATGTATTCTTCCTCAATCCATATAATACTTCGAAGAGATGCTGAAATTAACAGTCTTAGAGGTCCTCAACAGAAGAGTGGTCAAGTTGGTGGAATATTTCATCATATTCTTCACAAGTTTATTCCATACTCAAGGGTGAAGAAGGAAAAGAAATCTGAGAGTGACTGGCGGCAAAAGCTGGCAAGTAGGGCTAATCAGTTTTTAGTGGGTGCATCTGTTAGATCTGCTGAAGCAAGGAAGAGGATATTTTCTGACATCAGCAGTATCTTCAGTGACTTCATAGATACCTCCAATGCGCCTAAACCTCCAGTTAATGAAATACACATTTTAATAGATCTGTTGAGTGATATGCTCTCTGCTCGGTCACCTACTGGATCACATATATCTGCAGAAGCTTCGAATACTTTTGTTGATGCTGGATTGGTTATGTCTCTTACTCGTACTCTTGAAGTGTTGGACTTGGACAATGTAGAATCTCCCAAAGCTGTAACAGGAATCATAAAAGTTTTGGAGTTGGTGACTAAGGAACATGCCCATTCTGCTGTTTCGAACTCGAAGAATGAAAATGTGAACAACTCATCTGATCAAATTCAATCCGCGAGAGGAGATACCACTGCTGATACTTCTGAAGCAGGGGAAATTATGCTGCGGTTGAATCATGATTCCATGACAGCTGATCATGTGGAGAATTTTGGCGGTTCCCGCACTTACGTTGGTTCAGAAGATGTGACAGATGACATGGAGCATGATCAAGACTTGGATGAAGGTTTTGCGGCAGGTGGGGATGATTATATGCAAGAAGCAGCTGAGGATGCTAGGGGGTTGGAAAACGGGATTGGGTCGATGGGTATAGAGTTTGAGATGCATACCCACGTGCAGGAAAATCTTGATGAAGAGGAAGACGAAGAGATGTCTGGTGATGAGGGTGACGAAATAGATGAGGACGAAAACGATAATGAAGAAGAAGACGAAGAGGACAATGACTTGGAAGAAGAAGAAGAAGAAGATGATGTACATCACCTACCTCATCATGACACTGACCAAGATGATCATGAGCTCGAGGATGATGAATTTGAAGAGGAAATACTGGTTGAAGAGGATGAAGAGGATGAAGATGATGAAGATCGGGTAATTCTCAGGTTTGAGGATGGAATCAATGGGCTAAACGTTCTTGATCATTTGGAGGTTCTTAGAGATCATAGATTTTCTGATGAAACACTTCATGTAATGCCTGTTGAAGTTTTTGGCTCGAGACGTCAAGGACGAACAACTTCTATTTACAGCCTTCTTGGGAGAACTGGGGATGGTGCTACTCCTTCTCAGCATCCTCTCTTATCGGGATCTCCATCACTTCCAGTGTCCCAAAGTCAAACAGGTTCTCTTTTGTTTTTTTTGTACTAGTGTTTATTTCCCTTTCTGTTATCTTTTCAAAACAGATTCTTCTCAGCGTTTTGTTTGTGTTGATCTTCCTAAAGGAATAATTTGTTAATCGACCGTTTTCTTCCCTTTGTAGAAAGCGCACGCGATCATACTGTTGGAGGTAGGGATTCCAACGGTAGTTCTTCGTCACGGCTGGATGCTATATTCCGATCTTTGAGGAATGGCCGGCAGGGGCATCGTTTGAATTTATGGGCTGATGACAGCCAGCAAATTGTGGGATCTGGCGCTTCTACCGTACCACAAGGCCTTGAAGATTTGCTGGTATCTCAGTTGAGACGTTCCGGCTCTGATAATCCTTCTGATCAGAATCCATCACTCTTGGCACCTCAATCACAGGCTGAGAGTGGGCAGCCCCAGGAGGCAACTGTCAGACCTGAAGTTCCAGATGAAAACGCCACTGACAATGGAGGTGCCAATGTGTCTGCACCCTCTATCGTTTCGCCAGTTGCATCTGCTCCCCCGGAAACACGAGCCACTGCTACTGATTCTGTCTCAAGCTCGCGATCTCAGTCAGTAGAAATGCAATATGATCCAAATGATTCAACTGTTCGGGATGTCGAAGCGGTGAGTCAAGAAAGCGGTGGGAGTGGGGCAACCTTGGGTGAAAGCCTTAGGAGTTTGGATGTTGAGATTGGAAGTGCTGATGGACATGATGATGGTGCAGAAAGGCATGATGTACAGCCAGCTATGCGCTCAAGAAGAGCAAATTTGTCAGTTGGGCCATCTTCAACTGGGCGAGAAGCTTCTCTTTACAGTGTAACTGAGGTTTCTGAGAACTCCGGTCACGAGGCTGAGCAGGATAATCCACCAGAGGAGCAACCAGTTAACAGGGATGTTGCTTCTAGTTCTATTGATCCGGCATTTTTAGATGCCCTACCTGAGGGACTGCGAGCTGAAGTCCTTTCAGCTCAGCAAGGACAAGCGCCACAACCTTCTAGCAATGAACAGCAGAATTCAGGAGATATTGATCCTGAGTTTCTTGCTGCACTTCCTGCTGATATCCGAGCTGAAGTTCTGGCACAGCAACAAGCACAACGGGTTCATCAGTCTCATGAACTTGAAGGCCAGCCTGTTGAAATGGACACTGTTTCAATAATTGCAACGTTTCCTTCAGAGTTGCGAGAAGAGGTATTGAGTTGTTACCTTACAACGTCATGACCATGAGTAGAGTTTAAGTATATTCATCTAATATTATTTTTGTAATCAGGTGTTGCTGACGTCAGATGATGCCGTTCTTGCAACTTTAACACCTGCACTGGTTGCGGAAGCAAACATGTTGCGGGAAAGGTTTGCTCATCGATACCATAACCGTGCACTTTTTGGTATGCATCCAAGACTTCGTAGAGGGGAGGCATCCAGGCGTGGTGAAGGTGGCATATCTGGAAATGAGGGGATTGCTTCTCGTAGGTCTGCTGCAAAGGTTATAGAGGCCGCTGGAGCTCCCCTAGTTAACACTGAGGCACTCCAAGCAATGATTCGTGTTCTTCGCATAGTTCAGGTAGTTACCTAATGCATTACTTAGATATTTAACTGACATCACTTCGACAATGCATTTATGTTTCTTTGCTCTGCAGCCTCTTTACAAGGGTCCTCTGCAGAGGCTTTTGCTGAATTTATGTTCTCATGGCGAAACAAGGTTTTCATTGGTTAATACATTCATGGATATGCTGATGCTCGACACAAGGAAGCCTGTTAACTACTCGAGTGTCTCCGAACCACCTTATCGTCTTTATGCTTGTCAAAGCAATGTAACATATTCACGTCCCCAGCACTTCGATGGTATGCATCTGATTATAAATTGGATCTGACTGGGAATGTGTGTGTAATAACCTTGGTTTTTTTTCGGGGCTAGAAGTTTTGTAGATAACTTTTGTAATTCTATTTTCAGGGGTTCCTCCTCTAGTGTCTCGGCGTGTACTTGAGACTTTGACATATTTGGCACGAAATCATATGTACGTAGCAAAGATTCTGCTTCAGTCCAGGCTTTCCCTGCCTTCCCTTCAAGGTTCAGCACCCTCAGACAAGGCACGTGGAAAAGCTGTTGTAGTAAGTGATGATCACATGGGCAGAACGCAGCAGGAACCCGAATCTGTAGCCTTTGCGTTGCTCCTAAGCCTCCTGAACCAGCCCCTTTATTTGAGAAGTGTGGCTCATCTTGAACAGGTACACTCCTTTTCATTCGGTGCTATGGGTTGTCCTTGTTTAGTTTTTATGAAAATTAACTCGGGTTTGTGTGTATTTTCTCATCATTTGTTCCAGCTGCTGAACTTACTGGAGGTTGTCATTGACAACGCTGAAAGAAAGGCTGAGTCAGCTGACGGATCAGATGGGTCTGCTAGCGAGCAGCAATCAACACCACAAGTATTAGAAGTTGAAAACAATTCAGAAAACCATGATATGGTATCTGGCACTGCCGGTACAGTGACCAAGCCAATCGTCTCATCTGGAAGTTCGTCCACCCGAGCAGAGAGTGAATGTGATGTTCAAACTGTGTTGCTAAATCTTCCCCAGTCAGAGCTGTGTCTGCTTTGTTCATTACTTGCACGTGAAGGGTATGTCAGATGCTTATATGTCCTACTTTCTGTTCTTTCTGTCTGTCAGTTAATGCTTAAATTCTGTAATTGTGATGTTCATGCAGTTTGTCGGATAATGCATACACCCTTGTAGCGGAGGTGCTGAAAAAACTTGTGGCCATTGCTCCAAGCCATTGTCATTTGTTTATTACAGAGCTTGCAAATGCAATGCAGAACCTGACAAGATCAGCGACGAGTGAACTTCACATGTTCGGTGAAGCCGTAAAAACGCTTCTAAGTACCACGTCATCAGATGGATCAGCGATATTGAGGGTTTTGCAGGCATTAAGCTCACTCATTGATTCGTTAATCGCAAAAGGGAAGAATTCAGAAGAGCAGGTGGCTGTGTTTTCTCAGCTATCGAACATCAATTTAGCTTTGGAACCTCTTTGGCTGGAGTTGAGCAATTGCATATGCAAAATAGAGGGGCATTCTGATTCTGCTTCTGCTTCTGCTTCTGCTACTACTACGTCTCCAACCTCCTCGACGAGTTCAGCAACAGCAAGGGGAGCTGGAGTAAGCCAGTCACTTCCTGCTGGTGCCCAAAACATCTTGCCTTATGTAGAGTCGTTTTTTGTTACTTGTGAGAAATTGCATCCATCATCACAGTCTGGTGATATCTCGGTTCCCATGACATCTTCTGATGTTGAGGAACAGCCCAAGGGTCCAGGACCAAGCAGCAGCAGCAGCAGCTCCAAGGTGGATGAGAAATATGGTTCTTTCATCAAGTTTTCTGAAAGGCACAGGAAACTTCTGAATGCTTTCATCCGACAAAATCCTGCTCTGCTTGAGAAGTCGTTTTCACTAATGCTCAAGGTTCCACGTTTTATTGAATTTGATAACAAACGTGCATACTTCAGATCCAAGATAAAACACCAGCATGACCATCACCATAGCCCATTGAGAATCTCAGTGAGAAGAGCCTACATTCTTGAAGATTCATACAACCAATTGCGAATGAGGTCAAATCAAGAATTGAAAGGTAGATTGACAGTTCACTTCCAAGGAGAAGAAGGTATTGATGCTGGTGGGCTTACCAGGGAATGGTATCAGCTATTGTCAAGGGTTATTTTTGACAAAGGAGCTCTTCTGTTCACAACCGTTGGCAATGACTCGACTTTCCAACCGAATCCAAACTCTGTTTACCAGACAGAGCACCTCTCCTACTTCAAATTCGTTGGCCGTGTGGTAAGCTCCTTTTTTCTTTTTTTCTTTTTACCTAAGTAAATAGACTTAGTTGCAGCTGGCGTTAATTCCTTCCTAAATTCTATCTATCTATCCTGCACAGGTTGGAAAAGCTCTGTTTGATGGTCAACTACTTGACGTCCATTTCACTCGTTCTTTTTACAAGCATATCTTGGGAGTTAAGGTCACGTACCATGATATTGAAGCTATAGATCCCGATTACTATAAAGCCCTGAAATGGATGCTGGAGGTATATATACTGTACATACTTCTGTTTGTTTTGTTTGATCGGTCCAAAACATTTATTAATCATCTCTTCTAAATCTTATAATGCAGAATGATATTAGCGATGTCCTAGATCTCACTTTTAGCGTTGATGCTGATGAGGAAAAGCTAATACTGTATGAAAAAACGGAGGTAACAACTATTAACTTGTTCAGCCTTTTTTAACAGTGTCTTTGAAATAAAATTTGTTTTGCACATAAAAATATTTAAAAAAAAATTGCAGGTGACTGACCATGAACTGATCCCTGGAGGCCGGAACATTAAAGTTACTGAGGAGAATAAGCATGAATATGTAGACCTAATCGCTGAGCATCGATTAACCACGGCAATTCGTCCTCAGATAAATGCATTTCTGGAAGGGTTTAGTGAACTTATCCTTAAAGATCTAATATCGATTTTTAACGACAAGGAACTGGAGTTATTAATAAGTGGTCTTCCTGATATCGACTGTAAGTAATTATATATATCATAATCCTGTACCAAGAATTTCATTTCCCTTTTTTTTTTTAATCTCTGACCTGTCTGTTGGGTTATTATGTATCAGTGGATAACCTGAGGGCGAATACTGAATATTCTGGCTACAGTCCTGGATCCCCTGTTATCCAGTGGTTCTGGGAGGTTGTTCAGGGATTGAGCAAAGAAGACAAAGCCCGTCTACTACAGTTTGTGACTGGAACCTCTAAGGTAAAATAAAACATGTTTGGTTGGTTTCTTTAAGATTGGTTTTTTTTTTATAGATGGGAAACTGGCTGACGTTTTGAACTCAACGCAGGTTCCTCTGGAAGGATTTAGTGCCCTTCAAGGAATTTCAGGTGCACAGAAGTTTCAGATCCACAAAGCATATGGAAGCGCTAATCACTTGCCGTCTGCTCATACCTGGTAAGAAAAATCTCAATCCTTCAATGAAACTATTCTCTGATGAATGAATGACGATGACCAGAAATATTAATATACATGCAAAAATGCTTTTGTTTGCAGTTTCAATCAGTTAGATCTGCCAGAGTACCCGTCTAAGGAACATCTGCAGGAGAGACTGCTGCTTGCAATCCATGAAGCAAGCGAAGGTTTTGGATTTGGTTAAAACAAAAAAACAGCTTCCTTTTTTTTTCTTTTTGCTATTTCATTCTATACATATACCTTTTGGGCAAAACGAATGATTTTCTGTAATTCTCACTCTCTACTCGAACGGCGTCGTTTCCTTTGAAAAGAGTATGTTCAATAGATATTCTTATCCCTTTAGCTTGCAGATGCCTGTTATAATCACGAGGGCTTTTCAGAAAAGAGCACTTTACAAATTTTGCTAACAAAATAAGGTAAAGTACTTTAAACACCAACACGAAAGGAGTAGGTGATTGATCCAAAAAAAAAGGAGTAGGTGATTTTGTAATCCAAATTTAGCATGGAGGAGTTACGAATACTACACATAATGATGTTGTATACTCTCCAAGTATTTAATAAAATGCGTAAAAAGAGAAACTAGTTGTTCACACAAAATTATCCATAATAAGTTAGCTAATAACATATCCACGAGAATTTGGATTATATGTCTATGATAACCTGATTCACGTGCATGCAAAGTGGACAGCGTGTGTTGGACAATGAACATGTGTAAAATACATTTATGATGATCAGTTGGATTATGAGAAAACAAGAACATTACTTGATTTATTTAATTTAAACATGAATTTAGAATATGAAATAAAAAGCAACACAACAAACCAAAATGGTCTTATATGATTTTCTATTAATTAAAATCAGAAAATAAGAGGAGATCATACATATAAACTGTATTTTGTTTTATTTTTTTTCTATTCATGGTTATACACACTAGTTTGTGACAAAATGTTGATGCAACCGTCAGCGAATTATTATCCATGCAACACTGCCCAGTAACACTATCTATGTCATCATATTGATGCAACCGAACGGGCCTTGTGGTCGAATGGCAGTGGATGGACCTGGGACGCTAATATATTTCAGGTTATATTTTCTTACTGCGCGAAGCTAAGTCACATTGTTATGTTCACCTAACCCGGATATGGTCAATGTTTTAGAACCTATTTGAATGCTTTGGAGAAGGAGTCCATCTGCGGACTTGCGACTCTCCTCGATTCAACTAGGTTAAATAAAAAATTTACAAAAAAAAAATATTGATGCAACCGTCAGCAAATTATTATCCGTGTAACACTGCCCTGTACCCAGTAACACTATCTATGTCACACTATTCATATAGCAAGTGATTATGAATATATTGATGTACAATTATAGATTTCACTCGTTCATTAACTGTTGTCCATGTAATATTGCCCATTATGGATGGACTGGTTTTTCCTTTGAATAGCTTTCTTGTTTGATAGATTAAAATCAAAATCCATGTTTTAGTAGTGCAGTCACCTTTCACACATTTTACACATAACAAACATCGGCAAGTGTGAACATACTTGACCAATTATGTAATAATCCACAAAATATTTTTTTTGTAAAAGGCTTTCAAATTAAAATACTAAAAAAACATACAATGTATGGTTAAAATAACCATAAAGTTTGAAAAAAATGTGATGAGACATACCTCATATCCAACCAAGCATTAGTAAAAAAAAAAGACTTAGAATACATAAGTTTGATAAAACAAGATAAGGATGAAACTACTAGGAAGATGAAAGGTAGTTTCCGCGGTCTTGACGATCCCTTTTACCTCCTCCTCTTACCGTTTTCTATATCCATATCTTGAAATTTTTGGAGTTGTTTTATTGGTCTTCCACCTCGTGACATGTTTAAACTTATCGTAGCCTGTGCAGATTCTAGGAGAGTGTTCAAGGTGCATTTGCACAGGGTCCTCTATATTTTTGGAAATTTTTTATATAAAACTAGAGTCTTAGTTTGTAGAATATATATAGATTAGGATCCTAATTTATAAAATTTTAAAAATATATCTATAACTTTGATAAAAGATAATCTGAGAACAAGGTCTATAATTTCTGTAAGGCCCGTCTTTAAGACGGACTTGGACGTAGCATCACTCATATACCCTCTTTCGTCTTCTTCCACGTTACAAACAATTTGAATGATAGGAGGGCTACCATGTGGAGGAGAATATGGAGGGACCAATAAATTGTCTGCTGAAACCAGGTTGGCTTCAAGAACAATATAACAGGGGATGAAATTTCATCCATAACAATAGCTTTAGTTGAAGCAGATTGTGTATCTACTAATGGTGATGAAGTGAATAGAGAGTTGGAGCCATTATGTACCTTAGAGTAGTTTACTGGAGTAGAGAGATCATTCGGCTCAACACTCAATTGTGATTGCAAATGTACCAAAAGTCGGCTCCAAATTCTGTTCAGTAACTTCCTTTTGAGATTCTTCAGTTGGGACCATACTATACTCCGGATTTTCTGCTGGTAGCACCAATTGATTTGATGCTTTAGTAGACTGAACTAGTACTTCTTCCATTTCTGGCTGAGCTTTTTCAGTGAATAAATTCTCATTTGTAGGACTTTTTTCTACATACAATTGGACAGCTGGAAGTAGACATCTTTTTTCTTGTGTCCCAAATGTCCATATCTTCCACAAGCACTAGGGATCCATGTATACTATACATCCACCAAAAAGATATTACCATGTTTGTCATCTAAGACAATTTTTTTTGGAAATTTTTTGTCAAGTTCTACTTCAACCGACAAATTTACTTCTCCCAAACAAGTCGGATCAAGACGAGGTTTATGCGTTGCATAGGCTCACACGTCCTGTGCCTACATGGCTGAGGCCTAACCTTGAGTAGCAACAATCCGGAACATTTTTAAGGTTTATCCACACTGGGATTATTGGATACTTCAGGGACTTTGAATGAGTTTATGGGTTTCCGAGGCGAAACAAACAACATGCAGTCATCAAAATGTCATCACTACAAGAAATATCAGTATTAGTAGCACACCGAAAACGCTACCATATGCTTTTCGCAGCATTTTCACCAATGTTAGGTTTGCCGCAGCTATGGTAGACCCCCCTCCCCTATCATAGCGTTTTTTCATGAGCTATGATAAGTAGAGATATTGTAGCACTAATACTCTGCTATAGAATAATGTTTTATAGGATTTAATCTATGCGATGATATACTTTTTCATAACGTATTTTTAGTGTTGTAATATATTTTATAATAACGTAAATATAATGCTATTTTCGTAATATATAATTAGCTATTATTGATTTAATCAAAATTAATTAATAATTAAAATTAAATATGGCCAACCTTTCAGCTCCCCCGCATCTCAGACTCTCGCACATCCTATCTTTATGGCCAACCCGTCAATGTCTTCATGGCATGGCTCACTACTCTTGTCTGCTTCCGATGAAGATCCAACTTGTGGATCTATTTTCTCTAGATGGGTCTTCAAATGGGTCTGGGTCATTACCTTTAGCTCTGGCCAATCTCATCAAGTCAATAAGACCTTAAAAATCAGATTATCTGCACATTCCACTTCCATTGCTGCTCGTCATGTTTACCGAGCTTTAGAACTGTCACGATTAATATCTCTGTCCTTTTGGAGATGGAAATTATTTCCATGCCCGACGAGTACTCCAGAACTGGAGTTCACAGCTCTATCTGTAAATCTACCGGATTTCCCCTAAACCTTCGGCCCAGACCCTTGCAGATCAACTCTCTTCTCGGCAGCCACACATTAAGTCTTTTGAGTCAAGAATAGCCGCGATGAGGCTCCTTGTTGTCTTGGAAATGACATACCTTGTCTCTTCCAATGAGTTCTCTAGAACTGGAGTTCATGACTCTACTATAGATAAATCGATCGATAGTTCTTTCCTAGCAAGCTTTACGAACAGGTTGAAATATGTTCACTAGATATGCTAAATCAACTGTCGTTTGTTTCAAGCAGATCTAGCTCAATCAGGATTATTCAAGTTAATATATTTATCAACCTAGATCAATGTTCTAGTTAGCTACTCTAGATAAATCGATCGACGTTCTAAAAGGTAAATCGATCGACTACCGGAAGATAAAATCGATCGACGCTTGCTCCGATCAACAAGCGAAAGCTGAGATATCAAGATCCTATGCAATAGATAATTTAAACAAACGAAAGTTGATAGATTATTGCTAAGTTGAGTTCTAATATACCATATAACTTTAGCTTCTATATAACTATAATCCTGAATACCTGAATAGAAATCCTAAGTCTAGCGCTTTCTTAATATCGACTTAAACCTCAATCAATCGAACAACTGCCTTGTTCACCCCTGCTATTCTATTTACATTTATTTAACTTAGCTTAATCACTGCTGATTTGAATCTATTATGTGACCTAGTTCTCTGTGGATTCGATCCCTAAGTACTACAACTGAACCTCTTATTTGAGAGAGTAAATTCACTCCTTAGGATAATTTGAGTGATATAAGGCGGCCAAGAGGAAAGAAAAAAAATATTTAGGTATTATGTATCGAAGTGCTCTGATACCGTATAGAGAATAATGCTTGATGATGTTATTAGACGTAAGAGATACAGAATATATAAGCTATACAATGGTGCCAGGTTAATGTTAATTACACTTAAGACCTTTCTATACATAGCTCTATTATAGAAGCCAACCTGGTTTCAGCGGATAATTTGTTGGTCCCTTTATATTCTCCTCTACATGGCAGCACTCCTGTCATTCAAATTGTTTGTAATGAGCAAGAAGATGAAAGAGGGTATATAAATGATGCTACGGCAAGCTTAAACATGTCACGAGGTGGAAGACCAATAAAACCACTCCAAAATTTTCAAAATGTGGAATGAAAAACGGTAAGAGGAGGTAAAAGGGGTCGTCAAGGCTGCGGAAACTACCTTCCATCTTCCTAGTAGTTTCATCCTTATCTTGTTTCATTAAACTTATGAACTATAAGTCTTTTTTTTTTGTAAGCTAATGCTTGGTTAAATATGAGGCATGTCTCATCACACTTTTTCAAAATTTATGGTTGTTTTAACCATAATGTATGTTTTTTAGTATTTTAATTTGAAAACCTTTTACGAAAAAGATATTTTGTGGATTATTACATAATTGGTCAAATATGTTCACATTTGCCGATGTTTGTTATGTGTAAAATGTGTGAAAAGTGAATGAACTACTAAAACATGGATTTGATTTTAACCTATCAAACAAGAAAGCTACTCAAAGGAAAAATCAGTCCATCCATAATGAGCAATATTACATGGACAACAGTTAATGAACGAGTGAATCTATAATTGTACATCAATTATATTCATAATCACTTGCTATATGAATAGTGTGACATAGATAGTGTTACTGGGCAGTGTTGCATGGATAATAATTCGCTGACGGTTGCATCAACATTTTGTCACAAACTAGTGTGTATAACCATGAATAGAAAAAAAATAAAACAAAATACAGTTTATATGTATGATCTCCTCTTATTTTCTGATTTTAATTAATAGAAAATCATATAAGACCATTTTGGTTTGTTGTGTTGCTTTTTATTTCATATTCTAAATTCATGTTTAAATTAAATAAATCAAGTAATGTTCTTGTTTTCTCATAATCCAACTGATCATCATAAATGTATTTTACACATGTTCATTGTCCAACACACGCTGTCCACTTTGCATGCACGTGAATCAGGTTATCATAGACATATAATCCAAATTCTCGTGGATATGTTATTAGCTAACTTATTATGGATAATTTTGTGTGAACAACTAGTTTCTCTTTTTACGCATTTTATTAAATACTTGGAGAGTATACAACATCATTATGTGTAGTATTCGTAACTCCTCCATGCTAAATTTGGATTACAAAATCACCTACTCCTTTTTTTTTGGATCAATCACCTACTCCTTTCGTGTTGGTGTTTAAAGTACTTTACCTTATTTTGTTAGCAAAATTTGTAAAGTGCTCTTTTCTGAAAAGCCCTCGTGATTATAACAGGCATCTGCAAGCTAAAGGGATAAGAATATCTATTGAACATACTCTTTTCAAAGGAAACGACGCCGTTCGAGTAGAGAGTGAGAATTACAGAAAATCATTCGTTTTGCCCAAAAGGTATATGTATAGAATGAAATAGCAAAAAGAAAAAAAAAGGAAGCTGTTTTTTTGTTTTAACCAAATCCAAAACCTTCGCTTGCTTCATGGATTGCAAGCAGCAGTCTCTCCTGCAGATGTTCCTTAGACGGGTACTCTGGCAGATCTAACTGATTGAAACTGCAAACAAAAGCATTTTTGCATGTATATTAATATTTCTGGTCATCGTCATTCATTCATCAGAGAATAGTTTCATTGAAGGATTGAGATTTTTCTTACCAGGTATGAGCAGACGGCAAGTGATTAGCGCTTCCATATGCTTTGTGGATCTGAAACTTCTGTGCACCTGAAATTCCTTGAAGGGCACTAAATCCTTCCAGAGGAACCTGCGTTGAGTTCAAAACGTCAGCCAGTTTCCCATCTATAAAAAAAAAACCAATCTTAAAGAAACCAACCAAACATGTTTTATTTTACCTTAGAGGTTCCAGTCACAAACTGTAGTAGACGGGCTTTGTCTTCTTTGCTCAATCCCTGAACAACCTCCCAGAACCACTGGATAACAGGGGATCCAGGACTGTAGCCAGAATATTCAGTATTCGCCCTCAGGTTATCCACTGATACATAATAACCCAACAGACAGGTCAGAGATTAAAAAAAAAAAGGGAAATGAAATTCTTGGTACAGGATTATGATATATATAATTACTTACAGTCGATATCAGGAAGACCACTTATTAATAACTCCAGTTCCTTGTCGTTAAAAATCGATATTAGATCTTTAAGGATAAGTTCACTAAACCCTTCCAGAAATGCATTTATCTGAGGACGAATTGCCGTGGTTAATCGATGCTCAGCGATTAGGTCTACATATTCATGCTTATTCTCCTCAGTAACTTTAATGTTCCGGCCTCCAGGGATCAGTTCATGGTCAGTCACCTGCAATTTTTTTTTAAATATTTTTATGTGCAAAACAAATTTTATTTCAAAGACACTGTTAAAAAAGGCTGAACAAGTTAATAGTTGTTACCTCCGTTTTTTCATACAGTATTAGCTTTTCCTCATCAGCATCAACGCTAAAAGTGAGATCTAGGACATCGCTAATATCATTCTGCATTATAAGATTTAGAAGAGATGATTAATAAATGTTTTGGACCGATCAAACAAAACAAACAGAAGTATGTACAGTATATATACCTCCAGCATCCATTTCAGGGCTTTATAGTAATCGGGATCTATAGCTTCAATATCATGGTACGTGACCTTAACTCCCAAGATATGCTTGTAAAAAGAACGAGTGAAATGGACGTCAAGTAGTTGACCATCAAACAGAGCTTTTCCAACCTGTGCAGGATAGATAGATAGAATTTAGGAAGGAATTAACGCCAGCTGCAACTAAGTCTATTTACTTAGGTAAAAAGAAAAAAAGAAAAAAGGAGCTTACCACACGGCCAACGAATTTGAAGTAGGAGAGGTGCTCTGTCTGGTAAACAGAGTTTGGATTCGGTTGGAAAGTCGAGTCATTGCCAACGGTTGTGAACAGAAGAGCTCCTTTGTCAAAAATAACCCTTGACAATAGCTGATACCATTCCCTGGTAAGCCCACCAGCATCAATACCTTCTTCTCCTTGGAAGTGAACTGTCAATCTACCTTTCAATTCTTGATTTGACCTCATTCGCAATTGGTTGTATGAATCTTCAAGAATGTAGGCTCTTCTCACTGAGATTCTCAATGGGCTATGGTGATGGTCATGCTGGTGTTTTATCTTGGATCTGAAGTATGCACGTTTGTTATCAAATTCAATAAAACGTGGAACCTTGAGCATTAGTGAAAACGACTTCTCAAGCAGAGCAGGATTTTGTCGGATGAAAGCATTCAGAAGTTTCCTGTGCCTTTCAGAAAACTTGATGAAAGAACCATATTTCTCATCCACCTTGGAGCTGCTGCTGCTGCTGCTTGGTCCTGGACCCTTGGGCTGTTCCTCGACATCAGAAGATGTCATGGGAACCGAGATATCACCAGACTGTGATGATGGATGCAATTTCTCACAGGTAACAAAAAACGACTCTACATAAGGCAAGATGTTTTGGGCACCAGCAGGAAGTGACTGGCTTACTCCAGCTCCCCTTGCTGTTGCTGGACTCGTCGAGGAGGTTGGAGACGTAGTAGTAGCAGAAGCAGAAGCAGAATCAGAATGCCCCTCTATTTTGCATATGCAATTGCTCAACTCCAGCCAAAGAGGTTCCAAAGCTAAATTGATGTTCGATAGCTGAGAAAACACAGCCACCTGCTCTTCTGAATTCTTCCCTTTTGCGATTAACGAATCAATGAGTGAGCTTAATGCCTGCAAAACCCTCAATATCGCTGATCCATCTGATGACGTGGTACTTAGAAGCGTTTTTACGGCTTCACCGAACATGTGAAGTTCACTCGTCGCTGATCTTGTCAGGTTCTGCATTGCATTTGCAAGCTCTGTAATAAACAAATGACAATGGCTTGGAGCAATGGCCACAAGTTTTTTCAGCACCTCCGCTACAAGGGTGTATGCATTATCCGACAAACTGCATGAACATCACAATTACAGAATTTAAGCATTAACTGACAGACAGAAAGAACAGAAAGTAGGACATATAAGCATCTGACATACCCTTCACGTGCAAGTAATGAACAAAGCAGACACAGCTCTGACTGGGGAAGATTTAGCAACACAGTTTGAACATCACATTCACTCTCTGCTCGGGTGGACGAACTTCCAGATGAGACGATTGGCTTGGTCACTGTACCGGCAGTGCCAGATACCATATCATGTTTTTCTGAATTGTTTTCAACTTCTAATACTTGTGGTGTTGATTGCTGCTCGCTAGCAGACCCATCTGATCCGTCAGCTGACTCGGCCTTTCTTTCAGCGTTGTCAATGACAACCTCCAGTAAGTTCAGCAGCTGGAACAAATGATGAGAAAATACACACAAACCCGAGTTAATTTTCATAAAAACTAAACAAGGACAACCCATAGCACCGAATGAAAAGGAGTGTACCTGTTCAAGATGAGCCACACTTCTCAAATAAAGGGGCTGGTTCAGGAGGCTTAGGAGCAACGCAAAGGCTACAGATTCGGGTTCCTGCTGCGTTCTGCCCATGTGATCATCACTTACTACAACAGCTTTTCCACGTGCCTTGTCTGAGGGTGCTGAACCTTGAAGGGAAGGCAGGGAAAGCCTGGACTGAAGCAGAATCTTTGCTACGTACATATGATTTCGTGCCAAATATGTCAAAGTCTCAAGTACACGCCGAGACACTAGAGGAGGAACCCCTGAAAATAGAATTACAAAAGTTATCTACAAAACTTCTAGCCCCGAAAAAAAACCAAGGTTATTACACACACATTCCCAGTCAGATCCAATTTATAATCAGATGCATACCATCGAAGTGCTGGGGACGTGAATATGTTACATTGCTTTGACAAGCATAAAGACGATAAGGTGGTTCGGAGACACTCGCGTAGTTAACAGGCTTCCTTGTGTCGAGCATCAGCATATCCATGAATGTATTAACCAATGAAAACCTTGTTTCGCCATGAGAACATAAATTCAGCAAAAGCCTCTGCAGAGGACCCTTGTAAAGAGGCTGCAGACCAAAGAAACATAAATGCATTGTCGAAGTGATGTCAGTTAAATATCTAAGTAATGCATTAGGTAACTACCTGAACTATGCGAAGAACACGAATCATTGCTTGGAGTGCCTCAGTGTTAACTAGGGGAGCTCCAGCGGCCTCTATAACCTTTGCAGCAGACCTACGAGAAGCAATCCCCTCATTTCCAGATATGCCACCTTCACCACGCCTGGATGCCTCCCCTCTACGAAGTCTTGGATGCATACCAAAAAGTGCACGGTTATGGTATCGATGAGCAAACCTTTCCCGCAACATGTTTGCTTCCGCAACCAGTGCAGGTGTTAAAGTTGCAAGAACGGCATCATCTGACGTCAGCAACACCTGATTACAAAAATAATATTAGATGAATATACTTAAACTCTACTCATGGTCATGACGTTGTAAGGTAACAACTCAATACCTCTTCTCGCAACTCTGAAGGAAACGTTGCAATTATTGAAACAGTGTCCATTTCAACAGGCTGGCCTTCAAGTTCATGAGACTGATGAACCCGTTGTGCTTGTTGCTGTGCCAGAACTTCAGCTCGGATATCAGCAGGAAGTGCAGCAAGAAACTCAGGATCAATATCTCCTGAATTCTGCTGTTCATTGCTAGAAGGTTGTGGCGCTTGTCCTTGCTGAGCTGAAAGGACTTCAGCTCGCAGTCCCTCAGGTAGGGCATCTAAAAATGCCGGATCAATAGAACTAGAAGCAACATCCCTGTTAACTGGTTGCTCCTCTGGTGGATTATCCTGCTCAGCCTCGTGACCGGAGTTCTCAGAAACCTCAGTTACACTGTAAAGAGAAGCTTCTCGCCCAGTTGAAGATGGCCCAACTGACAAATTTGCTCTTCTTGAGCGCATAGCTGGCTGTACATCATGCCTTTCTGCACCATCATCATGTCCATCAGCACTTCCAATCTCAACATCCAAACTCCTAAGGCTTTCACCCAAGGTTGCCCCACTCCCACCGCTTTCTTGACTCACCGCTTCGACATCCCGAACAGTTGAATCATTTGGATCATATTGCATTTCTACTGACTGAGATCGCGAGCTTGAGACAGAATCAGTAGCAGTGGCTCGTGTTTCCGGGGGAGCAGATGCAACTGGCGAAACGATAGAGGGTGCAGACACATTGGCACCTCCATTGTCAGTGGCGTTTTCATCTGGAACTTCAGGTCTGACAGTTGCCTCCTGGGGCTGCCCACTCTCAGCCTGTGATTGAGGTGCCAAGAGTGATGGATTCTGATCAGAAGGATTATCAGAGCCGGAACGTCTCAACTGAGATACCAGCAAATCTTCAAGGCCTTGTGGTACGGTAGAAGCGCCAGATCCCACAATTTGCTGGCTGTCATCAGCCCATAAATTCAAACGATGCCCCTGCCGGCCATTCCTCAAAGATCGGAATATAGCATCCAGCCGTGACGAAGAACTACCGTTGGAATCCCTACCTCCAACAGTATGATCGCGTGCGCTTTCTACAAAGGGAAGAAAACGGTCGATTAACAAATTATTCCTTTAGGAAGATCAACACAAACAAAACGCTGAGAAGAATCTGTTTTGAAAAGATAACAGAAAGGGAAATAAACACTAGTACAAAAAAAACAAAAGAGAACCTGTTTGACTTTGGGACACTGGAAGTGATGGAGATCCCGATAAGAGAGGATGCTGAGAAGGAGTAGCACCATCCCCAGTTCTCCCAAGAAGGCTGTAAATAGAAGTTGTTCGTCCTTGACGTCTCGAGCCAAAAACTTCAACAGGCATTACATGAAGTGTTTCATCAGAAAATCTATGATCTCTAAGAACCTCCAAATGATCAAGAACGTTTAGCCCATTGATTCCATCCTCAAACCTGAGAATTACCCGATCTTCATCATCTTCATCCTCTTCATCCTCTTCAACCAGTATTTCCTCTTCAAATTCATCATCCTCGAGCTCATGATCATCTTGGTCAGTGTCATGATGAGGTAGGTGATGTACATCATCTTCTTCTTCTTCTTCTTCCAAGTCATTGTCCTCTTCGTCTTCTTCTTCATTATCGTTTTCGTCCTCATCTATTTCGTCACCCTCATCACCAGACATCTCTTCGTCTTCCTCTTCATCAAGATTTTCCTGCACGTGGGTATGCATCTCAAACTCTATACCCATCGACCCAATCCCGTTTTCCAACCCCCTAGCATCCTCAGCTGCTTCTTGCATATAATCATCCCCACCTGCCGCAAAACCTTCATCCAAGTCTTGATCATGCTCCATGTCATCTGTCACATCTTCTGAACCAACGTAAGTGCGGGAACCGCCAAAATTCTCCACATGATCAGCTGTCATGGAATCATGATTCAACCGCAGCATAATTTCCCCTGCTTCAGAAGTATCAGCAGTGGTATCTCCTCTCGCGGATTGAATTTGATCAGATGAGTTGTTCACATTTTCATTCTTCGAGTTCGAAACAGCAGAATGGGCATGTTCCTTAGTCACCAACTCCAAAACTTTTATGATTCCTGTTACAGCTTTGGGAGATTCTACATTGTCCAAGTCCAACACTTCAAGAGTACGAGTAAGAGACATAACCAATCCAGCATCAACAAAAGTATTCGAAGCTTCTGCAGATATATGTGATCCAGTAGGTGACCGAGCAGAGAGCATATCACTCAACAGATCTATTAAAATGTGTATTTCATTAACTGGAGGTTTAGGCGCATTGGAGGTATCTATGAAGTCACTGAAGATACTGCTGATGTCAGAAAATATCCTCTTCCTTGCTTCAGCAGATCTAACAGATGCACCCACTAAAAACTGATTAGCCCTACTTGCCAGCTTTTGCCGCCAGTCACTCTCAGATTTCTTTTCCTTCTTCACCCTTGAGTATGGAATAAACTTGTGAAGAATATGATGAAATATTCCACCAACTTGACCACTCTTCTGTTGAGGACCTCTAAGACTGTTAATTTCAGCATCTCTTCGAAGTATTATATGGATTGAGGAAGAATACATTAACAGCATCTCGCTCAAAAGCTTCAGAATGAAAACAGTTTTAGCCAATGAAGCTGAGATATCCTGTGAAAGAGCTTTCTTTTCTTCAGGTGTAGCAGCAACCGCTTTGCCTTTTCCCTTAATAGAGGCAAGATCAATATCCATGTCTGCTGAAGTAGAATCACCTTCAACCATGTCATCTTTTGCAGGAGGAATGAAATTACACATAGAATCCAGAAGTAGCTCAACAACAGCAATGAACGACTGAGGAGGTTTCCTGTAAACTTTGGCCTTGGAGCTACCAGAGGGAGTGGTAGTTGCAACTTCATTAGAAGTCTGAGATTTCTCTTTGTCAGCTCTGTCCTTATCCTTATCCTTATCCTTATCCTTATCCTTCTCTTTGTCTTTTGATTTCTCTTTTTCTTTCACTAATATGATGTAAGGTCTTTCACCAACCATCTCCACTTGGCATATAGAACGAGCGGCCTGGATAAAAGTGACTGGATCCCGAGCAATCACAGAATTCACATTCAACAAAAAATTGCGTGGAGAGATTCTCGGATTTGAGTGCCTGTTGGAAAGTGTTGCAAGTGCATGTTTTATCTCAGATTCCATGGCTTGCTGAAGCGTTTGCGGATCTTCAAGAACATGACGAATGATACTAGCGGCAACTGAGTCAAACCCTGGAAAGAGACTATTACCTGGCAGAGAAAGCAGTCCTTGCACACCTCCAAAATCAAGAAAGCAGACAGCAACAGAATGCTTCCTAGTCAATGTAGAACACAGTTGTAGAACAGCATGCATGGTTTCAGAAGGAAGCTGATTCCGTATACATGTACAAGCAATCTCAATCAACTTCTTCTGATCGTCAACATCAACAAGCTGTGGAGAGCCAAAAACTGATTGCAGCTTGTCTTGTTTGCCCTCATCAATGGCCAGAGATGTCTCGTCTTTCTTCAACTCTTCTATAAGCTCAGTATTTAATTTCTGGTCCACTTGTAGCAGCCTATCAATGGCAAGAAATCCTGTTGTCACCCACTTTGGAACATTAAACTTTTCCTTGTCAATACAACCAGAATCCCACTCTGAGAGAACATCACACACAAGTCTTACAATACCCGCCTTCAGCGCAACTTCGCGGGAACCTGCATCTTCATGTAGAATCAAAGCCAAAACATGCAACAGAGCAGAGAGCAGATTGTTCTTTGTGTCATCGAAGACAGGACAACAATCCTTAATCCGGCTAAGAAGGCAAGATATAACACCAGATCGGTGTTCCCCATTGTTTTCTGAGCATATCAATACCAGCAAGTCTCTAACGGGAAAAGCAAGGGGTTCTTTCATCTGCAAAAGCTTCGTACATGTTGTTATAAGCTCTTCAACTGGTGGCAGTGAGACTACTTCTGCTTCAATCTGTTCTCGAGTTTCATCTACAACATTCTGCTTCGTATCTGATTCAGAATTTCCAAGGGACATTGCAAGAGCACGAGCAAGCTCATCATCCTCTTGAATTTCTTCTGGGTGGGAAAACAGCCATTCCATGGCTAACTCAACACTGTTAGATCCAACCTGTCTCAAAGCTTCTTCTGCTCTGGATCTGGAGAACCCCATCTCCACAATTGTTGAAATCGTTGTTTCACTGGGAGGTGGACCTGTCACACGAGCGCTACCGTTGCCACCTAAGCTTTTCAATTCAACTCCAGAATACACGTGCTTGATGATGGAAATGAGGGCAGTGACGAAATCATAACTACATTCCGTAAATAGTGGATGAGTCCAAACCGGAAGTACAGCTTTCAACACAATGGACTGCAGGATCTTTACAAATGTCTCAGCATCTTGTGGAAATGGAATATTCCCATTTTCTACTGGTTGAACGAGCAAGTGTTTTGTGGATGGTGATAGGATAAACGATGACGTAACCAAATGGTCCATGAGCTTCCCGTAGCTAGCCAGCGGACCATATATCCACGCATGATCTGTGTCTTCCTTTTCATCCTGCTTTCCTTTAACATCATCAGTCTCCATGGGAGATGAGTAGCTCCTATTGATTGAAAATAAAAGCTGGCTAGTAGCATCGAATGTTGTCAAAACCGTCTGAATCACCCCCCGGCCATAAAAGCAGTTTATCAGAACAGGATTACACGAATCAGGCCTGTCAAGAAGGACAGCATCGATGAAGTCAACAACCTTGCCAAGGTAGAGACATTTAGTTGACTTTGATGCCTCAGCTGCAATCTCATGGCCTTCAAAATTTAAGTGATCCAGGGAAATTGTAGCAAAAACTGAGGCAGCTAACTTGGATGACGGAGATACATTTACTGTATCTTCTCTCCTACGAGATTGGAGCAGCATTGCCTTCCCTAACTCTTGGAATATGTATGTGATGTGGAAGGCCAATGACCTCACCATGTCACAGCATGATGTATAATAGGATCCATCTCTTTCAAGCTCTCTGTTACCGGAAGCGTCTGATGAACTAGAGGGACCATCACTGACTGGTCGTGGTTGAAATCCAGTCGATGCACGTCCAAGATCACGGTAAAGATTTATTAAATCAAAGAATTGCGATTCTGCGCTCCATCCTGACGTTCTCCTCTGAAATGATGGATCAAGAAACTGTCTAAAAGAACTGAACCTTTGTCCTTCCGTTCCATTTATAGACAGCTCTGTTTGCTCTGGTTCGGGAGAAGTATTTGGACTTTCCAGCGTTGCACTCTCGTAAACTGCTATATGCCATAGAATTTGACGGTGCAGATGGCCTATACTCTCCAGAACATCCTTGCTTCCATTTGCAAACTCTGAAAGCAATGCAGTCACCCAACGGTTATCCTTTGATGCAGCTAGAAACAGAAGAAACTCCACAAGGAAAAGAGAAGAAAAAATTCCACAGCTTGGAGAAAGTTTTCGATCAAGTAAGAATGTTCCCGAGAGATCCTTCAGTCCTTCTAAAGCTTTCTTCACCTGATCACGAAGAGAAGAGCAAAAGGCCCGAGCAAGAGAAGCAGAGTGATGCTGCGTAAAACCCTTAAAAACAATGGTGCTGTGCAAGGCAATAGATACCCCTTCAGAAGACTGAGCAATGCTAGGTCGCAAGAGAAGCTTAAGTAACGCCTCAATGCCAGATTTCTCCACAAAGAGACGAGACGTCTCAGCATTCTCCATTGTTCTGTGGAGCAGAATTATCAGATGAAAGATGCAGAGTTGAACAAACTGCTCATGACTGACGCCATTTATGTTGTTCACATCTGAATCCATTTCCATTGCAGTACTTTCAGCCAGATTTACAGAAGATGATGACGAACTACTCTCTCCAAAGCATGCAATTCTATCCACAATTTCAATGATTATTTCAACACCGGTGGATCTCAGAGATGAAACATGACGCAAAAGCTCTTCCACAGCATTTGTAAACGGAACAATGGCCTCATTCATAGCTAGAACATACTTCTTGGAAGTAAACACATCAACAAGGAAGCGCAATGCAGAAGTTTCTTTTACTATCTCCAATCCTTTGCTATTAAGAGATATTGCACCCAAGCCATTTGGAATGCATGCAATAGCCTTGGAAGAAGGAAGTATTCCTGATACAACTGAAGACAGAAATGCTTCAGGGAGGCCCATTTCGAACAGAGAAGTAAGAGATGTTGGGTCTTTGTGGATTAAGTCACTCATAACTGTCACAGCTGAGTAATAGATATCACCACCAAATTTATCTGCATTCCTGTATATCAAAGACAAAGTGGCAGGCAACGTACTATCCTGAGAACTTTGAGACCTATTCGCATTGCCAGGAGTATACGTAGAAGAACCAAGAGACTTCAAAAGAACCTTGATGAGTCTCTTTCTGGAGAGCAACTGATCACCATTTATTTCTAAAGATTCACCAACTACCATATCACTGTTGTTCTCTCCAGTCAACTTAAGAATGTGATGAACCTCTAACTCTAATCTCTGAGACAAGAGTTCTACTCCCCCAAGATCCCTGAGTAGAGGTACTGCAGAACTGCTATAATCCATGAGCTTTTGTAGTGCTTTAACAGCCAAATACACAAGATGTAGGTGAGTCGGATCAGTATACTCCAAGAGAGGGAGAAATGTGGGAACCATTCCAGACCCTCTTATAGTGCTTCCAGATGATGACGAGGAAACAATGTGAAGCAAATAAAACTGAAGTAGCGCCTCAACAAAAGCAATGGATGATGGATCACTAGAAATCTTCAAAGATAGCACGGCTTTCTGAAGCACATTAAGCAGAATCATTCTGTTGCCTACAGCGAAACTGATGCTAGATCTGCTGAGGATCCTGGCTCGATCATGAGAGGCCGAGTATACAGCCAATTGAGCGCCCAATGCAAGCATGGCAAGAGTTCTAATGGTTCCAGGGATTGGTTCTTCAGATCTGACAATTCTTATTAATTCATTTGTATACTCGGGTTCATTTGCAAAAAAGGATGCAAGTTCTTCTTGAGCATCACTTGACTGAACAAGTACAACAAACGCAAGTAGGCAGATCCTGCTATACAACCGGCAGATTCTGGAAGAACGAAAGGCATGAGCATATCTGACTCGGGTCAGTAGAGAGAACCTGAGCTCTGGGGGAACATTGTAAAGCTCTATACACTCCTTCATTAAGACTAGATCATCCTCTTTCCTCAAGTGTAAATCAGGAATATGTATCACCCTTGAGGAAGAACTAGCACTACTACTACCATCATCTATTCTCTGGGCACTCTGTCCACGCAACTCAAAATAAACAGTAGAACCGATCCGAGAAGCTGCTTCGTTGTGATTATTATCCAAGTCGGAAGGAAATAAGGTGAGACCTTCTTCCTGGTTGCTCTCGTTAGCCACAACGCAGGAATACAAACCCAATCCCTCCTCTTTGCTACCCCAGCCCTGGGCAATAGAGAGAAGGAAGCTGTTTACAGAACCACATCCAATCAACTTTCCACTCCTGTGTAGCTTAGAGGAGCTGATTTTCACAAGGGCTGCAAGAGTTTCCAGGGCTGCAATGAGAACCTCTGGATCTGTGGACGCAAGTAGGAGCTTAAAGTGCTGCAAAAAAGTAAACAATAACTAAGTCAATGAGCTTTAATATAGACATCAGAAAAATGCATCAGAACAAAGGAGGCATACCTCTAACCCATCAAAGGAACTTTTGTTGGGACAATTTTCGAGAATGATCTGCATCACCCGAAGAATTTGAAGAACAGTGTACTTGGGAAAAGGATCCTCATCTTCCAGAATGTTATCAGACAAGAGAAGGTCATTCCTATTTGATAAGAAAGTCTTGAAATACTTGTCAAAATGTAGAAAAAGAGGTCTCCAGTGATGGAAGTTCCCCTGGAATAATCAATCAATCATGTGAGAAACCCCACAAAAAAAAAAAAAGAGCAGCAGATAATACGAGAGAGAGAGTTTATCTATTATTTACCTTACTATACTCCCAGCGAAAGCCAGAGAGTGGTAAAGCAATATCAGAGAGTGGACTCTGGATCACTTTCTCAATAAACGATTTGATCTCTGGAGGCTGCAAGAAAACAAGTGATATGATATCAAATTTAAAAGAAAAAGCCCTAATTAAATTCAATCAATATCAAATTAAAAAAGCCCTAGAACTCGATTATGAAAGAACTCACAGGCTCAGCGTCGAGTCTAATAGAGGGGCCGATAGAGCCTTCGCCGGAAAGAAGCTGCCGCAAGCGTGACGGCATACTTGCGGATCTGCCAGTCGCCATCTAAACTGCGGCGGTTTTGAGAAAGAAAATAAATCAAATCTCAGAATATTAACAGATCATCAGAGAACCAAATACGCATCTGAAAGAGTATGTATGTATGCAGAGAGATACCTAGAAAGAGACGACAAAGAAGAACGCAGTAGAAGAAGAGAAAAGAAAACCCCAGAAAAGAGAGAGAGAGAGAGGGAGAGAGAGAGAGACCGATTGTGGTTAATGTAACCTCCTCATATATTATTAAGGAGTTTGGGCTTATAATAGGGCGATTAGTTCAATATTTGAGAGACCGTCACCAAGTATTGCCGTGCCGGAGTGGTTTAATGGGACTTGACTACAAATTATGTGGGCTTTCTCGGTTAAGGTTCGACAACAATTTAATATCGTTTTCTATACTTTTTCCAAAGAATAAGTCCGATAACACTCCAGGATTGGTAAATTAATAAACAGAAAAATTAAGCTAACTTCTTTTTTTTTACGTCCATCTTTCTCGGATCAAGTGATAGACGGGCTTGGATCGTTCCAAAAAGATACTTTACATGAGAAAAAAAAAATACTACTACTTCTCGCCTCTTTGACGAAAGAATCTGCACACAAATTTCTGATCCTTGGCATGCGGCATATGTTAAAGAGAAAGATGTCAAAGGTGTTTCATGATGTAGTTTATGAACAAAAATCGATATAATTATTTGTTTCGAATAATAAGAAAACAAGAGTAAAGAGATTCAGGTTTAGATTCTAGGGCTGGATATAAACCCACGAATCTGATCGGAAAAAGTAACATCGAATCCGAACCGAAACTTGTCAAATATGCAAATAGATTCAAAATTATGGTATTTAGAGAAGCAAATAGATTCAAAATTATGATATTTAGAGAACCAGAACCAAACTCGGTCCGAACCAAGATATTATGAATATCTAAATATATCTAAATCAGATTTATATACTTAATATATAATTATTTTTAGATCTAATATCCAAAAATATCCAAAATATGTAAGATATTTTAAAATTGTCTAAAATACTTTAAAGAAAAAAAAATATATATATATAGTGAAAATTAAATATCTAAAATATTTATACAGTATTCAAACATCAAAATTACTTAAAATATATGTTGAGGGTCGGGTTAAAATATATAAATAAATAGTGATTCGATTTCTTCTTTTTGTAATTTTTAATGATGCTGGCTTAAATTGTAGAAATAGGCTGTTTTATTAAGAGTTGGGTCGGGTTTATTATTAATTAAGGGTGGGTCGGGTCTTTTTTAACCGGATTTGATATTTGAATTAGGTCATCAGTTTTGATACTCTATTTCATTTTCCAACGAAATTAACCAGGTTTGTGATGTTAACACATAATTTTTTGATAATCATCCCATGTTGTTCTGTGCAACATAAACTTCGTATAGGTTTTTATACATTAGTTTTTGCAGATGATTGGCCATGTGATGCTACATAGCTGGTGTACCTGCGAATCATTTTTCCTTCATAAATACAAAATTGTTAAAAATCAATGAAAGAATAAACTTTCTATAGTTTCTACAATTAGTTACTACAAATCATTTTGTGTTGGTTCTTCAGCAACTTGTATTAGATTAGTTGATTCTATAATTACTTTTTCAGACCTGATTAAAGTAAAGAACAAAAATAAAGTTGTCATCCAATTAGATTAACATACCTAAGCAAAAGTCTGTTAAGTGATATATCATTAATATCTGAATTAGGTGGTGTATCCCACAA
Source organism: Brassica juncea (assembly GCA_018703725.1). Classification (NCBI taxonomy): domain Eukaryota; kingdom Viridiplantae; phylum Streptophyta; class Magnoliopsida; order Brassicales; family Brassicaceae; genus Brassica; species Brassica juncea. The sequence goes on from CM031938.1 coordinate 47,135,152, forward strand.
GCTGAGTATTTGTTATTTTACGTATATTTACGAGTAATAAATCTTTGGACCTGTATTTCATTTGTTAAAAATGAGTATTTTTTTAATAAAAAAATATGAATATTTGTTGTTTCGAATACTTGTCTAAAAATATATTATTTACAAACTATTTTAGTTACTTGTTACTTATAAATTATTTGGAAATATTGTGGAATTTTGAAGAATTACTTACAAGATAAATATTTTATTAGAGAAGGCTATGAAAGTTTGTTTTGTTTCAACTTTAACAAAACACAAGAGTCACTCCTACCAAAATACTTATACCTATTATATTTAAAAAGGAACAAATACATAAACATTTCCAGATGAAAATATTGTTTTCTTCTTAGGACAGAGAAAAAAAATCTGTTTTAAAACCTGCGTTCTTATGATTTAGTTATCACTTTTTCAATAGCAAAACAAGTATCAACCAATATCTGAATAGTTTTTTTTAGTTATACTGGTTATTTATTTTATAATTGCAACTAGCAAGATTGCTCTAAATGGTGACTAAAAAAATCAGTTGGAATAGGTAACTTCTCTTCGTTCTTCATATTTGACACTATTTGAGGAATATTTTTTCCAAATGATTATTCTCATTCCTTTAATTTAAGGAACCATAGAACAAAACTATTCCTTCTCAAATTCGGCAAAAAATAATAAAAAATAAACATTCTTATTATTTTGTTCCTTTTCTTTCATTTTGTTCCTATTATTTCTTTTATAGTCGTCATTTAGAACCTTAATGACTTGATACTCGATTTACCATTATCAATTATTTTGAAAATCCTAATTAATTATTCGGATAACATGGTTTATTTAGTCTTCAAATTTAATAACATATACAAAATGCAAATATGTATATTTATAAAAAAAAGGTAATAATTACTATTTGGAATACATGTTACCTATCTAATCTTAAGTTTTGTTATTTTGACTCGGGTATTTTTTTCATCGTTTAAATTAATGATTAAAAAAGAAATATATTGTTGACCAAAAAGAATGATAAAATATATTAATGAAAAATATGCTACCGAATTAAAGAAAAAAACATGTAAACGAAAAAATTGATTCGTGTTTTCTCTGTTGAAAACGATCGACTACCATTCTAAAAATTTCATTACTATCAAAATCAAACTTTCGTTTTAAATAACATTGGGGTACCAGCAATAAGTTGTTACATGACCAAAAATAAAATAACATATGAGTTAATTGTAACAATGGCTTAAACGTTAACACAAACAGCTGTTTCTGTTTCTGCTACTTCAATTTCGGATTCTGCGTTGTTAGTTTCTGCATTTTGGATTTGATTTCATTGTGAAAAGACATGAGAGACTTCTGCCTGCTAGAGAAAGCAAAGCTGATTTGCTTAATCTCTTCCTCCATCTCTTTCCTTCTCTTCACTTCCACATTAAGATCTTTCAAAGCATTCTCTTTATCAGATGCAATCACTCTCAACCTCTGAGTTGATTGAGAGATTGCTACATCTAATGAATCTCTTTCTTCCTTCAGGAACTGTACTTCCTTTTCCAGTCTCCCATGGCTCTCTCTTGAAGCTTTTAGAAGCTGTTTATCCAAAGACAACTCTTTCTCTAAGTCTTTATATCTTTCCGCGAGGATGCTGAGCTCAGACTTCAGCTTCTCCTCCATTGCAGCCGTTTCTTGTCCCTTACAATTTCACATTCAAAACCTGTCTTAGATATAGTAATGTGACCACAAGATCTAATTAACTAAACAAGAATCAGGTCCTGCTTTTCCCTTGAAACATTGGTATATAGAGATTCAATTCAAGTGAAGCTCCAATGAGATGTAAATGTACAATAACCAGGAAAAATTTAAGTTATGATCCAAACCCTTAAGAACTGTATGCAGAGGTTTCACTGGACTAAGTCCTAACAAGATAGACAAAAGTATAAAAGTAAAACGAAAAAAACAATAAGTAAAATTGATCCGTATCTTGATGATCGTGACAAGGAATCTACCTTGTCATGGGAGTTAAGAATTTCATCTTTTGCTTGTGCGTCTGACAGAAGGCCTGAGGCTGTGTTCTTCAGACCCACACGAAGTGTTTCCCATTGATCATATAAAGGATAATCTACGATGCTACCAGCTTTCTGACCTTCCATTATCATTGAGAATTGTGATTCTAGAGTTGAAAGAAGGCTTATTGTGATTCCAGTTACACCAAAGAGTAGCTTTGCTGTCGGAGATTCGTTCTCAGCCATTAAGGTCTGAACAAAATGCAAGACAAAAGACTTTAAACTCAATTGTCCTTTTATTGATGATCATTCACAAAAGAAAAGGTATAGCTGTTCACCTTCATTGTGACTATAACATTCTTGTAGACATCCTTGCAATTAGCAACCGACTCGGATAACAGTTTTGGAATTTCTTTCATGTGAAGCGTTCCTTCTTGGAGCTCAGATATCTCTCCCATAAGTTTGTTGTTCTGGAAAACTTGTTCGTTGAATTTTGCCTGAGAATACAATCATACATAGTTGATGCACAAATAATCAGTTGGTATCATTCATTTAATTTTAACAAAATATTCATTTTATGGTAAAGCATATTCACTTGAACGACCAATAAAATCAATAATGTCTAACCTGCAGACTGTCCTTTTCATTGGTCAGCAACTTAATCTGACTTTTGAGATCTTCCACCTCTTTCTGATTTTCATGCGAGCATTCCTAAAAGAAAGTTAACAGAGAAATTATGGCCAGCTTCGCCATATTATTGATGAAAAGCACAAATTTGGATAATGTATTCATCTTTATGAAGTTTCAAAATTTAGTATTTCTTAGCATACATGAGCTAGACACCAGCCAGTATTGATACACCAGAATGTTTGAATGCAAGCTGATATGAAAACGGGAGCGACTCTGTTATGAGAGTTGTTTGACCATATGCATCCAAAAGTATCTATTCACTGTGACTCTGTAACCATTGGAAGATAACATTGTATCTACTAACCGTGGTTGCAGCAGTTAATGGAGTGGGTTGCCTTTTAATTGCAGGTGTAAACTGGAGTTGATCAAGGTCTGGGACAAAACCCTTGTTTAGTTTTGTCCAAGTGTCTTCATCGGCCACGTCACCCAGTGAATCAACCATCGGACTAAAATCAGATAGTTCTGAATATTTAGACCGAGCAACCACAAAGGAAGGTCCAGCTGATTCAAAGCAAGGAGTCCCAGGAAAACCGTTGCTATCATTGACATTGCATCGCTCATCTCGAGTCCTTCTTAAACTAATAAAGTCCTGCCAGTAGAGATGTTACATTAACAAAAAGCTTTACATAACCAAACAACAAGAGTCCACCACATTAGCATATAAGCAATAATTAACTTCTCTACCAAAAGAAATCAATAAGATGTTAGGAGTTTGCTAACTAAAGCCTGTTTCTCAGAAAAATGTATGGGTGTAATGGTTGAGGCATCATTCAGAAGATCTAATCTAAGACAATGAATGCATATGTACCTCTGATTGGTTCTTCTTAAAGTCTGAATTAGTGACAAGATTGTTTAAGTTCTCAATCTTTAACTGTTGCTCCTTGATGCATTGCTCCTGCTCCTTCTGTTTTCCCCTCTCTTCTTCCAGTTGTGTTTTAAGCCTTTCACATTCTAGCTCATACTGTAAATATAAGTGTTTAGTATACTGTGTCTGCACAATGTTCTATAGAATACATACACTAGAGAAAAATGCAAAAAACTACCTTAAGCATCTGATTGCTTAACTTTAATATCTCTTGTTCCAACACCTCAGCATGGGATCCCTACAAAATTTGGTAATGTTAGTGTCGTCCCCATGCCTAGATGTATTTGAAATAAATGTTGACTATACCTGAAGCTTCATCCGTAGTTCTTCTATCTCTAATTTTTGACGTTTCAACAAAGCAGCATCAGTCAAGATCTGAAGTAGGCATTAAAACACTGTCAGATATTCAGTAACGAAGAAGAAAAACCAATCAACAGGACACATAGAAAAAGGTGAGTTAAAGTCTCCAAAGAATCTTGCGCTCATTGACATGCTGACCTCATTGATCTGAGCACAGTTAGTGATGCGCTTGGCTCTGCTTGCAAATTGGAGAGTTCCTTTCGATTCCTCAATATGATGCTACACACATGAGCATGCAACTATGATTCATTAATTGACTAATCTTTAGTGTACATGATTAACAACAGCCAGCAAAATGCCAAAACCTGACAAAAAGAAAACTTCTTTTACCTCTTCTGGTGCAATAGTGCATATAATGCAAGTCTTCGCATTACCACCAAGCGCAGGCTGAAGAATTCGAGTTAGCTTGCTGTCTCGGTAAGGAATATGTGCCCTATAATTAAGAATGTAAGAAATGAGCTGAGCTGTATCGTTGTTACATTTAGCTATCTAAAAGGGTAAGAAAGTACCTTAGCTTTGAACTTTCACTTAGCTTATTGATAACATTACCAAGAATCATTAAGCTCTTATTAATGTACTTCCCTTCGGTCAAGCGCACACCACCAGCACCGGTTTTAGCAATACGCTCAGATCCAGCCAAGTCAACCAAATTCTAGATTCCATTAAAAACACCAGTAAGAGAGTTAACACTTGAATGGAGCTTCTACAAGAAACTTTTGGAAGATGGTAAAATTATCACTCACCAAGACTGAGACACGGATAGCATCCGTAGAAGAGTTTTCTTTTCCCCTGCTCTCAATCACCTATCCCACCAGAGAGATCAGATCAGAATAATCACGTACAGAACAGTATAAGTTTCCGTTCATAGCTTTGAAAAGCCATACCATTCTGAAGATGGTATGGGACCTGCTACTGTGAACGTTCATGTTTGTCTCGCCAAAGTGCCTATTAACTGTAAATTAAAGTAGACCATGTCAATACACATTAAGCATAATCAAAATACTTCTTAGCTTAGCTTTGGCTTAAAAAACCTTCTCCAGAATCTAAAAGCTTTAGAATCTGTTCAGCGTCACTAACAATCTCTTCCTTAAGACCAGCAACAAACACTCCACGCTGCACATCAAAGACAAGCAAACCGGTTTAGTAACTCTTAAGCAAAACTAAAAAAATGTAACATCATTTGTGTAGACGTTCCATCAAACCAACCTCCAAATGTTCATGAATTTGCAGTCTCTGGTTCTCAACAGCTAAAAGATCATTAATTTCTTCATTATAAATCTCCATGTACGAAACCCGGATGAGAAACTCACGGTCCGATATCTAACGATCATCAACACACACACACAAGTTAAAAGCTACACTCTTTATTTATAAAAACCTCACGGGATCACTGAATAGATCAAAGGCCTACCATTTGTATTCTTTCAAACACATCTCTGACAGATCTTCGAATAATCCCTGGATCAGTCTCAGAACCCGTCATTGTAAACGTCTTCCCACTACTTGTTTGTCCATAAGCAAACGCAGTACCTAAAACACATCAAGTGAACTCAAAATTAACCTCACGAAATCACGATTTTTGTTATTAGGTTTTGGATCAGATCAGATTACCGTTAAAACCCTCGACGGCGGCATGAATGATATCCTTGGTGAGAAGTTCGTAGACGCATGCGTTCGTAGACCTTTCGTCGAACACATGGTCTGCAAAAAGAACAAACACCACCAAAATTACAAAGATGAGATTTTTCAGCTACCCAGATGCGTAGAAACCGAAACCCAGAAGGAATTGAGAAAGATTTGGTACCGAAAGCGTAAGAAGCGGTGGAGATTGGGGTGTCGAGTGACTTGTGAAGAGAGATGCGATTCTCTTCGACTTTCCAGAGAGAAGATCCGTTCTCCGATGATGATGACTCCGGCGTCGGCGGCCTCACTCTGACTGCTACACAGATCTTCTCCATCTTGTTACCTAATACGAAAGTCCCGTTTGAATTTTGAATCCCCCCAAAGCAAGATCCCTTTAAGCATTTGAATGCAATTCAAATTACGATAATATCCTCGATCTTTTTGGTAAGAATATCTTCTTTTTGGGTAATTTTAAATTCGATTAATTTAGATACACCGAGTAAAATTTCCTATAACCATGCTATCAAATCAAAACCAAATAAAAAAAAAATAGAACCTAATCATTATAAAAACTGGGATTTAACCGAAACTGATTCTGAACTTATTTTGTAAACGAACAAAATCAAATCGAAAACTTTGTAATTTATTGCATGATTTTTTAACTAGGCATATTAAAATTTTAATAGATGCAATAATATAGCTAGATTATTATTTATTCATATTATAAAGTTATTAATTAAATCAAAATTAGGCATAATCCCGCGGAAATGTGCACCTTTTTTTGAAACTATAATGTGCACATTTCACCATCAAGTATTCAAGTGTATGAAAAAAATTCAAACGATAGTTTCCATTAAAATATACAATTCATAAAGTTATGTTCATGAAGATGGTAAACATGTTGCTGATGATGAAAAAGCATAGACGATAATATCGATTCAGATTAACAATTAGACATTGATTCAATGCGCAATATATAAATTTTGATAAATTTTTAATTGTAAATTTATTTGATATCAATTCACTCTAACATTTTATTTTATACAATATTTTTCATATTACAACTTCTTTTTTGTCTTAAGTGAATGCAATTTTATATTTATGAAATATATATAGGCTAAACAATCTATTCAGTTTACTTTATATTAATAAAACTATGTTTAGTATTTAACCTGCAAAATATTTAGCTATATATATTTTCAAACATAAATGTATTTTAAATTAACTATTTATTTATCAAATAAGTTATATAAATATAAATAATGAAAATGTTAAAAAATGAAACATAATGTGTTTAGATTGCAAACATGTTCCATTGTGTACTGTTTGGAAATATATTTAAAAGTATAATGTTGGTTTCATAATTACTTAAATAAAATTATAGTATTTTCATTAATCATTTTTATAATATAACACATGAAAATAGATAATTCCATATAAATTTTTGTTTTAAACTTTTAGTAAGATAAATTCATAAGTCATAGCAATGTATATCTAAATTATGAATTGATTATTAAAGGTCCATTATTTCTATGTGTGACATATTTATGTATATTTAATATTTTGCTAATTTACTGGTTAATTTATAAAATTGTTTTTTCAATATGCTCATTTTCTATTAATTTTTATTTTAGTAAGCGTTGCATTTTATTTATATTTTGTTTGTTCATTGATATTATACATTTTACACACTGTAAAACCATTCATGTATTTTTGTAAAGAGATTTCAAATCAATGGAAATCTTATTTTTCCTTTCAATGTTAGTATCTTGTAATTATTTGGTCATAGTTCAAGTTTGATTGTATCTTTTTGTCTTGTATGTGTGTTTATATTTTGAATCGATTGTGAACAATAAAACATGTCATGCCTTCAGAGATTTCTTTTTCTTTCAAATTTTTTTCGCAAAGTTTAATCGATGTAAATAAAAATTTGCTATATTTTCTAAAATATGCTTGAAATTATTTTTTGATATTTGTTTTAAATTTCACTGTCAATTATTATTTTGAAAATAAAATGAGACTTTGATTCAGAATTGTAGGGGTTTTAATTATTAATTTAAAAATATATTTGTATGATAATATAATTAACTTATATAATATTTGTTATAATAGAATAATATAAAATATGATGTAAAATAATTTAATTTTTGTATAATTTAAAAACTTTACGTTTTGAATTAAATATAAATAAGAGTTTTGAAATTTTAAAATTGTACATTTTAATAAATTTAACCGATTTTTACATAATTCGCTAGGCCCGTTAGGCCCATCCCGCATACAACTCAAGCCAACATAAACCAATCCCGCAAGATCTGCTAATTTTTGGACTTTGAATTTGACTAACCAAATCCGACATGCAGGCCCGCGATTCAGGGCTTCAATTATCGTCTCTAAGTAATAAAATTTCGACTAATTAAATTAGTTAGTCCTGTTTTCAGACATATTATTAATAATATTTTTACTAATTATCTTAATAAAGCGAAGGATAATTTTTCATTTATTAATTAAATATGCGAGCTTCTGAAACTTTCATAATTTATTATTCAAAATATTTTAGATATTTTCAGATAATAATATGTTTTGATTATAGGAGTAAAGATTGTATAAACGAAAATAACAAATAATAATAATAATAGCAATGATGACAAAAAAAATATTAATAATAATAACTAGATTTTGATCAGCGCTTAGAAAGGGAGGAGTTTTCTTTGCATTATATACAAAATTTGTGAATCATTATTTTGAAATTGTTATACATTATTATGTTAAAAAAAGTCATAATATGATTTTGTATGTATACTCTTATGTAACTCTCTCGTAGACATGAACATTTTACCAGACCCTTAAAACCAAACTGAAATCGACCTGAAAATATAGGGGCAATTTGGGTTTGGGTCCAGAGCAATGTACATTTTCGATTTTTTCGGACCTGCATGTCTCTTTTCGAGTCAATATCCTACCCGAGACCTGACCGAGTACCAAGTACCTGAAATGTGTTTTGTATAGCAGGTATATTTGAGTATTTCAGCTTTTCGATTTTAATTTCGGTTTCGAGTATATAATATTGTTTATCATTGTCACCATATATCTCAGCTCAAAGATATAACCGCTCTACCTAGTTATGTCCAAATGTTTAGGACCCGAAATGAACCTATAGGTACCCGACCATGCTCAGACCTACTCTCTCTCATTATATTTTATGTGCATTTTATAAAAGTTATATCTTTTAGCTGAGACTTAATATTTACTTGGAAAATTTTTGGATAGTCTAATATAAATTTTAAAGCTTTTAATAGTTTATAAACTTATCTTTTTTTTTGAAAAAGACTTTCAAATTTATAAACTTATCTTAAATAACAATTTTAATAAAATATTTTTGATTTTAACAAATGGTATGCTTTACTAAATTTGATTTTCAAAATATTTGGAATTATATAATGTAAGATGACACGGGAATACAAATTAACTTATATTACGGTATAACATTTAAAATATAAATTAATATAATACAGATTAACTTTGGAATAATCTTATTAGTATTAAGATAGTATAATTTTTTTAATTACACGCCAGATTAGAACCTAAAAATATAAATAAAACTTTACGGTATGTATTCCAAATATTTTTCACAAACACAAATGGTGAATATATTATACATCACCAAATAAATTTTCACCATTTATTCGTAAATTTAAGATTGAAAACTAAAATATGCAGTTATATCAATATTACAATTTTAATATTTTTTCTCATCTATATGCTCTGGGGACTAGTCTGCGTTTTTAGGTTAGGAACATTCAGTTATAACTTTTGAGTCAAGAAAATGTATATATGTATTCCGTATATATGTATAAAGTAAGTCACCTGCATTTCAGTTACACAAAAAAAAAAAGTCACTTGCATATTGTAGTCCCGTACAACAGAAGTCTCCCATATTTGGAAGTGGAGTTCTTTCCTTGAAGTACTTGAAAACTTGATGCAGATAAAGCAACCACATAAGGGTAAAAAGATCGATAAGGGTATTATTAAAGTAGAATTGTCAAACTTAAATTCTAAAATATTTATATTCTAACCTAGACACCATCAATTCATTCCAAGTTCATGTTTTGCTGGTATTTTCTTCATTATATCCCCGCAGTATGCCTTAGCAACAATCTGTTTTCCGCGGCTAACCACATACCATGCTCTCCAAAGTTCTGTTTTCAATTCCTTCAAAAAAAATTCTGTTTTAAGGTATTTATCAGGTCCACAATGAGAAAATAAGAGAGAACACGATTACAGTATTTGTGGTGGCTTGATATTGGTAAGTACATGAGGAGCTAAAACAATTGGAAAATGAAGAAATAAGGAACTTCTTATACATGTTCACTAATAGCACTAATTAGGACACGCTTCTAGCAGTGCTCTGGAACTCCAAGAAATCTACTAATTTGAAAACCAACTTCGGGTTTCCCAATCTGTGTTGTACATCATTGAATTAGAGTGCTAAAGGGGCTGGGGTGGTGGATTTCGACGATCTCAGGGCCATGGAAGTGATGAATAAAGTGTTGTGCTTGAAACAAAGGTATTTATAATGCGAGATTGGAGAATTTAGAAAGTTTCGGCATGCTTCTACAATGAAAGCAGTATGATGATACATCGTTAATGGCGGTGGCTGTTTCGTAGGAGGAGATGGACGAAAGTGACGACTTAATTTACTTGTTTTATTGGATTAAATAGATTTTGTTAGGATTAATTAGATTTGTTAAGATTTAAATAAAAAAAATTAGCCTGAAATAAATGCAGTGACATGAAATAGTGACATGAAATAGTAAATAATTCTAAACTCCAAAGACAGCTGAAAAAAATGCACTTTGGTTTTAATAGTATTGATAACAATAATATACACTACTGTCCACAAAATTAAATCAATCAAGTTTTAGTTCTCACAGCCTTTGAGCCCAACTAGATTTTTGTTATAGGGAAGCTATTTCTTACAGCCTTTTTGTTTTCTAGAAATCTGTAATCTTTTGTTTTTTCTTTAGTTTTAAAACACAATCAATTTTATTTTTCTTATTCATGCATACAAAAGCCTTTATACATATTAATATATTATGCTGTGCTAATATATATATATATATATTATAAAAACTTAATACGGTAACTCACGTAATATGAAGTAGTGAATATATTAGTATGGTATAACTCACATTTTTATAGATACATTACATATTATATTAGCATACTTAGATTTCATATAATATATAGTTCATATTATATTATACTAGTCATGTTGCATCAAAAAATACAGTCCAACCAATCATTCAAATAAATGTACAGCATAAAATGTAAACTGCGACGTTATAGATATTCTAACTTCTCTACCTCCCATCATACCCCACAAGATACTCACCATCTTATGTGAAATAGAGATATTATAGGTGACTTGAGTGTTTCAAATGATACATTCTCAGATTACGAATCAAAAGTAATGAACCGTCAAATCCCAACCATGCATGAAAATATCTCAAGAGAAAGAAAGAGAATTTGTATCTTCTTCTTTCAGTCAGAGAAATTTATCTTTATATATGACCGACATCTTAAGTATCTTCAGTAAATATATAAAGATATGTCGGCCGTATAAAAGCGACAAAAATTAATTTGAGTTCAGTTTATGAAGAGCTTTATATGATATCCACCGAGAAGATCCCATCACATGACACATCTCTCTCTTTTTCCTTCTTCATACACAGTGACACACTACCTTATTTTTGTTCTTTAATGTTGGTACAGTACAATGTTTTGTGTATATATTGATTCATCCTAAGATTTTTTGATGATTTTCCTTTGATATTATATATATATTTGAATCAATACTTGTTTTGTTGCCTACGTACCATAATTCTGGTTTTGAGTTCTAAGAATTATGAAAATAACATTAACATAAAATATAGACGTTGAAAATCTGTTTTCTTAACCCGACTGATATATTGGGGATAGTTTAAATTTGATGTGTTGGGTCATTTTGACACTGAAAATCAGGAGTATAAGCATGCATGTATCTCCTTTATATGATTATATACACTTAATTAGCCACACATATAAATGCCCCACATTTTCCTGTGTGTGCTTTGGTCCAAGACTTTTATTCAAACCCCGACATGTAGTGTACACTACCAAAAAGTATTTGTGATTTTGGGAGGAACACTTTTTCTAAATGAAACCAAAAATTATGGCCAAAATCAATTAATTTGTTTCCAAATACATGTAAATAGCACTTCGTCGAGCTAGCCAGTTTGGAGTTTCAACCTCGAACTCCGAGTGTGAACTTAGGGAAATTCCTTATAGTTATATGCATATAGTTGAAGAAATAAGTGAGCACATGTTATCTTCTAAAATTTGATATTTGTAGAAATAGCATTACACAATATTTCTTGTTAATTTAAGACGCTTGAGTGTAAATGCTCAAGGCTAAAACGGAATGAGCTAGCTGCCAATAAACTATCATGGTCCAGAGAGAAAGAAAATCATGATATAAACAAGTATGCAACGTGACTTGATGTGTCAATTTTGACCAGAGAGGAGGAAGCTTGCTTGGCGAGTGGTGTGAGAGGACGTCGGTCAATGCACATCATTAACAAAATCCCTAAGCAAGACTAATGTTTTCATAGTACGATGATATGTACCTATGTAGCCAAATAGCGGTCAATAATGATTTCTAGAGAGCCGTTTGATGTAAAAAAATAATAATCTTGAGCATGGTCAAGAACCCCGACTTCGAATTTTTGATGAGGCAAGCAGTTTTTGAAGTCAAGATTCATTAAGCCCATTTCTATATATCGATAGTACATCAAACTTTCTAACACAATAATTATTCATCTTAATCTCAATATTGAACAAGAATATATAAAGATCAAACTATTGCTTACTTATGATCGAAGTATACATATAGAACAAAGCAATTATAGATGGTTTACAAACGATTTTTGGCGGCTAAATAGTGGTGAAATTGAACATGTTTGTTGCTATTTGGAACTTGACAATGTAATTCCATTTGAAGTTTTAAGCCGTTCTTGTTTCGGAGTAAACCGGTTTATATTTATATTGTACGAACGTAGAGGGAATCAAATTTCACAAGTACTATATTATATAGAATGATAAAATAAGTTTCACATGTAGATTACACATAATCATTCACATATACACATGTATCTTTTAGCCGAAGCCTAAAACTTCTTAATAAAATCGTTAAACCTCTTTACAAATGCTCATTAATCTCAATTTTGTTTTCATTTTTAACTTAAATTATAAGCTTTGTAATGTAATTTAACCTCGTTGAGATTGGCGATTGCATGGCAACTAAAAACCGGTACAACTCTAGAAGCCTGATCTCAAGGCAAACCGATTCAGTTTTCAATCGGTTATTCTCCTGTGATATGGCATTACCACAACTCAACGCATTAGCTAGCTGGTTAACAAGCTCCTGGTTCTTAAGCTTCAGCCGGTTTACCTCTTCGGTTAAGTCCTCAAAACGTCTCTTCTTTCTCAACCTTGATCTCTTTGCTGATTCCCGGTTTGATATCTTTCGCTTTCTCTTCCTCTCATCGACCGGTGCTACTAACTCGTTTGAATCGCTCTGGTTGTCCGACGTATCTGATTGAAGAAATGCCAAAATTTCTGTGATTTCATCGCCGGTTATGGTAGCATCATCAAAACAGATATGAACCGGCTCTAAACTGGTTGAGAACATTGTTTTTAGTGGAAAATATATATACGGTATAGTACCAAACGGGTTATTGGTATGATTGGTTTTGTGAGATGAGAAGAATGAAAGCAAGAGAGGGAGGGGAAGTGTCACATGAACCATGTGTGGCTATATATAGAGAAAAATCAGTAAGTGCACATGGGACCCATTTAGGGTTAGTTTGTCCACTTAAGAAGTGCCAAGTATTTAAAAGTTAAAATGTTATAATTAGAGTGAATCAAGAGATTAATTGAAATGCATGTCCACTAGCACTCTGGATATAAGGTATTACTATTTTATTTCTGTTTTAAATTCTTTTATACCTTTTGTTTAGATATTGCTTTTTTATAACTTTTATCCTTTTTTTGTTACAAAACTCTCATCTTCTAATCTCTTAGCTGCTTAGCACTACTTTTTAAGTGTAGAGATAAGATATTAGTTTCACATTGTAATTGTAAGATTAGTGTATATTTCATTTGTATTTCGATTAATAACTTGCAGTTATACCAGCAATGGATGTTAAGGATGTCAGTGTTTTGGATCAATGTATAGTAATTTAAACTATATAAAAGATAGATGTCTCCTGGTCCGTAAATAATAGGTTACTAATATCCGAAAATGTAATAAGCTATAATTAAATAATTATTAAGCTATAACATGTATGTTTTCTAATTCTCTTCGTCATAGTGAATTTGTTTTTAAGTTAAAAGTTATATACCTAAAGAAACGAAGATTTGGAGTTTGTATCCAGCTTTTAAATAGACTTACGGAGAGAAAATGGTGTGTGGGTCTTGAGTCTTAACGAAGACGATGGCTTAGCTTAATGACGAAGAATCTAAGAAAAAGCATATTACGTCTAAGTTTTTATGTGTTTTGGATTTTCTTATCTTTTTTGATAAGATAAAGTAAAGAATACAAGTGAAACTACAGCTGCATTATCTTTATAGTGTAAGTATATCAGTTTAAGTTTGAATAATAAATAAATTAGTTATTACTGATCTTAAAACTATACGTTAATTACCCATAACTTTATATGAGTTTATAGTCAATTTATATTTATATTATTATTTTATAAAAATATTGTTATAATAAATCTGATAAATTGAGAAAGAGTAGAAAGTTGTACACTGATGTCTGATTCAATAGATTTTACAAAGTAATTATTATATGGTTACATAAGTAAAATATCAGCCATGAAATATAAGTCGCTTAATTTAATAGTAATTTTTTTTTTCTTTTAGTTAGTTATTTTAAATGTCTTCTAAAAGAAAGTAGCTTAAATGTAAATGTAAGTAGTTAAATATTATATTTTCCATCTACTATAAAAGATTATATGTTTATAACCAAAAATGTTGAATGGAAGCTCTCTTTGACAAATTTTTTAATTTGAATAGAAACTCCGGCTAATTTTTAGAGTCCAAAAAAAACTAGGTATTAATACGAATAATACCAATGATATTTATTTGTTTTCTCAAAAAATTATTCATGATATAAATTAGTATTGAATTTGAAATCACACTGATAAATGTAAACAAAGGGGTTTTTTGATTGAACCATTGAATTACCATGAATTGGTTGATATGATAGTTTCATCTTTTGTAAATTGTACTGGTCGTAGCTAGTCAATCAACATGCCGACACACTGTAGTTATATATTTTCCTGAAGTTATCCATTCATATAGTAACTTTTGAAGGTGTGGAAAAAATAATTTGAAAAGACTTTTTCTTAATAGTAGAAATAATAGATCAAAATAGTATTATTTACATGGGGACATAATTCTCAAGTATATGAAAGAAAGTACAATATAACATTAATATGATAATGCCGTCTCACCGTTGGGATAAAATAACCAATCTTGCCTATTAACTTGGAATATTTTTCACAAGTTTAATATATGAGAGAATTTATTATTTGCAAGCTTGTTCATATCAGTAACCAGGATGAGAAGTATCAAGATATGATGAAAACTGGTTAACTGGATATAAAAAAAACTATTCAAAATGTTTATAATAAAAGAGGGAGGATAATCTGGATAACAAAACGATTTATTTTCTTGGAATAGCTATCATTACCTTAACTCTCGATAGTTTGTATTAGTTTCAGGAAAAAAAATCTCGATAGTTTGTATAATTATCACTTTGAAGAAAGACGTTTTTTTTTGGACGTCTGGTTATCTAGTTAATTA
This sequence comes from Brassica juncea, assembly GCA_018703725.1. Taxonomy (NCBI): domain Eukaryota; kingdom Viridiplantae; phylum Streptophyta; class Magnoliopsida; order Brassicales; family Brassicaceae; genus Brassica; species Brassica juncea. The sequence goes on from CM031938.1 coordinate 47,150,596, forward strand.
TGCTATTACAACGATGCAAAATATTATTATATGATTTTACAACCGATAATTATATCTGCACTTTATGAAAATACACATATGATGTCAGAATCACTATGAACCATCCTATAAGATCTATGTTCGATGATACGTTTTACACCATATACTGAAGATTTCTTGTAACCATTTTACTATAATCTGCATATTTTGCATTTTCTAAACTAAATTTTTCAATATAAAAATATCAATGAACTATTAGTCAAACTACTTTAATGCTTTAGATAATTTATTTAAAATTTAAATGAATGATTCAGATAGTTGATATTCATTCCATACATCGTTTCTTTTTTCTTTTACATATATTTGTTCCGTATTTTATCTATTTTATTTATGTAAATGGTCCCAAATATGTAATAATATAAATTAGAATGAGATAAGAAAATTCAAAAAATACAGACATGACGATTTGTTATAAAAATAAATATATAATATAATATTTATAAATTAATAATTTAATGAATCATTGAAAAAATGGTTTTGGATTAAGTTTTCTAGCCAATTATTAAAGGTTTAATTGTATCCTTTTTTTAACACTAATTGTATCCATATTTGATTGTAGTTCAAAGGATGTTAAAGGACATACTATTCTTATACTAGGGTGGGCCCGCCCTACGGGCGGGATGCAAATTTTAAAACGACTAAAACAATTCTAACTCAATTTTATATCTTTTTGTATATATATATATATATAGATAAATAGATAGATATTTAAATACTAAATCAACTTTATTATCCATTAAACTAATTAGATTTCAAAAATAAAACTTACTCATTCTTAAATATTTTTTAACATTAACTTATACCTTATATGTTACCACTTTTCTATATATTTAGAGAAGCTTACTATGTTTTTGTTAAATATTTTTTATTTGTTAGAACTTATCCTTTATTTAAAACAAAATTCTAGTTTATATATAACATGTTAAAACATTTTCAATATAACTTTAGATTAATCAATGTTTATCCACCAGATTAAAAAAATTGGAAATAATAAATTTGCTAATTCTATTTAGATTATATAACTCTTCAATTCTTTTGCTCTGATGCGCAAATACTAATTGTATTGTAAAGCAAACAACGTAGGAAAATGATTAAAAAGTCCGAGCATTTATTTTTGATGAACTTTTAGTTTATTTTTAAATATAATTTCACTATTTTACTACAAATTTAACTATTTTATTTTAATTATATATCAATTCCCAATTTAAAACCAGATAACTAATGGTGTTGAATTACTATCCAAACATGATAAATATCCAAAATCAATATAGCTCGTCTTTGGAAAATAGAAAATGAATCCTCCAACATATTATAAAATAATATCTATTAGTTACCAATATATTTTTTCAAAATTTACATAACTCTTTTTAGTAACTATCACATATTTTTCGTATTAAAAAAATTAATAGACATACTAAATCATCCATTGTCTAAAAAGAAGTTTTATTTTGGCTAAATTTGACTAATGCCACGACTCTAACAATTGTCATCATCAAGAAAACTGTCTGAAGAAGTATCTCATCTAGTCTCTCCAGCCATGATCACTACATTACAGCCATAGACACTTAAATGCTCTTAGTTTAGCCGAGAAGGAAATTGTAACCAGGCGTATATTAACAAACAGACATCTCCATAACTATACACCTAGTATGTAACGTTTAGTTCTGATTGTAGAAAATAGAAATATGTCAACTAATATATACAATTTTTTTTTTTCTATCAATAGCTTACTACGCAGAAGGTCCACACTCCTTATATAAACAAACATTAACACCATAAGTTAACAACATCCACGATCAACAAACAATTAAGCTACCTCCAAGTTCGTAATAATCTATTCAAACAAAAAAAATGGGAAGCAAAAGAGTGACCATAATGTTCATTACAATGATGATAGTCATTGGGAACTTTGTCGTTCAGACAGAAGCTCAAACTCAAACTTATACAGAAGTTGTTTCCCAGGTTGTATTGTGAGGTGTGCTATCGATAATTGATCATAATGATTATTTCTGTAAACTTGGTTGTCCTACTCATCATTGTCTTCCTCTTTCTTATCTCCAAAATCCCAGTAAATTTTCTTAGTACTATTATTTCAAGAAAGCTATTTTGTTTGATTAACACAAACACATTGTCTCAGAAACAAACTTGAGGCAGATCTAGTAGTCTATTCCATCTAATTATATAAAGTTCAGTTTACTTCTCTCCTGTTCGTCCACATAGGCGTCCACGTAGGAAATTCGTGCTCTATAAACACGACACGTGTCCCAGGTAGCCAATACACATCGTTTCATTTAACTTATTCTTGATTCATGTGGGCTTCGTATCTTCTGGGCCCTTATTTATCCACACTTGATCAACCTCTTGCCGTAACTCATCGTTTTCAATTAGGGTTGAGCCCCTCTTCTCTTCATCTAGACAATGACTGTGCGCATAAGGTAAACTCGATATAATGGTCAAGCTCTCATGATAGAATTCATTTAAAGTTCATGGAAATAACCATGACCTTTTTTATCTTTACATTGATACAAAAGATTGACAAAATGGCTTAGATATTTTCATGCAAGTGAGTCTGATGGACAAAGGTATAATTAGTGTGAGTGAGGTTCAAACCATGTAACCATACACCAATTGTATTATTCTTTACAAATCTAAGACAGTCTCTGTATAATCTTCTGAAGTTAAATACTATTATACATGCACCATTGAGAATACAAAACCACGATTTTGTTGCTTTACACGATCGTAACTAACATACTATTATCTGAGCATCTAACTTATTGAGGAAGCATTGGGCCAGCACTGGTTTAATTGTCAAACTCTGCAAACATATAAACCTGCGCACGAATCAAGTAATAAGAGATGATTTTTCCACCTTGGCATTCATTTTGTTGAGTTAACAACCATTGAGGCCTGTGACAGCAGCATGATTGTTGTTCAAAAAGAAAAAGAACTTTAATCAAAATTAAAGTTTATACCTTGTAAGAGAACCTCCTCATATCATAGCACACTTTGACATAGTTAATTTGATCTAGTGTAAAGGCTTGCTTTTTCTGCAAGAACCAAATCAAATTCAACTTCGCAAATATGACTGATATAACATTATCACATACAAAAGGTAAGCAGAAACCTCAATTTAGAGTTCAATGACACGTTTGATATGAGCACCAACAGATTATGCTGTTTATAGCCCCTCGGTGTCGTTGGAGAACTTGACAGGAGGTGCAGGCGCCCGTTGCACAAACCAACCCAGACCACCACCACCACCGCCAAGTGATGACATCCCTTCTCCACCACCAAGATTTCTTTTCGCCACCATTAATGGCCGAAGCTGCAGCTTCTGGAATTTTTTAACACTAAACAATATAGACATGCCGATTACTGAGGACGATTCATATCTCTGAGATTTCCGGAACCTTCATTGACGTAAACCTAATCAGCAGTCAGTGAAGATCTAAACAGGAAAACTTGGTAATAAGGATTCAACTAAAGGAAAACATTAAAAATGTAATTAAAAAAAACAAGCTATGAAATCAAACTGAGGAAAAGAACAAACCTGTGAATCTAGTAGTAGCATATCCACTCCATGAGTTCACCACCGCGTCTGACGTTCTTGGTCTTCCAGAAATGGAGCAACCGCACTTGAACGGTGGATGAGCATTATCCGTTCTTCAAATCAGAAAGAAATACTGTTGCTTTAGCCATTTTAATAAAAATAAGATTACTGGTTTTTCTCGACAGAATGAAGACATGGTTCTCACGGTAGGGAAGCTTACCCTTTTATAGTCGCAGTTCCACGTCTTTGCATTTGTGAAGATCGCATTGAAGGTGGATCGTGTGTGATGGATTTATGAAGGACTTTAAGAGGTTGATCTGTAACTGGTAACTCTTCTAATTGTTTGGAAGAAGACGAATCAACTCTCTAAGAAGTCAGGTCGTGCGTCGATCTGGAATGGCCTAGATGAAGAGAAGAGGGGCTCAACCCTAATTGAAAACGATGAGTTACGGCAAGAGGTTGATCAAGTGTGGATAAATAAGGGCCCAGAAGATACGAAGCCCACATGAATCAAGAATAAGTTAAATGAAACGATGTGTATTGGCTACCTGGGACATGTGTCGTGTTTATAGAGCACGAATTTCCTACGTGGACGCCTATGTGGACGAACAGGAGAGAAGTAAACTGAACTTTATATAATTAGATTTGACTTTTTCTAATCACGTTCCAAGAAAATCCAAAATCTACTGTTTGTGACTTTTCTGGCTTTTGTTAGTGGACTCAAACATGCACCCACATTTCACAACTTCTATTAACTGAATTTATATTTTAACACACATTCTTTTGTTATAAAAATAGAAACATTTGTTTAACCTCAAAAAGAGTTTTGTCATCTAGTTAAGAAATGTTTAGCACCAATCTTATATATTAACACAATTCTATTTGTTATAAAAGTAAAATAAATTGTTTAACCTCAAACAGAATTTTGTCCTCTAATCAAGAAATGTCTAGCACCAATCATATATTTTAACATAATTCTTTTTGTTATAAAAGTAGAAACATTATTTCAATCTCAATACAGAGTTTTGTCATCTAATTAGGAAATGTCTACCACCACGAGTTGGATTCATGTGCTTCTTCCCCCTTTGCCGACTCCAATCTTTTTATTTTTATTTTATTTGTTTGTTCTTCAGCATTTCACATTCTCAAGTATAGTCCAAAAAAAAAAGTATAGTCCAAAAGAAAAGCAAAAGATGTTTCTTTCACAAATTTAGTTCCCCTAACTAGACATGTACATAAATACCTAACCGATTTGGTTGAACTGAACTGAAGTTTAGCCAATTTGGTTTGGATTTGGTTCGTGGCACAAAACCGGTCACCAACATGTTTTTAGTCAGCGTTCAGTTCCGATTTGAAAACCGATCAGTTAAGCTTTAGACCAAGTAACCAATATTTATCAAACTGAACCAAACTCTTACCATTTAATCCGAAATTAACCAAGAAAAACCAATTCAGAGGAATTATTCGAAAGCGGACAAGACTAGGAAAGCGTGACAATATCAATTGGCCCAAATCGACAAGACTAATATCAGCCTAGATAGATAAAGCAACAAGCAATAGCTTTCTTTAGGTCTTTAGCTCTTAATATCTCAAAATTTCATGTAAACAAAAGTTTATTGTGTACTCCAGCTATTTTGAGGTTGTGTACAGCTTAATACCACACCTTCTTGACCTCCAAGAGAGCTACATCACTTCCAAAACCAAGTTCGTTTTTTAGGTCAGCAATGCATTCCACCAAATGAGCATATAGATGGAGACTGCATGTTCCATGCCATCAACAACCACTACTGGATTATGTGTGCTATCCTGGCGGCAAGCTCGAGAACAAGTTTCATACAAATAATGCCCCATAATATACCCTTTCCATAAAATATTTTGAGAGAAATATAAAAGACCAGACAACAAAGATAGATGTAAAAGACTAATGTTAGTAAGCAGCGAAACAGAGCATCAGGACCATAACTACAAACTTTGCTAGAGGATTCAATTAAATTCTATAGATGGATAAAACATAAAAAAAAAAGAAAAAACTGTAGAGACTGAAGCAGATTCGCCTTTTATCTTCGAGACTCAGATGAAATTTAGGAATCAATTAGAATGGCGTCTTTTTTTTTTTCCTAAAAAAAAGAAGCTTTCTACACTATCTCAGACATCAAGAGTCATGCAAGCAAAAACAATGGAAATGATACAAAAGCAACTTGACTCATATGACTCATATGCTAACATGATCCTTGATTATTTTAGAAATTTTCATTTTATTTCCATATCATCATGAAGTGCCGTCACAACACAGATATAAAAACGAAATTACGACTCAAAAGACTTTGATACAGAGAAGAAACCTCTGTCTCAGTCTCTCTCACCTGTCTAATGTATTTATTTATTTGGTATTATTTCATTGAGGGGAGGAAACGATACCGTATTGAGCATGTGATGTTGTTTTGTCCATCCCAAATCGTTACTGTATAAAAATCTTGTGCCGTTTATATATCGAAGAGAAGAAGGTGTAGGTCACGACCTTACTTGAACAGGATCTGTTCTATAGGCTCGTACCTCTGTATCCTTGATTTCTAAGGAGACAGGCCCTCAAACCTGGTTGATGAATCATGGCCGTGCGATCTGAGTGTGATTAACGGCTACGAATCTCCTCGGAGGCTCCGCACTGTAGAGGATCGCTATCCGGTTAGATCTCGATCTCTCCGGAGTGGTCGCACGGTTGTCTGACAGGCTCTCTCTTTTTTTTCTTTCGGTTCTCACCGTGAAGAAAGGATTACAGCCTTGGTTGATGCCCTACACTCTTAATCATATCTATCAATGAAGCTACAACAGACAAGTACCGTGAACAAGCAGCAGGAGCAGCCTTGAAATGGGCATATGATCATGTGGGCAATTGGACAGGTATTGATTACTTATTATTACCAAACATTGATCTTTGATTTAATTGGTCCAGTTGAAAATTATTCTAATGTAATGTCTCAAACCGATTCCACATCTGTTGTTTTTTTTTTTGAACTGATTTTTACACACCGATTCCACATCTGTTGTTGTATCATATGATTCACATCTGCATTACTTCCCTGGATCCATGTTTAGTAGAATCAGTAAGTGTCGTAGATATAAGGCATTTGAGCTCTGTATCTTCTGAGTCTCAGACTCATTCAGAAAAGTGTGATCTAGATAGTTACTTTCTGCCTGCAGTTTTGATTCTCAACCTTTTTTTTTGCTTTATAGAATTATGAGCAGAAGAACTTAGGCGAACTCTAGGATGTGATGATTCAAAACAAAAGTTGGGCTGACCCCTTTTCTGAGATATGTAAGAGAGATATTGTTAAGAGACACATATCACTGAAAACTAATTGACATTATACAAATAGACTCAGTTTCCTGCCCCTAGATTGTAAATGAACTGTTTGGATGGAACCTTGAAAAAATCCTATCAAAAACTCACGAGCAGCCATGAAATGGACACAGGATGTTGTTGAAAAAGACTGGAAGGATTGGATTGGTACCTGATTAGTTACTACCAAACCTTAAACTATAAAACAACATGTTGATCTTTTTTAGTTCAGGGGAAACGTAATCTCCAATGTACAAAGCTCACAATGATTCCAAAATTTTATTGTATGACATCAGTATCTTCCCCTGAGCCAGGTTTACTCGAATCGCCCGACCCTCAAGGTCAAGTCCATCCAGCGATTCAAGAGGGGTTTCCATTTCAGCTTTGGAGGAGTAACACACAAAGCCATAACCTCTTGATTTCCCAGTGTCTCCATCATACACAACTCTAGCACCAACCACATCTCTACACTCTCGCTAATGACTCCGAAGTGACTGTTGACGACAAGTTACCAACAAACAGAACAGCTTGTACTCTGTTTCTGGATACAGAGGTTCTTTGTTTGGTTTCGGTTTGTCTGCAAAGTCAACCTTCAAAGTCCTACCAAGATACTCCTGAAGAATAAACAATGGAAACGTTACTCTATGTTTCTTAAGTTTCATACTTTTATTTTTAACTCCCATTTACAGTTCCATCGAGGTTCTCGATGATGACGTTGCAGTCTTCAACATTGCTCATTGTTACAAAGGCGAATCACAAAATAATATTCATTTCATCTCAAACATCAAGCACTCTCGTAAGATCTTTTAAGCTTTGCTTTGGTACTTTTATACTTACATAGCTGCAAATATTAGCACAAGAACTTTCTTTATCAATTAGAATCAATCTGTGGACAGCACAAAAAATCTACATTATTCAGCTCTAAACTAAATAAACCAATAGAATGTGGAAGCTGAAGAAGATCTCACGTCCCTAACATACTCTAAAAGAGCTAAAAACATCGACCCACACCACTAGGAATGCTGGTTTAAGCAAACCGGAGAACCTCGAACAAACCGGTTCACAACATGAAGGTAAACCGCAAGGCAGAGAGTGATCAACACCGAAGATTTCGCACCAACATACCCAACCACTTGCCGCCCTCTATCCGTAACCTCTCCACGAACCGCACCGAAACTCCTCCTAAAGCTCTGCGATGTCTTCAACACCACAAACTCAAGAATCGATCTCATCGTCTCGAGCGTCACTCTCCCCGTAACATCGAACATGAACTTCCTATTGCTCGGTACCGCTAACGTAGTCGTAAGAACCTCCGCCCATCCGTTTCCATAAAAGGAAGAAGAAGAATCCCTGACGGTTTCTTCTTCTCGGCGAGACGTTCTCATGAACGTCTCGAGAGCTCCGTTACAGACCGAGACGAGAACGTCTCGCGCTCCGTCTCGGTGTTTCGGATTCGTCAAACCGGAGAATATCTGATCGTAAGTGTTGACCCCTGCCGTTTTCTCGATGTAGACGGTTACAGCAGAGGTGGTGAATCTCTCTATGCAATCAGCTAAGAGCTCTCTGCACTTATCATCATCGCATAGCAAACTCATCCACCTAGGCTTCGTCGTCGTCGTCGTTTCGACGCTAGTCTCGACCTCGTGGAATCCAAGAACGAGGTTCTTGGCGAAGCTACCGACGAGAACCGAAACGAAACCAGTTCCCGCCTCTGAGAAAAGAACACTCGGATTCGATTCTGCTTCGAAGTTGTTATCGACGTTATTATAACCACGGAGGACGCCGACGGCTAGGGCCTCGGAAACCCTAGATATCGAATCGGTGAACTCTTTGGATTTGGTGATTTTTGCAATCTGTTTCAAGCTGTTTGGGATTTCGTCGGTGTCGGATTGGAGAAACTGCTTCAAGTCTCGGGAGACGAGAGTTATAGTCTCTGCTGAATCGGTGACTAGTTCGGCGAAGGAAGCGATTCCTTCGAAGAGGTTCGTGAGACGCTTCTTCTTCCTCCCGATGTATGGGGAAGTGTAAACTCTGTAAGCTCCGTAGGTCGAGACTCCGAGAAGGGATAGTAGAATCAGCCATTTCTTTCTTCTGTGAGGTGAAATCGAACCTAATCGAAGAATGTCCATCAAAAACGCGAGGCAGAGAAAGAGGGAGAGGCAGAGATTTAGGGTTTGTGAGATGAGCGAGTAGAAGAAAGGGGATGATTCTGATTACGTGATTGATTTGGGTTGTGACATGAGTGTAGGTAGAGCCAAGAAGTGAGGAGCTCCAAAAGGCGAGAGAGGAAAACGAAACAAATAACAAGTTGAAGAAGACGACGGATCTTTTGGTTTGTTTATTTATGGAATCTTTTCCGGTTCGGGAAAAACATTTGGTTCTGTTTTATGCAACCACCAGCCACCATAACTAATGCCCAAAACTGGGCCTAACATGTTTACAAGTGGTAACATGGGCCTAATATGTATAAAGCTCATCATGAAGTCTAAAACGTTTTTTAAGTCTTTTGTTTTTTTGAACAAAAACACAATGAAACAGGTTGGATCCAAATCAAACTGAGATTACGAAATGGGTTTCAGGCTTTCGTCGTTGTCGGAGATGGTGACGGACACGTGGGGTTGGGAGGGAAATGTTCGAATGAAGTTGCGACCGCCATCAGAGGTGGGATCATTCTCGCAAAGCTTTCTGTGGTTCCTGTGAGGAGAGGCTATTGGGGTAACAAGATTGGGAAGCCGCATACTGTTCCTTGTAAGGTTACTGGGAAGTGTGGTTCGGTTACTGTGAGGATGGTTCCTTCTCCGAGAGGTTCTGGTACTGATGCAGCAGCACTCTCTTCCTTAGCGCCAAAGGACGTTACCGACTAAAGTTCAAATATTTAACGTGTTTTATGTTTTATTACTTTTAGATAATGATTGTTTGATTTCCTTATTTCTTTACTCTTAAGTTTCCTTTTCTCATTAGGGTTTTGTCCATGAGATTAGCTATATAAACGAGTCTAGACGTCTTGTTCTAGACACACTTTTGAATATTAATCTAGAGCTTTGGCTTTTATCCCTTGTGCGACTCGATTCAATTCGTCTCTCAAGAAGTTGGTCTTAAGGAGCTATCGAAAGAAACCCTTAATCGATCCAAGAACAGGTCTCGAAGAACCCTAAATTCTTAGATCGACCGTTCACCCAATTCGTACGCTGCGCCAGGTTGGTATCAGAGCCTTGCAACGCTCCGAAACTTTCTCAACCGCTACGATGGTTCGAAAAACTCGTTCTCAACAATACGGTGATGACGACACCCCAGCTACTCAACAATCCGTCAATGATTTACAGCAACAGATCGCAAACCTCACCGCCGCCGTGGCTGCGCTAACGGCGCGTCAAGCTGCACCTGCAAATCCCCGTCGACGCAACGACCAAGTCTCCATCCGTGGTGACTCCGATGAAGAAGATGCGAATCCTTTTGCTTCTCTTCAACAACAGCAATACAACAAAAATAATGACTCGGATTCAGACAATGAATTCGATGATTCTGCCTGGAAATCCAAGTTCAAAATCGAGTTCCCAGAATTTCATGGCTCCACAAACGCTGACGATTTACTAGATTGGTTTGTCACCGTGGAAGAAATTCTCGAGTTCAAACGAATTCCGCTGGATCGATGTGTACCTCTTATCGCAATCCGTTTTCGTGAACGGGCAGCAGCTTGGTGGTCACAGGTCAAGACAACACGGTCTCGAGTAGGAAAATCAAAAATTACTTCATGGGATAAACTCAAACGCGAGATGAAGAAAAATTTTTTGCCATACAACTATGATCAATTGATGTTCCAGAGATTTCAAAATTTACGGCAAGGAACTCGTACCGTGGATGAATATGCAACAGAATTTTTCAAGATGATTAACCGTGTTGAGGTTCGTGACACTGAAGAACAGCTAACTATGCGGTTCATAGGAGGATTACGACAGCAGATCCAATTCACTCTTAACCTATTCCGTCCACAATCAATCTCCGAGGCTCATCAACAGGCCATGACAGTTGAAGCTCAAGCACGGAACGGTTTTCCATCTTGGGGTACCACTCGACAGAATAAACAGTCTACAACTTCACCACAACCTCTTCCCAGCGACACAACTCCTGCAAAATCAGACACAGCAATCGTACCAGTCAACACCAATCAGCAAACACGTCAAGCAAGCTTCAAGTGTTATTCATGTGGCGAGACCGGTCATAGAAGCTCAGCTTGTCCGACACGGAATCGTCGAGGGTTACTAATTGAGGAAGCACCGCAAGACGACGAACCTATATACGATGAAGAGCAAGACAACGAAGAAGAAGAATTATACCCCGACACAGGCCACCTTCTAGTTGTTCGTCGATCATGCCTTGCGCCAAAAGCTGACACTCAGAACCCGCAGCGGAAAAAACTATTCCAATCTCGTTGTACCATCAACGGCCGAGTCTGTTCTTTTGTTATCGATTCTGGAAGCTGCGAGAATGTGATTGCTGCAGATGCTGTCGACAAGCTTCAAATTAAAGACGAGCCTCACCCGTCACCTTATAAACTTGCTTGGCTCCACCAAGACCACGATCTTTATGTCACCAGGCGAGCTCTTGTTTCTTTCTCAGTCGGCCCTTCTTACAAAGATAAGGTATATTGCGATATCGTCCCGATGGATGCGTGCCACCTGCTCCTTGGCCGCCCGTGGGAATTCGATCGTCGTATCATACATGATGGGTTCCATAACACATATAGTTTCAGCATAGCAGACCGCAAGTACGTTCTGAAACCATCTCCGCCTGAAGCACAAACGACATTATCAAATCCTGTTATGCTCTTGCAACGCTCTCCGTTCGAATCAACGATGCGTGACGAAGGCTTTGTCTTCGTATTGATTACTAAACCTTCGTCTACTGAGCGGTTCCACAACATTCCGAAGGCGTTTGCAGACATCATTCGGCAGTTTGAGGATGTATTTCCTGACGATCTTCCGGAAGGATTGCCACCTCTCCGCGATATTCAACACCGTATCGACCTTGTGCCTGATGCCGCCTTACCAAACCGGTCACACTATAGAATGAGCCCCAGTGAACATGAGGAACTTCGACGACAAGTTGAAGATCTCGTTTCAAAGGGATTCTTACGAGAAAGCTTGAGTCCATGCGCCGTTCCAGCTTTACTTATTCCAAAAAAAGATGGCTCGTGGCGAATGTGTGTAGATAGTCGTGCGATCAACAAAATAACAGTGCGGTATCGCTTTCCTATTCCGCGCCTTGATGACTTGTTGGATCAAATCGGTACAGCAACAATTTTTTCGAAGCTTGACCTCAAAAGCGGTTACCATCAGATCCGTATCCATCCAGGAGATGAGTGGAAAACAGCATTTAAGACTCGGGAAGGTCTCTACGAATGGCTTGTTATGCCTTTCGGGTTATCTAATGCTCCCAGCACTTTCATGCGTGTGATGAACCAGGCACTTCGTCCTTTCATCGGCAGGTTCGTTGTTGTCTATTTCGATGACATACTGATCTTTAGCTCCTCTTTGGAAGAACATCTTCGCCACCTCTCGGACGTTCTGACTGTTCTCAGGCGTGATAAGTTTTATGCCACTCTTAAAAAGTGCGAGTTTGGCTCCCCTCAAGTCCACTTCCTCGGATATATAGTTTCCTCGCAGGGGTTAGCAGTTGATCCTAGTAAAATCTCAGCGATACAATCATGGCCTACTCCGACTACTATTACAGAGACTCGCAGTTTTCATGGGTTGGCATCCTTCTACAGACGGTTTGTGCCTCAATTTAGTAGTCTCATGGCTCCTATAACAGACTGCATTCGCGATGGTCAGTTTTCGTGGACACCAGAGGCCGCAAAAGCATTCTCTCTCATTAAGAATAAGCTTTGTTCGGCGCCTATACTCGCCTTACCGGACTTCTCCCTCGTGTTTGAACTTCATTGTGACGCATCTAAGAATGGAGTTGGTGCTGTTTTAAGCCAAAAGGGTCGCCCTATTGCGTTTTACAGTGAGAAGCTCGCTGGTGCTCGCTCTCGTTATAGCACATATGATGTGGAATTCTACGCCATCGTTCAAGCCATTAAACATTGGCGCCATTATTTGTTCCACAAAGAGTTCGTACTTTATACCGACCACGACGCTCTGAAGCATTTACACACTCAAGGAAAGGTTTCTTCACGGCACGCCTCGTGGATCGCCTACCTCCAGCAATTCACTTTTGTGATTAAGCATACTTCTGGATCCTCGAACAGTGTAGCCGATGCCCTTAGCAGACGGTGCTCAATGCTAGCAGTTCTTCACACTTCCGTACCTGGATTCAGTACTTTTAGTGATCTTTATCCTGGTGATCCTTTCTTCGGCCCTATCTTTCAGTCTCTCAATAACGGAATACCGTCGGCTACCTATACTCTGCACGAAGGTTTTCTTTTCCGTGGGTCCCAACTCTGTATTCCAGATTGTAGCCTCCGTTTACAGCTTTTGACTGAGTTACATCAGGAAGGCCATGTGGGACGTGATCGTACTCTGCATCTAGTTGCTTCCTCATACTTCTGGCCGACTTTAAGGCGCGATGTTGAAAGGTTCGTCGAGCGCTGCGTCAAGTGCCAGACTTCTAAAGGCCATTCGTCTAATGCTGGCCTCTACATGCCGCTACCCATTCCTACTCAGCCGTGGACTGATATCAGCATGGACTTCGTTGTTGGACTTCCTCGCACACAACGTGGCTTTGATTCCATCTTCGTTGTTGTTGATCGTTTTTCTAAAATGGTACACTTTATTCCATGCAAGAAAACTACTGATGCGATTCAAGTAGCGACATTGTTTTTCAGAGAAATCTACCGCCTACACGGCCTACCAGCTTCTATAGTGTCTGATCGCGACTCTCGCTTTCTTGGCCACTTTTGGCGCTCGTTGTGGAAGCTTTTGGGAACATCCTTGGATATGAGCTCTGCTTATCATCCTCAATCAGATGGTCAAACGGAAGTCACTAATCGCTCTTTGGGGAATCTCTTACGCTGTATGGTTGGAGATGCTATCAAAACATGGGACGCGCGCTTACCACAAGCGGAATTTGCGCATAACCACGCATTAAACCGCAGCTTGGGATTTTGTCCTTTTCAAGTTGTCTATGGCACTATACCACGAGCTCCAGTTGATCTTTCACCTCTTCCAGATCGTACACGGATTCATGGTGATGCAGCCACATTTGTTGACTCGTTCGCGCAGGTTCATGCTAAGGCAATCGCCAACTTAGAGACTTCTACAACAAAATACAAAACCGCTGCTGACAAACACAGGCGACGTTTAATTTTTAACGTGGGGGACTTCGTTTGGGCTTATCTCACTCGAGACAGGATGCCAGCACATGCATACAATAAACTTAAAGCTAAGAAGATTGGTCCACTTGAGGTGTTAGAGCGCATAAATGACAACGCATACCGCCTGCGTTTGCCATCTCATATTACCACTTCTGATGTGTTTAATGTGAAGTATTTGTCCCGATATGTTTCCGATGATGATGCTTCAGATTCGAGGTCGAATCCTTTTCACCCGGGGGGACCTGATGCAGCAGCACTCTCTTCCTTAGCGCCAAAGGACGTTACCGACTAAAGTTCAAATATTTAACGTGTTTTATGTTTTATTACTTTTAGATAATGATTGTTTGATTTCCTTATTTCTTTACTCTTAAGTTTCCTTTTCTCATTAGGGTTTTGTCCATGAGATTAGCTATATAAACGAGTCTAGACGTCTTGTTCTAGACACACTTTTGAATATTAATCTAGAGCTTTGGCTTTTATCCCTTGTGCGACTCGATTCAATTCGTCTCTCAAGAAGTTGGTCTTAAGGAGCTATCGAAAGAAACCCTTAATCGATCCAAGAACAGGTCTCGAAGAACCCTAAATTCTTAGATCGACCGTTCACCCAATTCGTACGCTGCGCCAGGTACCTAAGAAGGTTCTTCAGTTTGCTGGGATTGATGATGTCTTTACTTCCTCTAGAGGATCTACTAAAAACTCTTGGAAACTTCGTTAAAGTCTGTTCCTGTCCTTACTTGTAGCACAAGTTACAACATTGATGTGTTAGTTAATTTAATGGCCTAGTTGCTTCATGTGATAATGATAGGATAACTACTTCACATTGTATGTCTGTGATTCTTGATGAATAATTCATATTTGTAGAATGTTAGTATAGGTCTTCTTGATTATGTTTGATTCGACTGCTTAGTTATATTTGATTGTTTGATAATGGATTTGTTTCTGTGTCGTTACCATGAATATGGATATAGTGCACACATATTAAGTTGTTTTATGTGTGAATGTTATGATAGATTTTTTTTATCTTTATGATTCTTGATACCTTAGTTAGTTTTATATGTCAATTGTAATCTGTAGAAGACTTAAGCACATACCTTTTTGATTATGTTCAAATCAACTGCTTAGTTATCTTTGATTGATTGATATTGGGTTTGAAGTTGTGTTGTTTCTACGGCTAATATGTATTTAGTGCAGGCTTGCTTGGTTGTTTTATATTTGAACATGTACATTCTGTAGAAGATTTAAGCACATAAGTTGTTGATTATATTCAATTCGTTGATGGATTATCGATTGATTTTGTTTTTGATGTTTGTTGTTGTGACTACACAGGCTACATTTGATTGTCTTCAGAAGACATATGGGTTCCTTACACCAGAGTTCTGGAAAGAGACTACGTTCCAGAAATCGCCATACCAAGAGTACACGGATCTCTTGGCTACTAAGGTTGATTCTGCGGCCAAGTCTATCACCGAGGTTGAAGACCAAGCTTAAGATTGTACCGCCTTCGTGAGGTTGAGTATTATCAGTTAAGAAATGGTTTTATTATAGCTTTGGTTGATGCAAATGTTTTTCCTTTGTTCACTACTTTGGCCTGTTGATTTTTGATATTGGAGATTTTGTTCAAGGATATAGTTTATCTGAATACTTTGGCTGCAAGTTAATTCCATTCAATTCATTTAAGTCGAGTCTTGTTCAGTTTGATGTAAGGCCACAAACTCTAATATTATATGCAAATTTTTGTCTACAATAACTGTTAAGGATTTTCTTAGACCGTAAAGATTAGACACCCTCTTTTTAACATTTCACATCTTCCCTCTTCCACTTAAATATTCAACTTTCATTTCATTTTTAATTATAATAAAATTCAACACTTTATTCCATTATTTTTAATTCTTTTTTTTCTTTTACAATATAATTTCTATATTTTAATACATTTTAGATTTTAATTAACTTAAATAATTAAAATATCATAATATTTACTATTTTCTATTTTTAATTTATAAATGTTGGGTTTAGGTAGTTACCAGAAAATTAGAAGAATTTTGGATGTTAAAAAGATTTTAATTAACTTAAATAATTAAAATATCATAATATTTACTATTTTCTATTTTTAATTTATAAATGTTGGGATTTAGGTAGTTACCAGAAAATTAGAAGAATTTTGGATGTTAAAAAGATTATTATTGAAATCCATTTAACTAAAATAAATAACATTTTTTCTATATCCAAATAAAATGAAACTAGTCTCTATTTATAAATCATAAAAATCATGAATTTTGTTATAATTTTTTTTTTAAAATGATTTATTATAAAATAAATGAGTTCAAATTATTGAATAGAATAAAAAAATAAAAAATCTTGACAACCACTAAAAAATAAACACGTGTATCTCGATTTGGCCCAATCGTTTCACCAATTATAAAGTGCCACATAGCAAATCAGGCCATAAAAAAAATTCAATCAGTTGAAAGTTTTCAACTTTCAACTTGTATTAATCCATGTGTATTCTTCATAAATTCAACACCTTTATTGTATTGTGCTCAACTGTTGTATAAGTAATCCAACACCTTCGATGAACATGGTAGTGTTATTGAGCATAATTTGATAGAATGATGTGACTGAGAATAAAACTTGACTTATACATGCACATAACTTTTCATATTGATCTATACAACACTATGATATGTCCTTCATCATGTTCTTATATATGCAACTAAATGCAGAGAATGCAATACATGAAGGCATAAAACTTTTCTGCATTCAACATGTTAAAAGAAGATTTGTCTCAAAGCTGGTCATCAACGAAAACAAGGAAGCAAATCCAAGTCAAACATAAGTAGAAAATCTATAAGTTAACCATAAGTGGAGAATTTTTTTAAAAAAAAACTATAAGTAGAGAATCTGTTCAACATGTTGACCTATACAACTAAAGGCAGAGAATGCAATACTCTGGCGCAATCGTACTGGTTACATAAGACTGGATCAGCCTATTTTCCTTGCTATTCCTCCATTCACTGATCTTGGCTTTCTATTGAAGGTAGAAACACTCCATAATCTGGCAATGTGAGCAGTTCTTGACCAATAATCTGCCATAACCTATAATCTGTAGCAACACTTAGGCATGAAAGATGTTTATCTGGAAAGAAATTCATTTCAGCTTGGAACATGAGTCTAGTCTTGGTAAACACATAACATTGCTTCTTTTGCCAATCAATACTCTTCCATAACCCATACTGTCTTGTACTCTTTAGGTTTCTTCATGCTGACAAAACTTAAGTTAAAGAAACTACTTATGTTTTGATACAACATGTTGAAAAATGAGTAAGAATCGATGTCGTAATACTGAAACAACCACAACTTTTGAAGTCATGCTTGCACCAAATTTTAGCAAAAAAAAAAAAAAAAACTTTTGAAGTCATGCTCTATTAAGTTCAGTTACCTAAGAAAGAATCCGAAAAGCGTTTAATTTGTGCTTTAGTGCTTCTTTAAATATGTTAATGAGTGCTTTATATATAATATATAAAGGAGTCTTGAAGTTAAAAATATATATAATGAGTAAAAGTCGCATAATAACTAGAAAAAATGAAGAGTGAATACATATAGACAAGAAAATAAAAATAGAAAAATAAAAGAGTACTCATATAGAGAAAGACAATGAGACACAATGATATAAATAGGTTTAATTTAGATGATTAACATCAATAGATCTTGCTCAAGTATTTGTCGAGTAACTTGTCAACAATAACTTGATAAGCTCTTTCAGTCGGATGGTAGCTATCCCAGAATACATAGGCAGACGAATTCGAACACGTGAACGGGTTCAGTGAGTTACACAAATAAGATATTGCAATAGTGCCTTTACCGCAACATCCTCTGTCAGCTACCTCAAAACCTGAAAGAAAATGAGACTTATAATTTAGTTAATGATATATAAATACAAAAGAAAAAAAATAATATGTATGTGTTTTTTTTTTTTTTTTTTTTTTTGTAACATAATATGTATGTGTTTATAAGATGAACTTACCGTATTGTCCAGGGTTTTGGATAATGTCAAAAAGGGTATCATAAACATTAATGTAGAAGATAACACCATCTAATTCTTTATCCAAAGAATCCAATGCTGGAGAAAGTCTAGAGTTGAATTGTTTTGCCATTTTGTTTAAAGGCTTATTACATCTTCTTGTAAATAAGCCTCCGAACATTGTTCTTTGAAGTGGTACGCATCCAACAGGAACTGCGCTAAATACTCCAATTTTTCGAGCTCCAAGCTTATGTAATTCCTATATATTACGTATAAGATAAACAATTCTGTAATCAGTTGATTTATGTCTATTGATATAAATCAATTTAAGACACTTACTCTTACGAATTTAGCTGCCGAGTCAGCCAAGAAATTAGCATAAGAAGTACGATCATATTTATAAGATTGAGCTAGAAACGTGTGAGCAAGATCATTGCTACTAGAAACCACAAGATAAAAACTATGGTCCAAGATGTATTGGGCTTTTTCTTCTCCAAAATGTTGCTTGATGGTTGCTATGTATTGTTTGAAATATGTTAGCTGATCCCACACTGATATTACAGACTACAAAAGAACAAAACAATAGAAAATGTATTAGTTTTCTAAAATGAAGCTATCCTTGACGATGAAAATATATTATAAAGTAAGTACCATCATCTTAGCCGTTAATGGATCGTAACCAGTTCCTCCAGATGCAAATGTTACACCTTGAAGAAGATCTTCAGGCTTCAAATTTGGGCTCATATATGCTGGCAATGTCTTAGTCAATCCCAACTTCTCCGCTGAAAGAAAGTTGGTTAACAAATGTATGGTGTTAAAACATAGCTATAAGATTATTATTTAGCAAATGTAAAAAAAAAAAAATAATTTGAATCGTTACCAATGAGATCAGAGGGAACTTTTCCATCAGAAAATCTTCCGGTGGCGTAGCCGCCAGGAAAGTCCTTGCCGTAGGGAGGAAAATTGCACTTTAAAATTGTGTGAAGTCCATTGTTATTACCGGTATCCATTATGGAATCTCCAAAAACTATTAGAGCTGGGATTGTTCCATTGTTTCCTTGCTTTGCTGCTTTAGTTTTAACGGCTATTATTACCAAAGCGAGCCATAACATTTGAAGTTTCATTGTTTTGTCTGAGTTATTTGCTGTTCTGCTCGAGATTTGCTTGTGAGTTTTACAATGCTGAAGACATGCATGCATTTATAGATTGGTTCAGATTGTTGGACTTCTAAAAATATATCCTATGAACAATAGTTTGTTACACCAGATGTCTTGTCTCTCTAATTAGTTATTAAAACTTACTTTGATGATGGTTCGTCTCAACGACAACAGAATCAATTCCTTTCACAACTTGAATCTACTATGTTTAGTTTCTACACATATTTCATAAATGTTTTTCCAGTTTAATACTTTCGAAAGAATTTTTAAAATTATTAGTTAATACTTAATAGTAACAAATTCCAGGTATCAAAAAAAATTTATCGTCAGTAGTTATACTTTTAATTGCTATCAGTTCAGATCATAAAGCTTGTTTAGTTAAAAACTATATATTTATAATTTAACATTAACTATTTTAATATATTTTTAACATTAATATATTGATCTTTCGAGGGAGTATATTTTTCTATGAATTTGTATAACTGCTCTATTTCTCTGTATTCGCTTTTGAAACTAAAACATCATTGCCAATGTTGTTTGGTAAGCATAAACACAACAAACCCCATAAAGCAAAAGAGGTTTAACGAAATAAGTGTGACATTTTACAAATGATGTGATAATATTACAGATGTTTTGGGGGTTAAATAAAATAGCTAAATAATATACAAGGAAACCAAAGCCACCAACACCATGTACGTTAAAAAGGAGAAAGATGAGAGACCTAAAACCATTAAAAGAGTTTAAAAGAATTTCGCTAGCCTTGTGAGATCCTAATTGCATTTATATTCTGCAACTGTCATCTATATGAACCATTGGGCAATGGCTTCCCCATGATACCTCCATTCATTCTCTCATGGGCTTGACTAGGGACCTCAAGCTTCAAATCTTCTAATCGAGGTATTATCACACCAACTCCATCACCAGCTACAGGCCATGGCATAGCATTGAACACAGTAACGCTCATACCCGCAGGATCAAACCCGTTCATGTAAGGGAGATAACCAGGAATGTTGGTGGGAGGAGGAGGAGGAGGATGGCAGTAAAATCCGGTGGTGGGTGGCATAATCTGGTTATTCCATGGAAGGTTAGGCCCTTGAGCTGTGACCGGGTAACCATAAGGATAGTGAAAGCCTTGATGATAACCAAAGACAGGAGGAGGAGGATACTGAAGAAACATCCCGTATCCGTTACTCTCAGGCACATACGGTGTTGCTTTAAAGCTGTTGTGGGTGGGAAGACGGTTATGATTACCACCGTTACTGCTCTGGATTCCTTCTTTAGGTATCGCGCGTTTCACCTCCACACGCTTGTTACTCAACTCATGGAAGTGGCTCTGCATAACGATCTCAACAGAGTTCTCTGAATCATATGTGACAAACCCGAAACCCCTTGGCCTGTTTGTCACGCTGTCATGCATCACAACCACATCGGTCGTCTTGCCGAATTTCTCAAAGTAAGTCTTGAACTCCTCTTCTGTTGTCTCGGACGATAAGCCCCCAACAAACAGTTTCTTGGTCCTATGGTTGTTGTTATTACCATTACTTGAGATGTCATGAACACCACCGTTGTTCTGTTGAGCACCACCGCTGTTCTGTTGAACTTCCTTCATGTATGGTTGCATGTTCTGTTGCTGATATCTCATATGTTCATGTTTCGGTATCGCCTTTTTAACATCAACCTGATACAAAGATAGATTATACTAATCAATCTACAACGCAGAATCAATTAAAAGTTCAACTTTCCGACCAAACCTAAAAACAAAACACTATTGAGACCAAAGCTAATCACACTGACATAAGTGTCATAAGACCAGGACACATAAGTTAAGACAATAAAGACGATAACAAGTTCAACTTTCCAACCAAACCCAAAAAATAAAACCCAATTGAAACCAAAGCTGATCCCTTTAAAAGTGACACAAGACAGGACGTATAAGTAGAGAACAAAGTGTGGAACTTACGGCACGACCGAGGATGAAATGAGACTCAGTGAGAGCTTTATCGACATCAAAAGCATTAGCAAAGCGAACAAAGCCAAACCCTCTGGGTTGACCAGTGGTTCTCTCCTTAGCAACAAGAGCTCCCAGCACAGCTCCATATCTACTGAAATGCTGCTTCAGAGACTCTTCACTGGTCTCCCTCGGTATGCCTCCAACGAATAGCTTGTACCGGTCACAATCCATATCCACCAAAACCCTAATTCGTAATTCCAAGCCAAAAGATCAGAGCTTTGGGATCTAAATCAAAAACCCCTAAAATTTGAACAGTGATGTGTACGGAAACCCTAATTCGTAAAATTCTTGAAACAGGGAAGCTAAATTAAGCTTGAATCACGGAGAAAAAACGAGAGATTGAGAAGATATAGGGAAGCCCTAATTTTCCGGGAAAAACTGTAGAAAAAAACCCTAGAAAATAAAAACATCAAAGTTTCATGGCGAAGAGGAAAGTTTACCAGATAGGACAGAGAGAGAGAACAGTAGGTTGATTTGACACGGCTCGAGAAGTCGAAGAGAGTTAAAAGTTAAAAACTCTTCAGCTTTGGTTAAACTTTTTTTTTATATACAAAAAATATACTTTGGATAATTATTCGATATTCTAGAATGGAACTAATGGGCTCAGGCCTTTGCTTAATAGGTTTTAGGCCCAATTGATGTTACGGGTAGGTAAAGCGTTCAAGTTTGAGGCTGACTTCAGTTACATCATTGTCGTTTTAGTATGTATACACACAAATTAAATATATATTTGATTTTGTATATTTTAAAAATAAAAACATCATTACTTATACATCTAACATATCTCAACTAATAAAAATAGAAAAGCGCATATAAAGTGAAAAACATTTTACACTAAAATTATAAAACCACTTTTTTTGAAACGAGACTTTTACTCTACAACGCGAAATTAAATTGAAACGGAGAGAATAGTAGTTATCTTTACTTTTAACATCAAACAGTTAATTTATTACTTAATCTTGAAATGATCTGAAAAAATAAACCAGAATAAAAACAAATAGTATAATACATATTTTTATACATGTTTTCCCTATCTAAAATAATAAATTTATTGTTTTGTTTTTAAAACGAGGATGACACATAATAGACAAATCTACAAATATTTTATTCAGTTTTGATAACTCATTTAACTCCGTTGAAAAGTTTGACCACACTTATAGTTTTGTATTATTGAGACCAGGTATTTGCAATCAATGTCAAAGTGTTAACACATCTACATTTATAACATGCATTTCATAGCCCAAAATAGAGATTCAATCTCCGTATGTATCACGATGACACTCTCCTTCTCTGACTTTTAGCTCTCAAAAGCTGAATTTTATATGTTGAGTATGTCTGAATCCATCCACAACCACTAAAGAGTGGAGTTATGAGTTCATGATCCATCAACCATACAAATCTCATGTGAGCTACCTCGGATAAATGATGGATTCAATCATTTTTCTGGTTCCTCCACCTTTTTGTTATTAGCCTCAAACCATATTTGACATTCAGCTTCTGCATGTCTTACCGTTTCCAAAGAGTCCTTGTTTATTTCTCTAAAAAGTTTACAATTTTGTGATTTCCAAATATACCAGATTATCTATTGATAAAGGTGTCTATAAATTTATGAATCTTATTATTCTTATGCCAAAATAGATAATCAATATTTGTATATACACTTGAAAGAAGAAACTTCAATGGGGAAGAAGGTGTTACTACTAAAGTTCAGGTTTGAGGAGCTGATGACCGCTCAAAATAGCATGGTTTATGACTCCATCGTCTCTTACACATCTAAGACAATGATTATCACATCTCATACAATGGTATAGAATTCTATATTAATACCAGGTGTTCATATATGACTTGCCACATAATATGACATATCTTCTCAGAAGCACTAACCTTCAATGCAAAGACTTGAATTTTTGTTAATCTAGGCTTTGAATACATCACATCATTTTTGTTGTTAAGTACCTTTCTAGAAACTCAATATCCCGATTCAGCAGTGTACAAATCATTCTTTGTATAATTCCAACAAAAATTATTTCAATGCAAAGTCTAACTTATGACCAAAGATTGTTTCAACGGGATATCCTTTTTGGCAACAAAGTTGCTTAATAACTATGTATCCATATTTTTCCTTCTCCACCAATAAATCACTTCCTGTAATCATGAGATAAACCACATGTGCAATAGTTATGGTAGGTCTCCTATAGATTGTTAGGATGCATGGATTTTCCTAAACTCGAATTTCATGTTGATTGGTTTTATAAAATAAACTAGATTTTTACCCGCGCTTTGAAAGCGCGGGATTTTTTCAATTTGAAAATCTAATTTTAAATTTTTATAAATAACCTATTATTGTATATAATAAAAGTTTATACTTTATATTTTCTTATATCTAAGGGTTCACTATTATTTGGCTTTTTAATTGTATAATATATTATTTTAATTATATTTGAGCGTGCGAATTAATTTTAAATTATTGTATTCAGTTTTGATTAGTTAATTAAATTGACTGGCCTGTGTTTGTTTACCATTTTTCAATTGATGGTAACAATAGTTTTTTTGTTTTGTGAATATTTTATATATAAATATGCGTATATTACCATCTACCTAGAATTATCATTTAATTTAAATACAATATTGTTTATTATTATTTTGCCGATGCTTATAACAATTTTTAAAAAAAATTTCTTTCTTTTTGTGAACAAATGTTTTGTAACAGTATATCGTTACCATATAAAAAATTTTAACCTGAAAATTAAGAGTTTTAAAATTAGACTCATCTCATTTAGGACTCATGAAAACATAATTATCAGTGATGGATGACTAATAAATAACATGGATTTTTTGGTCGATTTATATTGGTTTTTATTTGATGATTATGTTGTATACGATTTGTATACTCGTTGAAATATAATAAAGTTTTAAAATGAAAATTAATGATTTGAATGATGTTATTAATTAATTGTACGAAAGAACCGTAAATGATTAGGCTGTAGATCCCATAAATATTTTTTCATGTAATTATATATTTAATACGTTATATTAAGCAACTATTGCACCAAAAAAAGTATTAAGCAAGATTTAATTATGAGAGTGTTTAACTTTTTTTTTTTACGTTTGGATTATTCCTTAGATACATGAGAGAATATAGTATATATGGTAAAGATTTAAGTTTATAAATGGGTATTAACGTGTGTTTAATTTTTGGTCAAAATTAATTTTAAAAAAAATCTAAATAAAGTAATGGCATAGCATTGTAAATAACTATAAAAATCAAGGGCAGAATCCTAGTAGGGATTCTGCTTTAATAGTATAGATATATAGAGAAATCAAATGAAATTTGATTTGAGTTTTTATGTTAATATATTTATTTTTACAAAACATGTTTACTATGTATTATGAACAAATTTTTTTCAAAAATAAGAATTTACTAGAATTTGATCCAGTCAACCATACAGATTATTTTTATTTTTAATATATTTATTTTATAATTGATCAGGTTTTTCTCAAAAATAAGAATTTACTAGAGTTTAATGTATTTCAGTTTTAGAAGGTGAACCAACTACTTTGGTATTGTCCAAACTTCCTGCCTTTCAGAGAGCCCTCCTTTACCATATATACCTTTTCTGGCCGTTTCCTCCTTGGCAGCTCCTCCCCACCACTAGTGATGGCTTCACATCTCTAATGTAGATATCATCTGCTATATATTGGATTTTTATTATACACTTTACAAATATGTTTTTCAAAACTTAAAAAAAAATTCAATAATAGTAGATTTTAAATAGTTTATCAAATAACAAATTCAATAACAGTTGATATTGAAATCATTTTTAAGATTCATATTTGAATAACATTAGATTTTGTCAATTTAATCTAAATCACTCAAACTCCCAATTGGAAATAGGTAGTTAAAATAATCAAAAAAAAATAGTAAGTAAAAATTCCATCTTAATGGTAATATCAAATCTGTTAAGATTTACATAACAAGTAGTTTCAATTTATTGTCTTATACTCAAAACTGAGTCATAACCAAACAGAGCTAGATTCTGTTTTAATTCAGATGTGTTATTTCCCAAAGATCCCAACTGAATCTGTACCTGAAACCACTATAATATCTAGTCTTATCTACATATTTAATTTTTATGTCATACATTTGAAATAAAAATGACAGAAGCGATGGGGTTGTACCTACAGACGCAAATTACGGACCATAGACTGGCAAAAGGGCCAGTAGCCACTAACCAATTTGCCATGTGAACATGAAATATCACTTCCTAAGGGACCATTTGGTCCATTTTCATTATTACCATTTTGTAAATTCATCATCTACAAACATATACATAAATACATTTATAGTCTCACATGCATTCACTTACATCATCCAAAGAAATAAATATCTTTCAAATGCATATATTCATTATACGAATCCAAGGAAATAAATATTAACAGACTTTTAATATATTAGTCGCCAATGATAACAAATGGAATATTGTAATCTCTGTTGAATGGATGGATAAAAACTTTTAAGAAATGTTCACAGTTGAGTTACGGTAATAATAAGAAGAATAAGATATGAACAAAAAAATTAAATTATATATCGTCTAATAAAGCAATAACATATCTATCTGGTGTATCATTTTAATGTTTTCCAGTAGGAAGAACATATTTTTTATATTTAAAAGTTGTTTTTTAAACAACAAACTACTTCATTAAGAAAAGCCGATTATGGCCTGAAAGAGTGTGAGGTACAAGCAGCAGACTTAGGCCCGACTGGTTCAAATGCAGCGGTCGCGGTTGCGGCCGCGGGAGTTTGCGGATGCGGGTGATTGCGGTTTCAAGCGTTATATTGCGTTTTGTATGACTGGCATAACGTTTGAAAATTGTTGCGTTTGCGGGATGTTTATGACTGGTTGATTATGAAATATTACAGCGGTTTAATAATAAATTACCAATATAAACATATTATAACATTATAAAAATATAAAAAAACATATTATTGTGATAAAATATAATAATTATTAATATAATATGATTAATAATAATATTATGTTTATTTATTTAATTTTTTAATTAGTTGAAAACTATAATTTTAATATATATTTTTGAAGATTTATATTAAAAACTTTTAAAGAATATTTTGTTTCGTTTTATATATGTGTATATCTTTATAAATGTATATATATTAAGTTTTAAAAAATTCTAATCATGAATAGATAGTTTAAAGTTTTTATAAAACAAATTATGACATTGATTGTGAATTTAAATTAATATATAAATTGTGTATATATTTTTATTTATAATATTTCCATTTTTGATTTTTAATTTTTAATTTTAAAATATTTAGAAAAAATAATTTTATATTTTTGTATCCAACCGCAACCGCCCGCAACCGCAAACGCTAGCTGGAACCAGCTTTTGATTTTAAGAGGTTCGGAGCGGTTTGAAGCGATTTGTAGCGGTTTGTATGATTGTTTTGAAACGCTGTCAACCACTATCAACCGCAAAAGCTGCGTTTGCGGGTGGTAGCGGGGAAACCAGTCAAGCCCTTAGCAATAAGATCTGCAGTCTAGTTTAAACGACGAGCGATAAAGCACAATGCAGAAACGAAAAACAAGATGATAGAGTCTCAATATCCAGATTGAATCCGTAGATCTCCGTCGGATGTATCTTCGAGTTGAGTGCGTTGATTAGCACTTGGTTATCTGACTTCAAGCAGATTTTGGTGAACTGGAGTGTCTTCGCATGGAGTAAAGCTTCCATGACTGCTATAGCCTCTGCCATTAGAGGTGATGCCATGAACTGTTCTTTTCACCAATCCGTTTATCTTTGTTTCGTCATCAAAATTAACGATTTCAATAAAAAAATTAAGATTTCGAAATTAAATTTGTCTATTTTGGAATTTTTTTTAGAAAACATTTACGTGTCCAAAATCTGTAGTTGAAGTGGAAATCCTCTTGATCTAGTGGTTTGACTAAAGGTTTATTAATGTTTTTACACCAAGAATTATGGGATTCAAACTCCAAAAAATGCAAATTATAGAGAGAAAAAAATTACAAAGGTTCTACTGTCTATCTTATTGAAATCAGTATTGATTAACAAAATAATTTCCATATCTTGTCATATGATGCTCATACATTTTCCATGTCAAAACTGAATTGAGAAAGATATTGTGGTAAAAAAAAAAAAGATATTGTGGTCACCATAAATTAAGGTGGTCAAGTTTTAACACACCGGCTCTAGCGTGTAATCTCTTTCAATAAATCCGTATTTGCTGTCGTTCTATTCTAAAATTTTATCTGTTTAAAGTTCTACCGTTTGTATTTAAATTATTGAACAAGTTCGAACAGTCGAGAAACAGATTTTTTTTGGCAAACAGCTTCCAACTAGTACACAGTAAGGTGTACAATAATGAGAAGGGTCCATGACCAGCTGTGTAGGAATGTACAAGTAATGAGAGTACGAAACTTAAAGTAGTAAATAATAGAAATGGTAGCTATGTTTACATGTTCAATCAATGTACTGTTGCTTCTTCTGTGCTTAATCGCCTTATCATCAATATTCATCTGATTTTAAGAGTCAGGACTCGTACTTTTGTTGGAGTTTTACTAATTAGAAGCATCTATTTGTACTAATTAGGACAATCTACACCGTAGATTAACATGGCAAATTATTGACATAAAACCACTCTTAGCGTTCCAAGTTGGTTAGTTGCAATGCAAACTATTGAAGATGAGTCTGTAACATAATATTTCTCGTTACCCAGAAATGTGTACAATGGTTTTGTATTTATACATAAGTGGTTTAACCAAAAGGAAACTAAACCACACTAAACCGATCGTAAGCTACTTATTCAAAGCTTAGGAACTATACAATCATATACTAATAATATGCTAGTAGACACTTATTTATCTCTTTTCAAACTTTTTTTTTTGAGAAAAGGCATTCTCTTTTCAAACTTATTTATCTTACTATGAAGTAATCCAAAATATTAATCCTAGTTTTCTCTTCTTTGTTTTTTTGTCATCCAATCGTTTTGCATTCAACGATTTTTGGTTCCATACATTACTTACATTTTTTAATTTCTTTATGGAAATTAACTTGATAGTTGCAAAATCGAGAAAAGTAAAAGAAAACAACAACATAGTATGGCATTATCAAGAAAAAATGAAGGAGAAACCCACATGGTTTTCTTAAAGACATCTATAGCCAACATACTCAAGGAAGAGGTGATCGCTGTGCAAGAGATGAAAGAAAATAATACATATCCAATACCACTTTTTTATCCTCTTCTCTTTATCTGGTTACTGCCACCTGCAAATACACATATAGCCAAGCAAAGAATTCACTTGTACGTGGAAAAAAAGAATCACTTATACATGCATACATTTATACTCATACATGCATGATACAGTATAAATTTTTAAAATGCTTTATTTTAGTATAGGAATGTGAGTAACTGAATATTATCATGTAACGAAGTTGTTTGGATCCACAGTAAAGCTTTCCAAAGGATGTTTACCACATATCTACGAGAACTAATTAAGTAAACTGACTAATGTATGCGATTTTTAGGCATCACATTATGTTTTACAATGTCTATATATGTATAATAGTTATATTAATTAATGGTCACTAAGCAATAAACATACCATAGTTTTGATGATCCGATGCAAATTTCTCAACCGGGAAAGCTTGTTGTAGGAAACCCGATTCATATTTTCCCTGCGGAAGAAACATTTATACTCATACATGCCAAATATTAAAAACCAGTTCACGAAAATGATCATACTAAAAATGTAGATTTTTTTCCTCAGATGCGATGATGTAATTAAACATAACTTTTCTTTTAGCTAACAAAATTTTAAATTATTTGGCATATACCAAAGTCGTAATAATAACCTTAATTCTTCTTCTTGTGGAGTAGCTTTGGGAGAAATAATCCAACTTTTGGTATTGATCTCGATGTTGCTTATGTGCTGATACTTCTTTTCCAGTCGCCTATTCATAAGTTTACGAAAGTTGAGACTATAATGATATAACTGAAGAGGCAAATGAATTTAGTTGAAACGAAATATATAAGAACTCATTCTTTTAATGATAAAGTAACATATAGCAGGAACAATGTGGCCTAAGAATTAAGAATAGATTCGAAGTATACTGACATGACAAGTTTGTAAACTATACCAATGAAGAAGCTGTGTCATCAAGGCAAGAATTGAATCGTTCAATATATCCTTGTTCTTCATGAACTTTCTTCTTGTTCTTGATTTTGCTCTTGCAGCAATATTGTGTGTTTTGTTGGAGGGGATCCTCAGGGACTGCCTCTTCAGAGTAATAAGGAGGCCCGGATGATGCATCCGACATCATTGAAGAATCTTCATCATGTTCTTGTTTTGTTACTCCATTGTCATCATCAAAATGATGCAATGAAACAGAAGAAGAATGGTCTAAGTACATTGTCCAACCTGATTCTCCCGCATCGCTGTATTCTAAACCTGACAAATCCATTCTCTTTTCGTTCGTCCCCAAAAACACTAATTATTTTTGTTATTTGTTTGCTTTCTCTCTAGGCTTCAAGGCCTTTAAGAAGAAGATACCCTCTTCTGATTATAAGGGTATTTTTTGGAAAATATGTATTTATATATTTATATGTATACCATATCTCTCTTCTTTTTTGAAACTTGACCATATCTCTCTTGCTAATTTCTTTTGAAGTTTAAAAAAACATATGATTGTGGAAAATACAAGTTTTGGGTTTCTAGTTATTAGATACAAAGTGTCTCACATCGGTAGTTGGAATAGATCCTTAGTAATATATAAAGTGGATGGGCCAATGCACTTATCAACCAATTGGTTAGGTTGGAAGTTCATCTAGTTTAACATAGTATCAGAGCCCGATCCACGCAGTCTAACCCGATCCACATCGTTCTGGCCCAAAGTTGATCCATCGATCTTTGCCCGTATATTCCGAGATTGACGCTCAAAGAGCCATCATCTTGAAGAGCGTATTAGACACACACATAGTGTCCCACATTGGTAGATGGAAGAGATCCTTAGTAATATATAAAGTGGATGAGCCACTACACTTATCAATCAATTGGTTTTAGGTTGGAAGTCCATCTAGCTAAATACTAGTCACCATCTAATCTAAACTCATGTGATAAGGCAGGCAATTTATGAGCAATACAAAATTTGAAAAGGAAATAGATTTTCAATGATATTCGAAAAGGGTTTAATTTTGTATAAAGTTTGTTTAAAGTGAGATCATTCTTCCTTTTGTTTGTTCTTCCACCTATAGAAAACTAATCCACTATATCAGAGTTTGAAATGATGTGATATTTTTTGACATTATGTATGAGAACAAACAAAATTATTTTATTCTTGTCGTTTTAAGTCTAAACATTAGATCGAATACAAAACTCAAAAAGACAAGGAACGCAATAGAATTTAAGAAATGTTTTGTCCTATAGCGCAGAACTCAATTTGGGCACTCTAGCTTGCAATCAGTTGATAACTGACAGTTGGCTTACTGATTATAAACGTTGGGCCAGGAAACGGTAATAGTTTAGTGGTAGTAATTTCATGGCCAATAGTTTAGTGGTAGTAACAATGGATGTCACGTACTATTCATTTACATCCCATTTTATACTTCTCTTCACTTTACACCTACGCCCTGCACCATCCTTTATAGGTGGCTTTCTCAAAATTTATAAATTGGATGTTAATAGAAAAATTCGTGTTACTTATTTTGAAAATCATGAGTAGGTATTTAATTGTTTATCCCAGAAAAAACTTTTAAGTGTTTTGAATCGTTTCTGGTATTGACACGGTTTGAATCATGCATTTGGATATTTAAGTAATTACTAATGAAAACCAGTTTGAGTATTCAGATAGTATTTTTTTTTCTAGTTATTTTTAGGTTACTTTTGGAATTTGTTAAAAAAATAATTGAATATGAGGTGCAGGTGGCTTTATTTGTGAAACGTGAAATACAAAATTTGTGAAATATAGTTTTGATATATTTTAGAACATTAATTTTGTATTTTATTTATACTGAAGTGCAGCATATTTTTCTTATTTAACCAAACTTCATATCATTTTAAAATGTGAATTGGATAATTATTGGAATTATGGAAATAAATCATCTTAAAATGACCGAATAAAGGTTGTGATAGCACTTGGGCTCAAACATTGGACTTAATTTGGGTTCAATGTCGGAAAGCCTTTTATTGTATGGCATACGTACGGTTTTTATTTCTGTTTTTTTTTTTGGTTTTTGGTTTAGTTCGAACAACAAAATTAGAAACCGACTAATATCTAAAAAATCATATCAATTTTTTTTTGGTTATTTCAGAAAATCCAGGTAATATATCTGGAAATTTTGGTTGTTTGAATAAAAATCACATAATTTGGATTAAAATATCATGTAGTTAAGGTTATTGGATTATATATCAGGTAACTTAGATAATTTTAAATACTTTGGATATCAAAATTCAATATTTGGATAATTAATTTTTTGGTAGTTTAAAATTTTAGCTATCTACTTATATAAACATTCAATTTGTAAATTGTATTTGTATATACTTTGTTGTTTCAAAACTAAATAACTAATATTTTGGTATATAAATATTATTTCAGGTATTCGAATATCCATTCATTTCTCATTTTTTCTTCAGTTTAAAATTTCATAAATAATATATAAAACATTTGGGCACTTATAAAATTTGGTTCAAATTTTTTTTTGGGTTTAATTTTAATTTTATTCTTCGGTTTTAGGTGAAATTCCTCAGACCAAGTATGCATACAAATAAAAATTCTAAAGTTTTACGGTGTACATAAATCAATTTTTTCATAAACCATAGATCATAAATCAACTTGAATTTAATTAAAAACTAGGTAATTTAACAAATACCAAAAGAAACAGTGTATTTATTTTTTTTGTAAACTTTAAAATGTTATGCAGTTACACAAATAACAAAATATTTAAGTTTTTTTTTTCTGAAAATTTTGAAAGATATGTGATAAAATGTATGTTTGTAAATATACGGAAAATATATGTGATAAAATGTATGTTGTAAATTCTATATACGGAAAATATTTGCAAATTCTTAAAGATACATAACACTTTTGTAAACAAAAAAAAGGATAAAATGTATGTTTGTAAATATAAAACTACAAAGCGCATTTATATAACTGAAAATAAGGGGTATTTCTGTAAGTATCAAAATAATAATATCTACAGTTTTTATTTGGTAATATGTAATTAGTTAATTACCAAAATGACATATGAGGTCGTAAACGACAACAAATTTGGATTCTTTTTTTTTGAATTTTTTTTGATTCATTTGGTACATACCTTTTTACAATTAACAAATATTAAATTTCTTTCTGCACTTCAAAGCACATAATTTTGTTGTTTACACGATTTTATTTAACAAAAATTATAATTGCATCCATAACTTATGTATTTTAAAATTATATATTTATTTAATTTGTGTACATTATTTTATTTAAATAGTATTATAAAGTTAAATATGATTTTTAAAACAATAACAACTTTTATATATAGATTTAATTAATTTAAATATTTTAAAATTGGATGAAAACAGTTTATGAGATATGTCATTTTAATTTGATTACATGTGTATAAATTTAAATTTTTCCTTAAATTTGTGAAATAAAGAGAAAGCGTAAATTTAACATGTTAATATATTCATATTTTAGATTTGTGAAGAGTATTTCTAATACAAATTGTAAAAACCAATTATACTTATTCTATTAACAAGCATATACGATTACAAAATATCATAATTTAAAACGATAATATTTTTATTCTAAGAAAGTTATCAGAATTATAATTTATAATATATTTAATTATTTAATATTAAATTTTATAATATTTTTTATAAATTAAAGTATATTGTATAATGTAGGATTTTTCTGTTTGTGTATATATACTTTAATTTACTTTAATAATTTACATCTTATTTAATAGATTAAGTTATTTAACTACATTTATTACTTAATTTAGTTTAGTAATGTTGTAATTTATATATATATATATATATGATATTTTAAATTTTAAATTGTGTATATAAGTCGAAATCAAATGAATATTAATGTATAATAATTATTTAATAAAATTGCGAAATTATTTAGATTATTTATAAAGTTTTAACCTTTTGAAAACTGTATATTTTTCAGATATAGTAAGATTTTATTAGATTAAAATGTTTTAAATTTTGTATGATTATTTTTAGTTATTTTATTTGTAAAATATTAATTGAATTAGTTGAATAATTAAATTGTAGGCGATATCACACGATAAACTAAAATTATGTCTAACTTGTGTTTATCTTTTAAAAATTTTGATTGGAAACTTAGAAAAATCCATATTAATATATTTTAGTTATTTTAGTTAAAATATTAAGTTGAATTAATTGAATAATTGAATTGTTAGGCAACATATTTGGATTCATAGTTGATATAGGAGAAATGTCTTAAAATACCTTCAGTTGACTACTAATTTTCAAAAATACGCCAATCAAAAATACTATAACATTTGGGTTAAGGGTTTAGTGAGAGTTAGGGGGGTGTATTCAACTGAGAGTTTTAGGTGATTTATATTAAAATGACAAATCCACTGTTATTCAAACATGAATTTTAAA
Source organism: Brassica juncea (assembly GCA_018703725.1). Classification (NCBI taxonomy): domain Eukaryota; kingdom Viridiplantae; phylum Streptophyta; class Magnoliopsida; order Brassicales; family Brassicaceae; genus Brassica; species Brassica juncea. Next base: position 47,184,685 of record CM031938.1, read on the forward strand.
AACTCATTTAAAATTCAATGTTATTGAATTTGACATTTCGTAAAGTACTCTGAAATCCACTGTTATTGAACTTATTTTAAGTTGTGGAGTTTTAAAGTTCCCAGATGATTTTAGGGTGTTTAGGTGGAATTTTTTAGTTAAAAGAATTAAAACTCAAATCCCATAGTTGTAGGTGATATTCTAGAATGGTTTAACAAAAATCAACTAAATCTCTGCAACTTATAAAAATCATCTAAAACCCCATTAAAAATCAAAACACCTCGAATGTTAGATTGAATACACCCCCTTTAGTATTTAGGAGGTGGGATTAAATTTATAAACTTCTATACATGTTCTATAAATTATTCTTAGACATTTATGAATTATTATGAGAGTTTAATCATGATTCACGAGTTTATTTATATTTCTTTTAAAAAATTGTGAAAATAGAACACTAGACATAACAAATTATTGAAAATTTCATAAAAGTTCCAGATATATACATGTTGAGATTTTGGAGAACATACATTGACTAAGAACTTCAATAAAAATGTTTTCCCTATAATTTAGAACTTATGAATCCCAAACGGATAAGAATTCTGTTTCAAATATGTCCACCGTACCTTATATCTATTATAAACATTTCAACCAGTAACTTGTCCACCAAAAACACATCCAACAAAACACCTTCTCACCAAGACTATACTCACACAATACTAGTTCATATCAATTCTCCTAAATTTTTGAACCCGACCTACATTACATTGGTGTGAAATTAGACGCTTCATCGTTTGAAGTCTTGTTTACTTTGTTTAGTCAAAAATCATCCACACAAATATGTCCGCAAAAGAGCATGTCCATCAAAACATGTGCTTGAGAATCTGTCCACGAGAATTTGGCTAGTGAACTGGTCCATTATTTGAATTTTCTATGTAGGTATACATAGTTGGTTCTCATTCTTCATAGCTTACAAATATAATAGAAGCACCTGTTGACAAAAAGATCACCTAAGATGTAGAATTGGCTTACTGGAATCACAAATTTTGTATATAAGAAAAAGGAATTAATCTGTTGGATTCGAAATTGACACGCATCGAGAATGCTATTGTCTTCCACAATTTTTTCCATAAAACATTGTCCACACAATACTATACACCATATGTCTATGTCAATTTATCCAGAAAATTCATGGAAATAGTATTAATACTAGTTAGTTTATTAAGTTTTGTCTAAGGGAATTTCTAATGAGGAACATCATCTTGAGAGTGGGTGATCCTTAAAATGAGGTTTGAAGGTGGTTTGCTCCAACAAAAAACCTCAAATATATCTATAAATTCTTTTGTATATTATATTTTAATCCTCAATCTTCATAATAATTAACTATAAGCACTAAAATTTAAAAATAATGATAAATAGAAATTAAAATGCAAAACATAATATTTATAACTTATATATAGATATTTTGGTTTCACCCATTAAAAACCTTTAATTTCTTAAAAAGAGTGCATCAATTAAAGAAAAGAGTTACAAAATGATTAAATTACATATGCATAATATTTCTATTTTACATAATGTTATTTTATATTAATAATTATGATTTAAATTTTAGCATATTTATGTTTAAATAATAACATAGTAATGATGTAATTTACATATATATTATTATTGATACATAAATATGTTAAAAATTTAAATCAGAATTATTAAAATAAAATGACATTATGTAAAATAGAAATATTATGCATGTTGAGGAAATGTTGGAGATGCTCCAATAAAACATTGTTCATGAAACATATCTATAAAATGTTACCAAAATATTTTGTCCATTAGTATACCATTAATATGCATCATGGTATATTATCCATGTTAATTTATACAAAAAATTCAAAATTTAGAAATTATAAAGAAGTTAAAAAAAAAACAAAATACATACATGCATACGGATATTAAAATATAAATAAAATTATATATAATTCATTTTGTAAGAAAATACATATATATATATATATACATATTAGAATCTAAAATATTGATAATTACAATATGTAGGAGAATAATTGAAAAGTGACTCGAAAAGAAGATTTTTCTTAGGAAAAAAAAAACGAAAAAATGAAAAATCAATGATATATTACCATAAAATCGTATATAAGTGTGTCGTCCAGATATATTCTCTCAAACTATGATATCAGAAAACTAGTTATAATTAAACATAACAATTTTGAAAAAGGAAAATTGGTCCAAAATTTTGAATATACAAGTCCAAAGCATCTATTTGCATAAAAAAACTTTCTAAACAATGTCTATTTAGTTTTTGTTTAAATGGTTAGTTGGTGTAATTTATCTATTTTATACTCTGAGAACCCGGGATTGCCATTTGCCAGCCGTAAGTATTTGAACTGGATGTCCTGTCCCTATACACAAATTGCCAGCGTGAATTAACTTGGCGTTTGCGTAAAAGTTAAAACAAAAAAAAAGTCAAATAAAAATTAGAAAAATTAGAAAACCAAAGCAAAATTCTCGTGACACACACATCTCTTCTCTCTCTCGTTCTCTCCGCTGAGAAATCCAAAATTTTCTGTTGATGATGATGGAGCCTCAATTACTCGGTTGGCTCCCGCCTCTCGTGATTCTGCTGATCTCCGTCTTCGGTTTCTACGCACTTTTCGTGAAGCCGAGGCGGAACAGTAATAGAGTACTAGACCCTACAGCTTCGAAGATCCATCACGATCGGACCGTTACCTCAACGGTTGGATCTCTGAATGTTAGCGGCGGAGATACAGTCTCTGACGTCATCGTTGTTGGAGCTGGAGTCGCTGGTTCTGCTCTGGCGTACACTCTTGGAAAGGTCCAAATTCTGTTTTCTCTATGTTTTGATTTTTTGAGAGCTTTTAAGGATTCAAACTAGGTGGTGACGGTTTTTTAGATGAATTGGTTTAGGAGATTGTGATTGAAAGAGAGAAGTGTTTCTAATGTTTGTAGGATAATCGTAGAGTTCATGTGATTGAAAGAGATTTATCGGAGCCGGATCGTATTGTTGGAGAGCTCTTACAACCTGGTGGCTACCTCAAGTTGCTGGAGTTGGGTATTGAAGGTAAGCAAAGATGTAGTTGGCTGTCTGAAGTTAGTTTTTCTAGTAACTGACGTGTTGATATGCCTTAAATCTAGACCGTAGACCCACGAGTCGTTATTGCTAGAATTTTTAGAAATCTTGTGCCTGAGCATTTGTAATTGAATCCGATATCCGAACTGAGTACTTACTGGTCCAATCTGTAGAAATACCCGAACGAATCATGTAAGGTGGTATTTTGGTTATGAGTTTTATCCAACCTCGCACGAACCTGGATTAGTGGTTAATTTCATGTTTATTTTGATATGATATGTAAAAACTAAAAATCCTCAAACCTATAAGTTTAATCAACCAAATCCGACCATAACATATATAAAACGTTGAATGGGGCCTAAGACACCCGAAAAACCCAATTTGAATTCGAACGGGTACCCTAATGCCCAGTTCTTGTAGAACATTATACAAAATAGCTTTTAGTTTTCAACAATAGAATCTCTCTTAGTCTTGTGAACATAGCCAACTTGTTGAACCACATCAAAATTTTGGTGTCTTTTATTTTTTTGTTTATCTATCTGTTTCTGCATTATCTTCTCGCATCCGTTATAACATGACATCAAGGGGGCTAAATCTACAGATTGCGTGGAGGAAATAGATGCTCAGCGAGTGTATGGTTATGCACTTTTCAAGAATGGGAAACGCATTCGCTTAGCTTACCCCTTGGAGAAGTTTCACACAGATGTATCTGGGAGGAGCTTTCACAATGGGCGGTTTATTCAAAGGATGCGTGAGAAAGCTGCTTCACTTCCCAAGTACGTTTCTCCCTTCACAGATCAGAAATAGTATTAGTTTATGAAAAAACTAAACCAAGATGCATAGAACATTGGTTGAATAACTGATCTGTTTTTGATATAAGGCAGTAGATTTGGATAATAAGCTTATATGGTAGCCACTATTGAGTAATGCTAATGACTGTTTTAAACTGATATACTCAACAGTGTTCAGTTAGAGCAAGGAACAGTTGTTTCTCTTCTAGAAGAGAATGGAACAATCAAAGGTGTGAGATATAAGAACAAAGCAGGAGAGGAATCAACAGCATTTGCAGCTTTGACTATAGTCTGTGACGGTTGTTTCTCAAATTTGCGTCGCTCTCTATGCAATCCTCAGGTAAACATTCTGTTTAATATTGTTTACTGTCTTTTTGATTCTAAGCACACCAACAAAAAAATGCATTAGCTTCACAAGTATATGTCTGTATTACCTTCACGCAGGTCGATGTACCTTCTTGTTTTGTGGGTTTGGTCCTAGAGAACTGCAACCTTCCATATGCAAACCATGGACATGTCGTCTTAGCAGATCCATCACCAATCTTGATGTATCCAATTAGTAGCACAGAGGTCCGATGTCTAGTTGACGTCCCTGGTCAGAAAGTGCCTTCTATTGCAAATGGTGAAATGGCAAACTATTTGAAAACTGTTGTGGCTCCTCAGGTAATGAGTACTTCATCATTCTGTACACTTTCTTTTCTCTGTTGGTAACACTTGTGTGTTGTTTGTAGATGCCTCATGAGGTTTATGACTCTTTTATTGCTGCGGTTAACAAAGGAAACATCAAGTCTATGCCAAACAGAAGCATGCCGGCTTCTCCTTATCCAACCCCTGGAGCTTTGTTAATGGGAGATGCATTCAACATGCGTCATCCTTTAACAGGTGGAGGCATGACGGTTGCCTTATCCGACATTGTTGTCCTCCGTAATCTCCTTAGACCGCTACGTGACCTTAGTGACGGTTCCAGTCTCTGCAAATACCTCGAATCGTTCTACACTCTACGGAAGGTAACTAGGACATGAGATGTTTAAGTTTTCTTGTTTGTGTTAACTGTTCAAACATTGTCTGAAAAATCATCTCTCTCATTTTGCAGCCAGTGGCGTCAACAATCAACACACTTGCGAATGCGCTTTACAAAGTGTTCTGTTCGTCAAAAGATGAAGCGAGAAACGAGATGAGGGAAGCTTGCTTTGATTATCTGAGTCTTGGAGGCATGTGCACGAGCGGACCAGTGTCTTTGCTTTCGGGTTTAAACCCTCGACCGTTGACTCTTGTCTGTCATTTCTTTGCGGTTGCGGTTTATGGAGTCATACGGTTGTTGATCCCATTCCCTTCTCCAAAACGCATGTGGCTTGGAGCCAAATTGATCTCGGTATGAATCAGATTATTCAAATTCATTTGTCCTTTCTTTAAAGTTGTATGATCTTAACTTGTAAATGGCAGGGAGCATCGGGGATAATATTTCCGATAATAAAGGCGGAAGGAGTTAGGCAGATGTTTTTCCCAGCAACTGTGCCTGCATACTACAGAGCTCCTCCGGTTAAAGGAGAAACCAAATGTTCATAGTTCCAAGTTGATTATTCTGTCACAAGAAATGACATCGCCATGAAAATGAAAAAGGCACTAAAGAGATGAACTTTGTGGTGAGTTTTGTTGTGTCTGTGTTTTTTAAACGTATGAATGATTATTTCTGTTTTATAGGTTGCGACGGTTGTATCTTACTAATGGAATATCATTCTTTTTTCGTAGCTCCCAAGTGTCTTACTTTATGAAAATTGTTCAATGCGTTTTTACTATTTTTATGCAATAATTAGTTATAGAAATTTTTGTCACCCGTGACATTACACCAAAGCAGGTAAATATTATATCATGTTACTGGATTTAACATATTGGAAACTAAAGTTGAAGCACTTCTTTCTTTTTTTTTTTCTTTTTTTTTGACTAAGGGCTTTGAAGCACTTCTTTCTCAAGGCAAGATTTATTTTATTAGGTTGCTTAAATGCAGAATCGTATATTGTCTCAAAATATATGTTGTTGGTACACCCTATAGTATAATTATATACTTATCGTCATTAAGAGGTTATATTATTTTGTAAAATTATTAGAATTTTTGTATTGAGATTACAAAGATAACATTGAAGACCTTAATGTGAAGAAGAATACATTAGTGTTCTTTTTTTTTTCTGTCGAAATTGTAGTTTACCTACTAGGTACGTGTATAGAAGTCAGAAGGCTTAAATTCAGATGAACCCATAAATATATAAGGTAGGCTTGGCACGGATCGGATAACTGGATTTTTAAAGGTATTTGTGATTTGCTTCGTATGTCACGGATATCTAATTTTTCTATTTGTTTTGCTTCGGTGAAATACGGATATTCGGAAAAATGGATATCCGAAAAATAAATAAATATTTGTGGATATTTACGAATACTTACGGATATCTCATCCATTTGGATTAATACAAATAATCTTAAAAATTTGATACAAATTTGTTTTGTAAAATATTTGTTTGCATAATATAAAAGATAAAAATTAAAAGAAATAGCAAATCTACATATTTTGTAAATTTTTTAAACTTAGTTAACAATTATAATAACACAAAACTTAAGCAAAAAATTATAATTGTCATAATTTTTTTATCTTCTTTTAATACTTTTATATAAGTAATAATGTAAATAGAACTTGTCAAATCATATGTTAGAATAATAATTATAAAATTTTATACATTTAAAACTTTAAATATAATCAAGATATACATGTATTTATATATTGCCGGATCGGATCGGATATCTGCTTCCCAAAATTTTAGTATTTGCGATTTGCTTCGATTTTAACGGATATTGAGTTTTAGTATTTGCTTTGCTTTGAAAGTTTACGGATATTCAGAATTTTCGGATCGAATCGAAACGAATAACGAATCGAATCAAATTTAACGAATAAAAATGTCCGGCCCTAATATAAGGTATAACAAGTAGGGGTGGGCATTTTATCCGTTAAATTTGATTCGATCCGTTATTCGTTTCGATTCGATCCGAAAAATCTGAATATCCGTAAGTCTTCGAAGCAAAGCAAATATTAAAATTCAATATCCGTTAGAAAGGAAGCAAATCACAAATACTAAAAATTTTAAAGGCGAATATTCGATCCGCTCTGGTTTTTATACAAATAAATGTATATCTACAATTAAATATGTACAAATTTTTATTTTAACATATATTTGTGTTATTTATAAAAAAAAATATAATATATTAAATTAAGGAAAGAATATAAAATATTTCTAAAAACTACAAGTTTCTAAAATTATGTGTTTTATCAAAAAATTATTTCATTATAAAAAAATATGGAACATATAGTTCCACTAATTTTTACTTTTGGTCTAGTATTATGTATAAATGTTTTCTAAAAATAAAAACATGTATACTTTTTTTTTTAAAATTTATTTGTATTAAACATGGTGTATGAGATATCTGTAACTATTCGCAAATATCTAAAAAAAATCTCGAATATCCGAAAAACCGAATATCCGTATTTTTCCGAAGCAAAGCAAATCGAAAAATCAGATATCCGTAAGATTCGAAGCAAATCACAAATACTAAAAAATATGGTACTATCCGATCTGTGCCCAACCCAAGTCTCACAAAGTCGGCAGCAAGTCCATTGCGTATATGCAGGTAGTCAGTCGAAGTTATGAAAATCAGTGGTTGGTTGTTTCATTTTATTAATGCGACAAAAAAGTCTGGTGAACATATGACTTAAGCAACAATGAAGACAAATCGAATTTAATGTTTCAGAAGAACTGTCAACAGTGACACACTCACAACCTGTTGCTCTGCTATATTAAATGGCAGAACAAAATGAATGATTTTATTTAAGTATGCTACCAGAACACATGAAGACACGAGTGAGTGTACATGTGTAAACAACAACTCAAGTGTCGAAATATTTTAAAGTGCAACCGGAAAAACGAAACAAATGTATATATTTGTAAAACTTTGTCAAAAGTTTTTTTTTTTTTGACTAAACTTTGTCAAAAGTTTTATATATTTGTAAACAAGAATTCAATAATTCATAGATTTCCCGTGATTTAGGCGTTACAACAACGCTTTTCTAAGCTTACCAATCATCGTATATTTCCTAATATAAAACTTGTTTCATTCTTTCAAGAAAAAAGAAACTTGTTTCATTCATAGTAAAATATGTAATTTCTATATTTAAATTGCATAGGTTTTCACACTTTAAAATCTAACTACCACCTGAAATCAGATTTTGATCCACTTTTCCAAGAAATGACATCTTAAAACCAAAAATAACGTTAATTAACTCTGTTCGAGACTTCGAGTCAATTGATTTTTTTGGCTTAGAAAAGTCAATTAGATAAGACAAAAATAAGTTTGTTATTTGGTATATATGTTATTTTCAACTTTGGCGTAGTTGTTCTATATGTTTTCATTTCACCTGCATTTTTTGTTGGTCTAATTCAGCTGCGTTTTTATGTATTTCTTTATTGGTATATATAAATTCTATAGGAATTTCGGCAAAAGGAATTGATCATGATTGATTGTTCTTCAAAAGAAAATCTCAGGTTCCTTACCAAAAATACGATTTATTGTATAAAAATATTTAACAATAGCTTCTTTTAGTACAAATCTATAACACTATTAACTACTACTATACCTGGTAATCATTTTCTTTTCTTCTCCTTAATCCACTAACGTAAAATTTCGAGAAATCATACTTCTTTAAAAATTAAAATGACACTTATATTTTTAGTAAATTAAAACTTGGACCCCCTAATAGTAACCGCGTGTGATCTGCTACGAGGGTATAAGAAATCAGATCCTTTCTTTTGATTCTTCAATGATCCTTCTTCTTCATTTTCTTCATCAATCCTCGCCATTGGCATCCCTACACTCGAGCTCTTCGGCAAGCCTCCTTTTGCAGCCGCAACCGCTCCCACCGCCACGCGGTTTTCTTGCCGCTGCTGAAGTTGCTGGTGTCTGATCATGTCAATCTCGTTCTTATGACCCAGACTCCTAACGGAAGCAGCTCTGACCAGCTCGCTGTAGTCATCGTCAAAGGTGAAATCTGAAGACATCCTCCGCGAAGATGCGGAGGAGGAGAAGGCCGAAGAAGTGCTCCGGCTTCTCGGAAAGGGAATAGAGACGGCGTCGGCTGAGGAGTAGTGAGTGCGAGCTGCGCAGCCTGTGATGCTTCGCATGTAGAGGTCACGAGCCTTGCCTAAAACTTTTAGAGGCATGGTAATGATTCTGAAGAATCTGTTTTTGTTTTCTCCTCTCTTTCTCATATTCTCTGTTTTTGTGCTTGTGTTTTGGCTTTGAAATAGTAATGATGGGTTTGGTTTTGGAGCATGAAATGGTTTTTATGTATAGGGAGATAGATTGTTGAAAGTCAATTTTTGAAAAAGGAAAAATAGCGTGTTGAAGACATAAATGGACTATGGTTTTGTTGACTTGGTGGTACGGAGTTTTGTTGTGAAATTTTGGACAAAGTCTACGTTGGTTTTTTTTTTAAACAAGAATGGCTACCTTGGTCACGCTGCCAAGAGCGCGTAATTGTTATTTATCTGCCATTTTATATACGTAACCTGTGATATATCTGATCCGGGGGTAGGGGAAAAATAAAAAGTCCAAATTGAATTTTTTTCTTTTTCCAAATTCAATTTTTAAATTGGACTGTTATATAGTAAATTTTATATTTAAATAAATTAAATGTACAGTCATAATTTTTATAATATAAAAATTGAATAGTTATAAAAGAAAATTTTACACTATAAAAGGAAATTTTTAAGGGCAATGATATGCCACGTAAGAAAAAAAATAATCATCCAAGCAAAAATACGGATTTGTACCATGTCAACTCTCCATAACAACAAATCACACTATCGCATCAATTCACGTACACATTTATCACACACACAAAACTGGTTCGGTTTCTTCCCCTATTTGGTATAAAAATGAGTCGTAGTCTTGTCAAACCCTAATCCCATGAAAAGCCTATCTCTCCACGAGATAGCCAAGCTTACTCAACGAGGAAGAACAAAATCATTGAGTCGGCATTCGGCAGTAAAGATTGGATAACTATTATTTCTCCATTGTTCATATTGGATAACTATTAGCTCTCTGGTGTTCACATCCTTGATACATGTCCGAAAAGCATTCTTGAGTCACATCTTCTTTAATGTGTACGTGTGTATGTCTTCAGATATTTTCTTGTCATGTTTTTCAGATATGTTTGTATGGAAGCAACTGGAAACTTCCGGGAAGCACCTCTGAGCCATTCACGTCATTATTGCACTTGAGAGGAACTAATTAGTACAGGGGGAAGGGAGGGGGGGGGGGGGGGGGGGGGGGGGGGGGGGGGCTTACTGATTCTCAGAAGTTTATATTAGGATATTAACATATCCTACATGAAATAATATCAGGATAAAATATTTCCGTATTTCGATTGTACTAGCTTTCCTTATGTTGGTAGGATTAAGATCTGATAGCTTGTATATAAAGAGACTTTGAGGTTATGAAGGAATAACACATAAATATATTTATCGATTATATAACTTCTCATGCCATACTGATTTTTTGTGGACCATAATAGCACTTCCGTATCTGGTAATTAGAAGAGTGGTATGTTGTGTTTTTGGTACAATCTAACAATGTCTTCTAAAAATGTTTTTGAGTCTATCAAGTCTTTCTAGTCATTTTCGAGTCATTACAGGTCTGGAGTTACATTGGATGGGAGATGGACCAGTTGGAGCAAAAGAGGTAGAAAATAGTGCAATCGGGTGATTTTCACGCAGCAGTCTGATGGCTGTTCCCGATCGAGTGGAGCACCCGAGTGTCTGTTCCAGCAGTAGAGATTTTTATGGAAACCACCAAGTTAATTCGGGATTTACCCTAATCATCCCAATTTTCTCTCTGGCCGCCAACAACCTCCATATATCTTCATTTTCCTATTTTCTATTGTTTTCTATGCTAGTTTTGAGAGAAAAATCAGACTCTAGAGCTTTGATACTTTGGGATTTGCTAGTTTGTAAAGGGAGAAGGCTCCCTCGATTTAGAAAAGAACCCCCTGAACCCTCTTTTTATTTATCAGAAATCATATTCATTATTCAATCTTTATCTCTGTGTTTTCTTGCTTCATTGCTGAGTAGTCAATTGTTAGGTCTAGGGTGTTAGGGTGTTTAAATCCATGAGCTAAATACAAATAAGGATTATTGTTGTGATTGTCTCCATTCATGGTTATGCTTATTACCTGCATTTAACTATCCACTAGTGTTGGTTTAATCTAATCATCAAAAATGCTTAGTTTCCTAGAAACAACATGAATGGGCAACTTGTCCCTAACCAGTGAAAGTAGATGTTAGGACAACTTGTGAACAAATTAAATCTGAGCTTAATATTTGTCTTCATATTCTAATCCAAACGACAGTTTAGGTATTAGAATTGCTTGATAAAAGGTGCGATGCCACGAGAGTGGATCGATTTACCTGTGTATTTTGAGTTCTAGACTTGTTTGGATTGTTCCTTGAATAATTATTTGGCTCATGATCGCTTGACACCTGATCCTTCGCCGTAGACTAAGCATATTTTATATTCTGAAACCAAACCAACTCTATTACTTGCTTGCTATGATTTCTCAATCCTTAAAAACCATTCGATTTGTCTTAGCTTGATATTGATCCTATAGAAGTAAAGTGTAAACTGGTCCTCTGGAATTGAATCCAAAGTATTACAACAACCACTGTTTAGCTTGCAGTGAAGTACTCAATTTTCATGGAAACCAGCAGTAGAGATTTTTATGGAAACCACCAAGTTAATTCGGGATTTACCCTAATCATTCCAATTTTCTCTCTGGCCGCCAACAACCTCCATATATCTTCATTTTCCTATTTTCTATTGTTTTCTATGCTAGTTTTGAGAGAAAAATCAGACTCTAGAGCTTTGATACTTTGGGATTTGCTAGTTTGTAAAGGGAGAAGGCTCCCTCGATTTAGAGAAGAACCCCCTGAACCCTCTTTTTATTTATCAGCAACCATATTCATTATTCAATCTTTATCTCTGTGTTTTCTTGCTTCATTGCTGAGTAGTCAATTGTTAGGTCTAGGGTGTTAGAATCCATGAGCTAAATACAAATAAGGATTATTGTTGTGATTGTCTCCATTCGATTTCTCAATCCTTAAAAACCATTCGATTTGTCTTAGCTTGATATTGATCCTATAGAAGTAAAGTGTAAACTGGTCCTCTGGAATTGAATCCAAAGTATTACAACAACCACTGTTTAGCTTGCAGTGAAGTACTCAATTTTCATGGAAACCAGCAGTAGAGATTTTTATGGAAACCACCAAGTTAATTCGGGATTTACCCTAATCATCCCAATTTTCTCTCTGGCCGCCAACAACCTCCATATATCTTCATTTTCCTATTTTCTATTGTTTTCTATGCTTGTTTTGAGAGAAAAATCAGACTCTAGAGCTTTGATACTTTGGGATTTGCTAGTTTGTAAAGGGAGAAGGCTCCCTCGATTTAGAGAAGAACCCCCTGAACCCTCTTTTTATTTATCAGCAACCATATTCATTATTCAATCTTTATCTCTGTGTTTTCTTGCTTCATTGCTGAGTAGTCAATTGTTAGGTCTAGGGTGTTAGGGTGTTTAAATCCATGAGCTAAATACAAATAAGGATTATTGTTGTGATTGTCTCCATTCATGGTTATGCTTATTACCTGCATTTAACTATCCACTAGTGTTGGTTTAATCTAATCATCAAAAATGCTTAGTTTCCTAGAAACAACATGAATGGGCAACTTGTCCCTAACCAGTGAAAGTAGATGTTAGGACAACTTGTGAACAAATTAAATCTGAGCTTAATATTTGTCTTCATATTCTAATCCAAACGACAGTTTAGGTATTAGAATTGCTTGATAAAAGGTGCGATGCCACGAGAGTGGATCGATTTACCTGTGTATTTTGAGTTCTAGACTTGTTTGGATTGTTCCTTGAATAATTATTTGGCTCATGATCGCTTGACACCTGATCCTTCGCCGTAGACTAAGCATATTTTATATTCTGAAACCAAACCAACTCTATTACTTGCTTGCTATGATTTCTCAATCCTTAAAAACCATTCGATTTGTCTTAGCTTGATATTGATCCTATAGAAGTAAAGTGTAAACTGGTCCTCTGGAATTGAATCCAAAGTATTACAACAACCACTGTTTAGCTTGCAGTGAAGTACTCAATTTTAGTGTATCAAAGAGTTTGGTCATGGTGATGACAATTGAAGAAGATGAAGACGATGATCCGGATGATGATGTGAAGGCATGGAATAATGAACGTTGACCTCACGAACCTGCAAATTCACTCACGACCATCGAGTAACTTCGACCCCATGACTTTCGATCTCACGACATGCGACCTCGAACTCTCGACCTCTCGACCTCACGACCTCAAACAATCGATCTCTCGACCTGATATTTTCTTTGATCAACAAGGATGGAGAATCTTCTTGTTGTGACAACGACCTTGAACTAACGACCTCGAACTGATGAAACCGAACATGACGAAACCGAACCCGACAAAACTGATTTTGACGAAAGAACTGACAACCAATTTGAATTTGAATGAAGACTTGAAGTTCAAGTTAGACATACAAAATTTGTTTGCTCCAACTTGAGGGGGTATTGAAAAATTAATATATCCTACACGAAATAGTAGTAGGATAGAATATTTCCTTATTACGATTATACTAGCTTTCCTTATGTTGATAGGATTAGGATCTTATAACTTGTATATAAAGAGACTTTGAAGTCATGAATGAATAACACAGAAATATATTTATCCATTATATAACTTCTCACTTTAAAGCGATCTTTTTGTGTTTGATGTTAGTATGTAAGGTGACCTCAACGCTTCAATTGCTTTATCCAATATATATATATATATATATATATATATATATATATATGATTGTCGTTTTTTTACTATAGTAAAGGGTGTATGGAGTATGGTCCAAGGTAGTTGCTATGGCTGAGGCTGTCTGCTGGATCCTTAAAGGTTGGTTCTGTTTTCTTTGTTGGTGACTTCAATAAGAATCTTGACCCGTTGGATGACATTTACTACTACACACAAGCTTGTGTCTTTTCGGTTTATTTTAGCAGATTTGCTTTTGTGCGAGCTTAGGTTGCTAATAATCTTCTTTACTTATAGCTAACAGATGGTGAATATGATGCACAGTTTGATCAAACTACATGTAACTTGTCTTTAACAAAACAAATGAAGCTAAAATGTCAAGAGCAGAAACTAGCTGAAAGGGGATGTATTGATCTTGGTATTCCAATTAATTTGACTGTAGAGATGGAAATTCGGTCATATAGAGATCAAAGGCACATAGTAGGTTCTCTAGTTCAAATAGATAATATAATTCTTGATATGAGAACAAGAAGTCTAACGCAATCAGAGGATAAATGGCTCTGGAAGATTGAGAATGGTATTGACAAGCAGGATTCAGCACAACACAAACCTGGAACCTAACGAGAATGGTAACTCCCAAGGTTCCATGGTCGGTATGTGTGTGGTTTCAAGAATTAACTTCAAAGCACGCGACACTTGTATGGAGCTGTCCATAACAGACTCTCTACGGGTGATCACATGCTTAAATGGAATCCACAGGCTGTAACAAAATACTGGTTGTGTAACGATCCTATGGAGACCAGGGATAACCAGTTCTCCACATGCTCATTCAGAAGAAGTGTGGCGCAAAGTTATACGTAACATCCTTGGGAGTGGATATTCTAACGAGTGGAATCAGCTACTACTGGTCTTGGTAGCTGGATTACAAGACAAAAACTTATTTTTATTCTTCGGTACTGCTTCCAGGCGACAGTTTATACTTTGTGGCATGAAAGAAATAGGAGACGAGTGGGAGAGCTTTCAAAAGCTCCACCAGTTCTTGCGGCACTGCTTGATAAATTGGCTCGGGATCAAATCACCTCGATTGAAGGAAGATGGGGCAAGAGACATGAAGCTGACATGAGCCTGTGATTTGCAGTTAGATGATTTTGTAAAAGTTTATGTTGATCTATTTCTTTCCACACAAACGATGCATCGATAACACATGTTTTTTGCGATGAATAAATTTTACATTCATTTATTAAAAACTGAATCACTCAGTTGTTGTTTATGGTTTTATTGCAGGTAGGAGAGAATATCCTTTTGAACATTGGCTACAATGATCAAGCAAAAACGGGTTTCAAGCCAGGGTTAGTGAAAAGTTCATTGAGGTTCCCTTATAGAAACGATTAATGATGGAAAGGTGATAGTTAGAGCTGTTAAGTGGTCCGTCCAGAGTTCAACTGGGCTTGCTCAGTTAAAGCATTTCAGTTTTGGGTAGTAATGGGTGGTCCATATTGGACAATGGTCCAAACAAATGTCAAAGACCAATAGAGACCATGTCTAAATAGATATGTCCCCCAATATTATTTATCAATTATTTTTAATTATTAATTTCAGTTTTATTTCTCTAAAACTTTGAAATTACATTTTTCTCCAAAATTACAAAACTATTTTTGTAGCCAAAACTATAAGACTATGTTTTCGCCAAAATTGAGAAATCACATTTTTCTGCCAAAACAGAAATTTTTTTAAAAAGTTTTTCGCCAAAGCCGAGAAATCACACGTTCTCGCTAAAATCGAGAAATTATGTTTTCCCGCAAAAATCGAGAAATTAAGTTTTTCACCAAAACAAAAAAAAACATGTTTTCTCGCCAAAACAAAGAAACTATATTTTTCTGCCAAAACCGAGAAAATTATGTTTTTCTGCCAAACCGAGAAATTATGTTTTTCCATCAAACCGAGAAATTATATTTTTCCGCCAAAACTGTAAGATTACATTTTCCTTCCAAAACCGAAAATTACATTTTCCCCTAAAAACCGTAAAATGGCATTTTCCCATCAAACCATAAAAACACATTTTCCTGCCAAAATTGTATAATTATGTTTTCCGCCAAATCAATAAAATTATGTTTTCCTGCAAAAATCATAAAATTACATTTCTCATCAAAACCATAAAATTATATTTTTCCGCTAAAACCGTAAAATTATGTTTTCCTGCCAAAATCTTAAAATCACATTTTCCGGATAAAATCATACAATTACGTTTTTCTGTGAAAATATAAAATCTTTATTTTCAACTAAAACTATGTTTTCTTGATAAAATTGTAAAACTACGTTTTTTATCGAAATCATGAAAATATGTTTTTATGAAGTCCATAGATACCCATTATCCATTTGGTCTTTGCCCTATTAGACCATAGAGCAATTGGTCGTTTGTCCAATTGGATCAATTATTATTTTGGAGTGTCCACAACCCACCCAAAATGAATTGAACTGGTCTAGTCCATGACGGCCTGCCCAGTCGACCCCTCTAGATAATACAAAGTGTATTGCTTTTAAAAATACACAGCTTTATTCAAACGGCAGATCGAAAGCTTAAGTACAATGCAAGTGTTGGTTATTGTTGTCTTTTATGTTTCCTTGAGGTTATAGTTTGGGAATTTTTTTTTAAGTTTCATCTACTTAAATTTAATTAATAAAAATTAATTAATAAAAATATAGATAAATTTTAAAATGTTTAAAGCTTTATGATAACTAAAATAGAAAAACAAGAGTATATTAAAAATTTATGGTTTTCATACTTATGCAACCAAACTGGTATATAATCAATTTTAATTGGTAAAAAGCAATACAATAAATAAAAACTGGTTGTGTCATGCAAAAAAAAATATTTGGTTGGGCTATTTAAAAAATATAAGCTTATCATATAAAATATTTTTATATTTTGTTTATTAGCTTAACTTTTCATTTGTTTTTACTATATGAACTAGTTAATGAATTATAATTACGTGGCAGTTTATAATTTCTAATCGCTAAGAGCAGCTTTAGATGCTCGCACGGCACTGTCTTTAAGCACATTTGTTCTAAAGCATGTTTGATTGTTGATTGTCAGCAGGAAAAGGCATGTTATGCTAGATGCCAAATGTGATCAGAGCAAAGACAAAAAACTTTGAGCAAGGATTCAGCACGTAGTAGCCAACAAGCTGATACAACGATGATGCTAAAAAGAAGGTTGCAGATACAAACGATATGTACACAAACACGGTTGCCACTGCTGATGCTAATATAAACATTGCAAGATCACATGAGGTAGAAACAGCTGCTATTATCTTTGATGTCAAAGATCAAGATCCTTCTGAACTCGATATGTTATAAAATAATATCTCCAACAGTTTTCCCAGCTCTATGGGATGATGGTGTTTCTTACCATAGTTCATGTTGGAGAGGAAATCAGCATTCCTTCACAAGGTCCGTCGAACAATAGGATTCGGCCCGTTAGCATCAAACGACCAATCGAGATCAGCTCGGCTAAGCTGATCAATCGACTTCAGGACCCGTTCGATCGACAAGATATAGCAAACGATTGATCTACCGGCTCAGTATTGGTCCAACAAGCCTTCATTCGGACGGAAGGCCCATCGAGCATAGGCTTAGGCCCATGCCTTTAAGACGAATCAGCGCTAGGGCGGGCGAGTCATAGGGCGAACGAGAAAGACAGGAGGTAAACCTATAAAAGGAAGGGAGATGCGAAAAGGAAAGGGATCCGCAAATTGACACTACAAGACTGACGGCCAGATCTAGGATTTAGCAACCGATCAAGTCTTTTGGTATCTTGGTCGGTGCTCTTAACAAAGCTCCGACTTTCGTTTTCTCTTCTTAGTCTCTTTGTAATCACACTCGTTTTCACATACGACTAATAGAAAGTCTTTGCAAGACCCACAAATCAAGTTTAGTTTACTTTTGATTGACCAACCAAACTCAGATTCAACAGCTCGTACGGAATACTCTGCATTTGTTTTCATTTTATACCACAATTTGTCGATGTCAAATTAAATGTATTGAATAATTTAATAAGAATCTTTCAAAAATATATATCAAATCGAAAGCGAATAAAATTTATTATTATTGATCAATTTTTTTTTGGTCAAACAAATTATTGATCAATTATATATTGTAACATCTTAGGCAAAAATAATTATATATATATATATATATATTGTAACAACCTAAACCTAAAACTGTTTCTAGGGAGTGAAAATAATTTCGATAAGAAAAGAACTGTAGATAAAATACGTAGTCCCCGTCAAAAAGGTCTACACCATATGGAGTTTTTCTGCGGAGAGTTAAGAGGAAGACGAGTACAGTGTTAAGACCATCTCCAATGGTATTCTATAAGTTTTTCTATATTTCACTTTAAAATAGTGTAACTCTATTATAGAGTTGGATTTGCTTCCATGGTTTATTATATAATAAAGTTACACTATAATAGAGTGAGATATAGAGTAATGTTGCTTTTTAATTCTACATTTGGAGTAAAAAAACAATATTTTTCTATATCCCACTTTATTATAGTGTAACTCTATTATAGGGTAAATCATTGGAGTAAATTCAACTCTACAATAGAGAAAATTATTTTATAGAGTATTTTAGTGTAACTCTACAACGATACTATTTTATAGAGAAAATTATAGAGTATCGTTGGAGATGCCATGTGAAAAGGAAATTTCCACGTTGTCTGTGGTGAGTTGTTGAAAAGTCTGAACCATCGATTATGATATTGATGGGCAAGACGACACACACCAAGTTGCTGCGAGTACAATAATGGAAGACGAGTTGTCTTGTTGTCTGTGGAGAGTTGAAAAGTCTGAACCATAGAATGTGAGGTTAATGGAAAGAAGATACACCACAAGTTGCTAGAAATCTAAGAAAAATACCAGAAGAACGGGATCTAATTTTGAAAACATCAATCTAATTCTTTTTTTGGAGGAGCAAAAGAGCTAGAGTCTCTCTATTTTTCCCAGGCGTCATCAAGAGGTTAGTCATTTTTCTTTTAATGTTATCGATCTGGTTTCTTTTCTTTCCTTTTTTTCCCGTACCAAATTTCTTTGTTTGCTGTGAATGAGATCTCTATTTCTTCTTTTTTTTTTTTTTTTTGTAACACAGAGATCTCTATTTCTTTTGTTTATTTGTTTCCCTCAAGTCTTGACAGTAAAACATTGTCCTTAGAAAGTTCTGGTAGTTTGATTGGTGCTATTATTTGCAAATAAATGTGAATTTCATCTTTAAATTTACATATGAAGCGCGTTAACTAGTGTCTCCGCTAGAACAACATCTACCAATATCAATGTGATAAAAAATTCATAATAATCTGTGATAGAGGATTCTCGTTTGATTCCTCTATTAACAGAATCATCGTTCGAACAAAAAAGACTGCATCACCTATATGGCTTAAACATAGACTGCATCACCTATTTCAAAACTTCTATCTGTGATATCTATCAGCCATCTGTTTCATTCAGTTCTTTTAACTCTGCTATAGGATCATCTAATACCTCCAATTCCTACAACAACTCTGTAATCTTTTTCTTGTAATAATGATTGATGCCATGTTTCTTGCATCCCATCAAAGTGGACGGAAGCAATTCCAACTTTTGATTGTTCAAGAGTTTTGCTTGGTAAGAATAATTTGTTCAACCTTGCAAAACCACTCCTTAAATTTTTTCTCCATCAAATCTGGGAAAATCAAAATTTTGCTAGTCTTGTTAATACCATATAGGTATTGCGAGTACCTGGGTGATTCCCTGCGTTGCAGTCATTAATGGTGAAGCTCCAACTTGATTCCAATCATCTTAAAATTAACACAATTTGCATTCATCGGATTGTTCATCATCAATTGAAATGCCTCAACAATTTCAGCAATAATTCGATCATTCTTCTCCTTGTCTAACACGAATACTTTCTCCAATGCATCAAATCTACTTGCCATAGCTTCCTCTGTTTCTTTCCTCACAGCTTACTTCAACAGAGCATGTGCTCTCGTTTCTGCCATCCATTCACAGAATGCAAAGGCTATGATACCACTGATAGAGGATTCTCGTAGATTCCTCTATAAAACCGATTCACCGTTCAAACAGCGATTTGCAGTCCACATGTAGAAAATTGGTATTCAAGAACAATCTTCTCCTATAATAAACGCAATAAAATTTCTCAGAGATTGTATTAGACTCAAACAAAGATCGTTTACAACTTTTCGAATGAATCTCAAATGAATGAACAACAAACTGTTTCTATACTCTGTTTTCTAATCCCGATGATTGCCACGTGCATCTTCTGTTTCATGTTCAACTCTCCAACATATTCTTCAATGCCTCTAACGTGTTTGTGTTTAACTTTTACAATGCAACATGTCCTATATTATGTAACGACCACCCACGACTAAAAAGCCTCACTCACCTCCCGTGAGCCGTGTGACCAGCGGTGCCTTAATTCTCAGAGAGATCATTTCATTTTTCAAAATCAGAAAAATAATAAGAAATTATTGTTATGCAGAGTCTTAAAATCGAAGAACGACAATAGAATCAACATATTTCTGGAGCACTAAATCTCTATGCTATAGAATATTAAACACTAATTTCCATTAAATTTCATATAAATTG
This sequence comes from Brassica juncea, assembly GCA_018703725.1. Taxonomy (NCBI): domain Eukaryota; kingdom Viridiplantae; phylum Streptophyta; class Magnoliopsida; order Brassicales; family Brassicaceae; genus Brassica; species Brassica juncea. The sequence continues at coordinate 47,205,118 of CM031938.1, forward strand.
CAATCTAATCAGGTTTGGTAAATTTACAAAACACAATAACATGATCTTATGTTGGTTAACAACATTTTGCTCCTCAACAGTTCTTTACATTTAATTAAATGCTTTCAGTATGTTCAATAACCTAAATCATAAATTAGTTCATGACTCTAATTTTCAAATTAAAAATCAATATATGAAGAACCACCATGTGAATCCCTAGATTTAACAATCCTAAATCAACAAATCATGAAATCCTTCTGTGAGAAACCCCCAGTTAGTGAACTACTCAGACATATTCAAAAACAAACACATAATGAATCAAAGAAAACATCATGAGATTGAACATATAAGCTAGAGGGTTCAGAAAACTTCTCCAAAATTGAGAAGAAGAAGAAGAGATCTTCCCCCAATGTTTACAAAATCTCAATGGCTTCTCCAGAACTCAGAAAAAAGTGAATATAATACATAAAAGATTACGAGTTTGCTTGATTTAATATGTATTTGGGTCGAAACGGTACTCTTACTTCGGGTTTATGTTAAGTGAATTTGAAACGCACGGGATCAGACAATGTACAAAACATGGATTGGTCCATGTCTGCCATGGAACATTTTCTTTTGATTTCTTGCACGGGGTCGACCGATCTGAAGTCCTGAGACGGTTGATCTAGTGTCAAAATGACTGCAGTTAAATTTCTGGATGGACCAAGCTAGTGCCTTTGTTAAGTGTGACATACAACAATACTCATTGATATTAATCGGAGTTGGTTAAGTGAAATGTTGGTACGAGAAGTAAGAAGGAGATAACTGTTTGGTTATTGATCAATCTGATTCGGCGTGTACCGGTCTCGTCTGCTTAAGTGACTAGAGAAAGGGAGCTCATCATTTATTCAGAAGAATCGAGAGAACATTCAGAGATTTTGAGAGAGAAAGAAGAAGATAGGATCATCGAGCTGGGGATTGATTTGATTCTAAGTCTTGTGTACTGATCCTTTTGTACGATTCTCTATTGGAGGTTAATAGTGGAGTGTTTGTTTGTGCCGTCAAGCACCCAGATGTAGAGATCTCACATCGAGACTCGAACTGGGTTAAAAAGTCTTGTGCGTCTTTCTTTCATTTATCGTTTTTCACCTGTGAGAGATTGAGTGAGTTGAGCGAATCAAACGAGAGCGAAAGTGAGTTAGAGAGAACTAGATCTCACAAGGTTCGATCGATCAGATCACAACAAAGTGGTATCAGAGCATGGTTCGTTGCTGATGAGGGATTCAATGGCGAAGATCGAGATTGCATGCTTCGACAGTCAAGGTGATTTCTCGATGCGGAAGAAAAGGATATTGGCTCATCTCTCAATTCTTGGATTGAAGGATGCGCTGGTTGAGTCTCCCTCAACACCAGATCCTGGGATTACGATCAAGAAATGCGAGGTGGAAGAATACCTCAAGGAAAGGATCGAACAACACGAGCACAATAAGTCTGAGCGAGCTGAGAAGGCGATGAGCATGATTATCCTGAATCTTGGAGACCATGTACTTCGAAAGCTGGAAGAGTATACAACGGCTGCGACGATATGGTCGGCACTTGAAAGGTTGTATAATTCTAAAACTCTTCCAAATAGGATCCATTTTCAGCATAAGTTCTATACATTCAAGATAATAGACTCTTAAGTAAATCGATGAAAATATAGATGATTTCTTGAAGTTAGTTTCCAGGTTAAGCAGTGTGAATGTTTCTGTTTCAGAGGAAGTTCAAGCCATATTGCTGTTGAGCTCTCTTCCGTCACAGGACAATCAGCTTAAGGAAACACTGAAGTATAGGAGGGACACTTTGACGATTGAAGATGTAACAAATGCTGCAAAGTCAAAGGAGCTTGAACTCAAAGAAGTGAATGAGTCCAGCACGTCTCAAAGATCTGGTGAAGCCTATGTCGCTCGGAGAAGATCAGATAAACGAGACAACTACAAAGGTAGGAGCTTTAACAACAACAACAAGTCAAGATCATGGTCGAGGTCTAAGGTGAGTTGTTGGTACTGTAAGAAGGAAGGTCACATGAATAAGGACTTTTATGCGAGAAAGAAGCGGATGGAGAATGAGGAGAACGGTGAAGCAGCTGTGATGGTTGACAAGATTATGGAAGTAGATGCCTTATCTATTTCTGACCAACACCCAAGGGAAAGATGGGTGATTGATTTGGGTTGCTTGTACCATATGACTTTAAGACGAGAGTGGTTCAGCGATTTCAGAGAAATCACAGGAGGACAAGGGCTACAGAGAAGTGTCTGTTCAAGGAATAGGCACTATTTTGATCAACACAAAAGGAGGAACAGTCAAAAAGCTTGCGAATGTCAGTTATGTTCCTAACCTCAAGACAAATTTAATTTCAGTTAGTTCTCTTGACGTGCAGAGATTTAGACAAGAAGGTGGAGAAGGCAAGACATGCTTCTTCAAGAATGGCAAGCTAGCTCTCCGAGGAATTTTGTGTGAAAGTCTGTACCTGCTTGATGGAGAAACCATCATACCATCTGCTAATGTAGCTGCGAGCAAGGATGATACAGCTCTGTGGCATTTCAGACTTGCACATACAAGTGTGAAGAACCTGAAGATATTTGCAGAGAAAGGCATGTTAGACATGAAGAAGATTCCGGAAATGAATTTCTGTGAAAGCTCATGGGAAAGAACAAGAGATTGAGTTTCAACGTGGATAAGCACAACAATGAGGAAGTTCTCAGGTATGTGCACGCTGATCTCTGGGATTCTCCCAATGTTCAGTTTTCTATCTCTAGAAAGCAGTATTTCCTGTCCATAATAGATGACTATACTAAGAAGGTGTGGATATATTTTCTAGCAACTAAGGATGAAGCTTAGTAAGTTTTGCGAATGGAAGAACTTAGTTAAAAATCAGGTTGACAGGAAAGTAAAATGTCTTAGAACTGATAATGGCTTAGAATTCTGTAATACTGCCTTTGATGTGTTTTGCAAGAAATTTGGTATAGAAAGACACAAAACTTGCTCATACACCCCGCAACAAAACGGAGTTGCGGAGCGTATGAACAGAACGATAATGGAAAAGGTGAGGTGTTTACTAAGTGAATCAGGTCTTGAAGAGAGGTTCTGGGCAAAGGCTGCTGCCACTTCGGTCTATCTAATAAACCGGATTCCATCTCCTGCTAACGATTTCAATATACCAGAAGAACTATGGCTGGGAAAGGCACCAGGGTATGGACACTTATGAAGATTTTGATGTGTTTTCTATGTTCTTGCGGATCAAGGCAAGCTGAAGCCAAGAGCCTTGAAAAGAGTTTTCATTGGTTACCCGACTGGAGTAAAAGGCTACAAGATTTGATTGCTTGTGGAAAAGAAATGTGTGGTTAGCAGGAATATAGTCTTCAGAGAAAATCAACTCTTCAAGGATTTGGTTCAAGAGAAAGGAAAGGAGGCAGTTTTGGAACATGAAAACTCAGATGGCAGTGTTAGGAACTCAGTAGAGATTGGTCAGGGCTCGGGTGCAGTTTCAGAGGTTCAGGAAGAAGGTGGAGTTGTACAGAAATGGTCAGAAGCTGCAGATAAAGCTACTGATGAGACAGAGGGTCTGAGAAACTATCAACTTGCGAGAGATAGGGTTCGAAGAGAAATTGTGAAGCCTGCCAGATACACAGAAGTTTCTGCAATTTCTGTTGCATTATCTGTTGCGGAAGAGATTGACTGCAAAGAACCCAGGGACTATGAAGAAGCAATAAAGAGTCAACACTGGGAGAAGTCGAATGCTGCAATGGATGATGAGTTCGAATCTCTAGAGGAGAACAAGACTTGGAATTTGGATGATTTGCCAGAAGACAAGAAGGCAATAGGGTGTAAATGGTTATATAAAAAGAAACCTGGAATACCCAGTGTGGAGCCACCTAGATACAAGGCGAGGCTGGTGGCTAAGAGCTACTCTCAACGAGAGGGAGTAGACTATCAAGAAATATTTGTTCCGGTAGTGAAGCATGTTTCCATCAGACTCATGCTTTCAATGGTGGTTGATAAAGACCTGGAATTGGAGAAGCTCGACGTAAAAACTGCGTTTTACATGGTGAAATTGATGAAAAAAATTATATGGAGCAGTCGCAGGGGTACGAGGTAAAAGGAAAAGAAGGAAAATTCAGAAAATTGGTCAAGTCTTTATACTGATTGAAGCAAGCCCCGCGTCAATGGAATAAGTGCTTTTATCGTTGTATGATCAAGAATGGGTTTACGAAGAGTGAATTTGATCTATGTGTGTATTTCAAGAAGCTGAATGAAGACAACTACATATATCTACTGTTTTATGTAGACGATATGTTATTAGTCTCCAAGAACATGTCAAATATTTATCAATTGAAGAAGATGCTCGCAGGGGAATTTGATATGAAGGATTTGGGAATTTGGGGTCTGCAAGAAGAATCTTAGGAATGGATATTGAGAGGGACAGAGCAGGTGGAGTATTGAAGTTGTCTCAGTCAAGATATATCAGAAAAGTTCTGCAAGTGTTTCGAATGGACCGACCAGATTCAGTGTCGACTCCGTTAGGTGCTTATTTCAAGTTAGTAACGGTAAAGGAAGGAGATCCTAAGGTTGGCTCTGAAGAATATCCTTATGCAAATGCAGTAGGTAGTATCATGTATGCAATAATTGGTACTAGACCTGATCTGGCATTTGCTATAGGGGTGGTGAGTCGTTTCATGAGTAATCCAGATAAGACTCATTGGACAGCTGTGTAGTGGGTGTTGCGTTATAAGGTGAAAACTCAGGATGTGGATTTGTGTTCAAGAAACAGAGTAAAGGATTCAGCGTAGTAGGATACTCAGACTTTGATTTTGGTGGGGATCTTGATAGAAGAAGATCTACTACAGGTTATGTGATTACAGTCAGTGGTAACATAGTTAGTTGGAAGTCAGGGTTGAAGCAGACACTAGCGTTATCAACTACGGAAGCAGAATATATAGCTCTAGTGGAAGCTATTAAGGAAGGCTTGTGGTTGAGAGGATTAACAGAGGAACTTGGTTATGCACATACAGAAGTTTGCATATAATGTGATTTGCAAAGTGCAATATGCTTAGCCAAGAACAATGCATTTCATGACAGGACAAAGCATGTGGTAGCATCGAAGCATGCGGCGTTGAAGATGAGTTTTGTCAGAGAGATGATAGAGAATGGAGAGGTCAAGGTTCAGAAATTTCATAAATCCAAGAATCCGGCAGATACGTTGACAAAGGTGATTGCAGTCGCGAAGTTTGATCAAGCTCTTGTGGAGCTTGGTGTAGCCAGGTGCTAAGGAGAACTGGCTATGCTTGACAGCATAGGGGATGAGCTCGGGTTGTTGATGTCAAGGTGGAGATTGTTAAGTGTGACATACAACAATACTCGTTGATCTTAACCGGAGTTGGTTAAGTGAAATGTTGGTACGTGATAAGGAATAAGTTAATCCTAAGTCTAGATGTAGTACTTAAGAGTCAATCCAATCTCAAGACTATTTCAATCACCAAGAATGCAAGCCATACAACTCAATCTAAGTGTAACCACAAGTTTAAAGGTGTTAAGTAACAAGACTCAAGCAAAGCAAGGTAAAGTCTAAAGCTTTCAATCAATTACTTAAAGAAGAACTCATGGACTAAGGCAATTGATCCAAGGCAATTAGTTTCCAATTCAAGGTGTAAACTTTAAGAGATCACAAACTTCTATAAGTCTAGAACACAAATAAAGATCAATCCTTTCTCAAGGTAAAGATCCCTATGCAATCATGAACTAGACATCAATTCCCATTGGTTTATCTCATTCAAACAAGCATTAAGTTCTAGTATATTAACCATTTAGCAATCCAAACATCAAATCCCTTTGATTTTTCAAGTTAAAGCATTATCAAGCTCATTCAAGCATTTCAACATACATTTTCAATGCAATAAAAAGCTTAAGTTCAAGATTAGAGTGATGAAGACTAATCAGGCATTAAGAGTACTTAATAAGCATAGAAACAAGTAGATCTAACAATAAACACCTTAACTCTTCACTAATCACCCTAGATCTACCTAATTCATGAATTCAGAAGATGTCTACTCACTACTCAAGATGTTTACTCTTAACTCATGATGGATTCAAGCTTAACCATGTTTAGAGAAGAATAATCACTCAAGTAAACACAAGAAACAAGATGAAGATAGATAAAGGATGAATCTTTCACCAAAATATCAAGTGTTTTAGAGAGAAAACAACATATATCCCAATATTAGGTCTAAAAGGTATTTATAGAAGTCTAAAAACGAGCTGGGTTAACCCAACAAACATGGCCAACCCAATAAAAAAATAGTCTTTTTGTCCGTAGCAACTTGGTTTTCCCACTACAGGCTGGTCGCTAAAGCACTTAGTCATGTGGGGCTTCTTAGAAAACACTAGCGACATGCTCTGGTCGCTACAGTGGTCGATACGCTGACTCGGAGGAAGCCTTAGCGACTTGGTGAAGTCGCTACGCTTTAGTCGATACAGGGTTGACATGCCTCTAGTAAATCGATCATAACTCCTGCAATACAGCTCCAAATGACTTGAAACCACTTCCATTAGAAAGATAACTCAATTTCCGATGTTTCCCAATAAGATGGGCTTTAAAAGATATCGTTAGGACCTTCATCCATGTTCATCTTTCACTCTTTTGATTCAAAACCCCTCAAATGCCTTCAAACTCACCAACAAGTATCTCCAAGACCTGATATAGACATATGCAATGCAACCTAAATATGTCTAAATGGTGATATAGATGATCAATATTTACACAAAATGATGGTTAAAATCATGCAAATTCATAGGATATCAGTACGAGAAGTAAGAATGAGATAACCGGTTCGTTATCGATCTATCTGATTCGGTGTGTACTGGTCTCGTCTGCTTAAGTGACTAGAGAAAGGGAACTCATCATTCATTCAGAAGGATCACGAGAACACTCAGAGATTTCAAGAGAGAAAGAAGAAGATTAAATCATCGAGCGGGATTGATTTGATTCTAAGTCTCGTGTACTGATCCTTTTGTACGATTCTCTATTGGAAGTTAATAGTGGAGTGTTTACTTGTGCCGTCACCCACCCAGATGTATAGATCTCACATCGAGACTCAAATTGGGTTAAAAAGTCTTATGCGTTCTTTCTTTTCGTTTATCGTTTTTCACCCGTGAGAGATTGAGTGAGTTGAGCGAATCAATCGAGAGCGAAAGGGAGTTAGAGAGAATTAGATCTCACAAGGTTCGATCGATCGGATCACAACAGCCTTCAACAAATTCTTGATATTAAGCACTAGATCGATCTCTACCATGGTGCAATTATGTTTCTTGCATGAGATTGACCGATACATAGATCAAAGATGTGGCGATCGTGTGTTAAACTAACGACAATCAAAATTCTAGATCTGACTGATCCGATGCTTTTGGCAGATTCTTGATATTGAGCATTGGATCAATCGATCTATGTAATGAATCGAATGATCCTTGCCACATTTCAAATTCATTTAACTCATGCTCCCTTTAAGTTCCAAGCTCTCATCTATCTATTCACGTCATTTCCTAACAAACGAACCCGTAATCTGTTAAATCACTAAAGCACATCAAAAGACCAAAAAAGACTGAATCACATAATGAAACAATCAATCTCGATAACATCCAAAGTAAAAACCAATTTAAGTACAGCTAATCAATACTCCTTCCATGATGAACATTGAGTAATACAGCATTACTAATGCTTTAGAAAAGCTGCCCAAAGGTCCTTAAAGTTATCAACGGAATTGGCCTTAAGGCACGAATTAGAGTGGCACCTTTTAGTGACTCGATAAAGATCTGCTGCGTTCTTCCTCTCTAAAATGCGCTCATCCCTCACTTTAGATTGGCCGATATGAATTCAGGCAGGGTTTTAAGAGAGGTCACCGTCTCCAACATCAAGTATTTTAAAATTTTATGAAAAACTGAAAATCCAATATTGCTTTTGTTGACCTCTTAGTGAAGTGAATTCAGCTATTTGTAATTATAACTATTCGTCAATACTACATAACTTGATTCTTATTTTCATACTACTTAAAGCAGGATCCATTATGGCTGGGGAACTTGTGTCATTTGGAATACAAAAGCTATGGGACCTACTGAGCCATGAATACGAACAATTTCAGGGAGTTGGAGATCAAGTTAATGAGCTAAAAACTGATCTAAACACGTTAAAGTCATTTTTGAAAGATGCAACCGCCAAAAAGCATACAAGTGAAGTGGTGAGAAGCTGTCTGGAAAGGATCAATGAAATTGTTCTTGACGCTGAAGATACAATTGAAACCCTTATTCTAAAAGATGAACTAAGAAAACATGGTAGCATCAGAAGACTTGCGCGCATTGTTCCAGCACGCAGGAAGATTGCATCAGAAATTGGAAGCTTAAGTAAGAAGATCGAGAAAGCAGTTCGTGATATGAACGATTTTGGAGTACAACAGATAATTGTTGATGGCAGGGATTCACAACCTTCTCAACAAAAATTAGAATTTGCTAAAATTCACGAAACCAATCTTGTGGGGATGGAAGAAAATGTTAAGACATTAGTTGGATATTTGGTGGAGCAAGATGATGTTCAAGTTGTTTCTGTAACTGGGATGGGTGGTCTTGGGAAAACAACCCTTGCTAGACAAGCTTTTCATGACAACCTTGTTACAAAGAAGTTTGATAGACTCGCATGGGTCTGTGTTTCCCAAGTTTGTGATCGGATGAAAGTGTGGCAAGAAATCTTGCAGAATTTCAGACCCAAAGAAGAGCAAAATGAAATCAAGAAGATGACAGAAGCTACGCTCCAGGGTGAACTCTTTCGACAGTTAGAAACATTGAACTCGTTAATCGTTTTAGATGACATTTGGAAAAAAGAAGATTGGGACATGATCAAGCCAATATTTCCACACAACGCAGGTGATGACTTGATGGTACAAATAAAACTCATTATGCATTTTGTGCTATGTTACAAATATCTAAACGGTATTTTACAGGTTCGAAGGTGCTACTTACATCTCGAAATGAAAGAGTCGCAGGACCTGGAGAAACATATATAAACTTTAAACCAGAATGCCTATCTGATCAAGACAGTTGGACACTTTTCCAAAATATAGCGATGCCCAAAAAAGATGCATCTGGTAAGAATTCAAATGGTATATGTTTTGAGATGATCATAAAACAAGCATCTTAGCCATATTATTTATTTGTTTTTATGATTTGTGCAGAATTGACTCCAGATGATGAGGAGATGGAAAAGATGGGTAAGAAAATGATGGAACATTGTCGGGGATTGCCTTTGGCTGTTAGAGTGTTAGGAGGATTGCTGGCTGAAAAATACACAATTCACAATTGGAAACGGTTATCTGAGAATATTAGATCTCATCTTCTTGGTAGAACCAGTGACGACAGCAGTAATTCATTTAACCATATATTGTCTCTAAGCTTTGAAGAATTGCCTGGTTATCTGAAGTTTTGCTTCCTATACCTGGCCCATTTTCCAGAAGATTATGAGATAGATGTTGAAGAATTGTCCTATTTATGGGCTGCAGAAGGAATACTTAGGTATGACAGTGGAGACAGCATCCGAGATGTTGGAGATAGTTACATAGAGGAGTTGGTGAGAAGAAATATGGTTATATCTGAAAGAGACAAAACCACTAAGAGATTTGAAACATGCAGTTTACATGACTTGATGAGAGAAATTTGTTTGTCTAAAGCCAAAGAAGAGAATTTCCTACATATTGTTGGTATCAGCTCTCCAACTTCACACTCTCAGTCTCGTAGTATATCACGGAGGTTTGTCTCGCAGGATCCGGCAACATTAGATGTTGAGAGAGATATTAATAACTCAAAGGTTCGATCTCTGGTGGTTTTCGGGAAGTCGAGGTTTGATCATTCATTTATTGAGGAACCGATGTTCGTTTGGGGTCTTCCAGGAGTTAGGTTCAGGGATAAATTGACTACATACGATCAACTATTTTGGGAGTTTTCGAATGTAGGGTTTACAAGGTTGCAACTTCTGAGAGTACTACATTTTCCTGGAGCCCAATTTGAAGGACATAGGTTATCTAAAAGCATTGGAAAGCTCATACACTTAAGATATCTGAACTTAGAAGGTGAGAGGGTATTTGATCTTCCCTCTTCTCTACAAAATCTAAAGTTGCTGATCTATCTAAATTTAAATGTATTTTGGTGTTCTCTTTTACCCACGCACACCATCTTGTTGGGGATGAAAGAATTGAGATACCTTGCATTACCAAAGCTTATGGAAATGAAGACAAATTTGGAATTAAAACATCTAGTAAACTTGGAGACCTTGATTAATTTCTCAACAGATTACTGCGATTTAGAGGATCTTCGTGGTATGGCCAGATTGAGGACTCTTGGAATATGTTTAGCTGGTGATACCAGCTTAAAAACTCTTTCTTCATTGATAGATGGACTGAGATACCTGGAAAATCTTGATATACTATATGAAGGGGCTAAGGGGACGAAAGAATGGAGCACTCTATTGGAATTCAATAATCTCAAAAATCTGAAGTTGGCGACAAAAATTCCATTGCTCTCTGATGAACTACAGTTTCCTTCTCGCCTAACAAGCCTGCATCTAGTGCGTAGTGGTTTGAAGGAGGATCCAATGCCGATTCTAGAGAAGTTGGTGCATCTGAAAGATGTTACATTAGATGGATCTGGATCTTTCAGTGGGAGGAGAATGGTTTGCTTGAGAGGAGGGTTTCCTCAATTGCAGAAGCTTAGGTTATGGGAACTAGAGGAGTTGGAAGAGTGGATAGTAGAAGAAGGATCCATGCCCCGTCTTCGTAATCTCGATATTTATTTTTGTGGTAAATTAAAGGAGATTCCTGATGGGCTGCGATTCGTCACTTCCTTGGAGGATCTGAGTGTTCGAAAAATGGGAGAGGAGTTGAAGGAGAGATTGTTGGAAGGAGGAGATGATTATTACAAAGTCCAACACATCCCTTCTGTTAAATTCGCCTAGTGACACATCAGGTAAAACATCTTTTCATTCTAATTCCAGTTAAATTCGCCTAGTGACACATCAGGTAAAACATCTTTTCATTCTAATTCCAGTTCTCTGTATGTTTTCAGAAAGGATCAGAAACAGAATTTACAGGGTTTATGTGACATTTTTTTTTCCTTAAAAAGAAGTAAAATTCTGCTGAAATCGATTGGCTTTTGGTTCTTATGTCTTGTAGATGATCTCATCTGAAGCAAATCTCTTACCAACTTGGGCATCGGAGAATCAACCGAATAATAATCTCTGTGCAATCTTGTGTGTTTATTGTATAATTTATCAGACTTGCGTTTTTCTTTTCCGGTATTGTGACTAAGAATAAAAATACTTTGTGGTTTGTAGCAAAACTGGTTTCTTATATGTTCAATTGTTTGAGTGAAAAAAAAAAACTGATTTTATTCGACTCTTCAATACTGTATCAGAGCGGTAGATGCTTCTGCTTTCCTTTTCCATATGAACAACATCTTTGTTTCTCCTTAAAAAAAAAAAAAAACTTTTTGGTATATATCTTTTCTTTGATTTTTCGAATTTTACTTCCTCTTCAGCTTCCAAGTGCCAAGGGAAAGGGAAGATGGACGAACTCGATGATGTATGATGTGAAATCATAAGAGAACAAATTCATCTTTATATATAGATATATACAAGATTGGATATATAATAAGAGATTATTTTATTAGAATACAAATATATAAAACTATTTTAACTTTAAAGTTCAGCTTTATATTATGTTTAGCTGAAAGACGTGTTTATATATATTTTAGTGTCATTTTACTTTTATGTTTTCACATTCCAAAAAGCAAGCAAACCACCATACTAAAAACATTGCTTTTGCAGTATTCACATAATATACAAACACCAGAAGATTAAAAACTTCGAAACTTGATAGACACACAAATAAACACACAATCAAACACAAAAGCATCACAAACCTTGAAGATCCACAGTAATAACCTGAGCCGAATCTCCCTTTTCAACAACAAACGTTTTTAGAACCTTCTGAGACGAACTAGTAATCACTTCAACAGCATAGTTTCCATGGTACCCTCTAAACGCAAACGCACCGTTTTGATCAACATGTCCATTAGCATGAGAGAGCCAATCTTTCTTCACAGCCAAAAGTCTTTTACCCGCTTCATTAACATCACCTTCTGCATTCACCAAATGAGAGTTGTCTCTGCTCATAAACAGCTCCCAAAATCCCCATAACATGATACCTTCAACCGCAGGATGTCCAAAAGCTTCCCACATCATTACTTCCAAATCATCTCCCCTGATGTGTTCATTAATGGAAGAAACATCTAACTCTGTGAACCATATCGGTAAACCGAGGATCCCTAGTCTGTCTAATGCAGAACAAACAATTGGACCTACCGGACTATCGATATGGCCCTGAATCCCGATTCCTCCTACCGGCGCACCCTTTTCTTGCAAGTCAAGAATATGCTCAATGTACTTCTCGGGGCATGATTTTGGATCACATCCGTCCTCTATGTGGTAATCATTCACGAACAATGTCGCGGACGGGTCTAGTTGATGTGCGGTTTTGAACATGTTGACTCTTATGTCTTTGCCTAGCTTGTCTTGGTAGAATGATCCATGTAACATCTCGTTGTTCACATCATAATGTTTGAATTTCCCCTTGTACCGGTTTAAAAGACCGGTTAAGCGGTTTTGGACCGCTGTGTTTAAGTCGTTTTGGTTCATCTTTTGTATCCACTGCTGAACAGTTGCTTGGACTTCCCAAAAGATACAATGTCCTCTGGTTTCTATGTTGTTGCTACTACACAAGTTGAGCATATCATCCGCGTCTTGGTAATTAAGCTTCCCTTGTTCTGGCTCCGTCCAGTACCATTTCAGCTCGTTCCCGAAGACCGCCCAGTTAAAGTTTTTCAAGAAAAAATCGACGAAATCTTCGTTATCTATACTTGATCTGCTGATGCAAGTTCCCACCGGGAAGCTGTTCCGTGTCTGTCGAACTTTAACCGTAGCTCCAGACAGTTTGCTAGCATCAGCACCAGAGAATTTGAGGATAACGTCGCTTCTACGGATCTGTAAATCAAGAAAATTACTATAAAGTCTCGTTTGATATAAAAAGATTATTGAAGCAGAGTGTTTTGTGTATATATATATATATACCTTGTCACTTTGTCTTCTCAAATGCTTGATTCTCGCGAGCCGGTCAACAGGGAAGATCTGTAAGCCAGCGACCATGAGATCAACGCCAGAAGAAGGGCCTTGAATATAAACCAAAGCCTTAGATGGCTGCTTCTCGACTCGGAAAGAACCACCAATCTCATGCCATTTATCGTCGTTGATCTCGACTTGTCCACCGTTGACCCATTGGCTATCGATACCAAGTGCGACATTAACATTTTGAGGACTATTAGTGCCGGAACCGAGTTTAACCCAAACTGATATTTGGTATGTCAAGAACAGTTTAAGTTTGTCAGTGATCATTTGAGCAGGACCCATCCATGTCTGTGTTCGGTTAGTCACAAGCATGTAGCGGCCACTTAGAGGCTCGTGTGGTCCAAGCGAGTCCCTTGCCATTGGTGGAAGGATTCGAGGGGAGCCTTCTGCTACGGTTAGCGTGCAGTTCCCTAATGAGAACCATCCATTGGTCGTCCCATCAGTTAACTGGCTATTTGTGAGTATGTTTACCCCGAATGCAGGATTCTATAACAAAACAAACAACAAATAAAATTAGTATCCAATACAAATTTGTTAATTTTTTTAGAAATGTAAACAAGTGTCTGATGCAGTTATATATTTAGAAATATTTATTGTTTACTTTATTAATTATTAAATAGCTTATACGGTTTATTATTATCTTAGTGTTTTAGGCTTTTAGGATTTCGTATAAATAATTGTAATTTCTAAAATTGTATTTAATTTTGATTGACTAATAAAATTGAAAGTTTTTCTTTCATTTTTTTCTTTATTTTTAGTAGATCTATAAATATCTAAACAAATCTAAAAATGTTTAGTTCCTACGGCATTCCAAAACTAAACCAGATTTTTGCATTACTGTAGCTTTCACTACATCATCTTCACATATAAACTGTGGTTAAAATGTGAAGTGTATCTCTGGACTAACCTCAATGGCTGGGCGCGGTGAAGGAGGGACTTTCTCGGCGTGCTTTACGGTTAAGCTGTTGAGGAGAATATCAGTTCCTGGAGGCGGACCTTCAATGTAAATGACTACCCGTGATGCAGAACCATTTAGAAGGAACTTCCCTTTACACTGTATCCACTCCTTGTCTGTTGCTTGCACACTTTTAAAGAACAAAAAAACAAACATCCATTTTAGCATTTTTCAATGATTCTTGATCTGAACTATAGTCGAAAAAAGACTAACTTGGCAATGCCAATGTATTGGTCACGTTGATTTGGATTCTGGACCCACAGAGTTGCTTGCACAGTAGCGTTTGTCACATTGTTTCCATATATACGAACAACGGCGGTTGCTTCGTATACACGTTTCCGCTCGACTTTCCCAGTAATCTCTTGCTGAATGCCGTTCCAGTTCTGTGTGCGTTCTGTAGCTGCGGCGAATGCTTTTCCGGATTGTGGAACTATCTTTCCATCAGCCATGGAGTCATGACACACTATTTTGCAGCTTCTCCCAGACCAGTTATTTAGTCCATCTTCGAAGTTTGGGTTCACTACAAGATTCTCATCTTCCACTGTAACACCTTCTGGTTGTTCCCGCTTTAAATAAAATCAAATATGTAAGCGTGAAGGCAAACAAATAATCATTGATCTGATTAGTTATATACCTCAGGCTCGCTTTCAAGGTGAATTGTAACCGATTGTATGAGGAGATCAATCCCTGGTGAAGGACCTTCCAAATAGAAAACAACTCTTTCTGGTAAGCTTGGTAATGTGAACATGCCTTCAAGTCTCACCCACTTCTCCTTGGATACACAAGTTCTGCAATATTCAAAAATAAAATAATGTTGCTCTTATGTGAACAGTTCACAAAATTATAATTGTTAAAAAGGCATTTACTTTGCAATGAACTGATAGTTTGTTGGCGATTGCTGGTTTTCGAGCTTCAGAGTGGCTATAACCTCTACCAATCCTTGAACAGGACCAGAGACAGCAACAGTTGCTGAAACTTTATAAAGACAACAAGGATTCACTCTGCTTGTTATCTCCTGCTCTAAGCCTTGCCAAGTTTCTTTCCTGTTCTTGACAACTACATAGCTACCACACTTTGACGGGTCTAATACACCGTGAGAGATACCAGAATCAGCGGTGACAACAGAGGCCTCGCAGAAATTTGGATGCCACGAATGCATGCCCAAAGAGAAGTCATGATTCACAATAACATTGGCACGATCAGAACCGATGATTGATGCCACATCGCTGTTGTTGTTCTGTTTTGCATGCTGGTAGAGACATGATTAAACAGAGAAAGATCGAATCAAAACGTTTAGCTTAGAAATCAAGAAAGTGTGTGAAAAGGTGAACAAGACTTGTCTATGAAGAAAGGAACAATTCGAAAAGACTATCAAACCCTTGAAACCCTAACTAACCTCTCCATTGTCGTTTCTTGAATTCTCCATACTGTTTCTTAGTTTCTAACAGAACAGAATCAGACCCAGAACAAGATAGCAAATAAGTTAGAGAAAATTTTGATGAAAATACACAAAGATTCAACCTTTTTGAGTAAAGGGTAAGACAAACCTTGTCTGGATTGTGATTTTTATTCTCGTGGATTGGATTTGAGAAGCAGCAAACGGTGAATCTCTTCATTATATAGACACAGAGATCAAAACTGTTGTGTGCTACTTGGTGGATCTATCAAGTTGATCGCAGGATTCAAGTGAACTCCAAGAAAAAACAGCGGGGCCAGCTACCCAACCAAACTCTTTGTAAATTGATTTCTTTTTCAAAACCTCTTAAACCAGAAGAATTGATAAGCGATCAGTTTTCTGGGTTTTAATGTAGAGTCCCTTGGAGGTTGTGCTACGAAAAGACAATAAAACTATTTATATACGGCAGACATTTAACTTTCTATTTAAATTTAATTTCTCTTATGTTGTGTAACTCAGGTTATGTTCTGATTTTTTTTAAAAAAAGGTTTTCACTGATAATCCTTGCATATTAAAATCATAGGCTCAATTTTTAATATAAATTATTTAAAATAAACTATTATTTTGATAGCATATCATTCAATTAAAATTATTTTTTTAAATACCATAATTTATATATTATTTAATGATTTAATTTTAAACTGTAATTATTAACTTGTTTTACGTACATTAATTAATCATGACGTAAAATCGCGATTATTAGCTTTCAAAAGATCAAGATCATTAAAAAAAATTTGTAGTTAAAAAATAAAAAATCTTGTATACCATTTAAACTCTTAAAATATTATTATTTATATAATTTATTAATATATAAATTAATTTAGCTTAGTTAATTCATCTCAAAATAGGATACCCAAAACTCGTTTAACTATTTATTAACATTTTTATTTTATACATTTTTTATTTTTCAAATATATTTATCTAATCTTAGTAAAATATTTACGTCTAAAGCCATCATTTTTTTATAATACAGCTTTATATCCATTTCAAAAACACTACTCTCTATGTGCCATTTTAACTGGTTTGGTTTTAAGGCTCTTATACGAAATGAAGAAAATATAGATTTTTATGTAATTTATCTTGATCACGTAAAAATAACATTAAATAAAATTAGTTTACCCAATAAAATAAAAATAGAATATTTTGTTATTGGTCATAAATTTTAAATGACATTAAATTTATCTAAAATATTGAGAACATCACTTATTATGAAAAAAAAATCTTTAAACACCACTTAAATTAATACAGAAAGAATATTAATTACGAAAATGCCCACATAATTGAGAATTCCAATATAGTTTCTGAAGTTCAATCTTAGAAGTTTACATTCTCATTTTTATTAGTATATATAGTTGTTGTATCATTAAAAAGTTGTTGTATCATTATATCAATCCAAATTTATAATTATACGGTAAACTATATATGATTAAATATTTAATTAAACAGTAAATTGGATAAATTGTTGTAAAACCGTGTAGGAATTAACTGAAATATATAATATTTTTATGCAAGAATATCTGATTTTAAAATAAATCAATGTATAATTTTGGTCATGTCTAACATCTCAATTATAATCTTTGATAAAGTGTTTTTTATTAATATCATTGTATATGTTTTAACTAAATATCTATATATATATATACATAACTATTAAAAATATTTCAAAACTATCACATTGGAGTATTTACAAATTAAAAATGGTATTTAAAGAATATGATGTTCCTTAAGACTATCTCTATCTTTTAATATGGATGCATCCAAAATTGTCTGATAGATTCTTATAGTAGAACATAATATTTTCTTTTTTTGATAAAAGAGTACAACATAATATTTGTTATGAAGTTATATATGAAGTTGTTGCCGTGTTTCCAACTATTGCAGATAGTTAGATTCGTTCATCATAGCGTTAATAATAGGACTACATTTATAGGATGATTAAAATTCAAAAGTATCTCATAAGTGATGAAAAATATATGTAAAATAAAAAATATTTTTGGTATTTCATGGAAAAAACAACCATAAATATCTATCAAGAAAATAAAATATATCAATGTTAAACCATTAAAGTTTTCAAAATATACTTAAGTACGATGTCATTTTGACATAGCCGTACACGCATTAAAGAAAAGAAAAAAGAATATCGATAGCTTATTAATTTCAGTCATATCCATGTGCACTAATCCTTTCTTATTCTTTTTGCAAATCATTAACTGAAGATAAATAACTAATTACAAAGGTAAATATTGTTATTTACCTTTGTTAAGTAGTACGTATTAACTAACTACAAAAGCAGAACATATTTTTATGTTTTATCAACGAACCCAAGATATAATTCAATTGATGTGCTACGGAATTCTTCATAAAAAGAAAACTTCAATGTCACAACATAAACTAATTTAATATGTTTTAGTCCTAGAGCCAGAAGATTAAAAAAGATTATATCTCAAAAAAAATTGTGGCAATTCAAAAGTTATCATTAAATTTTCAAAAGAAAATGGACTAACCGGGTTAGCCTAATCTCATAACTGAAGATAAATCATCCCAATGTTGTGGATATCCTAATCGAAATAAGTTTGATATTTGGTACAAGACAAAGAGCGAGTATAAATCATCTAACAGGCTTTTCATAGTTAAAAAAAAAACAAGGCAACCTTTGATATAAAAAAACTAGAGTTGTATCTCTTAAACCCCCGTTTTGTATCAGATTTCGATTTTTTAATAAAATTTAAGCTTTATAATACTAGAGGCAGAAACAATTGTTTTAGCCTCACATTCCTAAAATATCAGGACCGGCCTAGTTGCTGGTTTGGTTGATGACTTGAAGCAAAATCTGTTACACAAATTGTGAGAAACAAAATGGAAAAAAGAAGGTAAGAGGTAATCATCGCGAGGAAGAACAAAACTTTGAAGATTAGTTAAGAGCTCCCAACTTGCTAATCATTTTCTAATTGTTTATGCTTGGATTGGAAGCGAACTATTCTTTTGTACTCTAATCGTAGGTGGAAGGTTAGTTGGAAATGTTCTTATTCAAATGGCTATCGAATTAGTAGAATGACTCGTAAATGCAGACGTATTTCAAAAGTGATATATATGTACCGAAATTTTCATTAAGATAGTGTCTACATATTGAAAATGTTACATCTTTGCTTCTACACTTATCCATCAGCATCAAATATACAAACTCACCTCATCAGTTTCCCCTAATTATGTGATTTATTTGCTAATTAAAAACCAGTGACACAGAGAAAAACAAGATAATGGTGTTTGTTGTCACACTAATTTCTTACTATTTCTCAAAATAATGAGTTTCCACATTTAAATACATTTTCTTTATATTTTGACTGATGTTTTGTTTGAGAATAAACAAAATTCTAAGTCGAACAGAGTTGATAACCTTTTTTTTTTGTAACACAACTTTCATTAATCCTTAAACATTCAGAATACAACTAAAGGGAGAGTAATAAAAGACTCTTCAGGCATAAAACATTACAACATAAAGAATAGAGCTAGAAAGACTTCTAGGATAAGATGACAGCAGCTCCACAGTAAGACTTGGAGGCGTCGAGACAAGGTTCATAGCAAAGCCAGACACTTGAGAAATAGTCACTTTGAATTGTGACATCAATACCAAATCCGCACCTCGGATTGTCGCCGAAACGAAATCCGTTGCATCTTCAGGCCCCGAACGGATCGCTACACAAGATAGCCAAACGGTTATAAACTTGGACACACTCCTCCACATAACATCGGGAGGGAGAACGCTCCTCAAAGAGGAGGAATGGAGTGATGGTACTGATGATCCCGGTGAACCCATCAGTAGCTGACGACAAAACAAACTCTTTGAAAAGAGAGATATTGCAATGATTGAGATACAATTTCGGTAAAAATCCCGGTGAATCCACCGAACATTTTTAGCGGGTTAGTCAAAGAGACTAAACCACCCCACATCAAACTGGGCTGTGAAATTAGCTGGAGACGATGGTTTTTGAAACCTAAAAGGCTTGCCAAGCCTACGATATGAACTGGGACCAACTCGAGTGCAAAGAGACTGGGTCTTCGACGGACAACGACCAGTCCGATGGGTTGAGAGCCGAGAGGGAGAGAGGCCTCGGTTGAAAGCCTTGACTCTGGTGTACTTGGTATGATGGAGGGCGGAAGAACAGTGGCAGAAGTCTCATCGGTGGAGAAGGTCTCGTCGAATTCTCGGAGGAGATCGGCGGCAGTGGTAATGGAGAGGAGAGACTACGAGCACATGACTCTAAACTGGGACAGATTCGGATCTAGAAACCGCGTTTTATGTGGAATCCCACTAACACCGGTCAACACATCAGAAGTTGTGGTCAGAGAATGAGCTTGCGAAGAGATGGAGGGCGAACGTCGGTGAGGGTCTTCTAACCGGATTGACATCGAGAGGGGGAGGATGAAGTACACAGATCTGCGGTTTGAGCTCACAGATCTGAGCCCAAGATGAGGCGGGTTGTAGAGGGTGAAACGGCGGGTAAAGGAGCTACGATTAACAAAACGGGAGTCCCCGTAGATCAACGGCGTCGAAGAAACCTTCAGCCTAGAGGAGACCATCGGAGCCCTGATGGATAAATAATGTGACCTTAAGCAGAGAAGAACACGAGAGTTGGAGCGAAAAGAGAGTAGAGAGATGCAGGTAGAGGATGACGTCGTCGGGAGTGGCCAGCGCCGACGAGAAAATGCGTCGCCGGCGCCGGAGAACATTAATTTACGAAGTGCCTCGAGCACCGTATCTGGGAGCGTTAGGGCGACCTCTCTCTTTCCTGTAATGACAGAGTTGATAACCTATATTAACTTATTAAGTCTTTATTGAGTCAAAGTTTATTTATTAGAGTTTGTAATCTTTTAGGAGTGTTAGTGGAATTTAAATTTCTATAGAGTTTGTTGATTTTAAATGTTGGGAGATTTATAAAATTTGGAAAAAAAACTGTAGAGAATTTTGGTATCAATCTAAGAACAACTTCAATTGAGAGATGTAGACGGGATCTTAGAATAAAAGAAAAGAAAAAATTAAAAGAAATTAAAGAAAGATTAAAAAAAAAAAAGTTTCTAATCTTTACACACTTAAGAACTTTTGCTTCTATATTTTATCCACATGTCCTTATCTAATTAATCTAGTGATTTAATTTAAATCAAAATTTAATTATTTAATTTAAATATTATTATTTTGTTTTTAAGAACCTATGTTTTACAAACTGACCGTTAACGTTGTTAACGTTGTTCCAGTGATGCAATTAAAATTTATGTTCGTTTTACCGGAGACAAATCATAATTTTCATGACTTTTTTCAAGTTTACATCGTATTTACATTCTGTCATTTATTTTTTTGCAGTCAAAACACAAACAAATCTTTTCTCTTGAAGATTTTAGAGTAACATTAGTCATCTGAAAATCCCTAAAATACTAATGCAATTTGATGTACAACTACAATGTACATTCAATTTAAAGATAAAAAGGATATCAAATCGTTAAAAAAGAAGTAATTTCGTTCTTGTAAATAGCAAATGGTTCGTGCCAAGAAAACCGCAAGAAATTCCACCAAAGGAAAGCAACTCGCAACGAAAGCTGCGACGAAATCCGCTCCGGCCATGGGAGGAGTGAAGAAGCCACACATGTTCCTTCCATGAACTGTGGCGTTAAGAGAGACAGAAAAGCACTGAGATTTTGATCCGAAAGCTTCCGTTCCAGAGAATCAAGGTTGAGAGGGCTTAGGAGTTAAGAGAAGAAGAAACAAATGGATTCGGCAACTAGATGAGATTCATTGTCTCTCTTCAGACATGGGTCATATGTATGGTTAAAAATGATCAAACAAATTCGAAAAAGCTATTATTAGGTCATATGTATTACATTGAAAGTTGTGGATAATACAGACATTCATGTAGCTTTTTAAGCAATACAAATATTTTCATTTGGATTTTAGACACCAAACAGTTACAAAGAAAAGACCAAACTATAACATTTTTTTACTCTCATGCATGGATCTCAAACTCACTCATGGATAGTCCGGAAAGGCTTGTATGTCTTGACACTACTTATCAGTCCAGCGATGGAACCAGCCGCAGCTAAAAGGGAGACGATCAAGCAAACCCAGCACAACATTTTCAGCCCAATCCATCTAGGAGAGTATTTTTTAACCTTAGTTTGTGCTATGTGCATCTCCACGGGGAAATAAACAGTTAAAGGCCAGAAGGAAGCTGCTCCGATAAGACCCAAGATTGCATTGAAGAAAGGGAATATCATAGCTACCAAAGTTGTTATAACGACATAAGCTGTCCTCCACACTAGTCTGAAGAGGTTGATGTTGAATTTTCCAAGGAATGGTATGTTTATTGAATATTCAGATGTGATGAACTTGTTGTCAGGCCAGTTTCTATTGCATTTCTTCTCAACAAACTGGAATATGGGCTGCGCGAACACCTGCAAGAAATATGTTTCTTTTTCATTAGCTAAAAAGTGCAAAAACAAAACCAGAAAAATCCTTTTCTCTTTTTGGATATGGTTTTACCTGATAGGCACCAATGAGATGGACAGCAATGCAAGCGTTTGCAAAGTCAATGAGCCAAAATGGCTCGAAAAATCCGAAATCAGTGAGGAAATCTCCAGGGGCTTTGTTTCCAAATGCAGCATAGCCGAGACAACCACATAAGATGTAGAAGAAAGTGGTGGTTGATACTCCCACAAAGCTTGCTCTTTTCATAGCTTTGTTCTCTGCTGGGCTAGATCTCAAAGTGTCCTGTAAAAAGTATCAAATTTTCACCAGTTAGTGTATGCAAATCCAGTTTTGTCTCATGTGTTTAACTTAAATCTTATTAAGCCGTCACTTTCTAGTGGACATAAACACTATTGTACTAAATACAGTACACTAAAAAGGTGAAAACTAATACCATTAAGAGACAAAAAAAAAATTAAGAACTATATTGTCAACTCATTAAGCTAAAGTCCATTGATAACAATGAATATCATTTTTTGCTGTCTTTGAGTGTGACATCTTGTCACTAATAAGCACATGTTATGCCTTTAAGCTAAAAGACAGATTCTCTTCTTTTTGACTCTTTTGTAGTAAAGCACACAAAACGTGGTCCACAGAGAATTGATTGTCATTGTCAATAATCTCGAACCACAATTCTCTCAAGAGGTTCATATTCAAAGCTAACAAGACTCAATAGTAAAACTGATTGATGACAACTTGCCTGAATCTCAATAAGAACCGTGGCGTAAGCATATGCAAACGCTATATCCCCAACCGCTTGAAACGATCTCCATATCTTCTGAGCCGCAGTTACATCAACTCCTACGACCGTTCCAGTCAAATTCGTCTTACCCACTTTCCCACCTTTTCATATCGTAACATATCAACCGTTTATTGTTTTATCTATCTTGTTACAATTATTGATATAAGTACATTGAAAACTACAACTTGAGGACCAATAATTGTTTGTAGTTGTCGTTTTGCAACTAATTAAATCCTTGAAAGATTTGTATATGTACCTGCGACCGTCGCGATGGCTAGGCCAATCCCAATACTTGCGTAAGCAAAGGACATAACCGCAGCCATAAGGGAGAGAAAAGAGAGCTTGTGAAAGTTGGGGATCTGGCTAAGAAGGATCTGAATGATCCCAAAGGCCGCCATATACGGATAGTTCGATATTGTACAATCTGCATCGTGCCCTTTATTGTGGTAACAGTTAGCTTTCCCGACCGCTCTGTGCAAGAAACCATACTAATCACATCAACATGCATGATAGGTAACTAAACTGTGCATTTGGTAACCGGTCATAAAGTAAAATCACATATTCACACATAGTTGACTTACACCAAACTAATTGAAGCAGTGATGGTGTACCCAACAGTGATTCCTATCAGATTCCCATACTGTGCCACTCCACAAAGCTGCACTTTCCTACCACCTGTCAATTTTCAATAATTCCAATGTATTATTTTAGTCTATGATTATTAATTACATTTGTTTTTAAGCTATTAATTAATCTTCTGTTTCATACATCAAACGTAAAACACTCCACGGGACTACATACTAGTATATATAATACTCCATCAGCATCAAATACCAATAATAATGCTAATACTACCAAAACCCTTTGCCTAATATGTCAAACTATTATATAATTTCTGTTTTCCTCGGGTTACACAGTTTTGGATCTTATAAACAGTACAAAACCGTGAGTTAATTAAGAAAAGTTTCAGCCTAATTAATTATTTCAACAACCGTTGTATAATTGGAAATTAAAAGACGGCTACAACACTTTTACGTTCAATTCAATGTTTTACTTCAAATGATTTGAAGTAAACCTCATTATTTATTGAACTAGACAACATACTTTTAAATTATTTGAATTAATTATATAATCCTTGTGAAAATTATAACCATAGTTTATGAGAAAATTAAAATGACGGGTACCACATTTTTACATTGAACTTAGTGTTTTACTTAATAATTTTTCTTTTGTAAAAATATAATCCATGTGAGAATAATAACCAAGAAAAAAAAAAGAATAATAACCAAGCCTACTTAATTATTTCACCAACCATATTTTATAACTAGAAAATTAAAAGGACGGTTACCACTGTTTTTACATTCAGTCAAATTTAAATATTTAAAAGGACATGTATCAATTTATAAGCAGCGACAAAAAAATTCAATTTATAAGCGACGTTAATTTATATAACCGAGAGAGATTTTATCTGTAAAACCAAATTGGCTGGAAATGTTGGAAAATCTATAAATCCATTACTTTATCTACATTCCTAACCACAACTCGTCGGATGCATAAGCTTTTCGATTGTTTCAAAAGATGTCAATGATGATCTCGTATGATTGATCTTATAGTTCGTAACATCAACTATTTTATAAACCACGATCATTGTTCTATATAAACTCATAACATAACCAGTTTTGTTTTATTTCAAATTGACCTAAAGATTACTGTCGCTTATAAATTATAATATATGTTAATTTTAATACTAATATATCTTTTCCTATTCTGACCACGTAAGTTTTCCAGACAAGGATCAGCCTAACTAAATACCAGACAAAATCAGTATAGTATTTTAATGAAAGAGAACCTTATTTATCTTCTTTTTTTTTTTTGAAAAGGAACCAACCATGCCTCAAAAATTACTAACAAAATGGTATAGAACCCTTTTTAAAAGAAAAAAGTTGGTCTAAAAAGTGTCTATTTTTCAATCTTCTTAACAATCAAAAGTTTATTTTTAAAAAGAACAAAGAAAAAAACATACCGAGGTAAGATCGAACAACGTCCATGTAAGTATAGTTCCGTTTTCCGGTGACGGGATCCGGCGCACGGTAGCAATCAGCCAGCATCGTAGAAGTGAAGTACGTGATAAACGAGAAAATGATCAAAATCAAAGTCCCTGCTATCCAACCAAGCTGAGCTATAGCCCATGCCAACGACAACACTCCGGAGCCTATCACCGCCGTGATAATATGCGCACTCGCCGTGAGCCACGTTCCCGTCCTCTTCTCTCGGCCATCGTCATCAACGTTCTTTGTAGGATCGGACAAGGCGTAGACGTCGCCGGATTCCGCCGCGGAGTGGCCGTGTTGATCGGTGTTGAAACTCTTCATAGGGAGAGAAGAGAGCAAAGAGGTGGACAGAGAGAAGAAGATAAGTAAATGTGTGAGTCGGAGAGAGAGAAAGAGTAAATGAAGAAGTCTAATTGTAGTCAATAGATGTGTGTTTGCATAATATCATATATATAGACATACCTGTATATGCATGTATATATATATATTACAGAGTAGTGTAGCATATATGCCGACGAGACGTATACGTAAATACGTGTTGAAATTCATCTTTTATTTTCTTATAAATGATTTAAATGTTTTCTTATTAATGCGGCTTGGGATGTGTGATTGCTCCAGACTAGACATGAGCCCACCTATAGAGAAGGATTTTAATGTTCAGATTCTATAATGATTATTCGATTTTTTTCTGAAAGATAAATATAGTGAATTTATAGAAAAAAATTTTGCACGATTTTTCTCAGTATGATAATAGTATCTTTTGCTCTCGACTAGACTTTGAGCTTGCCAGTTTTTTTTTTTTTTTCGACGAAAGTTTTGCTATTAAAAATTTAAAATACTAGAAAAGTTACAAAAGAATGGCTCATCCATAGAGTTCATGATAAAGAGTAGATCAAAGTACCACATTTACCTAAAAGCATAACATAAAAGAAGTCATAGGAAGATGAAGAAATTTTTGAATAACAAGTTCTAGTGAGATCGACGACCATAAGGAGTAGTACCTCTTCCACGCCTTCCTTTCCCACTGATTGTGCACCATTCCATATCCTTTAGCTTCTGAGATGGTTTTAAGCAACGATCTCCACGAGATCTTTGCGCCATATCAAAAGCTTGTAGCCACAACATTGTCAACAAAAGGGTCTGAAAATGAAGATGGCGATATGGGCAGGGAAGAGTTAAAAACAAATTGAGCGCTGGTTTTGACAGATGGGGACAGAGGTTGAGAGGAGGAGGACACAACATCCAGTTGTATATCTTCTTCAAACATGGCTAGATTAGCAAACCTGTTTGATCCTTTGGCATCACTTAACTTCAAGCAACTATTTTGGAGGCCACCTACACTAGAATTACATTCAGGGGTAGACAGCGATAGTGTACCTGCAGTTACAAAGTCTAAAGGAGCAGAAGAAGAAGGTGAAACAGAAGTTGATGCAGTGATGTTTCCATTGAAACCATAATCAGTGTTCAATTGTGTAGCTTCAGGAACACAAACAATATCAGATGGAGGAGCGTTAATAGCTGTGGAATTAGCTTCTGGTGAGCTTATAGGAGGGACAGCCTCAGTTTCCTTTGAGGCAGAATGAATTATTTAGAGGGTTGAGACATTTGCATCAGTGTTGTATGCAGTAGCTTCAGATGGCACATTTGACGGTCGTCATTTCTTTCTTGATCTAGTAAAATGCATCCTTGGGCATCAATTGAAAGAGCATGTGAAGTCTTTTGTGCTTCAGTTACTAGAGTTGATACATTATGTATAGGATCAGCGACAGGAGGAGTATGGGGTGGACAAGTTTGTGGCGGCTCGTCGAAGCGACGATCTTTAGAAACAGGGATAGGAGGAAGTCCAAGACATCTTGCAGCTTTGTGTCCTAACTGTCCACATTTTGGACACTTGGATGAGAGCCATGAGTAGATAACAGTGTTTGCCAGTGTTGAGTTATAGAAGAAACAAGTGTTTATGATTTCTTACTAATAATAATATAATATTTAATGCAAAGGAATGGAAAGAAACTTTTGAGTAGTAATAATGTATACAAAAACCTATACAAAATATATATCATCATGCTGTCTTTTTTAAAAGTTTCAGATATACATTTTAAAGAACTTGTAAGTTGTAACTAGTTTATATTGTTAAATCAAATTCTTTTACCCCCTAAAATTCATAAAACACTTCCCAAAATTTCGAAGATGTACAATGTTAAATTGATTCTAGCAATTAAGTTCGCCCTAGCTCACGAAACTTCTCTGACACGGGAATCGAGACGCCGCCACAACCCAAGTTTCTTGACGCCGGCGGTGCTCCTGGCCGTCGGCGTCGACTCCTCCGCCACTCTGCTTTCACTTCTTTTCTTTTCTCTTGCTCCATCTTCGTCACAAGCTTCAACATATCTCTCTGCAACTCGTTGATTCCGATTCTGTCCATGGATATGTTCGGTCCTTCTCGACAGCCCTCGTCACCACCGCCTCGCTTCAACCCTTGGAGATCTCTCGACGGGCTCAGTCACTCGAGGTCTCTCATCTCGTCGACGGAGCACATGTTGGCTTCACCGTCTGTCGTCTTTCTCCCACTGTCTCCGCCGCTTCTTTCCGCCTCTCACCACCAAGCCTCCTTTTTCTGTCGAATTGAAACCATCAGACCTGGACCCCACTCCGTCGTAGATCTACTCTGCTCCTCCTCCGACACGCTCACCTTGACCTCGCCGCAGTCTCTCACTCTTCATCCCATGGTGTTTAAAGCTCCGACTCACTTTCTCATCTGGAGTCGCCGTTCACATCGAAACTGTCTTAACACCTCGTCGCCATCTCCAACACCTTTGTGGTATAGCTTCGAAATCTCGATTCACCGCTGCATCTCACCGTCTCTGAACCGGTCTGCCGCTTCACTAACCATCGGTACAATCGTCACCATTTCATCATATCTATGCCACTGATACCACTAAGATCTATGTCACCTCTCTCCCTTCATGCTTCACCAAGACTCTATAGGGCTTCAACCATTTTTTGGGCTTCGGTTTGTACGCAGAAGTTTCCATAGTGAAGTTTTCGTTTAAAGCGACGACCGCTCGAAAGATCCGTAGCTCTTTCACCGACGTTATAACATCTTTCCTTGTCGCCGGATCTACTGTTCAAGAGTATAGACTCGCCAGATTTGCTCAATACTATGTTACCACAGCGTCTCTATTACATTACGCCGTCTCAAGCATCGACGATTCTTCACAGAGTCGGCCCTACCGTCTTTCTACCCTTTTCTTGTCGCCGAAACTATTGTGCAAGAGTGTGGATTCGCCAGTTCTTCTCGCTACTACGTCATCACTGCGTCTCCATCACACTACGCCATCTCAAACATCGATGGTTCTTCACGTAGCTGTTCCCACAATGTCCCCACCCTTTTCCTCGTCGCAGAAACTATTGTGCAAGAATGTGGACTCGCCAGATTTATTCACTGTTACGTCACCGTTGCGTTTCCATTACACTACGCCATCTCAAGCATCGACGGTTCTTTTCACTAAGTTATCTCTGCGACTCTCTTAGTGGAGCTGGTTTCTTCTACGGAGTTTCTCGGAATTCTTGCTTGCTAAACCCATTGGTTGGGTTCTTCAACGTCGATTCCGAATTCTGTGCGTTTGTTCGAACGCAGGCTTTAGGACTACAAGTGAAGCTTCTCTCCGGATTTCTTCTCTCTTTAGCCACATCTATCCTTTGACTTGTTTTAGTTATTTTCGTTTATCAGTTTACTGTCGAGAATCTATCCGGTTGTAATCGACTTAGCCCACTAGGCCTTTAATTTTAATATAAGTATTTGGTGTTCAAAAAAAAAAAAGGTACAATGTTAAACTAGATCCTAGCGGAACGTTCCATAATTTTATATCTAGAATATTATCTTAAATACAATTTTTAACCAAAATGGCTATTTTTAACTCTTTTCATTTCCTTCCAAAGATGTTCAATTTTTTCTTTTATTCTAAAAGTTGAGAAAGTAGATTTTTTTGTTTCGAAAATTTGGAATTTTTACTTATTGATGAAGAAATTGTATTAAAACAACGCGTATCATGAAGCCATGAGCGTAGTTGATGTTTACCATAAGAATTATAATTTCATTTGATTTTCAAAATTAGTTTACATTATTTAACCAAAATAAATAAATAAATGAAAAAGTTTGAATTTAGTGAATCAAAGTTAGAAGTTAAAATAATGGGTAATTTTACTACAAGGTTGCCTTATAAAATATTTATCACTATTAATCAATTCTGTTCTCTTTGGTAAGCTGGTAATTGGAACAGGCTCCTCGACCTCAATCAGGTCAAATAATACGAATGCACTTTATAGAACCATCGTCTTTTTGCTTTTAGTTTTTCAATTATTTTCAGGTGCTTCTCTAGAAAAAAATATAGGGCCAAAAATATATTGACATTTACTTCAAAATGTGAACAGAATAAAAAGAGAATTAATGGATGTACTCCATTTTATAATTTGAACTGATTTAAGTTTAATGAATTTTAAGGGATTTTAGATGAACTGTAAAACTTATTATGATTTTAGATAAACTACCACAGCTATGATATTTGAATTTTAAAAAAATTAAGAAACTCCAACAAAACAATTGTAAATCGGTAAAAACTTCTTTAAATCTTAAACTAAAATCTTTTCAATAAAAATATATTTAAAACTAATATATTTAATAAATTTTTTGATAATAATGAATTTTTAATTTATGTTTAAATAACATTTAATTTATTATTCAATACAAATTACTTCAAACTCTCTTACATCTCTTAAAATTGTGGGGTTGAAGTTACACTTATCTTTATTATAATAAATTTTTTACAGATTCATAAGCGATCAGTATATACAGGATTTATTTGGTGTATATATTTGATTCCATATCAGGTCATATAACTAGTTGTTTGACTAATAAAATAACAATTTAGCATTTCAGATACCTATCAAACAACCTTTTAAACAAAATAATTTATGTAAATATGTCGGACTGAAGAGTGGTGAAGTTAATAAAGAGAAAAAGTTGCATATGCACCGATAATTTATAAAAAATTTCGTAAGAATGCACCTATAGTTTTTTCTTACAACACCTATAGTATTTTCAAAACATAATAAATTAACTAAATTTATAAGTGTATTTACTATAATTTATAAAGTTATACCCATAATAATGTTGTGCATATAATGTAAAAGTATTTCTAGATTCCCCCTAACTGAAGATATTTTTTTATATATATAAACAACATTATGCTAAATATTAAATAAATAAGAAAATTATAAGTAAGCGAACTAAGTTCAAAAAGTGAAAATATACTCCCAAGAGGCTGCTCATTTTTCAAACAGCTCTAACACCTTTGAAGAGACAAGTTGTTCCAATTCTTCAATGAAACTCTTTCAACGAATGAACAGCATGTCTTTGAAATCGTTCAACAAGTGGCTAGTCTTATTTTTATAATGATCAACAAAAGACTTCATATATGTGAAAGGTTGACTTCTTTGCATCCTGTAGCGTATTAGGTGTACTCACAAAATAACAAGGGTTTTCTTTTCGATCCGATCCGAGATCCG
Source organism: Brassica juncea (assembly GCA_018703725.1). Lineage (NCBI taxonomy): Eukaryota > Viridiplantae > Streptophyta > Magnoliopsida > Brassicales > Brassicaceae > Brassica > Brassica juncea. The sequence goes on from CM031938.1 coordinate 47,235,611, forward strand.
CTCCAGATCCGCTCCGAAAATAGGATATACGGGGCGTCCGGATCCGAATTCGGATAGTAAAATCAAGGATCCGTCAAAATCGAATCTGACTCCAGATATCTTAATTTTTAGATCTGGATATCCAGATCCGTATCCATACTTTTAAAATATATTAATTTTTTTAATTTTATTAATAATTATATTTGATATATTAATATTTATTCATAAAACTAGTTTTATAATACTATATTTTAAATTTTAAAATATTCTATTCATATTTATAAATCTGTATAAATATTTAATTAATATATTTTTAAAATTTTTAATATTTTTAAAAATATTATTTTTTATTTTATTAATTATTTTTACGAATCCAAATCAGGATCCGGATATCCGCGGATAATATGATAATCAGACGGATACCCGAAATCTGAAAGCCCCGAATCCAGATCCGGATACTAAATCTACGAATCCAGATATCTCAAATTTTCCGGATATCCGGATCCGTCCCACCCCTAACCATAATGGCATTTATTGAATTTTTCAACAAATGGCATATGGAGGCAGCTCCTTTCAGTAACGCCTCAGAATATGGGGTTATTTGCCTTAAAATCAAAACTTGTGTCTTGTGGTGGTGGTGGATCTTCAGTTAACCAGTGAACCCATAATTGTAAAGCAAGTAACGTCCGTGCAAGATAATCCATTTTAATTAACAAATATTAATTACGATATTTGGGTTGACAATATTTTTTCAGAAGAAAAGAAAAACTTATTTGCAAAACTAACGGTCCAGAAAAATTATACATGTGATGTCACTAATATCCCTCGTAGTTGAAATATCCTTCAGTTGAGATTTGTTTTCAACGAAACAGTGATATTATATTACAACAAAACATGTGTCTATTCTTAATGTTGGAGAGAACTACCTGTTAAAGTATAAGCCAATTTGGAGTCGATGTAATAATACAAGAGTTTGTACATTATATTTTAGTTTTAGGATTTTATTGAAACAAGTATTTATAATTGTTTATGTTAAAATGGCAAATTATCATTTGTGGATTTAGAAAATTATATGTTGTTATTAATTTTAATATTTGTAGATGTCTTATAAAATATAAAATTAGTGATAGCATTTTTAAATTGTTAAACATACATTCACATTTACCGTCATTAAAATAGTAATTTAATTATATATTGCTTCATCAAATATTTTACTCAGAGAGTATGGAAAGTAACGGTCAGTTAACTGCAACTACTTTCAACATGTACGATTAAACTGCAGTTTCACGAACAATAATTGTATAACACAACTTTCTTCACAATACACATACCCATGACAAACGATTTTTATCTGCACAACACTAATAATATGTACATCTACGAGGGACAACTCTCCACAACACTCGAACCTGAAACTATGAGTCTATGAGAGACGGTTCTTCTTGATTATTAACATTACTTTGGAACTTCTAGTAAGTTTTGTGTCTATCAAGGATATATGCACAATCCTCTAAATCGCGGATTACCAAATCAAATTACTTCTACAGAATAGAACATCTCTATAAATTTCTGTACAGAATTATGTTTCCTTTTCGCTGTTATCAACTATTTTCAGTTGCACCACAATTTAATATGCAATACTTTTTTAATCCAAGGCATCCACAAATCCAATCCTATCGGTGAACATGCGCAACATCCCCACGTTCACTGCTTCCAACTATATCACACAGAGCCCTCAAGTATTCTTTGTATGAGTCAGAAAATGGAATTGAGATAAGCAATTACACACAAAACGATAATATGAAAAAAAACGAATGAATGACGTAATGAAAATATTTTCATAAATGAGACCATATAGTCGAGATATGATATTTCTTTTCTTACTTATATAGTGCCATAGGCAATAGACAAATTAGAGTCTCAAGATAAAATCATGGTAAACTTTCACACACCATTCGTGAAAAGTTCCTGTTTTCTTGTTTAGATATTTTGGCGAGAGATAGATTTCAAGTTATTTTAAGACGAACTATATATCGTTTACATACTTACAGCGTTCTGTTTTTAGTTACAAAAAAGGATAAAAACTAAAACTAATTTGGTCTAAAAAGATTTTATTGAGCCTTCGACTCTTCGCCAAAGCCCATGCCCACGACGAGCCGGTGGAGAGCGGCGGCGTGCACATGAGCTCTCTCTCTCTCTTTGAAACCTTGGACCAATGTTATGTGGGTGAACATATTTATACAACTCAAGTTTGGTTGTTCTACCCAATGTGAGACAAAGAGAAATGACATGTTTTTTTTGTCTTTTGATCATTTCAACTTGCACACTTCATTGCTTCATTTCTCATTCAGTTTAAATCTATAATGTTTGAATATATTAGAATGTAGTGCTCTTTGCAAGCTTTCTAACGAACTATTAATCCTGCCATGACGACCACTAATTTGACCAGAATAACCAGTGGAAAAGTAAAAAAATCAAACTTTATTTTATTGTTTTTGGTGAAAAAATTTCTGTTAAAAAAGGGAGTTCCAACATCGTTCCCTCTTGACGGGCACGATCTTAATACACCAGTGCACACAGTGACACAAATCCCATCAACAATCGTGTAGAACCATTGGGAGTCAAAAACTATATACTCCCTCCATCTCAAAATGTTTCATGTTAAAAAGAAAATTGTTTCATGTTTTATCATTTTCAAACTTATTAAAAAAACATATCAAATTTTATTTAGCAATATATTATCTTCCGTTACTAACTATCTCCCACAACTTTTAACTAATAAAATTTTAATAAACATAATTATGGTTTTTGAAATTTATAAGTTATCATTAATAAATATATTGAAAATGTAAATAATATATCTTATATCTTTTTGACACAAAATATTTTCTAAAACATGCATTTTTCTGAAATGGAGAAAATATATTTCTTTTCTTTTTTGTGAGAAAAGCCAACAAGTAGCCGCTGCATGTAAGAATACTTACAGTGGGTATGTTGAAAAAAAAAATCAACTGTTGAATAAGTACAATGAAGGTGTTGAATAATTGAAAAAGATGATGTGGATTCAACTTAGTTGAATAAATTCAACATGTTGAAAGAACAAGTAATGGATCCCATAAATTTTCTTTGGATCGATTTATGCCACACAAAATCAAATAAACTTTTGAAATTGTCTTTTCCATTTTTCTTTTAAACACAAGATTATAGGATTGGCACATGTGTCACTATACAATTGGTTTTCTGGATTTTATAGACTTTTATTCCAGTTTAGTTTTTAAAATCAATTTCTTATACCAAATAATACAATATTATAAAATAAATTATATATAAATTCTTAATTTCTTATGCTTTATAAATAGATACTTGGTTCATTTGATTTGGATATAGACAAAAAATTCATTTTTGACTATAATATTGTTATTTGAAGTTTTGTAATGTTATTTATTTTAATAATATTTTTAATATGTTTTTAAAAAAGTTTGATTACGCATCTAAATAAAAAAGTTGTTAAAAATTATTGAAAACTATGTTATTTTAATTATTTACGCTAATTATATTCAAAATTATTACTAACATGTAGTTAAGTATATAAAAAGTAAAAATAAAATTAAAATTGTGGGATAAGGTGTTAAATTTTTTTAAACACAACTATTGTAGAGGTTAAAAATGAAGTGGGTGTTGAATAATTAGATGGAAAAAAGAGAAAACGATGTGAAATGTTAAAAAGAGAAAATGAAGGTGTTGAATAAATCAACCATTGTACATAGTCTAATAGTGAGGACAAAAGTGAACAACTGAATATAGGTTCTCTTCAGCTTCTTGTTGTTTGTGCAACAACTACTATATATATATATATATATTATTTTATTTTTTTGTTTGTTAAAAACTCCCTCGAAAAATTTTCTTGTATAGAGAAACTACTCTGGCCACATAAACAATTCAACGTACTTAAAACAAAAAAAAATGTCATAAATCGTTGAAAATAACTGGTATAACTTGGACGGCTTAAACGATGGTTACAGGGAAAAACATATTAATGGCTAATAGAATGTTTGTCATACTTAGTTATCGGATTGCGATATCCTTTCCAGTTAGTCATTTAATAATGTTCAACGTCATGAAAACCTTTTTTCTTAACTAAAAAACACACGTCATGAAAATCTTCATAAGACAACTTAAGTCTTTGAAGTTGACTGATCTCTAGTTATCTCTATTTGTCATTTTTAGAGTTGTAGGTATCTTAAGTCTACATAGATCAAAGCCACAAGAGTTTCTTTGATTATTAAATTACGAATGTTTTTTTTTGCTAGAATTTGGTATTTAAATGAGATATTGAAACTATAGTTAAGATTTATGATGTTCAGCATTAATGCCAAAAGAACTGGTAAGCTATATATATATATATATATATATATATATATATATATATATACACTATGTATTTGTCAACGGTAATAGCTCTTGACTAACTACAAGTGGTGGTGATCTTTTTTGAAAAGTGGTCGTGTTTATTTTGGAGATCATATATGATGATAAAACAATTAATTATCTTCTGAATCGAAGACACAATTCAAGAAGATAAATTTAGGTGTGGGATATCAATCTCACGTCAGAATATATTTACCAGAAAGAGATTTTGCGATATCGCTAAAGCAACATATATAGTAGTTTTGGCATTGCAATACATGGTAAAGTAATTGACCAAACGAATTTTATTCTTACTTTTCTTTAGTGCAATGTCTATATCAGTAGCTCTTATAATATACGTGAAAGGTCCACAATATTTACAATACGATATAGTTTATCAAATTCAAAGACACGTGAAAGAGTTTGGCATAAAGTTGCCCCCATAAAATATCCATATTATCAACCTACAATGCTTTTGAGCAAGGAAAAAAGAACTTTGAATTACGCATGTCAGTTTTCCCAAAGAAAATCATGTTCTCATAGTCGAAAGTCGAAACCCATTAAAATTTAAATTTAACTGATGAAATTTATAGTTATAAAATGTATTTAAAGAGAAAACACTACTATAAATGCAGAAAATTCAATTTTTATAGAATATTCTGAGCAAAATGGACGGTCTTCATGTTGTAAAGGGACGGTACTTTTTATGAAACTTTAGTGCCGACTTTCTGGAAGTTAAAAACAAAAGTAAAAAATATCCATAAACGATGAAATAAACATTACAAATTGGTTTACAAATATCACCAAAGTAGTTCTCGGATTCCCATTTCAGTCATGTCACCAGATTTTTAAATAATCAGTCAGACCTTATCGACTGGAGTTGTTCAAACACGACTCAAATAATACTTTAGTACTTTGACTTGAGAAAAACAAAACTTTAGTTCATGTAAGTCTTTGATACTGATTGATTGAATGTTTATTATATTTATTTTAATATAAAATTTGTTTATATAAAAACGATCGTAAATAAATTCAAAGTAGTTAATAAAATAAACGATATATTTAATTCAATCTAAAAATGTAAAAGTGTTGATTTCAGTTTTTAATATTTCATAGTTTGTTGTCAAAAAATAAAGAATATATATATACATATCATAGTGTAAATTTACGAAGTTTTTTCTTTCTAAATTTAGATCTAAAATAAAACTATTAACAAAAGTTATAAATATTTGTGTTGAATTTCAAATCTGCGTACATATCATTTACCAGTATCAACATCGATTATATTTTTAAAGCAAAAAAAACATCGATTATATCTACGATGAAGTTGGTGCGTAGATGATCTTTACATGTAAAATTGTCAAGATGGTTATTACAGAGATGAGAAAATATTTCTCTTCCAAAGATTCTATAACAATTTATTTTTACTAAAAAATTCTATAACAATTTGACAACAATCAATGAGCAAAGATTTTTTAGGAGGTGGGTGGTGGTTAAGAATAGATTTTTGTCTAAAGATCAAGATTCCAAGATATTACTCCTGTGGTCTTAATTATAGAAGGAGTAATTCCTTAAGAAAGACAAGTTAAACTCTCTCCCTTCAATTCAGACCATGAGGATCTCCCGATAATCGTTTACGTGGCACAAACTTATTTTATGGCTGGTTAAACTCTATTCCTTCGGTTTAATAAAATACTACTTTTGATCTTTTTGATTATCTTGCTTTTTGTTTTCGTAGTATTACAAAAAACCTTACGTTATTTTATTTTAAGAGCTATTGTTATTGTTTATGTTTTTAAATAAATGAAAGAGATAAAAACATATTACTTTAATATTAGGCTTCGTAAGTTTACAACAACAAAAAACATTTAGGCTTCGTACATTTACAAACTGCATCATACTGCAATTAATAGTAATCAAAATCTATACATACACTTATATGTTTTTATTACTATTAAGAGCATACCGAAGTTGTTATACAGTAATTCTGCATATTTTAATTTAGATCCTTAATCTTCTTTATATAAAAAAAAAAAATTCTTTGTTGATTATTAAATTATGACTCATCCACAATTCAAATATATGTATACACTAAAACATATGTTTATTATAATTCTTATTAACACATTAAATGATTTTATACTACTATCCTTTATTAATACGATAAAATATTATGAATTAAGTGTCCATATTAATTCTGGATTAAAATTTAAAACAATAAGTAATTCGAAACAAAAAATGAAACATTTTTAATTTAAAATAAAAAATTTATAGATGATATTTCATCTGAAATGTAGGGAAATTTATAAAACTTGGTCTAAACGTTTTAATCATCCACTAAAAATAAGACAAATGATAGATATAACTCCTTCTATTGTATTTTAGTTTTAAATGTCATTTAATAATTATTCACATATATATATATAATAAATATATAATTTATTATTATAATTCTTGTTAACACATTAAATAATTTTATGCTATTCTTTATTAATACAGTTAATTAATATGATTTATACTGTTTATATTAATATTGGACTAAAATCTAAAACAATAAGTAGTTCAAGATAAAAATTGAAAAAGTATTAATTTTAAATAAATATAATATAAACAAAGAAAATATATATTATACTTTATTGAAGTCTGTGGAACTTTAATTTATAAAACTTGGACTAACGTTTTTAACTTTTGATTAAAAATAAGGACAGTTATATATATATATATATATATATATATATATTGTTCTTCCTAGCTCAGCAGGTGGCGTTAGCTCTAGTGGTCTTCTGCTCTGGTTCATCTCTGGTGTTGCCCCCGGTGGTGGTTCCACTTCACCTTCATCAGTTTGTTCATTTGACGGCTAGTCTTTTCAGATGGATGACTGGATGTAATAGTGGTGGTTTGTTGATGCAGTGGTGGACTTTCCAGTGAAAGCTTTTGCCACTCATAAAACCTCCTTTTTCATCTTTGGGTGAGCCATGTGAAGAGGTTTAAGTTGTTGGTTGCAGTGTTCTCTTGTTTCTGATCAAGATACGTCTTCTTTTTTCATTGGTATAAGAAGGACACCTAAACTTAATTTTTTTCTAAAGGTTTTTTATTAATCTAGGGTATTGTGGGCATATGAAAGAATTAATACTAATTTATAATGGGAGATATAGTCCATGGATGAATTTTTTTTTGGGCTTTAAATGAGTTGTAAACAATAAACTCATATCTACGTGGTCATAGATGAAATGTAGTAGGGGTGCCTTTGAATTCATGTTGATTTGAAACCAAAGCACGTCTACAAATAAACTACTATCACGTGGTTATTTTTTCCAAAGTTGACGGTGTGTATGTACAATATGATTGAATATGGTTGTGTTGAATGTTTATTTTATGGATCGAAGGTGCAGTATGTCAATGAGGAAGCTGTAGGTCGTTTGGTTTAACTATCTGAGAGCTTCTCTTGGATATATCAGTAACTTGCAACGAATTTAATGCATGTTTGTTCCATTCTTTAGTAAATGATCTCGCGGATAGCTTATGATATTGCAGTTTTACGAAAATCTTAGATTTCATTTGTGGTTTCTAGTAGTTTTTTGGTCTTTCCTGCTACTTATTTTTCATGTAATCTTTTGTTATAAATAAAATTTAGTATAAAATTTAACATTTTACAAAAAATGATACAATGATACAATGTCTCTCTATCCAAGATTTCAAATATTCATGGTTCAATAATAATCATGATGTATAGAGGTGTATTGACATCGATAAAATGTACAAGATTCAGGCCAGGATATATGAATATTATTGTAATGAGGAAATTTAATAACTAATGTCCTAATAACAAAAAATGTATACATGTGGCTGTGGGATATATGAGACTATTACATTTTTGTAACTTAATGTTTCAGTTTTTGAAGTTGTAATAAAAGGTTTGGTGTACCATAATGGCACGCTATCTACATCCTATAAATGCAAAAGCAAATATTTCTCCAGATCGTTAATCTCCTGAGCATAGAGAAGAAAAATAAAATAAAATCTTATGGGCATGATACATGCACATTCTTATTAAATAAACGTTCTTATCTATTAAACTAAAAATGAAAAAGGGAATCATCCTAATGTAATGTTAGATTCTGCGTATGGAAAGAACATTAAGACTTTGTATTGCTAAAGAAAACTCAAGAAAAAATGAAGATGCCACTCGTGATGCTAACGATCTTCTCCATTTAGCTTTACAAAAAGATGTGTCTCTTTCTAACAACTTTGTTCTTCAATGGGTTTATGCGTTAGCCTACAATAGTGAAGGAATCTACAATGGTCCATATATGTACAATTTAATTATATACGATTACATATTGATTTCATAGATACTTTTAGGATAAAACAGAATTTCTTTTCTCTTTTTAGTTTGGACATGGGTACATCTAATTTTTGGCTTTGAAGATGCCGTCAAAAAATGCCATTATCAAACGAGGGTTTATCGACTTGGCAAAGCCCATAAAAAAGCCGATATACCAATTTTAAAACTTAACGCTTTATTTTCTTCAGTTTTTTTCGTAAGAATTGTTTTGACATCTTATGATAGTTCTAAAGACATCTTGTTAAGTATATAAGACTTGAAACATTATGTATTTTTATTATCGATATATTGATTTTAGTGCAGATAGGGCAAACAAAAAAAAATATCAATGAATTTGTTAGTTTCTTTTGGTGAAAGTCTTGTAAATACCTAATCCTACCATGTCTTATGTTTTGTTTAGTCGTTGAATGGAAAGTCACATGTTCAGTTGTAGTTAAATCACAGAATTTGTTAGTTCTTTATTTATAAACTTTTTAAGTTCAAGGAAACATTTTACGCAAAACTATAATATATTTAAATAACAAAAGCAAAACGGCCTTGCTATTTTCTTAGATAAGTGTCCAGAAAATATCCAGACCCAAAGAATCAAACGGAAACTGATATAAATACATATCCCCAAATTGCTATACCTAAAAATTTAGTATTAAACTCGGTCTGACATAAGAATCAAATGATTATCTAAAATATAAATATATATTTAAAAACTATTAAATATTTGTAATAATTTAAGTATCCTAAACTATAATACCCGTAGGATATTACTTGTTTTTATTTGCAAGTAACTATGGGTACAATTCATGTTTTGTATCTAAACTATTAAGATATCCACAGCACTAAAATTACCATAAAAAATAATTAATTTATGGTAATTTTAGTGCTGTGGATATCTTAATAGTTTAGATACAAAACATGAATTATACCCATAGTTACTTGCAAATAAAAATAAGTAATATCCGACGGGTATTTGAATAAAAACCGAACCATAAACAAGTTTAACTAATGCAAATCTGGTTGACACCATACCAAACATGACCTTATAAATAAAAATTATTCGTGTAAAACCTATCAAAATACTCCCGTCAGATATGATTTAATTGTTTATTTTTATTTGCAAGTAACTAAGCATACTCAAATAAACCTTATCAAAATATCTATAGTCGGTTGGGTCTCGGTTCGCCGGACATTTCTAGTTATTCAAAAAAAATAACCTATCAAAATATCCAGAATTCAAAAGAACTAACCTGAACCGAAACCAGAACCAGAACTAGCACCCAAATCTTGAATATTGCTTTTTCGTTGTAGAGTACATCTAGACCACACTTTAAAGAGTTGGGTTTCTTTATAACCGACGGGTGTCAGAATTCGACCATATGGTTCGGCCATAAGTTTGTCGGCCACGAAGCCTAACAAAACTAACCGGTGAAGGGATCCGAAACTTATCATGCCCAGATCCCCATAATATTTGGCGGCCCATTAAGATAACCAAAGCCCATACGTAAATAGTCAAGTCACCCGAAACAAACCGGGTCAGAATCTTCACTGTACGAATCGAAAAGAAGGACACGGCGTGGATCGCGATGATGGTCTCTCGTATGAACATTCATCCTTCTTACCCGACAACTTTAATCAAAAAGATCCGACCAAAGCTTATTTCTTTTAATTAAAAAAATAATTAAAATCCTCAAATTGCTCGAACAAAATGCTGTTCCTGTACTATCATCTGTAGTTTCCCCAGATCCTTTTCTCCATTTATCCCCCATAAGCTGAAAACAGAGACCTAGCAAATCTGGGTTTATTCGTGTTCTCTGAATCGTCAGATCTTGATCGGAGTAGACTTACAGGTTCTGTTTCTGCTCTGTGATTGATGTAATTGCATTAAGACGTTATATAAGCTCTGACAAATGATGGGTCTCGATCAAGTTTCAGTTTTTAATTAGTTTTCATTTTCTGGGTTTTCTCTCTTGCTATGTTTTGTATTTAGATAAATGTTTTGCACCGATTTGGTATGTTTTTGTTCGTTTCAATTCCACTAGCTTAGGTGAAGATTATTAAATGAAAACGAAAACTTGCTCCCATTCGTTATTTTGAGGACTTCTTTTCCTAAAGCTGTTACCTTGTTTGCATTATCTGTTTGCGTTTATATGAGATGATTACATTGAATAACTGAACTGGAGATTCTATATGATCCGTTTTGTTACAGGTCCTTGTTGCTGTGTAGCTCAAAGATTTAAAAGTGCTGATTCAAAATCCCTGGATAGTCTTTTGAGAAAGTGATGTGCGTTATTCTTTTCACATATGTTACGCCATCTTGGATGGCTATTTGGACTGAGCAGAAGAAGTAGGCAAGCAAAGACACTTGACGCTAAACCTTACATAGATAATAGGGTTAAGCCGGTACTAATGGTTGACACGGTTCAAGAAGTTGCCATTTATATCCACAGGTTCCATAACCTTGATCTTTTCCAACAAGGGTATGTGAGAAGCTTGCTAACATTTCTTTTGCCTAAACTAAAATTTCATTTTTTTCTAGAAAAAGATTTCTAATTCATTTTTCTCATCAGATGGTATCAAATAAAAATCACAATGAGATGGGAAGATGGTGATAACGTTACTCGTGGTATTCCTTCACGAGTCGTTCAGTATGAAGGTACTATATAGAGCTTTCGTATGATCTTGTCTTGTTTCTTTTTTTTTTTGAGCATTGATTTAGACAGAGAATTGGTTTTGTTACAGCTCTGGAATCTGGATCTAATGGAGTGTGGAGGATAGATGATAAAGACAATAGTTTCTTCACACAGCCTTTCCAAATCAAATACGCAAGGCAGGACGTTCGTCTGTGTATGATGATCTCATTCACTTTGCCACTTCAAAGATACGACGTAACAATCTCTACATTCTAACAAATTCTAAACTTATGTTTTGTTAGAATGAGGTTGTGAAAGGAATCTTTTGGTACGCAGGGGTCGGCTACATCTGCTGCTATATTGAAATTTGAGCTCATGTATGCTCCGGCTATGGATAATTCATCAACGAGGCAATTAGAAGCTTTGCCTGCTGCCATTCACGAGTTTCGTATTCCACCTAAAGCTCTCACAGGCTTGCATTCGTACTGTCCTGTGCATTTTGATACACTCCATGCGGTTCTTGTCGATGTCACTGTCCACATCAGTGTGTTGAAATCTGCTGCTTATAGACGACCTGTAACTCTATCAAGGTTTGTCAAAATGAAAGATGGTTTTGTATTCTACATAACTTAATATCGTCCACCCAGCTTTTTCCTACCTGAACTTTGTTCATCTTCAACTAACAAACAGCCCCTTTATCTTCAACTTTGACCAAAATGATGTTGGTCAAACATCCTTTTGTATTCGAAAGTTTAAAAATTATACCGAGAACCCAAAATGTTCTGAAAATTATACCGAGAACCCAAAATGTATTCGAAAGTTTAAAAAATATTTTAAAACTCGAAAAACGTAATATACTTAAAAATCCAAAAATGTACCGAAAGTTTATCCGAAAACCCAAAAATGTTTGTATTCTAAGTAACTTAATATTTCTAGTTAGTTGATATTTCAATCTCAACGTGTTTTAATGCAGAGTGGTTAGTAACAGTAAAAGTGTCAGTGGCAGCAGTGCTCAATCTTTCAAGAAAGTATGTGCTTATGATTCTGTATTCTACAGTCTACATTTTGTCAACTTCTTATTGACTGGTTTCAGAAATTTTGTTGATTTACTAGGCACTTGGTCTGCTTGCTTCTGCTGACAAGAAAATGGTGTCATTCGTTAAAGCATTACTAGGAGCACGCGATATTCTACTCGAGGAAATGACAAGACTTAGCGAGGAAATTGGAAAAACAATTGATTTGTCTGAGTTTCTATCAGATATGAACAATGTTCCGTTATCTCAATCAGTAGTTGCCGGTTCAGGACAAGGCAAGGAACAAAACAGTCTTGAGGTCCTTGCTTTATTTTTATCCTACCTTGTTTTTATCTGACTATTTGTTTCTTCTTCTTTTGATTATTTCTCCATTCTTTGGTACAGAAGTTGCATATTACATTTGATGTAGCAAGTGATGACTGGCTTCATGAGCTCTCCAAGGATCATCTATCTCGTTTATTCCACTTACTTGGCACCCAGCTTCATTATCTTTGGAACACGTTTCTTGGATTTCACCGGTAATTTTATTTAGACTTCATTGTTCTAAGATCGTTCTCTCTATGCTAAGATCAACATTCTTGGCTTTTATAGGGATAATCACACAAAAATACTTGAATATCTTCGTGATGTTTGGAGAAAAGATCGTAGAGCTGAATGGTCGATATGGATGGTGTACTCTAAGGTTGAAATGCCACATCATTTTATAAACAGTGGAATGAGTGATATCATAAACCACAGTGCGCACAAAAGAGCCTCAAGTGTGTTGAAGTTGACTGATGTGAGTTTTAGTATTTACCAAATTTTGTTGAACTTGGCTCATCAAAGTTTTGCTGTGATGCAGCCTGCACAACTTGCAGCTAACCGTGCTGAACTTCACCGTCGAAGCATCGCGCAAATGCGGGTTTGTTTTGTGCTCTTTATTCTCTCTTGGCATCAAAAGCTGTTGATTTTGATGTGTTAATGCATTTTGTTGTGTGGTGCAGATTAACAACCGGTCAATACAAGACATGCATATACTCGGAGATCCTATGCGAGTTCCTATTATTATAATCGAACGTGTCTTGAATGCACCAAGACGCACTTTAAGTGATAACTCTTACTTGAGACAAGTGGATATGCTCGATTCCGGCTTGCTTAATGGGTTCAATGATGAAGGGGATAAAACAAAAGCTACTAGCTCCCAGAAAAGTGCTCGTGAGCTAAAGATAGTTGTTTTCGTTCATGGTTTCCAGGCAAGCATCTTATCTAGTAGCTTCTGTTTATCACTCGCTTGATAGAGTTTTTGTTCATTTTTGCTACTGTAGGGGCATCACTTGGACTTGAGGCTTGTCCGGAACCAATGGCTTATGATAGATCCGAAGATAGAGTTTCTCATGTCCGAGGCAAATGAGGAGAAAACACATGGCGATTTCAGGGAGATGGGACAAAGGCTGGCGCAAGAAGTTGTTTCTTTCCTCAAGAGGAAGAAGGATAGGTATGCGAGACAAGGGCATTTGAAAAGCATCAAGTTGAGTTTTGTTGGGCATTCCATTGGTAACGTCATCATCAGAACAGCAATCGCTGGTAAATGTTCTTTAGATATCTTGTTGATGTTGAGTGATTCATCTTTTCAGTTTTGTTTCATCTTTGTTTTTTTTTTTTTTTGATGTTTCAGATGGTTTGATGGAACCATTCAGGAAGTATCTACATACATATCTATCGCTTTCGGGTCCTCACTTGGGTTATCTGTACAGTACAAACTCTTTGTTTAACTCTGGACTTTGGCTCTTAAAGAAGTTGAAGAGTACACAGGTTATTCATCAGCTTACACTCACTGATGATCCTGATCTCCGTCAGACTTTCTTTTACAAACTCTGCAAGGTAGACACAAACATCTCAACTTTTCTTCACAGGTTCAGTTTTTGTTGTTCTGTTCTGATATTTGGTTTTGAATCCTTTTCAGCAAAAGACGTTGGAACATTTCAAAAATATAATTCTCCTGTCGTCACCCCAGGTATACTTACTCTTCCCCATGGTTCTAAATGTTGGCCTAGGCGGCAATTCAGTCTTAGCCCAAATTTCTTTTGATATTTGATTTATTCGATTCAGATTGGTTTAAAATTTTATAAATCGGTTAAAATTGATCTAAGTTAGTTTAAATCTATGAAATTAACCAATAATCTTGGTACGAATTCACAAACTTATCTATTTTTTCGTTTTGTATACCTAATTTTGATAATTCATCAAGATAACTCTATAATTAAACTTAAAAACTAAAATATTTATATAAATGTAAAATATAAATATGATAAATCAATAATTGTTTAGTTACCACTTAGCGATTTCTTGAACATTGCTCTTCCCTCTTTTAAGGTTGAATTTGTGAAGAAGTTTGAGACTTGTGAAGCTAATGAAACATCTTTTGTTATGTCTGTTATACAACGTAGGATGGTTATGTTCCATATCACTCAGCAAGAATTGAATCATGCCAACCAGCTTCATTCGACAGTACAAAAAGGGGAATAGCATTTTTGGAAATGCTGAATAATTGTATGGACCAACTACGTGGACCAGCCCCTGAAGCACCGCATCAGCAAAGGGTGTTCATGCGCTGCGACGTCAACTTTGACATGACTGTGTATGGACGTAACCTGAACTCGTTCATCGGACGTGCTGCTCACATAGAGTTCTTGGAGTCTGATATCTTTGCAAGATTCATAATGTGGTCATTTCAAGATCTGTTCCGCTGATTTTTTCAAAACAGAATGTTGAATTTTGTACAAATTTTGGTGAGACTATAAATTGTTGTATATTGAGCTCAGTGGCGGTGCAGATTTTTACAAGGCCGCAGGCTAAAGAAAAATAGACCGTTTTAATTTATTAAAAACAATTTTGCACACTCATGCCTTGAACTCGCCATCTCGTAGCCACTACACAAAAAAGGGCATTTTAGAAATTTTGGGCTGAAATAGTATTGTTAAGATTTAAAAGGGAGGCCGTGAGTATGGGTGTCCTCAGCTTGGGCGCGGACAGTTTTTTTTTCAACAAAAGTTGGGTCTATAAGCAAGCGTCAATCAAGATGTGTTTCCTTTTCTTTAGTAATGCACGTAGAAATATATGAGCTTCGTTGTAGATACTAAGGGCATCTTCGACTCAATTCCATTTTTTCCTCTAAAATAGAGTAAAAGTGAATATGGAGTAACAAATATTCCAACCCAACTCCATATCTCACTCCATTTTGAAGTTTATTCTATAAATGGAGTAATCTATTTTTTATTTGTTCATGACTCTATAATGAAGTGAAGAATGAAGTAGAGTTGAAAAACTTTTACTCCATATCTACTTTTAATCCATTTTGGAAGAAAAATGGAGTTTTACATTGGAGATGCTCTAAGGGACCCAATAAAATAAAAGCTTAAAATTGGGCTAAAATGGTTTAATGGACTGAGATGTTGAGGTTTATCCTTAAACATCATAAAATCTTAGAACAATCCTTGTAATATTGTAAGACCACCTCCAATGACAGTTCTAAAAAGGATTCTAAACAAAAGATTAAAAAAAAAATGAATAAGGAGAAAAAAACATAGAACCGGTGTTTAATGTGGTATTTTTAGAACTGGTAAGCACCTTTTAGTGTCCCTTTTTTATTGGATAATCCATTTTATGCCTCTCTCTCATTCGTCGACGTTTTGATCCTGAAATCAATTTTTCTCTTCCTACTCCAATCTCAATCACTCCATCTTCTTTCTCGATTCTGATCTCGATCTCCTTCTTGGTAAGTCAAAATCCTCTTTTCGATTTCCAGTTTTTCTATAAGATCCATAGATCTGTCGATCTAGTTAGGGCTTCGATAGATGTTCTTTTGATTCGAGAGCGTTTGATTTCCTCGTTTGATTTCCTCGTTTGATTCATTTGACTGTTCTGTAGAGGATCTTGATCATATATATATATATATATATATATATATTTATACCAATTCATGAGGAGTAAGTAATTTCCTTTGACTGTTGTCAGTTGATTCTCCCTTGATTGCATCTTTTTGGCGTGATGATCGGTCATTTAATCTGAGTATCATGCGGAAAATGCTATTTTAGATCAGAGTTATGGCATCTCTGTCTGTTCTTTCGTATAGAGAAATGTTATAGGCAGCACCAATTTGTTAGATTGATCAGTAATTTGTTCTCTTGCGTGTTTCAGTCTACACTGGAGCTTGGTAATCATTTGCATCCCAGACAAGGAGGACGAATCGGGTTTGACTATACTTCACTTGGATTCATTGGGACTTCACCCAACAAGATCAATTTTTAATAACGTCAAGAGGTGAGACTAGAGGAATCTGTTACCCCTGCTAATCATTGTGTACAGTGTCTCAATGTTAAGATCATTTTCATGTAGATTCTGTTTGTTTTCTCATTTGTGGTTGTGATTAGGCCTCTGATAGAGGAATGGAGTTACCTGAATCAAGATGCTTCTCTACCGGATTTTCCAATCTCAGGAAAGATATGGAGAGACCTTCCACACAGGATCAACGAAGCTGAAGTGGAGGCTAGTCTTTTTACCATCTTTAAGTTGCAAATTATATATGAGTGTTTATGAAAAGAAAAAATTATAGTATTTATCTAAACTTATATATCATGTCACCTTTTTAACAGGTGCCGCAGCAAAAGAATAATTTTGACTGTGGTCTGTTTGCGCTCTTCTTCATACAACGGTTCATCGAAGATGCTCCTCAGAGGTTGAAATTGCATGATCTAGGAATGGTGCGTCTCTCTTTTATTATAATATTCCTCCTCTCTTCTATTCACTCTTGGTGCTGATACAAATTGTTATCCCGTTTCAGATTCACAAGAAGTGGTTTAAACCCAATGAAGCCTCTCCTTTGAGGATCAAAATCTGGAACAATCTCATTGAGCTATTCCTTGAGAGTAATCAAACATATTAAAGCTGTTGTATAGAACAGATCCCTTATTCATGCCTTCTAATTAATTTTTAAGAATCTCAAAGAGGTTTTCCCATTGGACCATGCCAAATTTAATTACATTAGCGAAGGTTCTAAACTTCACAAATTACAAAATTAACTATGAAACTAATCATTAGAACCCAGCATGGGCTCTAACCATTGGACATGCTCTAAGTCTAGAGAAGCCTTAGAGAAATCCTTGTAGTACTGTAGAGCACATAGAAGCATGTACTCATTAGATGATAAATCTCTATAGTTAGATAACAATTATTTAGATGACAAATCTCTGTAGTTTATGGTCTATATATTTTCATGCTCTCGGGGGTGCCTAGACAAGAAAAAGTGAACATCAAAACTCCAAATTGTCATCAAACTCCACACATTTGGATCGTATATACAATAATGTGGCCTTCATTAGCTGCTTCGAAGTCAACTCATTCTCAGCAAGCTTAGTTCTCTCGAAACCAGTGGTAATGAAAGAGCTATCTGGTTTCCATGGACAACAAAATAAAGCCTACTATACTTCTGAGAAACTTTATTGGGCAACAGAGACGGAATACCTTGAAGACGGTACTCGTAAGACAACAATCCCTCAACTTTTCTTCTTGCAAAGGTTAAACAACTAGAAGGAGAATGTATTTTGTCAGTTTTATAGATGTTCTCCTCCTTTGGATGGACTAATCAATGCGGTTTTCAATATACTATGGGAAGGAATTGCATAATAACCGCTAGGAAGCTAGGAAATTCTAATTAACTATTTCATATGCTTGATGTGTCAACTAGGACTTGGGTTCTCCAGTGAAAATTATGGATGTTCATATGATTGTGCATAGCATCTTGGACTCCGGAAGCATCTTTATCAATTTATGAGATTAAAACATTTCGGTGTTTTAAAAAAAAAAATCTCAAGCATTTTTATAGGGTTTAGGTGCTCCTATAGCAACCCACAAACCTAGGTTAGACCCATTGTAATGGACGATGCTAAAATTTTGGTTGAGGTTGAGTTTAGTAAAACATTTCATTAAAGAATTGCTGCTACTGATAAAAACAAGTTTGTTTCTATGGTTGATGTGGAGCAAGCTTGGTTTAGAAGATGTGATCAACTTCAACACAAGGTTAAACGTTTCTTACAACCTGCTACCAAATACCAAAATTGCCTCGAAGTTTAACAATGTGGTCACATCCAATGCTATGATCCGATTATCTAGATAGTTGTTACCAAATGTTTCTTACAATGCTCTCTCTATTTTATAATAGACGATGTTTTAGAATATCTTTTAGTTTAGTTAAAGATGATGTTTTGACATTTCTATGTTAGCTTTAACTTTATTGAAAACTATTCAACTAATTAGATTATAGATCTTTACATACAATTGATTATATTATTTTTATTTTTATTTTAAAAGTTCTTTTAAGAGAAAAATGAATTTTCTTAATCCTTGTGATTTCCTTCAAAACACCATGTATGAAAAGAGGAATTTTGTTCTTATTACTTTTGTTATCATTTCTAAAGGTTTATTCTTGGGTTCACCAACCAATATTATTTGGTTATTTGATATTTGATATCTTTTAAAAAGGGAAACAAAATAATAAAGATTTTTTAAGTTATATTGTATTTTTAAAATAAAAAGATAAAACACCTAAAAATAGTAATAGTTGAAAAAAAATTAATATTGTTAATGCCGTCAGCATAATACTAAATCCTAAACCCTTAGATCATAAACTCTAGGGTTTATGGTTTACCCAAAGGTTTAGGGTTTAGTGATTAAGATTTAAGGTTTAGTGTTATTAATATTTAGGATTTAATGTTTATGTTTTAGGGTTTAGGATTTACCGGAGGGTTTAGAGTTCAAGATTTAGGGTTTAGTATGGTTTACCCAAGGGTTTAGGGTTTAGTGATTAGGATTTAGGGTTTAGTGTTATTAAGATTTAGGATTTAATGTTTTTGTTAGAGTTTAGGATTTACCGGAGGGTTTAGGATTTAAGATTTAAGGTTTAGAGTTTAGTATTGTGCTGACGGCGTTAACAATATTAATTTATTTATTTTTTTACACTTATTACTATTTTTAAGTATTTTTATCTTTTTATTTTAAACATTATTTTGTTTATTATTTTGTTTCTTTTTTAAAAAAAATATCAAATATTAAATAACCAAATACTATTGGTTGGTGAACTTAAAAATTCATCCTAGGTGGTGCATCCAAAAATAAATCGTTTCTAAAACTGTAAGAATGTGGCCATAGTCAAAACTTGTTACCGTATTTGGAAAATAATAAAGTAAGAGTTAAAAAAATAGCAATAACAGTAGGCCTGGAACTTATTATCCGAGATCCGGATTCGATCCGCGATTCGAACCGGATCCGCTCCGAAAATCCGGATATCCGGAGAGGCCGAATCCGAATCCGGATAGTAAAATATTGGATCCATCAAAACCGAATCCGGATCCGGATATCTAAATTTTTTAATCCAGATATCCGGATCCGTAATTTTTATTAATAATTATTTTTAAAATAGTAATATCTATGAATAAAAACTAATTTTATTTATTACATTTTCATTTTTATAATAGTATATATAACTTTTATTTAAAATTTGTAATAGCATACATAAAAATAATAAAAAACTTTATATACAATTTTATTTTTAAATTATTGTTAATATTTTATAAATTTTAATATTATTTTTTACTTATGTTAATGTTCTAAATTCGGATCCGAATATCTGCCGGATATTACAATTTTAAGAAGGATATCCAACATCCGGATATCCGAGAACCCCGGATCCGGATAAGGATAGTAAAATCATGGATCCGTCGTGTAAGGATCCGGATCCGATCCGGATACCTCGAAATACCCCGGATACCTGATCCGTCCCATCCCTAAATAACAGCGACAATTAAAACTTTATTAGCAGAAAGTAGCTGCTTTGTTGAAACTTCATTTAGCAATAATCATTCGACTCTGCTAACTTTTTACAACAAAATCCATTGTTGAATTCGTCGGTGGCTATATGTAATTTATAAATTATATATCATTCTCCCACTTTGAGTGAGTCGCTCTAACCTTTTTGGACGACTGATACTGACCCTAATTTTGTTTTATTCAATAGTCTGTGCATTAGATTTGTCATCCTATAATCAAATTTTAACTCATTTGTATTTCTGTAAATGTTTTCTTATGTTAGAGTGAACCTCTTATTTCATTTCAGGCCAATAAATTCCAAAGCAAAACCTACTATGTACCCTATTTTCTTTCTTTGTCAATAATTAGGGTTTACTTTTATTTCTTCTAAAAAATGCTTAAAGTTATACAAACAAAATGATGTAAACTGCCTACGTTATTTCTACTTTAGAATGATTTATCAAAATCTAAGCGTTATACGCTCAAATTCTATTGTGATTCTTTAAAATGTATTCATGCATCTTGACCTATCTTTTGTTTTGATCAAACAGCTTGACCTATCTAAACTGCATATTATAAGTTATCGAGGACCCATATTCACTCGTTAGTAATTGGGCCCATATGTTCAAATCATATACTTAAAAGCGTTCTGAAGATGAATAAGTTCATAGTCCCAGTTTTGATATTAAAAAAAAAAAACGCAAGTCCTTATACAAAACTGAGATAACAGGGCCGGGAAAATCCCGTGTTTTTCATCATTCTTCGAATTTATTGGCAATGTATTTTATCTGACGTATGATATGAAGATACACCATAATTCCTCGAAAGTTTGTCTACATACCTAAGATAGGGATCTGCATACGAAAACCTTGGGGGCATTGTGTAGGTTTTAGGTCTATCATCATCATGAAAGGTTCTGTTGTGCATCAATTATTAGGATCTGTAGCGTTGATCTATGATTATCTCTCATTTCTCGGCCCATCCCGATAAAAAAGGAGATGCATACAATTATTTGACTATAGGTTTGCGTCACACATGCATGTGACGTCGTTACTACTATAGTTTCCACTTCATGTGTTTCTATGTCTAGGTAAAGTTAGCGTCAAAGAATTAATTATTTTTGCTCTAAATTGTTTGTCTCCGTACGTGCCAATTGTCAAGAGCGACAGTTGTATTGAATATATTTGCTTTGGGACCAAATATCTAAGTTTAGTAATTTTTGACAAGTCAAATGAGATATCTTTGCTTGTATAATTGTTGTTGGACGTTTTTGAAATGAAAATAGAAAGATGGAAAGCTCAAGAGATGTTGTCAATCTCAAAGGATCGAGAAACCATTATGATCTTTTCTGCAAAACGTATTGAGGTACGCAATATACCCATTCGTGTCCTCTTCCAAAAATCTCAAGTGCAATAGGACCACCAATTGATATGCACGTACAGGTTTGACTAGTCAACGTGTAAGCAAGATAGCTATTTGCTATGGCCTCTTCTTAGAAGGCAGTTTGATCTAAGCTAAAACTATGCTTAGAAAATGAACGACAAATGTAGAAACCCGTTTGGATTGGCCATCCCAGTGTTTAGCTTTTAAATTTGAATTGATTTCATTTATGAACAGCGTATTTCTAGAACCTATTAGATCATTGTCTACGTATGATGGTATGAAGTACGCATAGTAGTATATTATGACGTTATGACGTTATACATGATAAGAAAAAAGTTGGCACTTATTTTAAAAATTTTCCTAAATTCTGCCAATATTCATTTCATCCTTTTCTTACGTTAAAGGAAAAATGTGATAAAAAAAATTGAGTATTTATCGTCTGTTATCAAGTATGTTCCTAATCTTTCAAAAAAAAAAAGATTCAAAATGGATCACCAGTTCACCACATAACTATTTTGGTCTTTGGAATATGTGATGGTTGCTTAATAAGTTGTTTGAAAGTATGATACTTTCTTGTCAAAAAAATAGACTGCCCAAAACTAATAGATGTGAAATAGGTTGCACGAGTGCTATGGTCTTTTACGACTTTTGCTTGCTTATGTTGTACAGTGGATTAGTCAACATTTGTCAGACATTCGTGAAAGCGAATATGTTTTCTCTTTTCCATCTTTTCTAGTTACATTTACGCATAGTGAATTGGGAAATTTTACCAAACTTTCTTGGTACCATTATTCTTGTTTACCATCACGAAATAAATATTTTCAAAAATATCTTCATCATTAAGTGATGAAATTTTTTTATACCATTGTTCTAAATATATATATAATAAATAAAAATTTAAATTTTTTAAAAATATTTTTAATGTTTTTTCAAATTTTAACTTTTTTAAAAAAAATCTTTTGAATTTTTTTTCTATTTTTTCAAAATTTCTTTTTTGAAAATCTAATATTATTTTTGAAAATATTTTTAAAAATTTTAAGCATTTATTTATATATTTATTAAAATCCTAGATTTCACAATCCAAAAACCCTACCCTACCCCTCAACTCTAAACCATAAGTTTAAATTAGTTAACCCTTGGATTATTAATGTCATATCCTTCATTAAAAATGAGATAAAAATAGTTGTAGTGTAAATATGAAAAATGTTACTATAAATATGTTATTTTTGACAATTTTCCTAGTGAATTTCCATATAAACACGAAGCTAAAATATTACGTTAGTATAGTTCAAAAAAGTCTGAATCTGAAACAGATATTATCAAAGCTACAAAAAACATAAATTCTACGTCTCTTAAATCCTCAACAATAACTATTATCGAAGAATGAGTAAAAAATCCCGAATTTTATGAGTAAAGACAAATAACTTTATGTTGATTATATATGTGTATTTCAATTTCATAATCCATCCTTGAGAATGTTTGCTTAATTATATATAAAGTTTAAACATACTCGCCTTCGGATAGTTATCCTGGAGTGAGTGTTTTGATTTGTAACGTTTACATAAATAGAAAAAGATTTGACCAAAACAGTTCAAGAAGCTTACATACATGCATTCTAGTTGATAAATTTAAAACATTGACTAACATGGTATCTTTTTGAGTAGATCATTTTCGGATAAACACAAGACAATAGATCATGTTTTGATACCCATTAATTAGAAAATGTAACAAAATTGTGTCTTTGACCAAACCATCAACGACGTTATCGAAACAAAAATCAAAGACGTTACCAAAATCACATCCATTTGGCAAATGTATAGCTAAGCTTTTGGTCCATAATCTGAAACAAATGAAAATTTATTACGTGTTTCTTTGTTCCTCTGTAGAAAGTTTTTGATTGAATGCAGAATGTCATAATACAATTATCGTTATAATGTATGTCCAATATTGTGTAATTAAGTACACCCACGCTACTAACATAAACAAAGGGATGTCGTGCACAATTCAAAACGAAACTAATAAACTAATAAAATGTTTACTTAGCTCCTTTTATAGTGGTTTTATTAGTTCACATGTTCTTTATCATCTTCTCAAAAGCGAAACCTAAATCAACTCAATCTTGCCGACCAGAGCAAAGGAAATATAAATATGCATTTTATTGTTGTCTGTCAATCGTGAATCCAAATAATTTATTTTTCTTCGAAAATTGACCATTTACTTTGATAAAAATATTTGGGTCATTAATCATTTTTTTCGTAACATAAGTATAAATATTTTGAATTTCGAAAGATATTATAGTATACAAGTATATATATATAGTTCTCAAAGCCATAATTAAAAAATTGAAGAAAACACATAATTCTTTTATTCTACAAGGACGTTTGTATGCGTCAAGACAGTCTATGATGTTATTCCTATAACCACCATATTTGTATCTAATAATAATTAAAAAGAGGTTCCAAAGAAAGTTAGAACTTGGAAGTGCCTTTGTCTATTCATGTTCATATTGTACAAGTTTGTTTCATATTGTAGTTTGTTTAATAATTTTTTGGGTAAGTTTGAGTTTTTTGTGTACAACGAATACAAACTTGCCATTATTATCATCATACCATGATATATATATTTTAATGCGGGTGTCAAAGGAGTGGCCTGACTTCTTTTCTTATCTTGATAACTGATAATTGATTATTTAATTTCCCTTTTTGGGCTCTTTATATTGACTTTTATTGGTATTTCAATTAAATACTAACGAACAACTCAGAACGAGTAAGAAAAAGTATAACCATTGGTAGGATTCTCCCCTGGGCGGCAGAGCAAATGAATTAATTTTCTTACAAATATTTAACCATATCCTATTTTTTTAATAGCGAAATGGCTTCGGATAGCATAAAAACAAGTTTTTATTCTCAAACTAACAGTGTTAAAAAAATTCTCAAACTAGCATTCAATGAAAAAAATTATCTGTAAAAAATTATCTTTTAAACCACGAATATTTAGATTTTTTCTTTTGATTTTTCAATTTTTTTCTTTTGATTTTCTTAGACCTTCTTGAAAATATATGATATCTTCTTAATTTGAGTTTACTATAACTTTCTTGAATAAGTATAATATCCTTTTTTATCTTAAAAATTATTGATAAAATATATATAATATCTTCATAAAATTTATAATTTTTTCATAAACATGTATGTAAAAATACATTCTTAAATGTGTATTCCAAAATACCTTCATTTTTTTGTCAGCAACAAACAGACTCATATAGACTCTTCAAACAAAACCGGAGCTCCACATCCATATGGACAACAAACGACCTTTATAAAATATATTTATTAATATTATAGTGAATTTAACTTATATGTATAACAACTTCTTAAATATTTTGGAACACCTTCCTGAATTTGATAACTAAATTTTATAAACATATTACACATATATAGAAACATTTTTATACATTTTTGAAAGATGTATATATTAGTAATATTTTTCAAAATATGCATATAAATGAAATTTAGGAAAATATTATATAAAAACTTCTTAAATATACACACAAGTTATATTCAAGATGTCTATTTGCATATTTATGAAGGCATTCCTATATTCGGGAATTTGTTTTTACAAATTCAAGAAAATATTATACACGTTGAGGAAGGTTTTTAAAACTTAATTTTACGAAAATTCATTTCAAGTTGTTTTTGTAAAATTGCATAAAAGAGTTACAACAAGAAAATTTCTTCAATTTTTTTTTAAATTTTTTTTTCGATTTTATTACTTTTGAATTATTTAATATTTATTTATTTTAATGTATTTAATAAATAATTATTTAAAATTAAAAATGAAGATAAAATTAGCATTACTCTTTTAATAAAAACTATTATGGTCACTTTAATTTTTGAGGGCTATTTAGTAGAGAAATTTTTGAAAAAACTGTTAGTTAAATTTGTCTTTTTAATATAAATAATATGGGACATGCTTGTGGTGAAACGGGGTCGGTTGAGCGAGAAACCTCATGCATCACCAGATCATGTAGCATAATAAAGTAGTTAGAATCTGTTAAAATTCAAGAAATTTAATAATGTTTTAGTTGGCAGTTTATGATGATTATAGCCAAAAAGCTTACATGTCTGTAAAGTCTTACAAGATACTGTATAAACCATGAAAAAATAATTTGTAAAATAACATCTAGTGAATGGAAAATTATCATCGCACCTGCGATGATACATTATATGTGGCAGTGGAATAGATTAGCTTGTAGACGTTGTTCATCAACTGGAACCGCAACGATATTTTCCACTAAATATTCATCCTTATGTTCTTCTTCGTGAGCTTTGTTTTGGGGAAAACTGACGGGCTGCTGAACATCTCGACGATGTCGATAGAGATCATGTTGATTTTGTAAGACAGTGGTAATGGCGTTTTACACCGGTTGAAACATCTTGAAGCTCTAGGATGAAGGTTTCCAGTGTTCAGTGAATGTCATTATATTTTCCGTCTGTGGTCTTCGAGGTGCCATTTGTAGCAAGAATCGAGTTTAATTTAAAACTTGCTGAAATCTGATACCAATTAAAAGGTTATGGATTTGATATTTTAGTATAATAATTCCCCAAAAATCACATGATCTTGAGCTCGTTGGGTTTATAATGATGATTTACCAAAATTATATAAGAAGTTAACATTGCAATGTCTAGGTCGTTGGGTTTAGTATGACGATTTACAAACATTATATAAGAGTTAACATTGCAACTAGGTCTTGGCGTTAAGATATTCAGTTTAGTTGTTTTTAGATTTTGGATATTTTGTATATATAGAAACAATTCTGAGTATATATGAAATTTCAGTTCGTTTTTTGTTTTTATTTTTGGTTCGATTTGATAATAAAACTGAGAACTAGTTGATAGCCAGAAAATATTAGGTCTAGTTCAGTTTTGGTTTAGTTTGATATTTTGGTTAGTTCAAGATTATTCAAACTTTACCATTCAATACGTCGAAAACCATCCAAATCAAAGACGGTAAATGCATAACAAATAAAACAGAGTAAATGAGGACATTAAACACAGAGTTATTTTGTTCCTGCAATTCTATGTTCTTGTTCTTGTAAAAGAAACTCTATAAATATGAAACTTATTAGCTGCAAGTGCAATGAGGTCAGAGTAATAAAGTCCAAAAGATAAAAAGACACAAATTTCTATTTTCGAATTCACTAGAATAAAAAAGTGTTTACACCAATCTTTTATATTACAAGAATCCTCTCGGATAATCTCAATCCTAAGTTAAAACCCACCATAGAGTCTAGATTTTGATCTATTAGGATCACATGATCCTGAACTAAACTCCCCCTAATCTAGATTTCAATCTTCCAACACTTTCGGAGATCGTCAACTACTTAACACCTAACGCAGAACAATGACACAAAAAGTTTGATCACACAAGACCCAAACAAAGATTTCTCAGTTTTCTTATTTTCGGAAAGATATATTTCTTTATTTGTACATGTCATCCTTGTATAAATAACCAGAACTTTCTCACCAAGTTCTTCCAAAGGCAATTAAGCAACTTTTTTCTTTTAATTTTTTTTTGTCTCTCTTCAAATAATATCATTTATCTTTAATTTAATGCAAACTTTCCAATAAATATATTAACTTTTCTCAGAGCTCCCAACATCACAAACACGAACTCCAACCCAGTTCATTTTCATAGTCCGCCCTTGTACTATCTCCTGTAATATTTCATAATCTGATACAGAATATACATCCTCATTAGCCACCACATTTTACTCTTATCTCTTTGCTTCCATATTTTTGATCTAAAACCTCAAGTTTCTTTTTATTGTACCAGTTATTTGATCACTATGCACACTAGACAAGCAAATCTTAAGTCGACTAACCTAAATTAACCCGCTTTATAAGCAAAAGACTGACGACGAAGTACTAGCCCGATGGATGAACATCACTCGGATCAAGATCAATAGATAAAATAATCAAAATTTGCTCTGTTTGTATAAGTTAAGCCTTTCTCTGCAGTGACCACCTAAATATTATATTTCAGAAAAAACTATTTTTGTTTAATATATTAATATTATCTTAAAATAACTACAAAAAAACTTTTAAACGAACAATTATATATTTTCTACAATAATTTATGATTTTCAGAAATGAACCATATAAATTAATCTTTTAAGAATTAAGCCTCGTATTTGTGGCGCAGAAACACTAATTAACCATTTCGTAAACTAGGGGGCTTCTATAAAAAAAACTATTTAAGATTCCTATTTCATGAACAAGAAGATGATAAAATGGATGATGTTAAAAAGCAAATAGATTATAAAATAGATTGTAGTGGTAATATTATTTACAGGAAATAAAGGTTAACGTTATATGTCTCCGCGTGGGGGACCCTGCCCGCCTAAGATAGGCTTTACGGCACTCTTACTCTCTTTCTCCTCCAAACTCGAGCTTTACCACACGCTACTTTTATAGACTTGGCATCTTTCAAATCAATTTTTATTTGAACACAAATTTGTTCACAACTCTCTTGTCTTTATATATTGCGTATTATATTTACATATATGTAATGTTGCATGTGGCTACAGTTGAAGGTTTGATTCAAACAAAGACGCTCGGAACATGTGATTTATGTATCTACTCCATTTTTATCGTATGCTACATTTGCGTACACATGTATATATGATATATCACTTTTTGATCAATGAGGTACAAAACATGTGTCATAGAACCAACATACGTAGCTCACTACCTCTTGTGGATATTATTCATTCGAGAGAATGCTGAATCCTTGTTCCAATACTCAACTTTGCCGTAAATGAATGATTTACGTATTAGCATCGGTTATCAAAAACTGGTTTCGGGATAAAAGGATCGTAGGTCTAATATTCGGAACTTATTAAGCAGAAAAAGTGTCACCAAGCATAAGTAATACTCACATGTTCGACTTAGGGGTAGTTTTCCATGTTTGTCAGCAATAAAATAGAACTTACATTCAACGAAACATTGGTTTCAAATGCAAACATTAGAGAGTATGATTGACAGCATAGTGTTTAGCAAAAAAACACAAAATATATTATTCACGTGTAAATAAAAACAAAGGGTGGACACCCAAAGTATATAATACAAATTGTCTTTTCTTTCGTCATAATTCAAAAGCCAATGATATACTAACTTTTTCATAGATGGCCAATGAAATTCAATGAATTTTTTAGGAAACCAATGAAACTCAATTGAGGCTAACATCATTTTATTTCTTTGAAGTATATCACGAAAAGAAATATAAAGATAATTCATAGTGTCGACACGTAGACGCATTATTATTTCCACTCAGTTTTATTTTAGTTACTTGTCATATTACTGTTTTATTCTTTGGCCACATTGTTTTGAGCCTGTGTAGTTCGTATAGATTCATGTTCTGGTCCCAAAAAAAGAGCGGATAGTTTTGCGTCAAGGAGTAAAAAAGATGCTTCTCTCTGATTAAAGGAAGCAAACAAAATCAAATAAATGTGAACGCAATTGAAATTTTAAACGTATCGAATCTCGATGTCTCTGAGACAAAGAATATGATAGAGTTTAAAGGGATTTTTCCCATTTTTGGTTGTGAATATATTTCCTTTTATGGAACATGGAACAACCGAAGAGTTTTTAAAATAAAGATGCATCTTGTCTGTCCTTAAGAAAAGAATTGATTGTTAAATCAGCAAAGTTTCCACAATACAAGAATAAATACAATTGGCAAACACTAATCTTTTTGGAAAGTATTCTAGACTTTTCACTTTATCGGAAATGATTCCGATTGTATTTTGCTTACAGTTTTACTGATACCAATATATGTTAGTGCTTCTCCAACTAAAACTCTTGCAAGATATTTCATAATTAAAACTAAATAAAAATAATAAAAGGTCAGAAAAAAAAGGAAAAGTTTAACTAAAACTAAATAAAAATAATAAAGTAAGAAAAAAAGAAAAGTTTTCCTCGGTTTCTAGTTTGAAAGTTTTCAAATACTTTACTATGATAATAATCAATTAACACATATCATTAATTAGTGGTATAATTATTAAGAAAACTAAAATAATTATCTAATTAATTTTTTTTTTTAAATCTTTTGAGAAATCTTCACAGCTTCTGAAGGATAAAAATGCTCTTACTAATGTCTTCCTCAAGATTGTAATGACGTAGTTTTGAAGTTCTATGTAATGTTAAATTTCAAAAAAAAAAAAAAAAAAAGTTCTATGTAATGGAGTTTAATTTTTCATTTTAATATATTCTTAGCTTACCGTACGAAGATAAAGCCAATCAAATATCATCTTCTACTACAAAATGTATGAAGATAAAGCTTAATCCAAATGAGTTATTACAGAAAGAAACAAATATAGTACAAACTGGTAAAGTCAAATCTAGAAACTATTACATCCATACAACCATAGATAACATAAACACCAATAAAGCCCACAAAACAAAGTGGTTCTTATGTTAAAAAAGTAAAAATTAAGGAGTCGAATAAACTCCAAAAATGATGTTTGACAAGAATATTTGTACGTTAACATTGAAGGCAAATGACTCTAAAGAATAGATATCAATCTAAACCAACATGGTTCTCATCATATCCTCTGTATCTGGTGCAGACCGGCTCTTAGTCCTGGCGATTGGGAGGAGAGGAGGAGTTTTTCCTGGTGGTTTCGACGTCAGTTCTTCAGCTCTTTCTGCTTGGACTGGCCAATCTGTTCTCAAGAGTGCAAACAACATGAGAGAAGCACATGTCGCTTGAGCCGCAAGCAAACCGTACCACAGACCTGGAAACCCTAGTTTGAAAACGAACCCTAAAACTATAGCCACGGGCATGCCCACAAAGTAAAACGAACCCAAGTTTATGTTGGCACCGAGTGTTGGTCTTGCACAGCCTCTTAGAACACCACAGCCGGTAGTTTGAGGACAGTTTCCGAGTTCACATAAACCCACGATTGGCAATGCAATTGAAGTGAGCTCAAGAATCTCTACATCCGCGGTGAACAAGCGTCCCCATCGGTGCCTAACAAGCACGGCGAACACCATTGCCATTAGGCCTAAGGCGGTCGCGCAGAAGAGGGAAATGATCATGGACACACGAGCTTTCGCCGGGCGTTTAGCCCCAAGCTCGTTGCTGATTCTTGTGGAGACACCGAGGCTGAGAGAGGATGGGAAGACGTAGACCAGAGCCGTTGTTTGGATCAAGATTCCCATGGAAGCAACGGTGGCTCTTGGGTTGGCCAAAAGTCCACACAAAATGATCATGAACTCGTACCACCACCATTCCAGACAAACGGATACACAAGTGGGTATTGCAAGGGAGAGCAAAGACGACCAACCTTTAAGAGAGTCCATAGTAAGTGGGACCCATGTATCACTATGCACGCTTGTGAAATACACAAAAGAAGATAAGAGGACTACGAGGTTGAGATTAGTTAAGACCATAGCAATAGCGACTCCCGCGACTCCCATCTCGAGCTTCACCACAAAAAGAAAGTTCAACGGAACGTGGAGGAGGACGGAGACGGCCGTGGAGTAAGTCACAGGCAATGTAATGTTTTGTGTTCGGAGGTAAACGCGAAGAGGGTGAAGCAGAGAGAGGAGGAAGAGGTCAGGGATGGCGAAGAGAAGGAACTTCTGTGCAACGGAAGAGATCTCTTCGTCTTGGCCGCACCACAAGAGGATTCGCCTCATATTGAGCCAAGAGAAGGAGATGGGGACCGAGCATGAGAGGAGGAGGAGGACGGTTCTTTGAAGGGTTAGTCCTAAAAGCTTCATTTGTTTAGCACCGTAAGCTTGGCCGCAGATTGGCTCCATCCCCATGGACAAGCCGGAGATGACGGAGTAGCCGGTGATATTGGCAAAGCCGATGGAAAGAGATCCTCCGGCTAACTCAAGTTCGCCGAGGTAGCCAAGGAACAACATCGATATCATTGCTCTGGAGTACATAAGAAGTCCGGTCATTGCCGTCGGCCCAGAGATTCTTCCGATCGCTTTCACTTCCTCTAAGCCCTGCCGCCAAATTATCAAAGGGAAAAGCCAGTCAAGAACAAGAACAGTCCACGTCTATAGATATTTTTAATCAAACCGAGCTTTTATATTTTAGGTAATTATTTAACTTTTTAACAATATAGTTAGTGATTAATTTTTATAGTCGAATAAAAACCTCTACAAGAAAAAGAAAAAACAAAAAGCCAAACGACGAATGGAGTTTTGAGAAAAAAAGAGTAGTATACTTTTTATTTTTAATGAAAATATACTTTTTATTTTTTAATGAAAAGAGAGTAGTATACCTCGAGAAAAGTTGGCCATCTATAAAGGTCTAGGGAACCGTCATCGGTGAAGTCGGAATAATGGGGATGGTCTGCATCACAGGTTTCGAGTTTTGAGATATCGGTTTTTTCTTTAGAAGATAGTAAGGACGAGGAAGAAGATGGTGTTAAATTACACATGGTTGGTTATTGAGGCGAGTAAAATGGTTTTGAGCAGAGTAGAGATAAAGAGACAGAGCCCAGAGTTTAAGTCTTTTGGAGGCAAAATGATTTATGCAAATGATAATCGAAACAAAGAGGAACGATTTTTTTTCTAATGTGGTATTGGTTGGGCCTTTTGGAGGATAAAACTCTCTATTTATAGTTGCAAAGATTGATGTCATCTCGACGTGTGGCTCTACAATAGTTTTGATTTCTTTTTAACATAAAGTCATTTTCTTTCTAATCTTAGTGGGATTTTTTTTTGTTTCCTTTGACTTAAAAATCGTGTGTCGACTGGAAAAGGACAATAGGGACAGAAACAATATGTATAGGATAAGGGATTATATAAAATCAATCTAGAAAAGTAAAACTCTAATCCTTCAATCTTAGAATGTCTTGTAAGTTTTTAACCTCTTAATGAAGATGAATTAATTTATCCAGCAAAAACATTACCAACAATATAAGTATGACTCTGATTGCACATAAAGGAGGATTCTCGCTATTTATTTAACATTATACTTCTTCTATTTATTCCAGTTTGTGTTACATTATAATGTCTACTAGTTTAGGATCAGTGCTTTGCACAGAATAAATATTCTATATATAAATTATTTTTACTTACTATAACTTATTCAGTAACACATTAACTATTACGTATATAATTAAATTAGCACAAACACATAAATCAAAGTAATCACTTTTGTTTATTTACAATTATTTTATGATAAGTAAATTTAAACAACTATTTTTATATATTTTGTATGGTATATAATTAAATTTGAATAATATCAATATATAGTATATTTTAATATGAATATTTCTTTTGTTAGTTAATATCTATTAAGTGAGACTTCATATTCATATGATTTTATGAACATTTGTATTTTTTTAAAATTAAATAATTGTTAACAAAATTTTCAAGGTGAAACTTTTACTAGTTTTAAAATTTATAACCATTCTTGAAAATTCACTAAAGATTTTGAAATTAAAATATTAAGTTCTCAATTTTTGTTCAATGCAAATTTTGAAATTAAAACATTTATGTATTTTCTTATGGCATATAGTTTAATATATATATATATATATTAATTATTCTGAATATCTATTAAATGAGATTTTATTTATAGATTTTTATTATATTTGTATTTGGTTATAGTAAAATTTTTAATCAATTGATCATAAAATTTTAATGTGATTTTTTAACAGTTTTAGTAATTTATAGTCGTTTTAAAAATTCAAGATATAATATATACGAAAAAATCTAAAATATTAATTATATGATTAATGTGATTGTTTGATTTATTTTAATAATATTAAACAAAAATGATGAAAGATACCAAATTCTTAAAATCATTAATTTTCACATATATATATATTAATCATATTACGTAATTCTGTAGCTTTTATTTAAGGAAAAATGATTGTACACTATTAATTAATTTATGATTAGTTTAATAAGAAGTATAATATATATTTAAATAGATCAACATATTTTTCTAGGAATTTTGAAAATCATTCTAGTGATGACACATGTCATAGTTAAACTGTTGTAATGATTCTTAAATAATATATAAGAGATTAAAGATTTTTTTTGTCGACCATATACTAAAGATCTAAAACTATCAATTTTATATGATGTTATTAAAATATATTTATCTTTTCATTTGTTTGTCAAAATAGAATTTCAAAATCAAACGTGCTTAGATTAGATCAGGAAAAAATAGATAACATATTGAAGATGATTTGTCATACTATATGACTGAATCCTAAGCACAAAAATAATATGAAGTGTTTCAAACTTCTTAAAATTGATGCGTCCCACCTGACAAGGCCGTAGACACACACGAAGAGCTTAGTTATATGAACGTTACAAGTAGTATCGGAATCGAACCCAAAGTAATATGAAGTTTTGTATAGGCTTACAATAACATGAGTGACAATCTTTGGACGCAAGTGATTGCAAGATTTCGGTTTGTAATATATAGTAATATATGTTGAAAGGTTTTTAAAAATTAATTTGGTTACTTATATCTGTAAAGTTTACTTCTTTTTGGTTAGTTATCAATTAAGAATTTCATAGTTAAACATGACTGAACTAGAGTAATTTTCGAAAAACGGTTTGTACATGTAAAGCCAAAATACAAAAATATATTGTGATTGTATAGTCAGTAAAAAGATATTATAAATTTTTTAAAATTAAAGTTCTCAACGGGCAAACAAATAAACTTACAATCCACAATGATTTCAATATTCAACACTCTACTGTTCAGCTTTTAACACTCTTTATCATCTTCTCTTTCTTCCAGTTAATCATTCAACACATATTCAATTTTTACAAACTACAATATTTTTGTTAAAAAATCAACACTATATTTTACTAATAAATAATTTTTTATATCTAAATTTAATAAATCTTTATTTACAGAGAATTTAAAATAATAAATTTTCATATATAAATAAAAATAAATGATCTAATTTCTAATGAAATTATTAGTTTTAAATATTAGAAAATATTAAAATATTAAAATATTTAGAAAGTGACATGTGGCTTTAGTATTCTCCACTTTCTTCTTACTCATTATGTTGATTAATTTCAAAACTAAATAATTTATAGAATCAAATTTTAATTTTCAATAGATTAATTACAGTGATTTAACTGTTAATCTTTTATTCAATAAAAGCAGCGCCATAAACACATGGAAAATGTCGGACATGAACGTAGATCTTCATCAACAAAACTTTTGCTTAATTTTACCACGAAAACTTTTCTTGGTTATAAGAATTTTTTTCCCTAGGTTTACCATATTGAAATCTAGCTGTTATGTTGGGTGTCCAACTCACAATAGTTTTAACTCTTAGCTCCTTAAATGTTTCCACTCATGTAATGTAACACGTTTTTTTATAATGAGTTTTATCTTTATATTTTAAATCAATATTAGATATTTGTTTGCTGTGTGTAACTGTGTATGCTTCTTTGGTATAGTAACTAACCAATGGTTATTTAATTAGTGATGGTACATATGAAAATAGAAAACTGCAAGCGCGCATTCTTTCATGTTAATTTTTCTTTTTCTTCAACTGATCAACCTTAAAATGAAAATTCAAAAGATAATATTATAGAATTAATTTATTTTGTTAGATAATAAAAGCTATCATAGTTTAATTTTGATATTTTGGTTGATATCAACATAATTGTAATTAGTATTTTTAATTTTTAAAAATATATAAGAAGTGTTGTGACTGGTTAAATAAACAGATACCAAAAGTTACAACTGTATGGGATACAAAAACTGTATAGAGTTAATCGGAGTTTTTAGTTCAGATAGTAAATGGTTCACAGCTGTGACAACCGTCACCTGGGTTCGAATCCCGGTCACTGGAAAATTAACATTTCGGCATCGCCAGGGACATAGGACCGACACGTGGCAACACGTGACTAGTCTAGACCACTTCTGTGGAACCAAGGTAGTTCTGTATAATTTAAAAAAAAACTGTATAAAGTTTTTCCTGTCATAGATAAAGGATCAGTACAAATTATAATGAAGAAAGCTTACGTTGAGCAAGAGGGAAAATAAATACGAATTTCTTAAAATTGTAATCATAATTTACAAGAATTTTAGGACTTCAAACATCTAATTAATTAAGTAATAAAATTTGAAAATGGGTATAAGTTTACATATATTTATTGTGGCTGGGAAAGTATCTTTTTTTTTGGTCTAAAAAGTATCTTGATTAGAAAGTGAATAACTTAATCTCTCGGATAGAAGGTTATGGAGGAAAGACCTCATTTCTCCTTAAAATGTCTTAGGAGTTATATCAACTGTTTATAAAAATAAAGAATAATTAGAAGAAAACAATTTCTTGCTGTTTTGATAAAATGTTATATCTTTTATACAAATATGTTATTGATATGCTGTTTTGTATTGAAAAAGTACTTATCGACATGACGATGAAATATGATCTCATATAATATACTACCGATCATGTTTTTAATTATGCATCCAATACACATGATTGGTTTCACTTTGGCTCTAGCCATGGCAGAACTCTTTTTTATTTAAATGAATGTAAAATTAAGTAAAAAAAAAAAGAACTTCTTTTACAAGATGTTTTTCTGATTTGCTATTTGCTAAGATCGAAACCAAAGCCTACTTTGGCAGAACTATAAGGGACTGATTGGCAAAACAGATGAGAAAGCAGTAGCTATATGCTATAAAAGCAGTATGCTGCAGAAGCTGTATGCTTTTGCTAAACTGTTTAATAGATTGATTGGTAGAGCAGTATGGACATGCTATTTAAAATTATTATTAAAATTAGTATATAATATATAATATATTTATTTATAATGAATATATTTCTAATATATATATATATATATATATATATATTATTTTATATATATATATTATATTAATATATAAAATATATATAATTATTTTATTTTATTTACTAATTTCAAAAATTATGTTTATATCAAAAATGTTATTTTAAAAAATAAATTTTATAATTAAAATATCTATGTTAAAAATAATATTTCGCATTTAAAATATAATATAATTTATGTGATCAATTTAGTTATATTATATTTTAAAATTTAATTTAGATAATTAATTTAAAATATAATTTAAATAATTTATTTATATAATTTATTTAATCATTTTATATAATTTAATTTATATAATTAATTTAAAATATAATTTATAAAATTAATTTAATATAATTAAATTATATTTTAAATGTGAAATAATATTTATATGGTAAATTTATTTTAGAAATCAAAATTTCATTTTCTGGATATAAAAATAATTTTATGATATTATTAAAAATCAAATAAATGAACTAAATATATATTATTCTTAAATTTATAAATTATAAATGCAAATGCTCTTCTAAAATCTTCATATGAGAGCATTTGCCAGAGAGCATTTGGAGAGCATTAGCATTTAGTAAATGCTCTTTTAAATGTTTTTCTAACAAATGTTGATTGGATAATGTAGAGCATAATGTTAATGCTAATGCTCTACCAATCAAAGTCTAAGGCCTCGATTGGTACAACAGATGAAGAAGCAGTAGCAGTATGCTGCAGAAGCTGTATGCTCTCATTAAATTTTTTAATAAAGTGATTGGTAGAGCAGTAGCAATATACAATTTTAAAATTATCATAAAAGTTGGTATATAATATATTTATTTTAAAATTATATATATTAAATTATAATATATTATTAATAATATATGTTTTATTAAAAAATAATGAATCTTATTTAATTATAAAATTAAATTAATTTTTAAATATAAAATATTATTATTTAAAGATAAATGTAAATATAATTTTAAAATATAATTTATTTTTTAATGTAAAAATAATTTTGATATTATTAAATAAAATAAACTAATTATATATATAATTTATATATAAATTATCATTATTTATCTATTGGTAGAGCAATAAATGATTCATATAATATTATCAGAAAAATTAATATATGATATATAATTTATTTTTTATAAATAATATAGATATGTTTAATTTATAATATATAATATATAGATATATATATTGTTTTATTTTTTTTATTAAAAATAATGAATGATATGTGTAATTATATAAGTTATATTATATTTCAAATGTGAAATATTGTTCTTTTTAAAAAGTTAAAATAATTCATCACAACTTTTATTTTTTAAAATGTAAATTTATTAATTTTTATTATGAACATAATTTTTATATTATTAAATAAAATATATTAATTATATATTATTATTTTTAAAATTTTATATATTCTAACTGCAAATGCTTTACCAAAAACTTCATATGAGAGCATTGAGTAAAGAGCATTTGGAGAGCATTAGCATCTTGTAAATGCTCTTGTAAATGCTTTTGTGATAAATGTTGATTGGATAATGACGAGCATAATGCTTATGCTAATGCTCTGCCAATCATACCCTTAATCTTACTAAGCCCTTAATTGGTAGAGCATTAGCATTATACTCTACATTATCCAATCAACATTTGTTAGAAAAACATTTAAAAGAGCATTTATTAAATGCTAATACTCTCCAAATGCTCTCTGGCAAATGCTCTCATATGAAGCTTTTGGAAGAGCATTTGCATTTATAATTTATAAATTTAAGAATAATATATAATTAGTTCATTTATTTGATTTTTAATAATATCATAAAATTATTTTTATATCCAGAAAATGAAATTTTGATTTCTAAAATAAATTTACCATATAAATATTTTTTAAATATTATTTCACATTTAAAATATAATTTAATTATATTAAATTAATTTTATAAATTATGTTTTCAATTAATTATATAAACTAAATTATATAAATTAGTTAAATAAATTATATAAAATAATTATATAAATTATATTTTAAATTAATTATATAAATTAAATTTTAGAATATAATATAATTAAATTAATCACATAAATTATATTATATTTTAAATGCAAAATATTATTTTTAACATAGATATTTTAATTATAAAATTTATTTTTTAAAATAACATTTTCGATATAAACATAATTTTTGAAATTAGTAAATAAAATAAAATAATTATATATCTTTTATATATTAATATAATTAAATTATATTTTAAATGTGAAATAATATTTAAAAAATATTTATATGGTAAATTTATTTTAGAAATCAAAATAAAATAAATATATATTCATTATAAATAAATATATTATATATTATATACTAATTTTAATAATAATTTTAAATAACATGTTCATACTGCTCTACCAATCAATCTATTAAACAGTTTAGCAAAAGCATACAGCTTCTGCAGCATACTGCTTTTATAGCATACAACTACTGCTTTCTCATCTGCTTTGCCAATCAGACCCTAAGTAATAAAAACGGTTTGATATTTAAAATAACATGTTTGATGCAACTGTAGCATAAAACGAGAATAAAATTTATTCCCTCCATTTCTAAAAGATCTATGTTTTAGAAAAAACTTTTATTTTAAAAAGATACATTTTTTACATTTTCAATACATTAATTAATGAAAAATTGTACATTTCCAAAAATATAATTGTATTTACTAAAATCTTATTGGTTCAAAATTTGGGGAATTGTTTCTCGAGAAAAACAATGCATTGGTAACTAAAATTTTATGTTTATCTTAATAAGCGTGAAAAATCTAAAACATAGATCTTTTAGAAACGGATAGAGTAATTAACAGTTGTGATGACATATGAAATTAAATTATGCAGAAAACAACATACTCGCTCTGTTTCGTAATAAGTGTTATTTTAACCATTTTTTTGTTATACAAAAAATATCACTTTGCAATTCTAATGCAAATTATACTTACTTTCAGTTGAAAATTAATTGCAACTGTATTGATTTTATAAATAATTTTATTTATCTAAAATAATATTGCTCAAAGAATTGTAATTAATAACAACTTACATATATTTTTACCACTTTCTTAATCTGTGTGAAAAATGCCAAAATGACACTTATTCAGAAACTGAGAGAGTACCAATTAATTGTAACTAGACCTTGATCAGCACAGCCGCATTTATTTTATTTTTTAGTTTTTTAGTTTATAATAAATGATGCAATTGTAATAGTTATTCCTATAACATTTAGTAATTCTGTGTGTGTTTACAGTCTTTTGTATTACCGATATTCAGTGTCAAATAAACAAAGTAAAAAGTATCTATAAAGAGACTTATGTATTTATATAAGATATATAGAAAACAATTTTTTGAAATTAAAATGTGAAGAAAGAGAGAACTATGAGTTAGTATGGTTTATAAAATTGATAAATGAGTTATAAATGTTTAAAGAAAATTTTATTTATCTATAAATTTTTAAGATATAAATTGGATATACACGACTACTATTTACAAGTCAGTCTGATATTTTGTGTATCACAAATATTATAGTTAGCAAGAATATAGGAAATTGTTTGGTAGATGAATTCCATTTCCAAATTTTGGAAATCAATGAGTCAATTATGAATAGATTTTGTATATTAAATTATCGAAACAAATTGATGGATCCGAAAGTTAAGGGGCTAAAAATATTGTGCAAATCAATTTGTATATATTTATAATAACTAATATCCATATTGTCGTTGATAAAGTTTTTGGTTTGCTTATATTTTGGTTTCCAAATCTTTTGGTTACATAATACGTATTGATGTGGAAAAAGATGAGGATCTAAAACAGCCTTTTAAATAGTAGTTGTTTATTTTGAAAGATATTTTTTGATTATATTTGGAAATTTTTTGATTTGATGTATATTTTTAAATCATACTAATATTGCTTGCAAGTATGATCATGTATATTTTAAGGATTTTAAAAATTATAATTTTAAATTTGAGCTTGACTGTTCGGCAAGTTGTTATAATTATGGATAATTAGTATCCAATATATACATTAACATGGATTATTTTCTTAGCGAAAAAATAGAATTGAGTAACCAAAATTGGAAAGAGATTTTATCCATAGATAATTTGGTATGTTTGAAAAGCAATGAATGCTAAGGCACCAACCTGGCAGGAATGGATACACTCTCACTGTTCCTGAAAGCTTGACTTCCACGAGCCACTCAAACACAACATACATTAATAAAAAGGAGAAGGGTGACTCGTAGGGAAGTAATTGCTTTTCTTCCCATACAGAAACTAACCCACAATAATACCCCATGTTCATAAATCGTCTAAGATGGCCGCCTGGATGTTGATTATATGTGCGACGATCTACGGCCGTGGCAGATTTCCTGTAATCAATTAATTAATCAGATTTTTTGGTAAAATAATGTTTTTATTTGACGAGATTTATTTTAGTTGTATTGGTTGGATATATAACGGTTTGGTAGAATTAAGCAATAAAATGATGAAATAATGAAATCACTGAAAAAACTGGAAGCAGCTTGTAAAAGCAAAGAAAATCCCAAGAAAAAGGAAAAGAAGAAAAGTAATCGTGATAATACGATTTTGCTCTTCATTAAAAAGAGCCAATATGTATTAAGACTGAACTCGATCGGATACTACAACCTATATGAGCTAACAAGTTTTGATGTACCCTCTCTACAAATATGATATTTATATGTATACACAGAAAAAAAAATCAAAAACTAATATATATAATTATAAAACACCGATTAGTCTTCAATTCTTATTAACTCGCTGGATCCGGACTGATCACCCCGACTTACACTTAATGTGGTTCCGAACATATAATTCAAATGGGCGGCCAGAGGAGAATTCTAACTGTACACCAGCAACAGATGATTCTTCAGACGGGACTCCTCATGTAACTCATACTCATTTGGGACATAATATAATTAGTCGATTATTAATGTATGGCTTAGGCATGAAAGCTTTTTTTGGAGAAGAACCCCCTTTATATCCTCTTGTCAGCTCGAAATAACTCTTTTTATATGTGGAAATTACTCCTGAATAGCAAAAGTAACTCATAGAAACAGATCTGGAAGCTTTCTTACAGTAAATTCCTTATCCTCTAGTGGGGGAAATCCAACTCTATACATTTCAGCAGGAAACAGACATTTCGACTCATGCAAGAGCCACCCGTCAGACACAATCACACAATATATATCCATAACATATGGTGTTTTCATATGTTTTACTTATTTATTCCTTGATATTAATTACGGTTTTTAATAAATCTATATCCTAGAGTCTAGAGTAAAGGTAGTTTGATACAAACCCACCTTTTTTTGGAATTATTCGAAAGTTTATAAGAATATAGATGAACCATTATTCAAAGAAACCAAAAAAAAAACTCATGCTTATACCCTCGTTGTATAATGGTATGAATGCTTTTGGAAATATGAAAGATCTTTTTTCTATCTAGTATGGCAGAGAAGTTCCAATTAGGGAAAGGGACAAGGGGCATTATAGTAAAAGGTTTGGGAAGTACTGCCTGTCTCGTGTTGCCAGGCAAAAAACACTGCCATTTTCGTTGAGTAGTGAGCAAAAAAATCGATGTGAACAAAATATACTCTCTTCTTGTCTCCAAAAACATTCAAGTGGCGAGCAGAACACATAACACAAGAAGACATGCTTCTCTCATTTTCTGTCTTTCTGGTCCCATTGATACGATATTTTCTCTTTCGTTATTTAAGATTTAAAGATCGCAAGGCGATCTAAAAGACATTAAAGAAAGAACAATGTTACTATCTTCGTGTAAGGTAAATATCCAAAGATTTGAACCCTTGGTGTGGATGCTACATAGTTCTCATGTCCATTAAACCTAACTATGCTACAAGACAATCGAAACGGTATATCCAATTTCGAACAAGTGGTTGACGGATTCATCTGGTAAAAGTCTCAGAATTTGAGATCTGTTATTTTTGGCCACTAGAAACTTTACATGGCAAAATTATCTATACATTCCAAATGTTTCGAGATTTAAGAAGTGGTTTGGTCGGACTTTTGAGGTTAAAAGAAAAAACAAAACAAAAAACATAATGTTCCGTGTTTTTTTGAACAAAGCAAACAAAAATATAATCTTCGGTGTTGTTTTATAAATTGGACCGTAGTTCGTTATTTTAGTGTCCTCTACTT
Organism: Brassica juncea; assembly: GCA_018703725.1. NCBI lineage: Eukaryota > Viridiplantae > Streptophyta > Magnoliopsida > Brassicales > Brassicaceae > Brassica > Brassica juncea. Next base: position 47,278,265 of record CM031938.1, read on the forward strand.
TGCGCATAGATAATTCTAAATAAATGACATGATGGGTCACATAGCTTTCACATGTTTAGTTCTAGATATCATTATATATATTATAGTTGGGTTAGGAACATAGGACGAGGTCGACGAGCTTTATTGCTATAATATAGCACGTTAATAGCAACACCATTTAATTAATTAACAAAAAGACAACATCTTCATCAGAAAACGAAAAAGAAGAAATATTATATATTATGTTATTGTTATCTATATACCATAGAGATTCTTAATGGCAGTGGCTAATTATATAGTTTTTGTGGAATCATAATCTGGATTCGATTAGATTCTAAAATCTCTCATAATTACTTCATAAGATTCTAGATAAGTAGATATAAGATCTGTGGAGCATGTTTGATTTTTTTTTCCCTAAGCTTATATCAGTGAAAATACTAAACATATTCATTTATGTATGAACAAAACGCATTGTTTATGAAATCAGCCATTAGTGACTTTATAGCTGCACATATGGTTACAAGTTACGCGTTGGACGGCTATCGCAAGATGCATACGATTGGAAAAACACAGTAAAAGAGAAGTCGGAATTTATCTACAGAAAACAGATATATAATGCTAATCCATTGTGTTGAAGAATGGCAATCTGGTGGTTTGTTGCCTGATTGGCTCCCTAAATTGTAGAGTTATTGGTGCGAAAGAGTTGCCTTCTTGCTGTCTCAAGATCGGTATCATCGGCAGATGGTTACGTCATGACAGCATTAATGACATGATGTGCTCGTTACTCGTTTTCTTTGTGGCATCTTGTTGAGCAAGATACTCCATCTCCATCATGGTTTTCATCATTTCCACTATGGTGGCAATAGCTGTAGCCGGCACAGTTATCCCTGTGCCGGTAAGATTGTGCCCCGGGTCATGTTTGATTTTTTTTTTGTGTGTTGCTTTCTAATTTTCCGCATCTGCGCCAATTGTTTGATTAGGATTCGGCACGTACTAAATGTATGCATGAATTTGATAATGAATTGTTTAAAAGACATTCCTTAATTGATCAAGAGACGGATTACAAGAGATAAGACTATGGTTCTATGAAAATGTGGTCAACTTGGTAAGAAAAGGTTAACATATAAAAATCCTAATCTTGTGCTGAGAAACGTGAGTTTATGAATGTCTTTCCTCATCTTTGGTTTTCTCCTTTTATAGTTGACTACTTTTCTTTTTGTCTCTAATTCGGTATAATCTTTGACCGTCTCTGGACCAAGTGAGATGAGTTCAGTTTATTTGACGCCCTTGCCCAAGGAAGGTATTCCATCTCCAAGAAAGGGGTATTTTGCATCGCAGCAAAGACACTCGATATCGGGAGCCAAGCTCGTTATCCAGTGGATCTTTGATGAGATATCTAGTATCAAATACCGAAGAACAATGTATGCTGAGTTGTTGCCTAGTTGGCCTGAGTCATTGTGGTTCCCTGAACTGTTGGATTGACGTTCTCAAGTTCTTTGTCATCGACATCAGGTGGCGTGAAAGCGGCGGCTATGGCATCCAGATGCTTGTTGGTTGTTTTGTTTGATGCGTCTTGTTGATAAGATGTATTATTATGTTTGTATCTTAGTCATTACAGTGATGAGATCTGTGACCGATGAGATAGCACCCTGATAGTCTGGGTATCGTCTCCAGCCATCTTTGATCTTAATTTGGTGTTACTTTATAATTCTCCACAGACATGTCAATTTTTAATATAAATTTGACACAAATCGAAAACAGGCACATGTTTAATTGTGAATTATTTTAAACAATTTTATTGAGAAATCAAAAGATTGATTACGATAGAAAATAAAAATCTATTCTATTAAAACCGAAGTACAAATAATACTAACCTATTTTTAGTTGATTTCTTACCGATTTTCATTTCATTTTTAATTATTTATAACCACTTATTTATTATCTTTTTTTTAATAAATTGACATCATTTATTACATAAGTACAAATAAAATTTACCTATTTTCAATTATTTTATGATATCTTTTACATTTCTTTTCTCATTCTTTCTAACTACTTCATTAATTATCTTTACTATAATATTTGACCGCTTTTGCTTTACATATTAACCATAATAATTTGATATATTAAAATAAAATTTATTCATTTGTGACAAGAATTCAAAATGGTTAACAAAGAGTTTTTTTATTAGTTTACCTACTCAGTTAGTGATAGACATTCGGATACTTGTTCAATAAAAATGGTTTCTTTCGGGTATCGTTTTTTTTTTGCATTTTAAAATTATGCTTTATTCTGGTATTATAAATTTTCATGCAGATCCTGAGTCGGGTCTTCCCAAATCTAGATGTTTGATGTATAGAAACCTAAGAATATCCAAAAACTAATGTCTATGAAATATATTCGAATTTTGTATCAAAAATAACCATACTGACATATTTGGTTTGAGTATTTTGAATTCAAACTAAAGCCACCTAATCAAATAATCAAAAGTAACCATATTATCTGATTTGATACGGACTCGATTATGATGTATATAAATCTAAAAAATTCAAATACTTATATAATCAATCATATGATGACATATATAAAATATAGAACACTAAAATATCAATCTATAAAAAAAAGTAAAAATTAACATTTCTACAGGCGTGCAGATCAAATTTCAGATCTATGACTCGGCAAGAAAGATTAATCTCCTGCAATGATTTATGTGTTAATGTAAATGTCCATTCTTCGATATAAATCTTCTCTATTTATACGTCTTCTTTCATTTTTATCTAATTCTATGTATTTTTTAAAGTAGCCAAAGATCGTATGTGTGTTTGCAAAGCGATTTAATAAAACGTTAACTTTGTTTTATTCTTTCTTAACTTCTTGAGATCTTTCTTATGCTTTGATCTCTTTATATAGGAGTTAGCTTTTCCTATTACATAATGATCTAGGAACTTAACATAAACCTAAACCTAAGAAAAAGGAAACTTGTCTTTATCCTTAATCTTTAACATTATTCAACTTTAACATAAAGAATAACTTGGTTACCAAGTAACCTTTGAAGCTTATCCAACATTCTCCCTTCTAAGCTTCAAGCCATCTTTGCTTAAGTCTTGAACTTGAATCAGCTCCCTCATCTCTTTGAACTTGATTCTTGCTAAAGCTTTAGTTAAGATGTCTGCTTTCTGCTTTGTTCCGGGTACATATTCCACATCTATCTCGTCTTGCTCCACTCGTTCTCGAATGAAATGAAACCTCTTGTGAATATGCTTGCTCCTTCGGTGAAACACGGGATTCTTGGCTAGTGAGATAGCTGACTTGTTGTCCACTCGAATCAGTGTCTTCTTCAGCTCTTTTCCTGTAATCTCACTTATCAAATCTTGTATCCAGACTGCCTGTTTTGCTGCTTCCGTTGTCGCCATATACTCTGCTTCGCAAGAGCTTAAAGATACTGTGTCTTGCTTCTGTGAGCACCAAGTTATTGGCGTTTCTCCTAGACAAAACAAGTGTCCTGTCGTGCTTCTTCCATCGTCCGGATCAGTGTTGTGACTACTGTCACTGTATCCCACGAGTTTCATTGATCCACCTTGCTCGTAAGATAACCCGTACCCGACTGTTCCCTTTAAATACCTTAGCACTTGCTTCAGTGCGTTGCCGTGTGACGTTCTTGGTGAGTGCATATATCTACTCAAGATTCCCACTGCGTAACACATGTCTGGTCTTGAATGCATAAGATATCTGAGACAGCCAATTCTTCTTCGATAAAGTGTAGCATCTATTTCTGGTTCGTCGAGGCCTTTTGAGAGTTGCAGACCGAACTCCATCGGTATACATGTTGCGTTGCAGTCGTTCATCGCAGCTTCCTCCAAGACTCTCCTTGCGTATGCTTCTTGGTTAATCATGATACACCTAGGACTCTGTTTTACTTCCAACCCGAGATAGTAAGTTAACAGACCCAAATCAGACATCTCAAAGTTCTTCGACATGTTCTTCTTAAACTCTGAAATTTCCTTCGTAGAGTCTCCGGTAACAAACAGGTCGTCAACGTATATAGCCACGATAAGGATCTTTCCTTTATCATCCTTTCGGTAGACAGAATTTTCTTTTGAACACCTCTTGAACCCTAGTTGTTTCAGAGTTCGATCAAGCTTTATGTTCCAAGCTCGTGGAGCTTGTTTCAATCCGTACAAGGCCTTGGAGAGTTTGAAAACCTTATGCTCTTCTCCCTTCTTTTCAAACCCTTCAGGCTGTGACACATAAACTTCTTCGTTTAACTCACCATGTAAGAACGCTGTCTTGACGTCTAGATGGTGAATCTCCCACTTGTTCGCAGCAGCTAACCCAATCAGGAGTCTTATGGTCTCTAATCGAGCCACAGGAGCAAATACTTCGTCAAAGTCGATACCATGTTCTTGTACGTAACCTTTAGCTACGAGTCTTGCTTTAAACTTGTTGATAGAACCATCAGCGTTTCTTTTGATCTTGAAGATCCACTTGAGGCCGATGATCTTTGCTCCAGCTGGCTTGTCTATTAGCGTCCATGTCTTGTTTATGTTGATAGAATGGATCTCGTCTTCACATGCCTTTGTCCATCTTTTATCTCCCTTTGCTTCTTGGAAATTCTTTGGCTCATCGTTGATATCATGAAGCAACAGCTCACATTCTATCTCAGCAAGTAAAACATAGTCATTAAGGTAACTAGGTTTTCTTGTTTGACGAGTTGAGCGCCTTGCTTCCGGTGTCGAGCTTTGATCAGCTTCTTCTTCTTCGTTGTGTGTTACATCGGGTTCTGCGTGTGTAACACCTGTTTCGTCTTCTTGCTGCTCTGTTTCTGCATCTGTGGTTTCTTCTTGTTGTGTGCTGGCTATAAACGGACCCTTCCCTTCGTTTACAGTCAATCCCCACGTCATACGGAACATGCCAGAGTCGTCTTGACCTTCCTTAGCTGCTCCCTTCCAATTCCAACAAGTCTTCTCGTCGAAGATTACGTCCCGACTTACGACTATCCTTCTGAGAGTAGGATTATAAAGTCGATAAGCTTTCGTGCCGGGTTCGATTCCGAGATGGACAAGAGCTTGAGAACGATCATCAAGTTTCCTTAGATGAACTGAATCTACTTTGGCATGAGCAACACAGCCGAAAACTCTCATGTGACTTACGTTAGGCTTTCTTCCCTTCAAGCTTTCAACATGCTTCGTGTCATCTCCATTAAAGTACGATTCCTTCTCTTAATGGCTTCCCAAATATCTTTAGGGGAGTCGTCTTCCTCGATCTGTAACACCAGGTTCTCAGGTAGAGATTGGTATAGCAGAGCTGTAGCGATGTCGTTCTTCTCTTCTTCATCTGTACCGGGATCAACGGCTTGCCACGCCTTATGAAGTTTTAACAAAACCTTCATCCTCTTCGCCCAAACCGTATAGATCGTTGTGTTAAGCATCGGACAGACTATCGCACTCGGAACTCCTTCTCTTTTTCCGAGTGACTTCATCTCTATCAATGCTTTCGTATCAGCCATGGATACTCCTCTTTCACTTCGCAATCACAGAAGCAAACCAAGCTCTGATACCAAATAAAGTAGCCAAAGATCGTATGTGTGTTTGCAAAGCGATTTAATAAAACGTTAACTTTGTTTTATTCTTTCTTAACTTCTTGAGATCTTTCTTATGCTTTGATCTCTTTATATAGGAGTTAGCTTTTCCTATTACATAATGATCTAGGAACTTAACATAAACCTAAACCTAAGAAAAAGGAAACTTGTCTTTATCCTTAATCTTTAACATTATTCAACTTTAACATAAAGAATAACTTGGTTACCAAGTAACCTTTGAAGCTTATCCAACATTTTTTTTACTGCATTAAATCAATTTGGCTGAGTTCAATTACTTAATACATCTTGTTCGATCAATGCAATCCATTTCGAACAAAAAGTAAAACCACAAGAATAAAATAATTCAGCATCAGGAGATGAAGGTTTTGTTGTGTGTTTCAGAATTTAATAAAATAGATCAATCTTCGTATGGTTTATTGGTTTTCCAGCAACATACGTGCTGATGATACTTTCGTTATTTATTAGTTACTACTGTAGAGGAAGGAATACAAAATTATTTTCTTTATAAATATAAAATAATATTTTATAAAAAAGCTTAGGAATGCAGGGAGATAGCCGCGTGCATAAACTCATCTTAGGTATTTATATTATATCTAATTAGACATTTCTTTACAACGACTCACATCACCTTTCGGTGTGATGAGACCACAAGGTTACAAATAATATTTTTGAAATTTTCATATGACACTTAAATATTATTTGAACAGCCTATAGTCTTAAAACCAATTTTTAATCGATAGTAATTTGTTTCAGGGAATAACTCTATCAACCCATATATAATTTACACGAAAAATAAACACTTTTGATTCCAGATTTTAGGTTTGGGCATCGGGTGCGAATATTTAATTCTCATCAATATGGAATAAGCTCTAACTCTCAAAATACCATATACTATATGAAATAGAAAAAAATAATTTTTATTTGGATAGAAAAATATGCATTTTCTCAAACACGACATAGTTAAAATTAATCATTTCATCTTAGCATGTAAAGTTGACATAATCATACCGTATCCTCGAAGACAAACAACTTAACTCCTATATAGTCTTTAAAGAATTTGCAGTAACTAATTAGCTCAAGAGAGATGATCTGTGAAGTATCGATTACGCAAATCGGTGTTCAGGATATTTAAAGTAAACTGCGTTTTTACCTCGATCTTTCTCATATTTTAGGTTAGTTTTTCTCCAACATCTGTTATGAGATTAATTAGTTGGAGCGTGTTAACTGATAAAATATTTTTGGTTAAAAATTAAAAATTTTATTTTTAAATGTATCAAATAATTCAAATAAAATTTTTTAATTGTGGTCCCAAAAGTAAATTTTTAATATTTTTCTTCCAGAACAAGACTTGTTTCGCTACATTAATCAAGCTGTTATTATTTTGATTTTATTATTATTTCCAGAAATGAATTAAAAATACTGCAACTTGTATAAACGAGATAAATAAAATAACTAAAAATAGGATTTCGTGTAAATTAATCTTAGTTCAAAGTAACTTTTGCAAACAGTTCTTCTAGTGCAGCAACCACGTTCTTCTGCACAAGTCTTTTAATAAAAAAACATTGTTTTGTTAGGTAAGAGATACACTATTCTATAATGATCATATTTGATTTAGATTATTTGAAATCTTCATTTTATGGAATTCGAATATTTTGACACTATATATTATCGTAAGCTACAATAAATTAAAATTATATAGATCAATCTAACTACTAGGCCAAGATTCACACCTTATCCAAAATAAAATCATATATAAAAATGTCTAAAGGTTTAACTGAAATATTCAGCATATATATCACATGTGTCCACACGGATATAGACCCATTGCTTACGACCCATTTGAATATCCGGAAGAGAATCTATCCGTGGACTATACCTCCCACCCGAAAATTAGGCATATATCTTTGGTAGACCCGGGTTTAACCTTTTTTGATCAAAAAAAAATTAGACGTATATTAAGTTATTCATTTGTTAAATTTTAATAATTAAGTTAGCGGAACCATAAATTAAATACCCTAATATGAAATATAAATGAATGATATTTGGTAAATTAATGATGATATACATAAAATATTAACTTATATAGTCAGTAACCAAATTTCGAAAATATATTTATTAATTAATACATAATTCTGTAAAATATTGAGTTACTAAATTACTTGTCAGAAAAAAAGAAATGAGGAATACTTGTAAATCACATGTAATAAGAAAATTTACAAAACCAATTATTAGTTAACAAGTACAGTAAAAACTCTATAAATTAATAATGTTAGAACTTTGATATTTTATTAATTTATAAAGTTTTAATTTAAAGAATATTTTTTTTCAGATTTATATATATTTTAAAATGGGATTTATGTATACATATGAAGAATACTTAATTTTACGGTATATATATTGGTTAAATTTTATTGCTACAAGTTTTATATTATTTGATTATTTGGGGTATACAGTAAATATAAATGCATTTCAAGTATAAAATAATAAAATAACATTAGTATATCTAGAGATATTAAGAAATAATAAAGATAAATTTCACTGTGAATGAAAAATAAACTATGCAATATATTGATTATATTTATACAAATGTTATGAACACTAATTATTAATTTATATTTATATTAGGACCATATATTTAGATAAGGTTATTAAAAATTATTATCTTATTATTTTATCAAATTGTATTAAATTTTACGCTGACCCAATAACCGATAAAATTTATTAATTTATAGTGTTTATTAATTTACAAGTATTAATTTATAGAGTTACTGTATACAACGAAACTGATTTAATAATTTGTAAATGATAGCAATTACTAAATGAAAACATTATAGTAACGACTGATCAATACAATATCAGTCTTGTAATATATTTAACAACTTGAAGACATTCAATATGGGCTCTGAGAAAAGATATAGTGTTGATACGTTAACATAGTAATCAAGATTATAACTTAGAAAATATTTTTCAATTAAAAAAATACATAAGTAATATATGTGTTGTTCATTGGGTGATGCCGTCTAGATCCTTTCAAAACTGTATTTTTACTAAAGAAATGTGTGATGATTTTTTGGAAATTAGTTATAAAAAAATGCGTTTATATAAAAATAAAAAAGAGTTTTCAACAATAAACAAGATATGATTTTGTTTTGTCAGCTGGTCAGACAAATCTTGTTTTCATATTTTTCACAAAAATCTAAAAATAAAGTTTCCAATGTGAAATCATTTTTATTATTGAATCTATCAACTGCATAATACACGTAGCAAATTAGCAATTCTTAAGAAAAAAATAATTTTAGCTATTTTATGTACGCTATATGATATATAAAGCGTTGGCTATCTTAGCATTATAGCTAGCTTATGTTAAGGACTACAGTCGCGCAATTTTGTTCAAACGAACACGTACTCTCCTTTTTTTTAAAAACCTAAAGAGTATTAACTATAAAGTATGATTATCAATATATCTATATGGACATGAGTCTTTGCTTACAGTCCATTTGCCTATCCTGAGAAAGAATATATCCATAAATTTCGCTTTCTCTTACGTTGGTCTGCTATTCTATAAGTTTCGGTATATAAGCAGGTTAATAAAATAACATGATTAACTAAATGCATTCAACCAGAACGAGTCAGCTCTGGTGGTAAAGGGGTTGCGGCTGTAACTTCCGCCACCCGGGTTCGATTCGCGCTGGGAGGGACTATTTACATTGCTTGGGTTCCCGGCAAAGAGGTGAAAACACCTTTTTTTTTTACCAAAAAAAAACTAAATGCATTCAAAACCCTATAAAAAATGTAAAAACAAGACTAATTAAATGTGCTCAAAACTCAGAACAGATATCTCATACAGTTTCTGTGCATTATAAAAATTATATAAAAATGAAAAAGAGGAGTGATGAAGAGATCGTATCTGATTTAGGATATTTTTAGAACTCTTCTAGAGACCCAATGGTCACTTCTAGTTTTATTATAGGCCTAATATTTCTGATTTAATTATATGTTTTAGTTATGTAAAGATATTAATACTTTATTTGTTAGATATTCTAAATTACATACTAACCGATTAGCCTCCTCTAATGTAGTTTAGGGTGATCAGCAAACTACAAGTGGCATTACTAAGCATTTATAGTCTCGATTAGAGCTCCCCAATTTCCGAATAAGCTGCACTCTGCTTTTGTTTTTTGCATGTCATGATCTCTTGCAGGTAGTGCTTTTGGTCCAGTTTGAACTAACGTCGGAATGCTTTCGAAATATATATCGAGTTATCTTTTGAATGGTTATATTTTCTGAATTTAGTTAATCTTTTATTTGTTGCATACAAATCGGTTCTTTTCACAAACCTTCGAGTTAAACTAATTTTGAATTTAATTTAAGGTAGATAATGCTAGAAATTCCACAGAATCTGACAATTCATATGGTGCTCAGATTCATGTCTCAACCCAAGTGCTAAAATACATGTGGTACCGTAAACACCTAGACCAATAAAAATGTAAGGCCTCATAACAATAGTGCAGCATTTAGAAAAAGATAACTGTTACGTGGAGATATGCATTCCAAGTAGGTAGTCTGGTAGTGTCATATATAATTTAACATAAAGACAATTGGAGAGATATAATGCAATCAGTACCAATTATTTTATTGTGAACAGAAATAAAATTGTTTCACTGTAAGAGATATAGACTAATTCATTTGCCTCTTCTTCTGGGGGCAAAAACATACTGGGATACAAGACAAAATCAACGAAACTATAATAAAGAAACAAAACAATAAACAAACAAAAGCTGCCTTATCAATTATCTTCACTATCTTCTTATTTTCTATCCACTCTTCTCCTGGACCATTGTGACAAAACTTTATGTATAACTACAATTCTTTTTAAACGAATGGTCAGTGTAAAAAAAGAGAAAAAGAAATTCAAAATATTGCTCAATTAAATACGAAAAAATCTGGTAGCTTTTTAAAGTTTGAAGTTAGATACCAAAGCGATATTAGTGGGCTAAGACTGAGTAAACCGATTTCTTCATACTTCTTGTATGATCGTGGAGATATACCGCATTTGAACGGTTGTCTAAGAAAATGTGAAAGAGAAGCCATATGAGAGTTGTAACCACGTAGTGCCAAGTCAGTTTGGGTGCGTATTTCTATATTATATTTTCCTCCTTTTCTCTGATAAGAAAGACAATTGTTCTGATAGTGGAGATCAGAAGAGTGATTCTGTCGGCTTCACAAAGCAGCCACAATAAAAATAAAATAGGAAATTATTCAAAAGTGCAATGTGTAAGACTGATCAGAAGAGTGAAATATTACAAGTATAGTCCAATAAATAATAGTAAATATGTGTCCGTAGAAAGGTGGAAGTGAAAGAAAACAACCGTATAGAATGAATTAAAAACAAAGAGCAAAGCAACTAAAAAAAACAAAGAAACATTGTCCAGAAACTTATGGAACAAATTCGCAGAATCCACTATATCTGTTTGCTGCCAGTCTTTGTGATAAGTTATGTCCGAATATTTCCATTGTTTGCCTGTTGGCTGTTCCAAATGGGAACACTACCCCTTGTTTTCCTGACAACTACAAAAGCTTATTTTTAAAAATTGTTTTTTGAAGTTGTACATACGCGATTCCTAATAAAGCAGCGTTTTGAATTTAAACAAATTGATATTTTGAAAACTTTTTCAGTTGTCACATTGAGATAAAAAGGATCTCATGCACTTTCGATCTTATAAGATGAAACGTTATAACAAAAGATTATAGATGCATGATAATGCATATCAACCTGCTTCATTAGTGAATTAAGGGACGGTCCAACGTTTTCGGATGCGCTATACCAAATGAAATGTGTGTACCTTTTCATATGTTTGTATTAATGTCAAAAAGGTTCTGTTCTTTAATATTTGGTCATATATAATCCGAGGGCTAATGGATGGCTTCGGATCCAACAAATAACTCATCTAGGACAAACAAAAATACGTTATTTTTGTGATCAATTGTAACGTATACAATTGAATCTTAATTTTACAATCATTAACAGATGTATTTGAAATATTTTTAATATTATAACATAAAAAGCCTATAATTAAGATTCTTAACATTTTTTAATTTGATAATGATTGTAACCTTTCTTACTAATAGTATCATTGAGTTTTTTTACTACAACAAATGGATCGCTGATTTTTTAAATGACCAATTGTACTACTATTACTATTATTCCTAATGCATGTTTGCATTCTTTAGTTTTTGACTTTGTAGCTATGCGATACTCTATGAAATTTTGGCGGTATACAATGTACATTTTTGGAAAACTAATCAAGCCACAACAAATATGCGAACCTTTCTTTAAATATGTTGATGTGATGTCCATTTGCCTGCATACAACGAACAATAACGCTATAAATTGAGTATTTTGGAAGAACATAGTTTGAGATACAATCTATTAGAGCATCCTTATCCTTATTGAGAATCTCTCAATCTCAATGGGTTTATCAAGAATCAATTAATATAAAATAATAAAAAGAGATGAATCTCTCAAAAGAAAGCTCTACATTAAATTCGAAAGACTCATATCACATTTGTATAAATAAACAGTACAATAAAGTTGAAAAACTCATGTCACCCTTGCTTGCACTTTATTGGCTTAAAACATTTTCTATTACTTTCAATTTAATTACTTAGCTAAATTTAATTAAAAATATTGATATTATACTGGTAAGAAACTCATATGAGTCTAGTACCATTAGAGATGCTCATACATGTTTTTTTTTTTTTTGAAAAAGGCTTAATGCTCTTACAAGTTTCAGTTTAGTTTATTAATACTCTATCTGTTCTGTTATAGAAAATGTTTTGTTTACATTATTTAGTTTTCTTGAATTTTATTTTTTTCAACTTTCTAGTAAAATTTAAATTATTCATTCTCATAACAAATTTTACTATGCTACTTTTTGTTGGTCGGTTATTCAGATGATAGTAATATTCTTAAAGAAAAAGAAAAGATTATCTATAATTTGTCAATTTCTGTAAGATTTCAATTTCAACTAAATAATTTTTATATATAAGTATATAACAGAGGAAATACTGTTTTAAAATGATTGTTACACGAAAACATGATTTTCTACTCAACTTTGATGTTCTGTTTGTAATAGGTATATGTGTCTGACAAAAAAAAAAGAAAATATGTATTGATAAACAATGTTGAAATAGGTATTGAAAATAGGTAAATGTGTACTACTACATGTTGTGTGATAAGAAATGTTAATAGTTGTAAAATACGATAATTGTACAGTAGAGAACCGAACAAAATGGATTGATAAACAAGGACCAACTAAGTTATAATCTTCTTTTTTTAACGAAGTTAAATCATTAGCGTTAAATATTACATTGATTTGACATAAAAAAATTGTGTCACGTTGGTGCAAAACTAAGCATCAAAGGCTCGAAGTAGAGTGGAGATGCATTGCACCAAATCAAGATGCTTTTATTCTACCAGACTAAAAAGCAATGAGTGAAAAAACCCTGAAAAGCAAAAACGAATTAGTACTCATAGCACATGATAAAGTTGCATCAGTTAATTTCAATCATACGATTAACCCAATAAAAACAGAAGAAATTGTCTCATCGAGGGTGTGCATCACCAAAACTGCTCACACGAATCCGATTCTGACGCGCCAATTGTGTGGTTTCCCAATCTCTTAACCAAATCTTGCATCACCGAAAGAAGCATCTTTACGTACCCGTTTTTTCCGACATGTATAACAGAAGTTGCATCTTTCAACAGTTCTTTTTTCAATCCCACAAGTGTTTTTTAACTTGTAGTAATCATGAAGCAACCGTGCACTAAGTAATGTACTACGCAGTAACGAGTTATAATCCGTAATATCATGAGAATTCCAGAAAGTAAAAAAGTTGAATATCTATAATGGACGACAATTCAATTCCGTATGTACTTATTGCGCTCCTATTGTGCGACAGAGATTTGGATCGAATTTTCCTTATTAAATTACTCATGGGAATGAGTTTTCAATAGCTTCATAATGTTTAACTCAAGTGCATGAGAATACACGATCACAGTAGTGGCTATAGCTACGTACTAGGCATTTTCGCTTCGGGTTTTTGCTTTGTTTTAGGGTTTAGGATATTCAGATTTTAGAAAACCAGTTTGAACTAAATATATTTTGTTAAGTTCAAGCTTATACTTCCATCTAAAATCAATTAGCTGGCGTAAGAACTCATATTTTTATACATCCCGAGATAATAGTCCGTATAATCATTAATCTCGACAATATCCCAATATAGGATTAGTTCAGGTCAGACCAGCCGGACAAATTCATTGGAAGCAAGTTTAATATCGATCAGACCCTTTTCGGTTGGGCAACATGTGTTTTAGACGCTGATACTATGTTAAATTCCAGACTGCAGCAATTGGTTTGGACAAAACTTTCATGCTGAATCATCATTACATCGTAACTTCAGAAATAGAGCCTCAGTTCCCAGCTGCAGCAATTGGTTCGGACATATTTATTTGACAAGAATCACAGTAAGCTGCTCTAGTGCTATCAAGTTGTATGACATTTTCATCAACATTGTTTTACACTTCCTTTACATGTTAAAACTCGTATGTTTTTGTTTCTCAAGATGGTGCGAAGACCTTTGCATGATTGCATCAACCACCTTTATAAGTCAACAACAGCCAAAGTGCTCTTAGTTTATGAATTGCCCCATGAATAACAAAGAAAGGAAACGGCCTTAAAAGAACATCATGTGAGTGTGATGATCCTTAGAGTACTATATTACCCAAATATGTTACGAAAATTTACGTTTTACGGGCCTAAAAGCCTAATAATGTGATATCAAACATAACTGACCATCTTTTGGGCCAGCAGATTTAACAGTTTTTTATTTTTTGCTAAAATTTGGTGGGACTTGAGAGATTTCACTATCTTTTCGTCTGAAAGTATCAATCCATATACTCAAAACCTCGGCTCAAAAAGCATACCCAAACGTGTGTGATAATGTTTAAAAACCTAGCAAAACCGAGCTCAAAATCTAGCTCCAAAAAGTAACGTATCTAAGTAAAATAAGATTATCATAGCGATTACACATCGATATTCGCCATTTCCGACTCAGAAGTACAAAATTAGTCAGTTTGGTTTTCCCGGAATAATTGGTTTCATAGTCATATCTCATATGGTTTACATTTTTATTTAAGCTAAATTTCTTATTATGTTTTTGGTCCTTTGTTATTCCCAAACTCTAAACAAGATACCTAACCCCATTAAAGCCCACTATTAAATTGTTTCTTAAATTAATTTTAACTTATGTTTAATAATCTAAATACTAAAACTCCATACTAAAATCATATAGTAGATATTACTTATTACATTTTGAAATTTAGAGGTAATATTTACAGAAAAATATTTTAAAAATCAATAATCTTTTTTATGGTCTCTTTTTCCAATTGTGCTTCTTTCCAAAGATATGTCTCATTTTCCGCTAAGTATAAAGTATCTCTAGGATCTTCATCAAAACCAGTATTTCATATCGTCCATTTTAATATACCAAAGAATCTAAGCAAATTGGTGATCTTCAATATATTGATCCGTTTCTGAAAAACAAATAATATTTGTGTTTGCAAAAACTAATTGCAAAGGAAAACTCTCTGGATTGGTGGAAATCCTAGATAGAGTCTAGACATGTATATATAGCTGTGCACATTGAGTATCGGACATTATGTCTCGTTGTTTGAGATTATTCCATACCGATAATCATCCTGAGATTATTTGCCACATGATGTGCTTCAGTTTTGGAGGACATTTAATCTTCCATGAATAAGCCTTCAAACTCTCTATATCAAGGCCAAATACTGGTACATGTCTTCCTGAGTCTAGATAACAAGCTTTAATGTCATAATCTGATTTAACTGTGTATTTTCTTGATGGTGTAAAATACCATCCATCTCTATCTGAGGGCTGAAAACGACTCAAAGGAATACTCTCAATAAACTGTGCATCCTTCGGTTTCACCAATGTTCTGATAAAACGTGAGTTCTACGAATGTGATGTAGGATTAGTGAGCTGATTCACAGTATGTGTTGAATGACTTGAGTCTGTTATATATGTGTTACTGTTTTAATGTGATTGATTGGGATCCACACATCATTTCTTACTGAAATATATCATACACGTTTAGGAAAGTCTTCCTAATTTTTTAATATTTTTTTATAAAAAAGACATATATTTTAGATTTTCTTATTTTTTTAATATTTTTTATTTTTATATATTTTAGAAATAATTAATTAAAATTAGAAATGAGGATATAATTGTTATTTAACCAATAGTAAAATATAGTATGCTCATTTTAACTTTTGAGTGTTGTTTTAGAAACAAAAATTAAAAACTGAGTTATTTAGGATATTTGACCAGTTAATAACATGTTTTATGTCGATTATAAATTCTAAAACAGTAAAAATTATTTAGCTTACATAAATAATATTACAATAAGTTATAAAAATAAATAAAATGAGCTTATTTAATTTTAAAAATCAACAATTTCACTCTATAAATAAGATAATTTTAAAATAAAGATTTATCATTATTACACAAAATTTTATTAAAGATAATTATACGTTTCTTAAATGCAAATCAAAATCTCATACAATAATAAATTATAAATTTGATGTCCTTATCTAATTTCTGAATAAAAATATGCAACCAAATTTATTTTATTAAAATAGAAGTATATTGTAGAAATAACATTTATTTAACATGTTTTTATGAAATAAGCCATTGCAAATTCTTAAATTTTTGAATTTAATTATTAACAATAATAAATGTTAAATATATTCTAATTAATGTAAAATATAATTATAATAAATTTTAAAAATTCTAATTAATCAGTTAAAATATAAATAATTCATAATATTTATCATATCTTTTAATTGATTATAAAAATAATTTATTTTCAATTGCAATAAAATATTTTTATTCTATATTTATAAAAATTGAATATGACATATTATTTAAATATATTTATAAATTAATATTCTGTTAAATTCAAAATTTGAAACGAATGGAAATTTTTTAAATAGATCTTTATATATTACATAAGTATAGTTAAATTATTAAACTAGTAATAAATATAATTAAATAAGTTAATATACTAATTATTCTTTTGTAGATTGTGCACATATATAATACACATTTATGTTTTCACTTACATAAGTTATACAAAATAAGTTTACTATATTTAAAAACCCAATAGTTTGACCCAAATACAACTAAAAATATTTCTTATAAAACCAAAATTAGCAATCTCATAAATAAAGCAAAATTTTAAAATAAAAATTTTCCATCATTAAATTAAAATTTGTTAAATTAAAATATAATCTAGCAAATATTAAACTACAAATGTACTATAGACTTGTTTCCTAAACTAGTTCCTAAATTAGGATATACAACTGAATAAATCCTTAGAGGATTAGACTATCGGGTCAAAATTTAATTTCTCTTTAAATTTAGGATAAACATGAACAGTTAGACATCAGTGGTTTGTTAAGGAAATTGATGAAAACTAAAGTACAGAACAGATGGAGAAAAACATATTCACCAACATTTTGCTATTCTTTTCTTATTTTGGAAAAAAAAAAGTAGATAAGATTAGTTGAATATTATATTTTACTAATTGAGAAACAACTAGAAATTAGAAAACTGGTCATTACTTTCTCTCTTATCAGATTATCTTCCTTAATTTGCTCTACAAGATTCACTTTCCGTGTCCAACTACGCGCTTTCTTCCTGTATAAATATCGACTTAGATCATCTTCTTGTAAGAAAATCACATTTAACATCAAAAGAAGAAAATTAAGAATGAGAGGTAAATATCTTTCTTTACTAGTGCTGATTGTATTGGCCTGTAACGAAGTCATTGCCAAGAACAACTCTTCAACACCTAACCTGAAACGAAGTGATTTCCCAAAAGATTTTATTTTTGGATCTGCAACGTCTGCTTACCAGGTCGAAGGAGCTGCTCATGAAGATGGTAGAGGACCAAGTATCTGGGATACCTTCTCTGAAAAATACCCAGAGAAGATAAAAGATGGTAGCAATGGATCCGTCGCAGACGACTCTTACCATCTCTACAAGGAAGACGTGGCTTTATTGCATCAAATTGGTTTCGATGCATACAGATTCTCGATCTCATGGTCTCGAATCTTGCCTCGTGGGAATCTAAAAGGAGGAATCAACCAGGCTGGTATTGACTATTACAACAACCTAATCAATGAGCTTTTGTCCAGAGGAATCAAGCCTTTCGCCACAATTTTCCATTGGGATACACCACAAGCCCTTGAAGATGCTTATGGTGGATTCCGTGGCGCAGAGATTGTGAATGATTTCCGTGATTATGCAGATATTTGCTTTAAACATTTTGGAGATAGGGTGAAGCATTGGATGACATTGAACGAGCCATTGACAGTAGTGCAACAAGGGTATGTTGCGGGTGTAATGGCTCCAGGAAGATGCTCCAAATTTACTAACCCTAATTGCACAGCCGGAGATGGAGCCACCGAGCCTTATATCGTAGGTCACAACCTTATCCTTGCTCACGGAGCCGCCGTCAAGGTCTACAGGAAAAAATACAAGGTCAGTGTTAATGAATTTTCGGGTTTTTCTTGTTAGACAAGTTACAAAAATTTCCTGGTTTTTGTAAAAAAAAAATTCCTAGGTTTTCTTGTTAGACAAGTTACTAATTGACTGCGTATAATTATGTACTATGAATCAACCGATCTTAATATGTTTATTGCAGTTCCGATTATATAAAACACATACTCTTGAATGTTGTATAACAGGCGTTTCAAAAAGGTCAAGTAGGTATTGCTTTGAACGCTGGTTGGAACCTGCCCTATACAGAATCAGCCAAGGATAAGTTAGCTGCAGCACGTGCCATGGCCTTCACATTCGACTACTTCATGGAGCCACTAGTGACCGGTAAATACCCGGTCGACATGGTCAACAACGTAAAAGGCGGTCGCTTGCCTACATTCACGGCAAAGCAATCTAAGATGCTTAAGGGCTCTTATGACTTCATTGGCATCAATTATTACTCTTCATCATACGCAAAGGATGTCCCTTGCTCCACTGAAAACGTTACAATGTTCTCTGATCCTTGTGCAAGCGTCACAGGCGAAAGAAACGGAGTTCCCATTGGTCCAAAGGCTGCATCGGATTGGCTTTTGATATATCCAAAAGGTATTCGTGATCTTGTCCTCTATGCAAAATACAAGTTCAAGGATCCTGTCATGTACATAACCGAAAACGGTAGAGATGAAGCTAGTACTGGTAAAGTCTTCCTTAAAGACGGTGATAGGATTGATTATTACGCTCGACATCTCGAGATGGTTAAAGATGCTATCTCTGTTGGAGCAAATGTGAAGGGATTTTTTGCTTGGTCGTTGCTAGACAATTTCGAGTGGGCAACCGGATACACGGTTCGGTTTGGGCTGGTTTACGTGGATTTCAAGGATGGATGTAAGAGATACCCAAAGAAATCAGCTCAATGGTTCAGAAAGTTGTTGAATGGGAAGAAAAGCATGTGATGAGATTATGCATCATTCCATTTTGTCAACATCTCTGTTATTCTGAGAGATTTACTATTATGTTTTTCTCTTTGGAAATAATAAGCAGTGGTTATTTTATACAACTAATCTAACTGTTATGAATTATTGTCATTAAAATAGCAGCTACAACAAAACCAAATTAATACCGTGATTAGTACTATTTAATCTTTTGATAATGGACAATGCATCATCAAACAAATTAATGAATAATCTGTTTCATGATGTTTGTTTAAAAAAATGGTTTCAAAAAGATACACTTTTTATATTCTTCATGTATGATTTTATCAGATAATAATGATTTTAAAAGAATCATTTATCTATTCTCAATACATGTTTTATCAAATAATAATGACTAATTGTAAACGTGAAAAATATTATTTTTACTTATTGGATTTTTATTGGTTAAAATTATAGGAAAAGAAAATCACAAAACTATATATTTATAATTAAAATTTAATATGTTTTATTAATTTGCGTAAAATTCTAAAATATGTATCATTTTAAAACAGAGTAAATATAAAGATTAACAGCACTATAAATTATGAGCAAAGTGCACATCCATAACTACGACTACTTTGTTGAAAAAATTCTGATAATATTTATTTAAACTGATAGTTATTATTATAAAATAAAACCTCCAAATTATTTTGTCCAACCTATTTGATGCTCTCGGGACTGCTCCAATCTAGGTTGGGTAGATACCGTTTTTCCCAAATCTTAATTTTGGTCAAATTAACCGGATAAAACAAAAAAAAGGCTTTGCTTGCTTCTTCTCATTCTCCTCTCTCTCTCTTTACCTAATACATCTCTATGTATTTTTGTCTATCTTTTTTTTATTATTGGGATTGTGAAAACCCATGTCCAATTCTATATTATCCGATTAGTACAATATTGTTCACTTTGGGTCTAAGAGGTTGGCCCGCATGGATTTACTTTTGGGTTCATTCCCAAAAGGCCTCGTATTAATTAGAGTTGGATATCTCTTTATATATTAGACTCTCCTTTGTCTAATTTCCAATGTGCGACTTTGTTTGATATCTCACATTCTCTCCCTCAAACTAAAGACCACACTCATTTAGTGTGTTTTTTCTTCCTTTGAGAATGCGTCTCTTACAACATCTCGTTCCTTTGAGAATATTTTCCCTACAAATTCACAGGTTTCATGATCTTCTGACTAGTTTCTACCACATAACTCCTCTTCCATCTTGAAGGGTCTCATTCATACTCAAAGGGTATTTTGGTCTTTTTGTAGATTTTCGTCAAACAGCTCTGATACCAATTGTTGGGATTGTTAAAGTTCATGTCCAACTCTATATTATCCGATTAGTATTATATTGTCTACTTTGGGTCTAAGAAGTTGGCCCGAATGGATTTACTTTTGGCTCATTCCCAAAAGGTCTCGTACTAATTAAAGTTGAATATCTCTTTACATATTAGACTCTTCTTTATCTAATTATCAATGTGGAATTTTGTTTGATATCTCACATTTCCTCTTTGCAATCCCATCCCTTAAATTGTGTCAATTCCAAGGAGAATGAGAACAGTAAAAAATTGAGACTCTAATCCCACAGTCTTTTGATCTTCCTCTCGCAATCTCCGTGGCATTAAGACAAGTTTTTGGTGTTTTCACTTAGATGAACATAGAGAAGTAAAAGTGGAGAAATGAATTAAGTATTTAGGTTGGGATAAGATGATATGATTTGGAGGTTTTATAATAAAAATTATTAATTTAAATAGAATTTAACAGAATTGTAAGTGGTTTAGTTTTGTAATAAGTGTTGTTTTGGTCACGGGACGACATTGTATGAATTTAGCAGATATTAGAAACATATATTAACTTGTTAACTCAATCTATTAACCATTTTAATAACGTCTTAAAAATAGCTTAATCAAAATATTTTAGAGGTTAAAACGGCTAGTCGAGATAATTTAAGACTTTAAATGGTCCATAAGAAAGTTTATGTTTTTTTCAACCAAATTTGAAAGTTGGTGATTTAAACAATAATTTTACCGATTTAAATTTCTGTTTTAAACCAAAGCGGCAGTTATTATAGTAGTATTTTCGAAGTGAATAAATTTTTACTTTCATTAAAAAATTAAAAGAGGATTATTTAACTTTTATTTTAGCTGACAATCTTCAAAATTTACTCGTCTATTTTGAACATTTTTTTTAATTATATAAATTTTCAATATCGTGCTTATATATATTGACTATCAAATGTGTTAGTCAATCATTAGTTTATTAAAAACTACATCATTTTAGATAACTCCTGTAAAATTCAAAATCTGTTACTTCTATGACTCTCAACTCGTGCATTGAAACACAAATAAGAGGCATTTTAACCTTAAGACCAAAATAATTTTCTTGTATTAATAGTGCAAACATTAAATTATATATATGTTTTAATTTTATCTAATAAATCTAGAATTATTTTTTCATAATTTTATTTTATGAATCCTTATTTTATAAATTTAAATTAATTATTATTAATTTATATATTTACTTTGTAATATTTATTCAAACGACATCGTTATGACAGATGAATGGCTAAGTAACACATAGCTATCAATATACATGTACGGTTTTTTATGTTGATGAAAAAAAATATGTAAAATTTTACAAGTTCATGTATTTCTTTTTAAAATTTTATTTAGTTTATTATGAAATATATACTATTACAAAGTATGTGAAAGAAAATGCATACCACATAGAATTCAATTTGAAATATGCATTTTCTCTATCATATGGTTCATCTGAAATCTACATTAGATTCCTTTCAGATATCCGGATCATTTGTATACACACACAATATTTCAATTTATTTCCACATAAAAACAAGTAAAATGTTTTAAGCATAGATCTCATAAGAGTCACAAGTCTAATAGAAAATAACAAATAAATAAAAAAGGTTGCCGTGGAAGTACAAACGCCAGCAAATCAAGAACGAGTGTGGATAAAGCGTGTCCTCCACCCTCCAATCAAATTCCATCAAAATCTCAAAACTCTCAATCTCTCCATGTAAAGATTTCCATCCAATCAAAACCCTCCGTTTTCAACCCAACCGGTTCGACCCGACCCACATTCACCTTTTCAATTTGTTTTTTTGTTTTTTTTTCAATCCTCCTCAATCATATTCCCAACGACCTCCTTCTTCCACATCGCACCCCATCCCTCTCTGTCTCTCTGCTCGATTCCTGATCTGGGTTTTGTAGACAAAGAGAGGAAGAAGCGAGATCGAGACTTGGGTTTTCTATGGCTGTCTCGAGTGCCTTCGTTGGTTGCCCAAAGCTTGAGACTTTACTCAATCACCATAATAAGCTCGAGACGCCGTTGGGTCTCATTGGTGTTCGTGCTCTTCCCAGGAACAACAGAAGCAGCAGACGTGGTCTGATCCAGAGAGCCCGTTGCGAGCTTACTGATTCCGCGCCTAATGCCGCAAACATCTCGGCTCTCGAACAACTCAAGAACTCTGCAGCTGACAGTAAGATGTTTATTACTTAGCTACTCAACTCTTTTGTGAGTCAGGGACAAAACTAATATTACATGTTGTGGTTTCGGGTCTGGGGAATTACTGGTTTAGGTTCGAACCTCCTAATATTCAAAAAAAAAAAAAAAAAAATCTTTTGTGTGTCAATCTCATTTTTTAAATTATGTTTATGTTTTGGTCTGAAAAAAAAAACATTTTATGATGTGAATGAAGAATTTGTCATGATGTTTATGTTTTGGTCTGAAAACGACAATTTTATGATGTGAATGAAGGTTGTTGTCATTAAGTTTGCTGTTGTTCTAAGTCTCTGTTGTGGTTTATTAGGATATACAAAGGAAAGGAGCAGTATTGTGGTGATTGGACTAAGCATTCACACAGCACCTGTTGAGATGCGTGAGAAGCTTGCTATCCCTGAAGCTGAATGGCCACGAGCTATTGGTGAATTGTGCGGTTTGAATCATATCGAAGAGGCTGCTGTACTCAGTACCTGTAACCGTATGGAGATTTATGTTTTGGCTCTTTCTCAGCACCGCGGAGTCAAAGAAGTCACTGAATGGATGTCAAAGGTGCCTCTTTTATTCCCCCTAAGCTTCTTATTGTTCTTTTTGTGGCACATTCAGTGTTCTAAAAATCGGTTTAGACGGAGTCTAATCAATAATCCCTATAAAGCACTAAAGTGCCTATCGATTTCTTGAATATTGGACACGTTAGAGTTTGCCTATGAAGTGTTTATCTTAGTTGTGTTAACAAATACTATTTATTTTGTCAGACAAGTGGAATTCCAGTTTCGGAGATTTGTCAGCACCGTTTCCTGCTCTACAACAAGGACGCTACGCAGCATATATTCGAAGTCTCAGCTGGTCTTGACTCGCTCGTCCTAGGAGAAGGTCAGATCCTTGCACAGGTGAAACAAGTTGTTAAAGTCGGCCAAGGAGTGAACGGCTTCGGGAGGAACATCAGCGGGCTGTTTAAACACGCCATAACAGTTGGGAAGCGTGTCAGAACAGAGACAAACATCGCTGCTGGAGCTGTATCCGTGAGCTCAGCAGCTGTTGAACTTGCTCTGATGAAGCTTCCGGAATCTTCACACGCCTCCGCTAGGATGCTGATCATCGGTGCCGGGAAGATGGGGAAGCTTGTGATAAAGCACTTGGTAGCGAAAGGTTGCACAAAGATGGTGGTGGTGAACAGAAGTGAGGAGAGAGTTACAGCTATCCGTGAGGAGATCCCTGGCGTTGAGGTTATCTACCGACCTCTTGATGAGATGCTAGCTTCTGCTTCTGAAGCAGATGTTGTTTTCACCAGCACAGCCTCTGAGACGCCGTTGTTCTTGAAGGAGCACGTGGAGACTCTCCCTCCAGCTTGTCCGGAGATTGGAGGAGTGAGGCTATTCGTTGACATCTCTGTTCCGAGAAACGTCGGGTCTTGTGTCAATGAAGTGGAAACTGCACGGGTCTACAATGTTGATGACCTCAAGGAAGTGGTTGCTGCTAACAAAGAAGACAGGTTGAGGAAAGCTATGGAAGCTCAGACCATAATAGCAGAGGAATCAAACCAGTTTGAAGCGTGGAGGGATTCGTTAGAGACGGTTCCTACGATCAAGAAGTTGAGAGCTTATGCAGAGAGGATCAGGATGGCGGAGCTGGAGAAGTGCATGTCCAAAATGGGAGATGACATCAACAAGAAAACGACGAGGGCGGTTGATGACTTGAGCAGAGGTATCGTGAACAGATTCTTGCATGGTCCGATGCAGCATTTGAGATGTGATGGGAGTGACAGTAGAACGCTGAGCGAGACCCTTGAGAATATGCATGCTTTGAACAGAATGTACGGTCTGGAGAAGGACATTTTGGAGGAGAAGCTAAAGGCCATGACATCAGGACAGCAGAAGTAGAAGATGTCCATCTCTTTTGACATACAGATCGAACTAGCTTCCCCCGTAAACTCGAGTATACTGCATAGATCCTTAAGCTGGGGATCTATATGATTCATTTTAATATGTGTACAAGAGACTGTTTTCTTCAGCTAACATTTTATATCGTCTAAGTGTTGTGAAGATAAGTGAGTTTTGTTGCATGTTTTATGCTTCATAGACTCTGAGTGTAACGGTATTGATCCCAGTACCGTTACTCATGTGTAATGTATAAACTTTGGTTCATGGAGTATAGAGAAATGTCTTTTTTCCTTAGTTTATTTCTTTTTGGCTATGCTATAGATTTAATCTGCTTATTATTATTCTGTTGGTTGATTTCATCTACCATAGCATCTCTGTTGACGCAGTTTTTAATATTGATTCAAGTCTAGAATCCTTTCGTGTTGTTTGTCTTTTATTAAGACATTTTATATGTATCTACTCTATTAAATTAGAGTTTTTTACTGACTAGTTTTTAAACTATCATTAAGTTGTAATGGTCCCAAAAAAATTGACACGATTAATTATTATTATAAATAACTAAAAATATATATAGTACAATATAACTCACAAAACGTATACAGTGGAAATTATATATTTTGTGTCAAATTTTGAACCGGTCCAAATTGGGACCAATGAGATTTAGTTATAGAAATTATTAATTTATAGAGTATTAATTTATAGATGTTTTACTTTATATGGAATCCTCAAACTATATTTTTGAAATTTTAAAATAAAATATTTAACACTATACTAATATAAACTGAATATTGCAAACCTCTACTAACGATGATATTATGCATATATTGATTATATAGATATATATATATATACATAATTTGGGGGATATCCAATATACACCATAACAATAAATTTTACAAAAACAATTGCATAATTTTGTGAGGATTCTGTAATAGACAATCTGAAAACTATAAGTTCATATTTTGTTATTTGACGTTCGAACACTATCCAATTTAAAGCGTCTTCAAACATTGTTAAAAGAACAGTTGAGCTTTATTAGTTCTTCCAAAATGAATAATGTCAATAATAAATAGTGTCATCAAATTGAATACTAATATAAAACAAAAAAAAAAAACTGTGTGAAGCACAGGTGAAAGTCTAGTTACTATTAAAAAGCACACTTTTTTTGTCAATGATAAGCACACTTAACAAAGTGTAAATTAACTGGATATGGGAGAAAGTTAAACACTGTGTCACACCCAAAAATAGAAATTGCGACATATAATGCCCAACAAAGTAAAATATTTGAAAGTCTGTGGTTCAAACTAAATTAATTAATATATTTAATTTGAATATATATCGGTATAAATACTTTCACAGGCCGCAATTCACAAAATTTAATTAAATTATTCACTAATAGGATTATATCTCAAGCTTCACAATAAATATTTGTGCTGAATCTGATAAACATTATTTGAAACTGGATTTGCTTATGTGTCATTTAAAAATAATAATTTTGAAAAATGTTACATAACATCACTTAGTTGTGACATCTACAATTTCATTTATTTATATTTTTGGTAATTTTAAAATATATTTATGACCAAAAACTCTTATATTACCATTAAAATATATTTCTTTTACAAATATTCAATTTTGGCAGTATGTTAAAAGCATGATAATGACTAATGACTCATATATAAGAATTAGGGTGTAGTATATATATCACATTAATAAAAATCAAACTAGATATAGTTACAATTAAATAAAAAAGTTCAAGTTCAACTTATATATATCATAATATATATAAATATGTGTTATCAAAATTAATTGTTAGTTTGTCTTAACAAATACAAAACCAAAACAATAATAATCAGATCAAAATATTGTTGATAGTAAATATTCAAATTTAGTTATATTTATTAATTCATTAGGTTAATTACCAAATTTATTGGACTAATCTTTCTTATTAAAGTTAAAGTCCTTTTTAAAAATAGCCCTTCAACCATCACTTTATTTACACCAAAATGGCACTGAGTTAATATTAACTATTTTTTACAAAAACTATCATCATCAATACTATTAAAAAACCCAACCTGCTTCTAGGTAATAGTTTTAAAAACATACTATATAATATAATTAATATCTCTAAACATTATCCTTAAGTCTAACTAGATCTTGACCCGCCCAGTCGGGCGGGTTTTTGCTTTAACTTGTAAAAATATTATCAATTTATACCCAATAAAAAATTATTGGGTTGTATAAAGTATGGTTCACGTTATTAGTTATCATATTTTTGTTATTGTATTTAATGTATTTGTAACACGAAAAATACCAATACCTTAGTGTATATATATATATATATATTGCATTGTTTATTTGATATTGTAACCCTAATATAGAAATTGTAATTTTTAAATTAATAATTACATATCTGTTGTATTCATGAACAACAATTTTTTTGATAGAATTATATGTTTACCTATGTATTATATATAAACTATAAATACCAATAGTTATAACAAAACAACCAATAATTACAATGACCTAATAAATAATTAAGTTACCAAAATGGGTCATAATAGCAAATTAAATAATATGGCCCAATTATATATGCCCAAGTTAGATATTATCTTTGTGTCCAAACAATATATTTTTTTTTAACTCTGCAATTCATGTTGCCAAACAAAACCAAAAAGGTACTTCTACTTTAATAAGATAGATGCAATTATATTTATAACAAACCACCTTAAATTTTCAGTAGGCAAAATTTTTATGTTTCTGCCTTTATTCTTGGTTGTATAATAGAATGATGGAACTTTAATTAGTTGCAACAAACGTGGAAATGTAAAAGAAACAAACAAGGAAGCCAGGTTCCTACATGTTGGTAATCATATAGACTTCATATTATTATGCAATAAAGAAAAAATGTGAAGGAGACTTAGTCCAATTATTTGTAACCCTCTACTTTTATTGCCACCGGAAGATCGTTACAAATCAGGGGACACCAAGGAACGAAGAAGCGCCCCATAACACTTGAACGCTTTCTCTGTCTCTTCCAAACAATGATTCTTCTCTTCTCTCGTCCACAACTGCCATGCAAACATAAAATATCCATAAGAAATGTACCATATTATATTTATTTTCTTTCTTCACACTCACAGTAATGTTATTTTCTATACCTCAGAGACTTTGTTCAGTTCTTCACTCACGTTCTTCAACAATTCGGAAATGTCGCCGTCCCATTTGTAGAATTCGAGTTCTTTATTGTCGAGTATCCTCTCAGATACCTGCAAAACTTGTAAATCATTTCTAGACGAAGTTCCTAGTGAGTATTTAGTGAATATATAGTGTTTTTATCACCTTTGTCCCAATCATTCGACCACCACCAGCGCTATGTCCGAAGTAGATGTTAAAGAAATGACAGATGAATGCTGGTGGATCATTCTCTGCTATACCCTTTAGATACAGAGAATATGTTTTACAGTGAGCCTTTGGCTCAGGAATCTCGTAACCTTGTTCCTTGAACCACTCCAAATCCTTGGCCAAGTTATTTGCCCTTTCCAATCCTGTGTTTTTGAACGCAGCATCTACGTACACACAAAAAGACAGAGATTTTGACAGGGTTACACAAGAAAGAGGACAAATTTTTCGCTTGCTGGAATATATTTCTAATACATAACGAAAGCATAAGTTTTTTTTTAAATAACTATACATTTTCTGACATGTAATATTTATGTAGCATATAATACAAAAGTTTATTAGAGTGAAAATATTCTATCAACAACTACGACTACTTGAGTTTTTTTTTTTTGTGGGCAACTTGAGTTAAAAACTCAAGTTTATTCATATTCATTGACATGAACATGCATGCTTTGTTTTAATTTTTTTTTTTGGGCAACTTGAGTTAAAAACTCAAGTTTATTCATATTCATTGACATGAACGAGTACTTGAGTTAAAAACTCAAAATATTATTCTAATTAATTTATTCATATTCATTGACATGAACGATGCATGCTTTGTTTTAATTTATTCTGTAACTCTTGAACAAATCGCTAATAACTCCTTCGAATATATATATATATATATATATTTATTTATATATACACTATGGACAACATTATTTATATTTTCATAGAAAATAGCAGTAGTAAATTTAAAAAATTCTGAAAATATTTAATGAGAATGAACTATATATCTCTATATTATTTGAGAAATCGCTTTTCTATATTGGGTTCACTTTAATTCTTATAATTATCAACTACAATGATAGTCTTAATGAATTAAAAGTATTATACATAATGCTGTTATGAAGATTTTCTATTTTAAAGTTTCTCTTTTTATTCAATAGTATTTTCATATTTTTATTAGTACAGAATATAACAAATTCAATATTTGCAAAACTATTTATGACTGGTATCATACGACCGTTCAAATTTAGTAGATAAAATCATAAAATTGCATATATAGTTAAGAAAGAACATATAAATATTTAAAATAATTATTTATTTATTATCTATATATTCATAAAAATAATAAAATAAAAAGTAATTATTATGTTTTAGTTATTTTGTAAATATTTATATCCGTGAAAGAGTACATTAGAATCACCTGATATGTTTAGAATCAATCTAAAAGAATCAGTTTAACATAGGGCTCTCACAAATAGAAGAAAGTCAAGAATTGGTGCAGAAACTAGAAATCGTTTTACAATATTCTGAAATAAAATGCTTTTTGGATTTAGGAATCTAAGCTCTGGATTGGAATTGGAAAATTCAACTGTACTTTTGCATTTTTGTAAGTAGTTTATTATATATTAGCTAGTTTAAAAGATTTACATTTGTTGTGCTAGATTTGGAATCAAAAAAAATTTGTGTGGTATTTTAAGTTATTTATCTTTAAGACATTATTATTAATTATTTGGTTCCTTATTAAAATTTATAGATAAAATTTATATCTGCACACACTTTTTTTAAATGATCGTTTCACTTGTACGCTATAACTTTCAATTTTTTTAAAACTAATAACCTAAGACTTATTATCTATCGAAGATATGTGTCAAACCTAATTACGACGATCAAGGTGTCTCAAAACTTAAAAACTTTTTTTTTAATTAGGCAAGGCACGGGCATTCGAGTTTTTGGTTTATGTTTCAGATCGATTCCCATCAAATCCGGATCCTTCCGTTCTTAAAGATCTGGATCTATATAAGTATTTGTAATTTTTGGTCAGTTTAAGGTCAATTCTTATCGGTTCAGATTTAATCTTTTAGAACTGCTGATTACCCCAAAATTTTTAGTTATAGTTTGGTTCAGGTATTATGAATCTAAAGTACATGACCTGTCGTACATGTAAGAACAAAAAAAATAAAATAGTTAAATACCCAAAAGTACCAAAATACCTATAAAAACTTTAAAATAAATCTACAATCTGAAAATTCATCTGAAAACCCAAACTATACCTGAAAGCTTGAACCCAAAATTAAAAATATATTCAATACCAAAAATATATCAAGAATACTCAAAATATCTAATATATCTAATATAGAAAATGTTTGAGTTATTTGGGTACCCAATCCCATCTTGGGTAGAATTCAGGTTCGAGCCAAGATCTCCATATCTAAATAAAAATATCCAGTTGGATGAAATCTATATACCCAAACTCGATCTAACTGTTTTTTTTTTGGATTGATCCAGTCTAGGTTTTAGAGTCAGAGTAAAATGACCATGTCATAATCACGTCGACGCCGAAATATTACAACTGAACCCAGATTTGATAGAGTGAAACATGTTTTAAAAAATAGCTACAAAACTTACCAATATTTCAATTTATAAGAAGGAAACTAATTAGAAAACTCACAAGTTAGGACAGTAGACTCGTGAATAATCCCTTCAAGCGTGTCGAACACAAGTTTATTTTCCACCAGAAACTTCAAGTACCCTTCCACTGTGAACTCCCAGGTCGCTACAGGACTGTCTTGGGGAGCTATGGACTCTCTTTTTCCTTCTTTTGACTGGGTTCGCGGGTGCATTTTCATCGCTACGGACCTCATCTCTTCCACAAACCCCTTCGATTCTACAGGGTACCTTTTCTTACGTATCTCCCCAGCTGCAGCATTCACCACCAAAGTCCGATCTTCGTTTGATATTTGGACAAGATGGTGTCGACGAGTGGCTATGGTTTGGGGATAGTTAATCCTCGCCGTCCTAGCTTTCAGACCGGCATAGCTCTCGCAGTGGAGTCTTGTACTTGCAGGGAAGCGGAAAGATACAGTAAATCTTACTGTAGCCATGAGTTCACAATACACAAATCAAAATTGAGATCCGGAATTAAGGGGTTGTAGGAGAAAGCCAAAGGAGTTGTATATATGTACTCCTGCATTAAATCTTAAGTTTTTATATATGTATAGTCTATCATTTTTTTATGTCACTATGTATAGTCTTTCATTAAGTGCGGTTTCCGACAATTTATAAACCACCATTACCTTCGCCAGATTAGAAAATAATAGAGAACTGAGTCTGATGTCTAAAGCACGTTCAATATCTGAAAAATATGACCGGGAAAATGAAAACTAAAGTTAACTTATAACGTATAAATCAATAAAATAAGAAAAAAAATCGAAACTGACTTTTGCAGAGCCGTCCCTGGCATAAGGCTACTGAAACTGGAACTTAACGATGACACCAAATTTGGTGTTGAAATTACACTAAATTTGGTGTTTTAGTGTCAAATTGCTTTCGCCATCTCTAACAAACACCAAATTCTACACCAAAAGTAATATTATATATTATTTGATGTTTTCAATTTTAATAATTTTTATATTTTTATTATTTGTGATTAATAAATAATTATTTTATGATATTTAGTTATTATTTTTGTTAAATTTCTATAGTTTTGTGTTTTATAAAATTTATTTACATTTATATTTTTGGTCTAACAGTATTATATTTTATGTATATATTTATAAAAAATATTAGTTATACTCAAAAAATTACAAACTTTTAAATATCAAAAGCACATAAGAAAATAATATTAACTAATACAAGTTTAACTATATTATAAAATATAATATAAAATATTATTTTAATGTTTGATACATTTAGTAGTATTACAAAAAAATTAATTATTCACTATTAAATCTAACTTTAAAATAATATAAAAATAATATAAAATTTTCACTACTGAAAGTAAATTTAGTATGCATTTTTAATCTTATCCAGATTATAGAATTAATTTATATATTTTATAAAATACTAATTAAACTTTTATACTATTGAAAATAAAATATAATAAATTTGTGATATTTTTTACAATATGGCTTAAATGATAATATTCATTTATTAATTTAATAATTAAAAATAATTATGTAGAAATAATTTTAAAATAATAATACAGTGTATTTATGTTTAGTTATAAGTATGAAATAATTATTAATAATAATAATAATTGAATTATATTCTTAAATGAAATATATGTTTAAAAGATTTGGTGTGGTGAATAGTGTTACACCAAATTTGGTGTAATACTATTCATATTACACCAAATTTAGTGGGATGGTGTCAAATTTGGTGTCTTGTTGGAGATGAAATAACACCAAATTTGGTGTTTTGGTGTCATTGTTGGAGATTGTCTTAGGCCACAAAATAAATTACAAATTTTGAGGCCACATTTTTTTGAATGATGATTATAGTTAGATTAAAACCTTAATTTTCACCTTTTGTTTGAGTTGGAGTCTTGCATTTTCAATGTAAAGCATTTTGGACTTGTAATGTTTCTCTTATTTTTTTTCTATTTTGACATGTGTGTTCTTTTAGTTTGAATAACTTATTTGTCATTCTTTTGTTTTCTCTTTTTTTTCTTTGCGTTACTAAAGATTAGTTCAAACAAACTAGTGATTTTAATTTATTAAAATATCTACTACTAATCTAATATTCATCTGGATTTTAGTTATTACTAATCTACTATATCAATTTATATTTTAAAGATAAACTATTAAATAACTTTTGGACCAAAATTTATTCTAAAATTAAATATATGTTACCACATAAATTTGCTTTAGGCAACAAAATCTATCGGGACGGCACTGGACTTTTGGTAGCCAGATGAATGAGTGTATACATGTTTCTAAAAAGCAAAACCCTTGACGGTGCCACGATAAATGACTTTGTTGCATGGAAACATAATTTTTTATAACCAGTAGGGGATCCGTGAACGTTTCTTGACTTGTTTAAAAATTAAAATACTATTTTAACTACACAAACGTGGTTTCGAGCGGTACGGCATATTTGAAAAAGTACTAAATACTTGGAGTTTGAAACTTACTATCTTAGATATACCCATAGCCACGACTACCATGTTGCAAAAAAGGCTTTTGTCACAAGCTCCTCAAATATATTAACATTCGGGACCCCATTTTAACAGAAGTTTGGTTTTGATAAAGTAGTTTTAATAGCAGTTCTTAATGTTTATGTCTCAAATTTGATTATTAGTTTTTGTTTAATTTTTATTTTCTTTTCTGAATTAGGCATTTCTAAAAATAAAACTGAGTAATAATCTAGTTTGAGTTAGGTTTAAAAACAAAAAGTATAACGCGAGCAGCCATGTCTATCTGGTGTCAGCTCTAAAAGATTAGTCGGTTGAATCTCGTTCCGCCAGATACTTCGGGTTATCAAAAAAATACTAATATTATTTTATTATGTGACAACAAATTATTAAATGAAATTTAACTAGAAATTGAAATTTCATTAAAACATATTATTTTTGCTTAGAGATTGTTAACATTATGGGCATAAATTAGTTATAAGAAAATATAAAGTAATAATGATATTTTAGTTTTAGGAAAAGTGATATAAATTTCTGGGGTAACAAAGGAGTTGGAAAGAAAAGAATAGAAAAAAGTATATAGAAGACATTTTTTTATTGTTTATTTCTTTGATAAATGAATATGATGAGAAAGCACTTGGACAGATACAAGAGAATATTATTTTTTGAAGAAAGTTAAAAAAATTAATGGGCTCAATAAACGTGTTACCATACAAACATAAATAAAATATAGCTAGACTTTGATTCACGCATCCGCATGTATATTTTTTGTTTTATATTTGTTAGAATTTATGATAATTTTTAGTACATGTTTGTGTTCTAACATATTTTATTTTAACAGATTGTTATTTTTCAACATTACTAATATATAACTGCTAATATATATTAATTTTGTTTTTAATTGTTAACACACGAATATTTAAATTTAAAATAACTGATAGTACCATCTAGGAATTAAATATATTTCTATTAGCTGTGTAATTTATATAAGTAAATAAAATACTTTGTTTACATTAAACAAACATATAAAATCAAATTTCTATTTACATAAAAGCGTCCTTACTCTATTGAAATGCCATTGGTCTCTTGTCATTATTCCTATGTAAAATAGGTTTTTACTCTTTTCTTTTGACTTTTTTTTTTTTTGAATTATCAGGAGGTTGGGGTCGAAGCCTAATTCCCCGAGACCTGAACTTCGTTCAGATTTTATTTGTCAGCAACAGTGCCGGCCTAAGACACAAGCAGATAGTGCTTTTGCACTTGATCATTTAATTTTTTCATAATTTTAGTTAAGAAAATAGGGCCCAGTTTTGTTAAAAAAATATAGATAATGGTCCTATTATAAAAGTCACAACTAGATTTTGACAATGAGGGTTTGTTTTTTGGGTAAAAATGGTAGTTGGTATTAAGTACTATTTTAAAATTTTTAAATTACATATTCATGTTAAGAAATAGATATTTACTGTTTTTATATCCGATCCGCACCCGCGGTTGAACTAGTAAACCCGATGATCTGTATATAATCGGTTCAAATTGAACGAAAATTTCGTTAATTAAAAATTTAATAAAACCCGGTAAAAACCTAAAACCAAAATCATTAACACATGACCTAACCCTAGTTGAACCATTAAAACCCCAGAGAAAACTGATAATATTTCTCAAATTAAAATTTTAAATTGTACATAAAATTTAAAAACCTATTAAATCTGTAATTTTTATACTTTGATGAATTTTTTTAGGATTCGAAAAATAAAGAAAATGATATTAGAGAAAACCAAAATTTATTTATATGAAAAAGTATTATTTTTTGTTATTTATATTATTTGAGGAATAAGTTTAAAAATTTCGGATCATATAAGAAATATTTCAAAATATTTATTTGTTACTAATTGTTAATATAAAATTTTATATTGGTGGGAAATAAAGATATGTTAACAACCTAGTTAAAGAAAATATTTTTTGATTAAGTAAGTTAAGACCTGGAGATATTAGTGTTTGTTCCTATAAATGATGTCACTTTATAAAAGATATCATTAATAATCGTTCCATTTACATTCCCACCATAAATAAAGCGAGAATATAGGGTAATTTTGTTATAAATATAAATGCACTAGGCTTAAGGATACTGTTATAGGAGCATTAATTATATTATATAGTACCATTTTTAAATTTTGTATCTAGAAGTAAGTTGGATCCAATTTTATGCTCATGTTTTAATAGTATTGATAATACAAACCCTAAGTTGGATGAGTCGGGCCTGCAGCAGCATTCATTTCTCAATTGGTTTCTCCAAATTAATATAATAGAAAAAACTGCAAAATGGAGAGAGAGAGAGAGAGAGAGAGAGAGAGAGAGAGAGAGAGAGAGAGAGAGAGAGAGAGAGAGAGAGAGAGAGAGAGAGAGAGAGAGAGAGAGAGAGAGAGAGAGAGAGAGAGAGAGAGAGAGAGAGAGAGAGAGAGAGAGAGAGAGAGGAGAGAGAGAGAGAGAGAGAGAGAGAGAGAGAGAGAGAGAGAGAGAGAGATTTAGAGAGAGAGAGAGAGATTCAGAGGCACATGCCACATGTAAATCTTTTAGTGATTTAGAGATTAAAATAATAATAAGTAAATATGTAATTAGCTGTTAACATCAATATTATTAAAATATAATCATTCATGATTTAATATCTTAGTGAAAATAGAAACTTTGCTAAAATAGCTTTATTTTTATAAATGATTATTAAAAATCATTAATGGTGTTTAAGTCTTTTCGTTTTTGTCCTAGAAATATAACTAAATGGATCTATAAATATTTGGTATACATATATTTATAAAATGTGCTAACCTTAAATTTAATGTAAATGTTCTAAATTTTCGATATGCATATATTATGAACCCTAAATAAACTAATAAACATAATGACATCAAAATATTATTTTCTTAAATCTATGTATCAATATTGAAAATAGATCGAATATGCAAATTTTCAACACAAACCAAAACTCTATATCATACACTATA
The DNA here is from genome assembly GCA_018703725.1 of Brassica juncea. Classification (NCBI taxonomy): domain Eukaryota; kingdom Viridiplantae; phylum Streptophyta; class Magnoliopsida; order Brassicales; family Brassicaceae; genus Brassica; species Brassica juncea. Next base: position 47,314,123 of record CM031938.1, read on the forward strand.
TATCATATACATATTTGAATATCATTTTTCTTGTATAATATTATTTAATGATCCAAAATGAGTACATACACAAAAAGTAAAATTATTATATACTATGTCATTTTGTACATATATTAATATGGCAACTACAAGTGTTTAAAAGTACTTTCAAATTATCATAAATTTAATTTAAAATTTAAAATTTTAAAATACAAACTTATAATAGGTTATTAATAACGAAAATATACTAATACTGTCATATCAATAAGCTTTTTATATTATCATTTTTATTTAGATGACATAATAAAAATTTCATCAAAGTCAAAGGAATCACAAGTTTATGTAATATTAAAAAAATATATAAGTAACTAAATAAAAAAAATTAATGATATTTTCAGATATTTTATGTTTTTATCGGATCAATGGTATCAAATCGTGGAGTATAAGTGAGTTTTTAGATTTTTAACAGGTTATATCGGATTTTTAATTAAGGAAATTTTGTTAAATCTGAATTGGATTATGTACAAGGTGCCGGGTCTAGCGGTTCAAACACGGATCAGGGTCAGATATGAAAATACTTCTAAAGCTCAAACATTATTATAGAACAGCTTTTAAATTATATTTATTATCTAATAAAAATTATAAATTCATACAAATTTTATCAAAATAGTTCAAAAAAACATATCCGCGCTATCAAAGATAGTAGTAGCTTCTAAATGGAATAGAGATAAAAAAATATTGTACATTGATGACTAGAGCTATGATACAAATATATGTCAAGAAAAACTCTTTTTAGTTAGAAATCAACAACTAATATCCTTACAACATTTCAATAATGAGAATACATTGTTCTTCAATTGAATATCTATAATATTAAATCACACCTATCATCTTTAAATATATTTCGAACAAATACCATATTTTGAAGAAAAAATGATAAAAACATAAAAATTTCAATTGTTATGATTCGAAACCAAAATTAATTGTAACTTGTAAATCAATTTTCGATCAATAAATGAAAAAATAGACCCACGCTTAAAGTGCGGGTCAAAATATAGTTTTATTGTTTAAAGAGATCCTTTCACTTGAACCGTTACTGATTCTCTTAGTTTCTATTGCTTGAGGTTCCCTCGTATTTAAGAATTTTTTTTATGTTATGTACTGGTTTAGTCCGATGAAATTTACCGACTATTTGATTTATTTTTATACTCTCAAATATGTAGATCCTGATATTAGGAGGGGCTGGATTCATTGGCTCTCACCTTTAGATTATCTGATGGAGATCATTTGACTTCGGAAATGAATATCGTTACAAAATATTTTGTTTCTAATGGGATAAATTCAGACTGAATGTTCTTTAAATTAGCTAGAAAAAAAGAATTTGAGAATATTTAAAAAGATATGTTCTCTATTTTTGAGAAATTACTTTTAGAATCTGATCTCATATATTTCTGATAAAGCTAGGCACTCAGGGGACTAGTCAGGCTTCGGTTCTGGTTCAATCTGGTTTCAGATTTTCGGGTTTATGAAATTTACTCCCATTCGGATATGATAAAGTTGGATTCGGTTAAGGGTTTGATTCAGGTTTAGTAACATTTCCAAAAACCAGTTGAACCTAATATAATTTTGAGTTTCAGATCTTAATCGGATTTTTGGTTCCAAAATATTGTTTTATATTTAGTTAAACCCAAAAAATAAATAAAGATCCAGTGAAACAAATACCAAGATGAAAATTTTGAAATGAGAAATGCTCTTGTCATGATTCTTTTTTAATTCTAATGTAATTTTCGACTCCTGAAATTAAACTAATTAGAGAGTAAATACAAGAAATTAGATAAAAAAAAATCAAAACTATGTGCAAACACATCATATCTGAGAAAATCAAAATGAAAACACATTGAACCTGATATACTCGACTATATAGAAGAAAGAAGAGCACCACATACCAACACATATTAAAGTAAGTGTTTAGGTTGATTATTCATGTAATAGATACTCAATTAGGTATTCAATGAAATCTTAGAGTCGTTTAGGTAATTTTTCAGTACAACAAATCCCATTCAGTATTTATATTGGATTCATTTATGTTTGGATTCATTTTAGCATGCCGGGTTCGGTTTGGGTTTTTGGATTGTGTTTATTTTCTCACCCTTAATTTCTGGTTGTTAATGAAGATTGCAAATCTTTGTTTAAAATGATTTTATATATTTTAGGTTTGGCAAAAAAAATCTGTAAAGGATTAATGTCGAGCGAAGAGAATAAAATTGTATGCGATTGTACTTGAAGTTTAAAGATTACTAGATTTTAGTCTGCACTTTCAAAATGCGGATTTATTTTTGGAATTAAATACAAAAAATTATATGAATTAAATAAAAAATAATTGACTGTGTATCTACATTTAAATGTTACAAATGAAGTATATATAGTTGTGCAAATTATCATTTGTTTATTGTTTAAACAGAAATAATTTTGAATATGGAATAAGTAATCAGGTTTTATAATGATAAGCAAATATAGTTTATATGGTTTTAAAATATTTAATCAGGTTTGAATAAAATCATGGTATATTTTATTACATTTATTAGAATTTTGGTTATTAACGTAATTAGTTAATAATGTCCACACTGAAAAAAAACTAGCCCGAAGCTGCTCTGAAAATAATGGTTCTGAACTTCATTAGACCCGACCAATATACTCGAACGGGTCTTAAGTTGCTATATCCGAAGAATAAGTACCAAACCAGACCTACAGCGAGAACTAAATGAGTATCCGAAGATATATATATATATATATATATATATATATATATATATATATATATATATATATATTAGTTATAATTATGCTTATAATAATATTAGTGACTAATATAATAATTACAATTCAAATATATTAGTTCTTTGAATATTTAGGATAAAGTAGATGTTTTGACACGAAATATCAAATCAAATTGTATCCATAGTTAATTTCAGATAAAATAACGTATTTGAACTATATATAATGAGTATTTTTGTTATTTTGGATAAGTTGTGTATTTGGATATAAAATACTCAATCCTAATCGGATAGTTTAATTCTTTCAGTAAGAATATCCGAATCCGAACCGGATATAACGAGCATCTAATTTTTTGGTTTTTTACATAAGACTTTTACCTACCCAAACTTAGGAGGACGTAACTCGAAACTTACATGTTTTTAATAATACACGAATGAGATTTTTTTCGAAACCCAAAAAATCAATACCTAAAAAAACTGATATATATCCAAATAGATACTCGAGTACCCATACCAAATATCTATTGTTTATTAAATACATACGCATATATTTATGTATTAAAGTTAATTATGGTTTTGAAAAAAAACAATCTGTGCCAAATAAAGATACACAAAAATAGGTTATAGGGTGTTACAATTTAAGTTGACAGAATATTTGTTTAATTAAAATTATATTTTCTATAAAATATTTATTCTTAAATTTTTTAAATAATTTATTTTAGTTAGTTATACTCTAATCTACGTTATGCACTACATTTATATGTACAAAACTCGTTTCATTTTGATTTTGATTTTGTTTTATGATTTATAATTAAAATAAAGTATTTTATTTTTAAACTCTCTTGCATCAGTTTATGTTAGTATATTGTTTTATGATATAATTGTGTTAATGTATTTTTTCATTTAGTTTATATCTGATAAATATATTACATGTTTGCTAGAATAACTTGTAAAAACTATATTTATAAAAATATTAATAATAACTTCTTCCATCATATATTAATAGTAGCTACTATTAATATTTATTTTATCAAATATATATATATATATATATATATATATTCATATATATGTATATCTAATTTTAATACTCCAACTATAAGAATTATATTCTTACATTTGGGTTAATGTACAATTATCTATATATGAATTAGTAGGCATAGATCATTATTTTTAAAATTAATAAATAAAATATAATTGATTTGTTATTTAAATTTAATATTAATATAAATTGAATTCATTAGTTTCAGAAACTAATATATTAATTTTTTAGTTTTTTAATTTAGGCATGATGTATATTTAATAAAAATTAAACTAGGTATTATTTGAGAAGTCAGTTTTCTATGTGTCGTGCTCACGTTAACTCTCACGATGGTTGTTTACATTGATACCCTTAATGAATTAAAAATATTATATTTAAATACTATTATTGAATTTTTATTTATTTTCTTTTATAAAATTTTCCAAATAACATATATAATAAAAAAAACGTTTATAAAGTTAAAAAACGAATTTTAAAAAGAAATTATATGTATAAATAATAATATTTCATTAAAAAGTAAAGTTCACAAAATAGTAATATTCCATTAAGAAAAATTTGATAACATAAAATATACTAATAAAATACTTTCTTTATAATTATATTTTCACAGATAATCTTCATATTATAAAAAATATATATTTCTTATAAAACACAATTTTAAACAGTAAAACAATATATTTTCAAAGTAATAGAATTTTTTTATATATCTATCTATTGTTTTAGATGATTACGTAAAATAATTAAGTAAAATAAACTGATATATGTTTAGTTGACTAAAATTAGTTTATAATTAGTATTATTGAAATGTTATTTTTTACTTATATTTAGTTGATTGTAATATCTTTCATTTACACCAAAAAATTATAATTTCATAAATATTCATAAAATTATTTAGAAATTATAAAAATATTTTAATTATTGTAAATATTGATATGTCTTCATGAGCTTCCAAAAAGTATTAGTTACTTATGTATGTAACTTCCTATAGATCATCGCTTTATTTTCTAATATCTTTAAAAATAACATTTAATTTGATATATATTATGAAAATACATGCACAATGGTAAATAAAACTAATTTGACTTGGCTTAATTATAAAAAAAATAATTATACTTCCATTTGAATTTAAAAGAATATATGTAACTCAATATACTCATAATATGAGTGACTCGAATAATCCAACTTAGATCTAAAATCATAGATTTAACTACAATAAGAAAATCTATTTTTGTAATAATAAAAATTTATTTTATAAATATAAATTATAAAAAGACTCAAAACACATTAACAAATGAAAATAAAATATTAACCAACTGTTACAATTTGGTTCTTTTGTAAAATTTATATATATGCATGAAACTTCAGAATAATATCATAATACTAATTTACGTAATTTGGAATCTAACATTTTAGTTTATTTTTTATTTCATTATAATCACAATATATCTTAAGTTATACATAATCTTCCTAATATATATTTACATATCTAAGAAAACAACCAACCTAAATGCAAATAAGAAAATTAATCAAAATTTTAATAGATTTAGAATAAAAAATATTATAATTGAATTCAGAGAAATAGATACAATCCAATATACCCAAATGATATTTAAATCTACTATATTTAATCTAACATATCTAAAATCATATATCTAATTAAAGTAATATAATATTATTAATATATATTATGCATTAAAATTATAAATTAATTGAAAATCAAAATTAAATAACAATAAATTATTATAACATGTATTTACTTTATAAATATTTATACCCGTGCATGAGCACGGGAAAATCACTTAGTATATATAATTGTACACTAATCAAAGTGTAAGAATGAATTCTTCAAAACCCTCACCCAATACATATAAATATAATTCTTATAGTTAGAGTATTAAAATTAGATATATATATATATATATATGATAAAATATATCTATTTTTTTTGAAACTTACTTATACCTAGAATATAAAATATAAAATATATCTATATATATATATATTACATGTTTGCTAGAATAACTTGTAAAAACTATATTTATAAAAATATTAATAATAACTTCTTCCATCATATATTAATAGTAGCTACTGTTAATATTTATTTTATCAAATATATATATATATATATATATATATATATATATATTCATATATATGTATATCTAATTTTAATACTCCAACTATAAGAATTATATTCTTACATTTGGGTTAATGTACAATTATCTATATATGAATTAGTAGGCATAGATCATTATTTTTAAAATTAATAAATAAAATATAATTGATTTGTTATTTAAATTTAATATTAATATAAATTGAATTCATTAGTTTCAGAAATTAATATATTAGTTTTTTAGTTTTTTAATTTAGGCATGATGTATATTTAATAAAAATTAAACTAGGTATAAGTAAGTTTCAAAAAAATAGATATATTTTATCATATATATATATATATAATTTTAATACTCTAACTATAAGAATTATATTTATATGCATTGGGTGAGGGTTTTGAAGAATTCATTCTTACACTTTGATTAGTGTACAATTATATATACTAAGTGATTTTTCCGTGCTCATGCACGGGTATAAATATTTATAAAGTAAATACATGTTATAATAATTTATTGTTATTTAATTTTGATTTTCAATTAATTTATAATTTTAATGCATAATATATATTAATAATATTATATTACTTTAATTAGATATATTATTTTAGATATGTTAGATTAGATATAGTAGATTTAAATATCATTTGGGTATATTGGATTGTATCTATTTCTCTGAATTCAATTATAATATTTTTTATTCTAAATTTATTAAAATTTTGATTAATTTTCTTATTTGCATTTAGGTTGGTTGTTTTCTTAGATATGTAAATATATATTAGGAAGATTATGTATAACTTAAGATATATTGTGATTAGAATGAAATAAAAAATAAACTAAAATGTTAGATTCCAAATTACGTAAATTAGTATTATGATATTATTCTGAAGTTTCATGCATATATATAAATTTTACAAAAGAACTAAGTTGTAACTGTTGGTTAATATTTTATTTTCATTTGTTAATGTGTTTTAAGTCTTTTATAATTTATATTTATAAAATAAATTTTTATTATTACAAAAATAGATTTTCTTATTGTAGTTAAATCTATGATTTTAGATCTAAGTTGGATTATTCGAGTCACTCATATTATGAGTATATTGAGTTACATATATTCTGTTAAATTCAAATGCAAGTATAATTATTTTTATTATAATTAAGCCAAGTCAAATTAGTTTTATTTACCATTGTGCATGTATTTTCATAATATATATCAAATTAAATGTTATTTTTAAAGATATTAGAAAATAAAGCGATGATCTATAGGAAGTTACATACATAAGTAACTAATACTTTTTGGAAGCTCATGAAGACATATCAATATTTACAATAATTAAAATATTTTTATAATTTCTAAATAATTTTATGAATATTTATGAAATTATAATTTTTTGGTGTAAATGAAAGATATTACAATCAACTAAATATAAGTAAAAAATAACATTTCAATAATACTAATTATAAACTAATTTTAGTCAACTAAACATATATCAGTTTATTTTACTTAATTATTTTACGTAATCATCTAAAACAATAGATAGATATATAAAAAATTTCTATTACTTTGAAAATATATTGTTGTACTGTTTAAAATTGTGTTTTATAAGAAATATATATTTTTTATAATATCAAGATTATCTGTGAAAATATAATTATAAAGAAAGTATTTTATTAGTATATTTTATGTTATCAAATTTTTCTTAATGGAATATTACTATTTTGTGAACTTTACTTTTTAATGAAATATTATTATTTATACATATAATTTCTTTTTTAAATTCGTTTTTTAACTTTATAAACGTTTTCTTTTTTACTATATATGTTATTTGGAAAATTTTATAAAGGAAACTAAATAAAAATTCAATAATAGTATTTAAATATAATATTTTTAATTCATTAAGAGTGTCAATGTAAACAACCATCGTGAGAGTTAACGTGAACACGACACATAGAAAACTGACTTCTCAAATAATATTATAGAGATATGAATTAGTAGGCATAGATCATTATTTCTTATATTAATAAATAAAATATAATTGATTTTGTATTTAAATTTATTTAGTTCTTTTAATTCAGGTATGATGTATATTTAATAAACTTAGGTATGTGTACGTTTCAAAAAAAAAAAAAAAGATATAAGTAGAAATATAGGAAAGCTAGTTGAATGTAGTGGTCTAAGACGAAAATGAAAGAGAAAAATCTTTTCTTAAAAGAGAAGAGAGAGAACTTTTCTCATTGTAAAGATCTTTTTTTTTGTCGGCCATTGTATAGATCTAGACGGGAAACTTTGATTTATGTATGGATTCTAGTGAATAAATTGTTTAGATCTAGAAGAAATTAATTAAGATGTCGCCAGGTGCTAAGCAGGTAAGGATGCACATGGCAACCAGCCCTTTTAGAATGGGCAAAGATGAGCTAAAATGGGTTTATTTAGGGGTTTTGGCTTTTTAGATTCACCAAAACGAAAATACAGATTACAAGAATTTCTATTACTTATTTTCCTTTTTGTTGGCAACTACGAGGGTTAGACTAATTTAAAATGTTAATTGACGGATTGTATACGTTAATTAGATAACTCGTTTTCAAGTCTATGTTTAATGAAATACTGGAACTTATAGCATGCAAGGTTAAAAGGACTTAATGGATTAGGAACTTATAAGATTTTGCAGGTTCCTAAATTTGGTGAAATTTAGGTGAATTTTCATGACATTTAAGTGATTTCAGTGGGATTAAAAATAAAATCCACTAATGATTTGGTAAACATTTTCCAATAAATTTCATAATATTTCGAATGACTTAATTATGAAAAATGAAATAAAATGATTAAAAGCTGACGAAAATGTATCTGATTTATATTTCTTATCCAAATAAAATGTAAAGAGATTTAAAATTTGAGTAGATTTGAAATTTTTACGAATATTTGAATATCTTTCCCAACTCTTAGAAATTATTTAAAATGATATATAATATTTTTTTCAAATTTTGTTATCTACTGAATTTTAAAAAAATTTAATTTCCAGTGTATGTTTTTCTTTTCTTCATTTCAAGGGTTTGAATCTTTTTAAGGATTCAGACTATAAAACTAAAAATTTATTTAAAAGAAAACTTCAAATACCATTATAAAAGTTGGTATTTCAATTTATTTATTTATAAATCATCTTTCAGTCTTTTCAAATCATATTTGATAGATTTTGTAGACCAAATCCCTACTTTCTAATAAAGTGATATTGTAAATAAATTGTACAAATGATTAGTTCAGGACAATGAATTTAAGATAATTTCTTATACATGTTAAATCTAATAAGAGAAATTTTGAAGAAAAATATGAAATAACTTTAATTTTTTAAGAAAACTTTATTATAAAGGATATTTAGGCTTTTCTGATACATGATGAAAGTGTACAAAACCCAAATTTTTTAATTGTCAAAAAATTAAAGAAAAGCCCGACTGGATGACCCACAAGATGGTCCAAGATCCATGACACCTGAAAGTTCTAACTTCCACAAGAGAATCACCTTCGCTGCGAGCACACACTCACCGGAAAACAAGAAACTACCAAGGCCACCCTAGAAGCGAGAGGAAACATAACGACTCACCCTAGAAGCCAACATAAACAAACGCCAAATAATCGTAGGTAAAGCACTATAAAGGCAAGAAGAGATGTCGGTGCCATCTCTTTATTGCCAATTTGGCTCTCATAAGCTGAAGAGGTCACAGAAAGTAAAACAAAACTGCACGGCTAAAAGAAAGTAAAGAACCGGAACCCATCCTCTAAAGATCTGGACATGTATGGCTAATGCGCCATAAGCACCGCTAGGATGAACCAGAAACTACAGAGAATACATTCGCCGCCACATCAACTCAATAGAAAATATTAACCGAGATTCAAAAATGAAGCACGGGTTAGAAGCTGAGGGTGGGACCCCCACAGCTCCAGCAGAGACACCAAATTTGCTTGCGGAGCCAAGATTTACACATAGAGTTTAGGATTTGATAAAAAGAAAAAAGGAGAGAAACAAAAAACTGTTTTCCACTCCACAAGTGAGGATACCTTCAAATCATCTATACAACAAGTCCATTTAAGTGATTTACAGAAGGGAAAAATTGTTGGGAAAACATTCCGAGAATAGGAAAAATAATGAATTAAAAAAAAATACATTTCTGTTAAGTTAGCTTTTTAATATCTGTTTAATTAGGCTATTAAAAATGATGAAAAATTTATATAGACGATTCTACGACTAATAATTCTACCATTTTATGAAAATACACATCTGACTGCATTATTCCGAGCTGTCCTATGAGATTTATGTTTGATGGTACGCTATGCAATAACCTGAAGATCCTTTGTAACATTTTTCTTCTGCTTAATTTGATATTTTCTAGAGTTTAAACTCCATATTTTCAGGTGTAAAAACATTAATAAATCTTTACTCAAATCACTAGATTAAATGGGTTTCCACATTTGGTTAGGTTAGCTAGCAAAAGAAATGTAATAAACAATAAAAATTAATTTTTTGGAAGTTCAAATTCTGGTAGTGTATAATACAAGGAGTGATAAAATATCGAGTTTATTTAATCTAGGGATCCAGTTTCTCGCCAATCGGTAGATTAGCTAGGGTTCGAGCTGTTTCTTTTCGAATCTCAATGCATAGAAAAAAAAATCTTTCTAGTTGATGTAGCTGATCAATCTTCTCTTTATCTCCTATTTATATGCGTTTCATTATTTGAAGAAGCACGTTTAAATACTCCTGAATCCTGATCGTAAGCTACAACCCTTTTTCTCCTGTTTTTTACATCAACCCATATTCTTTTTTATTCAGGGTTTTTGTTTTTGGAAAGTAATTTCTTCTCTTTCTGGTTGTTTGTGTCTTGATGGTTATAATGGTTGAACTCTTATTTCTTCTTTCTTTTTTGGTAGAACTACAGAGTAATTGCTTTCATATATATCTTGAGAACAAAATAGTGAAAGATGGGGTGAATTTTATATCTTTACTTTTTAAGAAACCAGTTTCATGGTTGTCTTTCATCGCCCCACCACTACTTCACATCTTAGGGCTTAGTTTGTCGCAAATCCTCCTAACCTCAGCTGCTTTGTTCATTTGCTCTCTTTTCTTGTCTCTCACAAAGCAAAAATCAAACCCTCTAAAAGAGTTTCAAGATCAAGATCTTGGTCAACAAGACTCTCTAGTAGACATCGAAATATCCACGACCAGTGGTGAGATCGTCACAAATAAAGACGAAGACGATGGAACAATCCCTGATGAGGAAAGCTTCATAGAGCTCTCTTTACCAAGCGGCCACTACGTTGGCCAACACTTCCGTAAGATGACTGGACATCAAGATTTCGGACTTATCCAATTATTAGCCGAGTTTGAAGACGATAATCTGATCGAAATCGATATTTCCGTCGGTTCTATTAAGTGTTACACGTTCCAGATCAAAGCCTGATTCATCTACATATATTTTCTACAACTTGGGTGTAAAGTAATTTCCGTCAACAGTTACCAAAAAAAAAAAAAAGTAATTGCGGTATTTTTGCACGTCAGAAGTGCTCTGTGTTTTTGTTGTTCTGGATCTCTCCATTGATATTGATATATATTAGCTACAACATTATTCCGTTTTGTAAATCTTTTTTTATCAACAAGTTTTTAAACTCTCATTAAAGTTATAGTGATCTAACTAAAATTAACAATATTAATCATTATCATACAATGCATTTTAAATCTAACCGGTATCAATAATAAATATAATATTTTTACCTATGTTTTCAAAAATAAAGTAAAAATTTAAATTAGTCTAAACCATGCTGAATCATATATTTCAAATATCTAATCTAATTTATATATAATACTTGCTATTTTGACAAATTATAAATACTAGCTACACTAACATTACGTATAAATTATTTATATACCCCGATTCCAGCAGGATGAAACATTTCATATGTTGACTTTATGTCATTTCACTTGAAACATTTCATACCCTATGCGTTTTCAAATATTCTCTTTCGTTAATTTGATCCATTCCTTTTTTTTTTTGATATATCCTCATCTGGTTCGTCAGTCTCAGGAAGAACATACTTAATGTTACATACTTAATGTTACAGAGTGGACCGATAATCTATTAAAATCTACTATATTAACTATTTGGACCGAAACCCAAGCTTAAACTAAATACACACCGTAATAATTTAATTCTCAAGGGAAATCAAACCCAAAATGGATATAAATACACACCAAACCTCAAGAAATTACCACTAGACTAGCAGAACTTCATTACCACTTGACTACCAAACAGTTTTCCATTCCTTTTCAATGGTTCAATAAATTAATTTTATAAAAAGATAACAATGTTGCAGAACTTTATTAAATGTATATCGAGCTGTATATATAGGTTTTACCTTATCATTGTTAGTTAGGATTTTGCATAAAAATAGAGATTAAACTCTTCGTAAAGTTGCTAGATAATAAACAAAACATCCTCCAAACATTCTCTAAAACATTCTTCGTAAAGTTTGCATCCCTTTCTCAATCGATGATATTTCAAGTTCGGTGCAAGCGAAGGGCTTCTTAGGAATCAAACCAGCAGAAGAGCTTCTTGAAAATCCTGCTTTTAAATTCTTGCACTTAGAAGTTCCTCATAGTTGAAAAAAAACAGAGGAACTCGGTGAGTTTCGAGAAAGCTTCAGCTGGAAGCAACATTGTGAAAATATTAGCAACAACAACCCAAGCCCATCTTCTGTCTCTCAAGCAAAGCCCATTTGGAAGCTCAAACCTCACACTTCAAATGAACCTTCACAACGCTCATCTCTCACCTGCGCACAAGATAAAAGAAAAGTTAGTAAAAAAGAAATTGCAGTGGCAATTTCCTCAAAAGGTAAAGCAAAGCAGTTAGCAACTCAGCTAATGACTGTCCATAACCGCTTGGCTCAGTTGGAAGATAAGGATGAACAAAACTAAAACCCTAGAGTGGCCACACTATATATGTTCTACTCTTGATGTAATAAACTAAAAGAGAGTAATCAATACAGAGCTTCAGACTCACCTTTCTTCTTTATTTGTTTCTGTTTTTATGGTATAAGAGCCATGGCTTTTGAACCCTTCGCGCCACCTTCCTTAAATGTCATTAACTACATTACAGTCAAACTCCCTGAGCAAAACAATGTATCCTGGAAACACCAATTTCAGTCATTTCTTAGTGGCCAACGTCTGTTTAGTTTTGTGACAGGTTCCATTCTTAGCCACCTCCGACCATTATGGCTCCTGCCATTAATGGCACTGCTACTCATGTTCCTAACCCAGACCATCAACTCTGGTTTCAAACTGATCATGTGATACAGTCATGGCTTATTGGCCCTGTCTCAGATCTTCTTCAGAGCGTGATAGTTCATTGTTCCACAGGGTTTGACATCTGGTTCACTCTTGACCGTTACTTTAACCGTCCATCCAACTTTCGCCTCTTTGAGCTACAACACAAGATTCAAACTGTGTCTAAGACAGACATGACTATGACTGCATATCTCCAAGAGATTAAGACACTCAGTGACCAACTTACATCCATTGGAGTCCCCATCACTGAAGCAATGAAGAATTTTTCTGATCTCTGTGGACTTGGTCCTGATTATGAACCTATAAAAACTACGTACTATTGAAGGCGCCACTGACACTCACCCTCCTCCTACCTTTGATGCCATCACTCCGAGGCTCATCTCTTATGATGATAGGCTCCAAAGCTACTCCTCAGGAAGTGAAGTTACTTCTCATCTCTTTGCTTCTGTCCGAACATCACAACAAGGAGGAGGTTACCATTACTCAAGAGGTCGTAACAAGAAAGGACATTTTGGAGGTAGATGTTGTCGAGCTTACTCAACCACAGGTCACGGTTTCACTCAGCATATCTCATCTTTTCATGGCTCCTTTTCCTCTTCTGATGGAGATACTCGTCCTGTCTGTCATATTTGTCGAAGACCTGGTCATTCTGTTTTAAAATACTAGCATCGGATTGACAATAGCTTTCAGTATGGAGAGTTACCTCAGGCTCTTGCTGCAATGATGCATTCTTAATCATCATGTTAATTATTATTGAACGCATAAAATGCGACGAGCAATCAGATTAAGTATATAATATATGTATGATTGCATTAGAAACGGGACTAATTCAAATGTGTTATTCAAGGCTGAGCTACTCTACCAATCTGACGTCATTGCACGTTATAGAATTGTAAAAGACAAGATGATGTCAGATTAGTTTATCTCTGTATTTGGGGTTTAGATTTAAGATTTGAAGTTCAATTTTGAAGTTAAATTTTGGGGTTTAGATTTAAGATTTGAAGCCAAATTTTGAAAATAATTAAATTACATTTATGATTTGGAATATAAGGTTTATGTTTAGAGTTTAGGATTTAGAGTATAATATTTGGGGTTTAGATTTGAGATTTGAAGTTAGATTTTGAAAATTATTAAATTTAAATTTAGATTTAAGATTTCATGTAAAATTATTGGGAGAATTTCAAGTTTACCCCAGGTCTTGTATCACAATTCATGTTAATTACTTTCATTAAAAAGATATTTTCACAAATATCTTCTTCTTAAAGAGGCAAAAAACCATTCTATCTAAGCTTTATAGATATACAAATACTAATAATTATTTGAATAAAGAATAATAAAATAAAATAACATTTTTTATAGTTTCGATTTATACATTTCCAAATTAGAACTTTTTTTATAAACTTTTTTGATTTTGTTTTTTAATTTTTTTTAATTTTTTTAATTTTTTTTTTGAAATTTGAAAATAAATTTAAACTATTTTTAAAAATTTATTTTAATTTTTAAGCATTTATTTATAAATTTATTAAAATCCTAGAACCCACGTTCTAAAATTCCACCCCTCAAATATAAACCATAAGTCTAGATTAGTTAATTCTAGGGTTATAAATGTCTATTTACAACTTTATTATTTAGGATAAATGTGGTTAAGATAAACATTGATGTTAGGAATGTTTAGTTTGGGCAAATCTCTATATTATTGAATAGAATAGAGTTTCAAAGTTTTTGCCTAGGGTTTAGGATTAAAAAGCATAATTAAGATTTAGGGTTTTAAATAGTACTTACAAGAAATATTGTGACTAAATCTGGTAAAAAGTATTTTGTGGATTAGTCACAAAAAGTCGTGATTAAACGTGGCAAAAAATATTTTTTTGTAGATTAACCATTATTTTAGTCACGTTTTATTTTGTGACATTCTTGTTACAAAATAATTTTGACAAAAACGTGGCAATTTTTAACCAAATTTCATAGAAAATTTTGTGATTTTTTTTACCACGGTTGATACATGTATTGTTACATTTTTCATTTTGTGACATTTTTGTGGCTTTTTTTTTTTAATTTCGCCACAAAATGTTTGTGGTTATTTTATGACTATAACCGAGATTTTTACTGGTATAGGCTTTCCACCCGGTAAAACTATCTGGAGTAAGATTTCAATAATGATTTAGATACTAGGTTATTTACTTTTAATCTACAAATTAACCGTCAAAAACTATTGTGGGTGGAGGATAAAATGGTTGGAAATTCTTACAAAGTGCTACAGAATAAAATAAACATATAAAATGTCATGAACAATGGTAAAAGTGTAAAAATGATGACACCAGAAATAATTACTCAAAAGACGGCTACATCTTAGAATTCAAAAGGGATTGGTGAAAAGTCTCACCATTAAGCATATCAAACTCCATGCAAGAAATTTCGACGTTGAATTATATTGTGCATCGATCAACGAGGAGCTTCCGTAAGGAATCCAAACTCCATGCAAGAAATTTCGACGTTGAAATTTTGTGTGGTGAGGAGAAGTGTCAATGTGGCTTCGTCATCTCTGCCTTTCCACCTTTGCCAAAACTTATCCAAGATTCAAGACCAAGAACCGTACGAGCATTTTTTGGTTTCATGTAAATTAGTTTCTCTCTTTAGTGTTTGATACTCCAATTTTCAGTTTATATGTTTAAAGTTCCATGCAAATTAAATAAAAGGTTAACTATTAATCTTTATTCGTATTTAACGGACTAAAATCCTATATGGACCAAATGGCCAAAAGAGAGTCTACAACATCCAAAAAAATCTACATGGACCAAGAAGTGTAAAATGACCATTTTACATTTAATGATAGTTCAATATCAACTGTCAGATTTTCCATAGATCATCTCTCTTCTAATGTGAACCGTCAGATTTTCCATCAAAATCTCTTTTCATTTCCCTCTCGTCTAGGTCCCACAAAAAAAATTAATCTATTTATTTCTTTTTCATTTCACCTCAACCACATTCTATGTTTTAATTTGGACCACACGATTTCATACATTTTTTTCTATACTCTTTATTTAATGTCAACCACTCAAAGCTACACAATTTTCTTTATCTCATTCTCTTATTCGAGTGAGTACTACTAGTATAACTCGTACAACTAAACATATTAAAACATTGTATAGCTAGTATATAAATGTTATAAATCACACATTAAATGAACAAGTGAATATTCTAATTGACATATGATGACAAAATTCTATCTATTTTATTTGAGGTTTTTCAATTTTTGTTAAATTATTACATTACACTTAATTTTACACTATATACTTTATGTTTTAAGGTTTAATAAATATATTAGCAATATTATTACGATAAACAAACATCAAACATATTTTTACAAAGCTATGATGAAAATATAAATACAACCCCTATAACTAGACATATAAAAAATTGATATGATTTTTTATTTTATATTATACGAGTATTAGTGGTACAACTGGTACAACTTTGATATTTCAGAAAGTGATAAAACCAATTTGGTATTCCATATAAGAAAAACAGTCATATATCTGAGTTGGTATGTACTCAAATAGTTTCTCTTAATTTATTCTAAGTTTTGAAAAAAAATAAAAATTATTACACAACTTCACAAGTTTATATTATCTACCTTATACTTTTAAAGTTTGTTAACTTGTTTGTCCATATTATTTTTGAAAAACATACATGAAATGTATTTTTACGAAATTGATGATTTCATTGTAACCGGGCAGTAGTAACATGTAAATATAAACAGGTGGTACCACTAAGGTAATTGTATTTATGATATGGTACAACTAATATTTTTTATTTCACTTCCAAAGTACAACTATGCACAAATTGGTACAACTAAAAAACTAGCACAACTATGTACAGTCATTACAACTAGAAAACTGGTACAAATACTTGTTATTTTATTCAGTATTGTTTTAAATGTGCATCAAGTTTTAAATATGAATCATGTTAGTATTGTGGTTAAACGCTAATATAGAGAAGTTGTACTACTTGTACCATTCATATATATCATTATCACTTGTCATTATTTGTTTATTGAAATATTATTTTTAATCAGAAGTGTTATGGATATACTGAGTGGACCTTGTTAATTTGAAAAACATAAGAATTAAAAAAATATATATTTGAAATCACATATAAGAATACAACAAAACATTGATATGACATCTTTTCATATAAAAAATGCAAGTTTCATCATGTTATTTTTGTATATGTGTTTACAATTGGTCTAATTCTTACCTTATTTTGCGTCCATGTGAAGAAAAAAAGACTTTGGATGGAAGCCTATCACTCAATACTACAACAACACAACTCACTGAAAAGCGATATGCCGATATGTTTGATGTACGAGCCAAGAAATCTCGACGTGTTGCTATAATTAAATTATCAATACTACTACTGTAGTTAAACTAGTTGGACTATTATTATCGTAGTTTAAACACCAAACATGAATGGTTATGTAACATTTTGAATGCATGATGGCTTTTGCATCATCTTTTGGAGTATAATCTTCCAATCTTATTCTACTGCAACATTTTCCGGTTCGGCAATTGCCTTCTTTGGCTTAGCGAGCAAAAAAGATGAAGATAAATTTTTTCCGTAAATAATACAACTAACACAACTGGTACAATTGGTAAATAAATAACTATCCAGATAGACATTATAAAATATCAAATCCATACATTGGAAGATTAGACCAACTTTTTTATTGGCTCTACATCGTCCTCTTCTATAACATCATTCACACGCTGGAAACAAAAACCTAATACAACCATGTTAATTGTAAAGTTGTATTAGTTGTACACGTTCTAATTATACTAGTTATATTTGTTGTAATTGTACTAGTTATACACGTTCTAGGTGTAAAAGTTATACTAGTTTGTGTTCTTCATTGTCGGAAATTTTGTACATTGAAGACGAGATTTGATTTTATATGAGAGAAAACGGATTGAGAATGATGAGGAATTGATCGATTTGGGATAAGAATGAAATTCCGTAAGGTCTAAAGAATTTTTTTCGATTTTGATTTGGATAATGAAATGAAGAAATTTTGATAAAAATGAAAAAATTAAATCTAGAGTTTTAAGATTATGAATCTGGATTTGATTAGGGAAAAAATGGAAATGGAGTAACATAGATTATGTAGATGTCACATAATTTTTAGTTTGATTTTTGAGAAATAGTTATGAAAAATGGAGTGTTCTAAAAAAAGTTATGAAAAATTGAGTATTACAAAAAAAATGAAAGATGGAGAACGTGAGAGTGAAGAAGAGATTTGGAAATCATAGGATCCAAATTGAATAGGATCGGGTTAGTGGGTTAGGATAGTAAGTGGGTGAGTTAGTAAATAAGTAGAACTTTTTAGGTTTCATGGTGTTTTCTTTCTATTTTTGATTTATTTCAATTCATTTTTTAAATGAAAACAAAACAAGTCAATTCCAGATTTTTTTCACCCCATGTGGTCTATCCCAGCATTTGATCCGTATTTAACTATTGAAATTCAATGATATTGTGAAACAAGTTACTTGCCTGTTAAGAGTTTGTCTCTTCTCCTTGTACTCTAATCGGATACGATGACTTGACAGCAATGACAAAAAGAATTTTACGGAAGCTTCTAGTCGAGTGGTTGATCGGATACGTTGTGTTGAAAGCAAAGACAACAAGTTTTTGACGGAATCTTAGGCCATGATTATTTTATGTCTCTTAGGGAGGCTCTTTTAGTGAAAATAAGAGACGTCTCTTAGCTTTTTCAAGTTAAAAGCTAAGAGACTGTCTCTTATTTTCGCTAAGAGAGTCTCCATAAAAGACCTGCAATAATCATGCTCTTAGAACACCATTAGTGGATAGTCTCTCTATCCCAATCTCTATCAAATATTATATTAATATTTAAATATAACTATTTTTATGCAATTAAATTTAAGTGACAAAAATAAATTTTACTAATCAGAAATTGCCAAATGCCATAAACGTCTCTCACGTTTGTACCAACGTCACGAGACGATCCTCTTTTCCTCTAGACTCTCTCTCATCCCTTTTGTTTTAAAAATATTAATTATGATGAGAGACTTTCACTTTTTGTTACCACTGCGTATCCTCTTATATTCGGCAGTGGCGAACCCAAACTATGGCGATTCAAAAATAGGAAATTTCATTTAATAGCGTTCAAACAAAGTATAATTAGGCATCTAGCTAAAAAAAAAACCTAACATTTTTACAATATATACTATATTGTCTTCATTTTTTATTAAATTTTTTTCTTCCGGTAAATCTTTTTTTTACTATGAACAGCTATTCTATTATTCAAACTTGAGATGATCTTGATAACCAGACCGGAATAAAACAAATTAAACCAATGTAACAAAGCTCACCATAAAAGAATCTTACAATCCTAGCTAAAGAATCAGAAATTCCATTTTACACTCTAGGGATATGAGATATCTTGAAATCCGGAAAACATATCAGCAGCGTATTTATCGTTTCCAATTCTATTGTAAAACTTGGCCAAGCGTGAGCCTCCTTTATCATTGCAATCAGATCCTTGCAATCCATTCTGAAGCTCTGACATGATGAGTGTTAGAGCATACTCCATTGCCCATCGCAATGTTTCCACTTCTGAATGTAAATCAGTCTCTCGCCGTCTTAAGTTCTGTGTCCCCATATGTTAAATTTGTTCCAAGTTATCCATCCACTGCACTTGTGGAATAGGGTTTACCATTTCATTTGCATTGAACCAGGCTTGGCACTCACTTTCCACATATCGGACTAGCTTCAAAGGATCTTTTTCTACCCCTCAAAAGAGTTCATCGTTTCGAGCCTTCTAAATATACCAAATTATCCAGGGATAAGGATCCCTATTTAATTCTGGTTCGACCATGCTATTCTTTCTCCACAAAAGGTAGTCCATATTGGCATAAATACTTGGTAGCAGAAAGATGTTAGGAATAGGTGGTATTGTTAATAGGGACCATGCTTGCAGAGCTGGATGACATTCAAATATGGCATGAGTAACATTTTCTTCTCATTCAGTTTATATGCTTCCGGTGAATCCTCTTCCTAACCATATAGTATTTGTTTTATATAATCTTTCACTATTATATCATCACCCTGGCCACCATAGTACCTCTTTATATCCATGATCACAGTTTCTTCAGAAACCACGATCACTTGTTGCTTTTTCACCACCGTATCTGCTCCAGCAACTGTCACCGCTCTGGTAACCACCACCACTGCTGTAACCACCATCACCACAGATTTCTCTACCAGCACTTCAACCACCACCTCTTCCTCCGTAACAACCGTCACCTATTCCGTAATCACCATCAACTCTTTCATGACCACATTCATCACCACGTCCACCATCATTATAGCCAGCACGACCACCACCAAATCTGTAATCTCCATTACATCTTTCTTATCTGCCCATCGATTCTTCATAACCACCATCGCATCTTAATATAACAACTTTAAAATTGAGTTCTATCCTATTTTGATATAGTATAGTATTTTTAAATCATTTGTTAATTTAATTAGTATGTGTTATACTATTTAATCTATTCTATTCTATTTATATTATCATTTGCATAATATTGTACGATGGAAGAGTATGTTTATATGCATAACTTATAATTTTGTTTCATACTATTTAGTATTCTATTGGATATATATGATTATTGAAAGAAATTTTGTTTAAAAAACTTAGCTTTTGTATGTGGATGATCAATTAAATGCTGTCATGTTATATGTTTAATTTGATTTTCAACATGCGTGTTATATGTTTAATTTGATTTTCTATAGTTCAGTCTCTATTTTGTCCATTTGTTTTAAATTGGTGACGTAATCATTTTCATTTTCCCCTCTTCCGCTAACTTAGGAAAAGAAAGAGTAATACCGGAAAAATTTGTAAAAAATTGTTATAGACTTAGAGTTTGACTGGTTTCCCCGCTATCACCCGCAAACTCAGCTTTTACGGTTGGTATTGGTTGTTGGCGTTTTGAAACAATCACAGAAAACGCTACAAATCGCTTCAAACCGCTCCGAACCTCTTAAAATCAAAAGCTGGTTCTAGCTAGCGTTTGCGGTTGCGGGAGGGTAAATTTTTTTTAAAAAATTAAAAGTATTCAATAAAAATTTTAAATTGAAATAATATAAATTATAAAATGTATACATATTATATCTTAATTTATATTATAAATGTTTTAAACAAAATATTTTCTATAATTTTTTTAAAAATTAATATTATGATTTTATGAATATAATTTTATATTTATTATAATATTATGATTTTAATACTTTTATAATTACATAAAATGTAAATATTGTTAATTTATTATTTAACAGTTGTTGCATTTGGTAGTTTACCAGTTATACAAATCCTGCAAACGCACCAATTTCTAACCGCTGTACCAGTCGTACAAATCTCTAAAAAGCGCTTAAAACTGCAACCATCCGCATCCGCAAGCTCCCGCAACCATCCGCATCCGCAAGCTCCCGCAACCATCCGCATCTGCAAGCTCCCGCAATAGCAACCGCTGCGGTTACACCAGTCAAGCCCTTAATTATGTCAACATCAATGATATAATTTTTATTTTTAGTAAAAAATTGATTAGTTCGCAAATTCTCCCTTCATGAATTGAGTTAAAACACACATTAATAGGTAAAACTTAATGGAGTGTCATGAGTAGTGTATCTAAACCAAAAATGCTAAAGCATCTTGGTGTACATATAACAAAACACTAGGATATAAATTAAAAATGTCCTTTTTGACCCCTCACGTAACAACATGGGTCTCTGTCTGAGTGGTTGGTCGGATACGATGAGTTGACAGCAATGGCAAAAGTATTTCACGGAAGCTAATGGTCGAATGGTTGAAAACCCTTGCTCCATGATAACGTAATCACCGACACTGTAACGTAGCTTCAATATAAAACCCAATCCCAACCTTAGCGGTCCAAACACAGAACAATACCATCTTCTACCCTCTTTCTATATCTCCAATGGAGTCAGCAACCTTAACCGAGACAAACTCACCGAAGCTCGACCAGAACGTGACAGAGTCATCAACAGAGTTTGGGAAGAATCAGAAACGGTACCAAGACCTGATCGCAACGTTTCCACATGAGAAAGGCTGGAGACCTAAAGCTCCCTTGATTGAATACGGTGGCCACTGGTTTATACAGCTTCTCCTTGAAGGCTGCCTTCACGCGCAAGAGTTCTTCCAAGCGCGACCCATTGACTTCCTCGTCTGTAGCTACCCAAAGACAGGAACCACTTGGCTCAAAGCTCTCACTTCCGCCATCGCCAACCGATCCCGCTTCGACGATACCTCAAACCCTCTCCTGAAACGTAACCCTCACGAGCTGGTTCCTTTCATTGAGATGGAGTTCCCTTTCTTCCCTGATATTGATGTTGTAAAGGACAAAGGGAACACTCTGTTTGCCACTCATCTGCCTCATGGGTTACTACCCGAGTCGGTTTCGAAGTCGGGTTGTAAGATGGTTTACATCTGGAGAGACCCAAAGGACACTTTCATCTCCATGTGGACTTTCTTCCAGAAGCAAAGGGTTGACAATGGTCCTCTCAATAGTCTTGAGGAGTCTTTTGATATGTTCTGTCGAGGACTCTCCGGCTATGGTCCTTTTCTGGATCATGTCTTGTCGTATTGGAAAGCTTACCAAAAGAATCCAGATCAGATCTTGTTCCTCAAGTATGAGACCATGAGAGCTGATCCTTTGCCGTATGTGAAGAAACTGGCTGAGTTTATGGGTTATGGGTTCACAGCTGAGGAAGAAAAGGAAGGGGTTGTTGAGAAAGTTGTGAATCTTTGCAGTTTCGAGACACTGAAGAATCTTGAACCCAACATAGGGGAGAAAGACCGAGAGGATCGTCCTTGTCTTTATGTGACTAGTGCGTACTTCAGGAAGGGAAATGTAGGAGATTGGCAGAACTACCTGACTCCGGAGATGGTAGCTCGAATCGATGGATTGATGGAAGAGAAATTCAAGGGAACCGGTTTGCTTGAACATGGTAAGTAACCGGTTCTTGTGTCCGACCGACGATGGATCCTTTATATGCTTGTTTACAACAGAAGTTGGCTCCTTTTTTCATTTTGGTTTCATATGCATTAAGTTTTAAGAATAAATATTGTTTCCAGGAAAAAGAATTTGCATGTGTAGCCAATCGTCTTTGGCTACGTTTGCATTAAGTTAAGAATAAGTATTGTATCTAGAAAAAAGAATTTGCTTCCTTAGCCAATCATCTTTGGCTGATGTGTGCAAAGTCTTGATCTACTGCAACATTGTGTCTGAAACTCGTTTCTATTCATGCAGATAATAAAACTATGTGATTATACAATATTTCAGACATATGTCTTAAGTCAAGCAATTAGAACAAAACAGAGCATCCTCTATCTCTCAGTTAACCAATGGACCTGAATATATAAAAGAAAACACATTGTCCTATTAATACAAATTCAAGCAATAAGGATTATACATCAAAGCTGATGCATACGACAGGATTATACATCAAAGCTGATGCATACGACAAGTACATGCAGAACCAAACAGAGCATCCTCTGTTTCTAACCAAATTCTTAGTGGAGCTAAATAAATCAAGGAGAACCCCAATAACCTATCAAACAAAATTAACCGTTTTGCAAGCCTCCGTTGTAAAGCAAGCACCACAATATGTGAACATCAATACTATTAAATTTGGATCATGACCTATTGATATAGGTTTAGTCCAATTATGTATTTCTTTTATTTTAGGGATCATTTATTATTCTCTTTGTATATCTAAGAAAAATATTCTAAAATAAGAAAAATATGTTAGAAACATAACTGCATAAAGTAAACTATAACTGGATCTAAAATACTGCAACAACTTTGACTACATCAAACTCTCTTTAGCGATCAATATCTTCGACTCTCCGTAACCTTCGCGAATTATGACGTTCTGGTTCATCTAATTTTCGGTTTAAGTGACAGGCTTTCTTTTACTTTTGCTTAATCAAGTACTGGACAATGGGCCCTAAACTGCCTTTCGTGGACTCGGGTTACTTTAATATGTCTAACTGCCATTAAACTGGCTTATGTAACATTTTGTTTCCTCTTTTATTTAATAGTAAACCATATTTCAAAAAAAAAAACTGCATCTAGAACATAACTGCTTCACATTCGATAACCACTAAAAATCATATTTTAAAGGGGTACGAATATAGCAAAAAAAAATGTAGATTAATATATTACGTCCAATAAACTAAGATGTATTAATATACGTATGTTGACAAAACCAAACACATATGTACATATATGTATATACATAACATTGCTGTATTTGATTTAGCTAAATTGTTAATCAATACTTAAAATTCATAAATATTTATATTTAGTGCGAATAATAAATTAAACTTCAAATCCAAAGTAAACCAAAAATAAAATATTATTAATAAATTGTTGATAACAAACTGAAAAACCTAATTTCTTTATTAAAAATTAAGGCAATTCTCAATAATAACTCTTTTGAAGTTTTTTATCTCCAAAATAGTAACAGAAAGAGAAATTCACAGAAATGACATTCATTAGTGGACAAAATGTTCCTAACACCCTTGTTTTGTAATTAATTAAACAAACAGAAAAAAATCAGAACCACCTCTTCGACGGCGAAAGAGACGGTCGATGGCGATTCTTCTTCTTCGATCTCTTTGATGATTCTCTGACGGCGGCGATTGTTCTTCGATCTCTCCGATTTCGTTCTATCATTTCCGGTGATCATCTCACGAAGATTCGACTCTCCAACTATTCAGTATGATTCCTCTACCTAGGGTTTTCTATTTGGGGATTTTAATTTGTTGTTTTTCATATAATAGATTTCAGTTTCTTTTGTTGTTCTTAGTTTAAAATTACAAAGAAGAATCTCAGGAAAGCTTCATTCCCGAAGAGTTTGTGACCTTTCATTTTGGTAAGCTTTTTGAATCTTTGATGTTCTTAGCTCTTTTTGCTGCTAATTTGTCCAATATGATATTGTTTCAAATCTGTGTGGTGTGTGATGGTGTTTTAGTTCTCTTGTTCCCATATTGATCCAAATTTAATAGTATTGATTATTAAAAATGTTATACACAAACATATAAATTAATTTTTTTAACATACAAGAAAAAATTACAGAAATATTACATATTTACAAAAAAATAAAAATAAAATTACATACCAAAATTATACACGCGGGTCAAGATCTAAAATAGACAAATACGGTAACAAAAAAACGGACGTACGAGCATATGATTACAAAAAACAGAAAGTATGTCGGGTAAACTTTTTTTAAATTGCTATTATTTTATAAAACAAAAAAAAAATAATTAAGATTTATACATAAATATATGATTATAAAAAACGTAAATATGAATACAAAGAAAACACATATATGAAAATTAAATTTTTTTTAAAAATTACGCAAAAAATATACC
This sequence comes from Brassica juncea, assembly GCA_018703725.1. NCBI lineage: Eukaryota > Viridiplantae > Streptophyta > Magnoliopsida > Brassicales > Brassicaceae > Brassica > Brassica juncea. The sequence continues at coordinate 47,339,829 of CM031938.1, forward strand.
CACCCATAGAAAGGGCGGATCAGAATCTAGTGATAATTTAATTTAACTCATTGCTAATGTCAAATACTAAAATAGTAAAATATTAATGAAGACGTGCCCTAGGATCCTTAGTATGTCTCCCTCTCCAAACAATCAAAAACATTATCAGACGAACCATCTATTATTATAAAAACAAGTTTCCTCTCTTCTTAGGCGTGACACGTCGCCATCCAGCCTGGAAATTCGGACGATGCTGTTGCGACACGTGTCCAAGGCATCCAAAACACACCGTTTCATTAACTCCAGTTTGATGGGCTTTGATCTGTTATTCCCGTGTGTTACGTATTCGGGCTAAATTAGGTGTTTTCATTGCGTAACCCTAATTCTAAAGTATAGATCGTCTCTCCTCTTTGTTCGACGGCGACGACGATCCGAGTTATGGCTTTGAATTTCAATGTGTGGTTCAATCGCCCACGATTTGCTAGAGCATTTGATTATCGCACATATTTTTTTATTTTGTTTCGATTTGTTCACCTGTTTCAGGCTACCCTCATGGAAGCCACCGTGGAGTTTCGCCTGCGTTATGGGAGAAGATTAGTCACGGCCAGTCTCCGGTGGGAGCCGTCATCCGTGTTGAATCGTCTAGATTTCTTCTCACCGGCTATGTGAATCTGGAAGCGTCACAGATTGCAATCGTTGGCATTAGCGGTTTATTAACTCCTGAATGAATGGGCAAATAGACTTGACGATCCTTACGGACTGGAATTCTTCCTCCTTTCTGCACAAAGGCTTTCTTCCTCCTTTTCTTCACTATCACCACTATCATCTGTAATTTTTTCCTCAAAATCTAAAAAACAAGATTGAAGAATCTAAGTTACAGAGAAGCTTTGCAATTTGGTGTTTGGGGGTTTCTAGAAATTTGCAATAATCATTAAGTTTGGTTCTATTCCTATTTCATTACATCTCAGTGTTTGCTCTTCTTTTCTGCTCTTTTAAACCTGGAACTTCACTTCACTGCAGTTCTACAACAAATTGTCTGAGTGTTTTTTTACGCTCAAGCCAACCATCTTAACCAGAAGTTACTGGCCATGGATGTGGAGCCTGAGGTGATGTCTACCAGTAATAACCCCAAGTTCATGGGAGATAACCTCCTTTATTTGATTCCACAGCCAACTTTTGCAATGCCGTTTTCACCTTTCATTGATCTCCTACAACTTGCAGGCTGGCTTTTCCTAAACGCAACTTCTGGCACACTTTATACTTACTTTGACGAAGAAACAAGTGACAGTGAAACCTTCATAGCCAGGTAGTTTGCTCTAGCTTTAATAATTTATTCTTGATTTTTTTTGCTTGAAACCCACAATGTAGACAAATGCGGCTGTTTTTTGTAGCTTTGTTAATGGTGAATTAGCCTCTTCCACAATTTCGATCAAATATGGTGGTGTTAATAAAATATAAACAGTAACAGTGTCAGAGCTCAACACCTATGTGGTCAACTCTACACCTCAGGTCCATTGCCTATATCTTTCCTAATGCTTATTGTTTTCACATTCATTCATTGTAGACACCTATTAATACGTTCTACTTCATGTTGTAGAGTTCTTTATCCTTAAAAAGGGACTTTTTATTCCTTACCAACATATCAGACCTAAAACCTTAGCAACATACGATTTGTAGGTACCGTGTGGAGATGACCATCTCGGATGCGACTTACTCGGCTGTGTTTGTGGTGTTTGATGCAGAAATGTCTAAAACAAATGTGCGTGCGGCGGAAGCGGGAGAACTCATGATATGTGTCACAACCCTCTTACTGTCGGCTAGAATATAGTGAAACATAAATTACAGATTATCTATCTATATAAAGATCTATCAATATGCATGGTGCTGGTGTTGGAGACCCTTTAGATGCAGAGGTCCCACGATTTATACAAGAAATTGTGGGGGAAAACATACACATTCCAGCTGACTCAGTTCAATTTCTCCTCAAAACATCAGACCTTCACTGTTGCACTCATGTTGGAACGCCACCATCGTCTCTCTACAGCAACATTTGATATTGATACACCCTAAATTCAGTTCGTACTTTGCACACCTCTTTATTGACATGAAGCTTTACGTTTTTCTTTTTAAAACAGAAAGGGACAACTATCCTGGTGGAGGTGATACATGCCTTCTGCTACATGTATCGCCTGCAACAGCTCAGATGGTGAGAAAGCAGTATTGACCAGATCGCCGAAGGTGATGACAACTTCTCAAACCACCATGGGGTATGGGATGCAACAGCCGCTGCTGAGCAGCCCACTTCTGGCGGAAGCAATGCAGAGGAACAACTGGTTCCAGTAGGAGGAAACGCACTAAAAAGCACATATCTCCATCAAGTTTTATGATATCTGAACCATGTTCGCTTCTTCCATAAATAATGTCTTTCTAATGATTCCATTTACGTGTTGGATCTCATATTCACTTGGCAAACTACAACACCATAAGAGCAATTATAACATGTCACTAACATATCATTACAAAACTATACGTAATTACAAGTCATATGTAGATATGCTGCATTATTAAATAAAATAAATCCCCCAAAGCCGATTTGGTGCAATAAAGAGGATTTACGTAGTGTAGTTTTTAAATAAAAATGATGTTCAAACTTTTTTTTAAAATTGAAAAGATAAAAAATCAACCCTTACTCTTAAGATTTAGTCAAACCCCAAATAAGTCAAATGAATGACAAAACAAGATTAAAAAAAAAAGAATAACAAAACAAGATCCATTAATCAAAGGTTCAAAAAAAAAAAAAAACAAGATCCATTAGTCATTATTCGTAGTGCCAATTCATAATCACTCCAACAATAGTAAAAAATGAACATTATATTGACCATCTCATATTAAATTGACTTAAAAAGACACATTTGAGAATATGTTCTCTTAAGAACAAGTCAAAATTTAAAACACGAAACACAATGCTTAAAAAGACACATATGAATTACCTATTAGGCGACTCGCTAAAATTTTAAAATCAAGAAACTTTATTTAAGTCAGATTATAAACATATGAATTATATCTTAAAGTACAAAAAGGACACTATTAAGTCACAAAATTTTAATAAAATATAAACCGCTGATTGATTATCTATGACGATCATATTTTATGACTCCGAATGGTAACCGATTGCACCGCACCATATCACCATGAATAGTAACAAAAATCTCTACATATACTTATGTATCTACATTTCTGTTACTATTAGAATAGTAACTCAGTTGTTTCGTAATTGTCCCATATGTTAACATTCGGAGTCTATATACTTTTCTTGCAAATGCTAACATAACGCAAACACAATGAAAACATATCATCCCGCCCGTAGGGCGGGCCGGCCCTAGTTATATATATATATCCAATTGTGACTGCAACAAACAACAACACACACAAAAGCACAACAGCTTAGGGTTTGATTATTTTATCCTGCCATCCGCAAATGCATCGTTTACGGGTGATAGCAGTTGTTACAATAATCACAAAAAAACGTAAGCCAATTCATATTGCTCTATAAACCTCAAAATCAAAAATTAGTTCCTTGTTAGGTTACAAAAAAAAATTTAGTTCCTCGTTTGTCATTGCGGACAGTAATAAATGTGTAAATAAAACTATTTTAATAAAACTTAATTTAAAAACTAAAATAAATATTAAATCAACATTAAGATATTATAATACAGATATATATGTATATACATTTTATATTTTATATTCACTAACAGATATCATATTTATATTATAAGAACTTTAGACAAAAAAATTTCTCTATAAATTTTAGTCATTAGTATATAAATATCAATCAATCAAAATGTTTAATATAATTTTAATTTTCATAATGAAACAATTTCTTTGTTAAAATTTAACTTTTATCTACACGGTTTTTATAATAATAAACGTAATATTACTATTAATTTTATTTTATTATAATAATATTATTTTGATATATTCATTATTAGTTAATTATTATACTGATGTTATATATGTTAGTCAACCAGTTTTCAATCGATTGTCATTCGTACATATTGCTTAATAACACTTGAAACCACACTCGCCAACTCATGTATACACATAACAAGACGTTTAAACATGTCAGATCCTCAATTTAAAAATATTTTTTTTATTATAACTATAAAACTAGATTATCACCCACACTTTGAAAAAACATAAATATTTTACATAATTTAATCTACTAAAATAATTTTTTTTCAAAATGTCTATTTATATTTATTTGTTGAGTAGTGTAGTTTGTCTCTTTTGTGATAAACACTTTTAATTTTGTTTGAAGTAAAATTGTATGATCAAAAACTAACCAAAAGAAGAAGAAGTAAAATTGTAGGATTTTTAAAATATAATAGGTTTGGTTTACTGAATTTTTATAACTTAGTGTGATACTTAGTTTTTATAATTTAAAAATTATTATTGAAAATTTTATTTATTTATCTATCTTTCAATATAATTATTATTTAAAATGATATAGTTATTGTGTAAAGTGTAATCTTCAAGTTATATTACAATTGAACATGTTTAAAATTCCAATTTAGTGTTTTATAATAGAAATAAGCTGTTATATTCGCTGAATATCTCTTGCACTTGATAAATATTTTGCATGTTTTATGGAATAACACCAAAATAGTGTAATTGTAAAAACATAAAAAATACTGATATACCATATAATATTATGATATAAATATTAGAGAAATTTCATGTGATTATACTAAAAAAAATTATCATAAATATAGCACACAATGGTCAAAGTGACCAAAATGTTTTATTAAAAAGTAAAATGACACTTATACTATTAGGTGTTAACTAATATATACTTAGAGTTCAAATTTGAGGATTTTTTTTTTTGGGGGGGGGGATGAGTTTTTTAATTAATTTTCTAAAATAATAATTTTTGAAATAGTTTCAAAAAGAATTTTCAGATTTCAAAATAAAAATTTGGAAAAAATAATTTGAAAATAAAATTCAAAAAATTTTAAATTGAAAAACATATTTTTAAAAATAACTTTACATTATTTATTTAAAATTTTATTTATGTTTATTTATATTTATAAAGTAAAGGTAGGAGTCTTTTAACTCTTTAATGAAACTGCTATTGGTGATTTTTTGGCAAAAAAAATATTTTAGATTCTTTTAGGAGATTTGCCATAAATAGTATATAATCTTATTATATTATTTATTAAGTAAAGGTATATTAATCTAATTTTTAATACTATAACTTTTATAATATTTATTTTATTAAATTAAATTATTAATTTTAATTTTTTTATTAGTTTTATGTTTTAAAATTGAAGTATAATGTAAAAGTAACAAATTTATTCTATATTTTATGTAACATTGTAAATAAAATTAAACTAATAATAATTTATAATTAATTAATACTAATTACAAAATTAATTATTATAAGAGTATTATAAAATATGTTGTAGTAAAAATTATATCTAAAATAAAATATATTAAAATATTTTACTATCCTGTAATCGTAGAACAGACAAACATATATTGTTAGTTATTTCATTTAAGTAATATTTAAATATTTGTGACTAAAAGCAAATGGCAAAATTAGTCTTACGACATCCTGAACATCCTTTGAATTTCAGTGGCATTTCACATAATATTCCACATAAATCCAAAGGTTATTTTCAATAGGTGCTTATGTTTTAATAATAGAAATTTATCGTCACATTGGTTTCTAATCTATTATATGAACCACTTTATAAAATTTACTGATGTTAAACTTATAAGTTACATAAAATGAATATTTAGTGATTTCCTTTGGAAGAAAACCTTGGCCATCAATCTCATCCGCAATTCAATTCAATCTTAGATAGCTAACAATTTCAAAACTGACTCAAAATAAAATTGGATAAGAACATAAATCCATACAAATGATTTTTTTTTAAAGCGTATACAAATGAGTTGCACATACGGTATCACACTTTAATGAGAAGGAACAAATCATCTCCATTTTAACCAGTAAGACGTAATCACAAGAAACCAAACATCTGCATACTAACAATATTAACAAGACCTAAACATATGTAGCTGAACTAGAAAAGCCATTGACATTGTTATAATGTAACATTCTGATTTCTGGTGGTATAATGGTGTATGTGGATTTGTTTGATATAAACGATTTTGATATCTATGTCACAAAATTGCATTTATTTTTTCAATCATTTGTTCGGAAAAAATTTTAGAGTTAAGCGTGCTTAAACTGATGTAGTAAAATGATAAATGACTTATCAGACAGATTTGTGATTCATGATTCGTGATATCGTGCTAATGAGATAAAAGTTCAGAAAACATCATGAGATGATGGCAATGATCAGTAAAAAGGTATTTCCATGCTCTGAAAAATTAACGATCCCGACTATCAGACATGGTGGGTCCACATGCCTAAAGAGAGTGATGTGGGTAGGATGGGCGAATCTGCATGAGCGACTGTCGGACACGGACAGGAGAGTTACATTTACAATCTTTAGTAAGGATGAAATACGAAAGCCATTGGCATTGTTAAAGGATTTACAAAATTGTGGTTCTGAAAGACAAATCAATAAGTTTTCGAACTATAGTCCACAATAACTCGACTTATGGAATAAAAAAAGTTAGACATGTGAACAACATAATCTCAATTTCAAAGAGAAAGAACTCATGTGCAACCAATAGAGAACATTCTGAGGTTTTCCACGACACATTAGGAAACTAATTAAAAGAAATCTTAAGGTAACAAAACAGTATCCATAACTGTGATGACAAACAAAATATGATATATTTTCACTGAAAATCAGGTAAAAAAACATATACTGAATGAAAAAACTGATCCGACTCATTTCCTTACTGCAAGGGCAGTAAAGTCCCATCTTCCTTTCTTTGTGACAACTCTCCCTAGTAGAACGAATTTAAACACCATGAATTAACAACAAGAATATCCATTTTCTAGTTATGATAAATGATGGATGTTTATATTGACGGCAACATATCATGGTTTTGATTTAGATTAATGCCACTGATAATATATAGCCTAATACATATCTCGGCAAAGACTCCTAATACATTACAAGTAGAGCTGGCCCTAAGTTTTATACGATTACATGCGAATTTTATATAGTTCTTTTACATTTAAAATTAAGACTTCTTTTAGTGAAGTTCCATTAACAAAGCAAAGTAGCATACGTGGAGAGATACGTGATTGAAATAAATTTGTGGAATACTAAGCAAGCATATTCCTAACCATTTATTATTCAAAATTAACAATAAGTTTTCAGGTGCTAATCTTTATTTTTCTAATTAGCTTTAGTATTTTTTTCCAGAAAATTATAATACAACAATTATGAATTACACAACAAGATAGAAAGAAGAGTCTGATTCAGAGAAAGATTAAGATCGTCAGTGATCTACAGATAGCTAACAACGTGAGTGGCGGGAAAGACATTCAATTTTCTTTAGTCCAATTTCATTTTCATGAAAAACTCAAGAGGAAACTAAAAGACCCTTAACTATTTTTGAATTGGAATAAAAACTTTCAGTTAGTTCTTTTATGTTTTAACCTTTTAACTTATAAACCGTTAGTGTGTATCACCCTCTGTGTATCGGGGATGACACACATTAATGGTTTGTAAGTTAAAATGTTAAAAAATTAAAAATTAAATGATGAGTTTCTTCCGTTTCAAAAATAGTTTAGAAATTTTATCACTAACAATGATTTCAAAGAAGTTGGTTTAAAAATGAATTTAAAATTGACTTTTCACAAATTGACTTAGACTAAGTAAGTGTACTCTGCCCATGAGATGATGATAGTCTAAGTAAAGTAAAATGGGACCGTAAAACCAGTTCAAGAAAATTCAGCTATTTGAATATGCAGGTTTCTAAATAAGAAAAATTAGATTAACAATGACTGCATGATTATACGAAAAGAAGATCGGGTTTGCGAAAACAGTTAAAAAAATTATTGAAAATAATTAGTTAAATCATTAATGGCGATTTTTGACGAAATCAAAGAAGAAAACTGCTATTAAGCTTTGAATTTAGTGATGAAACTAGATACTAACCCGCCATTTTCAAGGGCGGAAATTATTTAAACAAATCTTTCTAATTGCTACCGAGATTAGAATATATAAATTATATATAAAAAATCACAATAGTTTTTTATATATATAGTTTTGTCTATAATATTGTTTGTGGATATAATATATACAGTTTTTTTTTTTAAATTCCAACATCCCATATATAAAAATGTTAATATGTTTCACATCCAAAATCTAAAAGCAAATTATTTAAAAAAACCTTTTTAACTGTTACTGAGATCACAATATTACATTTTTTATTTTTTATTATTTCTACAATAGAGTTTTTATATATTTTTATTATAATATTGTTTGTGGATATATTATATACTATTATTTATTTTTTAAATTCCATCTTCCATAATATTAGTTTTATTTGGTGCAAAAATATTAATCTTTTAAACATATAATGTTAATATGTTTGAGATCGTATGCAACTAACAAAATCGTGCAAAAATATTTTCTGTTTTCAAAAATAAATGAATAACAAAAATATGTTCTCAACAGAATTAAGTTGTTAGATATTTTTTTTACTTGGACGAAAAGCTAGTTTAGATTTGATCAAATCTATTAGTATGTGGTTGCGAGATATTATAGCTGATGGTTCGAAAATAAGAATATTTAGTTTGCAGGACACGTTATTGTATACTTGATCAGAAAGTTGAGAACATTTGTAACAAATTAGATATATTTGGAGGATAAGTTATTTGCTAACAACAATTTAAAAGTATATATCAATATATGAATATAGTAATCTACTATATATTATACGTTAATTTTTCTATGGTAAGTGTAAATTAACATAAGAACAAATTATATAAAGTAAATGGAAAAAAAAATATAATCTATATATAAGATTAAAGTTTATATGGTTGCCAATATTATGTTCATAATGCGAAAGAAAATAAGTGTTAAAAACTTGCAGGTGTAATGTATGTTTAGATTTCGGGTTGTCTGGTTATCTAGTATTATGAAGAAGGACAATTTTAGAATGAATTGGAATTTGTTATTATGCTGTTATTATTGATATAAACTTAAACAAACAAAGAAGTCTTTTCGTGATTCAAGTTATGAAATGAAGCGAAGTAAAGTGTTTGTCCAAGTAGACTAAGTTTGTCTAAACAGATTATGGACGTACGATGTATGAGTTGTGTACTGTACTATTTTTATATCGAATTTGAATTTGATCTTATGCAGTTATTGATATGAACTAAATCAAAGACTGAAGAAATTGTTGTGCTTCATGTAATGAAACGAAGTGCAGTAAGCATGTTTCTCTAAGAAAAGTATGTACCTAAGATATAATATATAGATAAGAATTGTGTATTGCATCTACCTTTATAATAATAGATAACCGGTTAATTGTTAATGAAATCGTTAGTAAGAATAATGGTTTGGTTAAATTACCCGATGGTGGTGGTATGATTTAAATATGACATCAGTTTTTTATTTATTACTTAGCGTATAACTAATGTCACATGTAACTCTCTAGTAATGGGTCTGAAAATGAAAAACGACTTGGAAACAATAGATATATTTTAGGACTCTATTTTAATAGAGTAGATGAAAATTTGAAATTAGTTATTGAATAACACTAGATTATAAAACCTAGAAATTTACATTTAAACCAAATATCCAATAACACCCCTAAAATCTTTTACTATTTCAGTTTTTTTTTTGTCACTAATTACTATTTCAGTTTTGTTTGATTTTACTTTGTTAACTAAATTTGAGAAGTTGTCGACAAAAAAAAAAAAAAAAAAAGAAGTTGAGAAGCTAATTAAATATGAATAATGAAAGAAGTTTGACTAAGAGAGTCCTTAACGCTACATCTTACTGCACTAGATCCCAACAACTCCTCTCTCAACCCAACCCGTCACCACCAGTCACACAACACATGGTCGGTCATTCATCACACTCTCTCTCCCTCTCTCTCTCTCTCTCCTAGAAATCACAATTGACAACCTCTCGGATCGGATCTTTTCGTCTACGGAAGCAGCTCTAATGCCACGCACCCTCCTCCAATTCTGAATTGATTCTGAACAATTAGGGATTTCGTTTTCTCTCGTGAACTCAAAAGATGCTGTTTTCCTCCGTAATCGTTTGTTTCAGTGCCGGCGGCGGGTGAAACTCGTCTCCACTAGTGGTAATCCGCAGTTTATCCGGCGGAAGTGAGCTCTCTCTCTCTCTCTTTCTCTCTCTGCAGCGGCGGAGATGGAGCCTTCACCTGCGAAGTTCTTCTTCGGCTTCCTGATTGTCTCCATCTTCTTGTGGATGATCTTCATGTGAGCGGCTCTCCCCTTCTATTTAGTTCAAGAGCTTGTCTTTATAGCTGATTACACGTTCTTTCTTTGATTCTGTATATGTTATTTGCTCAGGCACTTTGGTGTTTAGTCTTTAGTAGTGAGATTGTTTTTTTTTTTTTTTTGCAGACTTTGTTCAAGGTTCTTTGCGTGGATTCTTAGCCGAGTGCTGGGAGCATCTGTTGTGTTCCGTGTTGGCGGTTGGAAATGCCTCAAGGATGTCGTGGTTAAGTTTAAAAAGGTGAGAACCTGAGAACTCTCTGTAATCATCTAATCACTGTTTTCAAGGGAACAAAAGACGGTTTCGGTAGAAGCTTAAATCAGATCAATGTAGTGGAACTGCATCTGTGCTATGTAGCTAAGAAATAATGTTTCTGTGAACTATTCATCAAAGCACTATTGTCAAGTGAACAAAAAAAAACTGTTCCTTTAGAAGCTTGAATCAGATCAATGTAGTGGACTGCATCCTGTCTTATGTAGTGGATTGCATCTGTCCTCTATGTCGCTAAGAAAGAATGTTTCTGTAAACTTTTCATCAGAGCACTATTGTCAATAGAAAAAACTGTTTCCGTAGAAGCTTGAATCAGATCAATGTAGTGTACTGCATCTGTCTTATGTAGTGGATTGCATCTGTCCTCTATGTCACTAAGAAAGAATGTTTCTGTAAACTTTTCATCAGAGCACCATTGTCAATAGAAAAAAACTGTTTCTGTAGAAGCTTGATACAGATTAGTGTAGCTCTGAAAGAATGTCTCTGTAGAAGACCAATGTAGTTTTATTTCATCTCTGCTTTTTTTTTTTTTACATTCTGTAGCAGACCCTCTTGTTAGTGCTGTGGTAGTATCAGCTTTTTGGAATGATTGTTTCTACTTGGACAATTGTTCGTTGCTATTGTTTTTGTTTTGAGAGGACTGTGAAGTTTATCTCTAAGATGATTTGCTTCTGGTTTGAGTGTTTTTCTAGGGTGCTATTGAGTCGGTGTCTGCTGGTGAAATTAAACTTAGTTTACGACAGTCCTTGGTCAAACTCGGCGTTGGTTTTCTTTCTAGAGACCCAAAAGTGCAAGTCTTGATATGTGATCTTGAAGTTGTAATGAGGTCATCGACTTCAACAAAAAGTGTACCCAAAGCCAAAAGTCAGAAACCTCGTACTTCAGGCAGGGGAAAATGGATGGTGGTTGCTAATGTTGCAAGGTTTCTTTCAGTTTCTGTCGCAGATATAGTTGTCAAGGTAATTAGTTTGAGTTTGCTATCTTTCTTCATATGCAATACTGAGATTTGACTGTCTTTTAGTAGAGATATGTGGAAACTATTTTGTAATAAAGTATGTGAAATGCAGACCCGAAAGGCAATAGTTGAAATCAAAGAACTGAAGTTGGATATATCTAAGGATGGTGGGACAAAGCCCAATCTATATGTTAAGCTGCATGTAATACCGATTCTGGTTCACTTATGTGAATCACGCATGATGTCTGATGAGTCGTCTAGCATAAGCTTTGAAAGGTGTACTGCTTCCCAAACGTCTTCTGCCACATCAGACAGATCCTCTGCGGCATTATTTTGTGATGAATTCTCTCTTTCTACCGAGTTTGGACATGACAGGTACCTGGTTTAATGGACTACGTTGTAGACTGTTTTTGGATACTTGTACTTGCTAGATTCCTGTCACCCTAAGATGTGTGTACCCTTATGTTTCAGAAGATAAATCCTTACTCAATCAGTTGTTTGCTCAATTTTTATTCCTTTTCTGAATATAGGGCTGTAGGTATTGTTTCACGAAATGTGGAAATTGTATCTGGAGATGTAACTCTGACTTTTGATGAGGATTCGTTTCGTAAGAGCAAACATTCATCATCTACTGTCCATTCAGATGATGTTGTAAGGTCAACTAGTGTTACTTCATCTGCCAAGAAATCGGGTAAAGAGCATCAGCTGGTGGCAGCACTCGCAAAATATTCTCCATCTTTTCCTGAAAAGGTTAGTTAGTTTGCCTAATGGAATTTGACTTGGCCAAATATCTTACATTTCTTCTGTGAGTCTGCATTATTGAAAATATTTTACTTGTCTTCTGAGTCTGAAAGTATCTAATCTCCACTGACGGTGTGGTCTTACTAACCAGGTTTTATTCATATTACCCAAACTGGATGTGAGATGTGTCAATCGAGAACATGATCTTGTTGCCGAGAATAACATCACAGGAATCCAACTTACGAGTGTTAAGTCAAAATCTTTTGAAGACACAGGGGAGAGTACACGTCTCGATGTTCAGATGGAACTCAGTGAGATTCATGTATGGTTGTGTAAGCTCTTTCAGATATATGATTTCTATATCTTTTTTTTAATCTACTAATGCTGTGCTCTTGTGTTTCGCTGCAGCTTTTTAGAGAAGCCAAGTCTTCTGTTTTGGAGATTATGAAAGTTGATGTGGTCTCTTTTATCTACATCCCAATTCAGGTTTGGAATCTTATGAAAATTATACATATATTATTCTATTTTTCAAAGACCTTTGCATTTGACTCAATACTCTTGACTTGTGAATGCTATGTCTATTTACTTGTTTCCTTACAACTGACTTAGGTTTCTGTTTGTAGTTTTAGTTTGTATCATATGAATTCATGCAGAACGGGCATTCTGTTTTGTTGGTATGCTTCAGTTTGAGTTATACTTTCTAAAGCTTGTAAATTTATACTGTTACATTTCTCTCTTTTCAGCCGGTGCTGCCTATAAGAGCTGAAGTTGATATAAAGCTGGGAGGTACACGATGCAATTTATTCATTTCTAGGCTACAGCCGTGGTTGCGTCTTCATTTCTTGAAAAAGAAAAAACTGGTGCTTCATGGTCCCATTCACACACTGGAGAAATCAAAAGCTGCTGATACGAAAGCCATTATGTGGACAGGCACAGTTTCAGCCCCTGAGATGGCTGTTATACTCTATGGTATTGATGATTTGCCGGTGTATCATGTAAGTCACGTAATTATATTTCTCCGACACAATTTAGGTTAAACTTAGACTTCACAGATAAGTGTACTTAAATGCAGTCATAAGAAATTGCCGTAAGCCTTTTCACTTGCTTGATTGTTTAATTCTTTAGTTATTACACATATGAATCGGGTTTTACTATATGCTAAACAGTAATTTCTTCTTGGTGTTTGATATGCAGTTTTGTTCGCAGTCGTCGCACGTGTTTGCAAATAACATTTCTAGTATGGGCACAGCAGTTCATGTTGAACTTGGTGAATTGAATCTGCATTTGGCAGATGAGTACCAGGAATGCTTCAAAGGAAACCTTTTCGGAATAGAGCCGAACTCTGGTTCGTTGATGCATATAGCAAAGCTTAGCTTGGATTGGGGAAGAAAAGACAGAACATCATCTGACGAGGTTGGTTGCAGAAGTAAATTGGTACTCTCAGTAGACGTGACTGGAATGGGTCTATACTTTTCTTTCAAGCGTGTTGAATCTCTCATAACAAACGCTATGTCCTTCAAAGCTCTCTTCAAGACATTATCTGTTGCTGGCAAAAAGATGAATCAAACTGGAGGAGTACAACCAGTCAAAGGATCTGGGAAAGGAACTAGGGTAGTGAATCTGAATCTTGAACGTTGTTGTGTGACTTTCTGTGACGACACAGGATTGGATAATACAGTTATTGAAGACCCTAAAACCGTCAATTATGGATCACAAGGTGGCCGAGTTACGTTTAGTTCATTAGCTGATGGCAGACCACGCACAGCGAGCGTAGTGTCTACTGCTTCTGAAAAATGTAAAAGACTGAAGTACTCGGTTTCTCTTGAAATATCACAGTTTAGCCTTTGTCTCAACAAGGATAAACACTCGGTGCAAATGGATCTTGGAAGAGCAATATCCATCTACCAGGAGTATTTGGAGGAGCATAAACCTCGTTCAAAGGTCATGTTGTTTGATATGCACAACGCAAAGCTTGTACGTCGATCTGGTGGTCTTAATGACATAGATGTTTGTTCTCTCTTCAGTGCTACTGATATTTCACTGGGTTGGGAACCTGATGTCCATCTATCTTTCTATGAACTGTTTTTGCGGTTGAAATCCCTTGTTTATGCACAAAAGCTAAAGGAACATGAAAGGGAGGGAAGATCTAGTGTGAAAGATGGTGGTTCGGGTGAAGAAAGAAATCTGTCCAATTCTGCTGACAAGCAGAAGAAAAAGGAATCTATGTTTGCTATTGATGTGGAAACTTTGACGATATCAGCTGAGGTAGGAGATGGGGTAGAAGTTAAATTGGAGGCGCAATCAATTTTTTCTGAGAATGCGAGTATAGGAGTCCTTCTTGAGGGGCTTATGCTTGCTTTTAATGGATCTCGAGTGTTGAAAACTACAAGAATGCAAATATCAAGAATCCCTGCTACCTCGTCTAGTGTGTCTGATGCAGTTCCTGTAATAACAAGTGGTCCTTGGGACTGGGTAGTACAAGGGCTTGATGTGCATATTTGCATGCCATACAAATTACAGTTGCGTGCCATAGATGATTCGATTGAAGACATGTTGCGAGCCTTGAGACTTATAACTGTAGCGAAAGGTAAAAACCTGTTTCCAGGAAAGACGGAAAGCTCGAGGCCTAAGAACAAGAAATCTAGCCCAAAATTTGGCCGCATAAGATTTTGCATACGCAGACTAACCGCATATATTGAGGAAGAACCAATTCAAGGTTGGCTTGATGAACACTATCATCTGGTGAAAAAGGAAGCCTGCGAGTTGGCTGTCAGATTGAAATTTCTTGAAGATTTTATCCAAAAAGCTACTCAGTCTCCTAAAGGTGCTGAAACAAGTGATCCTACAGATGAAAGAAAGATGCTTTTTGATGGGGTTGAAATTGATGTCCAGGATCCTTTAGCTATTAACAAAGTGAAGGATGAGATTCATAAACGGTCTTTTCGATCGTATTATCAGGCATGCCAGGGTTTAGCATCTTCAGAGGGTTCAGGTGCCTGTACGGAAGGATTCCAGGCAGGGTTTAAGCCAAGTACTGCTAGAACCTCTCTTCTCTCTGTTTGTGCCACAGATTTTGATTTAAGCTTAACGGCAATTCATGGTGGTGATGCTGGTTTGATGGAAGTTTTGAAGAAGCTCGATCCTATATGTCAAGAAAACGACATACCCTTTTCTCGGTTATATGGAAGCAATGTTGACTTGAAAACTGGAAGCTTGGTAGTTCAGCTAAGAAATTACACACTTCCTCTTCTCTCTGGCACTTCTGGCAAATGTGAAGGTCGTATTGTCCTGGCTCAGCAGGTATGGGGTTATTTTCTTGTTATCATTTCGTTTCCCATGTAATATGTGTGATTTGTTACCTCTGTTTAAGATTAATGTTTGTTTTAATTTTTGCTCACAGTTTTCTTGTTATGACCTTAATTGACTAATTATTTGACTGCTTGTTATTGTTCTTTTAAATTAGGCAACGTGTTTTCAGCCACAAATTTCCCAAGACGTATTTGTAGGCAGATGGAGAAAAGTGCGAATGTTCCGGTCAGCAACTGGCACAACTCCACCGATGAAGACCTACTCAGATCTGCGCATACACTTTGAACAAGGACAAGTTTCCTTTGGAGTTGGATATGAACCGGCTTTTGCAGACATTAGCTATGCTTTCACAGTTGCTCTCCGGAGAGCTAATCTGAGTCATAGGAGTCCAGGTATTCTACCTACCGTTAAAAAAGAACGAAGCTTGCCTTGGTGGGATGATATGAGAAACTATGTTCATGGCAATATCACTTTATCTTTTTCTGAATCAAAGTGGGATGTTCTCGCTACAACGGATCCATATGAGAGTCTCGATAAACTTCAAATAGTGACTGGTCCTATTGAACTTCAGCAGTCAGATGGTCGTGTGTTTGTCAATGCTAAAGACTTCAAGATAAAACTGAGCAGTCTGGAGAGTTTAATTAGCCGACACTCTTTAAAAATTCCAGTCGGCACCTCTGGAGGTGCATTTATTGAAGCCCCTGCGTTTAATCTTGAAGTCACAATGGACTGGGAATGTGAGTCTGGGGATTCTTTGAATCATTACCTATATGCATTTCCATCTGAAGGAAAGCCTCGTGAGAAGGTCTTTGATCCGTTCAGATCAACATCACTCTCGCTTCGGTGGAATTTCTCCCTTAGACCTGAAAAGTTTCACCAGTCTTCCTCAGGCACTGAGCATCCAACACACACTGCAGTTCTCTGCAGCTCGCAAGACAAGCCTGAGACACCAACAATGAATCTTGGAGCTCATGATTTGGCATGGATACTTAAGTTCTGGGGTTTGAATTACTATCCTCCTCACAAGTTACGTTCTTTCTCCAGATGGCCTAGGTTTGGTGTCGCAAGAGTTGCAAGATCAGGAAATTTATCTCTAGACAAGGTGATGACGGAATTTATGCTCCGTGTAGATGCCACTCCTTCCCTGATAAATTACATGCCTTGGGACTCGGACGATCCTGCCAAAGGATTGAGTTTTAACATGTCAAAGCTAAAATACGAACTGTGCTATAGTCGCGGGAAGCAAAAATATACATTTGAATGCAAGCGGGATGTGCTTGACCTTGTATATCAAGGTCTTGATCTTCACGTGCCTAAGGCTTTTATTAACAAAGATGAGCATCCTTACGTTCCAGCAAGCGTTCAGGTTTCGAGAAAAAGCTCCCAAAATGCTTTGATAGACAGAGTACCCTCTGGAAAGGACCATAAGAGGAATGAGAAGCATCGCGATGAAGGGTTTCTATTGTCGTCTGATTATTTTACAATCAGAAGGCAGGCCCCAAAAGCTGATCCTGAAAGACTATTGGCATGGCAAGAGGCTGGAAGAAGAAATCTGGAGATGACGTATGTGAGGTCTGAGTTTGAGAACGGAAGCGAGAGTGATGAACATATACGATCAGAACCTAGTGATGATGATGGATACAATGTTGTCATTGCTGACAATTGTCAACGGGTGTTTGTTTATGGCCTCAAACTCCTGTGGACCATTCCAAACAGAGATGCTGTTTGGTCTTTTGTTGGTGGAATATCGAAAGCATTTGAGCCACCTAAACCTTCTCCGTCTCGTCAGTATACACAGAGAAAGATTCTTGAAGAGAGTCAAGAGGAATCTTGTCCGGAAACACATCAAGGGGAAACGTTGAAATCTTCTACAAGCCCTGGTAAGAACCTCCCTTCTCAGACTACGGAGATGGCAGGACCTCTTTCATCACCGTCGCACTCAGTGAAAATTGAGAAATCATATGACAGAGCTGGTATGTCTTGATTTAATAATTCGCAACTTGGTTTGTGATTTGGTTTTCTTTTCTTACTCATTTCTCAAAGAACTGAACTTCCTCAGAGAACTTGCTGTTCAACAGGGATACATTATTTACTTATTTACATTTGACCTCGATCTAGGTAATGCTGAGACCAGTGAATCTGAGGAAGATGGGACTCGTCACTTCATGGTGAATGTCATTGAGCCACAGTTTAATCTTCACTCAGAAGATGCTAATGTAAGTAATTATTGTCGTAATAGAATGCACAATTAACACCATTACCTACTTTAGAGCGTTGTACCAGTATTAGTATTTGTTTATTAGCTTAATCTAGCTGGCATTCAAACTTCTTTCGTAGCATAAATTAGAGCTGACAAGCTGTGTGATGCATATAGTTAACCAACAAAACTGACATGATACTGTTTTGGTTATAAAAATGAGTTTTCTTGCTGGCTGATAAACCTCACTTTGATGAACAACAGGGTCGCTTTCTGCTTGCTGCTGTTAGTGGTCGTGTTCTAGCACGATCTTTTAATTCCATTATGCGTGTTGGTGTGGAAGTAATTGAGCAAGCTCTTGGCACTGGAAGTGCCCAGGTTCCAGAATGTAGTCCTGAAATGACATGGACTCGGATGGAGTTTTCTGTAATGTTAGAGCATGTGCAGGCCCATGTTGCTCCGACTGATGTTGACCCAGGTGCTGGGTTGCAGTGGCTCCCAAAAATTCGCAGAAACTCGCCAAAAGTGAAACGTACTGGGGCTTTACTTGAAAGAGTCTTCATGCCTTGTGACATGTTCTTAAGATATACAAGACACAAAGGTGGAAATCCTGATTTAAAGGTAACGCCATTTCTATTAGTATTTTCTTTCGAAGGTTAAAATTTCCGTATAGTGTTTGAACTTCCGTTTCAGAATCTTTTCAGAACCTAATTCTTCTGCTTTGCAGGTGAAACCACTAAAAGAGCTCACTTTCAATTCACACGATATAACCGCTACGATGACTTCTCGGCAATTCCAGGTTATGCTGGATGTTCTGACTAACCTTCTCTTTGCAAGGCTTCCAAAGTGAGTACTGAAACCTGAATAAAATTAAAGGGGAAACCCATAGTTTTCATGTCAACTTCGTCCACTTTCTCTTGTTTATTGCAGTAAGTAGCTTGAAATAAATTTAAGTTCCATAAGTGCTTTTTAGAATCCATACTACTTCAATCCACCAATGACTAGGGAAAATCTTCATGTACATTTTTGGACCTGTTTAGTTTTTGAAGTTCTTTAGCATTAAGAAGGATATGCTTTGATAATTCAGGCCTCGGAAAAGTAGTCTCCAGTGTCCTACTGAAGATGAAGATGTTGAAGAAGAGGCTGATGAGGTAGTTCCATATGGAGTTGAAGAGGTAGAACTTGCTAAAATCAACCTTGAAGAGAAAGAGCGAGCGCGAAAGTTGCTTCTTGATGATATTAGAAAATTGGCTTATTGTTCTGACAATATTGATGACATACACATGGAAAGGGAAGGTGCGTTGTGGATGATAAGTAACAGAAGATCCATACTGGTAAGACTCTACAGAAGAAGTATATTTAGAAGCTATATTATGATTATAGTGTGAAGAAACCTCCGTTTTAGCCATTAAACTCTGTTTTTGACAGTATGCAACTATTCAGGAAAGAGATTTAGTTCGTCCTAATCGTCATCCTTCTTTTTGTTTTCTTTTGATATTCTTGAATATAGTTATGTGAAATTTATTTCATTGTGACAATATAAACTTGATGTTACATTTTGTTTGTTTTAGGTTCAAGGATTAAAGAAAGAGCTCTTATCTGCACAGAAATCTAGAAAGGCTGCTTCTGTATCTTTAAGAATAGCACTGCAGAAGGCTGCACAGCTGCGACTGATGGAGAAAGAAAAGAACAAAAGTCCATCATACGCTATGTGCATTTCCTTACAAATCAATAAGGTTGTTTGGAGCATGCTTGTAGACGGTAAATCCTTTGCTGAAGCAGAGATAAATGACCTGGTAAGTTTATGGATATCCTGTTTCTTTATTCACCACCACTCTTTAGAATGTGGAATGATGAGTCAGTGAGATATTTGGTTAGAATCTTTCCTCAATCCACTTAGTTCATTTATGCTTAACCTAGTCTATTTAAATGAATGTATATATGCAGATTTATGACTTTGATCGAGACTACAAGGACATTGGTGTTGCTCGATTCACGACCAAGTCGTTTGTTTTAAGGAACTGTCTGCCTCATGCAAAGTCGGATATGCTTTTATCAGCATGGAATCCTCCAACCGAGTGGGGAAGGTACGTTTCTCTTTTTGGTGCTTATCATATCACATGCTTTGCTAAGCATTTTAATTCTGGATAAGGGTTTCTTAGTTGCACTGGGAAAGGTTTTGATGGCTTAAAATAGATCAATGGAATAATAGGGGTATCAAACTATCTTAAACTTAAACTTAAATACATATTTAATTTGACGCTGGTTCTGACATCTGACTTTGGAAATGTGGTTCCTCTCTCATCCCACATATGCTCGAAGGGACTAAAGGCACTCGAACTTTGTATCAGTTCTGACAAGTGAATTCATGAGAAGTGACCTTTGATTTTAATTTGCAGGAAATTCATGCTTCGTGTTGATGCAAAGCAAGGAGCACCAAAAGATGGACACTATCCTCTTGAGCTTTTCCATGTAACTATCTTTTTCTCTGTCAATGATTCGTTAGTAGATTTTATGTTATAACTCTGTTTGTATCTTTTAGTTGAACTATGTCTGCTTATTGTGTGCGTTTAAAAATTTGTCGGATAATACCCAAAAATCTTTTAGGTGGAGATTTATCCCCTAAGGATCCATTTGACAGAAACAATGTACAGAATGATGTGGGAGTATTTCTTCCCAGAGGAAGAGCAGGATTCACAAAGGCGACAGGTTACAAAAGCATTACAGTTCAGCTTTTACGTGAAAACTGATAGTTATCAATAATTATATTGAATGTTTGTTGGTTAACTTTCTCTTCTGCAGGAAGTTTGGAAAATTTCCACGACAGCTGGCTCAAAACGTGTAAAGAAAGGGCTAGCAGGTGATTCTTCTACAACTAGTCACTCCACTGTTGAAGCATCCCGCAGAAGTTCTGAATCGCTCTCTGCTTCTGCGTCAACGCTGTCACAAATCAATACTGACTCTGTTCAAGTAGGCTTTCACATTAGTCTACACTTGAAAGTCTTGAATGTATTTCTTTTTGGTGATTTTACTTGCATGTTGTTTGCAGAAATCAAATACGCTAAGCCTAAGGTGTAGTACTGGTGGTTCAGCTCAGGAGTTGAGAACATCTTCTTTCGATAGGACTGGGGGAGAGAATATGGCAGAATCCGTAGGTAGTGAACTCGTTCTACATGCTTCTTCTGTGGAACAACAGGAGGATTTCTCTAAACAGAAGCCCAAAGAGACAAAAGCTATCAAGCCTGGCCGCTCTTCTCATGAAGAAAAGAAGGCTGGAAAATCACATGAGGAGAAGAAATCTAGGCCTAGAAAGATGATGGAGTTTCACAACATTAGAATAAGTCAGGTGTGTTGGCTAATCTTTACAACTACTATTTCGTAAGCTAAGGTCAGAAATTGTGTTGCTTCAATCGGTTTAACATCTTTTCATCTTCAGGTGGAGCTTCTAGTGACCTATGAGGGATCAAGATTTGTTGTAAACGACCTCAAGTTGTTGATGGATACCTTTCACCGTGTGGAGTTCACTGGTACCTGGAGAAGACTCTTTTCTCGTGTTAAGAAACACATCATCTGGGGAGTACTGAAGTCTGTTACAGGAATGCAGGTCAGGAAATAGTCATAGTTATGAATCCACTTCTAGGTTATAATAAGCTAATAAATCTCGAATTTTTCAGGGGAAGAAATTCAAAGACAAGTCTCAAAACAACCGTGAATCTACTGACAATGATCTTATTCTAAGTGACAATGATCACACGGGGAAATCTGATAATCAAGTACCATGGTTTAAGCGTCAAAGCGATGGAGCAGGCGATGGATTTGTTACTTCTATTAAAGGACTGTTCAACACGCAAAGGCGAAAGGCCAAAGCATTTGTGTTGAGAACTATGAGAGGTGAAGCAGAGAATGACTTCCACGGGGAATGGAGTGACAGTGACGTAGAATTATCTCCCTTTGCTCGGCAATTAACTATAACGAAAGCTAAGAGGCTCATCAAACGCCACACTAAGAAATTTCGCCCAAGGTCTCAAAGAGGTGAGCAACAGTCACATTGGGTCATAACTAAGAATCATCTTATTCGTTGGACTTCCCAACATTATAACTTTGTGTTTTTTTTTCTGATTAGGTTCGAGTTCTCAGCAGAGAGAATCACTTCCATCATCTCCGAGAGAGGCCACTGCATTTGAAAGTGGCTATTCAAGCGGAACTTCACCGTATGAAGATTTTCGAGATTAAAATCATTCTTGACCGGACAATCAAAAGTCGTTATCATTGGCTGAGGGATAAAGTATAGACTTACTCAGCTTCCGAGGATTCTGTCCTTGTAAATTTTGTATTTTTTCGGCTGCAATAGGAGAATGGAGAAAAAAAAAGAAGAGATCAACATATTGTACAGACGTTGGTATACTGGAAAAAAGAAATTTAAACCAGAGGTCACTCACACAACATCAGTGTTTTCCATTTCTTCAAGGTTTTACAAAACAGGCGCAAGTTAAATTTGCATGAAAAAGCTTCGTGCAATTGCAAATGGCTGATAGTTCTGTGCTGTTGTCTTCGTTGAAGAAAGGACACAAATAAGTAAAACAAAACTTTTAAATGTAAAATTTATAGGATACTAGAAAATAATAGTTAGATTTTTAGACGTAAAAACGTGGGCACCAAGTGTTGAAGTCGAGGACTGAAAGCTTTCTCGGTGGTCTTACCAAAAAGAAAAAAAAAAAACTTTTTAAGCAAATTTTTTTTTTCTTATAAAATTTAGCGAGCCTGACTTGCAAGTTGCAACCGTTCTTCCTCTGTCTGCTTTTCCTTTTTCTCTCTTCACAGCATAAACCCAAGGCGTACGCGTGCTTTACACGCGCCACCACTAACTCTCTTTGTCTCTCGAGCTTCCTCTTCACTCCGATCATCGAATCGCTTTCCTTCCGAGCCTACTCTTTCTGCGCCGTCTCGTCGAACCAGCTCCGTGCCGTCTCTCAATCTCAAATCCTAATTTAGGGTTCCGTCACTGAAATCCACACAGATTCCTCCCCGGCAGATTTCGATTCCGAGCTCATCGTAATATGTGATAGGTGTTCTCACAAACACGAGAAAAATAAAATGGTTGATAGCAGTAATAAGAAGAGGAAAGAGTTCATCAGCGAAGGAGACATCGCCACTCTTTTGCAACGGTCTCTCTTCTCTTCTCTTACCTTTTTTTCAAATTTATTATTCGCATCTCTTCTATCGTTGTTGACTTATATGTCTTTGTTTGTTGCAGATATGACACCACGACGATACTGAAGCTGCTTCAGGAGATGGCGTATTACGCTGAGACGAAGATGGACTGGAATGAGCTGGTGAAGAAGACTAGTACTGGAATCACCAGCGCTAGAGAATACCAGCTGCTATGGCGCCATCTTGCTTATAAAGATTCTCTCCTCCCCATGGACGATCCTGCTCTTCTTCAGGTCTGTATTAGTAGTATGCTTTTCTTTTCCCTTACATTCTACCATGATGATATATTTGGATCTTTGTTAGAAACTCAAAGTTCTCACATTTCTGTTGCATTGCTGATGTTTATGTTAGTGTACTATCTTGAATTTTTTGTTTTGGGATTCTTAGTTATTAGCATCTGATGAGTGGCTAAGCAATTACATGACGTGATTGCAAATTGTAATAAAGTCTTGCTTGTGCAGGATGATGACAGTGACATGGAGTTTGAGTTGGAAGCTTCCCCTGCAGTCAGCGTTGATGCAGTATCGGAGGCTGTTGCGCATGTTAAAGTAAGTAGGAGATAGATTTTCTGATATTCTTCTTCTTTCCTCTCGAAGTCTTTCAGTTTCCAAAAAGGAGCTTCTTCTCTATACTTTTTCATTATAAGTGCTGTTTCTCTGTGGCATTTTCTTCAAGAGATATTAGAGTATCTGCTGCTTATATAATTGCATTTGCGTTCATTCTTCTGTATTATACATTGTTTTCTACATTCATATAGGTGATTCCGGCTATAAATTCCTAGATATTAAGCTATTGTTTGGTGGAATCTTTACCGGATTTGAAAATTCGATCTCTTTTCATTGAGAGAACGGGCAGATTATGGTTGCATTTTCCTTTTGTGAGATCTTTGGGCTTCGTTATTGATAATGGAGCATAGTAGAAGAGTTCTGTGTTATCGTAGCCAAAAATTGAATTCTCCTTTGGCAAGGAGCTTCTTTTGTACTGATTGAGCTTTCTCTAATTTTCTCGTTACCCTAATCAGTACTGCTCTTGATTTTGATCGTGTTAAATACCAAAATAATTGGGGGAGTATGTATGATTAAAGACCTTAGTTACTGGTCTAAATATTACCATGCAGTCTTTCTAATAATTAAGTTGTGGCTACTATTCTTGGATATTGATGTCTGCTGATTCTAAGTTCCTAATGATTCAAATACTATATTTACTGTTTTTCTCTCGTTGTTTAGGTGATTGCTGCTTCCTATGTGCCAAGTGAGTCTGACATTCCCGAAGACTCAATTTTTGAGGCTCCCTTGACCATTAACATACCTTATGGCCTGCAAACGAGGCCTCAAGAACCATCAGACTCGTATTGGTCGTCAAGAGGGATGAATATAACCTTTCCAATCTCTCTTCAGAAAGCAGCTGAGGGACATAATGGCAATGGGTTAGCCAGTAACATGGGTGGTCCTCGCAAGAAAAGAAAAAAATGGTCAGCTGAGGAGGATGACGAGTTGATCGCTGCTGTGAAACGACATGGTGAAGGCAGCTGGGCCCTTATTTCTAAGGAAGAATATGAGGGAGAGATAACAGTCTCACAACTTTCGCAGGTCATAATTTTATTGACTGACATTGTTTCATATCATTGAATAATCTTCATATACGTTGTGCATCCTCTCGTATCAGCAGGCATGATTTGTGTGTAGTTTATGCATTATTTCCTGTCTATTTGTCCGTGGCATATGCATAGTATATCTTTTCCATCACGCTGAGAATCATTTGGTAGTAACAGGAGTCTGAGTATGACGGTTTCCTCTGTTGACCATATTGCCGTCCCTCCTTCATCTTTTTGCAGTTAATGCCCTGTTTTGTTACTACCTACTTTTGCATGATATGACTAGAGAAGGCCGCCGCTGAGGGCTTATCTGTTCACCATTTTTATGAATATTTTCTTGTCAGATTATATATGATGGCTCCATGTATTCCCTGTAATTAGTGTGAAGAAAGATTTTTGGGGACAACTTTGGATGGGCATATGTGATGCTTTTTATTTAGCATATTTCTTTCCATGGGTTGGTGGTAACAAACTGATGTTTTTCATTTGCAGCGGTGGGGATCTATAAGGAGAAGGGGTGGTGATATTTCAAACTCTTCTACTCAGTCTTACCAACAGCGAACAGAAGCTGCTAATCGTGCATTATCTTTGGCAGTGGGAAATCGAGTTCCCACAAAAAAGGTTGCAGTAGGTATGAGTAACAGAAGATCCTTTCCAGCGTATTATACTATTTATAAGTTCGTTTAGGCTCTGGCTATGTCATACCGTACTTGCTTAAATTATTAAAATTGTTAAAAGTCCCAAAGCTTCTGTCAGATAGATTTGTTGATTTAACTGTGTTTGTTTAGGTATACCTCCAGTGCTTACGTCCGGAAGCATCACGGGAGCACAAGGCAATGGTGCCAACAGTGGTAATTCATTGCAAGGTCAACAACAGGCTAAGCCAGTAGTTCAAGCAATTCCCCGGGCAGTAACACCCGTTCAAACTGCAAAACCTCGAGTCACCGCAAGGAAACCAACTTCCACCTTGAGAGCACAACTAATGGTAACAGCTAATTCAGTAGCTACTGCAGCCTGTATGTCTGGCCTGGGAACTGCTGCATCAGTGCCAAAGGTTGAACCAGGAAAGAATGCTGCTCCTGCGGTACTGCCAAAGGTTAAATCCTCCCAAGCCTCTTTGCCTCGTTCCTCCGGTACATCATCAGTAATGAATGTTGAGCCTGTAAAAACCGCTTCTGCAGCTTCTTTACCTCGTCCATCAGTTATATCACCAACACTGAACGCCGAGCCTGTAAAATCCGCATCCGCAGCCTCTTTCCCTCGTCCATTAGGTACTATATCAGCATCAAAGGCTGAGCCTGTTAAAACCACTTCGGCAGCGGTTTTGCCACGGCCACCCGGTATTATTCTATCAGCGCCAAAGGTTGATCTTGTAAAAACCGGCCATGCAGTCTCTTTGCCTCGCCCATCAGGTATTATATCATCACCAAAGGCTGCGCCTGTAAAAACCGCTTCTGCAGCATCTTCGCCTCGTCTAGCAAGCATGCTATCAGCACCAAAGGGCGAGCCAGTAAAGAGTGTTTCTGCTACGGCTGCGGCTGCTACTACTAAAAATCAAGTGGCTGGATCTTTGAGTGGGATATCGTCATCACCTCTTAATAAGCCTTCACATATGGGTCCATTCTCCAAAGGGCCTACAGTCCAGAATATTTCAGCTCCTTCTAGTTTTGCGTCTTCAAGGTTGGCTCCCCCACAGAGAGTTAATGCAACTACTGCAAGGCCACAAAATCCAAGTGTGGAAGTGGCAGTTACCTCCTCTTGCAAGCCGGTTGGTGTACTGAAAGAGCAAACTCAGGGAAGCAGAACAAGCCCCTTGGTTACAACAACACTTCAGCCAGATAAAACAATCTCAACAAACTCAGTGATTAGCACAGGAAAGCCGGTGGCTACACAAGTGGACACTCCTCCTAGTCTTATGTCTAAAAAAGACCAAGTACCTCAGATTTGCACCGATAAAAGTTCTTTGGCGAAACCAACTGAAAAACAAAGTAGTTCCACTATTTCACCTTCTGTTGTGGCTGAGCCTGAATCAAAACCCAAGGATGAAGCAAGTAAAGGAAAAAGTCCTGATGTTGCAACCGTGACAGGGACCGAGCAGAAGGGGTTGTAGGTTTATATTTGCTGCATTTTTATAAGTGCTTTTATTAATGTTTTTTTTCTTAGGAATTAGACAAGAATCTGATGATGTACAGTAGTACTTACTACTACTAATTAGTATCATGAATTTAAATACACTTCGAAATCTCCAAAAGAGATTTTCAAATTCTTGATTTGCATCTCATTGGCCAATAGTTTTGGTACAAAGACAGAAAAACTCGAAAACAAGGAACTGAAAAGGTAAAATAAGAGACGGATGATTGATTATTCAGGTAGGTTTCCAGGTTGCCTAACGTAACTGGACTGTCTTTGCAGAGCTGGAGATGGACTGACACAAGAAAAGAGGGATGCCGAAGCTTGCTTCTGTTTTGTATGCTTCTTTAACTTGACACCGAACAAGAACGACCGTAACGGAATTCTAGTTCTTCCACTCGACGAGCTCTTGCTCGGAGTTGTTCTTGCTTCTGTTGCACTTGAGATCCCAATATCCTCTTCCAGTTTGCTCAGAATCTTCTCGACGTCAGTCTTCAACGTTCTTACACGATCAAGACCAGATTGCAGTTGACTTGACACCCTTTTGTTCTCTTGTTTCATGTTGAGTATCTCTCCATGGAACTTTGCAGCTTGGTAACCACTGATCTCTGAGTCACTTACTTTACCACCTCCAGAATGAGACGTGACTCTTGCGACTTCTTCTTGGATATTAGCTAGCGATGTGTACCTTCCCTGGAGCTCGTCTTTAAGAACCGCACTGTTCTCTAGCCATAGCTGCAGCTCTGTTCGAATCTCTCTAAGGTGTCTATAGATAGGTTTTGCCTCTGATGCAGCTGCGTGCTTACTACTACTACCACTTCTTGAAGATTCCTGCTGTTGCTTGGTTTCGATTCTCAGCTTCGACAGCTCTGATTTCAGATCCTGAAATGTTGTCTGGTACTTCTGTATCTGATGCACCGATGTGCTAAACCTTAACCAGAACTCGAGATTCTCTTCCAACACCGCGTCAATATCTGCACGAACTTTGTCTTCCACTGTTGGAATCTTTGTTCTCGGGCTATCATCAACGTCTGCAAATTTCACCCTGACCTCACTCGACTTAGTCCTTGCCGGTGTTCTCTTCACCTCTCCTGCTTGATGATGCGGCGTAGTGGAAACGGAGAAGTTTGAAGTTGGTGAAATGCTCACACTCTCATGCTGCTGTCCTTGATCATGTTCCAGCTGGCTGTTTCCTTCTACTTGATGCGGAGAGTCTTTCCCTTGCACTTCGTGCTTTTGACGTAGAGACTGAATCTCTACGTCTTTGTAGGCAACAGCGTTCTTGAGTTCTCTCAACTGTAATGCCAGCTCGAAGAACCCTTCTCGGTTCTTCTTCTCGACGTCACCTAACTTTCTCTTAACCTCTCTGTAGTCCCTTAGTACTGATGTGTATTCATCTAACAGAACCTTCTCTCTATCCTCCATGCCATCTGGTAACATCTGTCTCCAGTTCGGTGTATCTTCATCTTCGTCTTCCGTTACCAGATCTTCTCCTTCTGTTCCGAAACAAGTGCTTGCTGTTTCTGACAAAGCAAATGAATCCTTAATCTCATGTTTCTCTTCTTGAGCTGCTTCTTCAGTGTCTTCATTCTCTTTGGTTTCTGTCTGCTTTGAGCTTGACTTTAGATCATCTTCTGATCCTGAAACATCTGGCGGTTCCTGGAAGATTCTGGCTCCTTCCACATCTTCATCCATCTTCACATCTTGTAACTTACCAGATAAGTCATCAGCAGTCAAGTTAGCTTCCTTGAACTGTTTCTGTAGACTCTTGTTCTGATCCTCCACCTTTTGAAGCAGCTTTCTGACTTTACTCAGCTCGTCTTCAAGAACGGTTATCCTCTGTTTCATATCAGCGGAGTCCGAAACAAGAGCCGCCTTGTCCTCCTCTAGACCACGGATATGTTCATGTAACCCATCTGTCTCTGATCTCAATGTCTTCACCAACGCAGTGTGGGAACAAGCATCAGTCTCCAATGAAACAACCCTATGCACAAGATCATCAATCTTCTCCACAAGCTTCACAACAGTAAGATTCTCGTTTGAATCTTCCTTCTCAGCTCTAAGTTCTTGAACCACATCAGCTTCTTCTTCTTCTTGTTCTTCTGTCTTAGTAACCTCACCACTTTCTGGTTTCTCAAATTTGTTTCTTAACGCATCAAACTTCTCTTTGGCGATAGTGATTCTACCCTTCTCAATCTCCGCTTCTTCAACAGATTGCTTCTGTTTCTCCTCAAGCTTGGCTATCGTTTCTTTACAAGAACTCAACGCGGTGCTCGCCATCAACGTCCTAGCTTCACTATCTTCAATCGCAGCACCAAGACCAAACTCATCTTGCAAGTTAGAAACCCTCTTCTGCATCTCAGTCACTTCATTCTCCAAATCCCAATACCTCTCATAAGACTCTTCATATGAGCTTCTCACAAACTCTTTCTCCGTCTGCAACGCCAAGATCCCTTTCTGAAGGTTATCAATCTCCTCCAACCCCTCTTCCTTACTCAATCCTGAACTCACAGTCGCGGCTTCACGCTTGGCTAAAGCAGAAGACACTGTATTCTTCAGACCAGCTGGTCCTTTTCTTGACAACATCATAGTTTGACCTTTGAATTCTTTCTTTGGAATGTCCGGGACTTCAGGGATGTTGCTTCCCTTGGGAATTAGATGAAGATGAGGTTGTTTCCGTGGATTGCCTTCGCAATCTTCATTTTCATCCTCATCATCATCCGAAGGGAACTGAACATGTTCAGGGAAAGCCGTGGCGATTGTGCGGTTTGCGCTTTGAAGCTCTTTAGATAAATGATCGTAGCGTTCGGCTAATGCACGGTATGATCTAAAAGCTTCTTCAACGAAGTTGACAATCTCTGGCCTTTTACGGTAATACATCTCAGCTCTTTTGGCGAAAGTGTCTCCATCTTCATCTATGATCTTAAGTGTATACTCTACTTTCTCTTCCATGTCTATAACAACAAGATAGTTCTTGGTTTAGCCATCTTTTATTGGATCAAGCAAATGGCCAACGTGATCAAGAAACATTATTATTAGGTGACATGTGAATCAGGAACAATGGAACGTTACCTTGAAGATTGTGTTCGAGCCATTTGGATTGCTTTGTGCGGATGTGGCTGGCCCACCACCATGAATACGCATTGCTCGCTGCTCTCTGCAACATGTTTTTTGTCCTAAGGAAGAAGAAGAGGAAGGCTCAAACATGGCCGATTCATGGATGTGTGTAGAACCTAGAACTAGATGACTTTCAGGATCAGACAAAAGAAGTGGTCTTTGTCCGGGGACATGTCCGAGTATTTTGGTGGATCCTTTGATTAAGCTCGTTTTTAGGATGTTTCCTTTGACAAATAACAAACAAGATGAGACCAATAAAAAAAAAAAAAAAAATTAAAAATCTCTTTCTTATCTCAATTGCTCGCTTCTAATTTCCTCTCAATCTAAATATTATTTACACTGCATGTATGGTTAGGGATTTTTATGTTTAAATGTATATTTAAAGTGAGTGATATAACATATTTTTTTTGTCAACAATATAGAAATACGATTCAACCAACTAAATAGTTTACGAAAATAATATATAAGATGGTGATTGGTAAAAACTGCAAGTGTTATACAGCACTTTTAAATCCAAAGCACTAAATCTAAAAAAATAAAGTTTTATTAACATTTTTATGTCTACGGTAATTTAGAGAAAAACAAAACGTCTCTGGAAGTGCATTAGAAATTCAAATCAATTTTTTTAGCTTTCCAAAAAATGTAACATTTCATTTAACATTTTATTTAACTAAAATATAAAATAATTATTAATATATGTATTTGAATTTTGTTAGATTGTTTAACTCCATGGAAACACATCTCAAACAATATTCTAGTTTAGTTGTTTGATTTTATGTTGATTGTTGAACTTAGTGTAGATACATCTCAAACATGATTACAATAATTTAATCGTTTAATTTTATGTTGATTGTTTAAATCAAAGAAAACCCATGTGAAACATGATTATAATGGTTTTGTTGTTTAAGATAACCATTTCTAGAATTAAATTATCAACCAAACAATTAAAATTGTGTTTGAGATGATTCTCCTGGAAATAAACAATCAACAACAATTTAATCAATAAAATAATTAAAATCATATTTGAGATGTCTCTCTCTAGAATTAAACAATATACCTATATTCTAACTTTAAAAATAAGGTTAAGATGACTCTCCCTATAGAATTAAACAATAAACTAGAAATCAAATAAAGCAAATAATTATATTCTTATTTGAGATGACTTTACATGTTTACTTCTTTGTTTATATGTTTAGAATATTGGTAAAATTGTGAAAATGCATTGATAATTGGTAAAACTAACAAGAAGAAAAATTTATCTTGGTGTAATAGTTTGTGTTAATGTTCCTATTTTTGGTCTTGTATAAAGCGTTGGAGAAGAAGTATTTGATAAAACTATGTCCGAGTCAACTCAACCAGATTTTGTTATTGCAAATATGACATGTTGGAACATGGAAGAAAATTTGGGTCTGATATGCTTCGTAGTTTTTTTTCTCATTTGACCATAGTTTTTTTTTCATAATAACTAAAGATTTTTTAAAAAATTAAAGTTATTTTCTCTTACTTAAATGTTGTTGATCTATAGAGCTATATAGATAACAGAAAGAGTGGGATCAAGGAATCATATTATTGTATATGTAATTACTTAAATCTTGGGTAAAAACTGTGCAGTGAGAAAGATGGATTATTTGATTATTTTTATATCCTCAAAATGATTGAATTTTCTTTTTATTTTCCAATCTTATTTCATGTTTACAGATTAAACAGTATGAACACCTAATGGCAGCAACATATTTGTCAATGTTTTGCTATAATGTTTATTATGTTATGAAATCAAAAGTTCCAAGAAAGAGAGAAGATAGAAAGGGATTCTCTCTTCATGGTGCAAAGTATTGGAGAGGATTGGACACCATGCAGCCAGAGTCATTGGGAACTTCTCGCCTGATAGTAGTCGTGGAACAAATTCTTTTTTGGACAAAACTGTCTATGCTAGTTTCACTAGTTCGGTTTCTACGGGAAGGGCATACCTGATTGAATTCTTGGCCGATGCTTTGGTCCTCAGATGGGTCAAGGAATAATAAAAGTAATATAAAAAAGACAAAAATAATATATATGTTTAAATGTATGTATAAAAATTGATTTTATGTTTAAATATATAGTTTAAGTGAGTGATATAACATATTTTTTTGGTCAACAATATAAATAATACGAGTCAACCAACTAAATAATCTACGAAAATAATATATAAAGTGGTGATTAGTAAAAGCTGTGAGTGCTGTGTACAGAACTTTTAAATCCAAAGCACTAAATCTAAAACAGTCAAGTTTTATTAACATTTTTATGTCTACAGTAATTTAGAAAAAAAATGTCTCTGGAAGTGCATTAGAAATCCAAATGTCTATAGATCAATTTTTTAGCTTTCCAAAAAATGTAACATTTCATTTAACATTTTATTTAACTAAAAAAATATAATAATTATTAATATATGTCTTTGAATTTTGTTAGATTGTTTAACTCCATGGAAACACATCTCAAACAAGATTTTAGTTTAATTGTTTGATTTTATGTTGATTGTGAACTTAGTGTAGATACATCTCAAACATGATTACAGTAATTTAGTCGTTTAATTTTATGTTTATTGTTAAAATCAAAGAAAACCCATGTGAAACATGATTATAATGGTTTTGTTGTTTAAGATAACTTTTTCTAGAGTTAAATTATCAACCAAATTAAAATTATGTTTGAGATGATTCTCCTGGAAATAAACAATCAACAACAATTTAATCAATAAAATAATTAAAATCATATTTGAGATGTCTCTCTCTCTCTCTCTAAATTAAACAATCTACCAATATTCTAACTTTAAAAATAAGGTTAAGAGGACTCTCCCTAGAATTAAACAATAAACTAGAAATCGAATAAAAAAATAATTAAAGTCTTATTTTGAGATGACTCTACATGTTTACTTCTTTGTTTATATGTTTACCTAAGGTTGATTCATTTGCTTACATAAGGTAACCAAAAAGTTATAGTTTCACAGAATAAAACTACAATTCAAATGAAAATCTAGTTTAGTGGACTTGTATGTATCATAATGTTTTCTGTATAAATAGAGTTGGCATTAAGGAAAAATGTGTATTTAATTCTACAAGTATTAATTTGCAATCAACAAGTTTGTTCTCCAAATAGTGTTTGCGCAGATTAATTCTTTAGTTTATAGTAGAGTGTGCATATTGTGATTAAGACAATCAACAAGTAAATACTAAACGAAAAAATTAGTGTATTTTATAGAATGGTTGCGATTTACTGTTAAATGCATAATATCAAAATAATAAGTATTTAATTCATAAACTATTTGCAAGCAATATATTTGTTCCTCAGGTATTATTATGCATAGCAATATGCCAACATATCAAGTTAGAACTAAATGCACAACAATGTAACTTAAACATAATTTCACTGATTTAGATAAATTTATACACAAATTAACCAATAATACAGAGAAATTTATATTTGACTTCACATTTTCAATCTAAAAGATGGAACAAAAATCAATACAAAACATAATTTCATGTTTAAATCATAACGTTGAACAAGAATTGGGAAAAGTTTTTAGGTTACACAAGACAAAAACAAAGAAGCAAACATGGAGAGCCATATCTAACAAGATTTTAGTTATTATTATTTGAATGTGTTTGATTATTTAACTTCATAGAGATACATTTTAAACAAATCTGAAAAACAAATTTTGTATAAATTTTTTAAAAAAATTGTATAAATTAATAATTCTACTATAAACAAATAGTATTATAGTCGCAAAATTTTTAGTTTATAAAGTTTTTTTTTATATGTAACTTTAGACGAGATCTAGATTAGATTGGTCTCAAGAAACAATTTTTTTTTCTAACCTAAAATTGTCTCTTCTGGCCTTCAGACAAGAATACCGTGTATCCGGAAGCAACATAAATAACAATGAACTTTAATTAAGTTCATTAGGACATAATTATTGTAGGTTTTTTAAGGAAAGTCTATTAACGAAAATAAGAGACAGTCTCTTAATTTTTAACTAGAAAAACTAAAAAATATCTTTTAAATAAGAGATTAAAAGACGTCTTTTAGCTTTTTCCAATTAAAAACTAAGAGATATCTCTTATTTTCGTTAAGAGAATAAGAGACCTGCAATAATCATGTTCTTAGATCTCAGAACTTAAAACATCACAAATAATATATTAAACACAACAATACATTGATGATCACAACATTTAACAAAAGGAATAAAAAAATTGACGGAGAAATAAAAAAAAACATAAATATAATAATAGAATAAAAGAGACTGGTTTATGAATATCCTCTCAAGTCAGTCTCCCTGTCCTCTAACTTCAACCCCACCATTGATGCACAGCAACACCTTCATCTCTAAGTTTGCCATATAGAGCCAAACACTCCCAATAAGCCCTACCACTCTTACTCTGCATCTTCCTTCCCTTTAGCCCTAAACCCTTTGGCTTGCACTCCAAGAAAAGCTCATCCACCATTTTTATCGACTTGGTCCTCATCATCTCCTCCACCACTTCGGCCTCTGCCTTCATTACCACGTATTCCTCCTCCTTCGCATTCTCTTTCAGCCACTCCGTTATCCCCATATTTTCAGACTCTATGCTCATCTCATCGTTTACTGTCTCAACCTTGTACATCTCAAACTTCAGCTTCCTTGTTGGGTAATTTTTAACAAACCATTCTGTTCCACTGCTTCCTTTTCCATTACCCACATCAATAAACACCCGCCTCGAGTAGCTCTTGAGGTCCAAAGCATCTCCCATAAGGTCAGGGAGGTACCTTGTCCGTTTCAAGTAGGTTCTTGATTTCCTTGAAGCTGCTCTTGGTGGTTCAAGGAGAACATCTTCTAGCTTACTCAAAGCTTTCTTCTTCGCCTCTTTTTCTTTGATATTGAGGAGCTTTCTACCAGCGGCGCCTATGCTCTGTTTTTGCTCTGTTTCCTCTGTTTTCCTCATGGCCATTACCGTGTAGTCATTGCTCCTCACGTAGACTATTTCGTAGTTTAAACGTTTTAAGAAACTTGGAGGAAGATCATGATGGCTGAGTTGGACGGTGAGGATGCCGCCAACTTTGAGAGTCCGGTCTAGAAACTCAACAGAGTCAATGTGACGAGAATGTGCAAAGGCAAGATCAAAGGTCTTGCTTGGGACCATGCGCTGCGTCTCCTGGTCTCTTGCAGATACAAAAAGAACCTCGGTTTCGACGATTGTTTGAGAGTATGAAGTGCCAGTGACCTCACCATCTCCTCCGCTAAGGAGGAGTGCTTTGTCTCCATGTTTAAAGAGACCTTCCTTCTCTAAGTCATTCAGAAGCATAGGCAATAATAGCTCATGCTGGTCAGGTTCAACCGACTTAGATGCAGCGGTTGCATTAGTTTCATACTTCAGAAGACTCAACCAAGTAAATGACAGAAACAACAAAGCCAAAAGGGTTGATCTCATAAAGAGACTCAAGACTTCAGAACGAGAAGCCTTGGGGAAAGTAACAAACACCATCTTGTGTTTTTGATATGTCTTAAAAGCTGAGAGACAAAGGGAGCGTGCCCAAAGTGAAGTTGATAGCTAATAGGAAAAAGAGAAGAGAAGAGAAAGCTAAAAAGAAATTATAAGAATAGAAAAACAGGTTAAAGAATAAGTAGAAAAGAGAGAAGAAGGAGAGGGTTAGAGAAAAGGCGAGACTAGCGATTGCAGAACCTAGCGGCTGTATGATTCCCACCGGTAAGAGAAACGCGGCTACTCTTCAAATTAGACCAAAGGGACATCAACTGCCTCATCCTCTCTATTTCCATTGCGGTTATACCTTTTTCTTACTCTCAATCTGCTATTTCATCATTAAGACACACACAAATATATATGGTTTTTTTTGTTTAAATGTAAGTTTATGTATGGTAATCAATGAATCCTCAGATGTTGCTTTACATTCTTTAGGAAAGCAACATATGGGATGAAAATGAGATAGAGAGCAGAAAAAGGTTTTGTTGAATTGATCTTTGTGAGTTCTTGAGGCCTAAGTTTTTTTTTTTGTCCCGCAAGAGGTGAGAGCGAGTTAGATTGAAAATATAAAGGGGTTTTCTGTTTTTGACTAAGCCTTTGTTTACGCTATGCCTCTATCTATTTTAAGATAGTTTCCTCTAAATTAATTAGGGGTCATAACTCTTTTTGCAAGTAACCTCACAACCCTCCTTTATTAGGCTGTCCACATCAGTGCTAACACATTCCAGTTCTTAGCTGTTTTGGCTCTTGTTTTAGGTATAAGTTGGGCGTGGATAATGTATTTGACTCTGTTTATTGGGTGAGCAAGAAGAATACAAGTTGGACATGACTTTTCTTATATTAAACTAAGAGTTTCTCCGTGCTTCGCGATACAGAATATAAGGTTGATATATTGACCTCTTGTAATATTTGCACCAATACTCAAATACGTCCAAACTTTTTAACGCTTCAATTTCCCTTATAGACTAATTATTTGATCAATATTCCATAATTTTTATCCAGTTATATCTTATCAGGTATAATTAACATAAAAGCATTTTGTTAAAACTGATTGCTCGATAATTTCACCCAACTAAAACTTAAATCCGACCCTTAATCCTAACACAGTTGTCAAGATTTATGTTCACGATTATAATTAAAGGTCAGGTTTAGGTTTAATTCGGATGAAAATATTGGACAATCACTTTAAACAAAATGCATTTATGTTAATTAAGCGTGATCATATAATTGGATAAAAATTGTGGAAATTGATCAAATAATTAGTCTAGAAGAAAAATTGAGGAACTAAATAGTGTGTATTGAGTGTTTGTGTAAATAATATAGAGATCAATTGATGTTATTCCATTAAGAAATTTATTTAGTTTAATGTCTGTAAATAATATAGAGATCAACTGTAGCATTTTACTATTTTAACTATTGTGATTTTGCTGTCAAATATCTTCCCTTTCTGTTGTGATTTTTTTGTTTAATGAACATACATTTCAATCTCATACTCGACTGTATCCAACTGAAATTAACATCATTACTTTTTATTATTAAAATCCTCCGAAAATTATCCCAACCTTAGAAAAAATGGCACTTTTACAATCACAGCAAATAAAAACATATATCATTGATAAAATAAAATATGATATGCTCCAGATTTTTGTTCAAATCCTTAGTACGATTAAAATTAAACATTTCACAATTAGGAAACTATATTTTTTTGTCATAATCCACATATTCCAAAATAGAGCGATTTCTATTTAATCTATTTCTATTTTGTCTGCTCTAGAAATATCTATGGTTATGTTGTTCCTGAAAGTTTTTTCTTTCAATTTATTTTCACATTTACCCTGCTTTGTTATTTCAGAATTAAGAGGTACGAGATGGCTCCTTAGTACTTCTGGTTTGATGTTTGGTTGGGTATAGAAAAGTTGATATATTTGTAGTAAATGGTAGTTCCACTTGCTTATTTATGTGGCTATACCATAATTTTAACTGAAGATATTCATTGTTGTTAATCTTTGGCTAGTCATCATTGGATGGCTATAAATAAATTTATTGTTTAGTTGTTGTTTAACTAGACAGTAATTTGGTAATTTTTTGTCATTTGTTGTGATATTATTTGTAAGCTCAAAGAGAAGATGGCACTGCAAAAACCATGCAAATGAAACATTTCAGTACGTACGCATGGCCACACTAGACCGGTTGTCATACTAGTAAAACTATTAGAGCCACAACCTACAAGAAAAACAAAGGACTAGAATAAATAAGAAAATAAAAGGAACCACCGGATCAAATAATAGAACTTTAAATCTTAAACGTGAAATTCAGAGACAACCTCTCAGTATTTTGGAGGCTCTTTGTATAAATTTGTATTTTAACATAAGGTAATATATTAAAATCTCGGTGTAGATTCGACTTTTCATGTAATTATTTCTAAAATCATTTGTTGAAAATCACCAGGTACACTTTTTGACACGTTTGTTTTCTACGAATCAATCCATTTTCCTTCTTTCAAATCTCATTTATGAACAGTAATATGTCATAGCTTAGCTATGGTGTTGGTATCTTTCCCGTCCCACTTATTACACAATATTCCTAAA
This sequence comes from Brassica juncea, assembly GCA_018703725.1. Lineage (NCBI taxonomy): Eukaryota > Viridiplantae > Streptophyta > Magnoliopsida > Brassicales > Brassicaceae > Brassica > Brassica juncea. The sequence goes on from CM031938.1 coordinate 47,377,818, forward strand.
TATGCATGGATAATATATAAAAATTGGTCAAATCTATGATACAAATGCTAATTACATAAAGTACATAAACTAGTATGATTATATATAATATGAACTGCTTAATGAATAGTTAATACATCAATAACACAATGCATAAACTAAAAAAATCAAAGGTTGTGGAAAGAAAGGGCCTGCTACATACTGGATTTTTAGTCACCCTAAAAATGGAGAAGAGAAAGATGTATGCAAGAAAGAGTACTCATGGGGTTCTTACATGCATGTAACACGGGTTTAAGAAACATCGGGACATATGAAGTCAAGTTCCAAGGAATGGTGTAATGTCTGGAACATGATCCTCACGGCTGATGATAGATTACATGCATGCAAGTATGATGATGTTATTTCATGGAGATGGTAGCTAAGTTGATAATTTATCATGACCAACCATTTTTATGTTGAGTATGAAAGAGTCAGAGAAACTTAGAAATAGTTGAATGTTTATGTCATACTCATTTCCCCGAACACGGCTACAGAAGATATATTCCAGTTTATGAAAAAAAGAGAGAGATATGTTGAGGAAGAATTAGCTAGTCTTCATGGAGGAATTCGCTTCTCATCATATTTGTGTTCATCAATCACATGTGAGTTAGGACGTTTTGTGCTCTCCCACCACCACATGCAAGTATGAATCTAGCAATGCAGATGTTAGAGTAATGTAAAGATCGCATAAGTGGAAAAAGTGTTCTCCATTACATTAGAAAAGAATCGATGACGCAATGCAAAATAATCTGAAATCTCAGCTGCTTTTGAAGAATGATTTCTTGTGTGGATGTGAGGTTTTCCATATCATATGTTAATTTCACAATCTTAATTTTATTTTGAAAGATAGCTTGAAGATTACTGGTGATTGTTTACACAAAACAAGAGAGAGTATTAAGTGTGTAACAACATCACAATCGCATGAGATGTTGTTCGGAAAATGTGTTTGTGGGTTTAGACTTGAAGGCGGGTATGGTATTAGATGTGCAAACAAGATGGAATTCAACACACCATATGCTTGCTAGAGCTATCAATTATGGGGTTGTGTTTGCTAACCTTCAGAAATCTGATGAGGAAAATACAAGTTACTGCATACATATGAAGCATGGAGTAGAACAAAACAAAGCAGATTTGTGATTATTATTATAGCCTTTTGATGAGATCACTCGGCTGATGTCATGTTCGGCATATCCGACTTCAAACTTCTACTTCATGGAGATTTGAAAGATCTAAAGTTAATTCAAAATGAATGAGGGAAGAAGATATGAGATTATCATAATATGTCATACCAATGAAAGAATAATTTGATTAGTATTGAGACGAAGTTAGTGACATATTCACTATTGCAGTATTTGATCTACGGCTGAAGATTACACTTGTGGAAATTTATTTCACGAAGCTATGAGTTCGTATGAAGCAAAGATAGAACATTTTCATCAGAAATTTTGTATTATATATTTGAACCATACAAAAAAAAATCAAATCTACCTCATCTTTATGGAGTAACATGAAATTGATAAAACAAATTCTTATGAAACATAAAATGGTTTTACCAAAAAAAAAAACTTAAAATGGAAGCTTTACGAATTATGATGTAAGTGATTCCATAGAGGTGATGTAGACTTTAAATTTTTGTCTCATGATTCAAATATAATACGAATCCTCCTTTTGGGATTGTGTTTTATGCTGTTGCTTTTAGACAAAAGGTAAACATGCGGAACAGGTTCATTTAATCAGTGGCTTCCCAATTTGACAAACACTCAGGACTGCCCCTGAGATTTTGAAGGTTGTAGGCGAGTCAAAAAAATAAATTCAATAATTTGGGGGATGAATTTCTTTTACAAATTTGGAAATTTATATTCATGTAAATTTTTTTAAAAATTTCAGGAGTTTGAGGCGAATATTTTGTTAGGCCTCTGATTCAGAGCCGGTCCCGAATTTTAACACTATGTAACCTAAAGGCATATACAGTTTGATGTTCGTTCCGATTTTTAAATTATGGTAATAATCCTTTGTATTTGAATCACACAAAACGGCGAGAATGAAAACATAGGGCGCAAAGGCAAAGAAGATAAAAGAAGTTGGGACAATTTTTTAAATAACGAAAATGAAGTGAAAAAAGGCCTAAGATAAAAGGGCCTTAAGCAAAAAAAAAAAAAAAAAAAAGGCCGAGATCAAAAAGAGAAAGCCTTTGGTTTCCTTTTCCAGAACTAAAAATTTCTCTCATCGACATCGAGAGTCAATTGATACTTCTCGAATCTCCCCATTCATCAACGATAAGAGACAGATAGGCAACAGAGTTTTATTACAGATTCCACCCCCACCCAACGACCCTTCTTGTACGGACCCAAACCCTCCGAATCCATCATTCTCAACTTCTTCGATTCGGATCCATTCTCTCAATCCTCGATTTCTCCGACTGGTTAGTTTTTTTTTCTTTCATTTTTGTTTGAAAATTCAATCTTTTATCGGTTAATGGAAGACGAATCTGCTTCTATTCATCATCATAATTTCTATATTTCACTTACTTTTTTAATGGATTCACGATTCTTTTTGCCTTTGATTGATTGTTTGACTGCTAGAAATGATTAAAAAAAAAATTATTGATTTAGGTAATTAGGAAAGCTCGTAAAAATCTAGCGTAATCAGACAGCAACTTGATGAGCTGGCCTTGTCTGGTCTGAATGGGTCTGCTAGTTAGATGTGCTGTAATGTCAGCTTTTTATTCCCAAAAAAAGAAAAACTTTGTGGAGAATTCATTTAGCATAAGTAATGCTGTTTAAAGATTTTCTGCATTGATCTATGCTTATGTATCCGCATGAACACTAAGGCTCCGAATGGTACATGACTGTTGTTCTAATTGGAATAAAAAATATAGATATATTTATATATGTAGATATTTTTGTTATTATTATCTGTGGTGAGGGTAGATACGTTACCATTTAGCTCCTTAATGTTATGAGCCTTTTTGTTATGTTTCTGCAAGATCTGATTAAAGAAAGGTTTGTGTTTATGGTGTTGTTAGGAAGAGCAATGGCTAGCTCCAAGGGAACACAGAGTGTGAAAGACTTGATGTACCCAGGAAAAAACGCTTTGCTCCCTCCAAAGATTCCGTTTCCTACCGTATCACCACCATACTCCGAGTATATTCCCATTGGTTCAAGGCACCACGGTCACAAACTTAACGATGAGAAACCGCACCACCACCACCATCACCAGCGGACTTCCTCCGAGAGCGATTTGGTAGAAGAGCCTCCCTTGTGGCTTGATGATCTTCTCAATGAGCCAGAGAGCCCTGTTCGAAAATGCGGTCATAGGCGTTCATCAAGTGACTCTTACGCTTACCTAGACATGGCTAATGCTAAAAACATAAGCTTGACTCTCCAAAACGATTTCAGCTATAGGAATACAGGTCCTTCCTCTCAGAGAGGAGTCCATGAGCTTGATTGGAGCAGAAGCACTCAGGACGCTGCCTTCTACTCTGATTCTAATTTTCTTAATCAGACGAATCGGCAGAGGGATGCTTTGGTGGCACCTGGTCCTCGTCCTTCTTGGCTACCTTTCACTAGAGAGAGTGTTGGCGGAAAACACATGGGATCGTCATCGTATATGCCTCAAGAAGCACCAGAGACAAAGAACTACGCCAAAACTCTTTCCCACGACCCTAAAAAGTTCTCTCCTGAGCAAAAGCACTCAAATACTCAGCCTGGGACTTGTGATGCTGACAATACGAGACGTGCCAAACAGTATGTCATCTCTGTACTCCTTAATTGATTTTACCAATCAAAACTATTGATATTGTCTATATTTCCCATTATCATTCATAACATGGTTTATTATTGTTGCTTCCTGCAGGCAATTTGCACAACGATCACGGGTCCGTAAGCTCCAGTACATATCTGAACTAGAAAGGACTGTACAGGCATTGCAGGTAATGTTTTAAACAAAAAATTCTAGAAAAGATGAATTAGATTACAATTTTGGAGAGACTAAAGTATGTTTTGTGTTGGTAACTATAGGCAGAAGGCTCAAAAGTTTCAGCTGATCTTGATTTTCTCAATCAGCGGAATCTTATTCTGAGTATGGAAAATAAAGCTCTTAAGCAGCGTCTAGAAAGTATTGCTCAGGAGAAACTAATCAAACAATGTAAGTTTTGTCCCACCCATCCCTAGAAAAATATTATTTTACCTTCTTTAGATCCAACCTCTAATGAGTTATTTATTCTCCAGTGGAACAGGAGCTGTTGGAAAAGGAGATTGGAAGACTACGAGCTCTGTATCAGCAGCAGCAACAACCAACTCAAAAACCATCAGCAAGTCACAAACGTGCCAGTAGCAAAGATCTTGACTCTCAGTTCTCGAGTCTTTCCTTAAACAGCAAGGATTCCAACTGTAGCCGCGACTCTGTATCAGTGACGAGTCAGTTCCACTTTTAGTCAATGAATCTCTCTACCCACTGGTTCATTAGATCTTGAAGGGCCTGGCGTTTCAACAAGAGCAGGTCATGTCACTTTTTCCGTTTCCTGTCAGCATATGGCTTTTGCTTGAGGTGGGTTTAGTTGGAAGATCAGACACCTCGACTTCATTTATCTGGTGATTTGTTGTAGCGACTTGTGATATGGGACGAATGTATCGAACCCGGACAAAGTAGTAACACTGATATGTGGAGTTGTATTATGATATCTACTGTTTGTTTGTTTGTATTTTTATGTTACTGGTAAAATGGTGCATCCCCTTCGAGTGAATGCTTCATGTAAAGTTGATGACATTCTCTGTTGTAAGGTCTTTTTAAGTGTCGAGATATTCTATTGCTTCAGAATTTGCCTTGGTACTTGTATGTTCATCTATGCTTTTTTCACTATTCTGTCTAGAATTTTAAATCAAAGATGGATTTTACATTGACCAAAAGGTGGATTTTACAAAATTGTAATTTATTTGTTTCTGTAAAATATTTAAATTCTTTAAATTTATTAGTAGTATATTTCTTTATTATTTGCAATACTTTGATAAAATTATAATATCCTATAAACTAAATGTTTATTATAGAAAATTGTTATTTCTTCTTTTTGAAAATAGAAGCTCAAATAAAACATCTCTAATTAATTTTTCTTAGTTCTCTTTCAATCTTGATAAATTTGCCACATGCCTATATTTAATTCAAAAAAGTGACTTAAGTTTTTTAATATAAGAGATATATAATATTTGTTATAATTGTTTTTAGTTTTCAATCTAATTATGAGCACTACAAATCTCTCTAAAAACTACATGAAGAATTTTTAAATAATTACATTTGATAAAACTATTATTTGTTTTAGAAGTAATTATAATTTTTTTTAATTTATAATATAAAAACATATACTTTTAGTGATATATTTTGGACCTAATTTATATATTATTGCTTCTTTTATCTTATAATTTTATTTTTATTGATTATTTTTTAGTTTTAAAACACTCATTTTAAAAATTATCGTTTGTAGATAAATAGTTTTTATTTTATTTTATTAAATCAGATACTATCAAATAGAATAACACTCATGTATAAATGTACATATACAAACAAATAAATACATAAATAATTTCAATAGTTTGCTATTTTATATAAAAAAATTATAAGATTTTTGGTCTAATATTTATCAATATTTTTACTTAAAATGATTATCAACATATTTTATTTTTATTTAGTTATTGTTATCTTAGAAATATATTATTTTTTAAAAACAAAATTATTAAAGATATTTTTTGTTAATGAGTAATACATTCATTGATAAATTTATATAAAATCAAAATTACATAAATTTTTTACTCATTCTATTTATCTATTAAATTATAGTTTTGTATTTATGTTCAAAAATCTATATATTTTTACACAAATTTTAAATGTGTTGTTACTGTTTAAAATTAATTATAAATCAATAAAATACAATCATAAATTGAACTAAATTTGATTTATTATAAATTATTCTACAAATAAATCGAAAATAAGATAGAAGAATTTTGATCTAGTTTGAATTCATTTAAATATTCATTTAATGTTCCTGCAGTTGAAGTAAAAAAATTTACTAGTAAACTATAATATATGTGTAATTTTATTTTAAAGTATAAATATGCATATACAGAAATTTGGAACTTTCAGTTTAGATGTAAATAAAATTTGAACCTCTTTTAGATAAAAATATAATAAACATTAATTTTATATTAGATATGATGTAATATGAAGCAACAATTTTAAAGTGCATTCGTAATTTATGTCCAACGCTATTTACCTAATAAAACAAATTGATGCTATATGGCTAATTTAAATAAAAACAATAAGGTATCGGATACGCATATAATATATCTTATAAAACGAAAAATATCAAAGGAAAAGTGAATGGAGATACGGAGGTGAATTGGAATGAGCTGTCCCCACCTGCAAAAATACGCACGCTTCACTGTCTAAAAGATGCTCATCTGTTCTCTCACTGCGACAAATCCAATAAACATTTGTGTTTGTGTCTCTTTCTCTTCTCTGGGTCCCTTTACTTCCATAGACATATTACATATTACATATTTACATGTCTTCAGCCCAATTTTCTTTTTTTTTTTCAGGTTAGAACTTAGAATGCATGGAATAGCTGTACGGGCTATAGAATTGTAAGAATTGAATACTTCTAATTCGTATTTTTGTTTTAAAGTTGTTGGAATTGGATTGGAAAGACACCATACCATTGATAGAAATGATAACATTTCGTTTTTAAACAAATATAATCCATTTTTAACAAATATAAATTATATAATCCATTGAAAATGGTTCGAAAACTCAAACCAATAAAAACTCATAGTGACTCTATATTCTAATTAACAACTTGAAAGTTTTTTTGTTTGATTACCAAAAAAAATTGAACTTTGCCCAATTTGCAAGTTTACCTTAAATATTTTTTGCAATATGTAATATATTATCTTCAAAAGAAAATATGTAATATATTATCGACTTTTGAATTTAAAATAGATAAATTATAGTAAATAAAAAATAGTTAACCTCACTAATTCACCAGAATGTGTAAAATAATTCCGATAGAATGTCTATTCTGACTAATCCAAAATAACTATTGCAAAGTTCATTATCACGGTTAGTTAATCATGGACAACAAACCCAACAATTCATATATTCTATACAATTCCAGAGAATTCAAAAAATGTATTTAGAATAAACCAAAAAAATGAGGCCATCCTCTAAAAGTAAGGATGGATAACAAAAAGAGGTGATAAGGCTCATGTAAAATAACTCAAAGACCCTAAAAGAGAATTTGAAGGTTTTCTTCATGTGTTATTCACTGAGAGTAATATACCCAAAATGTATGAGATATGAAGTGAGAAATCATGTTTGAAGATCGGACATTCAATTTGACCAAAAAAAAAAGATCGGACATTCAATATTCATACGAGTCTCGTTATAGTACGCAGGGGGTTTAAAAGAGTGGGTCTAAACTCTCTTTTAAAGAATTCATAGAGTTATGTAACTAGCAATATTAGATACTTTTACATTACCTCTCTGATTTGCAAGAGAGAAAAAAAAAATATACAAAGCCATGCCAACTCATTTTGGTTCGGAAGAGACGCTCAAAAATAATGAAGGCCAAGTTTCATGGAGTGTGGAGAGTTGTAATAGTATTTTTCTTACCTAATTAATTTCGTTTATATGATAAACACAAATTAATAAATGATTATCAGTTTAATGACGGCAGAAAAAAAACTTTTCAAATATAATAATAATACCACTTGCTGGAAAAGTCATCCACCTGCTTTTACATCATCAAACCCTTTTTCTCATCTCCCCCTCTCTTTCTCTCTCTCTCTCTAGAAGAAGAAGACAAGAGTCAAAACACAGGAAGCGATACGAAGTCGACAATCCGAGCATCCATGGCCGTTTCTTTCTCTCTCACCAAACCCTAATTCCAATCTCCTCCCCCTTTTCTCTCCTTTACCACATATCAAATGGATCTCTCCGACGACGGCGCCGCCGCCAGAGGAAGTTCTCGCCATCTAGTCGACCCATCTCTCTCAATCGTCCCTAGATCTACTCCTCCAGAAGACCCCACGACCTCATCCACCGCGGCGGCAGCAGCAGCCACCACCTCCGGAGTCGTGACCAAGCGTTCCACGAAAGACCGTCACACGAAAGTCGACGGAAGAGGACGGCGGATCAGGATGCCGGCTCTCTGCGCCGCCAGGGTTTTCCAGCTGACGAGAGAGCTCGGCCACAAATCCGACGGAGAGACCATCGAGTGGCTTCTCCAGCAAGCCGAGCCGGCGATAGTCGCCGCCACCGGCACCGGAACCATCCCGGCGAACTTCTCCTCTCTTAGCGTCTCCCTCCGGAGCACCGGCTCAACTCTCTCCGCGCCGCCGTCGAAATCGGTGCCTCTCTACGGCGCTCTCGGGCTGAGCCACCACCACCATCAGTACGAGGAGCAGGGAGGAGGGGCGTTCGGTCCTCACACGCCGCCGCTTCTAGGGTTTCATCACCATCTCCAACAGCAGCAGCAACTTCATCAACAGGCTCCGGCGGAAACCGACGGCGAGGGTTTCTCGAGGAAACGGTATAGATCGGAAAAGGAAGACGATGAGGGGAAGCAGCAGAGCGAGAGCAAGTCTTTGAAGGAGAGTGAGTCTCCGGCGGCTGCCGCCACGGGGGCTCCGATGTGGGCGGTTGCTCCGACGAATAGGTCAGCCGGTGGGAACACGTTCTGGATGCTTCCGGTACCGACCACCACCGCCGGGAATCAACCGGCAGCTATGGAGAGCAGCAGCAACGCTAACAACCGTGCGCATATGTGGCCGTTCGGAGCAGGCGCGGGAGCTGGAGGAGGAGGAGGAGGAGGTGCGACTCATTTTATGTCGGGAACGGGGTTTAGTTTTCCGATGGAACAGTACAGAGGAAGTCCGCTTCAGTTAGGTTCCTTCTTAGCTCAGCCGCAGCAGCAGCAGCAACCGAATCAGAACATAGGTTTGAGTATGCCTGATTCGAATCTTGGGGTTCTTGCCGCTTTGAACGCGGCTTATTCGAGAGGTGGAAACGCGAACGCGGAACAAGTGAACAACAATGCGGTGGAACATCAAGAGAAGCAGCAGCCGCAGCAGCCGCAACAGAGCGATCAGGATGATGATAGTAGAGATGAGAATTCGAATAGCGATGGGTGATTGATGTAAACTAATCTTATGAAGCAATTGAATTTGGTAAGAATTTTTAATTTTAAACGTTTGTAGCGGTTTGATTATTTTTTGTGAGGTTTGTGTGCGATTTGATTATTTGTTGTGAGGTTTGGGTGTGTTGTTGTAGTACTAGTTTGTCTTTAGAGAAGAATTTGTGTGTGAATGAATTGTTTCATGAGAAGAGAATGTTTTCATTGTATAGGAGGAATGATAGGACCCGTGATTTCTTCTCTCCCTTTTTGTTTATTTCTGTGTTTCTTATATTTTTTAGGATTAGTTTTGCATGCTTAAATTAGATAAATCGTACGACAGCTGCATTTAATAGCAACTTGATTTTCTCTGTTTTTTTACTCCTGAATTGATTATTAACTACAATCAAAACACATTTGAGATGTTTTTTTGGGATACTTTTTTGAAACTTATATGATCTTTGTTGTTTGACGAGACATGGGTATCATCGACGCATGTGAATCTTTTAACTACTTTAACATGCAAGCTCAGCATCGATTATTTATGAATGAATTAGTATACTTAATTCAAGATAATATTCTTTAATTGGTGGTTAGTGCATTGAGAAAAATTACCGTCAGATTCTATTGTTTCAGACGTTTAACATTATTATGTTTAAATAGTCTAAAACAAATATTTTTTTCTCATTGCTTCTTTTTAACGTCTACAAGCCATGTTATTACTTATTAGAAAATGCTCACTGACAAGGTTGAGGGTTTAGACGTTTATAAACCCAACACACGACATTAGCAAACATCAAACCCTTGTTACGAAGTACAAACAAAAAAGTTATGAGCTACAACCGAAGTTATATCGCGAATCACTTTCCGATGGTCACCCATTCTTTGACTACTCCAGTTCAAGCATGTTTAACTCTAGAATTCTTTCTGGATGTGTTCCGAAAAAGATAAATCAACTTTGATGACATAGATAGTCAAATCAATTCTTTTAAATCTTTTCAAATATCACAAATCGGAATGTTACAGTTTTCCTGCTCTCCGTTGTTTGGAGATTTTCGTTGGCGCTCGCTTTTTGAAGAGCGTCATTAGGTGTTAAGAGACGAGGGACCATGTTTAGGTCTTGGTATGGATTGAAGGAGTAGCGAGTGGCTAGAGTCGTAGCTGAGCGGACACAGGTGAGACTAGAAAAAATTATAGCGTTGATTAGTAGAGGGAAAAGTTGGAAGCGGTGGTTGGAGAAACAAAATAAAATAAAGTTTTTGATTGTTTTTATATTCAATGAAACTTTTATAGTCTAGTTACATATTAGTAAAAATTTAAAAATATACTAAAAGGGTAACAGTGGCTTTTACAGAGGTTTAAAGATGAAAATGGATTAAAAGAAAAAGATTAATGGCCTATGGTGGTGTTGACAAAAAAAAGGGGCCTATGTTGTAAATAATAACTTGAAAAGTATCCCACAACTTAACATTCGGTTTGAATAAACCAAAATATAAGAGGTCCAAAACATAATTTTTGAAGAGACTCAAGGCATCAAAGAATCTTAATCAGTATCTGGTCTCCGCTGCGACCTTCCTTCCCTCACTCACCAAGAACCACCAACCACAACAACAATGTCTATCCTTCTCCCCACCAATTTACAACAATGCCCTTCTCCCTCCCTCTCGCCTTCCACTCCACTCCTCTCCCCATCTCCTTCCTCCGCCTCCGCCGTCTCCTTCCTCGGAACTCGCCGTAGATGCCTCAGATTCGTCACTTCCTCCGTCGCCTCCCTTCAATCCTCCGTCGCGATCGGTTCCGCTCCCGCTCCCGCCGCCGTTGTTGTAGAGAGAGACCAGATTCGTCTTGGTCTCCCTAGCAAGGGACGCATGGCCGCCGATGCGATCGATCTACTCAAAGTGAGAATCAATCAAAATGGATCTTTGTGTTTCTTGTTATCTTGATACAGTTACTCACGCTGCTTAAGTACTTTCACTGGAACCTCGTTATGGTTCTAATGCTCTGTTGTGCTGCCTTTGAGTATTACGTTTGGTGTCTTTGAAAGATGGAATCTTGGCTACTTTCGCTAAAGCTAGAAGCTTTTAATTTTTTTGGTTTATGTATTGTTTTGCGTTTGGTCATCTCTCACTCTCCCCTAATTGTTTATTTATTCTGTGAAGGACTGTCAACTGTCTGTCAAACAAGTCAATCCTAGGCAATACGTTGCACAAATTCCCCAGGTGTGTGTGCATTCGAACTAAACTCAAATCGATAGTATGCGTTTTTCTGGGTTTGTGTGTAGTTGGATGGCTTATATTGGTAATGTTTACTTGTCCTCCAGTTACCAAACACTGAAGTCTGGTTCCAACGGCCAAAAGACATTGTCAGGAAGTTACTCTCAGGAGACCTGGATCTTGGTATCGTTGGTCTTGACACGCTTAGTGAGTATGGCCAGGTAATTCACCACCATTATGGTTTTTCTCTTGGAAGAGCTTTGATATCATGTTCAGAGCTTTTTGGTTTTCATTCTCTTGTTCGATTCTTTGACATTGATTAGCCATGTTATTGAGTTAGATTTTTCCATGTGATTCTCTGACTCTGGAAGGCCTCGTTTGCATTATAATTTCGGTGTTTGAATTCTCTTTTTAGGGAAATGAAGATCTTATCGTTGTCCATGAAGCTCTCAATTTTGGAGACTGCCATCTGTCCATTGCGGTATGATTTAATAATATTGTGTTCGTAGTCTATCTATTATTACCACAAATGGGTAATCTTATTGTGACTCATATTATCTCAGATACCCAACTATGGGATTTTCGAGAACATAAATTCTCTCAAGGAGCTAGCGCAAATGCCCCAGTGGAGTGAGGAGAGACCCTTGCGCGTTGCTACTGGCTTCACTTATGTATGAATATGATGAGTTACAGATTCTTCTTTTGGTGCGCCGTTGTCAAATTTCTCTCAGGGTGTATTTAGCTTTAAAAATAATATTTTTTTAATGATTCAACTGGTTTTTGCAGCTCGGCCCCAAATTTATGAAAGAAAACGGTATAAAGCATGTGGCGTTTTCAACTGCAGACGGAGCTCTGGAGGCAGCTCCGGCGGTGAGACTACTTTATTTACATCTAAGCCATTGTAGTCAACTTTTCTATGAACTGCATATTCATGATTTTTTTCTTGTGTAGTAATGTGTTAGATTAATCTTCATGGTTGATTTCTTTAACCTTTGTTGTATGTTGAGAGGTTATTCCTCTAGTCAGAACTTAGAATTGCCAATAGTGTAAAGACCTTTCTTGTATCTTTTTCTAAAATTGTTAAGCCGTCGTGCTGTTCTGGAGGATAACCTCGTTAAGCTTGTAATGTCCTGATTCGGTATCTTACTATTAGGCTGTGACGTGAAAGATTTTTTTAGACGTGCAAGGAGCCTGAGACATGATTCTTTTGTTGACACATATTTTTCTTGTTAACTAGATGGGTATAGCTGATGCCATATTGGACCTTGTGAGTAGTGGGACAACACTCAAAGAGAACAACTTAAAAGAGATTGATGGAGGGGTTGTGCTGGAAAGTCAGGTGATGTGAAGTTTTTACTGGAATCTGCATATAATTTTGGTGGCCATTATAACTGAACATTTCTCTTATAACTTTCAGGCGGTACTTGTGGCAAGCAGAAGAGCATTGACCGACAGAAAAGGAGCGTTAAACACAGTACACGAGATTCTGGAGAGATTGGAGGCCCATCTAAAGGCAGATGGCCAGTTCACTGTACGGACTTCTTAGTTATGATTTTTTTCACTAACTCCTGCGTTCACTTTCTTTTCTCTAATATTTTCATTTCAGGTTGTTGCCAACATGAGAGGAAATAGTGCTGAGGAAGTGGCTGAGCGCGTGTTGAGCCAACCATCATTGTCAGGACTGCAGGTAATGTTTCAGAATGGTGGGAGTTCTGAAGGTTTGGCTTTAGCGTTTTCCACTGATTGTTTACGGTTTCTCTTGTAATGAGCAGGGGCCAACAATAAGCCCAGTTTACTGTAAACAAGATGGAAAAGTATCGATTGACTACTATGCCATTGTGATTTGTGTGCCAAAAAAGGCCTTATACGAGTCTGTGAAGCAACTCAGAGCGGTTAGTAATCCCTGCAGTCTCTTGCTTTCCAATTTCACTTCAATGTTAAATTGCTTGTTGATTCTCTTTCCACTTTTGCACTGAGCACATTTCCAAATAACTGTGTATGCTATTCGCTTCTCTTGGTTCTTTAATCACGTTCACCAATGTTACTGCAGATTGGAGGCAGTGGGGTATTAGTTTCACCTCTTACCTACATTTTTGATGAGGATACTCCAAGATGGGGTCAACTCCTGGGAAACCTCAAGCTTTAAATCTATTGGTAAGGAAGTTGCATACGATGAACAAGTTTTAAGAAGACCCTTTTAAATCTCTGGGTTGGTACCTTTGAGTCAACTTTATAGTTCTGTCTTCTTCTTTTTTTTTCTCGTCGCTGTTGTAATTTTTACCTCACTTTTTCTATATGGACCCTACACATTGTTGTTTTATCTGTTGAGACAGTAATAAGAAAGTAAAAGATGTTTTTTTTTCCTGCCTTTTTAATTGATCTTTCATCTTTGCATCAAGGAACACAATTGTGAACAGTAGCTTTTGCTACGTTGTGTTTTAGTTCCAGAAACCTGTACCTTCTGCTCACAACAGGCTCGGTTGGGAGTTGTTAGTGTTTAGAAAGGTATGCAAACTTGTTCTTTTTTTCATAGTGATTTCATAATTTATGTTTAGTTTCTCTGCAATGTTGGTAATCGTAGGAGTTGTTCTTTGATGACCTTGTTCTATGTTTACACTGTTTACTTTTCTGTAATCTCTGATGCCATAGGATTAAAAAACTGTTATAGGATGAAAGAAGGAATACACGTTACTGCTTTGCATACAAAATCCAAACAAAGAATCAAGGAGACAAACAAACAAAGAACACACACACACATATACATAGATGTTTACCGATATTTAAGTGCATACATACATATATATATATATATAAACTCTTGCAGTGTACATGATTTTATTTAGATTTAGGGTGTTTCAGCTAAAAGCGCAGAGTGGAAGAGGTAGTGTAAAGAGGTGCAGAAATTTCAGTAGAAGACCCTTTCTTCTTGAGGAAGAAGAAATCTCCCAGAAGAGGAACGATAGGTTTCTTCTTTTTCTTCTTTGCAAAATACACATTTCTCTCTCCTTTGTTACTGTCAAGTATCTGAGCCAATGTAGGATACTCCTTGGCCATCTTCCTCATCAGCTCTTTCCTCCTCTCTTCATCTCCATTTTCCTTCTCTTTTGTTTCCTTGACGCTCACAGAGTTGATCATTGCTGCTGCGCTCTTCCCTGCAGCATCAGCCTCAGCTTTAGCCATCTTTGACATGTTCTTATGCATCTCGGCGTTCAATGTAGCCAAAGCCACCTCTGTCTCTGACTCTCTCTCCTTCAACTTCCTCACTTCTGTCTTCGTCTCCGTTATCTCGGCTTCAAGCTTCTTCAAAACGTCCATAAACTCTTCTTTTGGACCTTGAGGAGAAGAGGGCAACGAAGGGCGCTGCTTCCACGGTGAAGATGGCAAAGAGGCCGTGTGGGTGATTCTAGGACTAGCAGCAATAGGACTTACCGGTTTGTGGTTTACGGTATGAGTTTGTCCTGGTAGCATAATCCGTTGGCCGAAGATGGCAACAGCCTCTTTCACCGAGCTAAAAGGACGAGAAGAGTCAACATGATGTTGCTCGACTTGATTGGTTTCTTCCATAGCTTCCATTTCCATGGAGGAACAATGGATAGAGAAGAAGGTGATGTATTGGTGATGTTTGGTTTGTTGGGTGAAGATATGATATCGGTTTGGTATCTTTGCTTTTACAGCAAATTATGGGGAGAGACTTGATGACTGTTGTGTAAAGGTGAAGACAAGATTATAAACCAAGTCCCTTTGAAAGTTGACTCGCCAGCTACTTCTTGTGTTTACTTAAATCACTTTTGGTCTTGTCCAAATCTCTTATCAGTGTTAGCATTAGTCTAGACTTAGGAGAATGGGACATGTTAAGCTTGTGGTTAGGGAATAGGGTCATTTTGACTTTAATTGGTAGAAAACTCACCTAATATAACAGAGAAATAAATCGGGATTGATTTGATATTTTGACCCATAAACTGTGTAGTGTATTTGTCAAATTGACCCTAAAACTGAAAAAATGTACTCGCCAGAAATGACTCTCAAACTCGTTTCCTATGCACGCAAATGTGATCCCAAGACTTGAAGTACTCTATTGAAGTGCGCCACAAATGACTCTCTCTGTACTGTCTATAGACTTCAGGAACCTAGATATGTCCTGTTTCTAGTACTAGAGCTTGACTGAGTGATACATTAATAGAAGAAGTTCCTCAGTGGATCGAGAATCTCTCTCGGCTTCGACACATTTAGCTATGTTCAGATGCTGGGAGCTGGACAACGTCTCATCATCAAGAATATCCAAAATGGTAGGTGTTTCTTGTATGCAAATTACTCGTGGTGATGAGGATCCCTCTAGGTATGTGGAAGTAAACATCAGTTGGTTTTCTGACTTCCTAAACCAGTGAACTTTACAGACAGATATGTTACGTATATGTCTGCCAGAGAGGGTTTATACGTCTCTAGTGTCACTGTTCTTCGTCTGTAATGATTTCAAGAGTATTCTAGACTCGGGTATAAATACATTCGGTCAGAAAAACTTTCTTCTAATCATTATACTCGTTATCAATATTGATCCAGTAACTAAATTGCTAGAGTTTTACAAATAATTTATTAAAATATCATTGGATTCCTTGACTCTTCTACAATTGAAAAGTCAGCCTTTGTTATTTACACGTCTTTGCTCTTTCAAGTGGGTTATGATTTATGAGCCACACACATAGAAAGCCACTTTTTCTTCTTATCTCCTCTTCAGTTCCGAAAGCTTCTTTTGTGATCATTTTCTCCGTGATGTTACCATGGCTTCTTCTTCTTCTTCAACTCTGTCTCGTAGTTGGTTGTACCACGTCTTCCTGAGCTTCCGTGAAGCAGACGTGCGCAAAGGTTTTCTTAGCCACGTTCTGAAAGAGCTCAAAAGCAAGGGAATCATACCTTTCATTGATGGGGAGGTCAAGCGAGGCGAATCTGTCGGTCCAGTGCTTGTAGGAGCGATCAGACAATCAAGGGTAGCCATCGTCTTGGTCTCCCGTAACTACACTTCTTCAAGCTGGTGTCTGGACGAGTTGGTGGAAATCATGAAGTGCAGGGAAGTGTACCAACAAACAGTGATGACCATTTTCAACGAAGTGGATCCATCTGATGTTAGGAAACAGACCGGAGATTTTGGAAAAGCCTTTGATGAAACCTGTGTGGGAAAAACAGAAGAGGTGAAGCAGGCATGGAGGCAAGCTTTGAAAAGTCTCCAGATTGTGGTTTTGAAAAGCTTGCTTGGGAAGTTACTTGGCTTGCTGGTAACCTTCCTCTAGGCCTGAGAGTCTTGGGATAGAGTGGATAGAGGCACTACCAAGGCTCAGGTCTAGCCTTGACAGAGAAATGGAATCAACTCTAAGATTTAGTTACGACGCCTTGAGTGATAAAGATCAAGATCTTTTTCTGTATATTGCATCGGACGTCTCTCCGGACTAAGTAAGTTTGACATCAGTTTTTGCACAGTGCTCACGCCACTTCCACCGCTCCCGGATTCCCTTGTATCTCTAGATGCAAAATGGTGTACATCCTTGAAGAGAATTGACTCTTCTTTTCAGAATCCAAATATTTGCCTAGACTTTTCTAACTGCTTCGACCTGAATCAAGAAGCGAGAAGTCTCATACAGACATCAGCTTGCAAATATGCGGTTCTATCGGGTGAACAAGTGCCTGCACACTTCCATAACCGAGCTAGTTTAGGTTCCCTAACCATCAATCTGACTCCAACACCTCTTCCTCCGTCCTTCAGATTCAAAGCTTGCGTCTTGCTGTCAAAAGTCAATGTTAATCTCGAGGATCATAATGATGACGATGATGAAGAATATGAGGGTGTGTCTTGTCGTGTCAGGGGTAAACAGAATGGCCTCACTGTCAGTGTCCAATATGGATCAAACCAGCTCCTATCATATTCCTGAACTCTTAGAGCATCTTTATATATTCGAAGATTATTTCTCTTTAAACCAGGATTGCCCTGAAGCCGAAGAAGCCACACTGAGCGAGCTTTCTTTTCTGTTCAGAGTCGATGACAAAAGCTGGAAGGTCAAAGGCTGCGGTGTACAGCTTTTGAGGTATGAAGAAAATGGATATGGTGGCGATAAGAGTGTTGATGATGGTGATAAACTGATAATGATGAGGTTGAGGATGATATAGTGGATGGTTCAGATAAAACTGGAGCAGGAAACGAGTGAGGTCAAGCCTTGTGTGGGTATTGTAAATTGGGATGTTGTTAGAATTTCTGATTCCAGTGCAACTTAATTTTTTCAGAATTATAAACTCTTACCCCCTCAATCTGGGATCTATTCATCAGGTTCCAAGAAAATAACTGGACTTGACTGTAATAGAAATGTGGCGTTTGTAATAACAGTTTCTGTCTCAAGTTATCGTATCAAAAGCATGTGAAGATGCATGATTTAGATTTGGTGTACAGGAAATATTGCAGTGTCTAAAATTCTTCTTCTTCTTGATCAAAAAAAAAAGGTATGATACAGTGAAAAAAAAATTCAAGTATGTATGATACAGTGCATGGTTAAAATTCAGGACAGAGATAGAACGATGCTCTTCGCGGACTGAGAATCTCTCCGGCTCAGTAAACGTTTTGATGAACAGATGCATGAAACCAAGAAGCATCTCTTCTGGGATTTCTAAGCTTGATAATATCGAAACACTAGATTTCTTGGGGCGCAAGAATGTTTTGAAGTTTCATGTAGAGATTTTCGAGAGCTCTCCGTTCTGTCATAATCTGGTGATGGAAATGGTAAACATCCAAAACCCTGATCTTCCTTCCTCGACCATTTTATTTCAGGGAATAGTTATAATGACACAATCCCGGATTGCATCACACGTCACTGTAAGCTGCCCTTTCTGAATTCATCAAGACCAGTATCCAGCAATATAGAGTCTAATTTCATTTGTTTTAGATGAACTAAGATGTGGGGAAGAATAGCATGATGATGATGATGATGATGATTAGCGTTTAAGTTCCTCTTTTTTTTTTCTCAGTTGGACCCCATCTCAGGGCACTGAAACATTCTAGTCGTATGGCTGAACGTTTCTGGAATTTATAATCGAAATCTGTGTAAAAAATAAAAATATTCAGTAGTACTCTTACGAAGCTTTGTCTTCCGGTCTCAGAATTTAAGTGAAGAACAATCAAGACCGAGTTGGTTGAGCCAGTCAAGCAACAGCCTCTCATCAGAGAAGTAGGTGTAACACACTCAGTTCTCTGGGATTTGAATTTCTCTGTATTTTTCATATTCCACATATTAAAGAATTGTCTTTCATATAAATAAGATTTAATGGAGAGGTGTTCCATAAAAGATCTAAGAGAGACCTATGATCTAAGAGAGAAACATTGAGAGTTTATTTCTGAGTAGTTTCTAAAACTAATAAGAAAAGTTGTTCTTATAATTTTTTGTGTTTCTAGAGATTTGAATTGGTATCAGAGCCAGATTGGAGACTCGATTTAAGCTTAAGTTGAAGCTAAGATCTTAGTGCTTGTGAAGAAGAGATCACGCAAACAAGATGGCGGACATGACTAGGGTTCCACGCACGAAGGACCTTGGATCTGCATCCATCCAATGTCCTATGTTGTCATCGACAAACTACACAGTTTGGTCGATGAGGATGAAGGTTCTGCTTCGTGTTCATGAAGTGTGGGACATGATAGAACCCGGTTCAGATGATTAAAAGAAGAATGATATTACGATTGCTCTTTTGTTTCAATCTGTTCCAGAGAGGTTGATTCTATTGGTGGGAGAACAAACCACATCAAATGAGATCTGAACGCTATCAAGTCACGACACCTTGGAGCTAATCGTGTAAGGGAGGCGAGACTTCAAACGTTGATGACGAAGTTCGACAGGTTGAAGATGGATGATAACGATGACGTCGATGACTTCGTGGGAAATATATCGGACCTATCATCCAAATCAGGCTCGTTGGGAGAGAACACAGAAGAATCCAAGATGGTCAAAAAGTTCTTGAAGGGTCTTCCAAGACACAAGTACATCCAGATCGTGGTGTCACTCGGGCAAGTCCTAGATCTCAACTCTACGAGTTTTGAGGATATTTTTGAAAGACTTAAGGTGTATGAGGAACGTGTAGGTGAAGAAACTCAGAAAGAAGACCAAGGGAAGCTTATGTTTTCGAATAATGACCAGCAGAGTCATAGGAGTTATGAAAGTTTCCGTGGTAGAGGTAGAAGACAGAATGGTAGAGGCAGAGATCGTGGAAAGTCACACTGTCAAAACCATGTGTCACACGCCGTAGACAAAACCTCGGAGAAGGATTGATCAAAGGTGATATGTTGGAGATGTGACAAGCCGGGTCACTATGCAACTGTCTGTCCCGAGAAGTTAGTGAAAAATCAAGAAATCAATCTAAATGAGACACAAGAAGCTGATGCACTCTATGTTCACGAGGTGGTGTTCTTGAATGAAGACAAAGTGATTCCCAAGAATCTTGATATCATCAAAGGCAATACAAGTGTTTGGTATTTGGATAATGGAGCGAGTAATCACATTACGGGAAACAAGGAGTTCTTTTTGAGTTTGAATCTAAACACCAAAGGGAAGGTGAAGTTTGATGATAGATCGTGTGTTGACATTGTTGGAAAGGGTGTGATTACTTTTGTGTGCAATACTGGAGAGAAGAAGGCACTCAAAGACATATATTACATACCCGACCTGAAGCACAACTTACTGAGGCTTGGGCAAGCAATAGAAAACGGATGTGAAGTTAACATGAAAGATGTCTATTTAACACTCACAAATTCGTGTGGAAGGTTGTTTGTACGTGTAACAAGATTTACAAACCGTCTCTACAAGACCCCTATGGAGATTAGCTACCCGGAGTGCTTACATGTCAGAGATGATGATGCTACATGGAGGTAGCATGCTCGACTAGGACATATAAGTTATGGAGTAATGAACAACATGGTAAAGAAGAAGATGATCGTAGGAATGCCGAGTGTAACACACGAAGAACGCGTGTGTGACATATATCTAGCAGAGAAGCATATTAGACACTCATTCTTGACTAAGGTAACATATGACTTCTCTAAAGATATGAGAGAGAAGATTGAGGAGGTCAATCGGCTTAAAAGGTTTAAGGAAATCATCAAGACCTTTTGCACTGACGGAGGAGGATTGTTTGCCTCAGCCGAGTTCAATCTACTTTATGAAGAAAGTGAAGTTAAAGCAAAGGTGGCCTAGATGGAGTCTATCACAAGTAACAATACGTGGGAGCTTATGTATAGAACGGCTAGAGTTAACCCTATCAGATTGAAGTGGATCTACAAGATAAAAAGAAAGGCGGATGGTATAATGAGTAAGTATAAAGCGAGACTTATGGCAAAAAGCTATGTACAAAGACAAGGAATAGATTTCGATGAAGTGTTTGCACCAGTGGCACGTCTCAAAATTATCAGGCTCTTAATATCCCTTGCAGTAACAAATGGTTGGGAGATACATCACATGGACGTGAAGACCGCTTTCTTGAATGGAGATCTAAAGGAGTTAGTATATGTAACTCAACCCGAAGGTTTTGAGAAGAAAGGAGAAGAGGATCGAGTTTATGCGTTATAGAAGGCTTTGTATAGATGAGATTTGAGAAGTGCACAAGGGAACCATCAGTGTACCGCAAGACTGAAGGAAGAGACGTCTTAATCATAGCCATATATGTTGACGTATTTGGAGGAGATTAAGCGTTTCAAGGAGGAGATGTCAAAGAAGTCCGAGATGTCAGATTTGGGAAAGCTAACGTATTACCTTGGCATAGAGGTACTTCAAGGAGCAGACGGAATCAGAATAAAACAAGAGAGATATGCTCAAGGAATCCTGTGTGACACGAAGATGGAAGTGTGTAACGCGACTCAAGTGCCAATGGAGTCAAATTTGAAGATCTCAAAAGCTGAAGATAAACCAGAGATCGATGCAACTAAGTTCAGAAGAATCATAGGATGTTTGAGGTATCTGCTTCATACACGATCCGAATTGTGTTACGCAATGGGCATACTAAGTAGAGACATGCACAATCCGAGAGACTCTCAGGAACAAGCCATCAAGCACATACTGCAGTATGTAAGAGGAACAACAAACTACGGTCTGTTTTTCAAGAGAGGTGGGTCAAGGAGTGTCGTTGGTTATAGTGACAGCAGTCACAATATTGATCTCGATGACAGGAGGAGCACGTCATGACATGCATTCTATTATGGTGAGTCGTTGATCACTTGGACGTTGCAGAAGCAGCAGACAGTTGCATTGTCATCATGCGAAGCAGAGTTCATGGTGGCAATAGAATCAGCGGTTGCGGTTGCGGGAGTTTGCGGATGCGGGTGGTTGCGGTTTCAAGCGTTATTAAGCGTTTGTATGACTGATACAACGTTTGAAAATTGTTGCGTTTGTGGGATATTTGACTGGTTGATTATAAGATATTGTTGCTGTTTAATAATGAATAACCAATATTAACATATTATAACATTATAAAAATATTAAAAAATTATTGTAATAAATATAATAATTGTCAATATAATATGATTAATAAAAATATCATACTTATTTATTTAATTTTTTTAATTAGTCAAAAATTATATTTTAATATAAAAATTTTGACGACTTATATTAGAACTTTTAAAAGAATATTTTATTTCGTTTTATATAAGTGTATATCGTTATATATGTATGTATATTAATTTTTAAAAATTCTAATGAATAGTTAGTTTAAAGTTTTTATAAAAAAATTATGATAATTTTGTGAATTTAAATTAATATATAAAATATGTAAATATTTATATTTATAATATTTCCATTTTAACATTTTGAATTTTTTGAAATTTTTTGAAAATAATTTTATATTTATTTATCTATCCGCAACCGCAAACGCTAGGTGAAACTAGCTTTTGATTTTAAGAGGTTTGGAGTGGTTTATAGCGATTTGTAGCGGTTTATATGATTGTTTTGAAACGTTGTCAACCTCTAACAACCGCAAAAGGTAGCGGAAAATCAGTCAAGCCCTAGAACTAATAAGAAAAATTGTTCTTATAATTTTTTTGTATTTTTCAAACACGTGATTCTTGAGGTCTATCAATGGTGACTAGGAACTTTGATTCTCAACAAAAGTCTATTTTCAAACATGGGGTCGGTCAGCTTTATATATTATAATCAAGCAAAAGTAAGAGTATAAAATTAATGGTGGCCATTTTTCATGAAAATGTTGCCTTTCGAGAAAGCAACTTTAGAAAGACAACGTTTTGAGTAGAGAGACATGTGCTATTATCTTGAGAGACGTAAAGCAACTCATAGTCATAGTCATAGAGCATCGAAAAAATTATTCTATAAATATCTCATAATAAAATAAATTTCAATATAACTGTATTAAATAATTAAATTTAGAAATCTACAAGTGTGAAAATATTTAAAGAGATTCTCATTCCAGTATTCGGTCTGATTCTCTTCAGAAACTAAATTTACTAATACTTCGCTAGTTTAGGTTTGAGTTTCGGCTTAGGCAGTTAGCACGATAGGCCGTAATAAATAATCAGTCCACCCCTTCACATTAGTTGGAGGTATTCAAAACTTGAATCAGATAGTACTGTACGTTTTCAGATTAGTCCACCCTGTTGTATGCATTCTTCTCAGAGTTGACTTGATCAGCCGATAGAATTTATAAAAAAAAGATTGTCATTCTATCTTAAATTTTTTTTTGGTACAAATGTGAGAAGACTTCTACATAAATCTTCTTTCATAAGACTTCTATAGAAATCTTCCACATAAATCGGTTTTTTATAACCAAAAATTTGATCAGAATCACTAAATAAAATTCTGAAAGACTTGTCTGGAAATCTTCCAATTAAAATTAAATGTTTTTAATTGTCAATTACAAAACTAACCTACGGAGACTCCCACCGACAATGAGAAGACTCCCACCAACAGTTGAGAAGACTTTCCAAGAAATCTTATGTCGGTATACTTCAAGGAAAGTCTTCTATAGAAAGTCAAATTTGTGACAAAAAGGTCAGTTGTAAACTAACTATTTATCCGAGAAGACTTCCATAAAAGTCCATTCATTTTTTTTTGTTAACAAAAAAAAGTTGGACGACTTGCAGAGAAGTCTTCTCTAAAAACACACAAGTCAATTTCAAAAAATCATTCTTAGATCTGATGAGTTTCATGTTTGCCTTCTCCAAACACACATCACTTCTTCATGAAAATTACCTACTTGTTGTTGACCAAAATCATGAACTTGAGTAACTCTAATAAGCTTATAAATTTTGAAACAAAAAGTAAGGATTTTGGGATGAAATAAGAGAGGAAGTGAAAGAGAAATGGTTTGTCTGTGTAAGAAATAAGAATATGAAGATGTAGATGTTGATTTTAGGTGCATTTAGAGCTTGAAATTGTATATTCATGGTGGATGGTGTATTGATAATAATGGAAATATTGTAAAGAAAAGAGGAAGATGAAGATGATTGAGTAAAACAAGCATTTTCTAAAAAAAGTAATGGTATACTTCGTGAATATTCCAAACTTCTAAGATGAATAGAGAAAATGAAAGTTCTAAACAAGTTATGGGTTAGTTTTGCACTTTACTTTTTGTTTTGAGTAATTTTTACAAAAACCCTAAAATCTAAAGTAGAACCATATCCAAATGGACCTATCAAAGAAGAACACATTGTTTCCGACTTGATCTTAAGGGGCACATGAGATTGGAATTCAAATAAAACACGAAAGCTCCTAGCTCATGTTGAGAGGAAATTATGCTTCTGAAACCTAGCTTGATGGGAACTCCGGGCTCATATGTTTGGTACCGCTTATCCTCCGGAGAGTTTATTGCAAAATCATGATATGCTGTTGCGGTTAAGCCTCCCTTGCATCATTCAAGTTCTCCTCCATTCTCTGCATCTTTTAACTAGAGAAAATGGGTCTGGAATGCGGCTACCTATCCAAAGATAAAACTACTCATCTGGAAAGTCCTTCATGAAGCTATTCCTACGGGTTCTAATCTGCAGAAAAAGGCGTTTTCCATAAAACTAATTATATTTGGTGTGGTGAAGTTGAGACAAGTGATCACCTATATCTACACTGTGATTTTGCATCTCAGATCTGGAAGAATGCACCACTAAAAATCCTCTTCGACTCTACTGCTTATATGTCCTTCATCTCGGCGCTCAAAACCTCTGCTAAATGGATATGCCTTCCACCGATGAGGATCTCTGGTGATGTTTTCCCCTGGATCATCTGGACCGCATGCAACCAATTTATTTTTGAATCAAGACATGCTTCTCCAGAAGAAATTATGTCAAAAGCTATTGCAGGAGCCCATGAATGGATCTTGGCTCAGATAAGAAAGATCCCACAAGCCGCACCTCTAACTATCCGATCTGTTAAAGAAGCCTCCGATACCCCTTTTAACACGATCAAATGCAATACTAATGCAGCGTGGAGGCAGGACAATCTGTCGTCTGGATTATGATGGATCTTCTGCTTAGATGGAGGCTCAACCGTCCGTGGATCGCAACCGCAACCCTGAGTACAACCAGCCATCCTTGTCAAAGCTCAAGCTATCAGAGCTGCTCTCACTCACGCCATTCATCTTGGCTACACCAAAATCTATCTTACATCAGATTCATTAAGGCTCATCAGAGCTATCAATTCGATCTCAAAACCGAAGAACTTTTACGAAATTTCTATCATCGACTTAGTTTATGTCATTTTTCCTCTGTTCCAAGGGGATAGAATGAGCCTCCTGACTCTTGGGAAAATGCCTCTCTTTGTATCTTGAATTAAAAATGCCTCTCTTCTGCATTGGCCTAACTTTTCTAATTAAAAATGTTTGGATGTTAAAAAAAAAGAACCATATACAAATTTAAAACAAGTTCAACAGGTTTTGCGATGTATTAATAAATTTGAACCGAACTTGAGGCAATCATATTCAGAAAGGATTTTAAGAATATCCAAATGAAACTAAATTTCATACCCCTAAAAACTAAAGCATTAAATTGAAACTGAAACCGAATCCGATTAAACATCGAAACATCCATGCCTGATTCGGGTTCTGTTTTCTCTCATTTATAATCTTTAGTTTCTTTATTTGAATTTTTCCATATATATCTCTATAAATAAACAATTAGATTTAGTGAGAATCAACTCAACAAATTAAGATCTGCGTGAAGATTCGAGCCCATTCCAATCTATATTTATAAAGAAGGTGTTTTCTTCACTCCTAGGCCATCCACATCAAGTTCCATGTCACTAAGTTGGAGTCTGTGGTGGCGACACGTGTCACGGTCAATCAAAACTCAATCTTTCATTAATTTTTGAGTTTAATAGGTTTTATGTGTTTACTACATCCCAAATACATCTTCTCCAAAAAACTATATACGAAACCTAGGAAAAGTGGCCGTCATGCAACAATTTCCGTTCAGTCAACTGTCAATAGAAATCCAACGGTTTCACCGGTAACGAACGATTCTGATCAATCGCAGTTGGAAGCCAAATATACTTCTTTAATCTGGCGCTGTTACGGAAATTAACTTGGTTCATGCATCTTCATTAACATTCGCATTAATACCTATTCTCTACTCCTCACACGATCTCACATTCAATAAATCCCTTCATTCATTCTTTTGTGTTAATCATACATTATAAATATGGAAGTTTTCTTCCAACAAAATCATCAGTTCATTTCTCTTAATAAACAACATAAAAAGGTGATGAAAAGAGATCTATTAAGCCCATGGTTGTGCTTAACGGATCGTGACAGAAAAATGATAAGTAACCGAAGAAATGGGATGAGAAACAGAATAAACAGAGAAAATGAGAAAGGAGGAAGACGATAGAAGAGGGGAGATAGCTATTTTTTGGTGAACCTTTTTTTTTTTTAAAAGATCTATTTATCTTTAGCTCGTAATAATTCCAATATCTTGGTGTTGATTTTTCATTACCGTGGCTCCCTAAAAGGTTGTTGGCCCTGATCTCAAGGATACAACAGTTAGTGCAGACACTTATGGATATAGAACCTTGTGTGAGTATGCATGATTGTGATTTGTGAGTATATTTCAATTACATATTTTCCATATCGACTATTGGACTGTGAATTCTATTTAACTTGGCTGTTTCTGTGTCTCCAAAATAGACCGAGTTTTGATATATACGTAGAATGCATTTTTCTTATTATACTTCTAAGTTTGAGTCTGCATATATCACAATAAAATGAGGACGGTACACAAATGAGTTGAGTGTGGAATACTAAACATGTTCTTACATGAACTTGAAGCATTGTTTTGTCCAAACATTAACTTATGCCTTATTTAGAACACTCACTTCCCATAACATATATACTCTTTTCTCGACAAATGACACCTGCTAACCTAATTAAAAAACAATCACAGGGTTGACACATTTGAAAGAAAATTTGTCCAACCGCACCTCCTATTTCGGATAAAAACAACTACAACTAATACAATATGAAAAAAATAGTTTCAAATATATATATATATGTGAAAATAATGTTTCACAATTAATAAAGCTGAATCCTTTATTTATGTGACGACATTTCATCAAGAAAAGTTGTCTAAAAATTTAACACTATAATTTGTATAAGTTTATTAAGTATTCCACATTTTCATCACATTGTTTTTTTAAACAAAATTTATTGGTAAATTATTTAATAATCCAGAATTTTTTTTTGATAAATATTTTATTTTAAGTCTAACAAAACATTTGACATCAATCTAAAATAATATTTTAGCACACAATTAATAAATATCAAATACATAAATTTTAAAAATATTCATAAGAAAAAAGATAATCTAGGATTTTTGTATTAAAAATTATTTTACTTATTATCAAAATTATCATAATTACAGCAGAATAAACAAAAAAAAATATGTAAAACTATTATGTATTCATGAACATTTTAATATTAAGATAATCATAATCTATAAAAAGAATAACAAAACACACACAATAAAAATTAATATCACCTTAAATTTTAAGTAAGCTAAACATTTTAAAATACTATTTAACTGATATATTTATGTATTTTTCTGTTACTAACACGCTCGATGGATGGAGAGAGAGAGAGAACGAATATGCTAATAGTAAAAGTTAGTTGTTTGGTTAATTTTAAATTAAGAAAATAATATATCTCATATACATTTCCTGCCAATGTAAAACATAAACCACAAATCATCTAAAATAATAATAATCTTGATCACAAGTAAAATATATCCCGTTCGTAGGGCGGGCTATCCCTAGTTATTTTAAATAAGATAGATAACTTTAATTATAGTAATCAACTAAACAAATCGAATCTTTTCCCACACATTTAAAATTTCTTATACAAATAAACCCTCTGATATGAGGTGATTTAGATCTCAAATTAAACCTAAGAATCTAACCTCCGGTCTGATGGAGTTAATGAAGTTAACGTCAAACGTGAAGCAAATACAAGATGATGTATTAAAGGAGATACTTACACTTAATGCTAACACAGAGTATCTCAGAGGCTACCTCCATGGAAGCTCTGACAAAGAGTTATTCAAGAAGAACGTACCGGTCGTAAGCTACGATGATGTTAAGCCATATATCCAACGTGTCGCAAATGGAGAACCATCAAATGTCATTTCTGGAAAACCCATTACTAGATTTCTGTTGAGGTATTTATTGTCAGTTCAAGAAAATATCAAATATGCCGAAGCAAAATGTACATATTTATACTGGAACTTGCTGCTAATGTATTTAAACTCTGTTGTAATATGGTTGTGACATTGTTGATATGTGTAGCTCTGGAACTTCTGGAGGGAAACAGAAGATCTTCCCTGTTAACAACAAGTTCTTTGAGGACATGGCATTTTTGTACGCTTTACGTTCATCCGTTATATCAGAGTAATTTTTATCCATGTATATATAAAATATTAACTCTATAAGTTAGTACTCGATAAATTAGTAAACATAATAAATTTCACTAATTCATTCAGTTTTATTTTTTGAACTGGGTGAGTGTAAAATATGAAGACATAAAATAATAATTAATGTATACCTTATGTAAATTTATGGTTATGGTCCTAATGTAAACATAAAATAATAATTAATGTATAAAAATTTTATATAAATATAAGCAATATATTATATAGTTTATTTTTATTTATAGTGAAGTCTATCTTTAATTTTATAAATTTTTTTAACTATTTCGATGTTATTTTGTTATTATACACCTAAAATGATGACATGACTTATTCAAAACATCACATTGCTTCTCTCTTATTATGACATATACAAATTCAATAATAAAGACTATGATTTTTGGTAACATTATTAAAATAAGATAGTTACAAAATATGGCTACATACTATAAACATAAAATATACCTATAATAATTATGAAAGTTCTAAGAAATAATATAATTGTAAATAAAATTTACTAAAATGAACTTATGAGAAAAAGTAAGTAAATTCATACTAGTATTTATATTTTCATCAAAAATCATTATAAAAGTATTTTAACAAATAAAATATGACAATTTTGATTAAACTTTTATGAACATCAAAAATCATTATATTTTCATCAAAAATCATTATAAAAGTATTATAACAGATAAAATATGAAAAATTTGATTAAAAATTTATGAACATTAAATATTTAAGTTATACTTGGATCCAAAAGTATATAGATGATTAATCAAATTTTTAGTCTACTGAAATGATTTGGATTTATTTTTATACAAGAATTGTTTTGTGATGATTATTGTTTTATTGAGATAAATAAAATAAATAAACTTTATTGATGTAATAAAATTTAGACAAAAGTTTTATTCGGAACAATAGTTTTAATATGTAAATATAAAAGAAATGAACTTTATTGATGTAATAAAATTTAAACTTAAAGTTAAATTTAATATTCATAATTCAAATGGAAAATAGATAATAAATAATTATTATGATTTTTAAAAATTTTAAATAGATAAAATGAAATTCATATTTATATATAAAATTATTTTGAAAGATTTATTTCTGCGAAGGAAACAAATAGTTTTTTTGAGACAGAGAAAATAATTTATAGAGTTTTACTGTATTATGTTTTTTTTTAATCCAAATGTATCACAATTTAATTTTTTCTTCCAGTACTACGACAAACTATGGTATGAAAAATACTTTTTTACCGAACAAAAGATAAACTAAAACATAATGTTTAGGTTTCCTTTTTTTCTAATTTAGGATTTAAATTTCCTCTATTAAATAGAGTTTGAGTTATTTTGATATTGCGTTTGTGGAATTATTGAAAAGGAAAATTAACGATGGTATATTGGAACAAAATCTTTAAAATGTAGTATTTTAGATAACTCTCCTACATACACTTATTTCCTTATTTTTAACGTCTTTGTAAGTTTGAATACATGATCCACTCCTTTGATTTTGGTCTGTAGGCATATCGAAAGTGACGAAAAGGGAAAGGTGGTAATGTTGTTTTTCGCCAGAGAGCAGTCTAAAACTCCATGTGGCTTGCCCATTTCCACTTCCGTTACAGGCTATTTATTGAGTGACAGTTTCAAGAACCGGCCTTCAAATTGTTTTACAAGCCCTGACGAAGTGACCTTGTGTCCAGATCTCAAACAGACTATGTATTGCCATCTTCTTTGTGGTGTTCGTCAGAGAGACGAAGTTGTGATTGTGGCTGCTAGCTTTGCTTCTTCTTTGGTTGGAGCAATCACTTTTCTCGAGAGCTACTGGAAAGAAATGTGTAGCAATATCCGGTCTGGCCATGTTAGCGAGTGGATCACCAACCTTAGTTGCAGAGACGCTGTTACTAACATCCTAGGAGGAGGTCATTCCGAATTAGCAGATAGGATTGAAGAAGAATGTAACAAAAAATCGTGGAAAGGTATAATCCCACGTCTTTGGCCTAATGTAAAATCCATCCAAAGCATTGCTACAGGACAAAATTCTCAATACATTCCAATGTTAGAGTTTTACTCCAACAAACTGCATTTGTTCTCCCCGGGATACGGAGCTTCTGAAACAATGTTTGGTGTAAATTTGAATCCCTTATGCAAACCAGAAGATGTATCATATACTTTTATGCCCAACATATCCTACTTTGAGTTCATACTTGCTGACGAAGGAAGCAAAGGTGAAATTGTTGATCTTGTGGATGTGAAGATTGGGTCCTACTATGAGCCATTGATCACAAACCACTACGGTGAGTTATATATGTAATGATATTCATAGCATATTTTTTTCTCAAAAAATAAAGAATTAACTATTATTTTTATGTTGGTATTAGGTTTACACAGATATAGAATGGGAGATATTCTACAAGTGTCTGGATTTTTCAACAATGCACCTCAATTTAGGTTCATACGCAGGAAAAATATGGTTCTAAGCGTCAACTTGGAAGTGACAACTGAAGAAGACATTTTAAAGGCGTCGAATAATGCAACACTCGTTCTTCAACGTTCAGGTTTACTATTGATGGGATTCACATGCTATGCTGACATCTCCACTCTTCCAGGTCACTACATTTTTTACTGGGAACTCAAAGCCAAAAACATCAGTGAGATTGTTAAACCTGATAACAATGTATTGGTGGAATGTTGTTGTGTAATGGAGGAATCATTAAGTGCTCTTTATCGGGAAATAAGGAGCAAAGATGGATCTATTGGACCTCTAGAGATCAGGGTTGTGCACCAAGGAACATTTAACACTCTGATGGAGTTTTCCATCTCTCAAGGTGCTTCGCCATCTCATTACAAGACTCCTCTGTGCATCAAGTCTTCTGAGGCCTTAGCGGTTCTTGATAAAAATGTTCTTGCTCGCTTTTTTAGTGATAAGTCCCCTCCTCTCTGATCAGATATGGTCTATAAGGATTATGACATAGCCCACGAACACAATTACATTATATGGTGGAGAATAATTATAGAGGACACAATTGTTCGGTGAGATGTGTCCAAGTGTGGTTTGTGTTTATCTTCATTTAAAATTATTCTACCGAAAAGCCTCTCAATGCGCGCGCAGTGTGTTTAAAATATATTTCATATAAAATATCAATTATGCACGTGAATATTTTGGTGTTTTCATTTTTTTTGTTCTCTTGACCAGCCATCTTTTCCCAGTTCATGAGCCTTTTCTCAGAGAAGCAATGAAGCTGTTTCGCATTTATAAAATGCTGTTTCAATTTGAAACCCTTAGACCAAAAGAAAAGAGAGAACAGCTTCTTAAATTGGTATTTTTAGGTTTGGTAAGAATCCTTGCGTGGCACTTTCTTATTCGATCACAATTTAATGTGTGTCTCTCTTTAGCGGCGGTCTCTCTCTCTTTTTGATGATCGAAAGGGAAAAGGCTTCGCCTTGGAAGGAAACCGACAACCTCCTGGTAGAGTTGATGAGCATCTTCGAAACAGGACGCAGAGCTACGCGTGGCTTCCGACAGCGACCTTCGATCTTCTAGACAGGACGGAACAACCGCTGATGAGATTAGCGTAGAGGACATGTTGGTGGAGTTTGTTGCTGGAGGAGAAGAAGGCAAGGAGGAGGTGGTTATGGAGGTTTTTTTTATCAGTGTATTTCACCTATAATCTTTTACTGTACCTTTTGTTGCCATAGATGACAGGGCTACTGAAACCTTCATCTGGAACAGCATTGGTTCAGGGTTTGGACATATGCAAGGATATGAACAAAGTATACACTAGCATGGGCGTTTGTCCACAACACGAGTAAACACTCTCTGACAATTCTTCTGCATGTTCTTTCATTACCAAGCAAATAAGGAACAGTTTAAAGAACAACTTCGGTTTTCTGGCATTCTCTTGATTGTAGCTTGCTTTGGGAGACACTAACAGGGAGAGAACATCTTCTCTTTTACGGGCGACTCAAGAACATTAAGGGCTCTGCTCTAACGCAAGTATACATATATATATCTGCCACACCTTGCTGAGTTGCTGTCTTAGTTTAGTTTTGTGTTATAATTCAAGAAGACAATATTGTTAATTCATGGATATATATAATCATTTCAAGGCCGTGGAAGAATCTTTAAAGAGTGTCAGCCTTTTCGATGGAGGAGTTGGCGACAAACCTGCTGGAAATTACAGTGGAGGTATGAAAAGGCGGCTTAGTGTGGCTATATCACTTATTGGGAACCCCAAGGTACATGCATTCTTGTTAGTTTTGTCGTGTTTTCAAGCATTAATGCATGGCTCATGTTTAGTTATTAACAAACCTAAGGTGTGATTAATCATTCTTTTAACTATTTAGGTAGTTTATTTGGATGAGCCAAGCACAGGACTTGATCCAGCCTCGAGGAAGAACTTATGGGATGTGATTCAGCGTGCAAAACAAAACACAGCAATTATCCTCACAAGTATATAAAATACATATATTATTTTCTTATATTATATATGGGAGGTGATTAAGTGTTCTTAAACTGGACTTGATCTTAACGTCAAGACTACAT
Source organism: Brassica juncea (assembly GCA_018703725.1). Taxonomy (NCBI): domain Eukaryota; kingdom Viridiplantae; phylum Streptophyta; class Magnoliopsida; order Brassicales; family Brassicaceae; genus Brassica; species Brassica juncea. The sequence goes on from CM031938.1 coordinate 47,410,657, forward strand.
TTTCAGCTCACTCGATGGAGGAAGCAGAGTTTCTATGCGATAGATTGGGGATATTTGTAGATGGGGCCTTGCAATGCATAGGAAACTCCAAGGAACTAAAGAGCAGATACGGTGGATCATATGTGTTCACGATGACAACATCTTCAGAACATGAGGACGATGTCGAGAGATTGGTTGCAACTGTGTCTCCCAACGCCAAGAAAGTATATCATCTCGCTGGTACACAGAAGTTCGAGCTCCCAAAGCAAGAAGTTAGAATTGCTGAGGTGTTTAGGGCTGTAGAAAAGGCTAAATCCAACTTCACTGTCTTTGCTTGGGGACTTGCCGACACAACTCTCGAGGATGTCTTCATCAAAGTCGCTAAATCTGCTCAAGCCTTCATATCCTTGTCTTGAAGCCTGATTTTTCAAGTTAGGGTTTCTATTTTTTGAGTCAAAGATGTGTCTTGAGGCGCACACAACCAACCTCTTGATATTTCTCATGCAATATGTATATACTATTAGTCTTTTTTTTTCCATAGAAGGCCTGTGTTGAGATGTCGCATAACTATTCGTTGTTGCATACTCTATATATTTTACAAATTAATATGAACAAGAAATATTTGCTTGTGCCAATTTTGATTGTTGGGTTGAGTATATGCAAAATTAGTTGATTTTACATTCAAGCTGTATCATCACATCAATCTTTTTTTGAACATAAATTTTTTTTTTTTAAACTCAATCATCACATATATTGGTAATGGGCCTCAACTTTAACAAAGCCCAGTATAAATCCTGCACCAAAACCGAAAAGGAAAAACACGAGTTAGTTTCCTTATTTTGGTATAAGGCCGGTCAAAGAAATTGTTAAGACAATTGGGGAAGAAGAAGATTAAAGACGGTGGGCAATGTTATAGATAGAGTTTAGTAGTTGAAGCTAATGATCATCCGAAACAAAAAAGACCAAAGATAAAGAGATCTAAAAACCAAAGAGAAAGAGAGCTAAAGAGAGATCGGATATAAGAAACTTAGGAGACATTGTTTGAGTCATATCTCTCCAAGATAAGGTTTCTTTGATCTTTCTTATTCCTTATTATGTCTTTCTATTGAATATTTCGACCATTTGTGTAAATCCTTTGATTGATAGTGGAAGTTTTAGGAGATGTTCCGACCTAATAATGACAGTAACAAATGAACAGCGTCTTAAATTGGTGTTTTTAGGTTTGGTAAGAACCCTTGCGTGACACTTTCTTATTCGATCACAGTTTAATGTGTGTCTCTCTTTCGCGGCGGTCTCTCTCTCTTTTTGATGATCGAAAGGGAAAAGGCTTCGCCTTGGAAGGAAACCGACAACCTCCTGGTAGAGTTGATGAGCATCTTCGAAACAGGACGCAGAGCTACGCGTGGCTTCCGACAGCGACCTTCGATCTTCTAGACAGGACGGAACAACCGCTGATGAGATTAGCGTAGAGGACATGTTGGTGGAGTTTGTTGCTGGAGGAGAAGAAGGCAAGGAGGAGGTGGTTATGGAGGGTTTTTTTTTATCAGTGTAGGTGTGGCGATTACTTCTCTGTTGATTCCTCTGAGCTAGAGACGATGGGGTTTGCGTTGGTGAGAGACGGAGATGATGTCGTTCGAGTTCGGAGGTTGGGTGCTTTTGTTTTGTGGCCTCCTCTGTTGTTCTTCTTTGTCGTTCTTGTTCTTTGAAGACCCGAGTTTGGGTTGATTCCGATATGAAGATTCCTCTAACAATGTGATTGATGATGATCAGGGTTGGTTTTCGATACATATAGATTCTGGTTTATGATGATCCTTTTGCTCATGTACTCATTTGTTAATTATGATTGTAGAACTTTTAGTTCTATTAAGGAACTTATAATTGGGAAACGAATAAGCCCTTTGGATTTACTTCTCCTTCTTATTATCTCTATAGCTACCAATCTTGTGATATTGTCTTTGCGAAGATCTGCTACATAATCTTTGTAAGTTCCATCTGTGTTTCTGTTTGAATGAATACAAGGATAAGATTTTTTTGTAGGAGAGAAGAAGCAATGCAAGTGCACATCAAGATTATGGTATCTCTTCTTTGTCTACTGATTTTTTTTACCTGTGGTAATGCCATGGCTTATCTGATTTTTTTCAAGGTTAGATGTAGAGGACCAACCAAGTAGTGGTGGTTTCTGTAGGAGCTGAGACAGGAGATTACTGCAATCTTGACTTGGGACAAAGAGGGTTAATTTTTCTGTAACTATTGTCAATTTTGCTTGTACAGATGATTCAAAAGTCTTAGTAGTTGAGGCACTCTTTCTCGTGTCTTGGTAGAAACTTGTGCTGAATGAACATTTTTTTGTCGTAGGATCAGTTTTGTTTTCAATTCTTTAATCACAACTACCACTTGTTGCAGGGATGTGACGATGAACACATTGTTGGTGTAAGATAAGCCAAGAGAGAAGGGCCATAGTGAAGTCCTATTTATTTACTGCCTGGCGTCATTTTGAGTAATAGTGAAGTCCAGTGCCTTGCGTGTAGATAGGGTAGTCCTATTTATTTCCATCCATTAGAGACTCTAATGGTTCTTAAGATTAAATTAATGATTAATATTGTGATTTGAAAATTTTAGAACTCCTGTTAATCTATTTTTTTTATCTTCCATTGGGAGAACCTCATTGAGGTTCTTAAAATTTATTTTTTTTTAAAAAATTTTTTTTAAGTTGAATGATTTGAAAGAAAAAAATACATAATTTTTTTTTAAAGATACATAATTTTTTTTTTTTAATTGTAAAATTAAAAGAGAAACAAAACTAAGCACAACTTGCAGACTCAAAATGGTAAGAGAAATGATAAGAGAAATAAACAAATATTGGAACTTGTTGTTTTAGGTGAAATGGTAAGAGAAATGGTAGGAGAAATAAACAAAGTTTGGAACTTGTTATTTAGGTGAAATAGTAAGAGAAATAAACAAAGAAAACACAACTCAAAATGGTTCTTGAAACACAACTCAAACTCAATCTTGCAAAGCTTGTAACTTGTTCTTTTACTCGGAAGATAAATAAACAAAGGAAACACACTTGCTTTGAACTTATAAAGGAAACACAACTTGCTTTGAACTTATAAAGGAAACACAAGTTGTAAAGCAACTTGCAAGTCAGATGTTACTGTCGACAACTTGTTCTTTTACGATCAGGGAGAGAAAAAAAAAAAAAAAAAAAAAGAACAGAACATGAGCATTTCTTCTCACAACTGTTCTTCTTCACATGAAAAACACAACTGTTTCTTCTTGTCTTCTTCTGTCACATGACAAGGAAACACAACTTGCACTCACACGCTCTTCTCGCTTCACCAGCAAATGCACGAGACAAATCTGAGTTTGGACAGGCATTACCCACAAAATACACACAATACACAACATGAGCTCTCACAATTATTCAACATGAGTTTGGACAGGCATTGTTTAACTTAACTAATGCAAATTTGAGCTGACGTTTACATCAACGTTCTGAAATTTAGGGTTTGAATGTATAGCAGGAGAGATGCAGATGAAATGCAGGAGAGATAATAATGCAGAATAGACTGCATTTAATACCCATTCACCACTAAAATGCAGAACTAAATTTAATTAATAAAATATTAAAGTTCTGCATGCAGATTAATAATATGTTGATTTTTTGGACAGCAGGGAAAAGGAAGGGAAGCAAGGTTGGCGATGGGCAGATGCCCAATGGCATGTCTAGCTTTTTTTTTTAGGTCTACTATCTATATATCTTTTAATACTTTATTTCTATTGATTACAAATAAATTAAAATATATATTCAATATAGGTGGGAAGGATTGGATATCAAGATCTGGATCCCTAAAATTATTATACGGATCTGAATTCGGGTCTTATAGATATCCGAGGTTGGGATATCCGGACTAAAATCCGTATATCCATGGATATCCGGATCCAATTTGTTTTTAAAAATATTAAAATTAAATTAAAACTAACAGATTAACCATTTATTTAGTCTTTATTTTTTTTTTAAATTAAAATTATTGAAATTAATAAAACTAAAATTGTAATTATTTATATAAAAAGTATATACAGTATACATATATAAATACAATTATATTTTAAATATATAATAAGTCCGGATCCGGATATGGTCACCTAAAATTTCACTATTTGGATCCGTATCCAGATCCGTAAAATCACTATTTGGACCAATATATTCGTTTTTCGGGATCAATTCGTTTTAATTACTTTTTTTCAAACTGACTCATATGTCTTTAATTTGCATAAAAAATTAATAATAAAATATATAACTGTGAAAAAAAGTTGTCAATTTGTGTTTAAAAAAAAGTTGTTATGCAAATAAGGGAAAAAAGAATCTAGCGAAATGCTGAGGGCCAATGTGTGAATTTTGTTTTTTCTTTGTTCTTTTTTTTTAACCTATAAATACTACACACAACTTTTTTTTTTTTAGAAAAAGCAAATAACAACACTAAATAATTTTTATGTATACAGATAGTTTTATCCGAATTTTTTTTATAAATCATCCTAATTATTTGATATTTTACCATAAACAACTGATATTTTACCCGAATTACCCAAACTATCTGATCCGGAACCAAATAAAAACAAAATTTTCTGGATATTTTCTGGTTCCTAGTTTACTATCCGAACTGAATCGAATCCAAAACTAACCGACCCGAACCGATAATAGGTTAGATAGTAAACGGATTTTCTAACCTCTTATTTGAACTACCCGATATCCGAAATACCCAAACCAAACCAAACCGATATCCCAAATGCCCAAACCTAATAACTTTTGTAACTAATGATGAATTTTCAAAGAATTTAAAATTTCTTTTTATTTATTAAAATGACGATATTTATTGTTATTTTTCAACATGATATTTATCACTTATTTATGATAAGTTGTATTTTGTTTAGATATTTAATTTTTATTTTAAAATTTAACATTTATTTAAATGCAATAATTTATTAATTAGTTTGATCCGTATTTGTTCTGCTTGATCTGCATTTGTTCTGCTTGATCTGCATGATCTGCATTTTTTGATCTGCATTATCCATTCGAAGCCTTAATGGGATGACTCACAAGCAATTAAATTAAACAGGATGACTCTTACCACCACAAAGCAACCTTCTGATCTGAGTAGTAGCCTCGATCAACAGGCTTCAGACTCCATTTTTTCAAACTCTGTTTCAATGCAAAATATTAGCATGTCGTAAATAATGAAATACAATATGGTTGTATAAAAGAAGTTTACAAAAATCACAACCGTTTATATAGCCAAGCTTTCAAGATGGATATCATAAAGAAGTTGCATCCCAATCATGTAATACATTAAACACCCTAAGGCAATGCATTGCAACCTCCAACTAATCCACATTCTAATCCTCTCCCAAGAAGGCAATGAAGCATAAAAAAGCAAGAAAATGATACGAGCCTTTTGTGCTCGTGTAACTGGTGCCGTGATTGCAGGTACGAGAAAAGATAACTTGTTTGCAAAGCTTCCTTTAACCCTAGTCTCTCTTCAGAATAAGGTTAATGTTGGAAGATACTTCTTTATTACTAATTAGATCTCCTTATATAGGATTACACAAGTCATATCCCTAGATAAGAAAGGAAAATAACGTAAATGCTTAAAAGGAAAAACACCAAAACTCTGTTTCCTGAGACTAAAAGGAAAACTACTTATTCTTTATCTTCTTTCTCTGATACGTAATGCCGTAGCGGTTATCACGTATATCAGAAAAATGTGAGCATACAAGTTTAAGAGTCGTCCATTGAGGGCTTTGCATTCTTGAATGATTTCATCCTCGTCAAGAAGTTCTTCTAGTGTGAAACTATCTTTGTCCAAAATAGCTTTAACCTGCAAACGAAAAGAACCAAAAAATAAGTAATTCAGAAAGCACATAAGAATATGAATAGCTAGCTGGCAACGAAAACAACGAAGGATATGCATCTCACTAGATTAGATACACAAGCTACTTGATACTGTCGCATAAATATCCCATTCGAAACACCAAAAACTAGGACATATCATTACATAGTTAATTTGGTGTCCTTTTGATGGTTATGGGCTATCACTAACCAATGAAATTAAACAGGATGACTCTTACCACCACAAACTCTGTTTCAATGCAAAAGACTCCATTTTTTCAATAGTCAAACGAAGCTTAACCATTATCACTAATTAAAATCAACCAAGGAACCCGAGATCATCATCATCAGAGCCTCAGTGCATGGGAGAGAAACGACATCGACACCGCAGTGAATCGACAGAGCAGGAGATCAACAGATTTTCGATGGAGAAGATGGAGAGATCGAGATTTGGAGGAGGAAGAGAAACAAAAGTGATTTCGAGAGAAAACGCGACGGAGGAGAGAGAGACATTAAGTGGAGGTCGAATAAGAGAGTGCCATGCAGGGATTTTCTCTTTTTAACACCGGTTATCTCTTTTTTTTCTTTTTTCATTTTTTTTTTTTTCTCTTTTTCCAAAGGACCTCGGCCTAAGAAACCCCGATGGACCTGCTCTTAGGTTCTAGTCTCTGACAAAGAATTTACAAGTACATGATATAGGTGCTGAAGTCGTATAGAGATGTTTTGGTATTAAAAAAAATTAATAGTATCGGGGTATTTTCCTAATTTCCACAAATTCTGTGTGTGGAACCTAAATTCTCCTATTAGTATTATTATGACAATTTAATTATGTTTTGTTAGAATATCTTTTAGTAATTAGTAAAATTTAAATCTTTAAGATATATATGATGGAAAATAATTGACAATCATCTGAAGAACCAACAAACACAAATAAAAAAGTTGCATGCGGCTTTTATATATTAGACCATAATACTTATCTACTAAAAAGGTAACTTATTTTGTTGAGAGATAAGAGCAGCCGCAACGGTTGAAAAGGCCGGGTCCTTAGCTCGGTTTTGAGCAATTGATGGATTAAAAAATAATAAACTCGGCCCATAATGTGAAGGATCGGACCGTCACGACGGCCTGCAAGGCCTCGGTCCTTGAGTACGTGTCGCTATGTGATTGGGGCGCGTCTTAATGGGTAGCGTCATGTAAAAAAAAAACATTCGATCAAAGACATTTTAAAAAAAAACCCGATCTCATCTCTCTCTCGGCGACCGAAGAGGCGATCTCCATCTCTCTGTGTACTTAAGGTAAATCGAAGCCCTAATCTCGTTGATTTCGTGATTTCGATTGATTGCATGTTAATTTCTTCGCGTCAACGGTTCGGATTTGTCTTTTACCTCGATTTCGAAAAGTTTTTTTGTAGTTAGGGTTTGAAACAAACTTGATTCTACTCGATTTGGGGTATTTGCGTTTGTAGTTGAACTCCATTCTTCTCGATTTGGGGTGTTTCTGATCGATTTAGGGTTTCAAATTTCGGTTTCAGTACCAACCGGGCCCTAGATCGATGAAAACGTTTTCGTTTGTTAGGTTGCGGTTTATAACAAGGAAATGGAAGCGAGGCTCCGGGAGAGTTTATGCAGAACAGAGGATCCAGTTTCAGACTCTCCATTTTCATTCTTGGGTAGCCGTACGGATGTTTAGTCTTAGGTTTGAATACAGACCAAGGAACGCACCCAAGAATGAATTGGAGAGTCTGAAACTGTTAGACCACAGATGTTTAGTATATTAGCTGATATAAATTCACCAACTTCGTTCCTGTTGTTCTCTCTTTCAGGATATAAACAATGGCCGATCAATCTCTTCACTCTCTTACCAACCCACATTTCTTTCAGCCTCTCCTTCCCGGCTTCCACACCCACCTCGTACTCTTTTCAACTCTTTTCTTGCCATTGAGTTAAAGTGTTTTCCTTTGCTTCACTTTTGTTGCATGTGACTTGCAGAGCGTTCCTATAGCTTTCTTCGGGAAGCATGTCCAAGGAAGTTACGACCACATCAAGACTGCTAAACTGAGAACAGATGCGTCCGATAAAACATGGTTAGTGAAGGTAGACGGCTTGAAACTCACAGATGGGTGGAAAGACTTTGCAGGCGCGCATGACCTGCGGGTTGGCGACATCATCATTTTCAGACATGAAGGAGATATGGTGTTCCATGTCACACCTTTCGAACCAAGTTGCTGTGACATTCAATATACTTCACCATCATCTCACAACATCAATGATGATAGTCATGATCAGACGACCAACAAAACTGGTACACGTTTGTTCTATGCAATGTACTATAATTTTTTTAACGTGGAATCTTATATTTCAAAATCCTCAGGGGCAATGTCATTCGACTACTGTTTTTTGGCTGAGGTCACTGCTTCAAACCTAAAAGAAGACAAACTTGTGAGTCAATTTAGTTACTCAAATTTATGGTTTAATTTATTGTGTGTCTTTACGTTATTTGTTTGCAGTATCTTCCTGTGGGAGCTACGAGCTCAACTGCTTTGAACAAGCAGTGCCAAGAGATGTTACTGGTTAACAAAGAGGGCAAATCATGGACTGTTAGTTTGCGCTTTAGCGAATCATGCAGCAAGTATTACATCTCAAGAGGCTGGAGAAAGTGGTGTGTTGATAACAGCTGCGACATTGGAGACCTATTTGGGTTCAATCTGGTTGGAGATGGGAAAAGTCCTCCACTGTTGTGTGTGTGTCCGGAAAGTAAAGAGTGTGCTGAACTGCTCAGCAAACACTTGGGCAGAAAGCGTGGTGAGTCTTCTCCATTGCTTGTTCTTTCTTTGCTTCGGGTTTAACTTGCTTGTTTTGTTTTGTTCTACAGGTGACATTGCTTCTTGCTCACGGGTGAATTAGGAGAATGGTGGTCAAGTAGTCTTGCGTCTCTTTAGCTATGTATCTCGGAGTTGTTCTCTTTTGTTGTATCCTCTTCTATCCTCTTGTTTCCTTTGTACAATGCACTGGTATGATCAGTTCAGTTTAGACTCAAGTTGGTGTGTATGTTCCTTGCTACAATGTATGACATTGCTTTTGCATTAATCGATTCACTTGTTGCAGAAAAACTTATAGTTTTTAAAACTGAAATTGACATTGCTTATACCTTATTTTTATTTTTTTGCTGTGATCTGACTGAGGAGTTGTGTATACCAAGCTGAGTGGTTATTGTTGGTCTATCATACATCCTGCTTGCAACATATGAACCTTGTGCTGTTCTGTATATTATAAAGTTTCGAGCTTTACTCTCTGATTAAATAGCTCAAAAATCGTCCAAACCCAAAATAATGTCTAGGAGTTACTCATTTGACAAAACTATCTATCACTTAAAAAAATATTAAGGACTCTAAAAACAAGTCCACCATTGGACACACTATTTTGTGTGGAGTCCTTAACTATTCAAACAAAAAACAAAAAAACAAACAAATATTATAATAATCCTAAGGATTCCAAGAGCAAGTCCACCATTGTGGATGCTCTAAGGACCCATATTTTCTAAAGACCCCTGTGGTCATAAACTCCAAAGGCCGTCTACCCTTTGGATTTGGAAGGACGATAATGCCCTTGTTTTTTGAGATCATGACTGGCAGAAGTACAAATTATGTAAGAGAGAAAACACATAAAGGGATTTCGTGTAGAATTGTTCGCATGCATAGGCCTGACCGTAGGAGACTTTTCTCTGAAGCATTCGTTGGATAAAGGGTAGATTTTGTACAGCATGTGATTTTAGTGTAATATTCCCAACATAGATCCATATTTGCTATATACCCTCGTGGTCATAAATTCCAAAGGCTATCTACCTTTTCAGGTTTGGAAGGACGATAATAACCTTGTTTTTTGAGAATACGAAGGCGGAAGTACAAGTTCTGTAAAAGAGAATACGTAGAAGGGGATTTGGCGCAGAGTTGTTCCCGTAGGTGGATAAAGAGTAGATTTTGTACAGCATGTGATGTCGATGGCTTCGGTAAATGGATCTATGGTATCTTATGGAAAAGGGTGCTTTATACTAGGGTTTTTAGTCTATAATATATATTCTTAGGAGACGGAGAGAGATTTGTGTGAGAGATAAATCGAAAACGAAAAATTGAGAAAAAAGTAGACTTGATAAATCTTTATTAGTAGAATTATATTTACAATAGCTAAATCTCTTACAACTGATAAAAGATTTCTTGTTGAATGATATTTTTACTTTTTACTTATTATGGGAATTAAAAGTTGAAACTGCAGGTATTATCTTTATAGCTCACCGCTAGCTCCTTTGAGAGGAGAAGCAACATGGGGGCTATAATCAACTCCAAAAGATGCTAGATCAATAGATTGTCCTTTTCTCTCGGAGGCTGTCTTAACAAGTAGACCGATAGCTCGAGCCCATTTCACCATAGCCCCGATCAGTTCCTTTCTTTGTTCAAAAGTTATCTCCTCCGAACCAGTCTTCTTCATCTCAAGCACAACTTTTCCCATTGACAACATACCGTCAAGCATCGTCCAAGTTTCCACCTATCGCCAAAAAGAAAACAAAAATACCACAATTTTTTTTAATAATATAAAACCGCGAGGAACATGTCTGGATATGAATGTTAATATATTGGACTATAACTTACTGATGTTCCACCGTTAGTACCGTCCAATGCAGAAATAGCCCTAAAGAGTTTCTCGGATTTTTCTGGCATCTCCACCTTGATGCCAGACTCGAAGCAGGCCATGAAGTCCGCTACCTTTACAAAGAGATATTTGAACTCTGCTGTGGCAGGACACTTACTCTCCAAAGCCCCCAAGAAAGCCGACATACCTTTGTAAGCAAAAGGCTCAAAGTCTTTGCTCATTTTTGGAAAATCCTTCAAGTAGTGGGGCAATGAGAACGTTCCTTGTGTTTCGTAAAGAACTCTCTTAAATGGAGAAGACACATCGGTGTCATAGTCAATTCCAAATGATGATAAATCAATAGATTTTCCTTTATTCTCAGAGACCTTCTTTATGAATAGACCGATTCCACGAGTCCAGTTCACCATAGATTGAATAACTTCTTTTCTTTGCTCAAAAGTTATTTCCTTAGAACCGCTCTTCTTCATCTCAACCAAACTCTTTCCCATTGACAATAAGCCATCCACCAGCGTCCATGAATCCTCCTATCCTCAAAAGGTATCAAAATTAAACAACAATTTCTTCCAGTTAAATTGTGAAAACGTACGATACCAATGTTAATGTCTACGTGAAACTTACTGATGTTCCGCCTTTAGTGCCACTAAAAGCAGATATAGCCCTGAAAAGTTTCTCAGATTTTATTGACAGCTCAACTTGGAGATCTTTTGATCCGGGTGATGTCGAACTGTAACATGCCATGTAATCCTTCAGCTTCACAAAAAATTCCTTAAACTCTGGGGTCTGAGGACATTTGCCTTCCAAGTCACCCATGAAATCCATCATACCTTTGTTAGCAAAAGACTCAAAATCTTGGGCTACTTTGGGAAAATTCTTCAAGTAAAGAGGTAATGAGAATGTCCCTTGTGTTTCATAAACAATGCTTAATGCAATTAGTAACATTAGATATATGGCTAATGAATTTTTTGCCATTTTATTTTTCAAGAGAAAAGATCAGATGAGATTTTTTTTTTTTTTTGAATGATTTGTTTTCTGTGAGAAGTGAATTTATAAAGATGTTTAATAGTCTAAATTTAGCTATTAAAGCGAAAAATGGTCCGATAAATTTCTATATATTTATGGTCATGGAAGAATTGAGATTTGCTAAAGTTTCGAAGGCTATTTGCTATTCTCTAGATTTACTATTATAGATGTGGTCACTTTCTTTGTCAAACTATATTTAGTTGGGCGTTAGACCAGATTGATATACTATACTTACAAATTAAAATGAACAATCAACATGCTTACACAAAATGTTCCTTATATAAGAACTACATATATAATTTTGTTTATTTTCTTATAACAGTAAGATTCTAACCTGCATTTAAAAAAAAAATTCTAAACCTGCAAAGATCCAAGGTGCTCACAAGTCACAATGATCAAATATGATTGAAACAGTAGTAGGTGTAAATATTGAAACTGTATTGAAGTTTATACCGACCAATATCCTTAATTTTAAAGTGAAAATTTCAAACACTTACCTACCCACCATAAATTATGCTAGTAGTTGCATGCAATTCATAATATCCTAAAATGATATTTAAGGTGGAAATTATGGTCATATGTTTTTCATGAAAATATATTATTTTAAAGTAATTTATTTAAATTTAAATTTGTTAGATATATATGAAGGAAAACAATTGAAATTAGAACCAAATAAATAGAGAATATGATTCTTTTGTCAATTTGTTCCTTCATTGTCAGACCGATAAGAAACTTGAAAGTAGTTGCATCTACCACAACATCAGACTATGTCTCTTTACAATCAATTACATACTGATCTTTCTTTGATGCAACGACTCATTTTTATTCCACTTGTTTTACACCTTCTAGTGTATGGGACTACTGGTCCAAATACTTCTCTCATTCATAAGAGTTTCTATATTTGTCTATTGCTTATCTCTGATTTTGCCAATCATTTATTTGTGTACACTTTTCAATAGACTTTGTTTTATGATCCTCTTTCTCATTTATCATATCAATTGCTACTTTGCATGCATAAATATCATCGACATCGATTTGCTTATCAGTTCCATTTTATTTCATATATGATATAACTTATTGAGATCTCTTCATTGTCTCAGGCACCTGAATTTCTTTCAGTCATGTTTAATGTCTCTTCTAGAGATCATTCACAAAATCTTATTCCTCTTTACCTTTACTTTATGCTCCTTTCATTTACGAGGATTCTTATCTTTGGAACCAATATGTCTACTATGCTTCAGGCGTAACTGGCAGTTTGATATTGTTCTTCTGGAACATCAATTCTTATTTGGAGCATTTATAACTGGTATATGTGACTTGGTCACACTATATTAGGGTCATTAGTTGCTTCTGGCAACTTCTTTACTAAGCTATAGAATTATCTTTTGGACTTCTGATTCACTTTCTCTGAGGATCAATGATAATTCCTTTCAACTTACTTTCTTTTCCGGCTTTTTTGTTTTCTCCTCCTTATGTTGGAAATACTAATTCAGCTTTAGCATTCATATCGAGCCTTACTCATATCCTTCAAGGATGTCTCTAGATTTTTAAGTATCAATCATATCCAACATATATTCCCAACCTCATTTAAAAATTCATCTTAATTAAGCTCTGTGTGGAGCAAATTCAATGTATATTGCACATCCAGAATTCTTAGACGAAAATAGTTGGTTTCTGACCCAATACCTATGGTGGGGAGAACTAGTGATTACTTGATGCAAATTAGTGCTGCTCAAATGTTTAGCACTTATTCCAGTGAAATTTTTATAGCCATCAAAGACTTTAAGACATGATTTCCCCAATATTATAAAGATGCATGGTGGGTGATCAGTCCACAAACATCTCTTTTATTCATGCCAATGTTTTCCTTTGGCTGGTGAAAACCTTGTTACCATTTTATCGTATGAGCAAGCAACATATGTAAAATCATTCGGAAAATTCTTCTGGTTCTTCAGTGACTGTTCATATATATCTTTCAGTATTATTCGCATCATTACTGAACCAAAATGGTCTAATTGGTTCATGCCAAGTATTTTGTAAACTTCTGGTTTACAATATATTTATCACCAATACATTAATCTTTGTGTAGTAAAATTTATAAATGGATGTGGATACTTTTTCTAAAGTGCTTTTACTGCCTTGAGAAATATTTTTGGAAGTAAATTTAGCATTTCCTTTGCTTAGTAGTTCAACATAACTTGTCTCAAAATTCCTTAGAATTACTTTAAGAAGGGTTCATCATCTCACTTCTAGTGTAAACATAATATTCTGGATGTTTCACTTATCATAAAATATGAGATTCCTTAACTCTTCCCCTCGAGATGATAATACTACAGGTTTATCAATCTCGAATGAATCTCATTTTCGGAATCAACAACATACCCTACATGGGTCATGTATTCTTTCTTAGATTCTTCTTACTATAGAAATTTATGAAAATATAACCATTAATGGCTTTAGATCGCATTATTATGTGCAGTAATATTTATGTACTCTTCTGGAGTATCCTCTTCCCAAAGAAAATAGGAGACTGCATAATTCAATGCGGCTTTGTTTAATGGTTAGGGTTTTTGTTCAGGATTAAGGTTTCGTGCTGATAACGTATTGTAATTAGAAAAGAGAAGAAGAGAGGAATTGATGTATCTTATTCAATGATTAATGGATCCTTAATATAGGATTACAATAGCTTATGAAAGAAATAGAACTTGGAGAACAGGTAGACTTGACAATTAAGTAAATCAAATACTTTCTATAAAGGACATCGCATAATATTCATAACATATATACAATGCTCTTAGTTAAATCGAACAAACACAAAACTCAGCGTAAACTATTGATCCAATCTTTGGTAACGATTCCAGAAAAGGTAAACATTAACCAAAAAAAGGGCAAACATTAACTTGTTAGATTCATAAATCGATAACAATACCCCGAACCGCTTGTCGTAGCCCTTTATGTCCCAATGCATTTGGTGATGGTGGCCGTGTCACCTGAACATTCTGTGGAACCCGCATCTCGGATGAATGCCCTGTGATGCACATCGATCCCGACCCGTCTTGCTGCCAGTAGACTTCAACCATTATCCCACTTGGATTCTCTGCGTTTTCTGTGTCAGGGATCCCAACAAATCTTGCTCCCACCGGTATCTGTACATTGACCATACAATTTATTAGAATTCCTCAACTATGTTGCATTTTCAGCTAATAAATGTATATACATGTGTAGTTGGATATACCTCTAGCGAGATGCCGGATTCTAACTCGAGAGTGACCATGGTTCCTTCAACGGTTGCACTTTCCAGTTCAGCACGTCTAGCTATGTTCAAAAACACTTCTTCAAGAGTTGCAAGCCCGAGCTGTATGTCTGAGATTCCAAACTCAGATTCTCTATTTTCTAGCTCCTCGAAAAACCCCTACTTGTGGAGAAAAGGATGATGAATATTATAGGTAGATGAAGACGATGATATCATATATTAGAGCTTTTTTGGGTACATCATTACCATAAGAAGTCTCTCTTTTTCGTGGGGGATAACAAAAGTCACGAAAGCCTTGTTTTCATATGCTGGCTCAACTTTCAAATGCTGCAAATAATAATTCTTGTTTAGGTCAAATGGCTGCAATTGAAAAAAACTTTTGAGTGTGTATTCGTACCTCGTTAAAGAATCTCTTCACCGG
The DNA here is from genome assembly GCA_018703725.1 of Brassica juncea. Classification (NCBI taxonomy): domain Eukaryota; kingdom Viridiplantae; phylum Streptophyta; class Magnoliopsida; order Brassicales; family Brassicaceae; genus Brassica; species Brassica juncea. The sequence goes on from CM031938.1 coordinate 47,425,860, forward strand.
CTCATGCGAATCTCCATCAGCATTGCTATTGTCCTTTTTGCTTTCATTGAAGCTAACGGTAGCAACAAAACCAGTTCCGAAGCGAGATTTTAACCTGATTGAGGTACCAATGCAGCGGAGCCTGCCCTTAGCCATGATCCCTATTCGGTCGCTTAAAATATCAGCTTCTTCCATGGAATGCGTGGTCAGTATGATGGCACGGCCTTTCTTTGACTCTTGTATAATGTCCCACACATGTCTCCTCGTGATAGGGTCCATGCCAGTTGTCTACAATCCAAATATAAGTACATCATCTTAAATCGATTTGTATGTCTACATAATTAATAAACATATTAAAAGAGGAGTTAGCATGTGACATGCCGGTTCATCTAGGAAGACCAGCTTGGGATCACCAATGAGTGCAACTGCAACACTGAGTCGACGTTTCATTCCACCACTGTAACTTCCTGCTCTAACTTTGGCCGCTCCTGTCAGTTTTACATCCGCCAGTAACTTCTCAGCGGTCTGTAACAAAAAAAAAAGATAGTAAAAGATACGTAAAGAAGTGTGCATAAATGTCAATTCAGTCATTAGACATCCCATCAACACTTTGAGATGATATTCTGGTGACATAGTACCGAGTTGATAGATGCAGGCGACAACCCTTTGATGCTAGCAAAGAGGTGGAGGTGTTCTTCACTCGATAACGCATCCCAAAGGATATCAAACTGTAAAAAAAATAGACATGAAACATTTACGCTAAAGAATTAGACTACTCTCCAATGTTATTAAGTAAAATGAAACTAATCTACCTGAGGACACACTCCTATCATTTTACGAATGTTGGACATTCCAACAGAGCTTCTTACGGAATCTCCATAGATAAGAGCTGTTTTAAAACAATCAAATTGAACTTATTAATTAGTATTAGAACGGTTACAAAAAAATATTTGGACAGTAGCTTCTTGTCAAACATATCCACTAGCTTCTTGTCAAACATATCCTTACGCACCATCCCCACCAGTAATTGGATTTATGCCAGTCAAACAGCTGATAGAAGTTGTCTTCCCTGCACCATTGGGTCCAAGAAGACAAAACAACTGGTCTCTGGCTATATTTATCCACAAACCCTAAACATTTTCCATTAACTATTTAGCCATAAAAATGGAACTGTTGCTGTAATATTACATTTTCATGTTAGAAACGATAAGGGACAATGATAATATTAGGGTTTGTAGAATAGTCTTGACATATAACACCCGCTAACTTTCTCAACAAGAAAGATTACCTTTACAGCATGAAAAGGAGATGTTTTGGTGCATTTACAACAACCAAGCTTTGTAGTTCCAGGATATGTCTTAGCAAGACCATGAATCTGAACTGCAATGTTAGGATCAACTATTCCATCCATTGCTTGTTGCTTAACAAGTGTCTCCTCTTCAAGCACATCCTGGTCTTCTGGCCCTACATGCTCTACGGGTGGAGCTGAACCGATACAGCTAAAAATACTACCTTCTGAAAAAGTGTATATATAGGAACATGTTTTGGGTTTACATTTTCCAACAAATTGAAAGACTGCTCAGGAGAACTATGAGGAAACAATACCTTCCACTTTATTGCCACCTTTGCCAGTCCAGTAACCAGGTGTTAAAAAATAGAAGATGGGTTTTCTAACACCGGACGCGTTGGGAATGATATTGTCAAAGTAGATGGCGAGAACAAACCAGAAAAGGAATGTCCCCACTTGCCACCGGAAGATAATATCCTACAAAAAGATGTTCAATTAGTCGTTTGAGAGAAGAAAAAGTTAAAAAGTATTTGATGAATGAAATATGTTTTGTGAATGTCCATCCACATACAATTGAAATTACACAAGTTGACATGCCCCCTTCGCATACAGCTCTTTCACTCCAGCTAATTCCAGAACTTGCTGGAGTTGAAGTTGCATCAAGAAGAAGCTTAAGGCCCGCAGAAAAAGTGTTGGGTGGAAAGAGTGACCAAATCGCCCGGCGAGAAGCAGGATAAGCGCTGGAGTAAGGGAATCCAGTAGCAGATACAATCTGAGCATTTAGAAATATTAACTAGTAAAAAGAAGTCGTCACGATATGAGGAACTAGGTTAAAGCTAAGAGAATCAAACCTGTGTGATAAAGCCAATGAGAAACACAAGGAAACCAACAGTTGTAGCTGAAGATGATTTACTAATGAAAGATGATAGCACGAATGCTAGGCCAATCTAGCAACACATGCAATTAAACTTCATAAATATCATCTCTTTACAGGATGGAAAGAAGGAACGTAATAATCAGGAGTGAGGATGATCTTTAATTACCATATTAAACTGAAAAAGCAAGAAAAGTAGGAAGACAACAAAGAAACTGTTCTTTAAGAAAAAATCGAATTGGAACATCATTCCAAAGAGGACTAAGAAGAGTGAGGAGACAAACGTAAGGAGTCCTTCCCATGTGAGCCATGATAACCAATAAGCTGTATCAAAAACTCCCATCATTGTCATTGCCTGACGAAGTTTTAGCTCTTTCTCGGTAACAAGAGAACCGAGCTGGAGAACGAAACCGAACATGGAGAAGGCAAGAAAGAAGATTGGTCCCATAGCTTTGAGTGCAGAGATCGCTTCACCTATAATAGCTGGCCGTGCAAATTCCTTAAATCCAAAACCCCAACCAAACTTTGGATCTGAAATTGTGAGAATACAAAAGTCAAAGAAGACCTGTATTGTCTATGGATTTCCAACTAAAAAATAATTAATAACTAATTGACGATAATTAGATTGGTCCATTTTTTAAGATTTTTTCAACTTTCAATATGAGGCTTTGTCTCTAAACTCAAAGATTTCAAGATAGCACCTCCAATTAAAGACCTCGCGATCTCACGCTCTGCAGCTATTTGAAGAGGAACAAGGAACTTAAACGTTGGATCTTCAGTACGACCACGTTTTGCCTCTGCTGAGGAATTTGTCTGAACTCCATAGCTAATTACTGTAGCATTCCTTTCCACGAAATGCAAAGCTCCTGGGACTTGCAAAGGATGTGACATAAACCATGCATCTACCTCCTCAGGCCCTTTGAATGATTGAACCTGAAAAACAAACACACACATGAGAAACATTTCAGAACCAATATCAAGTTAAAACTAAAATGAACCTAACCTTGTTGGTCGGAATTGGTCTCCCCGGATTGTTAGCCATGATTGCAGAGACGATGTCAGTTACACGACGGCTATTGTTACCGCTCCATACGAAGTCGTAGCAAGGAAGCTTCACGAAGAACTTATCCTCACAAGGAAGAATAGGCGGAGAAAACAGAAGCGTGGGATCGGTGACGTTCTTGTAGGCACTTGAGGATGCCTTGCTCGCCTTCATAGCTTCCTCGATACAGAATATGACAAAGATGAAGAAGAATGACGAGAAGAGCTGAAGACACGTAGATCTCTTATTCCTCCATGAGAGCAGCAGGTTCTTCTTGAATAACGCCGTGAACTGCTGACGCAGAAGCGGTAAGCCTTGTTGCAAAATCATTATCAAGATTTTTTTTTTTTGGTTACTTTTATTACTTTTCAAAAACCATAAAAACGTTTTCTCTTCTGCTAATTCTATATCTAATTCTACATCTAAAAATATGTTAGGAAAACAATTTTCTTTTTCAAAAAGGTTTACGGACATGCAATCTTTTGTTTCCAAATTTTAAGGTCTCCCACGTTGAAATATGTGTATTTCACCTATGATCTATTTTTGGGCAGTTCTATTTATATATTTATTTTATTTATTTATTTTTCCTAATAAGCGATTATATATTGTGATATTTTGTTTCCAATTTTAAGTGTTTGGCTATTCTCCAACGTTCTTTCTTTCTTTCTTCATTGATGGCTGATCCTAGTCCGGCAAGTTTTTGGACGCAGGCAAATGCGTTACTCAGGAAGAACTTAACCTACCAGGTCCGTTTCCTCTCTGATTAAATTAAATAGCATGAACAACCAGTTCGTATATATATAGTTGAAAGAAAAGGGTTTATTAAATGAATGGAAATTGAAATGCAGAGGAAACATATATGGACGAATGTTAGGCTCATCCTAGTTCCACTCTTCCTCTGTCTAATTCTCCTAGCAATTCAACATGTGCTCGATGCGCTGATGAAGGGTGTCTCTGATATGACTGGTGATTGTAAAAGTAACGCTAACTTATCTGGTGGTATGTGTCCCATCCCAAACCCTCCAAAGTTGCCTCCCATGTTACAGATTCCAGAACATGAACTCCGTTCTGTCAAAACCGATTTTCTTCCCTACAAAGACCTCCCTGACAAGTCATGTAGAGGAACCATGGGAGGATCTTGTCCTGTAACTATACTTATGACTGGTGAAAAACAGCCCCTTGGTAAAGGTATATACTTCTCTTCCTTGTTTGATACGTAAACTCTTTTATTTCTCCTTGCTGCATGTGAAACTTTACCCAAGCGTGTTCTCTTTCAGCTATATCCGCGAATATATTTGCTACTTCTTTCGCGGTTAATTCCTCCGACCTCTTGCCTACTTTAGCCAATAATATCTTGGTATGTCTTTCTTTTAAAGGCTATATATATATATATATGTCTGAGTGCAAGAGTCTACACTCATTCCATCTCCTTTAGGGTTCACCAATACCAGCAGATAAAGACAATTACGCAGATCCAGGTCTTTCCCCAGGTCTCCCCATCTACAATATCCAACCTCTGTGCAGTGCAAACTCTACATGGCCACTTTCTCTCGAAAAAATTCAGACAGGTATGTTTTTTTCTTTTTACTTCTTTCTTGTAACGTTCAAAGGAAAAGTTTGACTGGAAAGATGATAAACTGATATGAAGTGGTTTGTGTCTAAATATCCAAGAGGTGAAGTGTGTTCAAGGGTTGTGTCTCTGGAGAAATAACTCTGCAGATGTCAATAATGAGCTTTTCAAGGGTAGTTATAGGGGAAACCCTGCTGGGATTACAAATGAGATCGCTGCAGGTTTTGAATTTTTCTTCCACTTATTACATTTATATATTATCTTCATAGCGTATGCTTAGGATCCACGTCACTGTTTCTTTGCATTAGCATACGATCTCATGAGTACGGATAAGAAAAACTTCAATGTGACCATCTGGTATAACTCAACCTACAAGGACGAATATTCAACTGGGCCTGAAAAGCTGGTCCGAGTTCCCCGATCTATCAATCTGGTACCCTATGTTGTACTCTCAAGACATGCATCCACTTACAATCATCTTTCTCTCATTGTTAACATATGCCTCTGCAGATATCAAATGCTTACCTAAAGTTTCTGAAAGGCCCTGGGCTAAGGATATTATTTGAGTTTGTCAAAGAAGTTCCTAAACACGCAACTAGATTGAAGACTGATATAGCGTCCTTGCTTGGCCCACTTTTCTTCACTTGGGTTGTTCTTCTATTGTTCCCCGTAAGTTCTCTCTTACAAATCGCTTGAATGTTTTTCTTTAATTAATTATCCCAATGTATGTGAAATGACTATCTATAAATCTTGCAGGTGATCTTGACATCATTGGTGTATGAGAAACAAGAACGTCTAAGGATTATAATGAAAATGCACGGCCTAGGCGATGGTCCATATTGGTTGATTTCATATGCCTATTTTCTAACCATATCCGTGTTGTACGTTGCTTCTTTGGTGATCTTTGGGTCAGTGATAGGACTCAAGTATTTTCGGCTCAATTCCTATAGCATCCAGTTCGTTTTCTATTTTATCTACTTAAATCTTCAAATAGCCATTGCCTTTCTAGTTTCTTCAATATTCTCAAAGGTTAAGACTGTTACAGGTAATGATAACATATCAAATTTTCTCATCAAGAACATGCAGTTTTCAAAATTTGAACGGTCTCTTTGTTTTTATGGATTAAATGTAGTCGTTGCTTACATATTGGTGTACGGTACTGGCCTCTTAGGCAGCTTTCTCTTCCAAACGATGCTTGAAACTCAGTCATTCCCAGGTAACTTAATTTTAACAAGAAAAACATGCTCATTTTTATCTCTCACTGCTTTATTTTTGGTATATAATATCTCTATGCTTGACAGAGGAATGGATTGTTGCCTTGGAATTGTATCCTGGCTTTTCTCTATACCGGGGGTTGTATGAGTTCTCACAATATGCATCCCGGGGAAATGGGATGCATTGGCAAGATCTCAGTGATAGTGGAATGGGTGAAGTCTTACGCATCATGTCAATAGAGTGGTTTCTGGCTCTCATCATAGCTTTCTATATTGATCAAGTTTTCTCATCTGGGAAGCACCCTTTCTTTTTCTTGAACCCTTTCAAGAAATCTTCTTCTATACCAAGTAAGCCTACCGTACAGAGGCTGGATTCTAAAAAAGTCTCCATAGATATGGGAAAAATAGATGTCACTCAGGAGGTGTGTTTAACAAGTCATCTTTTGGGATTTCCATGTTTTTCTGATGTTAACATAAAATGAGACAATAAACAGAGGGAAAAGGTGCAACAATTGAGAAATGAAGGTAGCGCAGGGCACGCCATCTTGTGTGACAACTTGAAAAAAGTGTATCCAGGTAGAGATGGAAACCCTCCAAAAATGGCTGTAAGAGGGTTATATCTCGACGTTCCTTCAGGAGAATGCTTCGGCATGCTTGGACCTAATGGCGCTGGAAAAACCTCCTTCATCAGTATGGTCAGTTTCGGTAAAACAGTTTCACAAACAATATAGAGTGTCAAAGTTTGTAATCTTTTACTGTATCTTTTTTTTGCCATAGATGACAGGGCTACTGAAACCTTCATCTGGAACAGCATTGGTTCAGGGTTTGGACATATGCAAGGATATGAACAAAGTATACACTAGCATGGGCGTTTGTCCACAACACGAGTAAACACTCTCTGACAATTCTTCTGCATGTTCTTTCATTACCAAGCAAATAAGGAACAGTTTAAAGAACAACTTCGGTTTTCTGGCATTCTCTTGATTGTAGCTTGCTTTGGGAGACACTAACAGGGAGAGAACATCTTCTCTTTTACGGGCGACTCAAGAACATTAAGGGCTCTGCTCTAACGCAAGTATACATATATATATCTGCCACACCTTGCTGAGTTGCTGTCTTAGTTTAGTTTTGTGTTATAATTCAAGAAGACAATATTGTTAATTCATGGATATATATAATCATTTCAAGGCCGTGGAAGAATCTTTAAAGAGTGTCAGCCTTTTCGATGGAGGAGTTGGCGACAAACCTGCTGGAAATTACAGTGGAGGTATGAAAAGGCGGCTTAGTGTGGCTATATCACTTATTGGGAACCCCAAGGTACATGCATTCTTGTTAGTTTTGTCGTGTTTTCAAGCATTAATGCATGGCTCATGTTTAGTTATTAACAAACCTAAGGTGTGATTAATCATTCTTTTAACTATTAGGTAGTTTATTTGGATGAGCCAAGCACAGGACTTGATCCAGCCTCGAGGAAGAACTTATGGGATGTGATTCAGCGTGCAAAACAAAACACAGCAATTATCCTCACAAGTATATAAAATACATATATTATTTTCTTAGATTATATATGGGAGGTGATTAAGTGTTCTTAAACTGGACTTGATCTTAACGTCAAGACTACATTTTCAGCTCACTCGATGGAGGAAGCAGAGTTTCTATGCGATAGATTGGGGATATTTGTAGATGGGGCCTTGCAATGCATAGGAAACTCCAAGGAACTAAAGAGCAGATACGGTGGATCATATGTGTTCACGATGACAACATCTTCAGAACATGAGGACGATGTCGAGAGATTGGTTGCAACTGTGTCTCCCAACGCCAAGAAAGTATATCACCTCGCTGGTACACAGAAGTTCGAGCTCCCAAAGCAAGAAGTTAGAATTGCTGAGGTGTTTAGGGCTGTAGAAAAGGCTAAATCCAACTTCACTGTCTTTGCTTGGGGACTTGCCGACACAACTCTCGAGGATGTCTTCATCAAAGTCGCTAAATCTGCTCAAGCCTTCATATCCTTGTCTTGAAGCCTGATTTTTCAAGTTAGGGTTTCTATTTTTTGAGTCAAAGATGTGTCTTGAGGCGCACACAACCAACCTCTTGATATTTCTGATGCAATATGTATATACTATTTTTTTTTTTTTTTTTTGAACGAAATGCTTGATTAGAAATTAAGGAAAAGTTACTCTCCAACCGGAGAGGTTACAAGGCGTTTTAAAGCAGATTTCGCAAGGGAATCTGCAACAACATTACCCAAACGGGGAACAAAAGAAAAGGAGATAGATTCAAATCTACCACACAACACTCTAATATCAAACAGAACACTATGGAGTAACACTGTTGAGGCAGAGGAGTTGAGTAAGTTGATAAGGGACTTCGAATCAGAGAAAACATTCAGCTGAAGGAAGTCATTTGCAACTGCATCTAAGAGAGCAGCTTTTACCGCTAGAGCTTCTGCCACAATGGGCGCCGCTACATGACGTCGGTTAGAGGATTGGTGTTTTAGCTCCACACCAGAGGAGGTAGTAAAGCGCCAGCCTTGGCCACTGTTTCCAGAGCTAGGGTCCCAGGCTCCATCGGTGAAACAAAAAGTGCCCGCTGGCAGTTGCGAAAGGGTTCGGCTTGATCGAGCAACATGGGCCTGAGAACATTTGGTACCCTGAGACGCTTCTTCCCAGCTGCGGGCATCGTTTAGGACTTTCACAACAAGCTCCTTCTCTGTCCATGATCTATCTTCAAAGATAAGCTTGTTCCTAGCCTTCCACAGGTGCCAATATAGCCATGGATAAATTTGGGAATTTGCAAGACCTGTGGGCGGGAGATTGACTATGCGTGTGTTACTAAGGAGGAGTTCCCTAACAGAAGAGATAGTATCAATATCCGGCTTGAATAATGCTGGAATAAGATCCCAGATCCGGGCAGCAAAGGGACAGGTGAGGAAGAGATGAAGAGGGGTTTCAAGTTCCCCACACCTCTTACAAGATGCCTCAGCATGAAGACCTCTAGTAAGTAAGACAGAACCAACAGGAAGGGCGCCATTCGTTGCTCGCCATAAAAAGGTCTTGACTTTAGGTGGAGTGTTTAAATTCCAAACACACTTCCTCCAAGGAAAATCCTCAAGAACCCTGTTATGTGCAGACTCCCTAGCTGTAGCATAACCAGATTTTGATGTATATTCCCCTGATGCATTAGGAAGCCAGCATAGAACATCTTGTTTATCAAAGGAGCTAGGAACTATTTGGAGAATACGATCCTCATAAAGAGGCAAATACTGTCTGATGGCTTGAACATTCCATTCCTGAGAAGAAGGAAGGAGGAGAGCAGAGACGCACATAGTTTGGCTTTCCAGCGATGGAGCCGGTCCCATCGGTGCCATTGGGGAGGAGCTTGATAGCCAGGGGTCAGTCCAGATCCTAACTGATTCACCAGTGCCCACACTCCATCCGAGACCAAGAAGTAGTAGGTCCCGTCCCCACAGAATCCCGCGCCATCCGTGTGAGGCAGAAGCTGGGCAGGAGCTATCGAGGAAAGAGGAGTCCAGGCAGTATTTCCCTAGGAGAGTTTGAGCCAGGAGCGAGTGGGGGTCTCGGAGCAGGCGCCATGCGATCTTAGCCAGCAGAGCCTGATTAAAGCACTCGATATCTCGGAATCCTAGACCACCCAAGTTTTTGGGGAGAGTGAGCTTAGACCAAGCAACCCAACAAATCTTCCTAATGTCCGGTTTTGCATCCCACCAAAATCTTGTAAGGAGAGATTGGATTTGTTTGCAGAGGGATGCTGGTAGCCGAAAACACGACATAGCATAAGCCGGGATGGCAGTGAGGATTGATTTGAGAAGGACTTCTTTTCCAGCTCCCGATAAGAATCTTGTTGACCAACTCAAAATCTTTTGGCGAATCCTATCGATGATACTGTTGAAGATATCCCTCTTCCGGCGTCCGAAATGCTCGGGGAGACCAAGATATTTCCCTATACCTCCTTCTTTCTCAATGGATAGAGCTCGCTTTACTCTGATTTTTGCCGCTTGCGGGGTCTTAGAAGAGAAGGAAATGGCAGATTTGCTGGGACTAATACACTGTCCGGAAGCTCCTTCGTATCTAGCGAGGAGAGCGAGAAGGTTGTTACAGCTAGCCTGGTCCGATCTTGTGAAGAACATGGTATCATCGGCGAACAGAAGATGGTTGATCGGGGGGCAGTTGCGGGCCACTTTAATTCCCGGTAAAAGTCCCGATGCCTGCGCCTTGCTGCAGAGGCCCGAGAGGACTTTCGTGCAAAGAATGAATAGATATGGAGACAGGGGATCGCCTTGGCGTAGTCCTCTAGACGGTTTTACCTTGCCTTGCGGAGCTCCGTTGACAAGGAACGAGTAAGAGACTGAGGTCACACACACCATAATCCAGGAGATCCAACGCTCGTGAAATCCTAGCTTCCGCAGAACCGCTTCCAGAAAAGTCCACTCGATCCTATCATATGCTTTGCTCATATCGGTCTTGACGGCCATGGAGCAACGAACTTTGGCTTTTGACGTGCGAAGGTAATGAAGGATTTCGTGCGTAATGAGAACATTATCTCCAATGGCCCTCTTTGGAACAAAAGCCGATTGATGGGGGGAGATGATGCGCGGTAGCAGTGGCTGGAGGCGCATAGTGAGTATCTTGGCTATGATCTTGTAGTGAGTAGTGCAGAGGGCAATCGGCCGGAAGTCTGCAACCTTTCTTGGGGAGGAGATTTTAGCAATCAAGCGCACGTGAGTTTCATTTTGTCGAGGGTGGAGGTGGCCTGTCTCGAAGAACTCTCGGATATCACTGTAAATATCATCTCCAACTATGTCCCAATAGGAATGGTAAAATCCTGCGGAGAAACCGTCAGGACCCGGTGCCTTATCGGCATGGATAGCAAAAACTGCTCTTTGCACTTCCTGCTTATCCGGGATCAGAGAAAGGCGAGCATTATCATCATCGGAGATGCAAGGGCTCAGGGCCTCGTCCACTGTTTCTAAACAGTTTGCACCGGAAGAGGAGAAGATGGATTGAAAATATTGCGAGATGGTGGCCACAATCCCAGCCTCCGTATCATAGATTCTTCCTTCGTCATCTTCCAGGATAGAGAAGTTATTGATCTGGCGGCGCCCGCGAGTAACAGCATGGAAGAACCCAGAGTTACGATCTCCACATTGGAGCCATTGGATGCGGCTTCTCTGCTTCCAGTAAGCTTCTTCGTCAAGATAAGCTTTCTCAAGCTTCTGCGACACTGAACTGATGAGAGCATGATCTGGCTCAGGAGCTGACAGAGCGGCTTCCAGAATAAGCTGAGCCTCTTTGATAGCTTCGCAACTCTTAGTGTTCTGTTCCCTAGTCCAGTCGATTATCTTCCTCCGTATTCTGTCCGTTTTTGCAATAACAGCTTCGTGTTGAGGAAGGGGCCAGTTATCTTCCACCAACTTATGGATGGCGGGGTTATTTCGCAGCCTCCTATCAAAACGGAAAGAGCCTTTCTTGGGCGCTTTGGTCTGGTCAAACAAGGTAAGGATGGGACGATGATCTGACCCTTCGAATCTGAGATAAACACTGCGTCCAGAGGGGAAGAGTTCCGAGAAGGAGCAGTTCGCCATCGCACGATCCAGGCGGGATTGAATGAAGTGATCATGTCGTACTCCCCGCCAAGAGAGATGATTACCCGCATGGGGTAAGTCCCATAATCCAGTCTGGGAGACAAAGCTTCGAAAGGCTAGGAAGGATCCCTCCCACCTAAGAGGACCTCCAACCTTCTCAGAGTTATCAAGCAAGTCGTTGAAGTCTCCCGTTAGAAACCAAGCATCATCTCTGCCTTTACTGAGCTCAACGAGTTTACTCCAAAAGGCAGGACGATCTTCCTTCCTAGGAGCGCCATAGATGAAGGAAGCAAAGAAGGAAGACTTCTTGTGATGGATGTGAGTATCAACGATATTGCAAGAAGAGTAAAGAACATCCACTTTTATTCCATCTTTCCAAGATAACATCAACCCTCCACTTAAACCAGTAGGAGGGACAGAGAAATGGTTCTTATACAAGGAATTCTGGAAATGCCGAAGAACAGTTTCGTCATTGTTTTTAGTCTCCATTAGAAACAAGATGTCAGGAGATAACCGAGAGCGTATCTCCTTAAGTCGCTGGACTGTCAGGGTGCTTCCAATCCCTTGACAGTTCCAGCTCAGACATGCTAAGGAAGAGGATTTTGCGGTGGCCGAAAATCCGCCACCTTCTTCTTACTTGCCGGGAATACTTTAGATGATGGTGTAGCTCTGCTTGTTGATGCCACTGCTTTAGGACCTCTCTTAATGCCCTCTGAGGTCATCTGAAGCTTCCGCTTAGGAGAGCCCTGGGACTTTGAGACTCTTCTTCTTTTAACGTTAATGCCTTGGGGAGAGCCACTAGCAGAAGCGGTCTTTGTCAGTGGCTTCCGTTTTCCCAAGACTTTTGCAGCAAGTCTCCCTGATCGTTTTGGAAGAGGTCCTAGATGTTCAGAGGAGTCTGGTTCTGAGGGTAAGGGACCAAGCCTCATAGAAACATGGAGCCTATCTTCGCTTAATGTTCGGATGGGGGAAATTTCTCCAGTAGGGAATTTAGAGCCCGAGCCCTCAAACTTGTCAGTGAGAGGTAGAACCCCGAGTCTCTCTTCAACGCCCTGAGTCTCTGCGTTACAAAGAAGCCCAGGAGCTATCGTATCATCCTCATAAAGAGGCAAGGAGTCCCTATGAGAGGGTAGAGAGATTCGCTCCAATGCCGGACGCCTTTCCGAAGATGCGTTTAAGCTAGCAGCGGGGGAGATTCTCTCCAAGGCAGGGCGCCGGTCTTTTGAGTTGGAGTGTTCCGATTGAGCTCTAGAAGTAGTATGCAGTGGTTCTCTAGCAGGTCGAGGAGAGGGAGTGTGTGAGCCATCAGAGATCTGGAGTTGGCGAGTAGTCTTGACAGAGAGCCTTCCCGCTCCACGAGGGTCTGAAACACAAGCAGATGCGGAGGTTTATTTGCGTGGGATCCAAGCTTCTTTTCTCTGTTCCTCTAATCTTCTGCGAGGGGGAGAGCGCATAGGAGGACGTCTGTGATCAGGTGAATGATAGCTTCGATCCTCCCTGTTGTCTCTGTAGTGGGAAGGTTTGGAGTGCCTCACTTTGCGGTCACCATTCACTTGAATAGAGCGAGCAGATGGCTGAGGAGCCAGATTCTTGAGAGATCCATCGGTATGTCTAGCGGCTCTGCCATCAGCTCTTCTTCTGTCAGCTAGTTTTTCGAGAGTACGAGATTGATTAATTCCCATGGGAGCTTGAGGTCCAGAGGGCCCTGAGGGGCAGTTATCTTGCTCGTGAGAGAGAGATTGACAGGAGAAGCAGTGTTTGTGGAGTCCTTCGTACTCGAGTTCCACTTTTAGAATGTCACCAGATGGCAAGCTGACTTCCAGGTATCTTTCAAGAGGGAGAAGTCCATTGATAGAGACCCGGAGTCTTCCCTTTGTAGCATCCTTCAGGTCGACATGACCGAGCCCCGAGCCTATTGCCTCGAGCGCTTCGTCAGTCCAGAAATGAAGGGGGAGACCATGAACTCGAATCCAGAACGATATGATGGAGGGAAAGTTCTCCGAGACGGAAGGTTCCCAACGTTGCAGCATAAGCATCCACCGTTTAAAATGGTAGGGAGCCTTGTTCAGGATACTTTGGAGGTCCCTTTCAGATTCAAAGCTGAACTGAAATAAGTGAGGGCCTAGCTCCCTTCCAGTTATGGAGCCCGCGACGAGCCAGTGTTGCAGAAAGAAGTCCACAAGAGCTCGGGTATTCTGAGTTGAGGGGTTAGTAACCCGCCCAATAAGCGTGAGCTTGTTCTGTTCAATAAGAGCTGAGTTGTCGGTTCTTGGTATCGGAATGGGTGCGCGGCGGACCGGAGAGGTTGATTTGCAGGTCCATTTTGCTTTTTCCGAAGCCGTGTATCGTCTAGCCATAGTAGAGGCAAGAAGGTAGCTGAAGCAGTCCCAAGGTGGGCAAGTGTGAGAAGGTAAGAGCTCAGAGTAAAGCAGAGCAAAGCTCAGGATCTTGAGGCTTAAAAACCCTGAAAAGAGCGTAAGAAGGATCCCAAAAGTGGGCAAGGAACTAGACAATCTAGTAAGTCGAAGGATGTGAAGACCCCTTCAAACACCGGGAGTCACAGAGATATCTCTCCCATCCCCAGTTGATAACATCAAGGCTCTAGAGGTTTCACAGAGATGTGAGCGACTAGGCGACATTTCAGGGGGTGAAGATGCAGGACTCCAGGCAGGCAGAAGCGGACCCTCCGACGGCGTCGGGGGCTGAACCCGGCGAGAGGTGGCCAGAAAAGTGAAGTCGGCTAAAATGGTGGTTTTACAGATTTGAAAAATAACTAATCTTGGAGGGAAAACCAGGTAGATGGAAGAGGTCAGAGAAGGCAGGATGACTCAGGTGTCCAAAGAGGGAAATAAACCGGGAAGAAGGAAACCGTGGGTAACTTAAACCAGCCTAAAGCTAAACTGTCTTGGGAGTCGGGACAGAGAGGAAAAGAGGAGCCTTCTCGGTTTTACAATATGTATATACTATTAGTCTTTTTTTTTCCATAGAAGGCCTGTGTTGAGATGTCGCATAACTATTCGTTGTTGCATACTCTATATATTTTACAAATTAATATGAACAAGAAATATTTGCTTGTGCCAATTTTGATTGTTGGGTTGAGTATATGCAAAATTAGTTGATTTTACATTCAAGCTGTATCATCACATCAATCTTTTTTTGAACATAATTTTTTTTTTTTTAAACTCAATCATCACATATATTGGTAATGGGCCTCAACTTTAACAAAGCCCAGTATAAATCCTGCACCAAAACCGAAAAGGAAAAACACGAGTTAGTTTCCTTATTTTGGTATAAGGCCGGTCAAAGAAATTGTTAAGACAATTGGGGAAGAAGAAGATTAAAGACGGTGGGCAATGTTATAGATAGAGTTTAGTAGTTGAAGCTAATGATCATCCGAAACAAAAAAGACCAAAGATAAAGAGATCTAAAAACCAAAGAGAAAGAGAGCTAAAGAGAGATCGGATATAAGAAACTTAGGAGACATTGTTTGAGTCATATCTCTCCAAGATAAGGTTTCTTTGATCTTTCTTATTCCTTATTATGTCTTTCTATTGAATATTTCGACCATTTGTGTAAATCCTTTGATTGATAGTGGAAGTTTTAGGAGATGTTCCGACCTAATAATGACAGTAACAAATGAACAGCGTCTTAAATTGGTGTTTTTAGGTTTGGTAAGAACCCTTGCGTGACACTTTCTTATTCGATCACAGTTTAATGTGTGTCTCTCTTTCGCGGCGGTCTCTCTCTCTTTTTGATGATCGAAAGGGAAAAGGCTTCGCCTTGGAAGGAAACCGACAACCTCCTGGTAGAGTTGATGAGCATCTTCGAAACAGGACGCAGAGCTACGCGTGGCTTCCGACAGCGACCTTCGATCTTCTAGACAGGACGGAACAACCGCTGATGAGATTAGCGTAGAGGACATGTTGGTGGAGTTTGTTGCTGGAGGAGAAGAAGGCAAGGAGGAGGTGGTTATGGAGGGTTTTTTTTTATCAGTGTAGGTGTGGCGATTACTTCTCTGTTGATTCCTCTGAGCTAGAGACGATGGGGTTTGCGTTGGTGAGAGACGGAGATGATGTCGTTCGAGTTCGGAGGTTGGGTGCTTTTGTTTTGTGGCCTCCTCTGTTGTTCTTCTTTGTCGTTCTTGTTCTTTGAAGACCCGAGTTTGGGTTGATTCCGATATGAAGATTCCTCTAACAATGTGATTGATGATGATCAGGGTTGGTTTTCGATACATATAGATTCTGGTTTATGATGATCCTTTTGCTCATGTACTCATTTGTTAATTATGATTGTAGAACTTTTAGTTCTATTAAGGAACTTATAATTGGGAAACGAATAAGCCCTTTGGATTTACTTCTCCTTCTTATTATCTCTATAGCTACCAATCTTGTGATATTGTCTTTGCGAAGATCTGCTACATAATCTTTGTAAGTTCCATCTGTGTTTCTGTTTGAATGAATACAAGGATAAGATTTTTTTGTAGGAGAGAAGAAGCAATGCAAGTGCACATCAAGATTATGGTATCTCTTCTTTGTCTACTGATTTTTTTTACCTGTGGTAATGCCATGGCTTATCTGATTTTTTTCAAGGTTAGATGTAGAGGACCAACCAAGTAGTGGTGGTTTCTGTAGGAGCTGAGACAGGAGATTACTGCAATCTTGACTTGGGACAAAGAGGGCTAATTTTTCTGTAACTATTGTCAATTTTGCTTGTACAGATGATTCAAAAGTCTTAGTAGTTGAGGCACTCTTTCTCGTGTCTTGGTAGAAACTTGTGCTGAATGAACATTTTTTTGTCGTAGGATCAGTTTTGTTTTCAATTCTTTAATCACAACTACCACTTGTTGCAGGGATGTGACGATGAACACATTGTTGGTGTAAGATAAGCCAAGAGAGAAGGGCCATAGCACACTAGATAGACTACCATGATCGTTTAGGTACCTATCATTCTCTACGAATGTGAACATCTCAAGGAACTAGGGACAAGCTGTACATGCTTTTTTTAATTGCATTATAAAACATCTTTCCAGATAACATTAGTATATGAACTGAGATACATTGCTTCTTCTTCTCCTCGATCAGAAAAAGGTGTCTAAAGAAAATTCGAAGTCTAAAAATTTAAGAACTCCTACGAGGTTCTCCCATTGGAGGAGGAAAAAATTAATTACATTATCAAAGGTTCTTAACTTCTCAAATCACCTAATTAATTACTATTTTATTCATAAAAACTCATTAGAGGTTCTTACAAATGGACTTGCTCTTATAAACCCTTTTGTCTCTGAAATAGGCCTAGTTCATCATGTTGTATCTGAACTACCACTAGACAGTCCTCGCGAAAAGGGTTTATTTCAAATTGATTAATTTTGTGGCTTTCTACCTTAGTTTTTAAATCGAAAAATGTCTTTCAACTCTAAGAATTCATGCCAAATACGACCTGAACAAGTGACCAGTCCTTTATACGACCTCAATTCAATTATAATTTGATTTCTTTAAACGTGCTTGAATCTACATTGACAACAACTGATTTGTTTTGACTGATTTTTTTATTACAAAATATGTTCATATTCTATGACTCAAAACACATGTATTGTTGCCTTTGAAGCAGACACTTTAACAACTATGTTTAAGTAAAATTTTCAAATATTATTACAAATTTAAAATTATATTCTATTATACTTTGTCATTTTTAATTAAAATTTTGGTGATGATTATTTCTGATTTATAAAATACATTAACATGTTTTAATTATCATATCTTTAATAAATTTACATTACACAAAAATAATGAATATTTACAATTATACAAAATTAAACATACTCAAAATTTTAAAGTTATCTGTGGGATGATAACTTCAGTCCACGTCGTTGGGATGATGTGTCAGAGAGATGTAGCTGGAAAAACGCTGTAGAAAGATAATCTCGAATGATGGTGTGCCTTGCCGAAGATCATAGTCTTCTGATAGATGGCATTCAAAAAGAAAAGATAGACGGATGACTAGATATGGAGATTATAGAGGTAATGACGTGGAATATTATCTATGTGGAATGATAATTTTGGTCGATTTTATCGGGACGATGCCATCGGAAAAATGTTGCCGGAGAAACGTTATAGTGTTAGTTGACGATGTCGGCATTACAGCGTGCTTCACTGGAGATCATGGTAGTCGGATGTATGGGCTTCTGGATCTCCTAGGGAGACCTCTCTCTAAAACTTTTTTTCGCTTTTTTCTTTACTATTCTCCAAAAAGAAAAATAAATAGAGACACTTTAACAACTGGACTAAAGTAAATTTTTGAAATATTATTAAAATTTTGGAAATATATCCTACTATAATTTTTTTTATCTTTTCTAATTAAAACTTGGGCGATGATTATTTCTGATTTATATAAATACATTAACATGTTTTTTTAATTATCATATCTTAAAAAAATATATTATACCAAAACAATAAATTAAATATTTACAATTTAAATCCAAAACTCAAACGTTATGTTATTTTTTGATTGAGTGTAATTTTAAAAATATCAAACTTAACATATTTCAAATTTTTTCTTTATAAATTTTTGATTGATAATTCCAACTCTATATATTGAAATATTAAATTCAAATAATAAGCAAAGAAACTATCTTTGGAGTTTTTTTACAAAAAAAAAAAACTATCTTTGGAGTATACTGGAACATGTTTTTGATTGAAAAATTAACTATAAAATTTTAAATATTAAATTCATGGTTTCAAATTAATATTTATGGTTATGTAAATTTGAATATTTTATTTTTTTCATAAATTTACTTACGTACAAACAAAATGATCATATAAAATATAATACAAATATCATAGCCTAATTTTATAATCATTGATAAAGTTGAAAATATAAAAAACTATAACTTATGAATCTAATATATAGTATCTAATACTATACAGTAGAATTCTTTCTCTCCCTATATAAAGTTATAGTATCACATATAACTTTAGAATATGATTAAAATTATGATGATTATCGATAATATAGTAAATCTAATTTTACATGAGATTTTAGAATAAAGCCCATTAGGCCCAGTAATATTTGTTCCCTCCGAGGAGTATTTTGCTACCCAATTTCAATATATTCTCTCCTCCGCCCCTCTCAGTTGGTTCGGTTTCCTTCATTGATCGGGAGACGAAGAAAATGGCTCCGAAGAAGAAACCTCAGAAACAGAGCAACAAAGCTGCTTCTTCCTCATCCTCCTCAAAACCGAAACCTTCCTCAGGTCCCAAGCTTCAGATTTCGGCGGAGAACGAGGATCGTCTGCGGCGTCTCTTGCTCAACTCCGGCCGCACCGCTCCTCCGGCTCCGACACCTATCCACAGCGCGCTCTCCAAAAATCAGAAGGCGAAGAAACTCAATACCGTCTACGAGAAGCTCTCTTGCGAAGGATTCGTGGATGATCAGATTGAGCTCGCTCTCTCTTCTCTTAGAGTAACAACGCCCTCTCACCTTCTCGCATTTATTGGAATCTGAGATTTTAGCTTACCTAATTCAGTACCTTGTGTGTTTAAGGATGGAGCAACGTTTGAGACTGCACTCGATTGGCTCTGCTTGAACTTGCCGAGCCACGAGTTGCCTGTGAAGTTTTCTACCGGAGCTTCTCGCTTTCCTACCGGAGGTAATGGAATAAAGTCACACCCGTATACACTTCTTAAGTTTGTGCATTGATTCTTCTACCTTTCCCATTGGGTGTTACAGGTGGTTCTGTAGGTGTGATATTGAACTCAAGGGAAGATTGGAATGAGTCTTCTGACTCTTCAGTCGAGCTCAAGCAGGAGGAGCCTGAAGTTTTTGTTAAAATGAAGGGGAAGCAAGATGAAGATGCTCTTCGTGCTGACCAATCATCTCAAGCCGATTGGATCCGTCAGTATATGAGAAGGCAGGAGGAGGTACACATTAGAAGGGTTCAAGTTTTCCATAAGCATGATATATGATAGTTCTAGCCCCAAAATAATATGAGTTTTGCTCATTGACTTCAAATTTTTAGGAGGAATTGGAATCTTGGGAAGATGAGGTAGATGGTGTTGGCTCCAGCAGGGAGGTAATTCAACTCTTTTCGAGGCTTCTCTCTCTGTCATTGATGGAATATAAGACTACTTAGTGACGCTCTGTCCGTCATTGATGTGGGATACTTCCACTGTTTTCTTGCATGTTATCTTTCATTCATCTTACTATAAATATCTGGAAGCTCTTGAATTTTTTTATGATGATCATATTACACTAAAAAGTTCGGTCAATTAATTTTGCAGAATCATATTGTTTCCTGATTTTATTGTCGTTCTCTGCTGTGATATCTTGTTTTCGCAAATTATACTAGGCATCCGGTCCGAGGCCTTATGATGTGATTGCCAAAGAATACTATTCGGCAAGATCAGATGCTATAAAAGCAAAGGATAAGCGTGATAAAAAAGGACAAGAGCAAGCAGGCCTAGCCATTCGAAAGCTCAAGCAAGAGATAGCTGCTCTTGGTTAAGTTTAATCTTTGAGTAATCAGTATGTCAATCATGTTAATTGGTGCAGAATGTCATGTGTTATACGTGTTTGCTTTGCAGGAATTTCTGAAGCAACGTTGGAATCTGAATTTCAGCGTGAGTATGCTTTTGAAGATGCTACAGAAAAGGAAATAACCTCTCCCATGCCCGATAATGTTCATGAGGCAGTAGATGCTGACTCCATTCAGCCATTAGATGAACCGGTCTTGGATGAAAATCCTGTCGTGAGTTGTGGATCTGAGGAAAATCAACCTAAAGATCTTCCCTCTTGTTCCCCGGGACAAGAAGTAGTTGCATCGGATGATAATTCAGAGTTCTTGGCGCTTGACGATATTTTTTCAGTAGATGTCCCGCATTATGAAGCATCGCCACAGGAACTCTTGGAATTGCAGAAGAAGGAAAAAATGAGAGAACTACGCAGTGAGGACAATCTCGAGAAACTAGAGGGCATCTGGAAGAAGGTAACTTTTTATCGAACAAGATTGTAGGATAAATATATGTTTAGGTTCAAAATACAATTACATTTAAAAGGTGTTTAATACTTTGATTTTGTTTATGCCTGCTTGTTAAGTTTTCATTTTGCCACATATGCTGTAACAGTAAGTATATGTAGAATTTAATTCTCTGTATACAAGGTGTAAGCTTTTTTTTCTTTCCCTGCGCTGCTCCTTTTATTATCTGGGCACCTTTTTTTTGTTCGACTCTCTCTTTAACATGTAAAAGTTTACAGGGTGAGGCGCAAAAGGTACCAAAGGCATTTCTCCATCAGTTGTGTCAAAGGTCGGGGTGGGACGCACCAAAGTTCAACAAAGTAACCGGTGAAGGAAAGAAAATCTCATATACTGTAAGCGTTCTGCGTAAAGCCAGTGGACGCGGTAAAAGCAGACAAGCCGGGGGTCTGGTAACTCTTCAACTTCCTCATGCAGATGAGGTTTTTGAATCTATCGAGGTACTGGTTTGATCCATTTGAAACATTTAAGTTTTTCTTAATAAGTTGCTAAAGTATCTAACTAGGGCCTTGTTACTAAACGTAGTTAGGGTATAACTTTTCAGAAGAAAATGCCAGTTTAATTCCTTGATTTTCAAGGTTTTAAGGAAAATACTTGGTAGAAAGAAAAAATCTATACTCTACATGTCTAACAAATTTTCTCAAAGGTTTGGAAACTGAACCTTATCAAAAGTTATAAGCTGTTGATTGGAAACAATCATCAAATGCCTGAAGCATATGCTGACCATGTAATCAGTATGCTAATTTACGGTGCCCTTGTGTTATTTGTGACAGGATGCACAAAATAGAGTTGCTGCATTTGCTCTCCATAAGCTCTTTTCGGATTTGCCTGTTTACTTTGCAATCACTGAGCCTTATGCCTCTCTAGTGCTGATCTGGAAACAAGGTGATTATATGAATTTTGTCTCAGTGCCTGTTATTTGCTATAAAAAATAGTATTTTGCAGTGACCTGTCCAGTTACCTATGGCATCTACTTTTAGATTAAGTAACTTAGTTTATCATCACCTTTCTGTCTATCGTTTACATTGGCATGTTCTATGGTAACTCTACAACAATTATATTTTGCATGAGAGTTTTAGTAACTATTTGTATAAAACATTTGGCTGCTAAAAAGAGCACCAGTATTGACTATTGAACGAAAGTAGTACAGCATATGAAGTTAAATGGAAAGAATACGACATAATCTATTGGTAACTGTTTTGCATATCCCTAATATTACCGTTCTAAATTAGCACAAAATCATGTGACATATGTTCTCGTTTTGCAATATCTTAATCGCTCTAATACAGTTGTCTTGAGCCTGCACAGAGGAATTGTTTGGTACCGTACAAAGCACAGAAGAAGATCGAAGAGCTAACTTTGTTGATAGGTTGCTTGAGGCGGGCAATTTGAGTTTGAACGCTTCGTCGGGTGGCATCTCCGATGCAGTTCCAATGGTAGAAACTTACGTCGAAGAAAAAGATGACCTAGGTGTTGCAAGATCTAACCAGAGAGCTAAAAGTATGACCTGGGTGTATCTGTGGTCACTTAGTTGCTTAAACGATATTACTCTGGATCTTACTGCCAAAATCTTTAGCATAAAATATAATAAATCATCTATTTTATGTATTACAGGAGACTCTTCCATAGAAGCTACATGTTTATCTCTCCAACAAAAACAAGAAATCAAGAAGAAAACACGGAAGTACAAGGTAGAACATTCTTGTTTATGTTCGAACACAAGTTTTTTCTTTGTCTTTAGAAGAATTTTCTTTATGTAGCTCATGTTTAGTTCATTCCAGTAAGACACACAGGAGCATGTTTTCAGCATGGTTAAATCTTTGTTTGCAGGATATGTTGAAAACTCGAACTGCTCTACCTATATCTGAAGTGAAGAATGACATACTGCAGCATCTGAAAGAAAGAGATGTCTTAGTAGTATGCGGAGAAACAGGCTCTGGAAAGACTACACAGGTTTTGTCTTGTTGCTCCCTGTTATTTGGTGTCTATTCACTAATTGCTCCTTTTGCCAAATTTATCATTCAGCTTACAGCTGAGTCATTTTTAACTGATACGTTGTTCCAGGTTCCTCAATTTATATTGGATGATATGATCGAGTCAGGGCGTGGCGGACACTGTAATATCATATGCACACAACCTCGGCGGATAGCAGTAAGTAATTGGCCTTAAGATGTGTTGCTTTAGGGATTCCTTCGTTTAGTTTATACTGGTCCTTTTATTTCCGGAAAGATGATATCAGTTAGCCTTTTGTTAGTGTTAATAACTGGGTAATATGGTCTAGGCTATCTCTGTTGCTCAAAGAGTTGCTGATGAGCGTTGTGAATCCTCTCCAGGCTCAGATGACTCCTTGGTTGGTTATCAAGTTCGTCTTGAAAGTGCAAGGTCTGCCTCTTAATTTATGATTTTGTGTTTGTTTTCTTTCTGTCTTAGGAGCTTACTAGATTTTACTGTGTTTTATACTCTTTTCCGTAGCTTCGTTTACTTTTCTCAAGAATCCAAAATTTAATTATTCAGGATTGATCAGAAATTGAAGTAGCTATACTTGTATGGTAAAAAAGTGGCTTGTTTATGAAAGTACAGCAGTAATAAAATAAGAAATTGAAAAAGAGTAATTTACTTCCAAATGGTAGAATTGTTTCTTTGTGAAATACATTTCGATGTAGAACCTACTCATTTGTTTGTTTATAATGATAGACCAATTGTACTTACTATTACGTCAGCGTTTTGTCTTCTGTGTAGTTGATTTCTGATGGTCTTTCACATTCTCTTTGTACTTCCTCTCTGGATGATTTTGGTGTAGCAGTACTGCCATGATAAGTTGGTGCTAGATGAATATTTTTTCTGCTATGGTTTGGTGGAATGGAGTTGTAAGATTTTTTTTGATAAAAAAAAACAACGTCTCTCGCCTGTTTATTTTGCTATCTTTTGGCATAACTGGTGTAAGGTTACATTGGTTACCATCACCTGCTGTTTGTAAGATATTCATTTCTGACACTGTAATATGATGATGGCCTTGGTTTTTACATTTGATAATGCTCCTTATAGCGGCGGTTAAAGCCTATTTTTCTTGGCATATTTGTGCCTTTTCAGGAGTGACAAGACAAGGTTGCTGTTTTGTACTACTGGCATTCTACTGAGGAAACTCGCTGTACGTCCTCTATTTTATAACAAGCTCTTTTGCTACCAAATAGTTATATGTGTTTGTTTTAAGCTACTAAGAAATGGTAACGTATTTATGAATAAACATTATGGTGATTTGGATAAAGGTAAAATATGACAGCTGCTTTACAGAAATTATGGTTTTTTAGAAAACATGATCTTTTAGAAAATGTAGTGTCTCTGTTAACTAAAAACATTGAAATTCCGATTGTTGAAGTAGTTATTTGCTGCAAAGATATTCTAAGGAATTTGTTATTCTGAAAGGCATAGTATAAGAAGCCACACTAAATATTTTTGGAGAGAATATTATGATTAGTATCAATCTCTCTTGTTGTTTGTTTTCAGGGGGATAAAACCTTGAAGGATGTTACACATATTATAGTCGATGAAGTGCACGAGCGGTCTCTTTTGGTGAGTATTGATTAACTCAGGCTTAAATTGGATCATTATTAAGAAAAATTAGACACCTAGCTAAGGGTTCTAGTTGAGAATCATTATAATATTATCTAATGAATCACTAGAATGCAAGAACCTGCTCGGAAAGAAAACTAGGAATCTTGTATTATTTTTAGAATATGCATGTAGAGTGACACTCGACTACAAGCCATCCCATCTAGTTATTTGCAACAGCTAAATCCAGAAGCTTGCATCCTTGGTGTTTAGAATAAAGGATGTATGTGTTTTGCTTCCATGCTTATTCTGTGCGGACAGGCCGTATTAGTATCCAGTCTCCTCTTTCTATAAAGAATGCTTGATCTGTATTTTAAATTTTGATGCGTCCATTTTGCAAATGTTGAATAATCTGACAGAAATTTACGTTTCATTCTTTCTCATTTTCACTACAGGGTGATTTTCTTCTCATTATTTTGAAGAGCCTGATTGAGAAGCAGTCATGCGATAATACATCGCATAGACTGAAAGTTATCCTTATGTACGTGTTGTGGATTTTAGTTTTCATGCGAAATTGTAAATACTAGTAAACATCATCTAATTGTATGGTTCTGATGTGGTTCAGGTCCGCTACTGTTGACGCAAATCTATTTTCAAAATATTTTGCTTACTGTCCTGTGATTACTGCTCAAGGACGAACACACCCGGTTACTACTCACTTTCTGGAGGAGATTTATGAGAGGACAAGATATCTTCTGGCTCCAGATTCTCCTGCTGCACTAAGATCGGATTCATCCATTAAAGACAAGGTATCTAAATTATTCGTAACAACCAAATCATCTAATATATTTCTGTAGTACCCTTTTTCACTAATAGTCCGCACAAATTGCTAGAAAGCTACTAAACACTTGCACGTCTTGATTTATGGATTTTGTTCTGATAGGAAAGTTTCATTTGTATTGACACGTTAACTATTTGCACAACCAATATATACGACCATCACAAAGGTGATGTCTTGTGGGGCCTGATATGGAATGTTCTTGGCATTGTTGTGGGCCTTTATAAGCGAACGCCTTTTGGTTAGATGTGTGTGATTCTGATTTGGATTCTAGTGTTTATATACTGGAACGCCCATTTTAGCTTGTATTAGTGTAAGTGAAACTTCATAGATAGTGGAATTAATATATGGGTTCGTTGTCTTCAGCTTGGTTCTGTAAACGACCGTAGGGGAAAGAAGAATCTTGTATTGGCTGGATGGGGCGACGATTATTTGCTTTCAGAGGACTGTCTTAACCCGTATTATGTTTCCAGTAACTACAACTCATACAGTGATCAAACACAACAAAATCTGGTACGCTATTTTTCCAGTTTGAGCTTCTGTTCCTCTTATTCTTCTGGCTGCCTGAGCCTTCAATGGCATGTGATTTCTGTGCAGAAAAGGTTAAATGAGGATGCTATTGACTACGAGCTTCTTGAAGAGTTGATATGCCACATTGATGACACTTGCAAGGAAGGAGCTATTCTAGTATTCTTACCTGTAAGCTGATACTGAATTCTTTATGTAAATTAGAATGAATCATCTGGTCCACCGCTTCAGCTTGACATTTGTTTGGTTGATAACAGGGCGTGTCAGAAATTCACATGTTACTTGATAGGTTAGCTGCTTCGTATCGTTTTCGTGGACCTGCTGCAGATTGGCTTCTTCCTCTACATTCTTCTATAGCATCTAGAGAACAGAAAAAGGTGTTTCTACGCCCCCCTGAAGACATACGGAAGGTGATGTCCTGTAACTATAAACTTTCTTACACTATTGCTATGCATGGTTTAGATGCCTAGTTTCCTGGACGTTAGTGCCTTTTAATTTTTTTTTTCCAGATGAGCAAATATAATGGCTTTACCATTAATGCCTTGCTTTTGCACTTTGTCTACTGGAAAACATTCATGCATTGTTTTTCAGTTTTAAGTGTTTCGATCTCATCTCGCGCAACTACTTGTGTCCTTTGATTCCCACTACTAAATGAATTTGAGTTATGTGCACACTAAATAACCTCAATTGTTGTTTAAAATGTATAAAGTAACTATGTTCCATGGACAATTTTTTCGTTATATTTCCTTTGGTCTTCTTGGAACTTTTCTTTGGGATTAGTTTGTGAAGTATATATCTCAAAGTTATAAATAATATACGGAGAACAGTTAATAATTCACTTATGACTTGATGAGAGGAAATTTTACAAAATTCGAGATGATATAGTCAAAAGGGTTTAGTGTCTTCTTGACATAGACTAAAATATAGTGCTGAATCTCTTTTAACAAATGCATGTACTCCCTAATTGCGGAGGATATTTTCTGTAAATTATAAGTTTTAGGTTGCATGGACTTTTGCAAAGCCAATCTGATTCATCTTTTGCATTATCTCTGATGTTCAGGTTATTATAGCTACAAACATTGCAGAGACCAGTATAACAATTGATGATGTGGTGTATGTGATTGACAGTGGCAAACACAAGGAAAATCGCTATAATCCACAGAAGGTATTTCCAATGCTAGTGAATCAGTTGCATTTTCCATTTATGATACTTGTCGGCCAACACCGTATTTTTTAATGTTGAAATTGTTTTGCTCCTATAAACTCGAACCTCCTCTGATAATGGATTGAAACATTACGCACATTTGACCATGCTATTCGCATATTAACTCTTGTGAAACCGTTTTTAAGATTATATCCTCTATTTTGGTACATGTATCTTCAAATTACTTTTTAGTTCTCCACATTGAAACAAAAGGTCCTTATATATGTTATTGATGTTTGATAACAATTTCTTTTGTATCTTTCCCTTGTGATTGCCTCATGATCATCTTAGAAACTTTCAAGCATGGTGGAAGATTGGATATCCCAAGCAAATGCAAGACAAAGAACAGGAAGAGCTGGACGAGTTAAACCTGGAATTTGCTTTTCGTTGTACACACGCCATAGGTTCGAGAAACTAATGCGTCCCTATCAGGTGTTTTTCTTTTTGGTCCTTTCCTGGTCTCTAGATCACTTGGTTTTAGCCCATAAACTAATCAGTTCCATCTTGCTGACAAGGTTCCTGAGATGCTGCGGATGCCATTAGTAGAACTATGTCTTCAAATCAAATTGCTTGGCTTGGGTCACATTAAGCCTTTTCTGTCCAAGGCAAGTTAAACGATTTTATTGACAAAAAGAAATAACATTATCAGCATCTGATTCGTCTTTGCACTTGCCCTCTTTAGGCTTTGGAACCTCCGAGTGAAGGTGCTATAACCTCTGCAATTTCATTGTTACACGAGGTACCATGTAATAGAAGTATTTTATCCTAAAAAATAATTAGTTCCTGCGACCAGCAAGCAATTTTGATATATCCGAAAGTTACGAGACCAGTCACTTGGAGATGTATAATTGATGTGTATGAGATTGTCTTAGCCGTGGTGCTCATTAATCTTCTTTCTGTTATAGCCATAGAAAGTAACTTTGAGTTTGTTGCTGAGTCTTCTTTTATGAACCCTGTCTTCTTTAGGTTGGTGCTGTTGAAGGGGATGAAGAATTGACACCACTGGGGCATCATTTAGCAAAGCTTCCTGTTGATGTGTTGATTGGAAAGGTTTACTTTTGTAACATTACTGATGCACTCTTTTGTCATTGCCTTCATATATTTATTCTCTTCTCACAGCATCTAGCCTCATTTCATCATGTCTCTTCCTTGACATTATTAAGAAACATTCTGCCTAGTTTTCAGTGTCTTGATCATTGATCTAGGTAACCAGAGAGATCATCATGTAATTCTTTCCCTTATCATGACTTCATGTTTCAAAATTGCAGATGCTGTTGTATGGTGGAATATTTGGCTGCTTATCACCTATTCTCTCGATTGCTGCTTTTTTGAGCTACAAATCGCCATTTGTATATCCCAAAGATGAGGTACACTTATACATTCTCAGAACTTGGCTGATTTTCTGAAGGAGGTTGTTAACTAACTCTATGTGCGGTGATTTTTCTTAGAAGCAAAATGTTGACCGGGTGAAACTTGCTCTCTTTTCTAATAATATGGAGAAATCAAATGAATTAAACAACAATGACAAACAATCCGATCATCTCCTTATGATGGTTGCATACGACAAATGGGTGAAGATACTGCATGAGGTATGTGATAAAGGGATATTTGAAATTAGATTCACTGATATGTGTTTTACAGAATCAGTATTATTTGGTTCACGATCGATGGATATGTCTGGACTTTGATGGTTGTCTGTCTATCTATATATGATAGCTTTTATTTTGTATATGCCACTGAAGTTACAAAATTCCTAGTTTCTAGTCAATACTCGCATAGAGTAATTTAATGACATCATGGAGAGAGATAAATCTTCCTAAACTTCTTAATAGCTAGTTCGTTAGAGAGATATAATTGAGTTTTGGGTTGGATGATATATGAAGATTGAGGTTTAAAGACGAGTGCAGAGATTTAATGTAGCATGGATTTTCTTAATGAAAAATATAGTCTGTTAGGGTTCTGGAAGAAACTGTTAATATCTCGTTTAATAAAGAACCCTCGCCCCATGGGTTTAAAATGGGTTGGTTGATTCAGGCTGTTCAATTAATTTTAGCAAAGCAGTTATCTGCATAATGACATCCTCTGTGTTGTGATATTTACAGCGAGGAATGAAAGCTGCACAGAGGTTCTGTGAATCAAAGTTCTTGAGCAGCTCAGTGATGCGGATGATAAGGTACATCGTACTTGGATGCTGTAATTTGTCTAGAAAAGATCTTCATAGAGTTGCGTTTGAATATGCTTATCTCATTTCTATCCTTTTTTCGAGAGATGACCTTCAGTTTTGATGTCGCCTGACTCACTTTATGGAGGATTAACAATAGTATTTATCTGGACATGATTTAAATTGCTTTCTGCTATACCTTTAAAGCTTGACTAAGGACGGATAGTAGTAGTCATTTGTTTTGGTTTCTTTTCAAAGTCGCTAAACGGTTAAATCGAAGTCCTTAATAGGAAATTTTCATATATGCACGAGTCCCTTAAAATCCTTGTAGACTGAAAGAATGCTTGCACCATTTCGGTCTTCATCCGTCAAGT
This sequence comes from Brassica juncea, assembly GCA_018703725.1. Classification (NCBI taxonomy): domain Eukaryota; kingdom Viridiplantae; phylum Streptophyta; class Magnoliopsida; order Brassicales; family Brassicaceae; genus Brassica; species Brassica juncea. Next base: position 47,455,108 of record CM031938.1, read on the forward strand.
CTTATTTGTTATTTTCCCGCCAAATATCAGAGACATGAGAGTACAATATGGCACATTACTGGCAGACATCGGGCTCATCAATCTTCCGAAAACAGGAGAGGTAAACTTATCTAAACCATTTGTTGCATATGTATAAAGCACACGCGTGTCTGATATTTTGCGTGGAAAGATCCATGTGTTGAAACGATTGTTTTCAAGTTTATGTCACAGCTCAGTCAGGTTCATCTAATGAAATCTGATCAAGAATCTCTTGGTTTCTTACTATAGTTTGCAGGTAGGAAAAAGGAGAATCTTGACGTCTGGTTTTCTGACCAAACTCAACCTTTCAATATGTATTCACAACAACCTGAAGTTGTTAAGGTAAAATACATTCGATAGATATTTGTCTATTTTGGTGGGTATCTGAATTCAGCTGTCAATATGTACAGGCTATACTATGCGCAGGAATATATCCTAATATTGCAGCCAATGATAAGGGTATTACAGAGGCAGCGGTTAACAGTTTGACAAAACAAGGGAACCAAACAAAGAGTTATTCAGCGTGGTACGATGGCAGAAGGGAAGTCTATATCCATCCGTCGTCTATCAACAGCAACTTCAAAGCATTTCAGTACCCTTTCCTTGTATTTCTTGAGAAGGTAACCTGACTTTTAATATGCGAAGCATTGATTTGATTCCTCAGGATTTTATACTTAGCTTCGTACTATGTCATTTGATGACATATGACGAACGTGGTGACTTGTTATATCATTTTGATGTTACTAGGCAGATTCTGGTGTAGATTTGTAACCATCTAATCATGGGTAATTATTATTTCGTGTAGGTTGAAACGAACAAAGTATATCTGCGTGATACAACCATTGTCTCTCCATTCTCCATTCTTCTTTTTGGCGGCTCAATCAATGTTCATCATCAGGTACTTTTGTCCGTATCATGTTATCTTGCATTTATTTTGTTCTGGTGTGGTTTGTAACGATGAATGAATCGCAAAATTGGGCATTGATGACAGAGATCTCGGGTCTTAATGTCCTACATTAGTTCCTGAGAGTCTTTTACAAGCATATCTTTGAAAAACGGTTTCACGCTGCGTGGTGGATACTTGATTTATATGCGCTCCTTATCCTTTTCATTAACAGAGTGGATCAGTCACCATTGATGGGTGGTTGAAGATAGCAGCACCAGCACAAACTGCAGTTTTGTTCAAAGAGCTTCGGTTAACCCTACATTCCATCCTCAAAGATCTTATCCGGAAACCCGAGGTTACATGTTCAATCCTTGGTTTAATCCACCTCGGTGAAGTAAAAGTAGTAGATCATGTCTAATCTCTCTTCACGTTTGTTGTTTTGCAGATATCAGGGATAGTCCACAACGAAGTGGTCAAATCTATGGTCCATCTTCTTATAGAAGAAGGCAAACCGCAACACACATGAACTAAAGCCAATATTTGAAAAGTGTAGCTACTGATACTACTGTGTTACTTCCGTAGCTAATAATTTCAGTTTTTTTCAGAGGTGAATTCAAACATCAAGAAAAACAAGTAATTACCGTGAACAGCTTTTAAAATCATTATTCAAATCTCACTTCTTGGAATTATATCACGTCACTCCTGTCCCCTCAATCTCTCACTCTCGTGTACAAGCATAGAAAACAAGCGACTCTTATTTGTGATACGGAAAATGACATTATCATCTCGCAAAGCCTCTTTCTTACGTCATGGCGTTGCTCTACGAACGACGGCATCGTGGTGGATTTATCTCGTGCTGTCAAAGGTCTCTTATGTCGGTGTTTTGGGATTACTCATGCTTAGATTCTTGGTCTGGGGTCAGGTGGTCAGAATCTGCAGGAGTCGTTGTTTTAAGGTTTAAAGGTGCGTTTCTCTCGGTAGCTCATGGTGCAAGGTTCTCTTCCCTGACCATCTTGGTTTCTTTTGATCTGAGCACATCTCGTTACTTTGCTGACTTCAGAGCCTAGTTCCGTTATTTCCCAGGTTTGGTCTTATTCCAGTTTAGAATTGTTTTAGAATTGTTTTTAGTTTAAATTTCTGCATTCCGTTTCAAGTGTGTCTTTGTAATTTCTGTTAGGAATTTAAAATTAGTATAAAATTTAACATTTTACCCCTGATCAAAAAAAAAAATTACTTATAGCTACTTTGGGGGTGAAGGGGGGGGGGGGGAGGGGTAAAATGTTATAGTGGATCTGAGCATCCCCAAAGTAGCTATAAGTAATTTATAGTGGATTTTGAAGTTTCATATAAAAATTAAGATGTACTCAAATTCTCCTGGTTATTTTTACGTAAGCATTTACTTCTATATTTGTGCATGTATATATAAAGAATCTCATTTTATGGATATAATTTTTGAATTTTGTGTTGTTTAGTTTAAATTTTTCCATTCCGCTTCAAGTTTGTCTTTGTAATTTCTGGTACAAATTTAAAATTATTAGTATATTATTTAACATTTTACTCCTGAAAAAGTTGCTATAATTTTAAATATAATTTATAGTGGATTATGAAGCTTCATATAAAAATTAAGATGCACTTAATTCTCCTGATTATTTTTACATAAGCATTTACTTCTATATTTGTGCATGTATATAGAAAGAATCTCATTTCATGGATATAATCTTTGAATATTGTGTTGCTATATAATCTATGTACTTCAAGAAATAGATATGTACTTTAAGAAATAAATATTAAGAATGGTCAACTTGTACATATTTACTTTCATTTGGTGATAAAGATAAGAACTAAGAGATTTTTAACCTTACTTGGAATTAGGTAGGAATGTACGTACATTTGAAGCGAACATGTTTTGAAGTGTAGATAAATAGACGTTTAAATCAACTTTAGGGGTTTTTTTAAAAAAAAAATCAACTTTAGGGAAACACAGAGAAAAAAAAATTAACTCGACTTTTCCTAAGTTGTATCGTTAAAAGAGCTAAGACCTTTGCTTTAACAAATGAAATTTCTCATTTGTCTTTTGGCTCTACCATTTTTGAATTTGATGGCTAGTTCATCACGTGTCTCTCCTCATGGTTTAGAACACAAGCAACCAAAAGATTTCAACATTGATATAGTAAAGACAGTGGTGGTTGGTCAGAGTGGTGCAACTGACTTTAAAACCATCCAAGCAGCCATTGACTCCGTTCCCTCTGGCAACAATAACTGGATTAAGATTCAGCTTCAAAACGGAATCTACTTGTAAGCTCTCATCTTCACTCTTTCTTCTTTTATCACATGTCGTTTAATTATGAGATGCATTACACAAGAAAAAAAAGAATCAAGAAATTATTTTCTCTCTTTATTCTAGTTGAGTTGACCATTGTACGTGTGTTGATGCAGCGAAAAGATAGTGATTCCGATGGAGAAACAAAAGATAATATTGCAGGGAAACAACCCATCAGAAGTGATAATTCAATATAATGATGCAGGACAATCCAGTTCGAGTGGTCCGTTCATCGTTAACGCCGAGTACTTCGTTGCGATCAATGTTACATTCAAGGTCAGGGTTTATATACTGACTAATTTAAGATCTGTTAATTATTTTCGTTCATAAGCTATCTTCAACTAGATTTGTATGTCTAAAGCCCGTGAATGACTTTTGTAGCAGTGATTTTTTTTCCCCGAGTTGACGGATGGTGTACTTTTAAACTCGCTTCATTTTTTACGGAGATTTTTTGGATTAATTTTCATACGTGTGGATATCATACGAAATGATTCTTGTATAATATTGTGAAGCTGGCATCTTGTTTGTGCAGAATTCTTATAACAATATAACATCACTAGTACCATTTGAAGAGCTAAAGGTAGCTCCAGCAATTGTACTAATGGCGGACAAGTCATGGTTCTATGGTTGCAGCTTCATCAGTGTCCAAGACACACTGGCTGACTTAGTCGGCCGTCACTACTTCACAAACTGTTACATCGAAGGAGCCATTGATTTTATATGGGGAGGAGGCCAATCTATATACGAAGTAATTTCATATATATATTATATTCCATAAATTTTGGTTGTGTATAGAGATGTTATGAATATTGTCTTACAGATAACTAGACCCTATCGGCCCACAATAATCAAAGGAATTTATATATGAAAACGTAATTGTTTGTTTGTCCATGCAGAAGTGCGTGATATACGTTAAAAGAGTGATGAATAATGGAGCAATGTTACCGGGGTTCATAACCGCGCAAGGGAGGCAAAGCGAGAAAGACACAAGTGGATTTGTGTTCAAATACTGCGCGATTAAAGGAGATGGTACGGCGTCCTTGGGAAGAGCTTACCGAGGCTACTCTAGAGTTGTCTTTTATGCAACCACCATGTCTAATGTTGTTGTTCCTCAAGGATGGGACGCTTGGCGTTATAAAGGCCAAGAGTACGTATGCTTCTTCTCTTTTACTTTATACTAATGTGTGCATTTATTACATATTTGGCTAACATATAATGAGAATTATTGAATTACAAACAAATAAAATCAGGGATAAAATTATGTTTGCGGAGGTAAAGTGTACGGGAGAAGGAGCGAATAAGCAAGGAAGAGTTGGATGGGAGAAGAATCTTTCTGATATAGAGATTGCTTTTCTTATAAACACTAAAACTTTCATTGCTGGAGATGGTTGGATGACTACTCTTCCTTCTTCTCTAGTCTCTTTATATTCACCATCTTCCATATTGTAAGTGTCCATGATTTGTATTAGTTTGGTCGATCCTCACCACAATGAGAGCATGATGTTCTTGTTTTTGTAACTAAGATTTTCAATTAAAAGCAAAGGGATGGTTACAGCATGGTGAAGTGTTAACATAAGAACAACAATAGAGAACTGAACTTGTAAAAGCCTGGGTATCTTTATCAACTCTCCAGTTTGTAGAGATCCTAGACGTTTTGTGCAAATTGACTCTATTAACCATCCCAGTCTTGATGATTCGATTATTTTGGAAGAGAACATAAGTACCACTGACTGGAAACATAAAGACCTCCATCATGTGGTTTATAAACATGGATGGGATGAGTTGAATATAAGACTCGGGGACATCTGATATTGCATCCAAAGGACAAAGATCCAGAGTTAAGGAACGAAATTACAAGTTCCATAGGGTGAGTTCCTAGTTCCTCATCTTAAATGTACACAACTTGTATTGGCATGATAAGTGGACTCCAAGTCGGCATCATAATATATGGGTTGTCATCTATAGAATTTTCTGGTCATGGTTAACCATCACTGAACTGTCTGGCGACATCTTAATGAGCTCATGAGTATGTCATCATTATTTCCAGTAACGTGCCCCAACTGATAACACACTGTCAGCTTGTGTATTCAGAATAGATAAATACAAGAAAATATAATGCGTTATTTAAAAAAAAAAAAACTTTGTAATGAACTTGTTTATGATGATTACGTCTCCATTACCTAATGGATTTATTGTTCTTGATTTATTTGTCTCAGTTCTCAAACAATCCCATCCGAACTAATGGATTTTGATTTATTTGTCTCAGTTCTTAAACAATCCCATCCGAACTCTAAAAATTGCATGTACATACTAACTTGTGAGTGACTGTTGAAAAACCTGGTTACTTATTAAGACAAATCCAACTGATAATGTAATAAATTGCTAAAACTTAACAAAGTGTACAATGGTCCTTGGGATTGTTAAATACTTAAATACATTGGGTTATACTTACGGTAATCGGACTTCAGGGATGCCTCGCATTGTTCATGCGTCAACGCAAGAGACCAAAAGTTCAGTGATTAGTTTTGTGTTTTTTTTTTTTTTCTAAAATCAAAATTGATAGACATAATAAAGGTACAAAAATATGATCGATCCACCAAGCTGAAAATATTCCAAACAACAAAACCTCACAAGATTAAAAATCCCCCAAACCCCTCCTTTACAGTCAAAGTATCTTTGCCAAAAAAAAAAAAAAACTGAATTATGCCTTTTTGCGCAAACATATTCTCAATCTTAAAGCCCTTTTAGTTGTCAGCTTCAAGAAACAGGCTGAGTTCCACATACCTCTCCTGCGAAGACGACCTCGAGTCTCTCCGACCTCTCAAGCTCAAACTATCATCCGTCTGCGGTCCAAGCAAAAGAGCACCACTCCGTTCCTCCGTCACAGTCCTATCATCTTCGTCCACATCCCTAAGACCTCTCAACGCCATCGAATCCGAGACCGGGAAGTACACAAGCAAGCAGATGGAAACCACGGACAAGCAGAAGAGGGAGAAGAAGGCCAAGAAAGAGAGAGCTTCGAACACAATCTTCTCCGCCTTGGTCAGTACCGACAAACAGAGCATAATGATCCTCAACGGAAGGAAACACGAGACGGAGAATATCAGAGTGTACACTCTCTTCTGCAGACGCTTGTTGATCACCAGTTTCAGTATCTGCCTCCCGAGCCAGAACAAGTAAGCTGTTAGCACGGCCGCGAACACGCCGAGGATGACTGTACTCAGCAGAGGATAAGTGCACAACGCAACAACCTCCTCATCTCCATCGATAATAACTGGGGAGTAGGTTCTCGTGAAGTTCTCCGGCAGCTTCACGTAAGAGCCGCTACCACCGTTTAGGCGCGACTCGGATAAAACAACCGCGAGCTGAAGCGCGAGCATCGGGAGACAGTAAAGGATAATATAGCAAGCAGTGTTCCTGTTCCATTTCCCGCTCAGAGCCCCTCCTCCACCAGACGACTCCATGTTGAGAGGAGCTCGGAGAAGAAACACGAGCGTGAGAAAGAGGCAAGGCTCCGCGAACCCGAGATTCGAGACGATGTACCACTTGCAGACGTTTTCTTGCCATCTGAGATCCAACCCGCTCAGTATCCTCCTGTGACGCCTAAACAAACTCAACCGGAGAATCTCGCCGATGGACCACCAGATAACTAGGAGAATGAAAGTGATTCGGATGATCCAAGGACCGGTGAAGTAACCGAGCTGGAGGAAGCCTTGCCTACGAACGTGAGACTGGAAGTAGAAAGAGTAAGCGATGCAGAGGAGACCGAGGAGGATGAGGAGGAGGACTAGGCAGATGGTCACAGCGCCGAATGCATCGGGAACTAGTTTGGTCAGGGGCATCACCCAAAACACAGTATCCACGCATGCTCTCTACCAGCATGGGTGCGGAGAAGATCTGTATAAACCGCTGCCTTGTCTCAGAAACAATGCGAAGCTACAAAGGACCCACATTCACAGCCACCACCAGATCACCCGATTAGAAACTTTTGTGATCTTGACACTCTAGCACTTGTTATGCGTCTTACCTACATAAACTGAACCAAAATGAAATGAATCAAAACCGTTCCAAAACAGACATAATTTAAGATCTAAAAAAATAAGACAATGTCTTCAGACAATAACAAAGCAACCTTCAAGACCACAAGGATTCAATGGAGAGATTTAAAGACAAGTCAATAAGGTTTTCATAAACTTTTTGTCATCCCAAAAAGACATTCTCTTTTCAGACAGAACCACGAGATTTTTTAATTACAGGACCAAAGTCAATACGTCCGAAAAAATCAATTTTTACGCGCATAATGCAAACACGAAACCATCAAGTACAACCAGATCCGACGAAGAAGAACGTAGAAACAACGAACGAATCTAAAGTCTAAATCAAACGAAAGAAAGCTTACAAGGAGGAGAATCTGGATCCAAAAGAGTTAGAACGGGGAAGATCTGAGCAGCGGCGAAGAAAAGAGAGAGAGAGATTGAGGAGGAATGAGAGACAAAGGAGAGGAGAGGAGAAGAAGAAAAAGGAAGAGAGATATGGAAGGAGAGAGAGAAGCAGAAGAAGGAAACTCTCCGTTGGTGACAGGCTGTATCCAGCTGTGATAACCGATTACTCTGGATCCGGGTTCGGGTTTGTTTCTTTGTGAGTTGTCCGGGTTTCGGATTTTTTTTTGTTGACATGGCTCCACCCTGGCGGCGTTTGTCTTTTTCCTTTTTTCGTTTCGACAAAAAAAGTTGAATTAAATAAAATAGTCAAACTTGGCAAAAAGGGATAATGAGAGATCAGTATCCGAGTATTATATTCCAAAACTGATACGAAGAAGAATCATAGACAACTAAACCATCAAATATTTTTTATATTTATATTACGCAATTACAGATTTCAGTGGAAATGATTTAGATTTATGGTACATATTACAGCTGATGTTACCAAATATTTTTTGCACAGCTATTTTAATTTGCACAACTGGAAGGAAGGATATGATGGAATGATTGACTTTAGAGAAATACGTACTGTGATTGGCAAACTTTCCATAAACTGTCTTTCAGAAAAAAAAACTTTCCATAAACTGCAACATACACCAAACGTTTAATTTTTAGGTGAAGTTCAATCCGAACCCCAGAAGAGAGTTGGAGGAAATCAATCTAAATTATATACTGAAAACCATAAGAATCGGTTTTCCGTTTCTTCCAACATCCTCACATGTTACAGCTATTTCATTTCAGTTTGTTACATTCACTAAACCAAACTTGAATGTCCCAGGTTTCGAGCTCCGTCGGGACTCATTCAACCTAATATTATGATTTTGTCCGGTCGAGCGTAAGTGGAAAGGTAGAGGACGTTAACATAACACGTTTCAATTCAAGTTCAATCATCTGTTGCATGAAACTATATCACATTGCTTCTAGATATGGATCATTGATTTCAGCTATTTGAATACATGGACTAATGTCTATCTATATGTTTGAGTACTTTTTAACTTTTGTTTTGAATTTTTCTGTACAGTCTGATAATCATTTTTTATAGTAAGAAAATATTATTTTCTTGACTCTCATCGCTTTTTCTTTCCGAAAAAAATTGAAAGGATTTATTTTAAAGACTCAAAATAATACAACAAAATCTATACTAATAAAGTAGGTTTTTTTATCTCCTTAAGGGAAAAAATGTCATGTGACATTTTTTTAAATAATTAAAATATTTTCTCAGTTTAAATTTATTGAATTTTGGTATTATTTGTGAAATAAATTGGGGGTTTTAAACTTTTCTTCATATCGGTCCAAACGTTTATAAGAGTGTTTTGAATCTGATCCGGATCCGTAGTTGAACCGATAAATCCAGTGACCCAATATAAATCGGATTTGGGTTTTGTGAAAAATCCATAAACACACACAAAAACTCACTAAAACCCGATACATGTTGCAGCACTGGTTGAACCAATAGATTATCTTTTACTATTTTTAGTTAAAGTTATGTTTTAAAATTATTTTTTTAATTCTAAATTTAAAATTTTCAGTTTTATTGTCGTCTTCCTCTTCTTCTACACTATAATTAGTTGATGTGGTTTAATTTACAGATCAAAAAGAATAAAATCATATGATCATGTGAATTACAAAACAGAGTTTTAGATTATTGAAGAAGAAAAACCTGGCGAGCTTATTATAATAAATTAGAGAATGCTCTTGCTGAAGGATATCCCAAAGATGATGAGTGACAAATTTAGAAAATTTTGTTGGTAAGTTTTAAAATTTAGAGAAAACCAAAATTAGTTGATGTGATTTGGTGTTATTTTATTTTTGTTATCGACAATTTATTACAATAATATTTTAGTTTTGGTTTATTTTGGATTGGAAGTTTAATTTTATGTCTTGATTTTTTTAGATGTAATAACTCTTATGTTACAATTTTTTTAAATAGTCTAAACTATTTCTTAATATTTTGTATGTACACTTAAAATACTTAACTTTAGTTTTTTATATATATTTGTTTTCATAGCTAATATATTATTATATAATAAAACTAATTCATTTATTAATCCGCGGTTGATCCAATGATCCAGTGATCCGGTAAATCATCCGATTCAGTATCCGGGTCGGGTTTCAAAACACTGGTTAATAGGATTCTTTGTATTTGATGTTGACGATGAAGAATATAGTCTCTACAATTCTCCTTCTTTAATGCAATCGACGTAATCATTCATATAATCAATCCAGAAATCCCACTCATTCCACTATCTCCTATTGAATGCTTCTTTAGTTCCTGTTTTCTCAGTTTCATTGTATATGTATAAGACGGTGTGAGAGTTTGGACGATAATCCCTTTACTTTTCCCAATTCAATCATTGTCGAATTCCCAGTTTCATTGGTCGGAGTTGAAGACAAATCGATGTAGAGATATTCAGACTAGGCTACAATAATTTTGGCAAGCCTGAAATGTTAAGAAATGGGTGAGATATTGGGGTTGATATGTTGTTGATTAATGGGAAGGTACACCGGTTTCTTATGCATCATTCCCTTTCTCAGGTGGTGCTTTTACATGCGTTAATCAACTTTCTCAGGTTTAACACCTTCAAACATTTCTTGAAAGAAAGCTCGGTCTATGACATGAGTATTTAAGATTCCAACTAAATTAACTTTATTTTATTAATCGATTAGTAACAACTACTTATGCTATTCTACTTTTGAACTAAACAACTTCAAACAAAATAATATACTACGGTCGCAAACCACTATAAAAAGATCAGAAAATATCATTTTTTACATATTTTCATTTTACATATTTTTAACATATTTTCTTTACTAAGACCATATAATAAATTATAATTAAGTAAAAATACAACATACGAATCCGGCGCGTAGCACCGGAATATCACTAGTTGTTAATAAAATACATGTTTTCATTAGTAAAAGTGCTAATGTCTCAAGATTCATGTGGTAAACAAGATTCATTGGTTAGAGAATACATGTTTTCATAAGTAAAAGTGCTAATGTCTCAAGATTCATGTGGTAAACATGACTATGAATGCAACAAAATGATTATTATTATTATTATTATTATTAATATTATTATTATTATTATTATTATGTATTATTTAACTGAAATATAAAATACTATCTGGATATTTGTAGAAAATATGAAACCAGAGGGGGGCAGTTGCCCACCAAAAAAAGTAATGTTAATTTTTTTGGTAAAATTTTAAAATTATTTTAATTTTATAACTAATTGAAGATATGCCCCTCTTGTAATATTGTTTTATGCCCCTTATACTCTAAATATTTTAATAATTAAAAAGTTCTAACTCATATAAATATAAGACAAAAGCACAGTTTGTTGTTGCTTTCATATCTCCAAATATATATGTCAATAAACTAGGTTTTGTTTAATTTATTTGATTTAATCTAATTTTAAATGACAACTAGGTAATTTCCCGCGAATTCGCGGATATAAATATCGTACAAAAATATATATATGTATAGAATGTCTTAAAGTTTCCATAAATTTGATGTAAAATAACTGATGAATATTTAGTAATAACAAATGCTCGTGGAATCATATATGTAATTATCACACTAATTTCTCCAACATTTATTATGCATCTTCTTCGGTCTCTTCTTATTTTTTTTTGTTAATTGTTTTGTTCTTTTAGTTAAATTTTTGCAAATATTTTTCTATTTTTTACATTTTTTTTGCCAAATATTTATTTATCTCTCTAAATAGTACTACAAACCATACAATTAATGAACCAAAAACCCATCATATAATTATTTTCAATCAAACATTATTATTCTTTATATAATTTCAACTAATTATTATCACTTACCAGAAAATAATATTGCAAAAGTAAATATTAAAAATAATAGTTTATCTCTTCTAATTTTTCATTTAAATTGCATAATATTAAAATTAACATATGACAATAGTATAGATATCAAAATAAAAAATACTATCTATAGTATTATTTATGAAGTGATTTTGCTTACTTGTCATCTTCTCCATGTTTAGGTGATTTTGATTATTTGTCATTGCTTATTTTTTATTTGTCATATTTTTCATAATTTTAGGTAATTTGGTTATTTATTATGTTTAAATAATTTTAGTTTTGATTATTTATTATTCTCTATAATTTAGGTTATTTATTTATTTGACACGTTCTTAATAATTTTAATTGATAATTTTATTTATTTTTCATATTTTAAATAATTTTAGGTAGTAATTTTAGTTTTACTTACTTGACTTATTATCCATGATTTTAAGTTATTTTTTATTTGCCATATTTTATTATTTTTCTTATTCACCATATTCCATGATTTATGTTGAGTCATTAGTTTTAATAAATAAAATTTTGAATTGTTAGTTTTAAAAAATTTTCGTGATGATTTAATAAATATTTTCATTATATTCAGAGATAATTATTATTAACGGCTTTATTAAATTTTAGCAATATTTTTATTATTTTGTTCATCTTCTGTTTACTTTAGAAATATAATTAAATAGTTTAATGTTTTTATTTATTATTAAAGAAGCTTTCTTCTTTTTTTATATCACATAATATCTTAACAATAAAAAAATACGAGTCCAAAGAATATAATATCTTACTATTATAATAAAAATCTAGATTTATACAATTTATTACTTTTAGTTTATAAAATTTTAGTTAAATAAAAGTGTTTTCAATTATTGTAAAGTTTGTTAATATGTGTCTTAAAAAACTCCGATGAATATGAAATTTATATAAAATGCAACTAAGATTTTGATGAAGAAGAGTTTGATTTCAAAGACTTCACTGATAATTGGTAATTATTGTTTAATTTTGTAGATCTATTGTTTATGTTATTTTAAAGTATTAATAAACCTTTATTAAATTATTATGGTGATGTTACTTTTTACATGTGTGGTTTGGTGATAGAATAAATAAAATATTTTGTAAGTAGCAGACCATTATCTATGTTGCGTTAAATTATATCTTTTGATTAATTTAGTATTTGAAACTAATTAAATAATTTAGATTGAAATTAAATGATATGTTAAAATTTGAATTAGTTGAATATATATTAGTCCGCACAAGGTGCGGACCATCATCTAGTAAATCATTATTTCTAATAGAATTTAAATTATTTGGCAAGTGATATTAATTGGTTCTATATTTTATATTTTATTTTAAATATAAACTAAGATAAATAAAATTTAAAATTATCAACAAACAAATTATAACAATTTTTTTAAGATTTCACAAATCGACATGTAAGCAAAAATTACTTAAATGACTTCTCGTTTAATATATTGGAGAATTTCTATTTTTTATAAATGCTTTATAAACTTTTTTAATTTTTAAAATTATGATAATATAATTTTGTAAGACATGGTAGATAGGTAAATAATTTTGCTTATATTTCCTTGTTTTTTTTTTTTTGCTTATATTTCCTTGTTTGTCTGTATGTTTCCCTTGTTCATCAATTTTATTATTTTTCTTTCTTTTCTCAATTTCGGAAACCCTAAAACTAATTTGATTTTGGTTTTCGCAGCAGCAATGAACAACAAGAACAAGTCAGATCCGAAATTCTCTCCTTTGCAGAAACAATTCTACCATCTTTCTTCTTCACTGACTTTTATCCTCTCTTTGAAGACCTAAAACTACTTTCGGAATCTCAACAATGCTCATCTAACTTTGTGTTTCGATCTACAAACTCTCTCTCTGCGTTTCATCGTAGTTTCTGGGCTCTCTTCTTCTTCTTCTTCTTCTTCTTCTTCTTCTTCTTCTTCTTCTTCTTCTTCTTCTTCTTCATCTTCTCTGATTTGAAAACTGCATTGTGGAATCGAAAAAAGCTTCAATCTTTATTGTTGGGTTTCACTTTCCCAGAGAAGAAGATTCAGAATCGTCACTGATCTCTCTGAGTCATGGGCTGCATTTGCTCCAAAGGAGTAAGAACTAACGATGACTACACCGAAACCATTCCCAAAGAAACTCCCAAGAAACAATCGAGAAGCCACGAGATTCTTGATTCAACCGTTAATGGAAACAACGAAGCTACATTGAGGCTAATACCTAACCTCCTCCTCTCTGATGACGACGAGGAGGAGAAAGAGGAGATGAAACCACTTGAATCAGTGTCTCAGAAAGACTCCACCGTAACGTTACTTGACAATGTAGGACCATTACAGCCGAGAATGAGTAGAATCGGCAGTGTTACTAACGGAGACAGAACAGCTAAGGTCCTTGCTGGTTGGCCTTCTTGGTTGGTTTCTGTTGCCGGTGAAGCTCTCAATGGTTGGCTTCCTCGCAGTGCTGATTCCTTCCAGAAGTTAGAGATGGTGAGAAAGAGAGAGAGATACATAATAAAGTTGTAATCTTTCCTTTTTGAATCTCACTTATACTATCGTTTGCAGATTGGGCAGGGGACGTATAGCAATGTGTACAGAGCACGTGATCTCGAGACGAACCAGATCGTTGCTTTAAAGAAGGTTCGGTTCGCTAACATGGACCCCGAGAGTGTTCGGTTCATGGCGAGAGAGATCATTATACTTCGCAGGCTTAACCATCCAAACGTTATGAAACTCGAAGGGATAATCATTTCAAAGGCTTCAGGGAGTATGTATCTTGTGTTTGAGTACATGGACCATGATCTTTCAGGGCTTGCTTCAACCCCTGGGATTAACTTCTCTCAAGCACAGGTGTGTGTAGTGATTGGTTATAATCAGTTTTGTAACATTTCTAATAATGTTTTATTTTTTTTGGGTGTTTAGATTAAATGTTATGTAAAGCAGTTGCTGCTTGGGTTAGAACATTGCCATAGCTGTGGTGTGTTGCACCGTGACATCAAGGGATCGAATCTTCTGCTTGACCGTAACAACAATCTCAAGATTGCTGATTTTGGTCTTTCTACTTTTCGCCAACGGAAACAGCCTCTGACTAGCCGTGTTGTGACCTTGTGGTACCGTCCCCCTGAGCTTCTGCTCGGTTCTACAGATTATGGAGTCACGGTTGATCTGTGGAGCACAGGATGCATACTTGCTGAACTCTTTACTGGAAAGCCTCTTCTTCCCGGAAGAACAGAGGTGTTGTTTCCACTCTGAATCATTTAATGGAGAAAATGAAATATTAAAAAAAGAGAAATTTTTATTTCCTTAGGTTGAACAAATGCACAAGATCTTTAAACTGTGTGGATCACCTTCTGAGGAGTACTGGAGAAGATCAAGATTGCGGCATGCAGCTATCTTTAAACCTCAACATCAGTACAACCGATGTTTAGCTGATACGTATAAGGATCTTATCCCTCCTTCTGCTTTGGCTCTTCTTGAGGTTCTTTTAGCTGTAGAGCCAGAATCACGTGGAACCACATCTTCTGCCCTTCAAAGCGAGGTTATATAACTTATGAACTTTACTAGATTTACCCTTCAATACTTTAGTGACACTTTGGCTTTACACATGTTGATATTCCTTTTTCTCAGTTCTTTACAACAAAACCTTTTCCAAGCGAGCCATCAAGTTTACCGAGATATCAGCCAAGGAAAGAGTTTGATATCAAGCTTCGTGAAGAGGAAGCAAGACGGTAAGAGTCTTGTTTAGTTTTTTTTTTCTTAGTACCATCATCTCAGTAACACTTATGGATCCCAATATTCTCATGAGCAGAAGGAAAGGTGCAAACGGTATACAGAATGAATCAAACCGGTTTTCAAGAGAATCCAGAGCTGTACCGGCTCCTGGTGCTAATGCAGAGCTACCGGCATCAATACAGGTAGCTTTCCGAGGTTATAAATGCATACATGTGTGTGTATGTGTGTAAGCCTATGCTTCTATCTTTTTGTTCTTTGTTATACAGAAACGTTTAGGGGAGACTAACCAGACAAGCGTGAGTGAGAAGTTCAATCCTGAAGGAGATTCTGGTTTTGGCTTCCGGATCGAACCACTGAAGGGTATTACTGCACAAAACCCCTACCCAGTTTACACAAACGGTGACAGTCATCTTAACGGATCAAGCCAGCTGAGTACACAAAGGTCTTATGTGCAACGTGGGGGAGGCCAGTTGTCAAGATTCTCAAACTCTGTAGCACCTAATAGAGATGGTTCACAGTTTGGTAGTGTGAGAGACGCGTTAGTGTATCAACGCTGGCTTGAAGATGGTTCAGGGAATTGCAATTTGTCGCAAAGATTGCTTGAGAAACCTAATGGTTTGAGGAAAGATGATGACCCCTCATCATCTAGCAAAGAATCAATAATGGTAATAAGAAATGAAACATATGTTTATCATGTTTGTTTGTTCCTTGTGTTTTTATACTTGTGGCTTATCTCACACTATTTGGTGAAATACAGGGTTATGATGGTGGGAAGAGAGATAGGATTCATCACTCAGGACCATTGATTCCAGGAGAAGGAAACTTGGATGAGATGTTGAAAGAACATGAAAGACAGATCTTGTTGGCTGTACGTCGAGCTCAAGCTGATAAGGCTAAGAGGGACGATAACAGACAGGGCCGAGCCTCCCTTCTGGGTAGTGGAAGGTGATTTTCGGATGTTTATTCGTAGTAAGTTTACATAAAGTTCACATAAAAAAAGCAAAACTTTGGGAACAATCTGATAGATGTTATTTTCACCATACATAAACCGTTTTGATTAGAATTTGTGTAGTTCAGAAGTAGGGGTTAGGACTTTGTGTTTTTGTCTTGTATAGTCAACTGCTAACGTTTATTCTGATTGATTCTTTTAAATAATCTAATAAAATCTCTATTTAGGAATCTTTTGTATCTCCTTGTATCCTCAGTAGTGCTTGAAATTTTTGGTAATATCAAGTGTTGATCTTACTTAACATATGAACAAACTGTACTTGGTATTATTTAACAAGAAGATGAAAAAAAACTTACTGCTGTATTCAGACTCTTGTGTAGTACTTAGTTTTGTGGTATAATATCAAGTGTTGATCTCATATAACATGTGATCAAACTGTGCATGGTATTATTTTTACAAGAAGATGAACATAAAATAACGTGAGACTTACAAGTTACAACCCAAACTTGGCAAAGAAATGCTCTTTGAGATGACATGATCATCATACAAGCTGCTCACCACCTTTCTTCTCAGTCTTTTCTTGTGCTGCTGGTCCATGTTTCTTTTCGATTTTACTGTCTGCGATTCTCTCATGAGGGCTACACAAGACTCTTCCCAGATAATGAGAAGCAATTGCCAAGAATATGATTGCTATGACGACCAAACACCATTGCCAGATTGGAACCTCCATTTTTTTTTTCTGTAGTTGTATTTTCTTGGTCTCGCCGAAGTTTAAACGCAGAGAGGAAGATAGAAAGATGCTTGGAAGTTGTTGGTACTGTTGACCAAAAGACAGACGATTGTGAAGAAATGATGCGTAACGACTTGTGGAAGGTAAGCAATTTTATAAAATTTCATGGAAGAAATTGATATCAATTAAAAACCTACATATGACAAGAAGACAATAATATAGTTCAGTAGACCAACCAATAATGCCTACAATTCTACATTAATCTATTTTGAAGCAAGTTCATTAGAAATCATTTTCATATCCACAAAATGTAAGAATGATTACAAAACTATCTTCTTTTATTGTCTTTTGAGTTTACTTTTATCAGAATTCAAAAAGCTGGATGTGTCAAAATCTAGCTTGAAAACAGATCACAAACATAAAAGTATGAAAATGGAAGACTAGGTGTTTATAACTTAACCGGCGATCCATCTGACTACTCAAATGAGTATAGTTCCTGGAAGATCCAAGATCAAAGATGGACAACGAAAATCACTATACTAGTATTTGAAAATTCAGTTTCTTATAAATATTTCGAAGCAATTTAATTAGAGCTTTTTTTTCAACGAACAAAAATATCCACGAATGTGTAAAGATTGATTAAAAAAACTCACCAATCTAACAATAATGGTTTTTAATTTACTATCTACGGAATTCAAAAACATGGAGGATCAAAATCTTGCTTTGTAAACAAGATCACAATTCGCAAGAGTAAACCATACTTAAGGACTTGGTATTTGTAGATTAACTGGTGTACCATCTTTGGTTAACGGAAGATTAAAAAAGCAAACTACACCTGACTTACAAAACCAGAAGGTAAACCGAATAGACCAAACGTAACGAAGAATCATGCAAAGGAACCCTACTTTACCAGTGACAAAAAAAAAAGAGAGACATATTTTTTTTTATTTTTTTTAACTTAACATTGTTATTTCGCCGGCTGTATTAACCATTTTGGATCTCACGGAGACTTCGCAGAACCTTTTGTAATAAATTGTCGTTATTGTTTCTTTTTGATATTACTGTCTGGAATTCTCTCTCTAGGGCTCCACAAGACTCTTCCCAGATAATGAGAAGCAATTGCCAAGAATATAATTGGAATTTCCATTTATCTTTAGTTGTATTTTCTTGGTCACACCAAATATACGCATATAAGAAGAGAGAAAGATGCTTGAAAGTTGTTAGTACTGTTGATCAAAAGACATATGATTGTGAAATGATGCGCAACGACTCGTGGAAGGTAACCAATTTGTATCAACTTTTATAGAAGAAACTGAATTCAATAAAATAAGGGAAACCTATATATGACAAGAGGACAGTAATATAGTTATTTAGACCTACCAATAATGCCCACATATCTACATTAACCCATGTTGAAGCAACTTAATTAAAAATACTTTTCATTTCTTCATTGATCTTTTGAATTTATTTTAATCAGAATTCAAAACCATGGAAGATCAAAATCTTGCTTGGATAACATATTCATAAAAGTTTGGTGTTTATATAACCGGCATACCATCTCATCTGACTACTCAATGAGTAAAGTTGCTAGAAGATAAAGTTGTAATGCGGACATAAAGAAAGGTATAGAATATTTTTTGAAATTCAATTTTCTATGTGTCACTATCACATTAATTAATTTTCATCAAAATCAGGTACATTCAATTGTTATGACTAATATTCATTATTCAAATTTTAATTTCCCTTTTCAATTAATAGCACTTATATCAAATAACTTTTTCATAATAATAATAAAAGATAAAACATTACCCTTATAATATTAATTCCCATGAAATCAATTATAGAAGCGCTCTTAATAAATCAAAAATTAACAACTAATTATCCTTTTTCCTAATGATTTTACGGTAAAATAACATGGGGTTTTCCATAATACTACTAAAACAAGCAAGCCGATCAAGAAGATTAAATGTAGTATTTTATTGATTTTTAATAGCATGAATACAACGTTTGGAGTATAAACCTTGTATAGCTGTAGCTGTCTGCTTGTAGTAGAAGTTGTCAATATCAGATTGCCTATCTTCTTAGGGTTTTAAGCATGTCAATATAGACCATCGTTTGCAAAAATTATATTAGATTGGACCATTTTTGAGATATGGAAATATTTTTATATATCTAAAAGTTTTCTTTTTTTAATCCGAAGGTCGGAGACTCGGAAGCCGGAGATAGGCGTCTTACTATAAACCGGCAGAATTGCTCATGTGTTGATTTATTCCAAATAGTTTGCTCCTTATTTTCTGAGTTTATGTTTGAATGTAGAGAATAACTTGTGCTTATCTGATGACCTATGGTTATGCCTTTGCAGAAGATTCCTTCTAGTTTTGGAGAGCATGACGTCGTCTCCCTATTCCCTGGTCGTTTGAGATGTCGTGGTCTGAGCCATTTAACATTCTCACCGGAGGTGCTCTGGTGTAATGGCGCATGGACTTAAGAAGGACAAGGATTTTATAGCTTATCGGGTGCATGGCCAAAGCGATAGGATAGTCTGAATGCACGCTTTGTCTGTCTATGGTTTATAACCTTATGGGCATGTAGTATTGATGGATGTGTGGCTTCATGATTAACCAGAGTCAAATGAGTGGAGAGTCAGGTCCCCGCGGTACGGTACATATTTTTTGGTTTATGAAAATTTACTTTTTCTAGATAAGCATGTATTCATATAGGGAAGAGAAAATCGGATTTTGAGGCTTATTAAATACGGGTCTCGAGGTTTGTAAGATTATTCCTTCACATAATAATAAGAAACTCTAAAACATGTATTTGCCTCGATTCGTTTTGCTCTTTTGCTTTCTTCAAAGTTGATTCGCGTTTGTTCATAATATTATGTTATCCAAAAATACTTTACAACATAATGTATATAGTTTTATGTACATATGAATGTTTTCAAGTTTATTTTACGTAATAAAAGATATTTTATTAAACTAAAAATTATTGTATTAAAAACTTAATATTTAACTAATTATTAAATTTCATGTTCTCCATAATTTTAGTTTTAGTCATATTTTATGATTAATCATTAATCTTAACAAATAATTCCAGTGATTTAGTTGATATTTTATTATTATTTTGAGAACAATTAAAAAAGTCTGATGATAATATCATAGTTAAATTTATCTTATATTTACTTTAGTAATATTAAAATGTTATATGTATATATATATGTTTATATCATATTTGGTTTGGTAATATTAAACTCAATCTATTTATATATATATATATATATATATATCACATAATATATAATTGCCCATAAATTTAAAACGAGTTACATAAATTTTATAATCATCATTATCTAAAAACATTTATCCAAAATATTTTACATCATAATATTTTTAAAATAAATATAAATCCATGTATATAATTCTATATATATATGAATGTTTTCAAGTTTGTTTTACGTAATAAAAGATATTTTTTAAAAAATAAAAAAATTATTGTATATAAAAAACTAATATTTAATTAATTATTAAGTATTTCAAAAACATCAAAATAATTTCTTTTAATGGTTTTGAATTGATAATATATCTATTTACAAAATTTTGTAAGATTATCAAGCCCGCAAGTGCGGGCAAAACACCTAGTGATTCAATAAACAAAATAGATATTACATTATTTCTAGATCAAATCACATCGATATAATTAATTGTATTTAATTATTTATTATATTAGCTTATATCTTAATTCTTAATTTGTTATAAGATGTAGGTCAATTTTTTTTTTTGAAATTATGTTTGTCAACTTTAAATTAAAATATTAAAAAAAATATTTAAATAAGTTTATAAATAAATAAAATTATTTTGTCTCACGTTTTAAATAGTTAAGACATTAATGTGGTATTACTATTCACATTTATTTCTAATTTAAGACAAATGTACACATTGTTTCACAACTGTTAGCAACCCAACCGAAAGAAAAGCTTCAATTTAATTAGATATACTGATAGTACCGATTAGTTGGCTACGAATTTTTGAATTATACGTTACTGTTCAAGGCAAAAAAGTAAATAAGTTTGAGAGGTGCGGTACGATCTCGTCAGTTGCGTCAGATCAGCCAGCAACAATTTTCCCACCAACTTTCTGCATTTAATTGAATAAAGGCTATATATATAGGAAACCTACGTACTTAAGATTCTTGCATCCATACTCATTAAACGTTTGTCTAAAAATGGCGATGATAGGCTTACTTGAAGTCTTCGTAGCATTCCTTTTTTACCTTGTATTCAAAAAAATTTTCTTCCACTTGAAATCTCCCGGTCCTCCTGTTCTCAAAAGCTGGCCTGTCCTCGGGATGCTTCCAGGAATGCTCCCCCATATCCCTCGCATCTTCGAGTGGACGTACGAAGTTCTTGACGCCTCCAACCTCACTTTTTTATTCAAAGGCCCATGGCTTAGTGGAACGGACATGCTATTCACCGCCGACCCAAGGAATATCAATTACATACTAAACTTAAACTTTGGGAATTACCCCAAAGGACCTGAGTTCCAGAAGATCTTCGATGTTTTGGGAGACGGAATCTTAAGTGTTGATATGGAGCTTTGGGAGGATCTGAGGAAGTCAAATTACGTCCTCTTTCATCATCCAGATTTCCTGGAGCTGTCAGTAAGTAGCAATACAAGTAAGTTAAAGGAAGGTCTTGTTCCTTTTCTTGATAATGCTGCTGAGAAAAACATTGTCATAGACTTACAAGATTTGTTCAAGAGATTCATGTTTGATACTTCTTCGATTTTGATGACTGGTTACGACCCAATGACACTGTCCATCGAGATGCCGGAAGTCGAGTTCGGTGAAGCTGCTGAAACCGGTGAAGAAGCGATCTATTATAGACATTTCAAACCGGTGTACTTGTGGAAGCTTCAAAACTGGTTGGGTATTGGACTTGAGAGGAGGATGCGGTCTGCTTTGGCGACTGTCAATCGTATGTTTGCGAAGATCATATCTACAAGAAGAGAGGAGATACGTCGCGGGGAAGGCGTGCAATCAATGGACGCGTTAACGTACTATATGCACGTGGACACGACCAAATATAAGCTCTTGAAACCAAGTGATGATACGTTTATTAGAGACGTTGCTTTCAGTCTAGTGTTGGCTGGAAGGGACACCACAAGCTCAGTTCTCACTTGGTTCTTCTGGCTTCTTTCTAAGCATCCTCAAGTTTTGAGCAAGATCCGACAAGAGATCAACACCAAGTATGATCCTACAGATCTAGAGACGCTCGTGTATCTACATGCTACGTTAAACGAAACAATGAGACTCTACCCACCACTTCCCTTTAACCATAAGTCTCCTGCAAAGCCAGATGTACTTCCAACCGGGCACAAAGTTGGAGCACATTCAAAGATCGTGCTCTGTATGTATGCATTGGGTAGAATGAGATCTGTATGGGGAAAAGACGCATTGGATTTTAAACCGGAGAGATGGATTACAGAAAGTGGAGATCTAAGACATGAACCTTCATACAAGTTCATGGCTTTTAATGCCGGTCCGAGAGCTTGCTTGGGTAAACATTTGGCTTTCTCGCAGATGAAGATGGTAGCTGTGGAGCTCATACAAAACTATGACTTTAAGGTCACTGAAGGTCACAAGATTGAAGCAATCCCTTCTATCCTTCTCCGTATGGAACATGGTCTTAGTGTCACAGTCAAGAAGATATGATTCTCATTGGTAATTGGGGACTCATGCGTTTGTTCGGCGCAAATATCATCTAAAGTATTATTTATAGTCGTGGTGTTACTTGTATTATCTATACGTGCATGTGTCTCTATTTCTATTATTATGTTTGTTCCCCGCAAATATCATTTTAAAATATTAAATAAAATATAAAAAATTATAGGTGAAATATTGCCAAAGTTCAGTACATATTTTACTTTTGGTTTCTGTCAGATTAATTAACTTTTAGGTTTAAAATAGAGAATTATAGGAAGAAAATATAATATATGTTATTTATTGTTCATGTTCAAATTTGATTAGAAATATAATGACATGCTTTCAAAATGTGAAATTAATTTTTTAATGGAAAAATATATTTAATAGATATTATAATTCTTATGTTTCAAAATTCAGTGAGATTAAACTTATTCAAAGCTCTCAGGCACATTTATCGAAGCCCTCATCCCAGCCATGTTCTCCAACGCCGGCAGCTTCACCGCTCGCCGGCGTCACCACGACTCATCTCTGTTTATTTCCTTTCTTTTTGTTTCTGTTTTTCTCCATAGACTTTTAGAGATTGTGGGTCTCTGGGCGTCTTCTGCTGTCGAGGGTTGCGTTTGCCGTTTACGGTGCCGTATCAAAGCTCTCTGTTTCTTAATCCTCATCTGCAACCCTTTTCCACCATCCACTGCTATGCTTGGTCCAGATCTAGTTTTGGCGTCTTGCTCGACTTTGCGTCCAGATCTGACAGCGCGACGATTGCTGCTCTCTTCCTTATGTTGGAAGATGACTTCTCTCCCTTCAGAGAAGACCCTTTTGGAGTTGCTGTGTTATGAACGAGACTTATCTCCTATCAACTCTTCCTGTTTCAGATCTGTTTATGGCGACTTGTGTTTGTGGGGTTCCACAATTTACCCTGTTGCTGGATCTGAAAACTCGACGTCTGGTACTCTATTCCTACTCCTAACGCTCTTTTATTCATCATCCTATGCGAGTAGAACCTTGTGTGAAGTTCCTGAATTGTGTCAATTTGCACCACGAAAATCTTTCAACTCTAATAATCCCGGCTTGTGCACCCTCATCTCAAGTAGTACAGATTCTGATGTCAACCGGTTCAGCTGTGATTTCGCCATAGCTCTCTGCCGCCAGTACGGTAATATTGGTAGTGGAAGGCTCTGGATGACCTCAGCTTTTACCTTACAGTCAAATCTCGTCAAGCTTCCCCCTGTGTTCGCCGGTGCAGTGGTAAAGACTTTTCAAACCCCACCTTGGGGCCAGGAGAGACCACTTCCACGCTCCTCCTTCGTTGAGGAGAAAATTGGTCAATTGTTTGTATCCTCCATGAGAGGTTCACTCTGTCCGGATCCGATTCCGGTAAATTTAACCACTGTCCTAACTGTTTTGGTGAGAATCAAGGTTTTGAATCGTCTGTCAAAGTCACAAGTTAAGGT
Organism: Brassica juncea; assembly: GCA_018703725.1. Classification (NCBI taxonomy): domain Eukaryota; kingdom Viridiplantae; phylum Streptophyta; class Magnoliopsida; order Brassicales; family Brassicaceae; genus Brassica; species Brassica juncea. Next base: position 47,479,210 of record CM031938.1, read on the forward strand.
GACGATCCTCAAGTTAGAAGCTTTTGAAGTGCGTTGGGAATCCTTTGTGATTCTGTCCGCAAGTGGCTCCTTCGAAAACCTTTCTAACGCTTTATCAAGCTTGTCAAAGCTTGTGTACCTATCCTTCTATTGCTTTAGCTGTTCTGTTGTTGTAACCACTAGGCTTGCACATCGGATATGTCCGATGATGCGTTCTTCTCATGTAACCGATTAAGCTTTTAAATAAAGTTGTGCTAAAAAAAAAAGATATTATAATTCTTTTACATAAATCTTTTGTTTTTATTTTTTTTGTATAGTTTATGTTTAATTTACATAAACTATTGTCGAGAAAGTGTGCTTTTACGGTTTTGGCGGGAAGATGTATTTTTGTAATTTTGAAAGGAAACTGTATTTTTGTGTGATTTGGCAAAAAATGTATCTAAGCTTGAATATAAATATTTTTAATAATAAGAGTAAATTTGTCATTTGGTTAGGTTCATCTCCATCTAAATGCACAAATTAAACTCATCTTAATTATCCATCTGAATGAGTCTTATTTTAGGCCAAATTTTAAAATTCATCAATATGAATAATTCAGATGATTTGTAATTTTATGTCTAAACAAACAACAATCTCATTTCCATCCAGATGAACGGTGAAACGAACAGACTCTTAGTTGTCCAGTTTCCTGAAAACTTGCAGAACGTAGAGAACCTTGCTGTTGGGCTTAGCTTTCTTTAGGTATGTTGCCATTCTTGCATCCTTTAATCTTTAATGCTTAGAACTGTCTACTTTACAGAATCACTAAACCATCAACCCCCTAGGATTCATGACACCCAAAAATAATTCAGACCAGTGGCGGAGCTAGTGTATAATCAAGGGGGTCAATTGACCCATGTCAATTTTTGACAAAAAAAGTTTTACTTGTATTTCTAAAGAAAAATCTGTTTTTTTTTTTTTGAAACACTTCTAAAGAAAAATCTGTTGAATTTAGCTTATTGACCCTTACAAAATACATTTGTTATCACATTGACCCCTCTAAAATAAAAGTCTGCCTCCGCCACTGATTCAGACTCTAAAATTAAAGGAAAACAAGATATTTTTTATGGCTTAGAATCGATTTATATAATTGAATATAGGTTGTTGAATCCTACAATTCACTAAAAAATATGGTTTACGTTTTCGGTAACTTGGTGACGTACATTGTCAGAGAAAACATTAGCTTATAACTTAATAACATATATTGCATAAGTTATTAGATATGAACTTTACCATTTTGGAGATCTATCATTTTTGGGATAAGATAGATCTTTGTTGCTTGAATTCAATTAACTAGAGATAGTATAATGGACTAAGTTAGTCCAGTAAGATTTCCATGGAACTAGCGATGATTTGGCTATGAAATTTGAATTATTCAAAACCTACTTGATATATACAAGACAAGAATAAAAGAGAGTTTGGTCCGATGCGTTGGTGGAGCTAATTAATCCTTGACCAGTTTGCCAACGATAAAATTCTGCATTCAATTTGCCCACCACAACATGTTAATTTGTACATGTTATATATAGCAAACCAACTGAACTAAAATTTCTGTATCTAAATTCATTAATCCTTTTGTGTTAAAAATGGCTATGTTAGGCTTATTTGGAGTCTTCATAGCATTCATTTTCTTCCTTGTATTCCAATGTTTCTTTCTCTGCAAGAAATCTCTGGGCGGGCCTTTTCTCAAGAAGGCCTTTCCTCGGGATGCTTCCCGGAATGCTCTTCAACATGACAACATCCCCCGATTTTTTGACTGGATTGCTGAGGTCCATGAAGCGAACGATATGACATTCGCTTTCAAAGAGCCTTGGTTTAGTGGAATAGACATGTTGTTCACGGTTGATCCAAGGAATATCAACCACATGCTAAGCTCAAACTTTGTGAATTACCCTAAAGGACCTGAATTCAAGAAGATCTTTGATATTTTGGGAGATGGAATCCTAGCCGCTGATATGGAGTTATGGGAGAATCTAAGGATGTCAGGTCACGCCTTATTTCACCACCAAAACCTCCTGACGCTCTCTGTAAGTAGCACTGCAAGTAAGTTAAACGATGATCTTGTTCCATTTCTTGATAAAGCTGCTGAGAGAAACATAATCATAGACTTACAAGATGTGTTCCAGAGATTCATGTTTGACGTACACTGCCTCGATTTTGATGACTGGTTATGATGAAATGTCTATATCCGCTGAAATTCCCGGATATGAGTTTGGTGAAGCTGCGGATTTTGCTGAAGAAGCTATCTGCTATAGACATCTTAAACCGGTGATCTTGTGGAGGCTTCAAAACTTTATTGTGTAAAACCTCAGGAACAAAAGCTGTAAACCTTGAAACAATCGAGATCACTTCAAAATATTTTTATTATGAATCATTTAAACAATCTGAACAGACTTGTTTAATCAGATTTATGAGATCATACACACACACACACACGTGTATTTAACACTCAAAAATATGAGAATCCCAACCTAAGGTTCTAACCTTACAATTCTCTCATTGTTGCTCTCTTAACCCCAAAACCCTTTTCTCTTAGTTTCTCTTCACAAAGGCTCAACATCTTTCTCAGATCTCGCCTTCTTTTTATATTACTCCTTGTAACATGGTATTCATGATCTTCTTTCCTTATTTTTCTCAATGACTTTGATTTGCAATATCGTGTCTGCCCTTTCACAAACCGGTTTAATTTGCGGTTCAAATCTCTGACCCGACTCCATCTCGAACTGGCTTCAGTCACCACTCCAATTCTTGATTCAACATATTGGTGTTGGAATTGAGAGGAAGATGAGAACTGCTTCGGAGATTATCAATAGTATGTTTGCAAAGACAGATGATTATGAAGAAATGATGCGAAACGACTTGTGGAAGGTAAGCAATTTTATAAAATTTCATGGAAGAAATTGATATCAATTAAAAACCTACATATGACAAGACAATAATCTATAATATAATGGGGCAGTTGAGTCACTCCTGAAGCGACACGTCAGCGTTTTTGTGGGGCCCACTTCTAAAAAGTGTTAAAAAGTGTCAATCCATAGTTTGAACCCAGGTTACTAAGATACAACATCCACCATTTATACCACTGAACTAATCAATAATTTGTACATTGATGGTCGAAACTAATATATATTTATGAAGCTTGGAAGTCATTATTTCTTGGGCTTTCTCTAAGGGCGGGCCTGCAAATGTATTATGAGATTAATTTTTAAAAGAGCTTCATCACGTTATATTAAGAAATAGCTTAAGTTTGCAACAATTATAGTTTTCTCATATTGTAAATCGTCGTTGTTTAACATGAGTTAGAATTCTTTTCATCATTGTATCGGACTGAGTTATAGAGTTGCGCCGTTTGTCTGTTCGTAATTTTTTTTTACCGGTGAACTATTCATCTCCCCATCTTAAATCGCTTGATCATAAATATTTCTGTTTTGTAGCCCCTCTGTAAACCCTATATATATATGATTCTCATCTTTGATGAACCCAATTTGCATCTCCACATAAATCATTTATTCTTCTTAACTTTAACCATCTTCTAGAAAATGTCTCTCTCCGCCTTTCCAGTTTCTCAAACCAGCGTCACCGGCGTCTGTCACCGGCGTCTGTCACTCAACCTTCGAGTTTCTCCTTATTGGTCGTAGTAGTCAGAGCATTGTCGTTGGCCTCCTCCGCTTTTGGGATTCCTTGAAATTTAAGAAAGACAGTGAGTTTATGGTAAGTTAATATTTGATCTATCACATTTATTTAACATAAATTATTTTTAATTGATTTCCTGATTCTTTGTTGAATAATATTATTTGCAGATTTTGTGATTCATGAATTTATTTCCGCCGGATGTGCTAATCATTACATGCCATCTTTGAAAGCCGGTTCGTGAAAATCGATCGTTTTGAGATTGCTAGGTGCTCAAATATGTACAAAATAATTGATCATCAATTCCTCATTGCATCAAACATTATTGATGAAGTCATCATGAATGCTCCTGAGATCAATTTCCAGTCATGATTAGGCTGTTCGACAATCTCCAAATGATTGCAAACACAAACCTCAAACTTCCATGTATATTATCATATTACATACGGGTTTATATTATGTTTCGATATTATAAATGATATTTAAACTCACATGTGGTTGGGCAAATCCGTTATGTCCAGAGCTTGGACCTCACAAAAGAAACAACTCGAGTCATTATCCGTATCCTCTATGACCAGTCAGAAAAATCAACACACAATTACTGTCTATATTGTACTAACGTCAATGATCAGAAATATTTCCTACCCAAGATATGTGGTCGTCTATTTATCTCCCTTACTTATCAAACTAATTTCACACAAACCTTTATTTTACAACTTAAAAGAAACCACAACAACCCAAATAATCAAAACAACAAAAACTAGAATCCAAAAACTAGAGTCCAAAAAAATGATGAATCATTAATGATCACCTTATTTGTCTAATTTTACAAATAACTTTAAACCAAATATACCAAACCAAGCACATTAACTAAAACTCAACGACATACAATCGAGTCAGGTAAACAAATACAAACTACACAACCAGATTTTTTTTGAGCAAAAACTACACAACCAGTTATTTAACAAATTATAAACATACTTTCGCAGATGCTTATGAAGAAGACAAAGAAGACAACCAAGATCAGTGAAATCACCTAAACGAAAAAAGCGGAGTAAATTATGAACTCTGATAAATATAACAAACAACGATTTTTGTTTACATATTACCCATCAAATTAAAGAGAAACAAACACATGCACACCAAGAGATACAAGAGAAAATCCAGACAGACACAAATGCGACAACAACATCTCCACCTGCTCACTCTTCTTATCTTGTGAAAATAGCTTACATGTTCAATGTCAAAATACCAATGCTATTGTCTTCTTATGAGAAATACATAAATTTGTTGAAAATCCATTAAGGTCCAAACACTCAGAATTATCACTCATTTTATAGTTATTTCTACAAGTCTTCATGTATTTGTTTTAAAGGTTCTGTAAAAGCAACAAATTTATAAATAAAATAAAAAATATAACAAACATAATAAAGATAATAAAAATTATTACTTAATACATACAATGTACACAATTAATCTGGAGAAAAAAAAATCCAGAAACAAAGGTACTCTCAACAACTTTAATTTAATTTATGTACTCTCAACAGTATAAGAAACAAATAAAAAAGACAAACAAACAATAATTCTCAGTGACACAGTAAGCAACACTACAAACTATATCTATCACATTACTAACACAGTTTAGTCCTTCATAAAGGGAGAACAATGCCTATACAGTTCATCATCATAACTCTAACCCTATAACAATAAAAAAACTTGAAAAACAATGATCGACCGAAAACGCAAAACTCACACTACAATAACTCTAGCAAATATTGAGATGAAACTCTGTTCATAACCCCGCGCTTGCGCCCTCCAAACTCACACACTTTTGCATATTAGGAAAATAATCGCAGATGTGAAGCTCTCCCGAAGACGGAATAAACAATAAAGATCATACTTTTATTTTTTCCAATACAATAGTTCAGAAAAGGCTCATTGTAATTTGAGCCCAACGTTTTAAACCCACGATTACTAAACTTTACAATAAAACATTAGGGAAATAGTTTCAATTTTATGATCAACAATTCAAATAATTAGAAAGACAACAAAATAAAAACTCCACAGCTCAAATAAACCACTAAAATAAATATTTATATAACAATATGAATAGAATCCTCATTTTGTATTCAAGATATTTCTTCAATAAATTTGAAAGTAAAGCTATACATTAAGCAATTGTGAAGGTCAACATTTTATGCAAATAAAAAATATTAATATTTTTTATGGAAGATTGATGTTATGAGAAGAATTTACAATTCTTCTTATTTGACCATTTTAAATATCATAACAAACAAAGAGAAAATTAGTCTTCATAACAAGAAGAATTCAATAAATCACCGTAATTAAATACTAAAACATTAATTTCAATATTCAACATCATAATAAATACACTATATAAACAAACGTAAAAATAAATAGGCAAAAATAACATCAATTCCTAACAATCTATAAACATATCTACAATGTGATAAGATTTCACAACCAAACACAAACATGAATAACAATTCACTTCTTACCCATCGACTCTCACACCAAACAACATCAACAGGAGCAAATCCTAGACAATTACTCCAGGTCTATATACAAAGACTAAACACACAACAATCGGTCATCGATTTCCAGGTACCATCAATTTTTGACAATCAAGGTTATTACAATGACTCAGTCGCTGAATCATTAGATTTCATGTTATCATATCATGACATTCATCATCCCGACTCTACATTCCTTATTGAGGAGACTAACCAATATGTGATGAATTTAATGAGGGAAAACCATAATATTATATCCCAACATCTTCAAGTTACTCTCGCCATTATAGACTACAATCTAAATGCAACCGCAAGACTTGACGTTGATCTAATCATCATGGACCTAGAAGTAACCCGACAACCGAAGAGGAAAACCATATATGCACCATCTGCTTTGAGAATTACACCAATGTAACCAATATTTCGACACTCACCTGCGGCTATAAATTTCATTTTCTTTGCATTAATCATTGGCTACGTACAAATATAAGTTTCCCAATATATCGGGAAAGTAATTTATGAACCAAAACAAGGTAATAATAAATAATAATTTCATGTTTCAAACTCAAAATTCATTGTCTCATTCCTTACTATTCTTGGTATAATCATCAAACAACATTCGGTAAATATTCAAGGGCATAATCAATGGATAAAATCACATATACAAAATTACCCGATACATCAACAATGTCACCGGCCTCGCGCCTGCGCGGGGACTATGCAACTAGTATAGTTCAGTAGTAGACCTACCAATAATCTCCACAATTCTACATTAATCTATTCTGAAGCAAGTTAATTAGAAACACTTTTCATATCCACAAAATGAAAGAATGATTACAACAATTCATTAATCTTCTTTATTGTCTTTTGAGTTTACTTTCATCAGAATTCAAAATCCTGGATGTGTCAAAATCTAGCTTGAATACAGATCACAAATCATAAAAGAAAGAATATGGAAGACTCGGTGTTTATAGCTTAACCGGCTGTCCATCTGACTACTCAAATGAGTAAAGTTCCTGGAAGATCCAAGATCAAAGATGGACAATGGAAATCATTATACTACTATTTGAAATGTCAGTTTCGTATAAATATTTCGAAGCAACTTAATTATAGCTTTTTTCACCGAATAAAAGATCCACGAATGTGTAAGATTGATTATAAAAACTCACCAATCTAACAATAATCCTTTTTTAACTTACTATCTTCGGAATTTAAAAACATGGAGGATCAAATTCTTGCTTTGTAAACAAGATCACAATTCATAAGAGTAAACCATACTTAATGACTTGGTATTTGTAGATTAACACGAGAGCTGCGTATTGTTTTTTTTTTTTTTTGATAAAGGACCTGCGTAATTTTCTATCTTCACTTGAATCACTTCTCTATAGAAGTTCGGTATTGGATTTGCATGTGACTGACTGCGCATGTATTACATGATCCACAATTGTATACTATGATAATTGAAATAGAGAATTAACTATGTAATCGGGTCTAGATCATGTGGCACTCAGTTCAAGACAGAACAATAAATGAGTTTGGGGGAATTGGTCCGATCCGGTCAGTTAAGTTAGGTCAGCCAGGAACAATTTCCAACCAACCTTCTACATTTACTTGAATTTTGGTTATATATAGCAAACCACTTAACCAAGACTTTTGTACATACACTCATAAACCCCATTGTAGAAATGGAGATGATAGGCTTACTTGAAGTCTTCTTCGCATTCCTTTTTTTCCTTGTATTCAAGTGTTTCTTCCTCCACAAGAAATCCCACGGCCAACCCGTTCTCAAGAACTGGCCATTCCTCGGGATGCTTCCAGGAATGCTCACCCATATCCCTCGTATCTTCGATTGGACCTTCGAAGTTCTTGAGACCACCAATCTAACTTTTTCTTTCAAAGGACCATGGCTTAGTGGAACGGACATGCTACTCACCGCCGACCCAAGGAACATCCATCACATACTAAGCTTAAACTTTGGGAATTACCCCAAAGGACCTGAGTTCAAGAAGATCTTCGATGTTTTGGGAGAAGGAATCATAAGTGTTGATCTGGAGCTGTGGGAGGATCTGAGGAAGTCAAATCACGCCATTTTTCACCATCCAGATTTCCTGAATTTGTCAGTAAGTAGCAATACACGTAAGTTAAAGGAAGGTCTTGTTCCTTTTCTTGATAATGCTGCTCATGAAAACATTATCATAGACTTACAAGATGTCTTCAAGAGATTCATGTTTGATACTTCTTCGATTTTGATGACTGGTTATGATCCAATGTCACTATCCATCGAGATGCCGGAAGTCGAGTTCGGTGAAGCTGCGGAAACCGGTGAAGAAGCGATCTATTATAGACATTTCAAACCGGTCATCTTGTGGAGGCTTCAAAACTGGTTAGGTGCTGGCCTTGAGAGGAAGATGCGATCTTCTTTGGCGACTGTCAATCGTATGTTTGCACAGATAATATCTTCAAGAAGAGAGGAGATAACTCGCGGGGAATGCGGGCAATCAATGGACGCATTAACGTATTATATGAATGTGGATACGACCAAATATAAGCTCTTGAAACCGGGTAATGATACGTTTATAAGAGACGTTATTTTCAGTCTATTGTTGGCAGGAAGGGACACCACAAGCTCAGCTCTCACTTGGTTCTTCTGGCTTCTTTCCAAGCATCGTCAAGTCTTGTCCAAGATCCGACATGAGATCAACACTAAGTATGATCCTACAGATCTTGAGAAGCTAGTGTATCTACATGCTGCATTGTCCGAAACAATGAGACTCTACCCACCACTTCCCTTTAACCACAAGTCTCCTGCAAAGCCAGATGTACTCCCAAGCGGGCACAAAGTTGAAGCAAATTCAAAAATCGTGATATGTATATATGCATTGGGAAGAATGAGATCTATATGGGGAGAAGACGCATTGGATTTTAAACCGGAGAGATGGATTTCAGACAGTGGAGATCTAAGACATGAACCTTCATACAAGTTCATGGCTTTCAATGCCGGTCCAAGAGCTTGCTTGGGTAAACATTTGGCTCTCTTGCAGATGAAGATAGTAGCTGTGGAGATCATACAAAAGTATGACTTCGAGGTCACAAAAGGTCACAAGATCGAACCAGTCCCTTCTGTCATTCTCCGTATGAAACATGGTCTTAATGTCACAGTCACAAAGAAGACATGATTCCTATCAATGATTGGGTTACTACTGGTATTACTAGTGTTTGTTCTGCGAAAAAGGAGTGCTAGTAGCCTTCCACTGCTCGGGTTCGTTACGCGTTTGGAGGGGCTTTTTAACAATGCAAAAGTTTCCGGCAAAGAGGTGAAAACATCTTTTTGTATTAAAAAAATATAACATCTAAAAAAAAAAACATCTTGTTTATATTTGTAACATAATTTGGAATTTTTGAAGTCTTTAATTTTTTTTGGTTGATAAATAAATTCACATTTCAAAAATATCATATTATATTTTGTTATATGATATATAAATTTTAGTTTAATATTATTTTAAATATTTTTTCTAGTTTCATACCTAAATATTTATAAATAATAGATTTAGACAAACATTTAAAATCTAAAAATTTAAAACTGTAAATTCGGATCTGGTGAATTAATTAAGAAATACATTCTGGTGAAATCGGGATGATTAAGAAATAAATCTGGTGAACTGGATTGTTAAAAAAAAAAAATTTTACATAAGAGATTGATTCGAAATATCTTATTTAACACAGAAAAAAAATCAGGATTGATCGAAATCCGAACGGCCATGGAAGAACCACCGAAGGAGGAAAGTAACGCCCCTGCCGGTGCACAAAACCCTAGCCACCTCTTTGGCGGTGTTGACTCAATCAGTTCTCTACCAGACGAGATGCTCCACCATATCCTGTCCTTTGTTCCGACCAATGTAGCCATCACAACTAGCGTCTTGTCCAAACGTTGGAGGCATGTATGGTGCAAGACACCTTATCTCTCTTTTCCTCATGTTAATTCCTCTATTGAATCGATTCACGGAACCCTAGCCAGCTACGCTGCCCCAAAAATCACGAGATTCCATCTCTACATTGATAGAGAAACATGGGAAGACAGCGAAAGGAGTAACCATGTTGATAGCTTGATCAAGTTTGCAATATCTCACAACGTGGAGAAGCTTTCTTTGGTATTGAAACCTTATTACGTGTTTCCAGATTTCTTCTTCAGCAATCCATCTCTAAAGCAACTCATCGTAGATTCAAGTAACTATTTGAGACCCAAATGCATTGTTTCTTGGACATCACTTCAGAACTTGTCTTTGAAGAACTCTTCACTCGATGAATCATTTACTAGGGTTCTGTCTGGTTCTCCATTGTTGGAAAGCTTGACGTTGAAGTCTTGTTTACTTTCTTGTCTCGATCTTAGTGAGTCGCCGCGCCTTAGCCGACTGGATCTAGAATTCACCCATTCTTCTCCAAGAAAATGTCATATCGTGGCTCCTCATATCCATTACTTGAGATTGATCGATTTTACGCAAAAATATAGTTTAGCTGATGTCTCCTCTTTAATAGAAGCTGACATAGAGACTATCTATTTCTTACCTCGATTCTGGTGTGATCAAGTTGATCCCTCGAAGGATCTTGATGATCCCTCCAAGGATCCTGATGATCCCACGAAGGATGATTACCAAGTGATGATGCAAATGATGCTAGAAAAGTTGCAGAACGTAGAGAACCTTACTGTTGGGCTTAGCTTTCTTCAGGTATGTTGCCATTCTTAACCTTTTTAAATCTTTAATGCATAGAACTCTCTTCTTTACAGAATCACTGAAGCTGCAATGTCGTTACTATAAACTGGGAACCATATTGATTAAAGAATCACTTGAACTATATATGTTAGGAATCACTTGAACTCTCTATGTTCTATCCTTCTTAAAAAAAAAAAAATTTCTTAGGCGTTTCTTTTATTAAGATGTATTCACTATCTCTTTGTCATTCTCATTGCTAGATGCTATCTATTGCCGACTTCCGTGGTGTTCGTTTCCCGACGTTTAAGGTCAAAACGTTGACTCTTAAATCAACAATTTTGCGATCTGCTGTTCGTGGTATAGCAAAGCTGCTACAAAACTCACCTGAATTAAAGATTATTAAATTTTACAAAACTGAAGACTGGAACTGCTCAGTGGTATCGTCCACTATCATTTGCTTTCTATATTTACAATGTCATATGTAAAAAGAATTTTAGTTTGCATGATGATACATTTTTCTGTTGTGCAGGAGAAATATGTTAATCGCTGCTTGGACCCACAGGATCCACAAGACCTGATCTTTCCGGCTAAGTCAGCGTTTAAAGTTGCAAAGCCGGATCTCGTGGCTTCCTTCATGGAACTTTTTCTGCGAAACACAAGAACACTAGAGACACTGGTTCTCCAGTTGAAGAGTTGCCTTAATACATCGAATCATGATGAGCTGTCTCAAATCGCTCTTACACTCTCTCACAAATATAAGGTCTCCATTGTGCTGAAATTATGATCAAATGGTGTTACATTATGTATCATGGGTTTCTAGTGTTGGATACTTGGATCCATTGAACAATTTTATTTGTTGGCCTATTCTACTGATTAGAGAGGAAGCTGCCTCAGGTTCACCTGATTTAGTTATAGTAGTAAGCATGGTTCTATATAGATACAAAGCTACTTCAATAGAAATAAATACAAAGCCATCAGTGTGTTCATCTTCTATGATCAAGTTATATCTTTTTAAGTCTCTGGCATATCTTACTTTTTACACGTCCTGATTGTATATGCATAATCCTCAGCTTCCACCATATGAACAAGATTGTCAGGTATCTTCAATGTACAATTTTTCTTCCAAACTAATCTACCGAAAAACCAACGAGTACTTTTGGAAGTGCCAGGATAACATTTAGGCAGCCTTTGAAAGATGACGCGAGCCGAGTTCATTTAGTTTCTGGACCTATCCTTAGTAATTCATCGACATCAACATTGTCTCTTGTAATTAATTAGGACTTATTTTTGGAGACTGATTATTAAAAAGACTCAACTCTAAGAAGATACGTAAATTACACCAAAAAAAAAACGTATATTCACAATCAACTTGTAATCTTTCAATAAACATAAAGTCGAGCTCAATACCTGACTCTCACCTGACGACCCGAAACATGTTAGACTCCTGGGAGAAGAAGGATTTGTTGGAACCAGATATCAATCCGCTCCAGATTCAATCCGAAATATCAACCTGAACACAATAAGGCCTAAATCAAGTATCTGTTCAATCAACTTTCAATAAATGTATTTCTAATAACTAATTTTTAGTAAATTTATTGAAAGATTAAAAATTGATTACAACAGAAAAGATACTGAGAATCGTATATAAGTTATGAACTCGGCAAGAACTGTAAATTTATAAAAACTCTAGTTCTTCGGACTTTGGTGTGATTGTGAATGTAGGGCTGGGCACGAATACTCGTTACTTGCCTTATACCCGTTACTTGACCCGTACTCGCCTCGTTTCTTTAAGGCAAGTACAAGGCAAGTAACAAGTATCACAAAAAAATTAACGACTCGCCTTGATATTATTCGTTACTTGTTTTACGACTGAAAAATGATAACTAAACCATAAAGACCAAAGTCCTAACCTGATATTTCTATGTTGTAAGAAGTAAACAGTACTTTCACATCGAAATATATATGTATTCTATTCCCTTTTTTTATATAAGGTGCAAATATTTTATTTGAAATAGCTATCTTGTTTTATCAAGTCGAGTAAACAAAACGAAATTTCATCTTTCTCTGATAGAATATTATCTATCAAGTAATTCTTTTAGAAATATATGCAAATAATTCATAAGTATTTGTAAATAGTAAGTAATCGAACAAGGCAAGACAAATAACTTGCAAATAATATATTTTTGGACAAGTACTCGAAATAACAAGTACTCGTTTCCGACAAGGCAAGTACAAGTCGAAAAATTCATTGCTCGTTCAAGACAAGACAAGTATCAAGTATACGTAAAAACGCAAGTACTTACCTTGCGCCCACCCCTAGTGAATGTATCTTCTTAGAGTTGAGTCTTCTTTATTTATGGCTGACTTTATTTTTTCTACAAGTCAGCTTACATGCATCCTTTAACCGTCTCTCAGTCAAATAGAGTTCGATGTACTTGATGAACACAAACTTTATATTTTTGAGTTTCTTCGTTACTGAATCGTCAAAGGTACTTCTTTTTGCTCATATTTAGAGTTTAGACGGTTGAAAAGGTTGGAAATGAGCTTTACACCGGAAAAGGTAACTATTTACAGGGTTTTCGTCATTTTTCAGATCAGTGTCGCGATAGTAGCCTGTTTTGTTTGTCTATACCTATGTGTAGATTTACAATGCAGTCTACTTGTCAACGCACAGGCTAGTTATGCAACTGACCAAACAATTTTTTTTGTAACGTAGACTTTCGAAGAAGTTTACGTCTTTACCTTTGACAACAAAAACAAAAAAAATTAGTTAGACCTACTAAGAAGTCTAGATACAAGAGGTTAGTTTTGCATTAAACAGAACTTTTGAATTTTCGTAGTAGATTTCATCGAAAGTCAACACTTTCTAGATTGACCGGAAAGTCTACAAAATGTCAATTTTTTATTTGACCAAAACCTTGACTTCATTGAATAGGTTAGTTTTGTCTTTGATTAAAATTTTTAAAATTAATCAAAAAATAATTAAATTGTAGACTTCATATACCGTCCTCTAATCTTAGCAAAAAAATGTAGACTGCATAAGAAAAAAAAATGCAGACTGCATATGAAAAAAATGTAGAATGCATATGAAAAAAATGTAGACTGCATACAAAACCCTAAACCACTAATCTCAAATCCTAAATGTTTACTTGATAATAAAAAAATCTCAACTACTATATCAAATATCAAAATTAAACAAAATATAAACTACCAAACATTAATATGCAAATTTTAGTCAATAAAACAAAAAAAACTCTACATCGAAAATCAAACTCTAAGAAACCTACCACTAGAAAACATAGAATGTTAGAACATTTTTTTTGCTAAACCATGAACATTGTCTAACACATGGTTACCAAATTAATATATATTTTTGACCCGCGCTTCCGAAGCGCGGGTATTGTATCCTTTCATAAAATATTATCTGAAAATATGTATGTTTTGGTCGTATTTATAGGAGGTTATATTTCTAAATGTGTAATGTTAAAGCGAGCACCACTATTGAGAAAGTTGTCTAAGTTTTTGACATAGTGATAATATATAAATATACTTTAATAGTATATATGATTTTTATGGTAAAGTTTAACTTGGCAATATGTTATCAAATTTTCTTTTCTTTTGTAGGATTAGGATAATATATAGTTCAAAAATGACACAAATCGATAAAATAATAAGAATTTTTATATAATTTTATGTAAATATATGATTTAAATTATAAATTAATAATTTAAATGTACATACATTTTACATAATTATAAACCAACCATTATATTGTTTGTTTTACATTGATAGTGGAATTATTTTTATATTTGTTAAGACTTCATATATTTTGATGAGATTTAGTAATATTTTTCTTATTTTATGACAATCTATAATATTTTAAAAGAAAATTCTAAAAATGGTAACTTTTAAATTTCTAAATCTATAAACATTAAATCTTTTTTAAAAACTAAACTTTTCAGATTCTACGTAATAATAGTTAAGATAAATATACAGTAGAAATTTTAAAAATTAAATATTATTAGTACATTATAATGTTGATTTCATTATAAATAATTTTTTTATTTGCCACATAATTATGATATGTTATTAAATGCACCTGAAAATATATTGATTATATTTAAGCCATACATATTCGAGATGGGGTATAATTTATATGTTTATGTTAAGCAGATTCGAGTTCATAATGAATTCAATAAAAACGGTCCAAGCCCAAACAAATTACCGAGTTTTTACGCGATAGAGACATATTTTTGCCATTTTCAGACAGCTGTTAGGTTTCCAAAAAAGGTCAAACTCTCTCTGTTGGGATTGAACTGCAAAACGAATTGTGTCTTCCACAAATTGACTCATTCTCATCCCGAAGGTAATCCATTGTTACCCTATTTTCTTCATCCTTGACAGAGTGTTGAAGTCGAATCAATTCTTACAGAAAGCATTTTTTTTTTGGTTTTGCATGTCTCTCCGATGACTTTAATATTATAGATCTGATGAAATGGCAGTTGATCAGATGCTTTAAAGGAGTGATCGTGGTAAGATTATTTTTGCTTCCGGTTAGTATGCTAGTTTGTATTTTAAATCTAGATATACCAAAATATATTTCCCATTTTGTTATTATTTAACAATTACCTGCTATGAAATTTAATTAGTTAACAAAAATAAAATTTGATCAATCCAATTAAATTATTATTTTAAATATATTAATAAAAAGATAACAATAATTAAACAAAAAAAAATTAAAAATAACTTAGTGGTTATATATTATAGATGGGTTTTTACATTGGGCCTTAAGTATTTTTAATTAAAAAGCCCATTAGATGAACCGATGTATATTTGTTTTATTTTTTTCCAGGTTTCATTTGACATAACAAATATAAATGTTTCTCTCTCTCAACTGTCAGTTCCTCTCGGTTAAAGAGAAGAAGATGGTAATCTCCAAAGTATAAGTTCACCCGATACGTAAAAGGTAAATCCCATGTTATTTATTGTATATTCTTCATGCATTTCTTTTTAAATACTGTATTTTCAGATGTAACTTATTTTTTAAATCTATTATGCATGTTGGATCCGATGAGAAGGAGACTTTTTGAGTTTGTCTGAAACCAAACTCAAAAGGTATACAATTATATAAAGTCCACTTTGTTAAAATTGTAAATTAAAATATAATATAAAATTAAATATATATTTATAATATATATTAATCTTCTAAAAAGAAATATTCACATATGCTCGAAAACTTAAATATTTACATATGAACCAGTAATTTCTTATATATTTTTTCAAATATATACTTACTGTCTTTTGTTTTTATTGTGAGGTTTGCAACGGGAGTTTACAAATATATCTACAAATAAAAATTATGTATCATTAAACATTGATAGAGATATAAACTATATGAGGTGAGTATTGAATGAAAGATTTTGATTCGCGCTCTTAAAGTGCGGTATTATTTTTGGTTGGAAATAATGTAATAATTTATATATCGTATATCTTTTCTTGGTAAACTTGTGTAATGATTTATTTAAATTTTTTTGTATGTGTGTTAAAATTTTGGATTTTGAAGAAAATTGTATTTTGTGATTTACATTAATTTTTTTATTCCATATTTTTTAAATTATATGAAAAATAATCATCAGAATTGTAAATTTTTGCTTTATTCAGTGTTCATTCACGATCCAGACCCGTAGTCAAACCGATAAAATTGGTGATCTGCAGTTAAACCGATAAACCCGGTGATCCATATGTAATCCGGCTCGGATTTAATGAAAAAACTGGTTAATTAAAAATCCAATAAAACTTGGTAGAAACCCAAAAACCAATCATTAATCTGTGATTGGTTGCCCGGATAAAAACCCAAAAATAAGATAATATTTCTAAAAAGTTGAAAAAATTTCTCATATAATTTAAATATTATATAAAACTGAATAAATTATTTGTAGAACATTATAAATAGAACTGATTTTACTCCTTATTGTTATCCACCAATCTGTTCTGAAATGTTTAACATTAGAGAGGCGAGTAATTTTCCTGATAGATACCATTACAGATTTTTTTTGAAAAAGTTTAGTTTGAAATATTTGTTAACATGTTTAATAATTTGAGTCTAAATAGGGATTGGATAGCTATCTTTTATCATAGATAGATATATTATTCAAATTAATTATTGATATTTTAATAAGTAAAACCAAATAATGGAATATTTTAATAGATAATTTATTTTTGTACTATTTGTTAACTTGGTTTATACTTCGAATCTAAATAGGGACTGTGTAGCTATCTTTTAGGTTTTAGAATATATATTGTTCAAATTGCTTGTGATATTTTAATATGTTTATAAGAGGAATATATTTAAAATTGTACTATCCTATCATAATAAAAATAACAATATGATGTCAGATAACTATTTATGTAAAATATATGGAAGGTACTCGGAATAATTTTCAGGGTTTAGTGTCTCATTGTGATTTCCAATGCTTAAAGATAGTGTTAAGAGAATATCATAAGAAAAGAAATGATTTTGGTTCATGAACGTTAGTTTTCTGTTTATATTATTAACATATTCTATGATTGGATAAAGTTGCTGGATATTGAATGTCGAACCAAATATGTATATGTATGTTGCTTTCTAAGCATCATTGGATAAAAAATCAGTGTTTGATCATGAAATACAGTGTCCATTTTGTATGAACATATTTTATATTTTATGAACGATACCTTCTTCTTTTTAAATTAGTTAATCATCGACTCATCGTAACATAAGGTTAAATATCGACTTAAATGTAAATGTATTTGTTCGGTGTCTACAAATAGTTATTATGTCGACTTGTAAGCTTATTAAATACGTATCTAATTATTTAAGTTAAGTCATAAATAAATGGGAGTGGCATGGTTGTAAAATACTTTCAAAAACAATGAGGATCTAAAATGTTAGATATTTGTGTTAATTAAATCTATGATTTTTTTGCTGCATAAATAAAAGAAAAATCAGAAAATACAGAATTAAATAAAAACCATATGTTTTAAATATGCCAGTGGCATAGGATGGTAAATACTCCAAAACTCCAAGGGTATCTCAAAAAGGCCCTTCAGTTTTAATAGTATTGATTCTTTAAAAAAATTCAATATATAAAATTTTAATTTATTTACTTCATATTAACCATTATATTGATAATTGATTAAAAATATCTTAACAATTATTTTATATATAATAGACTTCTTAGGTGGTCTAAATATGTATAGACTTCTTTCTATTACGTGTAGACTTCCGAATCACAGAAGAGTAAAATATATTTATGGTTTTTTGTTTGGTCATAAGGGTTATATAGTAATTTTACAATTCCTTTAGATTTGTTTTGCATTTAATTGTATGTAGGGTACACTTTTAGATTTAAAATGAATATGTGGGCTGTTTTTAGCAATTCTCCCTTTAATAAAAATGTCAACTAATTTTTTTTATAGAAATTTGAAGGTTTTTTAAAAAATTGGAGATCTATATCTATGTAATTTTTTAAAATAAAATTAGGGACCTAAAAACCAATATTTCAATGTTTCAATCGGTTTTGCTCAAGACCGGCCCTGCTCTCTATATCTAATAACTAAATGATTGGAAAGCCACTAGAGCAAAAGTGTTAACCATTTAGCTGATTCCAAAACAGAGAGTATTGTTAATGTTCAGTTCGTGGTAGTTCTTGTACCTGAACTCTAGAGCTAACAATTGTCCAAATATTGTTAAAGAACGGAATGCCAAAAACAAGTGATCAACCGCAAAAGAATCATACCTCATACGTGGAACATAGCTCTCTTCCACTACAAGATAAAGAATCAATACCCAACGACCATATTAGTCAGTAGTTTATTGAAAACACACGTTGATTGTTTCCTGACAATCAAAGATTTGATTGAGTTCATGTCTCGGAAGGATCATTTGTAGAAAACTTATGTTAGTGCAGTGCAAATTGAACTTTAGAAGCTGAAGAAAAATAATTTCTTAAGGTGTCCATGTACCAGTCGTGAAAAATATATGAAATAATACAAGAAATGCTACATCAAACGTAGCTGTGTAGTTGACTAGAATACTGGAATTTGAGCCGACCAAGCTGAACTAGAGGTTACTTGGAAGCTAAATAAGTCATGATTGACCTTAGAGAAAAGAAAATCATCAAAAAAAGAGATTTTCAAAAAACTTTATCGAAGATTTGGAAATATTCCGTATAAAGGAAGATTTGAGAATATCTTCTTCTTTTTTTTTGGAAGTTGTCTAGGATAAGCCATTAAATCTACTGAGTATAAGTAGAGAGAGATGTGTCTTATTTTAAGTACCATTTCGAAAGAAAGATCAAAGTATAAAAATTTTGGTGTTTAATGTGAACACAAAAGATAATGGGTAAAGGGTCATGAGGGGTTCTTGGGTTGTGAGTTGATTCTTGAACATGTTAAACTAGTGTATTTTTTTGAGTATGACATGTAAGTTAACTTGAAAGGGAATTAGGGTCTGACTGGTGTAACCGCAGCGGTTGCGGTTGCGGGAGTTTGCGGATGCGGGTGGTTGCGGTTTTAAGCATTTTCTAGAGATTTGTACGACTGGTACAATGGTTAGAAATTGGTTCATTTGCGAGACTTTTATGACTGGTAAACTGCCAAACGCAACAGCTGTTAAATAATAAATTAACAATACTTCATTTTATATAATTATAAAAGTATTAAAAATCATAATATTATAATAAATATAAAAATTCTATTTATAAAATCATAATATTAAATTTTTTAAAATTATAGAAAATATTTTTGTTTTAAAGTTTATATTATAAATTAAAATATAATATATATTCATTTTACAATTTTTATTATTTCAATTTAAAAATTTTATTGAATATTTTCAGTTTTATTTTTATTTTTTTAAGAAAAAAATTTACCCTTCCGCAACCGCAAACGCTGGCTGGAACCAACTTTTGATTTTAACAGGTTCATAGCGGTTTGAAGCGATTTGTAATGTTTTCTGTGATTGTTTCAAAACGCCAGCAACCACTACCAACCACAAAAGCTGCGATTGCGGGTGGTAGCGGGGAAACCAGTCAAGCCCTAGTAATACACTTTTTCTATGTAAAGAAAAATCTTCGTTATTTTTCTAGTGCTTTGTGACATAAATATAACAAAGTCTATATATATATATATGTGTATTACTCTATGTATCAAATCCATCTTGCGCTTTCGACTTAGGGTCTGACTGGTGTAACCGCAGCGGTTGCAAGTGCGGTTGCGGGAGTTTGCAGATGCGGGTGGTTGCGGTTTTAAGCATTTTCTAGAGATTTGTACGTCTAGTACATCGGTTAGAAATGAGTGCGTTAGCGGGACTTTTATGACTGGTAAACTGTCAAACGCAATAACTGTTAAATAATAAATTAACAATATTTACATTTTATATAATTATAAAAGTGTTAAAAATCATAATGTTATAATAAATATAAAAATTATATTTATAAAATCATAAAATTAAATTTTTAAAACTATAGAAGATATTTTTGTTTTAAAGTTTTATAACATAAATTAAAATATAATATGTATACATTTTACATTTTCTATTAAAATTAAATGTATACATATTATATTTTAATTTATATTATAAAATTTTAAAACAAAAATATTTTCTATAATTTTTAAAAATTTAATATTATGATTTTATAAATATAATTTTTATATTTATTATAATATTATGATTTTTAATACTTTTATAATTATATAAAATATAAATATTGTTAATTTATTATTTAACAGTTATTGCGTTTGACAGTTTACCAGTCATAAAAGTCCCGCTAACGCACCAATTTCTAACCGATGTACCAGTCGTACAAATCTCTAGAAAACGCTTAAAACCGCAACCACCCGCATCCGCAAACTCCCGCAACCGCACCCGCAACCGCTGCGGTTACACCAGTCAGACCCTTAGTTGAAAGCGCAAGATGGATTTGATACATAGAGTAATGCATATATATATATATATAGACTTTGTTATATTTATGTCACAAAGCACTAGAAAAATAACAAAGATTTATCTTTACATAGAAAAAGTGTATTACTAAAATCAAAAATCAAAATAAAACTAAATTTCATTAAATCCTCCAATATTTCATTCTAAAATAAGATATTAAAATTTTACGACCAAGAAAATAAAACAAAAAGATACTAGATATAAATGTTTCCGACATTGGCGGTGATGGTAGATGTGAAAGGAATGCAAGGAGTTGCTTGGCGGCAGAGGGTTGTGGCGGTAGAGGTGAACAAAGTTGCGGATGGCGGTTGAAGTGAACGGAGTTGCAGTGGTGGTGTGGTGACTGTTCAAGGAGGTGCGGCGACTGTTCAAGGAGGTGCAACTGAGGTGGAGAAAAGATTTCCCGGTGGTTATGAAGAAACAGAACTAAAATAATATATCGTGAAGATGTGGTTAAGGGATCAACCATTGAAGCTCGCTCGGCTTGACAAGGGGTAGGAGGGAGACAAAACCTCCTATCAAATACCAAGATTTGGAATGGAAGACAGTGCAAGTGAAAGGTAAACATGGCCGTCGTGGTCGTGGTATTCTTCGCTAGCCTTTTTCTTATTTCATTTTGGATTATCTCTCTTATGCCTTTGTGGTTTCATAGGTATGAGATGGTTTTATTTATGAAGTATATTCATGCAAGCTTTTTTTCTCTATAAGGTTTTTTTAAACCTTATCCTGTAAACATTTATATTTTAATTTGAAAGCTCTTTATTCAAAAAAAATAATATATCGTGAAGAAATAGAGCGGAAAAAACAAAAACAAAAAGAAAAGAATAGGAAATGTATGAGAAGGGAGAGATGAGAATTAGGCCTGGGCGTTCGGTTTTCGGTTCAATTTTTTTTGATTTTTGTTTTTTTTTTCGTTCTAGAGATATAGGAACCATTCGGTTATCTATGAAATTTGGTTTGGGTCCGGTTTGATTATTTTGGTTTTGGATCGATTTGGGTAACAATTATAAGAACTGACTAATATCCGATAACTTTTTTGGTTATAGTTCGATTCTAGTTTTTGGCTAATTTTGGATAATTCGTAAAAACAAATTTTTAGGGGTTTTCGGATAAAAAATTGGGTAATTCAGATAAATGTTAATATTTTAGAAAAATCTATTCCGGTAATTTGGTTCTTTAGGATACTTTGGATAATGTAAAATACTTAAAGTATAAAAAGTTTGAGTATTTCGAGTTTTTCAGATAATTTGGTGTACAAGTAGTATGTTTAAAATATTTGTTATTTTTAATACTCAATATAATGAATATTTTTAGGTACATAAATTGTATTTCGGATTGTCGTTTTTTCAGTTATAGAAATAAGGGAACCGCTTGGTTATTTTGGAACTTCGGTTCGGTTTCAGATTCGGTTTTTGGTTCTCGGTATTTATGCTCATGCCTAATAAGAATATAGGATAAGAGAAAGATTAACTCTCTTTAGCTATGATTTATTTCATGACCAATTTGTCACTAAATATTTGTAGTAAAATCCTAACTACTTATAACCATATTTTTGTGACAATATGAATAATTATCTTTTAAATTTTGTAGTTTTTCGTGACTTTTTCTTAGCTTTTTTTAAAATCACGATTTTTCTTAACTATTTTTTTCACAGATATAGTCGAAATTTATACAAATGGCAGTGAAATGGCGTAAGTTGAAATAAATTGGTAACATCGTGACTAAATAAATATGCATCAAAAATCATGATTATCCCCTATATATTAATTGAGGAACATTTGAAAAGATGTAACTTCAATTTTGTAATAATTAAAAAAAAACCTAATGCTTATGTGTAAATCAATTAAGGAGTTAATTGAAAAAAAAGTGGTCCAATTCAATTAATATGTCTCGCTAGATACATTAAAGCATTAACTATATAAAATAAAATGCTAGGAAACATTATATTAACCCAAAATATTAAAAATAAGTATACATTCCTTACATAAAAGCTAGAGAATTACGTAATATGATTACATATTTATGACAATTAATGATTATAGATAATAAAGATTTGATAACAATTTGTATATCATTTTTCATTTTTGTTTAATTTTATATTATTAAAAGAAATTAAATAATCATATTAACCATATAATAAAAAATCAGATTTTTTCTTAAATCTAATATTTTGAATTTTTAAAACAGCTATAAATTACTTTGAAAATTTTGTGATCAGTGTCTTAATTGTTTTTATTATAACAAAATACAAATGATCATAAAATCGTATTAATATGAATTTTTATGTAATAGATATTCACATTAAATAATATATATATATATATCAAAATTTTAGTACCGTTTATATGTACCATTTAAAAATACATAAATATGTTAATTTTGGAATTTGTATTGAAAAGGTATTAAGATTTTAATATTTAATTTTGAAATTATCATCGAAAAAATATCACATCAAAAATTCTGAGATCAATGGTTTAAATTTTTTGTTACATAGAATATACAAATGTTAATAAAACCATATGGGTAGGAAGTCTCAATAATATATGTTTATATTCAAATATACTATATATTTATGTTAACATCATTGAAATTTAATTATATACCATATAAAATAAACAAAATGATTATTTTGATCTTTTTACCATAAAAATATTGTAAATAAGCAAGATGTATTGTTTTGATTTATGTGATCACTCTAATTTCTTATATATTAATTGAGAAACAATTGATTACTCTAGAAAGTGTAAGATTTTATTAATTAATATTTTATAAAAATCTTACAAGAGATCGATACAACGAAGATTTATTTATAAGCTATTAGAATCACCTAACGAGACATGGAGTGCGTATAAAATTTGTTTTCCTAACCCTTACCCCCTTTCTATTCACCACAACACCAAAATGGAATATTTGGAAGTGTCGATTGACAATCTGAAATGATAATGTTTTTTAAGTTCAGTCCATTATTTTCTTCAAATTGATATAGAATAATTTTTAGTGATTAACTAAATGGATCATGTGCATATTAAAATATGTTTTAGTTTAAAAATTATTGCATACCCAAAATCAATATGAACCATCATCATTTTCGTTTAAAATTTTGTTACAATAAAAATATAGGGTTGGGCAAAAAAATCTAAATCTAAAAAACGAACCAAGTCTGATCTAAAAAATAATACTGAACTTTAACCAAAACTGGTTAGATATCCGAATGGGTTCAAAAATTTTGGTATCTAAAGAACCAGAACTGAGCCCGATCCGAACAGAAATATGCCGGGTATTCGAATATATCTGAACAAGATTTATAAACTTAAATATATTAATTATTATTAAATTTAATATTTAAAAGAATATACACAAAATATAAGATATTTTTAAGTTGTCTAAAATACTTGGAAATATATAAAAATAATTATAAGTACATGTTTAAAATAACTAATTGATACTTAAAATACCAAAATACTTAAAATATCTTTTGAATTCCTATCTAAAAATTTAAGCTAAACCAATTTTTATATTAAGTTTAAGTATTTTGGCATACATTATTCAAATTTATATGATATATTATTTTGATTTTTAGAATTTGAAAAAATTAAAACATATATGAACTTTACTTTTTGAAACTTTATTAAATAGGTTATCTAAATCCAGAACCGAACCAAATCCACGAAAATCTGAACCGAACCAAAACCATAATGATCCGGACCGAACCAAATCAAATAGTGTTCAAATGTCTACCTCTAATCAAATGTAAAGAATGTTACTGATAACAAAATGTATAGTCTTTATAACATTTAAATACAATATTTTTTAAAAAATATTCACTGAGCTGATTATCATCTAGTATAATGATAATCACGATCATAAAGTCACCAAAGCCACACAAAAATAGTCACCATCTTCATGTTGCACCCCTTTAAAGTGAATAAAGTCACGTTTTTTTTCCGTCGTAGCCTTAGCATTATATAGCCACAAGAGTAGGTCTTAATCAAAAAGGTTCTTCTGCAAATAGTTTGGCTAGGTTTTTAGATAGAAATGACATTTTTTATTCTTCAAGATTGTATACTCCTTTATGGTTGTATAACCTCCTGTATTATGATTATGTTAATTCTTTCTAATTAATAAAATTAAACTTTGACGGAAAAAAAATTAAGTTCGTGACTATAGATATATATTATTATCACGCTACATAGGTTGCTTGGGAAATAGTACAATTACTTACGCACGTATTATCAACAAGGGAAAACGAATAGTTACCGTAGAAACCAAACAAGCATAAGAATCATATATTCTTACTGACTGTAACTTTAAGACCATGCTTCATACGGAGTATGATAGAGGGGACTGGTTCAATCTTTTGACCTTCAACGACCTCGAAATCATATTTTTGTATGATTTCCACAGCTACCATCTTCATCTGCAAGAGAGCTAAATGTTTACCCAAGCAAGTTCTTGGACCTGCATTAAAAACCAAGAACTTTGATGAAGGTTCATGTTTGAGCCCTCCATTCTCTGAAATCCATCTCTCTGGTTTAAAATCTGATGCGTCTTCTCCCCATACAGATCTCATCCTACCCAATGCGTAGATACATATCACAATCTTTGATTCTGCTTCAACTTTGTGCCCGCTTGGAAGCACATCTGACTTTGAAGGAGACTTGTGGTTGAAGGGAACTGGTGGGTAGAGTCTCATTGATTCTGACAATGCAGCATGTAGATACACGAGCGTCTCTAGATCTGTGGGATCAAACTTTGTGTTGATCATCTCTTGTCGGATCTTGGTCATAACTTGAGGATGCTTAGAGAGAAGCCAGAAGAACCAAGTAAGAGCTGAGCTTGTGGTGTCCCTTCCTGCTACCAATAGACTCAAAACAACGTCTCTTATAAATGTATCATTACCAGGTTTCAAGAGCTTATATTTGGTCGTGTCCACATTCATATAATATGTTACTGCGTTGATAATAGCTGGCTCTTTCTCTTCTTTTCTTCTCGAAGATATGATCTTCGCAAACGTACTGTTGAAAATCGCCGAAGCAGTTCTCATCTTCCTCTCAATTCCAACACCAATCAAGTTTTGAAGCCTCCACAAGATCACTGGTTTGAGATGTCTGTAGAAGATTGCCTCTTCAGCGAAGTCCGCAGCTTCACCAAATTCAACTTTCGGCATCTCAATGGATAGTGACATTGGGTCATAACCAGTCATCAAAATCGAGGCAGTATCAAACATGAATCTCTGGAACACATCTTGTAAGTCTATGATAATCTTTTTCTCAGCAGCTTTATCAAGAAATGGAACAAGATCATCGTTTAACTTACTTGAAGTGCTACTTACTGAGAGCTTCAGGAAGTTTTGATGGTGAAATAAGGCGTGACCTGACTTCCTCAGATCTTCCCATAACTCCATATCAGCAGATACGATTCCATCTCCCAAGATATCAAAGATCTTCTTAAATTCAGGTCCTTTAGATTTCGCAAAGTTTGAGCTGAGCATGTGATTGATATTCCTCGGATCAACCGTGAACAACCTGTCTGTTCCACTAAACCAAGGCCCTTTGAAAACGAAAGTCAGATCGTTAGCCTCATGAACCTCAGCAATCCAGTCAAGAACTCGGGGGATATTGAAGAGCATTCCGGGAAGCATCCCGAGGAAAGGCCAGTTCTTGAGAATAGGCCCGCCGAGAGATTTCTTGCAGAGAAAGGAACATTGGAATGCAAGGAATAAAATGAATGGTATCAAGACTCCAAATAAGCCTATCATCGACATTTTTTATACAAAAGGATTTATGAGTTTTAGATACACAGATTCTAGTACAATTGGTTTGATATATATAAACATGTACAAGTAAAAATGTTGTGGTTGCAAATTGAATGCAGAACGTTATCGGCAAACATGTAAGTCTAACGTCCACCAAGGCATCGGACAAAAAACTCGTTTGTCACGTGTAGGTAGGGATGTTATATAGGGTTGGTAAGCCTAGTTCGGTCCTATAAAATATAAACCCAGCCCTATTCTAGTTCTAAACTAACTTTAGTCTAGACCATCTACAATGCGGGTGTTAAAACTAGTTTTCAACAGTTGAAACCTCTGCTGAGGGTATTGATAAATTGTGTTAATCTATATGGCTTCAACATCCGTTGTAAAGTTTCAACATGTTGATAAAATTTTATGTGGGTCAGCTTTGTTACATGGCGCATATTGATTAGACAAAAATGTTGTGCAGATTTATTTTGTTTTTATTTTCACCCAATAACGCAAACTTATTTATTATATAATATTTTTACTTTTCAATAATAAAATTTATATCAATATTCATAACTTTTTACGATCTATAGATAGAGACTACTCTCATTTCATTTGGATACAGAAAAAATGTCATTTTTTCAATATTCTTTAGTGTTTTAATTTTTTTTTGTTAAATAGATCCTAATAATAATTTTTTTAAAATTCAAAATTCTTCTTAGTAAAAGTTACATTATTTTAGTTTTTAAGTTAATTAGAATCAAAAATATTATTAATATATTAGTATTATATTATAAAGATAAAAGTATGAATTAAAAATGGTGGGGTAGGGTGTTGATTTTTTTTAAAATAAACCATTGTAGATGGTTAAGATGAAGTGAGTGTTGAATAAATGAGGTGGAAGAAAGAGAAGATGATGTGGCATGTTAAAAAGAGAAAATGAGGGTGTTGATAATGAAATGGGTGTTGAAACCATTGTACATGGTCTAATAGTTATTTATGAAAGGCTGAGCTAGGATTATCCAATTACATAATCCTCCTATATATTAAATAAGAAGTCATTTTAGTGATTTTTGCTTATGTGTCGATCACTAGTGAAGTTTCAAGAAATTGTTATAATCTGATTGGTCGATGATTTTAAATTTTTATTTATTCTAATTAGATCTAAAAATTTGTGGTAACTCTAAAATTATTTAATAGCACTTGCAGAAATAATTTAAAGAATATTATAAATATTCAACTTATGGTAACTTATTTTTGAAACTATAGAAAGACTAATAATGTTTGATTTTTTTTAATATTTATACACTATATAATATAATAAACGATTTTAAACATAAAAGTATATATAAGATTTTTAATATTTTTAATATTTTAAATAATGGATTATATTTGTATATAACTATATAATAACTATTAAAATCTTATAAAATCCGCACATGCTTTATAATAATTAATAATATGATTTAAAAAATAAAATTTATTTATCGCAGCTTACAAAATCAGTTTATCAGAATTCTGAAATTATTTAAAAGGTAATATAAATTATTAATGAAAATATAAATCTTCATCATACTATATAATAATTGAGAAGTCACTTAAGTGACTTTATGTGTCAATCATATATGTATTAAATTATTATAAGAGGTTGCAAGTCACTTATACATGCTTATAAATTAATTTATAAAATCTTTTTTGAAATCTCATTTTATATTAAATGAGAAGTTACTTAATTGATTTTTGAGTAGGTGTCAATCATATAGAGACTTTAAGCTAATAATAATAATTTGATTTGTTAATGGATTTTCTATTTTATTTTATGAGTAATAAAATCAGTTCTGGAAGCAATTTATACCAGTATCCAAACGACCTTAAAATATAGCACAAAATAATTTATGGTTATTAAATGTGTGATATATATAAATAAATAAAATGCTTCATAAAATAATTTTAGTTATAAAGTATTTATAAACTATATAATATATATGTCAAAAGTAATTTATAGAATTATATAGTAGTTTTATACTCCTATGTAATTGGATATGAATATGTAGAGAATGTGTAACAATTATATCGTTTTAACTTTTAAAATATTAAAGACATAACAATTTAGTTACAAATTATTAAAAAAAAATAAAAAGTATCAATATTATATATAATTTATTAAAAACTGAATCATGAAAATTATATATAACTAATTTTACAAAAAAATTTAAATACTGAATACCAATAAATATTTAAAATAGTCATATTTATCCTTTTCAGAAACAACTATTCTTAGAAAAATACTTAACAAAACATATTCAATTTTTGATGATATAAACATTTTTTAATTTGACAAATTACATTAAACATATTTTATTACAAAGCACTTAATCCCGCGAAATCGCGGGCATCCACCTAGTATCTTTTAAAACAGAAACAAATAATATTAACATGTGATTTAGATAAATATAGTAATTTTATTAAAGATTAATGATACAAGCAAACAATATTTTGCAGGTTTGGTGATTTTGAAGGAAAAACATAATTTTGCGAGAAATTCAAATTTTGCGGTTTTGGGCAAAAAAAGTACAAATCTAGCTGAAAAATAAGATTTTGCATTTTTGGCAAAAAGAAGCCACAATTTTGTGGTTTTGGCGGAAATCTTGTTGTTGCAATTCTGGCAGGAAAACACAATTTTGCAGTTTTGGTTAAAGAACTCAAACTTACAGTTTTTGTGGGAAAACTTGATTTTATGTTTTTAGCGGGAAAACTTAATTTTGCGAATTTTACGGAAAATTTGATTTTTAGTTATGTAGAAAAGCTCATTTTTGCGGAAAAACTCTTTTTTGTAATTTTGTTGGAAAAACGCATTTTTAGTTTTGGCGAGAAATAGGTTTTTGCAGTTTTAGCGTGAAAAATCAGTTTTACATATTAAGAAAAAATTTAAATTATTATATATTTAAATATTGTGTAAAACTAGTGTGAAGATTTCAATTAAGTTATGAATTTCATTCGAAAACCTTAATATTGACTAATGCACCTGAATTAATAAGAAAATCTTAAAAATTGTTTTAAATTTGGCAAAACTAACCTATGTAGACTTCTTGCGACATTTCAAAGACTTCATGCGCCGGAAGAAGACTTCTTCAAAAGGTCAAAATCTAAATCAGCAAAACTTCGGTCAATTGCAAAACTAATCTGCTTATCGTTGAAGATTTCTCAACCGAGATGATTTATAGAGAAGTCTTTTCGTAAATTGAATATCATACTCTGTACCCGTGAGATATCTTGCTTAGCTTCTCTAAGTACACATAACTTCAGCATGAAATCTACCAACTCGTTAATCATGAAATTGACTGACTCTATTAAGCTTACAAAATTTGGAATCAAAATGTTGAAATTTTGGGATGAATTTAGAGAGAAAGTGAAAGAGATATGGTTTGTATGGATTAGAAATGAAATATGAAGATTAAAAAATTGATTTTTAGATGCATTTAGAACTTGAAATTTGTTGTTCATAGTGGTTGGTGTATCAATGACAATGACAATAGTGTAAATACTTGTTGATGTAAATAATTGATTCAAAAATCATTTTCGGAAAAATAAATAATGGCATTTTCTTGAATAACTTAAACTTATGAAGTTAAAAGAGTAAATAAAAATTTCCAAAAAATAGATAGATTAATTTTTCATTTGATTTCAAATTTTACGTCATTTCTTCATAAAGCCCTTCTTTTATTTAGCTATACTTAAATTTTTATTCTAACGAATATTATGTAAATTCAATCAATTGTTTGATAAAATAATATGAACTGATATATTGTTTTATAATTTAAAACTTAAAAGAGAAACTGGTATAATTTTAAAATAGAATAAAAAAATATTGTTTTCAGTTTTGTGTTTATTTAAAATAAAAATAGGATAAAGACTATTTCATGCATTAAACAATGTTACTCATAAATTAAAAGTCACAAAATCGATAACATAAACTAAATTCAAGTCTGCTCGAAAAAAAATTCAGGTTAGATCTATGCTAAATATTCAGGTGGAAGCACCATAGCCTATTGGTTAAGGTTTAAAGGCTTCTACACCCAGGTCTGAGGTTCAAACTCCAGACTATGCAATTTCTTGCAGATTATATGAAATCCAGGTTTCAAATCCCGGAAAAAGCGATTTATTATATAACAATTATGCAGACTACGGAAGAAAGGCTTACAAGAGATCTACAACATGGTACAAGGAAATCTGGTCAGACGTGGATCTTCATAGCACGGTTCAGGTGATGTAGTTAGGCGTAGATCTCATAAGACAGGTAGTATTGTCGGTTATCGAATCGTCTATGTAATCTTTTTCTTATCATGATTGTAATATCATAATAAATAAATAAAAAATATATCCAGATTTGAAATGATCACTTTTTAAGTTTGTCGGGCAAAATGTACAAACTTTTTCAAAAATAAAACTATATATTTGTATGGTTTATTATTTAAAAGTTTGAAGTTTCTATTGCTTGTCATTTTTTGTCAAAAGGGCCTTGAGCTAGTATATGGGCTTATCCTAATTTAGCCCATGTTGTCATTGACCACTATTGTAAAAAGGGAGAATAAAACTGGTGCATGTACGTGGCTTGTTTAAGGCCTCTGTTGATAGTCTCTCTCTCTATCACAAAGGAAAGAACAATGAGCCCGCCAAATCCACACACAGAGAGACTGACTCATGATCCTCTCTCATTCTCCTCCCATGGCCGCTAGCTTCTGTTGAAGATTTCTCCACCGAGATGATTTATAGAGAAGTATTTTTCGCAAAAGGATCCGAAAAGAAATTGAATATCATACTTTGAACCCGCGAGATACCTTGATTAGCTTTTCTGAGAGCATATTTATTGGCGGGTTCTTAAGATGGGATTCTTGGCGGAATATAAGAACTCGTTTCTTAACTTTTAACTAAAAAAACTAAGAGCTGACTCTTAAAACTCTTATTTAAGAGCCAGCTCTTAGTATTTTTAGTTAAAAGTTAAGAGACGAGTTCTTATATTCCGCAGAACCCCACCCTAAGAACCCGCCAATAAACATGTTCTAAGTACACATAACTTCACCATGAAATCTACCAACTCGTTAATAATCAAAAATCATGAAATTGAATGACTCTATTAAGCTTACAAAATTTGGAATAAAATTTTTGGAATTTTGGGATGAAGTTAGAG
This sequence comes from Brassica juncea, assembly GCA_018703725.1. Classification (NCBI taxonomy): domain Eukaryota; kingdom Viridiplantae; phylum Streptophyta; class Magnoliopsida; order Brassicales; family Brassicaceae; genus Brassica; species Brassica juncea. The sequence goes on from CM031938.1 coordinate 47,511,014, forward strand.
AGAAAGTGAAAGAGATGTGGTTTGTATGGATTAGCAATGAGATATGATGATTAAAGATTGATTTTAAATGTTTTTAGAACTTGAAATTTGTTGTTCATAGTGGTTGGTTTATCGATGACAATGACAATAGTGTAAATATTTATTGATGTAAACAACTGAGTCAAAAAATCATTTTTGGAAAAAATAATGATATTTTCGTGAATAACCTAAACTTATAAAGTGAACAAAGTAAATAAAAATTTCCAAAAAGAAAAGATAGATTATTTTTTCATTTGATTTCAATTTTTACGTCATTTAGAAAACCCTTCTTCTATTTAACTATATTTAAATTTTGATTCAAACGAATATTATGTAAGTTTAATCTATTTTTGATAAAATAATATAAATTGTTATATTTTTTATAATTTAAAACTTAAAACAGAAACTGGTCTAATTTTTAAAAAGATTAAAACAAAGATATTTTTCAATTTTCTGTTTATTTAAAATAAAAATAGGATAAAGACTATTTCATACATTAAACAATATTACTCTTAAATTAAAAGTCACAAAATCGATAACATAAACCAAATTCAAGTTTGCTTTTTTTAAAAAAAAAAAAAAAACAAATTCAGGTTAGACCTCCGCTAAATATCCAGCTTTGAAATGATCACTTTTTAAGTTTGTCGGGCACAATGTACAAACTTTTTCAAAAATAAAACTATATATTTGTATGTTTTTTTTTTGAAACGTAATAAATATTTACACTATTGTCATTGACATCGATAAACCAACCATTATGAACAACAAATTTCAAGCTCTATATATTTGGATGGTTTATTATTTAAAAGTCTGAAGTTTCTATTGCTTGTTCATTTTTTTGTCAATAAGGGCCTTGAGCTAGTATATGGGCTTATCCTAATTTAGCCCATGTTGTCATTGACCACTATTGTATAAAGGGAGAATAAAACTGGTGCATGTACGTGGCTTGTTTAAGGCCTCTGTTGGCAGTCTCTCTCTCTATCACAAAGGAAAGAACAATGATGAGCCCGCCAAATCCACACAGAGAGAGACTGACTCATGATCCTCTCTCTGTCTCCTCCTATGGCTGCTAGCTTCTGTGGTTGGACCCTTCAGCCACCGTCTCTCTCTAACTTTAGACGCCCACCGGTCAGATCTTCCTTCATACGGGCGTCTTCTTCTTCTTCAACCTCTTCCAATGGCAATCTTCCCATCAAGAAATCTTTCCCTGGTTCACCCTCTCTCTCTCTCTTTCGTTATTCTTGTATTTAACTCACAAAATAAAGGTGAATTTGAAACGCAAAATCAATTGAATTTGTATCTTTGACTGAAATCATGACAAGTCGCTTATGTGTTCACATTTTTGTAATAATCTTTCAATGCGAGTAAAAAGCAAAATCTGAACTAGTTGTCTAATTGAACAGTTAGCGAGTTTCTGACTTTCTATGTCAATCTGTTATGTACTTTACATTTTTTTTGTCTTAGCTAATATACTTTTGAAGGCAAATGATAAATGTAGTATTAACTATTTTACTGTATGGTTGTGTCTTTATAGGGGAGCCTGAAGCAGATGTTGTGGTTATTGGAAGTGGCATAGGAGGATTATGTTGTGGTGCATTGTTAGCTAGATACAATCAAGATGTGCTCGTCCTCGAGAGTCATGACCTTCCCGGTGGCGCTGCTCACTCCTTTGAGATCAAAGGTTACAAATTCGACTCAGGTCCGTCTCTGTTTTCTGGCTTACAATCACGAGGCCCTCAAGCAAACCCACTTGCTCAAGTAAAAACATGTTTCACTTTTCTGTCTTTTTATTTTGTTTCTTGTTATGTCTTTGGAGTTTGTTCTTATGGATAAGTGGGTTGATTGTTGGTTTCAGGTTCTAGATGCTTTAGGTGAATCACTTCCATGTGCCAAATATGATTCTTGGATGGTTTACTTACCAGAAGGAGATTTCTTGTCACGCATAGGCCCTACTGATTTCTTTAAGGTAACATATTTTTTATAAACTTTGAAGTTACTTTCTTTGAGATGATATGATAATACCATATCTCTGATCTTGTTTATTTACTTCAGGATCTAGAGAAATATGCAGGACCTAACGCAGTGAAAGAGTGGGAAAAGCTTCTTGTGGGTTCTTATTTGTCAATATGAATTTGACATTTACTTTCATCTGCTAATAATCACATGAATATGAAACCTGCAGGGAGCAATACTTCCTCTGTCTTCTGCTGCTATGGCATTGCCACCACTGTCTATTCGCGGAGATCTTGGTGTTCTCTCCACAGCTGCTGCCAGGTAGTACTAGTAGTTAGTATATCAGAATAGAGTCACTTGCAGTGTTTTTTTTTTTTTTTTTAAATTCGATTCTTTCTTGCTAGATATGCTCCTTCCCTCTTGAAATCTTTCATCAAAATGGGTCCACAAGGGGCCTTAGGAGCCACAAAGCTTCTCCGTCCATTCCTGGAGATCGTTGATTCTTTGGAGTTGAAAGACCCCTTTATTAGAAACTGGATTGATCTTCTTGCATTCCTTCTCGCTGGCGTCAAATCTGATGGCATTCTTTCAGCAGAAATGGTAACAAGAATGTCAATATTTTTTTTGGTGGACATGATAAAGTAGTTGCTTGTTTGTTATGTGTGCAGATCTACATGTTTGCGGAATGGTACAAACCAGGCTGCACACTGGAGTATCCTATTGATGGCAGTGGAGCAGTGGTTGAAGCGCTTGTCCGTGGCTTGGAGAAGTTTGGTGGACGTCTGTCTCTTAAAAGCCACGTGGAGAACATTGTCATTGAGAATGGTAAAGCCGTTGGAGTCAAGCTAAGGGACGGTCAAGTATGAAAAGAGTTCATGAATTTACGTAACTATTTTCTATCTTGATCATCATTTTACTTATTTGGATATGTAAAACGATTAACAGTTTGTTCGAGCTAGAAAGGCTGTAGTCAGCAACGCATCGATGTGGGACACGTTAAAGCTCTTACCTCCAGGAGCTCTCCCAGATTCATACGTTACAGGCGTGAACACAACGCCTCAGTGTGAATCATTCATGCATCTTCACTTGGGATTCGATGCAAAGGTATGAACAGGAGGAAGCGTTTCATCTTTAGTGTTTGGTATTTTTTCTTGGTTTTTTTTGAGTGGTTTTCTTAATGGAACAGGAACAAGGAATAGCAGATGACCTTGAGATTCATCATATTGTTGTGAATGATTGGGATCGTGGTGTGGATGCTGACCAGAATGTGGTTCTGATCTCAGTCCCTAGCGTTCTTAGCCCGAACCTTGCACCACCTGGGAAACATGTTCTCCACGCTTACATGCCTGGAACCGAACCTTTTAGTCTCTGGGAAGGTCTTGATAGGAGAAGTGCTGAGTATAAGGATCTCAAATCACAACGGTCCGAGGTAACACATTCATTTTATTCTTGTAAACTTGAGTGCAATTGCTTAAACCAAAACCATACCAAACATCATCTTAGAGCATCTCCAACCTCATTCTATTTTTAATTTCGGAATAGAGTTTTGAATAAAAAATATTCTAACTCTACTCCATTTTGTAAAATTCAACTTCATTATAGAATTACTTCGTTCTAAATGAAAAGAAAATGGAGTAATACATTAGAGATGCTTTTAAAATGAATGATAACAGTATAAAATATAGTCTATAGCCAAACTTAAGAAAAGCCAAATCAACTTTAATGTTAATCAATATGTGATGGTACTGTTGGTGATTAGGTGATGTGGAAAGCGGTGGAGCGAGCATTAGGGCCTGGATTTAAGAGGGAGAAGTGCGAGGTGAGTTTGGTGGGAACGCCATTGACGCATCAGAGGTTTCTGAGGAGGAATAGAGGAACATATGGGCCTGCCATAGAGGCAGGGAAAGGTACGTTTCCTGGCCATTCTACTCCTATTCCGCAGCTTATGTGTTGTGGTGACTCGACCTTTCCCGGGATTGGTGTCCCTGCCGTGGCTGCTAGTGGTGCCATCGTTGCCAATTCTCTTGTTACAGTTTCTAAGCATTCAGAGCTTCTTGATGCTATAGGCTTGTAGATATATGTGTCGTATATATATGCTTCTTCTGTTCACTTCTTTTTCTTGTTTTCTTAATACAATACAGAAAATGTTACTTTAGAGATCAGTATAAAAAGTATTACAAAAATATTTTTAAAAATTAATATTGTCTAATTAATACGTCTATATTGAATTGCTTAATCTGTCCAATTCACTTTTATGAAGTTTTTTCCATGATATTGTCTGTTGTCAAGCCACAGCACACAATATACAATTACAGCGAAAAAATAAAAAATATTCGTAAATTAATGCTGGAGACAGTAGGATTCTCTTTGATGAACTTATCATGGATGAAATAATTATCTGTCAAGCAACCTAAGTCCTCTTTTTGTGTGTACTATGTACCAAGAAGTGTAATTAGTGAAGCAGAACATAATGTGATTTTCTTATATGGACGACCAAACAACAAGATTTATCATAATAAAAGGCGAAAACACACAAAAACAAAAGATGTAATCAAAATGGATGTGGCAGATAAGGTCTAAACCAGAAACATATAACCCAACTCCTCTTTTACCACCCCAAGAATCAATACATTCAGTTAATATTTTACTACAAGTCTTTTCCTAGTCATAGTGCAAGCACCTTAACTTCATTGCTACTCACAAAAAAAAAAATACACATATTCTCACTATAACTGTGAGGTTGTAAACCCAATTCTACTCAACAAACAATTGAACTGGGGAAGCTTAATCGTTTTGGGTATGGCCAATACTAATTTCTGTAAGAAAAAGTGTTGGAAATGGTAGAACTGTTTTAGGACTTCTCCCTCATTTTGGCTCTGGCAAACACAACTCCAGCCACAAGACCTGCCAGAACAAAGAAGCGTCTCTCAGATATGTGAACCTCTGAGATATTTCAACATTCAAACAAAGAGAATGCTTACCAAAAAGTATGCTTGCTGAGTTCTGCAAACTGGTCGGTACATGGAAAAGAACGATCCCAGCAATAGACAAAGGTATCTTGTTTAGTGATCCCACCAAGCTGTGAAATTGCATTAAAAAAAGGTGAAGCAAATACAGAGTTAGAAATTGTATTTTAGTGTCCAATATCTTACCTGTATGTCGTAGCTCCGGTTTGATGGAGAAACCACATCGAAGTGAAGCTAATAGCAAGACCTAGTAGTCCACTGAGAGTCATGACCATCCAGAAACTTGGCAGTTGAAGAAGTGGCCTGCACAAAACATTATACGCCAATCACTTTGGTTTCTAATTGACAGGAAAAGATGTCAGGAAAGTCAACTCACGTGTTGTAAAGATAATCCATCTCGTTGAAAGCAAAAGAAAGAATAAGGCCAAGCGGTAATGAAAGCGTGTTATTAAGCAAGACCATTGAGAACTCGTTCAAGTTTCCAGATTGAGTTACTTGCTTGGCCGTATCCATTGTCTTTCTCAGTGTCAGCTGCACAAAATGATGAATATAAAAAATTTACATATAGTATCTAACAATGTTGCATCTGATGAGCATCTTCAAAATGAGGAACAAGCAAGGAACATAGTAATGATTATAGAGAATCCATTTTGGTCCATGACTTGGTCTTAAACAAAAAGCATGTTTCATGTGCTATGTTTTCATATTTGTGTGTTTATGGTTTCAAAATAAGTCTAGTAGATAATGTGATAAGAGCATGCACAAAATCAAATGTTTACTCACAGAGTACGATGCAGTTAAGAAACAGTTAGCAATTTGCCAGGCATAGCCAACAGCATTGAAAGATAGATCTGTTATCCCTCCAGATACTGCAGAAATGATCTGCATCAAGGAACGTATCATTAGACTGTATCAAACAAATTATTATCATTATAATAACATGTAGCCATGAAGAAAACATGCTTGACAATCATTAGCAGACTATTTTGTATACAGGTGAATCCAAGTATTAGAACCGTTGTTCAACAAAGCAAATCTTTCACAAACTCCAATAAAATATAGTCTTCGGGAACACTTTCTCGCAAGCTAACTTACACATTCAGTTTGGAACACTTTAAAAGTGGACAAACTTACCATTAAGAAGAGAGCAAGCCACACTCTGTTGTCATGATGCTTGTTGAATAGATACATCTCACCAACTGCTGTTATTACATTAGTGACATTCTTCAGGACAGTGACCATTGCTACATTGATGTATTTCAAACTGTCAAACCAAAAATGTAACTGAAAACAATCAAATTATATCCACACTTCATATGTTGTTTAAAAAGTATTAAGAAACTGTAAGAAGAAAGAGTGTTTCAAAAACTCCCTACCTAAACATGCTTGTGATAAGCATCCCAACAAATATGACGTTCACGGGGAACCAGACTTTTATCAATCTCCAGGTCAATGGTTCAGTTGTTATTAGACCCATTAAGCTCAAAGCCATAACAATGATCACTGAGACAAAATTCTGCAACATCACCGAGAAACAATAATATAAGAAATTAACCATACAGAGTCTGCTAAGGAAGAGTTGCAAGAAGAACATACCTGGTATAACATTAAAAATATCCCAGCGTTGAAGTTGTAGCTGGAAAGAACAAATTTGTTTACTAGTATCATGCTGCATGACGAAACGCAGTAAGCTAAACCAGATAACAGAGCCTGATTAGGTATCTTTCTCAGAGTTGGTTTATCTCCAGCTTTTCGTGTCTTCCCATCTTCCAAGTCCAATCCATCGTGTTCGTAAGATTTCATTACCAATGAGGACCTACCAGAATCAGTGCTATATTTAGATTTCTCACATACACAATAATTCAGTAAAATTACTGAGTATTATTCAAACAAGTCAACGTTTTAAGACTTTAAGATAAGCTACAAAGTCCAAATAAAGAAAGTACCTTTGAAGACACGGACTTGGAGATTCTTCACCTTCGGATTTGGAACAAGGAGATAGGAAGAGAAATCGAAACCCAGATCACGTTTCCCTCGAACCAATCAGAAAGTCTTCGTCTTTTTAAGAGTCTCGATCTGGTCTTTCCGCTCAGACCAAAGTCGATGCTTGCTAACCTGCGCAAACTTCTTCAAAATCACAAGTTAGCAATCTAAAGGCTTATGATTGTTTTGGTTTAAGATGAATTAATATTATCAACCAAAAAAAAAAGAGCAAAATAAAACTCACTATTTCGCTTGTATTGTCTTCTTTTTTATTCCTTCTTGCAGTTACATTTCAAAAGGATGGAGACAGACAAAATGCGATTTTTATAAAACCACATCAGTGGCAGTGTTTTATTACCGAACATATATATCGGCCCTACATTTTAGAAATACTATTTTTTATTTATTATATATTTTCTTGATCGTTTTTTTTTCTATTTAAATTTCTTTTTATTTAATTTCTTCCTTTGCTTTTTTTTGAACAACTAATTTCTTCCTTTTGCTAAAATGTTTACTTTCTTTGCTATTCATACTACTGCTGTTGTGACTGGTTTAATTTAATTTAACCAATTCACTGTGAGTAAAATTGCAATCTCCAAATTTCCTCTCATGTTCGGATATATTGAATAGATCTTAATTTTTTAAATATAACTTCAGTTGGAATAAACCATATTTTCAACATTGCTGTCTACTTTTTATATTACGTATTATGTGGCCCAACTCTCACTAACCAATTGCCTCTATTGTTATGAGACTCAGCTCATATACCACCACCACTACCAGTACTAGCCACAATCCACTACTTGGATTTTTATTTCTAAAAGCTCATTTTATTATGACCTCTTGTTATATCTAACTTTGACTATTAGTTATTAATCATACCCAAGATTAATACACATGTTTGTTGTCTGTTTTTATATCTTTTCATGTGATTTTGAAACGTTTATTCTCTTACTTTTCAAGATATACCTTAAGAATGAAATGGATGTATCACAATGACCCATTTAAAGCCAAAACACTGATGAAGAAGTCACTATTAAGTATTAACTATAGGAAACAGCTCTCGTCTTAAATTTAATCTCTTAACTCCGACCAAAATCATTAAACTACATAAAAAGTTTCACAGGAGCCTAGATCCAAATGTTCTAAGAAGATCGTTGATTTCCCCAGTTAGTATTGTGCTAACGCAGATGACATCATATTTTTCTAATTTGTTATGTCTCTCTTATGTCACGGAGAGTTATGCTCTCGGTTATGTCTGCAGAAAGTGATGTTACAAACAAATGAACGCATGATTATGCAAAACGATCACTTAATAATCATCTGAACTACATCTTCATACCATATAAAATCAGTCTTGGTTCAAAAAAAAACAAAATGCAGAAACACTTGAGCAGATAGAGGGAAAACGGAAAACTTAGTAGCCACCCTTGAGATCGTTGACAACATCGTAAGGGATGGGAGTGACAGTCTCCAATGTCATACCCTCGACCATGAAACCAGGCTTGGGACCTTTAGGCTGTCTCTTGGTGCTGATCGTCTCTCCTCTGGCTTTCGCTGCAGCCTTGAGCACATCGTTGTTCTTCTTCCTCAGTTTAAACTCCTCAGCACACCTTGACTGCTGCACGTGCTCCACACGCACATGCAACCTCTTCCTTATGATTCTGTTACCAATCTAAACAACGACACAACAACAAAGTTAGCTAAAACTACAAGAGAGATCATATTACCATAAAGACTAGAAATTCAAAAAGAAAGAGCAAAACAATTAACACAAGAGATAAGTTATCATTGCACCCATGATTCAATACAAAACTGCCTATTTTAATATTCTAAATCGACAGCTACAACAAAACTTAAAACACAGCAAATCATCACAATCAGTTCTAACCTTTTTAAAAAAAAAAAAATTATATGTTTCTAATAAGTATCGAACCCTGGCCTCAGCCTAATCTACCGCAGACCTCAAACCACTTGACTACTTAAACATAATAATCAGTTATGAGTCTTATGACCTTAAATCAACACTCATGAATACGAACGCGAACAGATCATTCATTCATACCTGCTTGTTGACTTCGACGCCAACAGCTCGCTTAGTAACGTTCCAGACGCGACCAGTACGACCATGGTAGAACTTGTGAGGCATACCCTTGTGGATAGCTCCATTAACCTTCACATCCACGTAATCGCCGACTTTGAAGGTCCTGAGGTAGGTAGAGAGTGGGATAACACCCTTCTTCCTGAACCCTCTCGCGAACAGATCCCTGGTTCTCGCCCTCACTCCGTGACCCGCCGGCATTTTCGCTGCCTCTCTTCTTTCTCTGTCTGGTGGTTGCTGAAACACTTGGAGCTGACGGCGAAGCAGAGAGAGAAGGAAACTTATAAACGATGCTAGGGTTAGTTTATATGGGCCTAGTGGGCCGTTGCTTTAAGCTGAATTTGCATAAGTCCATTACGAGAACTTAGAAGGAAGTCGTTGTTTTGCCAATTAAAGACGCCTAAACATCTGTGTTTTTATCAAACCAATGTATGATGATAAATTGTTTTTTATACAAAAAATAAAAAGAACCCTTTACATTCTTATAAATTATGAGATTTGGATCCAAATCTTGGTATATAGTTTAAACTAGGGCTGGGCACAAGGCGCGATTATTCGCTATTTTGCGTGTACTTGCTACTTGACTTGCCTTGTATAAGTAAATAGTTTTTTCGACTTGTACTTGTCTTGTTAAAAACGACTACTTGCTATTTCGAATACTTGATCAAAAATTAATTACTTGCAAGTTACTTGTCCCGTTTTATTACTTGCCATTTATGAATACTTGTGAACTATTTACGAGTACTTGTAAACTATTTACGAGTTTTTCTGAATATTTATGAACTACTTACTAACTAGTATTCTATTAAAAAATAGACATGAACGTTTGTTTTGTTTATTCTTTACTTAAAATAACATGTGAATTACTTTAAACGAAATATTTGTTCATATTATAAAAAAGACAAATAAAAATATATATGAATATTTTGATATATAAGCATTGTATAATTTTCATGATGACAAGAATGTCTTCTTTAAACAGGTAACATGTAATAACAAGTCATATAACTATTTTTTAATACTTGTTACTATTTAATACTTGACTATATGACGACAAGTATTTAAAAATCAAGACAGATACGAAACTAATAACAAATATAAAAAGAGTAATGAGCATTTTTGTTCATTTCTAAATGCAAGTAAAAGAAAAGACAAATATGAACAAGTATTTAATAGATCATGTAAGTAAGAGCAAATAATGGTGCAAGTAACGGACAAATAACAAGTCAAGTACCAAAAATAATAATGATACTTGATACTTGACTTGGTTTTGCAAGTAATGAAAATTGTGACTTGTTACTTGCCTTGACAATACCGAATACTGGAATTTTCTAAGCGGATACGAGTCAATCAGCGAGTAACGAGTAATGATGTCCAACCTTAGTTTAAACCTCGCTCTAATTCCTTCCTATCCAATGATCTCGATAAAGAAAGAAAGTAACATTTCATTTCTCCAAGTAAAATGTAATTTAGATTCTGATTATTAGAGTCTAGTTATATAAATTTCTAACGAGCGACAGATTACAAGTAAAATGAGTGGAAACAAAAAAGTTTTACACTATTGAGTTCAAAAGAGTGGTATAAGAAGAAAGCAAAAAAGGAAAGTGTTGGTTTCTACTAGTATCCATTGATCATCATCATCCCTCACCTGACTTAAATAAGCTTCTTCCTTTCAAAGTATTGCTTCAAATACAGAATCTGCAAACCGGAGACCACAATGCAGATGCCTAGCGACATTATACTGAACCACGCGACTCGCGAGTTTGTTTTTTCACTCACAATCCTCATCTCCGCTTCCCTGCAATATGTATGAAACGAGAGAAAGTTAATTTTGGTCTCTTCTTTATAAACAATGTAGATGTTGAGTAGAGGTTTTTACCTATCTTTTAGGTAAATTAGATTGTCATGTATGCCCTCAACTGCGCCTTCGAGTTTCCTAAGCTCCAGCTCCACACCCTAAGATTTTAAGGCGTTTCATACTTTTGTTGCACAAACTATTCTTAGAAGATGTGCATCGTAGAATTTCTTAATTACCTCGATTTTCTCTTTTCTAGCAATGGAGTCCCAATCCTTGGCGGCGATACCAGTTTTCCAGTCGAGGTTGATGCTAATATCTTTGTTACCATGGCTGTTTCCTACGACCTCGAAACAAGCCAAGTAGGTTCCTGATTCTTGGGTTGTAAACGCAAACTGACCATGCGTTGCGTTCTCGCTGTGGTGCAAAACGTTCCCATATGGTGATGTAACCTACAACAAAAGATATAATTTAATTATACTCATGAACCTATTATTCATATAAAAGCATGTGTGCAACTACTTTGAGCACGTCTTCCTAACACATGTGACTACACTTTCTACGACAATCCATCAAGCTATGTGGTAAGCAGGAAGAGTCAACTGGTACCATCTAACTAATAAAGCATATGACAATTGATATTTTGGTGAGATATAACCAATGTACAGTGGGACATTCAACAAGTTACATAATTACACCATTCATAACTAATCACTCTACTAAGATGAAATTAAATGCACAAAGAAACGCATTAACGCCTATATACACACCATATTTTCCAAAATGAAGGAAACTTACAATCAATGCAAAATAGGGACGATTTATAGAAAGTTAGGTCCATTCACATTTTCAATAGACATAAATTTCCTATAATTGTAACAGATCGAAGCACAGAGTTTAGATTCAAATCACGCGACGAAATGATTGGAATGTAGAAACAATTATTTTTTACCTTAACGGAGACAGTAGGGAAGATGGAATGCTCGTCGGAGATGACGAGGTAATCTGCCAGAACGACGACCTTGCTCTGGATTTCCTCCGACACGCACTTCGTTCCGGTCTTGGGTACGTTGAGCCACACGGCTTCACACACCGGAATTAGCTCCGGCGTCAGAAAGAAAATGAGAGCCGAGAGTAAGAGCGTCGTTGTAAACTTGCGCTGCATCGTCTTCTTCTTGAAGCTTTCAAACCTTTTTTCCGATTGGATTCGTGAGTGATCGATGTAGGTAGTCAGATCTCGTTTTCTGGTTATTTTTTAATTTCATAAATCGACTTAGCTCTTTAATAAAATATCATAAATTTTAATAATTTATAAATTTTCTAAATTTTAGTTAGTTACATAAAAGTTCAACTTAAAACTAATTTTTGTAAGCGTGAGTTTTGAGAAGTTCTAAGACTAAACTCTGATTATATAATAGACGACCTTTCGATTTGAAATTTTAAAAGGGTTTGCAATTTGCATATAAAGTGGATCAACCCAAATCAATCCAATCTATGAATACTAATAATCTATGAATACTAATGGGTTAGAAATTTGGATGTTAGTGCGTAAATGGATTTAATGGATAACTCAGTCCAAACTATTTTACTCAAATTTAATTAAAAAAAAGTGTATTCCAGTTATACCATTTTTGGAATAGAAACTTTCTGAACACTTAATTCTTTCTCGTTCCACAAAATAATCACCAGTTGCAATGAAAGAAAGGAATGAATATTCTATCTCATTCCATATTATCATTTCTCATTCAAAAAAAACAATAACATTTGTTTGAAAAATCATTCCAAATAAAAATAGTTCTGGAACAAATGGAATACTAATTCCGTTCCATGGATTCCACTAATTATCATTTCTTTAATTCCACTGATTCCTTTTATTAACATCCAGTTATAGTCTATGAATCCTAAAGTTTTATCTATAGCTAGCTCCATCAGAGTTTGTCTCTTAATCTAATTTCAGGTTCGTTTGTATATTAGTTTTGGGTGTTTTAGAGTTGTTGTTTTACTTGAATACATTCTTTTATTATTGAGTTTTAAATCAACTTTGTCCAATTTATATGCTGATGAGAATGTTCCTGAGAGTTTTTTTTTTTTTTTTTTTTGAAAAAGGGCTTTGTTCCTGAGAGTTTGAATCCAATTTAGATCTATCTGGGTTTGATATCTCCATCAGAGTTTGAATCGTTAGAGGGATCTCAGCTCCGGAGAGGCATAGTCTGAGGTGGGTTTCTCTTCGCCAATTCTTTATGTTGCTTTGAAAGTTTACTTGGTTTTGATTTGAGTTTCTGCAGTGATAGTAACTCTTATGAGGTTTCAGTTGCCACAGTGGCTAAGTTTCGTGAGTGTAATGTTAACTAGTACTTTTTGGTGTCTGTTAGTAATTGTGATAAGAATTTATCTTTTTGTCGTTTGTTCTTGCTTGCATAGGTACAGAGCTGAGCTTTTCTCTCATTTTTAAAACTATTGTTTGACTTTCTTGTATGTATATTTGTTACCTGTAATTACTTGTAGAGATAGCCAGGTATGTCAGTATTTTTGTTTTGTTCACTATACGGACTTAAGGGGCTTAGTCCATCTCCGAAAGCGTACTAACAAGCAGGTTTCACTTTACAGCTCTCGAAACATCATCATACATACACACAAAGAGAATTCTCAGGCTTTGAGGAACTAGAGACATTCATCAAAGGTTACTGCTATTTCTCCCACTTGATTTTATCTGTTTCGATCCTGATGAGAGGCTTAATATCAACTCTGATTATATAATAGACTTTTGGATTTGAAGGGTTTGCATCCACAGTAACAACAAAATTCTTAATCAAAAGAGTTTAATTTTTGATTCAGCGTTTGATATGTGTTATGAAGCAAACTACTTGGATTAAAGAATTTGAAGAACGTTGAGAGAGAAACAAAACATAAACAAAAACCGACAGAAAAAAATTGGACAAAGCTGAAAACAACAACATAGAGTATATTAAAATTAATATAAATATAAATTATATTAGAATTCTAAAATATTTTTTTTTTTGTGTAATGGAAGAGGGAGTAAGCAGTAAAAGGAAGTGAAACCCATATGTAAATAAGCCCACATCAGTGATCGGAGGCCTTGGCCTAATGCTCTGCGAATTGTCAAGCTGAAGAAAACGACGACCGGATGATCTGCCCGAACAGTCTCCGGCGAGGTTAACCACTCATATGTCCAAAAAAAACCATCAAAAGATATCAGTGATGGATCGGTACGCAAAATGGAAACAGAGAGAGCTCCTTCTTATACTCCTCTACGCCGTCGCTTTCTACGCCTATGCTCTACGGATCTCCCTTCGTCTCTCTCACGGTTAAAAACCTCCATTTTTTTTCGCCACAGTGATGAATCAATTTTTGGGTCTTACAATCTCTCATTCATGTGATTTGGTTGATGAAAATTCTTTTAGATCATTACTTGAAGCTCCGCGGTTTAGCTCCTGGCTGGCTCATCCCTAATCGACGCAATGTAAATCATCCTCTGATTCCTTTTGTTTTCTGTTTTTGAATCTATTTATTAGTTTCAAGGTTAATGTTGTCTTTTGAATGTAGGATGTATCGGATGCTCAGTGGAGGAACTTCCGCGGAAACTTGCCGATTCTCAGCTTTGTTTTCGCTGTTTTCACCGTGGTTGCAAATGGATGTAGGTTTCTTTTCAATTTGAAAGCCAGAGGAATGGCTATCTTATGGCTGTCCTTGTCACTTGTGTACCTGACTTACTTACATGGAGCTTGGTACTACTGCTGATTCTATTTCTCTTTTTCTTTTGCCTCCAAGCATCACATTCTGTTATTAATCTAAAGCTAATTTATTTCCCTTTCAGCGTCGTTTACATTCTCTCCATTGCAACCGCTAATTTCCTTCTTGTTAAGGTATGTTTAACGTTTTATTCTTGGCAATGTCAGTAGTAGTTCACTAGATTTACATTAGTGCAGGTTTTTGCACGGACAAAGTTCTTTCCTTTTATGCTTTGGGCTTTCAACCTGTTCTTCCTCTTGTGCAATCGTATTTATGAAGGCTATTCCTTCTCCATCTTTGGGTGAGTCATCTACAATCGCGTTATTCATTTGGTATATAGTTGGAGCTATTGTTGGTTGCGCTAAAAGCAATCACTTTGTTTACTTTTCTGTTTATCCAAGGCGACAGTTTGAGTTCCTGGACAACTTTCGGGGCACGTTCAGATGGCATATATGCTTTAACTTTGGTATTTGTTCTATCCTGGAATTTTCAAGTCGTAGCTTGTTTTGTTGAAAAACTCAGTGTCACTCCGATATAATTCCCTGCAGTCGTTCTACGCATGATAAGTTTTGGATATGATTATCACTGGGGTCAACTGGATTCTCATTTTGATCAGGAGGTGAGTTTCCTTTTATGACTCGGTTCCTTGTAACAGAGAACGGAGAATGTTAGATAGGAAGACAGTTTCTCATTAGTTATAGAAATAAAATATCATCAACAAACTCATGTCCATCCGTTCCCCAGGCATATAGACAAGAGCGATGATGTTCTTATTTGCTGATTATGTTCTCTAATGTTCTGTCTTTTTATTTGTGCGTATATAGTTTTTTCCTGAGAAACGATCTACAGCTTGTGGTGTAGCCATCTCTTATTTCTCTATTTTGATATTGCAGAAACACGTAACACGTTGTTCGTTATGTAAGTTGGGGAAGACTTGCTACGTAGTTCGACAGGTTGACTACATGGCACCAGCCTTTCAGTTCCATCATTTATGTTCTTTTGCTATTTCATTACTAATCTCTTACGTGGTATAATTTGTTAGGAGAAAGGTCTAGCAAGTGACAGCAGCTGCAGTTTTGCTTTATACCTTTGTTATTTGGTCTATGCCCCCTTGTACCTTGCGGGGCCAATCATAAGCTTCAATGCCTTTGCTTCTCAGGTATGCATTTTTTATGCTTTCACTGTCTTTGATAGTCTTTAACACCCTTATTTTTTTCATAATTGGTATTGTCTTCATGAGCTCTCACAACAAGTCGGTGTTTTTAACAGCTAGATGTGCCACAGAATACTCATTCAGTGAAAGATGTTGCACGATATGGATTGCGTTGGTTATTCAGCTTCTTGCTGATGGAACTTATGACACAGTTCTTCTATTACAATGCCTTTGTGATCAGGTGAAACTCTTCCAGAATTAGCGTGAAAGTTAGACACTTCTATTATTAGTTTTCTTATCTCAGCTGCTAATTTCTTTACATTTGTGACAGTGGTCTGTGGAGAGAATTATCTCCTGTGGAAATATTTATCATCGGATACGGAGTAAGATATTATTGATATTATGTTTATGTTTAGATAAGAAAATTCGTTTTTACTAGACAATCTTAATATCATCTCAAGACTCAAGAGGCTCATGGAAATTTTAGCTATAACTTTGTATTGTGGAGAACTAGAATGTTCAATTCAATACTAATCTGTATTCCTCTTTGTGCTTCTGTAGGTGCTAAACTTCATGTGGCTGAAGTTCCTTCTTTTATGGAGATATTTCCGCTTCTGGTCTTTGGTATGCTTCTTTTATGGAGATATCATTTTATTATTTCTAAGATCCTTGTTGGGAACAGTAGTTTTGTAGTCTTAGGGTAGTTAAACTCATGTGAAGTTTTGCTCTATAAAATTTCAATAGCCAAATTGTCTCTAGAATTTCCGGGCACTGTAGCTGGATACAATTTAGCAAAATGAACACAAAGAACATAAACGAGGAGTGAAAAGGTTCTGATATGTAACAATTGTAAACCATTTTCTTGTAGGTGAATGGCATTGAAACTGTTGAGAACATGCCGAATTGCATTAATAATTGTTATAGCCTGGAAACATTCTGGAAAACCTGGCATGCATCGTTTAATAGGTGGCTTATCAGGTGAGAATAGTTAGCCCTACACACCTGGTTTCAACTTAAAGCATCGCTACATCATTTTCTTTTAATGTCAGCTTGTGAAGAGTACCGTTAACAACTTCCATTTAGGTATATGTATATTCCTCTGGGTGGATCACGAAGAAAGTTTCTGAATGTGTGGGTTGTATTCACATTTGTTGCCGTGTGGCATGATTTAGAATGGTAATTACCTATGATTCCTTTCGGTTGAATGAAGTATTCTACCTAATTTCTCATGTGGTTAATTGTTTCTTTCTTTTGCAACCAGGAAGCTTCTTTCATGGGCATGGTTAACATGTTTATTCTTCATGCCAGAGATGTTACTGAAATCAGCATCCAATGCATTTAAGGTCAGTTGAACAACGATTGTTTTATTCACTCTCTTGGGAGCCTATCATTATGTGTCCAAAGGCGAATAAAAACCTCCTTAACTTCCTTTGAAGTTTGAGCTCTTTTCCATGGAAAGTGTAGTTAAACTCGATAAGCACTGTTGCAGGTTCAGAGTGATTTTGGAGAGTTCCTCCTTCGTGAACTCAAGGCGTTGTCTGGCGCTGTGACAATCACATGTCTCATGGTAAATAGCGTTTGCTAAATATTCTTAGTCCCTTTGGTATAGTTTGGCTCTACATCGATGCAGACAAATAAGATTTGAGTTTCTCAATTTGCAGATGGCAAATCTTGCTGGCTATGTCATTGGACCATCAGGTCTAAGCTTGTTTGTCTCCAGCTTTCTTAGTAGAGAAGGTATGAATGAAGGCTAGCGGTTTTAAATCCTTGTTTACGTTCTTTGCGTTAATATTTATTCATTTGATATCACAGGATTACCTGTCCTAGGAGGCGTGTTCTTTAGCTTTTACCTGGGTACAAAGGTAACTAAATGATTATTTCTTCGTTTCATAGAGCTGTGATTTTGTAGCTTGAGAGTTGCCAAGTGCCAATGTTACTTTTGTTTCTTTTTGCAGCTGATGTTTCACATCCAGGACTTGAGAAGTGGGGTACATAGCCCGAGATAGACGAAGCAAAGAGTTGTAGTTTTCATTATTGATTGGTTAGTATAGTTTCGTGTCAAATTTTGGTTGGAGTGAGAAACTGTGTGTTTTCCTTGCTGAAAGATGCAAAACGAAATCAACTTTTGCAAAGGGCTTTTTTCTTGTCTTTCTGTCATGCCCTTTAATTCTACATTCATCAATCAGAAGTGATCATCAAGTCTTGCCATATTTGGTGTACATAGATGGAGTTCTGTGCAGCTGAAACTCGTCAAGGCACCCACATGATGACAAATCGACAACTGACACCAATTCTTTGAAACATTTTCTTATGCGGCAGCACAAGTAGTTTCGAGAAACCTTTGGATTCAAAAGAGAGGTAGTGTAAATTAGGCCTGGCGTTTTTAACCATACCCGAAATCCGAATTGTATCCAAATCGAAAAAACGAAATCTGATTCGAACAGTTATTAAAAAAGCATCCAAATGTGATCTAAAACTAGGCATTTTCAAAATTAGATTTAACTAATTTTGTATACTTTCATATCCTGATACAGATTTGGGTTTAACTCCTTCTGTTTCTGAAATAAGTGTCAATTTAACATTTTTCACACAGATTAAGAAAGTGCTAGAAATATATGTAATTTGTTATTAATTATATCTCTATGATCAATAATATCTCAGATAAATAAAATTATTTATAAATTCAATGCAGTTTGCAATTAATTTTCATCTGAAAGTAAGTATAATTTGCATTGGAATTGCAAAGGGACATTTTTTGTGTAACAAAAAACTGGTTAAAATGACATTTATTATAAAACAGAGAGAGTAAGATATTTTAGAAGATTTTAGAGATTTTTGTAATTTATCTTGTTATTATTATTTTTAGTTAGGTTAGATAGCTTAATTAGTTTTTGATTAGATTTTTAAATAACTTATATACTTTTAACAGTTGTTGTCTATTTCATTAGATTTTTTTTTTTTTTTTGGTGATTTCAGACATTGTTTATAATCTTATTCGAATCCTACCCAAATTTAATAAAACTTGAATAGAATTTATGAGCCTAGTACCAAAAATCTAAAAAAATCTAGATCAACCCAAGGGGACACTGAACTGCCATGCCTAGCGTAAATGTAAGGTAATATAGATAGTTTAGGGAATAGAGCGTTCATGATTGATTAAATTACCGATTACGAATAGAGATACTGATTAAGACCATTTGTCCCTACCCAACCAAACAAAAACAGGTTGAGACACGACACTCGAGGATTAAGACACACTTCTGCTTTTTGATTATGTGGCTCTAAACAGAATTCTCTGTTTAGACGTAAGGGAATTGCATAATTTGCATCAAGTGGTGTGTAGTGACAATGTAAACATAGAATATGTTGTCACATGATGATAGACGAGTAATTTTCAAAAGTTACCAATTCATATTAGTTACCAATAAGGACAAAAAAATGGCAGCTTCCTAAGATTCTGAACCTAAATTTTCTACTTATAAACAATGGTTTAATTTAAAGGCTACAACAATTGTTTATGAATATGAAAGGAATAAGACTTTAGGTCAGCTCGGAAACAGTTGCAATCTGTCTGCAACATTCTGCGATCTGATCTATGAATAACCAAATTTATATTTATAAGTTTTGCAAGATCTTGATCTGGAATCTTTTGTCAAATGCAACTAATTATCTTGTTAAATGTCACTAGTCCGGTAATTTAATGTTATTTTTATTTAATTAAAATAAAACGTTTAGTAATTAATGCTCTAGATCTCTCTCTACCTCATCAAAGTAACTTTTCATTCTGTTATAAACCAAGGTTTATGATCAAGTTCTGAAACGCCTTGTGTCTCCAATCTCCATTGAAATGAAGAAGCTTCTATTAAGTTTGTCTCTGTTTGGTCTCACTCTCTTAATCCTTCCCGTAAATGGGATTATGGAGTTTGATGAAATGGAGTGGTTTACAGATTTCAATGGAACAAAAATGTTTCAGACTGAAAGTGATGTTTATTCTGAAGCAAAGTTTCCAATGGTAGGACTCACTCTCATTCAATCTGCTGCTGCTAAAGGAGCAGGTAAACATCTTCTATATAATATGATCTTTTCCATAACCTTTGGATAATACATGTTACTTGCTACACACTTCTTCAAATATTGATTCAAAACACCATTCGATTATCTTTGTTTTTCTTGCAGTTTGTCTAGATGGAAGTCTTCCTGGATATCATTTGCATCGCGGGTTTGGTTCAGGAGCAAACAATTGGCTAGTTCAATTGGAGGTTTGTTGCATCATAGAGACACTGTCTATGCTAATAGATATTAACAACATTAGATGTAACATGATCGTGTTTTATGTTCTGATAGGGAGGTGGATGGTGTGATACCATTAGAAATTGTGTGTACCGAAAAACAAGTCGTCGTGGATCGTCTAAGTATATGGAGAAAAATATGCCTTTTACAGGAATCCTAAGTGACAGAGCCGCGGAGAATCCAGGTTAGTGGCTAACAGATCACACTGTATGATGTTTATCTCTGTTTAGGATGCTAATACAAATGTTTGTTCGCAGACTTTTATAACTGGAATAGAGTAAAAGTTAGGTACTGTGACGGTGGATCCTTTAGCGGAGACAGCGAAAATAAGGTTATAGCTTAGCTTAAAACATGAATAAAAATTTGGTAACTGTTTGTGTAACGTTGATTCTTATATGTAATATTAGGCTGCACAACTTCAGTTTAGAGGAAAAAAAATATGGTTAGCTGCTATGGAAGATTTGATGGCAAAGGGAATGCGTAAAGCTAAACAGGTAAATCACTCTTTTCTTTTCGTGTATTTTCGTATATGTTGCTATGTTTTGACCTTTAGGTCATTACATTAGGCTATGCTCTCTGGATGTTCTGCTGGAGGTCTTGCCGCGATATTGCGCTGTCACTACAAGAAAACATATTTTTTACGAGGGCGGTATTCCTTGTTAATTCGTCGTAATAGGGGCTTTACGACGAATTAACGTGGAAACGCGTTTCGTTGTTAAACGCTCGTCGTAACGGAGGATTCGTCGTAAAGTCCACGTAACGTTTACGAGGAAAGAATTTCCTCGTAAAGCGGAAGGAAAGTTTTCGTCGTAATGCACTCGTAAATCTCGACGTAAATACCTCGTAGTATTTCGTTGTAAAAGACATGTAATACTTCCACGTAAAGTCGATGTAAAGTTTACGAGGAGTTTACATCGACGCCATGTAAATTCCTCCTAAAGTTTACATCGACTTTACGTGGAAGCTTACAACGAATTTACAATTCGAAAGATATAATATTAATTAATTATAATTATATTAATTTATAATATTTGAAATAAAATTAAATATAAAACAAAAATCAAATTTTTTAAAAATTATAAATTCATAAAATAATATTTAAATTTATAATACAAAACAATGTCTAAAAAAAAAAAGTACTAAAGGCCAACATCGTCGAAGTAGTTGGCCGAGGCGTTCGGGTCTGAAGAAGTTCCTGCTTCGGGATCCGGCTGTTGCATCCTCAGAGCTGCTCGTCTGTCCGCCAAAGCGGCCTGCATGGTCGGGTTTCCCACCGCCATAATATCCAGCAAACTCTCGAGAGAGTCCAAACGCTCCTGCTGGGTATCCAAGCGAGCCTGCATCCGCTCGTTGTCCTTGTCCCGTCTCGAATGGTATGACAAAGTCGCCCTTGCAACTTCATTAACGGAACCTATTCCGACCGTCCGTCCCTTCTTTCTAGGAGCCACCTATATATAAAGAACGTATTTAGAGTTAATAATATATATACTCAAACAATAAAAATTAAATTTTTAAAAATTATAAAATTTTACCTCCTCGAAGATCCGGTCGATCTCTTCGGTTGACAACTTGACGGGTAACCCATCTGCAGACTGTTGGGTAAGTTGCGTCTCTCGCTCTACAATCCGAGTAGCCACCGCGTTGAAGAGTTTCTCGGATGCAGGATCAACAAAAACCCCCTCTGGTGAGGCGTGAGTCATCTTGAATAGGTCGGAGAGAGATGGCAGAACTCCTGTCTTCTCCAGCTAATAAACAAAAATAATAAATAAATTTAATTAATAAATATAAATTTAAAAGAATTTAAATTTAAATTTTAATTAAAACTTACAACTTCAAGACGAATCCCGGCATGTGGTTTTTGGCCGGTTCTATGAACCATGGGCAAATTGCCATCCTTATCCTTCGTTCTTCGGGAAGCGGAGCAGGAGTTGGCTTTACGGATGGAGCTGGGTAGTTGCCAAAAGGCAATGAGACCATCCCATGCTTCCTTTGTGACCCCGTTCGGCTTCCCCTCATAGCCGTAAATCTCCCACTTGTCCTTCCAGTCCGATACGGTGTTGCAAAGACGAGGCTTTGCCTTTGCAATGAACTCCCTCTTCACCCTCTCGGTGATTCCTACGGACCAGTTCCACTTTTGCTGAAAAAAACAAATTTTAAAAAGATTAGAAAAATAATTAATTATTTAAAAAATATAAATATAAATAATTAAATGTAAATATTACCGCAAATTGCTTAAACCACGTCGTCTTGACGTGTTCGGGAGTCGAGCTCCAGTTGGGATAAGGGCCGTCGTAATATCCCTTCATCGTCTCCGAAACGCTCCGGCCAACACGGTTGTTAGCCCCAAACCTGCAAATATAACAAATTTGTTAAAAAATTGAAAAATTTAAAATTTAAAATTTAAAATTTAATAATTTAATGTACTTACCAATAAGTACCCGGGGGTCTATCGGGGTCCAGAACGTCTAAACCCTCTCGTCCAGGCTGGGCAAGCAAATCCTCGACGGTGTATCTCGCGAATGGTGCATAAGCAGGCACCCGCAAATCGGGATGAACTGCGGCCGGTGGAGCAGGCTGATCCGGGGCGACAGGTGGAGCTGGTGGGGGAGGCATCTGAGGTGGAATAGGAGGAGGGGTCGAAGAAACTCCCCGAGATGCCTGAGAGTCCGGAACAGTCCCCGAAGAAGACGACGGACCGGTAGATGAAGATGTGCCATCGCCAAACAAGTCGGCATACGTCGGTGCATCAGAAACTGGTTTCCTCTTCCTAGGAGCCATCTATAAAAATTAAAAAAAAATTAATATCTTTAAAGAATTATTTAATCAAATTTCCTAAACTAAACACCTAAACTAATCCCTAAACTAATAACCTAAACTAATTCTCTAAACTAACCACCTAAACTTAAAAAAAAAAAAAAAAGTAAGAGAGAGGAAGTACCTTTGTACAAGTGGGGGGGAGGATTTTGAGAGGAAGTTACGAGCAAAGCTCGTAACAAATGAGCTCTGCTATATATATAGAAACGTTGTCCTCGTAATTTCATCGTAACGTTACGACGAATTTACCAGGCCCGCTTTTTTGTATTACGACGAATTTAGGAGGAAAAGTATGAAACCCCAAAAATCAAATCCCTAAACCCCAAACTTACTCATCCTTACCATTATCACTCTTTCTATCTTTTATCCTCTTTATCCAACTAAAACCCTTAACTTCAACAAATTAAAATTTTAACCCCAAATAAATATATATTATACAAGACAATATATAGTACACATACATTAAGTATCTCATTTAAGTAATAAAAAACAACATTTGGTACAACAAATTTTTAAGATAAATACAACATTTGTTACATATATTACATCATTCTGAATTGTTTGAGTTCTCATCAACATCAGAACAATCATCGTCGTCACTACACTCGAACTCGTCTTCACGTGCTTCATCTGTCGCATCTTCGGGAAGATCTTCATATTGATGGTTATTTGGGTCGATCAAAAGAATTTCATCAGTTTGTTGATCAGGAACCTCAACTTCATTAATAGCATCTTCTTCTTGCAACGGTGGTTCTTCTCCAGCAATAATTCGTCCACGAGGTGTAATTTTGATAGTAGCCAACCAATTAATCCCAGAACTTCGAAGGCGAGGGTATGGAAGAAAACTAACTTGTTCGGCCTGGGAAGCTAGGATGAAAGGCTCAAATTTGTTGTATCTTCTCCCAGAGTTGACATCCACAACACCAAATTTGTTAAACCGAACACCTCGATTCTCAACGGGATCGAACCACTCACATTTGAAGAGGACACATTTTAGCTTCAATAACCCTGGAAATTCCACTTCAATAATCTCCTGCAAGATCCCGTAAAAGTCTGTTTCGCCTTTCACACATATTCCATAGTTACTTGTTGCCCGATGACTTCCATACTCGTATGTGTGAAAGGTAAAACCTCGTGTGAAGTACATATGTGATGTGGTGACCTTTGCTACTGGACCTTGGACCAATTCGTGAAACCATACAGGGTAATATGGATCATCATACTCAACCTACAAAATACATCACCGTTAGAATAGTACCAAAGATTGCTTAATTTTAATTAAATATAATACCTGTGATTTTAACCACTTGACAAAGTGCTTTTCTTTTCTTCCTTCCACTTCAGTTTCAGATATTCCCGGTATTGCTTCTTCAACTTGAGATACAAACATGCTGCAAATTAAACAAATGTATCATATCATATAATTAACAACAATAAATATAATTAACAACAATAAAGATAATTTTACCTTTCAAACGAAGACGTGATTGCATCCCCACAGTTCAGCATAATATATGTGTGGGCACTATGCTTGTCCTCTTCACTAGACCACCAGACTTCTTTCAGCTTACCACCAAATCGTCCAATTTGACAAAAAATGTCAGGAACACCGTCTATGGCATATGACGAAGGTACTCCACCATCATCATATCTTCTAGGAACTCTTTTCCTTGTACGGACGGTTGGAGCAAAGTAGTAAGACGTGAAGTTAGAAGTTTCTGCTGTCAAACTCCCAGCAATGATCGAACCTTCCACCTTTGCTAAATTTTTTGCTTTCCCCTTCAAATGTTTCATGTACCTCTCATATGGATACATCCATCCGTTGTGAACAGGTCCACGAAGTAATGCTTCGTACGGGAGGTGAACGACTAGATGCTGCATCACATCAAAAAATGATGGAGGAAATATCTTCTCCAGGTTGCACAATATGATGGGAATGTTCTCATGAAGTTGTTCGATGACTTCTTCCTTGAACGTACGTGTGCTAAGATCTCTGAAGAATGCTCCAATTGCTGTATGTTGCAAAAATAACCCAATTAATAACATTTTATAAACATAAGGAATATACTCTTAATTAATATTTACCTGCAAGTGCTTCATGTACATTTGTTGGAAGGAGCTCAGCAAAAGCGAATGGAAGTAGTCGTTGCATAAACACATGACAATCATGACTCTTCATTCCGGAGAACTTTTGACCCTTTTCAACACATCTTGACAGATTTGAAACATAACCATCAGGGAACTTAACTTCTGATGAGACCCAGTTAAACAAAGTTGTTTTCGCTTCTGATGACAACCGGAAGATGGGAACAGGAACGCTGCCATTGCTCTTGATATGTAACTCACTTCTCCAGCAAATAGAAGGTAAGTCCATCCTTGACTTTTTGTTATCTTTTGTCTTTCCTGGGACGTTCAATATTGTATTCATGATGTTGTCAAAAAAGTTCTTCTCTATGTGCATCACATCCAAGTTGTGGCGTAAAAGAAGATCCTTCCAGTAAGGCAGCTCCCAAAATATACTCTTCTTATGCCAATTGTGAGAGACTCCATATCCTTCAGGCATATTTCCCGGAACGTGCCAGTTTCCTCCACGCGGCACAGTTTCCAGAGCGCCATAATAATCAATTTCTGCTAGGGTCTGTTGCCCGGTGAGATATGGAGGAGGACTATCTCTGACAACTTTTTTGTATCTAAACAATGTCTTATTTCTTCGGTACGGATGGGAAATGGGAAGAAATCGACGATGACAATCAAACCAACAACTCTTTCTGCCATTCTTCAGTTGAAAAGCATCTGTCGATCCACGACAAATTGGACAAGATAATCTTCCATGAGTTGTCCACCCAGACAGCATCCCATAAGCAGGAAAGTCACTAATCGTCCACAGTAGAACTGCTCGCATCGTAAAATTGTTTTTCATGGAACAATCATACGTTCTCACCCCTTCTGACCACAACGATTGTAGCTCTTGTATCAATGGTTGGAGAAAAACATCAAGCGACCGTTTTGGATGCTTCGGCCCAGGAATTAATATGGTTAAGAATAAAAATTCTTGTTCCATACACATGTCGGGCGGCAGGTTATACGGAGTAAGAATGACTGGCCACAAAGAATATTGCCTCCCAGACATTCCGAATGGACTAAATCCATCAGTGCTTAACCCAAGATAAACATTCCGAATATTGTTAGCGAAATCTGGGTATACTTTGTTGAAATGTTTCCACGCTCTTGCATCTGATGGATGAGCAATCTCGCCATCCTTCTGTCCATGTTCAGCATGCCACCTCATCGATGCAGCAGTCCTCTCAGATTGATATAATCTTTTTAACCTATCTTTAATTGGTAGGTACCACATCCTTTGGTACGGTACCCTATTCCTTCCACGTCCTTGCGGTTTGAATCGTGGTTTCTTGCAGAATCGACACTCTTCCAGGTTCTCATCGTCCTTCCAGTAGATCATGCAGTTGTCGATGCAAACATCTATCATCTCCGAAGGCAACCCCAGACTATAAACCAATTTCTGAATCTCATAATAAGATTCAGCCGACAAATTGTCTTCTGGCAAGTACTCTTTCAACAACTCCGCCCAAGAATCCATGCAATTCTCAGATAAATTATGATCCGTTTTAATATTCATCATCCTAGCTGCTAGAGACAATTTAGAGAGACCTTCTCTACAACCAGTGTAGATTGGTTGATTTGCAGCATCTAGCATTTCATAAAACCTTTTTGCATCCAAATTAGGTTCTTCTACATTTTCAGTTTCATGAGCTATTGTTGTAGTTGTTTCTAAAAATGCATCAGTAATCATGTCTTGAATCCTATCATGATCTACCATCTCCTCATTCTGATTCGGTTCTTCATTATTACCAGGATCCTCAAAATGATTATTACTACTGCTAGCTTCATTTCCACCATAACCCTCTCCATGTTGATACCAAATATAGTAATGCGGTGTGAATCCTCTATTTACTAAGTGCTTCCATACAGTTTCACTAAGTGCAAATTTTGAATTTTTGCATTTCCGACAAGGGCAGAACATGTTACCGCTTTCCTGTGTGAGCGGTGTAGAGCCTGCCTGCTGCATGAATGTCTCTAGCCCCCTCAGAAAGGTCTCCGTCACTCTACCGGCGGAATCTTTATGTGAATACATCCAACTCCGTATCTCGTAGATATTGTATCCATCAGCCATTTTTTTTTTAAAGTTGTGTGTTTTCAGTTTTTTTTTTCTTAGATTTGTTGGTGTGTTTTTAGCATTGAGAAATGACATATATATAGAAGATTTTCGAGTTTGGTAGGTAAAGGTATAACAAGTATTTTACAACGAAATGTTTTACTACGGATTTACAATTCTTTTATATCGAGTGTACATCAACTTTACAACGAATTCAGTTAGGTATAAAGCACACTAAATACACGTTTGGACCAAGTATAACTGTTACAAGTTTCGTCGTAAAGTAGTTGTAAAATTACAACTGCTTTACGAGGAATGGTAATTAGCAGGTTTCGTCGTAAAGTAGTTGTACAGTTACAACGCTTTTACGTGGTAGATAATATTCCTCGTAAAGCCGTTGTAACTTTACAACTACTTTACGACGAAACATGTTCGATGTATTATTACCTCCACTTTACGACGAAACAACATTTCGTCGTAAAGTTGTCGTAATGGACTCGTAATTTTACGAGGAAATAATTTCCTCGTAACTTTTCGTTGTAATGCCCGCGTTTTCTTGTAGTGTGTGATGATTTTGGGGCTATGTTTTCTCCTTCCACTAGAGTGAAATGTTTGAGTGATGCTGGCTTTTTCCTTGACTCGTGAGTGATTTAGTTTCATTCATTACTTTTGATATATATAAACATATATTGACTTGGTTTGTAAGTCATGTAACTGAAGCATCGATGTCTCTGGAGGTCGATCTCTTAGGCGTTTATATGCTGGTGTGGTTAAGTTACAGGTAGGAACACAGACATATGCAATGTGTTACACTTTGTCTCGAGAATAGTAATCGAAAACTCTGTAATGTTTCTACAGAATCTGGAAACAAAGCTCCCTAAGGACTGTTTAAACCGTCTTAATCCAACTTCGGTATATGTCTTCTTATATTTGTATCTCTGTATAAAATCACGTAAGGTAGATATATTTAAAAATGTACTTAATGATTCAATATTGCAGTGTTTTTTCCCACAAAATCTAATCAACCAAATCAAGACTCCAATGTTTATTCTAAATGCTGCATACGATTCGTGGCAGGTTAGTTTATATTCTCTTTTTAATCCTCAGTTTAATCTTACAAAAGGCAAAATGTGTATTTTGATATATTGTTTGTGTAGATCCAAGAGAGTTTAGCTCCCAAATCTGCAGATCCAAGTGGAAGTTGGCATGATTGTAGACTTGACTACACCAAGTGCAATGCTACTCAGATCCAGTTCTTGCAAGGTGGAACTGAGCTAATACTGTTCTTGATTTTGAATAATCAACTGAGCTAATGTTTTTTTTTTTTTTTTTTATTTTTGTTCTTGCTTTTGAAATATGTGTGACAGGTTTCAGGTCTCGTATGGTAAATTTAATCAAAGGTTTCGCAAATAAAAAAAAGCTCTCAGGCCCGATTATCGAGACTCGTTTGCAGCCGCCACCTTTCGACGCCGGAGAGGCCTCTGGCCGCCGGCGTCGGGATCTCCTCTTCATTTCTTTTCGTTTTCCCTGTCTACAGTTTGTTTCTACCGTGTATGCCAGTTCTCCGACCTGGTGCTCCGTTTCTGACAACGTCTCTGCTCACACCAATGTTCCTCTTCGGAGAAAGCTGTTCGGTTCGAGTCGAAGCTCTTGTCTGTCTCTTTACAGATCTGGTTCCACCGGATCTGAAATGTTCTGGGGGGTTCCCCAACCCGTCGAGTCTCTCGCCGGTTACAGTCGCCGTTCTGCATCAACATTGGTTTGCTACTACGCTTACCTCTCTCTCGACGAATATCCACCCCTTGTCGGGGTCGACACCATGCATCCATCCGGAGTTGCGCCTCGTCTGCAAGATCCGTCGTCATTTCCACCGCCTGAGCTCTTCGTATCACCGAAGTTTCTCAGTCCTCGGCGGTTTAAGAAAAGATTTGGCGTTCTCCCTCCTCCGCATCTCATCTCACCATATGTTGGACGGAGGCCTGAGCCGATGGCCCGGCCCTCACCGGATCTATCCTATCTACTTACCCGTCGCCGTACTTCCTCCGCCGTACTTTCATTATACCGACGAGGTCACGTTCTTAATTTTCTATGGTTGGGCCTACATACATTAAGTTTGGGCTTGTTTAGCCCATTGGCTTTTATTTATCAATGGTCCAATCCACTGATTTCACAGTCCACGTTTTTGTGGGGGCTTTTAGTCTCCGTGAATAATTGCCAAAAGATTATTGATGGGTTCTCTGGGTTATTTACCGAAGCGGGATCGCCTTATCTCTCTTATACGAAGAGTTTAATGTTTGCTCAGTCACCGATGGGTTCACCGGGATCGCCTTCATCACCACTAGCATACTTCTGCTTGGAGAAGCGAACCTTTTCATCCACTACCTCCTTGTTAAGGAGTGTTTCCCTTCCAAACATTAAATGGAAGTGTTCATCCATATCTATAACCGTTTTGCTATCTTGTGTAGCGGCTCGTTCGGGGCCTGAAGATGCAACGGATTTCGTTTCGACGATATTCCGAGGTGCGGATTGGGTGCTAACGTCACCTCTTTATGTGACTATTTCTCAGCTGTCCGACTTTGTTGTGAAAGCTTTATCGACGCATTCGAGTTTCGTCTTGAATTCGCTGTCATCTTCTCATGAAGAACTATCTTGTTTATCTACTTGTGTTATTGTATTTTATCTTTTGA
Organism: Brassica juncea; assembly: GCA_018703725.1. Classification (NCBI taxonomy): domain Eukaryota; kingdom Viridiplantae; phylum Streptophyta; class Magnoliopsida; order Brassicales; family Brassicaceae; genus Brassica; species Brassica juncea. The sequence goes on from CM031938.1 coordinate 47,540,698, forward strand.
ATCAAAGAGGATGGTCCATTCCCTCTTTTTATTGTAACCCAAAGAGTTGAGTTTGAATGAAAGTAATTTGTGTTCAAAAAAAAAAAAAATCAAAGGTTTCGCGAAGCCGAGTAAAAACGGAGTGTTTCTTAATTCGTGCTTTGCTCATTGCCAGACAGAGAGGCATGACACATGGTATTCCCAAAACTCTCCTGCGGTTAACAACAAGGTAAGGAACGTTTTTGGTCTTTCGACTAAAACCCATTGAAAAGCTACAAACGTTATGCAAATATCCAAAACCCATTGAAAAGCTACAAACATTATGCAAATATTCAATTAACATTTTAGCTATAGCATTTTTTATTTTTTTTTGATAAAAGCTATAGCATTGTTGTTTGAATTTTGGTTTTGATCAAGCATTTGTTCATTGATTGAAAAATATTTTAGAGACAATGATAGTTTGACCACATGCTAGATTTAATAATGTTATTTTCATTATGCTAGTTGAACAATTTGTTATTTATGATTTAATCTCAAATATTGATGATGTTTGCTATATACGAAAACAGGGGATTGCAGTAGCTGTGGGAGATTGGTATTTCGAAAGAGGAGGCGCAAAGCTTATAGACTGTGCTTATCCTTGTGACAAAACTTGCCACAATTTAGTCTTTAGAGGATAATTTAGTCCTTTTTTGGCATCCAAATCCTTATTCCTTCATTAAAAAGAGCATCACTTATCCATGCAAACAATGAAAGAAAATAAATTCATTTGATATCTTCTCCCACCAATGTGGTACATAACCATGGCCATGTGTTTTTTTTACAATGCGGTATACTTAGGTTAGTTAATCAAACCGGAGAGACTAAATCCTACAAGCTAGATTTAATACTAGCACTTTCTGTCAAACAGCATGTTTGCACCATTTATAATGCAAGAGAAGAAAAGAGAAAAGGAAATAAAATATGTCTCAGGTCCATAAGATCCAATGTTTTTAAGTTCGATCTGATTATTTCTCGGGCTACTAGGTCGATCGCGACTGAACTGTAAGATCAATAATTAATTAATGAATTTAATATAAACATTGAAAACTATTAACTATTGAAAATTAAGATAAAAATAAAAATTTACGTTAGTATAATTAAATATGTTAACCTTCCTAAAACAAATTTTATTTTTATCTTTGACTTATTTCAAAAACTAAAAATAGTAAAGTAAACATAGTTCAACAATAAATTTTAAATTATAATTCATTATTAGATACCATATTTAATTATTTAAATTTTGTTCATCTCATTTCTTGAACCGGCGAGCAACAGGTGGTCGGGTCGAAAAGGCAAAGGGAGTTGTAGGGTGGTTATTGGTATTTGAATCCGAAGCTCCTTCTTTTTAGGAATAAACAGAGGACGTTGCACAATCAAATTCAGTTTCTCCCTTATTAAACGGATTCAGTATATTCCTACATTCTTGTTTATTATCAAACAACAACGTAAGCAGAACAACAATATACAAAAAACAAAAACAAAAACAAAAACTACAGAAGAAGAATGGGCAGTTTCATTGAAATTCTTCTTGCAGTTCTCATACCTCCTGTTGGCGTATTCCTCAGATCTGGTTGCGGGGTAATGCGTTTATAATACATATATATATCATTTAATATTTAAACAACAATCGTTAAGTAAGATTAGAATCTCTTTTTTCATTTTTTGCGTATCTTTTTGCAGTTGGAGTTTTGGCTCTGTTTGCTCCTAACGTTCTTGGGTTATGTCCCTGGAATGGTATATGCTATTTGGGTTCTTACCAAATAGGACAACCAAACAAAAACACTAAATCCATTTCTTTTCCTTTAGTTTCTTTTGAACAATGTATCTCAAGTTTTTTTCTTTTAGTGTTGTGTTATGGACTCAGTTTTAATCTCTAATCTCTCTGTTATTTAACAATCTTTCTGCAGCTATATTAGATAAGTAAATTCTGCGAAATTCCCAAAAATGTTTTGATTCTAGTTGTGATCAGGTTTGAACGGTTGAACCATAACCAAATGTGTACGAACCTTGAAAGATTGAAGATGATCGAATCCTCAATCGTTACATGTAGCAGTATTAGGTTTAAAGAGTAATGGAATAAATATACACTAGGAGCCATTTTATGTTCAAGTTTCCACCGAGGCATTACATGGAGTAAAGGGAACATGAGTCACTGCTGTTTGCACAATGTACTTACGTAGATAAACTGGTGCATAAACCTATGCGGCTTCTGCAATACCAATTTGAAGATTGCCTGAATCGAATACCGTGTGGTAAGCTCCCATGAAGACATCCCCAAGAATCCTGCATAGACGTAGGCTGACCTCAAAACCTTAAAATAAAAATGGAAATGAACTCTGTAAAATTCAACTCGGTTTACCAAAGAGGACCGGTCGGTGGAAGCAAATCGTAAGCTGAAAACCCACTTATGCACGTCTCAGCATAGCCTACTCCAGTTTTGAGAATGTACTAAAAAATATAACAACAACAAACATGCTATAAATGTATGAAAACAGAACGTTTTCAGGTAAGTGTATATATAATTACAAGTACTTTTCTTTTTAACCTGTTGAGGGGTGAGAGAGAAGGGGTTGCCTCCAATTGTGAATGTAACATTTGGCATGTTTTGGATGCTATTGCAGTCGATGATTGACTCTCCTGCGGGACTAGGAAAGCTCTCACAAAGCTTGTTCAGGTCTTCAAACACTTTCTCTTTGGTTTCTTTCTGTTTCAGTCGTGTTTCAACCCAGACAACAGCCATCTCACAGACCTTACATAGAACTGATGATCCTTCTTGCTCGACCGCTGATATGACTCCCGTCCTGCAGTCATCAAGATCTAAAGTTTATACTGATGTGTTATGGGTTTTGTTGCTTTGAAGGAGATAGTTCACATACTCTTTTCCAAAAACACAGAGACCGATCTCTTTACACACAAGACTAGGCAGCACCTGCACGTTAACATCAAGATTTATGATTTACAAGAATGCAATATTTGATAGCAAAACTGAAAGTGTTTTTACCTTTGAGACTAACAGATCCCATATCATCTCTCCGTACTGAGAAACAACTATTTTGCACTCAGCACTAACAACGCCCGTAGCACCAATGCCATGGTTGATTTGCGTGATTACCGTCTAAAATTAAATTATCAATAATCAATATTAAGTAGAAACATTTTTCTAAGAATTTCAAGACCTCAAAAGGTCAAAGGCATTTTTTTTTTACAGTTGGTCCAGCAAGTAGTGAAGTTCCTGAGTCCATGATTGCATCACATCCTTGCTCACAGAAACCTACACAATAAAAATTTTGGATTTCATGACCCACATATGCCTAACGCATTTAACATTCTAACCAATATAGTATTTATTACCAGTTGAGTTATTTCCGACAAAGATATCTCCCATGTTAAACTGAAATAAGAGTAAAAAAACTTAAGCCAAAATCATCAAGAGAGTAATATATGGGCCAAGTAAAGTCTTCTCACCTGCCAATAGCCTTTTTTAGTGACAGGCACATAAGTGTGGTTGCCTTTGAAATGCGCAGGATCAACACCACCAAACACAATCTCACCTCCTGTTTCAGCATCCGCATCACGGTTTAGCCAGAATGAGAACACTTTCTCCTTCACCAGTTCTTGTTCCACCATGTTGTACCAAACAGGCACAGCATTTCCCTCTGAAATCTCCTGAAATCCTAACCCGAGTAGTCCATCGAACTTTGCTAGGAGAAAAGAGAGACTCCCCTCGTGTGTAGCTTCGATAAACTCCTGATATTGTAAGAAAAGTTTTTAGTGGTGATTTCATTTCAAACCAAAATAGGTTTTAGGAGAGGAGAGACAAATCCAGACCTGATCTTTAATTACAAGACCACCAACTTTCACATTGTCTTCACTAAAGAATCCAGAGATGGATCCGGAACCATATGTTATAGTACACGGCGTTCCTGTTACTCAAGATGTGATTCAATGGTACCAAGATTGGTTTATTTATTAATTAACACTAGATTATAGACACAATGTAAGTACCGTTCTTTGTGTATGTTTTGGATTTGCTGGACTTGTACTTGTGATGGACCCAGCAAGCCAGCTGAAGAGCACAACATAAGACAAAAGAGACGGTTCCAAACAAACACAAAACATATTCAAGATTTCGTATAACTCACGTCGATGAGTTTGCAATGTATAGATGGAACCCAGAGATTGGAACTTCCGGTATCGAATATAACTTCGAATTCTTGTGAAGGTGTCCCGATTCCAATAACTCCATAGTATTGAGCGTCTAAGTAGTTCTTGAGAATAACCTGATTTTCTTGACTAGAATCACCTCCAAGAGTAGCAAAAGAGGGGTAATATAAGAGTCCTTGTGAATGTTTCAGCTTTCTGATCACTCTGCCGGTTCTAATATCATCGAGCTCTAGCCGTCTTTTCTTTAGACCAACACGGAACAGACCACTGGATGTTGTGGGATGTAGAAAGGTTGCTAAGAGACAGAAACAGATGGCTTGACGGATAAGCATCATGTTCTGTCGTATGTATCGTCATTAAAGTAAGATAAAACATTAAAGCTTTTAAAAAAAAAATCTCAAACAGAGGAAAAAATTAAGATTTTTTTTTTGGGATTTCAATGATAAATTAACTTAACTAAAATTAATCAGTTACTGGAGCAATTTAATAGTCAATTCTTACTCTTACTAACCCACTTGATCACTGACTGTTAAACTTGATTATGTTTCCAGGAAGAAGTAATCTATACAAAAGAAAACAAGAAAACATTAAAGCTTTTTTTAAAAAAAATCTCAAACAGAGGAAAAAATTAAGATTTTTTTACTGGAGCAATTTAATAGTCAATTCTTACGCTTACTAACCCACTTGATCACTGACTGTTAAACTTGATTATGTTTCCAGGAAGAAGTAATCTATACAAAAGAAAACAAGAAAACATTAAAGCTTTTTTTAAAAAAAATCTCAAACAGAGGAAAAAATTAAGATTTTTTTACTGGAGCAATTTAATAGTCAATTCTTACTCTTACTAACCCACTTGATCACGTTAAACTTGATTATGTTTCCAGGAAGAAGTAATCTATACAAAAGAAAACAAGAAAAAAAAGAATCAAAGGGTGGAAGACATGTTTAACGAAGTCATATGTAGAAAGTGGAAACACCAAAACTTTAGAGAGAAATTTAGTTAATGATCGAACAACAGTGGATTGGGGTGAAGATCAAGAAGGTCTGTACCTTTTATGAGGAGAAGAGAGTTTCTTTCTTCTCCATTATCTCGTTGATGCGTGTAGATATTTATTTTGTCCAGTGAAAGTGAAAGTGACAATGACATATTCGTTTTTTTTAAAAAAAATTGACTTTGGAGGCACATAGAGAGAGTTTTTTAGCCATTCAAAGAAAAAAAAATTAACACAACCCACGTTTGATAATTTCTTTTTGGTAAAAATGTTTGATATTTTGTAGACTGAATTTTATATTTCTATATTTTCTTTACAATTACAAAAATTTTAGTAAAAATAATATGATACTTTATTTTATAACAAATAAATATCATTTTTGGCAAAAAAAAAAAATTGGGCGTACTTGTAAGTTGATGAAAAATGAGAATTTTATAAATTTTATGTGATAAAAATTTAACTTATCTTAGAGTGATCTACAATATAGAATATTACTTTACAAATTTATATAGTACGTAATTTGTGTTTATTTTATAATTTATAACTGGTTTTAAATTTTTATAATAAAGGTCAAAAGGGTTACAAAGATAATTTATATATTTAGTGTGTCTCACATTGGTTAAAAGTTTATTTTGTAATTCAAATAAGTAATTCAACGTTCAAATAATTAATAATTTTTCGTCAAGAATAGAATATTATATTATTATTGAAGTTTAACTTAGCTTATTTTATTTTGAAAGGAAAAATAAAAATAAAGTGAACCATTTAGATCGCAAATAACGTAAAGGCTTTATACACGACGTCTCCCCTTTAATCATCTTTGTTGCCTATTTGCTACGAACCTCTGCCGGCAAGAAGCTACTCCACATCTGTTCATCTCCGGTGAGTTTCTCTGTTCACACTTTTTTCCTTCTGAATCTTCATTCTTATCCATTGCGGCGATTATGCTTAACTAATCAACTTCGACAATTTCGTTGTGCGGGAATACAATCGTCCTGTAGCTCCCTTGTTTAGGAGAATCAAGAATCCGATCTTCTATTCTGAATTGCTTAGATCAAATCTGGTCTGTTCTGACATGCCTTAGGTCTTGTCTTGTGTGTTCTGGTCTGTTATGAAGTAATCCTTATACTGTTCGATGAAATGTCTCAGTGAACATGTTTGTCAGAAAACCAATGTTTTTTTTCTTTCTGAAAAGTGAAGTTTGATGTGGGGTTTTGTTGTTGTTACAGAGAGAGAAATGGCGTTGAGGCAGAAGTTAGGATGGTCAGAAGGAGATCTAATGAGATCAGATGCAAAGCCATGTTCAAGGCTCATGAGACAAACTGCTGCTATTTTCACTGTTGGTGGAGCTCTTGGTTTCTGGGTTCTCTGCAGACTTCACTACGGTATCAAACTTTCCCTTCTTTCTTATCAGCTTCTTGGCATTTGCAAAGCCTTGTAAAGTTGTTGTGCTACTGAAGCCAATTTTCTGCCTAATTGATTTTTTAAGAAAAGATGATGCTTTCTTGTTTCTTATTTTGTTCCATGGTGATTCTTGGGGATAGCTTTGTTTTTTGGGTAATTTATCATTCAAATGATAGGATCGTTGAGTGACAAAACCTAAGATAATGTTGACCCCTCCATTCCTTACTGTTGCCTATGGGGAATGCGCAGGTCCGAGGGTGACAGTGCCAAGAAGTCTACGATGGGCTGGGTGTGGAGCTGTGTCCATGAGTGCATCTACTGCAACACTTGTCCGTCTCCTGAGCCCTGAATGTGAACCCCAAAACATTGCTGCATACGACCAACCCAAAGCCCCTCAAGCTTCACTCCCTTAAATCGTCAGTTTCTGACTTTTTCTATTATGTGTATGTACCTCAGGTTTTGTACTTTGATTTTTTGCAGTACACAGAATTTAGCTAACCATTCCTAAAATACTACCAAATTTGTCTTTTAGTGCTTTTTATTTGGATTTTGTTCCTATTTCTTTAGGAGTGTTCATGATAAGCTACCGAGCTCAATTCAACTCGGCTCATTATGAACTGAGTACTTTATGATTCATCTCAGCTGATTCGTTAGCTTAAATAACTCAACTTAAACTTGGACTATTTTGATCATACGCTAAATGGATTAGCTCGCGAGTCCCGAGTTAGTATTAGAATAAACATAAAAAAGTTTTGCAACAGAATACAATTACGTTTTTAATATATTTAAATAAGATTTTCATCAATGGTTTAAGATTCAACTGCATCGCCAAGATTTTCAACGAAATTGAGAAACAATTAGCTATTCAAAAAAGGGTTTCAAGACTTTAAGATTGTGAGTGTTTCAAAAAAAAAAAAAAAAAAAGACTTTTAAGATTGTGTACCATCTTCGAGCGCAAACTAATAAGGGAAATTTTTTATCTTGAAATGCGACAGGGAGTCAATCGATGATCGTCTGCCACACTAATGGAACATTACGCAGACAAGTTATTTCCATTGCTCAACCAAACGAAAGAGGAGAAAACACTTTGGAAGAATATATGAGACCTTGACTCGAAAAGACTCCGCAAAGGAGACAAGTAGACTCCACTGCAAGACCCCAAACAGCAGTTTATCAGTAGTGAAAATTCCGATTGAACTTGAATAACAATGTATTTGTTAAGTGTTTCTGGGAGATCCTTCAAACTCCTCTACTTCTGGGAGAAAAATCAACAATAATGATTGAGAGTATTATGTAGTTTAATCTATGATAGAAAAAGGTTTCAGTTAATTAAGCCGGAGTTGTAATCAGGCATGAATAGAAATCATGTAGGCTTTGCTCGAGCAGGTTTGAATCCTACCGTTCACGCTTTTGAGAAACAATAGGTTAGAAAATACTAGTATTTTTTCAATTGTTTTTGTTATGACAGTTTACTAGTTGCACTAAAGTAAATTAAAAAGTTACAAAGTAGTTGAAGATACAAACAAGTGTTGACGTCAATTGGCCCCCTCAACTATACGCACCAACACGCGTTCCACCCAGACTTATTGGCTCATCAATTGGCTCCCTAAACAAATATTTTCATCAATTATCCCCAATTTTAAACAGATTAAAGAAATCGCGTTTAATAGCTAAAACCGCGTTTAATTAAAATCGATTGCCCAATTATGGATCCGATTAAACCTAATAGATTTAGATATTTCGGACCTTTAAAAAAACCCGACACAAATAAAAATCGACATAACCAAGATTTGGGGCTTAGGGTTCGTCGATTTCATCTCAAAAGAGGCAGAGAGATCGATCGTGGGAGAGATCGTGGGTTAGGATTCGTCGGTACTCTAGGGTTCTTCGACGAAAATGGAGGACGAAGAAGGAATAGGAGAAGGTTTGATTCCGGTTTCTGTAGAATTAGGGATGCATGATGGAGATAGGTGGGTTTCTGCTCCAATTTCTCATGATGAAGAAGGCGCAAATCGAGAGTGGAGCATTCCTGTCACTGCAGCTTCGCCAATGGAGGAGGAGTCAAATGCAAATTTAACTCTTGTTCCCAAGGAGATAGAAAACGAAGAAGATGACGAATATTGGGAGTATGAAATCGGGCAAAAGCCAAGAAAGGCCAAATGACTGGGAAAATGATGAAAATGCAGGAATCGGTAATGGTGAAGAAGAAGAAGAAGAAGAAGAGCTGGAGGATCGCTATGAGCTTGAGATTGAGCAATCGGTGGCAAATTTCGTGGATGAGGATTTCATTGGGAGGAATACGATTCCTGAAAGCGAAGATGAAGACGAAGATGGGTTTTATCCGAGATACAGAAAACGCAAAAGGACAGAGGATAAACTTGATGTGGGAACATCTTTCTTCTCTGGTTTGGAGTTCAAAGAAGCTGTGTTACAGTATGCTCTGAGCAAAGGTCGAAATATAGAGCAAAACAGGTGGGATAAAACGAAGCTGAGCTTTAAGTGTGCGATGAAGGGGAAAGTTAAGTGTAAATGGAGGATTTATTTTGCTTATGATGAACCCACTCAGAAGTGGTTGGTGAAGACTAGGTATAGATATCATAGCTGTACACCAAATGGAAAGTGTAAAATTCTCAGAAGTCCAGTTATAGCAAGGCTGTTCCTTGATAAACTGAGGGAGGATGGTAATTTAATGCCTGAGAAGATTCAAGAGATTATTAAGGAGAAGTGGAAGCTAATAGCGTCAAGGAATCAGTGCCAACGAGGAAGGATTTTAGCGTTGAAATGGCTTCACAAGGAGTATGCAGATCAATTTGCACATCTTCGAGGTTATGTGAGAGAGATTCAAAGGACCAATCCAGGTACGAGTGTAGTCCTTGAAACCATACCTAATGCCGCTGGAGAAGATATGTTTGATCGGTTCTACATTTGCTTTGAGAAGCTTAGAACGTTGTGGAGTGGAACTTGTAGACCTATTATAGGTCTTGATGGAACATTTCTAAAGCAAGAAGTGAAAGGCATATTACTTACTGCTATAGGACATGACGGAAATAACCAGATTTATCCGATTGCGTGGGCTCTAGTTCAAGGTGAGACAACCGATACATGGCTCTGGTTTATCAAGCAACTCAAACGGGATCTCAATCTTAAAGATGGAGAGAAGTTTGTACTTCTATCTGACAGCTCAAAGGTAAGAATTCAACCTTTAAATGCATTGTTTTATCCTACATTAATTTTGAGTGTCTAAAGCTTTATAGTTATATAACATTGCAGGGTCTCATTAGCGCTATTGAATCCGAGTTACCAAAGGCTGAGCATAGAAGGTGTGTTAAACACATTGTTGAAAACCTGAAGAAGAAGCACAAGAAGAAAGATCTTTTGAAACTCATGGTATGGAATCTTGCTTGGAGCTACAATACTACTCAGTACGGCAAGGAACTCATGAAGATGAAGGACTATAGTATGTCACTATTCGATGATGTTATGAAACTGGAGCCGAAGAAGTGGTCTCTGCCTTTCTATAAGCTTGGCAGCTGTTGTGAGGACGTTGATAACAACGCCACTGAATCATTCAATGCCACCATTGTCGGAGTTAGAGCTAAGGCGGTTGTACCTATGTTGGAGACCATCCGAAGCTATATAACCATTTAAATGAGTAAACGACATGTACATGTTTGTACACATGTATGAAATCTTGTATAGATCCGACCTTAGCTCAGTTGGTAGAGCGGAAGACTGTAGTCGTTGCAGAGCATCCTTAGGTCACTGGTTCGAATCCGGTAGGTCGGAAATGTTTTATGCAAAACATTTTCATTTTGATATTGACATTATGTGTCAGAAAAATGAATTGTGTAATTTTACCATAAACTGAAAGTTATGCTGAGATAGCTTAATCGCATCTCTTCTGATGTTTTTCTTTAAATTCTGAATGTGCTAAAATAATAATCAAAAATAATTTCTTAGAGTTAGCCTATTATCGTTTTAAAACATGGAAACTATATTACAGAATGAATGTGTTAAATGTAAAAAAAATTCAAATTGGAAGATTGTTGCATGTGCCTATCAGTTTTCAATGTTCTCTTAAGGGTAGTGGAAGGAAGCCCTCTGCCATTTTCTAGCATGAACTTTTCTGTTCATTTAAATAATACAATCAGTGACTTCCGATCCTAAATATCATTTCTATAATTTTACCAAAGGTTGACATATAAATTATTTTAAATTTTTATTACAGTGGAATATAACAAGTAAACGAATATTGTTTGGAAAAATGTAGAGTTTGGATGATTAGTTTTTTAGATTATTGATACATTCTTCTGTTGGTAAATTTTATTAAATATCCTTAACACTCGTCTACTTCTCGGAGAAAAATCAACAATAATGATTGAGAGTATTATGTTTTTTAATCTATAATAGAACAAGGTTTCAGTTAATTAAAGTGGACGTGCCGGAGTGGTTATCGGGCATGACTAGAAATCATGTGGGCTTTGCCCGCGCAGGTTCGAATCCTGCCGTTCACGTTTTTGATATTTTATAAAATACCAGTAATTTTATAATTATTTTTGTTATCAAAATTTACTTATTTCACAAACGTAAATTAAAAATTTATAAAACAGGTGAATATACAAATAATTAACAAACCTTTTTATGGTCTTCCTATTATACATAAACACAGGATTAACAAAACAAACATGACTTTAACTGATTACCAGAATTACATGTTTAATTAAAATGCAAACTTTAGTCCATGTTCTAGAAAGGAGATCTGTATTTGTAGCAGAAATTCCTTAGGTCACAACAATTTTGGTTCTATGGTTTTTCTTTTCTTCTCAAAGTAGTAAAAATAATTCAAAAAGTAGTTAAATAATATTACGCACATGTACATATCTTATAATGTATATTCTTACATTTATAACTAGGCGTATTTACAAAAATTAATTTGTTTCACAAAATAGGGTGGACTATTTGATAAATACTTAGCCATTTCTTGTACTATTAAACAATTTTATTGCAATTTAGAATGATTTATAACGTATGGTTATAATCCTTTTGTTTTAGTTAAGTAAATTTTTCTGAAGTTTCTTAATTTAATAATCTTTTTCACCAGTATCAAAAATTTTGAATTCCCATTGTGTGAGCCACACTGTCTACATATATATTGAAATTCAAGAAAAGTAAAAGGTTCTTTATAGAAAAATTGTGATCTAGTATAAGAGAAAAACCGAGGACTATTGTTCCACAAATTCATATACTTTCAGCCATATATTGTGAATTAGTTTCTTCTAATGGTAAGGGACTGCTATTATAGACTGGGCACCATGTACTAAGTAATGACTTTCTGTTTTATTTTATGAATCATAAGCTATATAACCATTTAAATGAGTAAACGATATGTACATTTTTGTACACATGTATGAAATCTTGTATAGATCCGACCTTAGCTCAGTTGGTAGAGCGGAGGACTGTAGTCGTTGCAGAACATCCTTAGGTCACTGGTTCGAATCCGGTAGGTCGGAAATGTTTTATCCAAAACATTCTCATTTTGATATTGATATTATGTGTCAGAAAACTGATATGTGTAATTATACAATAAACTGAACGTTATGCTGGATAGCTTAATTGCATCTCTTCTGATGTTTTATTTTTTTAATTCTGAATGTGCTGAAATAATATTCAAAAATAATTTCTTTGAGTTAGCCTATTATCTTTTTAAAACATGGAAACTATATGACAATATGAATGTGTTAAATGTAAAAAACAATTCAAATTGGAAGATTGTTGCATGTGCCTATCATTTTTCAATGTTCTCATAAAGGTAGTGGAAGGAAACCCTCTGCCATTTTCTTGCATGAACTTTCTGTTAATTTAAATAATATAATCAGTGACTTCCGATCCTAAATATCATTTCTATAATTTTACCAAAGGTTGACATGTAAATTATTTTTAATTTTTATTACAGTGGAATAAAACAAGTAAATGAATATTGTTTGGAAAAATTTAGAGTTTGGATGATTAGTTATTTGGATTATTGATACATTCTTCTGTTGGTAAATTTTATTAAATATCCTTAACACTCGTCTACTTCTCGGAGAAAAATCAACAATAATGATTGAGAGTATTATGTTGTTTAATCTATAATAGAACAAGGTTTCAGTTAATTAAAGTGGACGTGCCGGAGTGGTTATCGGGCATGACTAGAAATCATGTGGGCTTTGCCCGCGCAGGTTCGAATCCTGCCGTTCACGTTTTTAATATTTTATAAAATACCAGTAATTTTATAATTATTTTTGTTATGAAAATTTACTTATTTCACAAACGTAAATTAAAAATTTATAAAACAGGTGAATATACAAATAATTAACAAACCTTTTTATGGTCTTCCTATTATACATAAACACAGGATTAACAAAACAAACATGTCTTTAACTGATTACCAGAATTACGTGTTTAATTAAAATGCAAACTTTAGTCCATGTTCTAGAGTGGAGGTCTGTATTTGTAGCAGAAATTCCTTAGGTCGCAACAATTTTGGTTCTATGGTTTTTCTTTTCTTCTCAAAGTAGTTAAAATAATTCAAAGAGTAGTTAAATAATATTACGCACATGTACAAATCTTATAATGTATATTCTTACATTTATTACTAGGCGTATATACAAAAATTAATTTGTTTCACAAAATAGGGTGGACTATTTGATAAATACTTAGCCATTTCTTGTACTATTAAACAATTTTTATGGCAATTTTGAAAGATTTATAACCTATGGTTATGATCCTTTTGTTTTAGTTAAGGTAGTTTTTCTGAAGTTTCTTAATTTAATAATCTTTATCACCAGTATCAAAAATTTTGAATTCCCATCGTGTGAGCCACACTGTCTACATATATATTAGAATTAAAGAAAAGTAAAAGGTTCTTTATAGAAAAATTGTGATCTAGTATAAGAGAAAAACCGAGGACTATTGTTCCACCAGTTCATAAACTTTCAGCCATATATTGTGAATTAGTTTCTTCTAATTGTAAGGGACTGCTATTATAGACTGGGCACCATGTACTAAGTAATGACTTTCTATTTTATTTTGTGAATCATAAGCTATATAACCATTTAAATGAGTAAACGATATGTACATTTTTGTACACATGTATGAAATCTTGTATAGATCCGACCTTAGCTCAGTTGGTAGAGCGGAGGACTGTAGTCGTTGCAGAACATCCTTAGGTCACTGGTTCGAATCCGGTAGGTCGGAAATGTTTTATCCAAAACATTCTCATTTTGATATTGACATTATGTGTCAGAAAACTGACTTGTGTAATTATACAATAAACTGAACGTTATGCTGGATAGCTTAATTGCATCTCTTCTGATGTTTTATTTTTTTAATTCTGAATGTGCTAAAATAATACTCAAAAATAATTTCTTTGAGTTAGCCTATTATCTTTTTAAGACATGGAAACTATATTACAATATGAATGTGTTAAATGTAAAAAACAATTCAAATTGGAAGATTGTTGCATGTGCCTATCATTTTTCAATGTTCTCATAAGGGTAGTGGAAGGAAACCCTCTGCCATTTTCTTGCATGAACTTTTCTGTTCATTTAAATAATATAATCAGAGACTTCCGATCCTAAATATCATTTCTATAATTTTACCAAAGGTTGAGATGTAAATTATTTTTAACTTTTATTAAAGTGGAATAAAACAAGTAAACGAATATTGTTTGGAAAAATGTAGAGTTTGGATGATTAGTTTTTTGGATTATTGATACATTCTTCTGTTGGTAAATTTTATTAAATATCCTTAACACTCGTCTACTTCTCGGAGAAAAATCAACAATAATGATTGAGAGTATTATGTTGTTTAATCTATAATAGAACAAGGTTTCAGTTAATTAAAGTGGACGTGCCGGAGTGGTTATCGGGCATGACTAGAAATCATGTGGGCTTTGCCCGCGCAGGTTCGAATCCTGCCGTTCACGCTTTTGATATTTTATAAAATACCAATAATTTTATAATTATTTTTGTTATGAAAGTATACTTATTTCACTAACGTAAATTAAAAAGTTATAAAACACGTGAATATACAAATAATTAACAAACCTTTATGGTCTTCCTATTATACATAAACACAGGATTAACAAAACAAACATGTCTTTAACTGATTACCAGAATTACGTGTTTAATTAAAATGCAAACTTTAGTCCAGGTTCTAGAGTGGAGGTCTGTATTTGTAGCAGAAATTCCTTAGGTCGCACCAATTTTGGTTCTATGGTTTTTCTTTTCTTCTTAAAGTAGTAAAAATAATTCAAAAAGTAGTTAAATAATTTACGCACATGTACATATCTTATAATGTATATTCTTACATTTATAACTAGGTGTATTTACAAAAATTAATTTGTTTCACAAAATAGGGTGGGCTATTTGATAAATACTTAGCCATTTCTTGTACTATTAAACAATTTTATTGCAATTTAGAATGATTTATAACCTATGGTTATAATCCTTTTGTTTTAGTTAAGTAAATTTTTCTGAAGTTTCTTAATTTAATAATCTTTTTCACCAATATCAAAAATTTTGAATTCCCATCGTGTGAGCCACACTGTCTACATATATATTGAAATTCAAGAAAAGTAAAAGGTTCTTTATAGAAAAATTGTGATCTAGTATAAGAGAAAAACCGAGGACTATTGTTCCACCAATTCATATACTTTCAGCCATATATTGTGAATTAGTTTCTTCTAATTGTAAGGGACTGCTATTATAGACTGGGCACCCTGTACTAAGTAATGACTCTCTGTTTTATTTTGTGAATCATAAGCTATATAACCATTTAAATGAGTAAACGATATGTACATTTTTGTACACATGTATGAAATCTTGTATAGATCCGACCTTAGCTCAGTTGGTAGAGCGGAGGACTGTAGTCGTTGCAGAACATCCTTAGGTCACTGGTTCGAATCCGGTAGGTCGGAAATGTTTTATCCAAAACATTCTCATTTTGATATTGACACTATGTGTTAGAAAACTGACTTGTGTAATTATACAATAAACTGAACGTTATGCTGGATAACTTAATTGCATCTCTTCTGATGTTTTATTTTTTTAATTCTGAATGTGCTAAAATAATACTCAAAAATAATTTCTTTGAGTTAGCCTATTATCTTTTTAAGACATGGAAACTATATTACAATATGAATGTGTTAAATGTAAAAAAAATTCAAATTGGAAGATTGTTGCATGTGCCTATCAGTTTTCAATGTTCTCTTAAGGGTAGTGGAAGGAAGCCCTCTGCCATTTTCTAGCATGAACTTTTCTGTTCATTTAAATAATACAATCAGTGACTTCCGATCCTAAATATTATTTCTATAATTTTACCAAAGGTTGACATATAAATTATTTTAAATTTTTATTACAGTGGAATATAACAAGTAAATGAATATTGTTTTGAAAAATGTAGAGTTTAGATGATTAGTTTTTTGGATTATTGATACATTCTTCTGTTGGTTAATTTTATTAAATATCCTTAACACTCGTCTACTTCTCGGAGAAAAATCAACAATAATGATTGAGAGTATTATGTTGTTTAATCTATAATAGAACAAGGTTTCAGTTAATTAAAGTGGACATGCCGGAGTGGTTATCGGGCATGACTAGAAATCATGTGGGCTTTGCCCGCGCAGGTTCGATTCCTGCCGTTCACGTTTTTGATATTTTATAAAATACCAGTAATTTTATAATTATTTTTGTTATGAAAATTTACTTATTTCACAAACGTAAATTAAAATTTTATAAAACAGGTGAATATACAAATAATTAACAAACCTTTTTATGGTCTTCCTATTATACATAAACACAGGATTAACAAAACAAACATGTCTTTAACTGATTACCAGAATTATGTGTTTTAATTAAAATGCAAACTTTAGTCCAGGTTCTAGAGTGGAGGTCTGTATTTGTAGCAGAAATTCCTTAGGTCGCAACAATTTTGGTTCTATGGTTTTTCTTTTCTTCTCAAAGTAGTTAAAATAATTCAAAGAGTAGTTAAATAATATTACGCACATGTACAAATCTTACAATGTATATTCTTACATTTCTTACTCGGCGTATATACAAAAATTAATTTGTTTCACAAAATAGGGTGGACTATTTGATAAATGCTTAGCCATTTCTTGTACTATTAAACAATTTTTATGGCAATTTTGAAAGATTTATAACCTATGGTTATAATCCTTTTGTTTTAGTTAAGGAAGTTTTTCTGAAGTTTCTTAATTTAATAATCTTTATCACCAGTATCAAAAATTTTGAATTCCCATCGTGTGAGCCACACTGTCTACATATATATTAGAATTAAAGAAAAGTAAAAGGTTCTTTATAGAAAAATTGTGATCTAGTATAAGAGAAAAACCAAGGACTATTGTTCCACCAGTTCATATACTTTCAGCCATATATTGTGAATTAGTTTCTTCTAATTGTAAGGGACTGCTATTATAGACTGGGCACCATGTACTAAGTAATGACTTTCTATTTTATTTTGTGAATCATAAGCTATATAACCATTTAAATGAGTAAACGATATGTACATTTTTGTACACATGTATGAAATCTTGTATAGATCCGACCTTAGCTCAGTTGGTAGAGCGGAGGACTGTAGTCGTTGCAGAACATCCTTAGGTCACTGGTTCGAATCCGGTAGGTCGGAAATGTTTTATCCAAAACATTCTCATTTTGATATTGATATTATGTGTCAGAAAACTGATATGTGTAATTATACAATAAACTGAACGTTATGCTGGATAGCTTAATTGCATCTCTTCTGATGTTTTATTTTTTTAATTCTGAATGTGCTAAAATAATATTCAAAAATAATTTCTTTGAGTTAGCCTATTATCTTTTTAAAACATGGAAACTATATGACAATATGAATGTGTTAAATGTAAAAAACAATTCAAATTGGAAGATTGTTGCATGTGCCTATCATTTTTCAATGTTCTCATAAAGGTAGTGGAAGGAAACCCTCTGCCATTTTCTTGCATGAACTTTATGTTAATTTAAATAATATAATCAGTGACTTCCGATCCTAAATATCATTTCTATAATTTTACCAAAGGTTGACATGTAAATTATTTTTAATTTTTATTACAGTGGAATAAAACAAGTAAATGAATATTGTTTGGAAAAATTTAGAGTTTGGATGATTAGTTTTTTGGATTATTGATACATTCTTCTGTTGGTAAATTTTATTAAATATCCTTAACACTCGTCTACTTCTCGGAGAAAAATCAACAATAATGATTGAGAGTATTATGTTGTTTAATCTATAATAGAACAAGGTTTCAGTTAATTAAAGTGGACGTGTCGGAGTGGTTATCGGGCATGACTAGAAATCATGTGGGCTTTGCCCGCGCAGGTTCGAATCCTGCCTTTCACGTTTTTAATATTTTATAAAATACCAGTAATTTTATAATTATTTTTGTTATGAAAATTTACTTATTTCACAAACGTAAATTAAAAATTTATAAAACAGGTGAATATACAAATAATTAACAAACCTTTTTATGGTCTTCCAATTATACATAAACACAGGATTAACAAAACAAACATGTCTTTAACTGATTACCAGAATTATGTGTTTTAATTAAAATGCAAACTTTAGTCCAGGTTCTAGAGTGGAGGTCTGTATTTGTAGCAGAAATTCCTTAGGTCGCAACAATTTTGGTTCTATGGTTTTTCTTTTCTTCTCAAAGTAGTTAAAATAATTCAAAGAGTAGTTAAATAATATTACACACATGTACAAATCTTATAATGTATATTCTTACATTTATTACTAGGCGTATATACAAAAATTAATTTGTTTCACAAAATAGGGTGGACTATTTGATAAATACTTAGCCATTTCTTGTACTATTAAACAATTTTTATGGAAATTTTGAAAGATTTATAACCTATGGTTATAATCCTTTTGTTTTAGTTAAGGTAGTTTTTCAGAAGTTTCTTAATTTAATAATCTTTATCACCAGTATCAAAAATTTTGAATTCCCATCGTGTGAGCCACACTTTCTACATATATATTAGAATTAAAGAAAAGTAAAAGGTTCTTTATAGAAAAATTGTGATCTAGTATAAGAGAAAAACCGAGGACTATTGTTCCACCAGTTCATATACTTTCAGCCATATATTGTGAATTAGTTTCTTCTAATTGCAAGGGACTGCTATTATAGACTGGGCACCATGTACTAAGTAATGACTTTCTATTTTATTTTGTGAATCATAAGCTATATAACCATTTAAATGAGTAAACGATATGTACATTTTTGTACACATGTATGAAATCTTGTATAGATCCGACCTTAGCTCAGTTGGTAGAGCGGAGGACTGTAGTCGTTGCAGAACATCCTTAGGTCACTGGTTCGAATCCGGTAGGTCGGAAATGTTTTATCCAAAACATTCTCATTTTGATATTGACATTATGTGTCAGAAAACTGACTTGTGTAATTATACAACAAACTGAACGTTATGCTGGATAGCTTAATTGCATCTCTTCTGATGTTTTATTTTTTTAATTCTGAATGTGCTAAAATAATACTCAAAAATAATTTCTTTGAGTTAGCCTATTATCTTTTTAAGACATGGAAACTATATTACAATATGAATGTGTTAAATGTAAAAAACAATTCAAATTGGAAGATTGTTGCATGTGCCTATCATTTTTCAATGTTCTCATAAGGGTAGTGGAAGGAAACCCTCTGCCATTTTCTTGCATGAACTTTTCTGTTCATTTAAATAATATAATCAGTGACTTCCGATCCTAAATATCATTTCTATAATTTTACCAAAGGTTGACATGTAAATTATTTTTAATTTTTATTACAGTGGAATAAAACAAGTAAACGAATATTGTTTGGAAAAATGTAGAGTTTGGATGATTAGTTTTTTGGATTATTGATACATTCTTCTGTTGGTAAATTTTATTAAATATCCTTAACACTCGTCTACTTCTCGGAGAAAAATCAACAATAATGATTGAGAGTATTATGTTGTTTAATCTATAATAGAACAAGGTTTCAGTTAATTAAAGTGGACGTGCCGGAGTGGTTATCGGGCATGACTAGAAATCATGTGGGCTTTGCCCGCGCAGGTTCGAATCCTGCCGTTCACGCTTTTGATATTTTATAAAATACCAATAATTTTTTAATTATTTTTGTTATGAAAGTATACTTATTTCACTAACGTAAATTAAAAAGTTATAAAACACGTGAATATACAAATAATTAACAAACCTTTATGGTCTTCCTATTATACATAAACACAGGATTAACAAAACAAACATGTCTTTAACTGATTACCAGAATTACGTGTTTAATTAAAATGCAAACTTTAGTCCAGGTTCTAGAGTGGAGGTCTGTATTTGTAGCAGAAATTCCTTAGGTCGCACCAATTTTGGTTCTATGGTTTTTCTTTTCTTCTTAAAGTAGTAAAAATAATTCAAAAAGTAGTTAAATAATTTACGCACATGTACATATCTTATAATGTATATTCTTACATTTATAACTAGGTGTATTTACAAAAATTAATTTGTTTCACAAAATAGGGTGGGCTATTTGATAAATACTTAGCCATTTCTTGTACTATTAAACAATTTTATTGCAATTTAGAATGATTTATAACCTATGGTTATAATCCATTTGTTTTAGTTAAGTAAATTTTTCTGAAGTTTCTTAATTTAATAATCTTTTTCACCAATATCAAAAATTTTGAATTCCCTTCGTGTGAGCCACACTGTCTACATATATATTGAAATTCAAGAAAAGTAAAAGGTTCTTTATAGAAAAATTGTGATCTAGTATAAGAGAAAAACCGAGGACTATTGTTCCACCAATTCATATACTTTCAGTCATATATTGTGAATTAGTTTCTTCTAATTGTAAGGGACTGCTATTATAGACTGGGCACCCTGTACTAAGTAATGACTCTCTGTTTTATTTTGTGAATCATAAGCTATATAACCATTTAAATGAGTAAACGATATGTACATTTTTGTACACATGTATGAAATCTTGTATAGATCCGACCTTAGCTCAGTTGGTAGAGCGGAGGACTGTAGTCGTTGCAGAACATCCTTAGGTCACTGGTTCGAATCCGGTAGGTCGGAAATGTTTTATCCAAAACATTCTCATTTTGATACTGACATTATGTGTCAGAAAACTGACTTGTGTAATTATACAATAAACTGAACGTTATGCTGGATAGCTTAATTGCATCTCTTCTGATGTTTTATTTTTTTTAATTCTGAATGTGCTAAAATAATACTCAAAAATAATTTCCTTGAGTTAGCCTATTATCTTTTTAAGACATGGAAACTATATTACAATATGAATGTGTTAAATGTAAAAAAAAATCAAATTGGAAGATTGTTGCATGTGCCTATCAGTTTTCAATGTTCTCTTAAGGGTAGTGGCAGGAAGCCCTCTGCCATTTTCTCGCATGAACTTTTCTGTTCATTTAAATAATACAATCAGTGACTTCCGATCCTAAATATCATTTCTATAATTTTACCAAAGGTTGACATATAAATTATTTTAAATTTTTATTACAGTGGAATATAACAAGTAAATGAATATTGTTTTGAAAAATGTAGAGTTTAGATGATTAGTTTTTTGGATTATTGATACATTCTTCTGTTGGTAAATTTTATTAAATATCCTTAACACTCGTCTACTTCTCGGAGAAAAATCAACAATAATGATTGAGAGTATTATGTTGTTTAATCTATAATAGAACAAGGTTTCAGTTAATTAAAGTGGACGTGCCGGAGTGGTTATCGGGCATGACTAGAAATCATGTGGGCTTTGCCCGCGCAGGTTCGAATCCTGCCGTTCACGTTTTTGATATTTTATAAAATACCAGTAATTTTATAATTATTTTTGTTATGAAAATTTACTTATTACACAAACGTAAATTAAAATTTTATAAAACAGGAGAATATACAAATAATTAACTAACCTTTTTATGGTCTTCCTATTATACATAAACACAGGATTAACAAAACAAACATGTCTTTAACGGATTACCAGAATTATGTGTTTTAATTAAAATGCAAACTTTAGTCCAGGTTCTAGAGTGGAGGTCTGTATTTGTAGCAGAAATTCCTTAGGTCGCAACAATTTTGGTTCTATGGTTTTTCTTTTCTTCTCAAAGTAGTTAAAATAATTCAAAGAGTAGTTAAATAATATTACGCACATGTACAAATCTTATAATGTATATTCTTACATTTATTACTCGGCGTATATACAAAAATTAATTTGTTTCACAAAATAGGGTGGACTATTTGATAAATACTTAGCCATTTCTTGTACTATTAATCAATTTTTATGGCAATTTTGAAATATTTATAATCTATGGTTATAATCCTTTTGTTTTAGTTAAGGAAGTTTTTCTGAAGTTTCTTAATTTAATAATCTTTATCACCAGTATCAAAAATTTTGAATTCCCATCGTGTGAGCCACACTTTCTACATATATATTAGAATTAAAGAAAAGTAAAAGGTTCTTTATAGAAAAATTGTGATCTAGTATAAGAGAAAAACCGAGGACTATTGTTCCACCAGTTCATATTCTTTCAGCCATATATTGTGAATTAGTTTCTTCTAATTGTAAGGGACTGCTATTATAGACAGGGAACCATGTACTAAGTAATGACTTTCTATTTTATTTTGTGAATCATAAGCTATATAACCATTTAAATGAGTAAACGATATGGACATTTTTGTACACATGTATGAAATCTTGTATAGATCCGACCTTAGCTCAGTTGGTAGAGCGGAGGACTGTAGTCGTTGCAGAACATCCTTAGGTCACTGGTTCGAATCCGGTAGGTCGGAAATTTTTTATCCAAAACATTCTCATTTTGATATTGACATTATGTGTCAGAAAACTGACTTGTGTAATTATACAATAAACTGAACATTATGCTGGATATCTTAATTGTATCTCTTCTGATGTCTTATTTTTTTTAATTCTGAATGTGCTAAAATAATACTCAAAAATAATTTCTTTGAGTTAGCCTATTATCTTTTTAAGACATGGAAACTATATTACAATATGAATGTGTTAAATGTAAAAAACAATTCAAATTGGAAGATTGTTGCATGTGCCTATCATTTTTCAATGTTCTCATAAGGGTAGTGGAAGGAAACCCTCTGCCATTTTCTTGCATGAACTTTTCTGTTCATTTAAATAATATAATCAGAGACTTCCGATCCTAAATATCATTTCTATAATTTTACCAAAGGTTGACATGTAAATTATTTTTGTGGAATAAAACAAGTAAACGAATATTGTTTGGAAAAATGTAGAGTTTGGATGATTAGTTTTTTGGATTATTGATACATTCTTCTGTTGGTAAATTTTATTAAATATCCTTAACACTCGTCTACTTCTCGGAGAAAAATCAACAATAATGATTGAGAGTATTATGTTGTTTAATCTATAATAGAACAAGGTTTCAGTTAATTAAAGTGGACGTGCCGGAGTGGTTATCGGGCATGACTAGAAATCATGTGGGCTTTGCCCGCGCAGGTTCGAATCCTGCCGTTCACGCTTTTGATATTTTATAAAATACCAATAATTTTTTAATTATTTTTGTTATGAAAGTATACTTATTTCACTAACGTAAATTAAAAAGTTATAAAACACGTGAATATACAAATAATTAACAAACCTTTATGGTCTTCCTATTATACATAAACACAGGATTAACAAAACAAAAATGTCTTTAACTGATTACCAGAATTACGTGTTTAATTAAAATGCAAACTTTAGTCCAGGTTCTAGAGTGGAGGTCTGTATTTGTAGCAGAAATTCCTTAGGTCGCAACAATTTTGGTTCTATGGTTTTTCTTTTCTTCTTATAGTAGTAAAAATAATTCAAAAAGTAGTTAAATAATTTACGCACATGTACATATCTTATAATGTATATTCTTACATTTATAACTAGGTGTATTTAAAAAAAATAATTTGTTTCACAAAATAGGGTGGGCTATTTGATAAATACTTAGCCATTTCTTGTACTTTTAAACAATTTTATTGAAATTTAGAATGATTTATAACCTATGGTTATAATCCTTTTGTTTTAGTTAAGTAAATTTTTCTGAAGTTTCTTAATTTAATAATCTTTTTCACCAGTATCAAAAATTTTGAATTCCCATCGTGTGAGCCACACTGTCTACATATATATTGGAATTCAAGAAAAGTAAAAGGTTCTTTATAGAAAAATTGTGATCTAGTATAAGAGAAAAACCGAGGACTATTGTTCCACCAATTCATATACTTTCAGCCATATATTGTGAATTAGTTTCTTCTAATTGTAAGGGACTGCAATTATAGACTGGGCACCCTGTACTAAGTAATGACTTTCTGTTTTATTTTGTGAATCATAAGCTATATAACCATTTAAATGAGTAAACGATATGTAAATTTTTGTACACATGTATGAAATCTTGTATAGATCCGACCTTAGCTCAGTTGGTAGAGCGGAGGACTGTAGTCGTTGCAGAACATCCTTAGGTCACTGGTTCGAATCCGGTAGATCGGAAATGTTTTATCCAAAACATTCTCATTTTGATATTGACATTATGTGTCAGAAAACTGATTTATGTAATTATACAATAAACTGAACGTTATGCTGGATAGCTTAATTGCATCTCTTATGATGTTTTATTTTTTTAATTATGAATGTGCTAAAATAATATTCAAATATAATTTCTTTGAGTTAGCCTATTATCTTTTTAAAACATGGAAACTATATGACAATATGAATGTGTTAAATGTAAAAAACAATTCAAATTGGAAGATTGTTGCATGTGCCTATCATTTTTCAATGTTCTCATAAGGGTAGTGGAAGGAAACCCTCTGCCATTTTCTTGCATTAACTTTCTGTTAATTTAAATAATATAATCAGTGACTTCTGATCCTAAATATCATTTCTATAATTTTACCAAAGGTTGACATGTAAATTATTTTTAATTTTTATTACAGTGGAATAAAACAAGTAAATGAATATTGTTTGGAAAAATGTAGAGTTTAGATGATTAGTTTTTTGGATTATTGATACATTCTTCTGTTGGTAAATTTTATTAAATATCCTTAACACTCGTCTACTTCTCGGAGAAAAATCAACAATAATGATTGAGAGTATTATGTTGTTTAATCTATAATAGAACAAGGTTTCAGTTAATTAAAGTGGACATGCCGGAGTGGTTATCGGGCATGACTAGAAATCATGTGGGCTTTGCCCGCGCAGGTTCGAATCCTGCCGTTCACGTTTTTGATATTTTATAAAATACCAGTAATTTTATAATTATTTTTGTTATGAAAATTAACTTATTTCACAAACGTAAATTAAAAATTTATAAAACAGGTGAATATACAAATAATTAACAAACCTTTTTATGGTCTTCCTATTATACATAAACACAGGATTAACAAAACAAACATGTCTTTAACTGATTACCAGAATTACATGTTTAATTAAAATGCAAACTTTCGTCCATGTTCTAGAAAGGAGGTCTGTATTTGTAGCAGAAATTCCTTAGGTCACAACAATTTTGGTTCTATGGTTTTTCTTTTCTTCTCAAAGTAGTAAAAATAATTCAAAAAGTAGTTAAATAATATTACGCACATGTACATATCTTATAATGTATATTCTTACATTTATAACTAGGCGTATTTACAAAAATTAATTTGTTTCACAAAATAGGGTGGACTATTTGATAAATACTTTGCCATTTTTTGTACTATTAAACAATTTTATTGCAATTTAGAATGATTTATAACCTATGGTTATAATCCTTTTGTTTTAGTTAAGTAAATTTTTCTGAAGTTTCTTAATTTAATAATCTATTTCACCAGTATCAAAAATTTTGAATTCCCATCGTGTGAGCCACACTGTCTACATATATATTAGAATTAAAGAAAAGTAAAAGGTTCTTTATAGAAAAATTGTGATCTAGTATAAGAGAAAAACCGAGGACTATTGTTCCACCAGTTCATATACTTTCAGCCATATATTGTGAATTAGTTTCTTCTAATTGTAAGGGACTGCTATTATAGACTGGGAAACAAGTATTAAGTAATGACTTTCTATTTTATTTTGTGAATCATAAGCTATATAACCATTTAAATGAGTAAACGATATGGACATTTTTGTACACATGTATGAAATCTTGTATAGATCCGACCTTAGCTCAGTTGGTAGAGCGGAGGACTGTAGTCGTTGCAGAACATCCTTAGGTCACTGGTTCGAATCCGGTAGGTCGGAAATGTTTTATCCAAAACATTCTCATTTTGATATTGACATTATGTGTCAGAAAACTGACTTGTGTAATTATACAATAAACTGAACGTTATGCTGGATATCTTAATTGCATCTCTTCTGATGTTTTTTTTTTTAATTCTGAATGTGCTAAAATAATACTCAAAAATAATTTCTTTGAGTTAGCCTATTATCTTTTTAAGACATGGAAACTATATTACAATATGAATGTGTTAAATGTAAAAAACAATTCAAATTGGAAGATTGTTGCATGTGCCTATCATTTTTCAATGTTCTCATAAGGGTAGTGGAAGGAAACCCTCTGCCATTTTCTTGCATGAACTTTTCTGTTCATTTAAATAATATAATCAGAGACTTCCGATCCAAAATATCATTTCTATAATTTTACCAAAGGTTGACATGTAAATTATTTTTAATTTTTATTACAGTGGAATAAAACAAGTGAACGAATATTGTTTGGAAAAATGTAGAGTTTGGATGATTAGTTTTTTGGATTATTGATACATTCTTCTGTTGGTAAATTTTATTAAATATCCTTAACACTCGTCTACTTCTCGGAGAAAAATCAACAATAATAATTGAGAGTATTATGTTGTTTAATCTATAATAGAACAAGGTTTCAGTTGATTAAAGTGGACGTGCCGGAGTGGTTATCGGGCATGACTAGAAATCATGTGGGCTTTGCCCGCGCAGGTTCGAATCCTGCCGTTCACGCTTTTGATATTTTATAAAATACCAATAACTTTATAATTATTTTTGTTATGAAAGTATACTTATTTCACTAACGTAAATTAAAAAGTTATAAAACACGTGAATATACAAATAATTAACAAACCTTTATGGTCTTCCTATTATACATAAATACAAGATTAACAAAACAAACATGTCTTTAACTGATTACCAGAATTACGTGTTTAATTAAAATGCAAACTTTAGTCCAGGTTCTAGAGTGGAGGTCTGTATTTGTAGCAGAAATTCCTTAGGTCGCAACAATTTTGGTTCTATGGTTTTTCTTTTCTTCTTAAAGTAGTAAAAATAATTCAAAATGTAGTTAAATAATATTACACACATGTACATATCTTATAATGTATATTCTTACATTTATAACTAGGTGTATTTACAAAAATTAATTTGTTTCACAAAATAGGGTGGACTATTTGATAAATACTTAGCCATTTCTTGTACTATTAAACAATTTTATTGCAATTTAGAATGATTTATAACCTATGGTTATAATCCTTTTGTTTTAGTTAAGTAAATTTTTCTGAAGTTTCTTAATTTAATAATCTTTTTCACCAGTATCAAAAATTTTGAATTCCCATCGTGTGAGCCACACTGTCTACATATATATTGAAATTCAAGAAAAGTAAAAGGTTCTTTATAGAAAAATTGTGATCTAGTATAAGAGAAAAACCGAGGACTATTGTTCCACCAATTCATATACTTTCAGCCATTTATTGTGAATTAGTTTCTTCTAATTGTAAGGGACTGCTATTATAGACTGGGCACCCTGTACTAAGTAATGACTTTCTGTTTTATTTTGTGAATCATAAGCTATATAACCATTTAAATGAGTAAACGATATGTAAATTTTTGTACACATGTATGAAATCTTGTATAGATCCGACCTTAGCTCAGTTGGTAGAGCGGAGGACTGTAGTCATTGCAGAACATCCTTAGGTCACTGGTTCGAATCCGGTAGGTCGGAAATGTTTTATCCAAAACATTCTCATTTTGATATTGACATTATGTGTCAGAAAACTGACTTGTGTAATTATACAATAAACTGACTTGTGTCAGAAAACTGATTTGTGTAATTATACAATAAACTGAACGTTATGCTGGATAGCTTAATTGCATCTCTTCTGATGTTTTATTTTTTTAATTCTGAATGTGCTAAAATAATACTCAAAAATAATTTCTTTGAGTTAGCCTATTATCTTTTTAAAACATGGAAACTATATTACAATATGAATGTGTTAAATGTAAAAAACAATTCAAATTGGAAGATTGTTGCATGTGCCTATCATTTTTCAATGTTCTCATAAGGGTAGTGGAAGGAAACCCTCTGCCATTTTCTTGCATGAACTTTTCTGTTCATTTAAATAATATAATCAGAGACTTCCGATCCTAAATATCATTTCTATAATTTTACCAAAGGTTGACATGTAAATTATTTTTAATTTTTATTACAGTGGAATAAAACAAGTAAACGAATATTGTTTGGAAAAATGTAGAGTTTGGATGATTAGTTTTTTGGATTATTGATTCATTCTTCTGTTGGTAAATTTTATTAAATATCCTTAACACTCGTCTACTTCTCGGAGAAAAATCAACAATAATGATTGAGAGTATTATGTTGTTTAATCTATAATAGAACAAGGTTTCAGTTAATTAAAGTGGACGTGCCGGAGTGGTTATGGGGCATGACTAGAAATCATGTGGGCTTTGCCCGCGCAGATTCGAATCCTGCCGTTCACGCTTTTGATATTTTATAAAATACCACTAATTTTATAATTATTTTTGTTATGAAAGTATACTTATTTCACTAACGTAAATTAATAAGTTATAAAACACGTGAATATACAAATAATTAACAAACCTTTATGGTCTTCCTATTATACGTAAACACAAGATTAACAAAACAAACATGTCTTTAACTGATTACCAGAATTACGTGTTTAATTAAAATGCAAACTTTAGTCCATGTTCTAGAGTGGAGGTCTGTATTTGTAGCAGAAATTCCTTAGGTCGCAACAATTTTTGTTCTATGGTTTTTCTTTTTTCTTAAAGTAGTAAAAATAATTCAAAAAGTAGTTAAATAATTTTACGCACATGTACATATCTTATAATGTATATTATTACATTTATAACTAGGTGTATTTACAAAAATTAATTTGTTTCACAAAATAGGGTGGACTATTTGATAAATACTTAGCCATTTCTTGTACTATTAAACAATTTTATTGTAATTTAGAATGATTTATAACATATGGTTATAATCCTTTGTTTTAGTTAAGTAAATTTTTCTGAAGTTTCTTAATTTAATAATCTTTTTCACCAGTATCAAAAATTTTGAATTCCCATCGTGTGAGCCACACTGTCTACATATATATTGAAATTCAAGAAAAGTAAAAGGTTCTTTATAGAAAATTGTGATCTAGTATAAGAGAAAAACCGAGGACTATTGTTCCACTAATTCATATACTTTCAGCCATATATTGTGAATTAGTTTCTTCTAATTGTAAGGGACTGCTATTATAGACTGGGCACCATGTACTAAGTAATGACTTTCTGTTTTATTTTGTGAATCATAAGCTATATAACCATTTAAATGAGTAAACGATATGCACATTTTTGTACACATGTATGAAATCTTGTATAGATCCGACCTTAGCTCAGTTGGTAGAGCGGAGGACTGTAGTCGTTGCAGAACATCCTTAGGTCACTGGTTCGAATCCGGTAGGTCGGAAATGTTTTATCCAAAACATTCTCATTTTGATATTGACATTATGTGTCAGAAAGCTGATTTGTGTAATTATACAATAAACTGAACGTTATGCTGGATAGCTTAATTGCATCTCTTCTGATGTTTTATTTTTTTAATTCTGAATGTGCTAAAATAATACTCAAAAATGATTTCTTTGAGTTAGCTTATTATCTTTTTAAAACATGGAAACTATATTACAATATGAATGTGTTAAATGTAAAAAACAATTCATATTGGAAGATTGTTGCATGTGCCTATCATTTTTCAATGTTCTCATAGGGTAGTGGAAGGAAACCCTCTGCCATTTTCTTGCATGAACTTCCTGTTAATTTAAATAATCAGTGACTTCCGATCCTAGATATAATTTCTATAATTTTACCAAAGGTTGACATGTAAATTATTTTTAATTTTTAATACAGTGGAATAAAACAAGTAAACGAATATTGTTTGGAAAAATGTAGAGTTTGGATGATTAGTTTTTTGGATTATTGATACATTCTTCTGTTGGTAAATTTTATTAAATATCCTTAACACTCGTCTACTTCTCGGAGAAAAATCAACAATAATGATTGAGAGTATTATGTTGTTTAATCTATAATAGAACAAGGTTTCAGTCATTTAAAGTGGACGTGCCGGAGTGGTTATCGGGCATGACTAGAAATCATGTGGGCTTTGCCCGCACAGGTTCGAATCCTGCCGTTCACGCTTTAGATATTTTATAAAATACCAGTAATTTTATAATTATTTTTGTTATGAAAATTTACTTATTTCACAAACGTAAATTAAAAATTTATAAAACAGGTGAATATACAAATAATTAACAAACCTCTTTATGGTCTTCCTATTATACATAAACACAGGATTAACAAAACAAACATGTCTTTAACTGATTACCAGAATTACGTGTTTAATTAAAATGCAAACTTTAGTCCAGGTTCTAGAGTGGAGGTCTGTATTTGTAGCAGAAATTCCTTATGTCGCAACAATTTTGGTTCTACGGTTTTTCTTTTCTTCTTAAAGTAGTAAAAATAATTCAAAATGTAGTTAAATAATTTACGCACATGTACATATCTTATAATGTATATTCTTACATTTATAACTAGGTGTATTTAAAAAAATTAATTTGTTTCACAAAATAGGGTGGGCTATTTGATAAATACTTAGCCATTTCTTGTACTATTAAACAATTTTATTGCAATTTAGAATGATTTATAACCTATGGTTATAATCCTTTTGTTTTAGTTAAGTAAATTTTTCTGAAGTTTCTTAATTTAATAATCTTTTTCACCAGTATCAAAAATTTTGAATTCCCATCGTGTGAGCCACACTGTCTACATATATATTGAAATTCAAGAAAAGTAAAAGGTTCTTTATAGAAAAATTGTGATCTAGTATAAGAGAAAAACCGAGGACTATTGTTCCACCAATTCATATACTTTCAGCCATATATTGTGAATTAGTTTCTTCTAATTGTAAGGGACTGCTATTATAGACTGGGCACCCTGTACTAAGTAATGACTTTCTGTTTTATTTTGTGAATCATAAGCTATATAACCATTTAAATGAGTAAACGATATGTACATTTTTGTACACATGTATGAAATCTTGTATAGATCCGACCTTAGCTCAGTTGGTAGAGCGGAGGACTGTAGTCGTTGCAGAACATCCTTAGGTCACTGGTTCGAATCCGGTAGGTCGGAAATGTTTTATCCAAAACATCCTCATTTTGATATTAACATTATGTGTCAGAAAACTGATTTGTGTAATTATACAATAAACTGAACGTTATGCTGGATAGCTTAATTGCATCTCTTCTGATGTTTTATTTTTTTAATTCTGAATGTGCTAAAATAATACTCAAAAATAATTTCTTTGAGTTAGCCTATTATCTTTTTAAAACATGGAAACTATATTACAATATGAATGTGTTAAATGTAAAAAACAATTCAAATTGGAAGATTGTTGCATGTGCCTATCATTTTTCAATGTTCTCATAAGGGTAGTGGAAGGAAGCTCTCTGCCATTTTCTTGCATGAACTTTTCTGTTCATTTAAATAATATAATCAGAGACTTCCGATCCTAAATATCATTTCTATAATTTTACCAAAGGTTGACATGTAAATTATTTTTAATTTTTATTACAGTGGAATATTGGAAAAATGTAGAGTTTGGATGATTAGTTTTTTGGATTATTGATACATTCTTATGTTAGTAAATTTTATTAAATATCCTTACTCGTCTACTTCTTGCAGAAAAATCAACAATAATGATTGAGAGTATTATGTTGTTTAATCTATAATAGAACAAGGTTTCAGTTCATTAAAGTGGACGTGCCAGAGTGGTTATCGGGCATGACTAGAAATCATGTGGGCTTTGCCCGCGCAGGTTCGAATCCTGCCGTTCACGCTTTTGATTTTTTATAAAATACCAGTAATTTTATAATTATTTTTGTTATGAAAATTTACTTATTTCACAAACGTAAATTAAAAATTTATAAAACAGGTGAATATACAAATAATTAACAAACCTTTTTATGGTCTTCCTATTATACATAAACACAGGATTAACAAAACAAACATGTCTTTAACTGATTACCAGAATTACGTGTTTAATTAAAATGCAAACTTTAGTCCAGGTTCTAGAGTGGAGGTCTGTATTTGTAGCAGAAATTCCTTAGGTCGCAACAATTTTGGTTCTATGGTTTTTCTTTTCTTCTCAAAATAGTTAAACTAATTCAAAGAGTAGTTAAATAATATTACTTACATGTACAAATCTTATAATGTATATTCTTACATTTATTACTAGGCGTATATACAAAAATTAATTTGTTTCACAAAATAGGGTGGACTATTTGATAAATACTTAGCCATTTCTTGTACTATTAAACAATTTTTATGGCAATTTTGAAAGATTTATAACCTATGGTTATAATCCTTTTGTTTTAGTTAAGTAAGTTTTTCTGAAGTTTCTTAATTTAATAATCTTTATCACAAGTATCAAAAATTTTGAATTCCCATCGTGTGAGCCACACTGTCTACATATATATTGGAATTCAAGAAAAGTAAAAGGTTCTTTATAGAAAAATTGTGATCTAGTATAAGAGAAAAACCGAGGACTATTGTTCCACCAATACATATACTTTCAGCCATATATTGTGAATTAGTTTCTTCTAATTGTAAGGGACTGCTATTATAGACTGGGCACCATGTACTAAGTTATGACTTTCTGTTTTATTTTGTGAATCATAAGCTATTTAACCATTTAAATGGGTAAAGAATATGTACATTTTTGTACACATGTATGAAATCTTGTATAGATCCGACCTTAGCTCAGTTGGTAGAGCGGAGGACTGTAGTCGTTGCAGAACATCCTTAGGTCACTGGTTCGAATCCGGTAGGTCGGAAATGTTTTATCCAAAACATTCTCATTTTGATATTGACATTATGTGTCAGAAAACTGATTTGGGTAATTACACCATAAACTGAACGTTATGCTGGATAGCTTAATTACATCTCTTCTGATGTTTTATTTTTTTAATTCTGAATGTGCTAAACTAATACTCAAAAATAATTTCTTTGAGTTAGCCTATTATCTTTTTAAAACATGGAAACTATATTACAATATGAATGTTTTAAATGTAAAAAAAAAAAAAATTGGAAGATTGTTGCATGTGCCTATCATTTTTCAATTTTCTCTTAAGAGTAGTGGAAGGAAGCCCTCTGCCATTTTCTTGCATGAAATTTTCTATTCATTTAAATAATATAATCAGTGACATCCGATCCTAAATATCATTTCTATAATTTTACCAAAGGTTGACATGTAAATTATTTTCAATTTTTATTACAGTGGAATAAAACAAGTAAAAGATTATTGTTTGGAAAATGTAGAGTTTGGATGATTAGTTTTTTGGATTATTGATACATTCTTCTGTTGGTAAATTTTATTAAATATCCTTAACACTCGTCTACTTCTCGGAGAAAAATCAACAATAATGACTGAGAGTATTATGTTGTTTAATCTATAATAGAACAAGGTTTCAGTTAATTAAAGTGGACGTGCCGGAGTGGTTATCGGGAATGACTAGAAATCATGTGGGCTTTGCCCGCGCAGGTTCGAATCCTGCCGTTCACGCTTTTGATATTTTATAAAATACCAATAATTTTATAATTATTTTTGTTATTAAAGTTTACTTATTTCACAAACGTAAATTAAAAAGTTATTAAACAGTTGAATATACAAATAATTAACAAACCTTTTTATGGTCTTCCTATTATACATAAACACAGGATTAACAAAACAAACATGTCTTTAACTGATTACCAGATTTACGTGTTTAATTAAAATGCAAACTTTAGTCCAGGTTCTAGAGGGGAGGTCTGTAATTGTAGCAGAAATTCCTTAGGTCGCAACAATTTTGGTTCTATGGTTTTTCTTTTCTTCTCAAAGTAGTTAAAATAATTCAAAAAGTAGTTAAATAATATTACGCACATGTACATATCTTATAATGTATATTCTTACATTTATAACTAGGCGTATATACAAAAATTAATTTGTTTCACAAAATAGGGTGGACTATTTGATAAATACTTAGCCATTTCTTGTACTATTAAACAATTTTATGGCAATTTTGAAAGATTTATAACCTATGGTTATAATTCTTTTCTTTTAGTTAAGTAAATTTTTCTGAATTTCTTAATTTAATAATCTTTTTCACCAGTATCAAAAATTTTGAATTCCCATCGTGTGAGCCACACTGTCTACATATATATATATTTGAATTCAAGAAAAGTAAAAGGTTCTTTATAGAAAAATGGTGATCTAGTATAAGAGAAAAACCAAGGACTATTGTTCCACCAGTTCATATACTTTCAGCCATATATTGTGAATTAGTTTCTTCTAATTGTAAGGGACTGCTATTATAGACTGGGCACCATGTACTAAGTTATGACTTTCTGTTTTTTTTTTGTGAATCATAAGCTATATAACCATTTAAATGAGTAAACGATATGTACATTTTTGTACACATGTATGAAATCTTGTATAGATCCGACCTTAGCTCAGTTGGTAGAGCGGAGGACTGTAGTCGTTGCAGAACATCCTTAGGTCACTGGTTCGAATCCGGTAGGTCGGAAATGTTTTATCCAAAACATTCTCATTTTGATATTGACATTATGTGGCAGAAAACTGATTTGGGTAATTATACCATAAACTGAACGTTATGCTGGATAGCTTAATTGCATTTCTTCTGATGTTTTATTTTTTTTTAATTCTGAATGTGCTAAAATAATACTCAAAAATAGTTTCTTTGAGTTAGCCTATTATCTTTTTAAAACATGGAAACTATATTACAATATGAATGTTTTAAATGTAAAAAAAAAATTCAAATTGGAAGATTGTTGCATGTGCCTATCATTTTTCAATGTTCTCTTAAGAGTAGTGGAAGGAAGACCTCTGCCATTTTCTTGCATGAAATTTTCTATTCATTTCAATAATATAATCAGTGACATCCGATCCTAAATATCATTTCTATAATTTTACCAAAGGTTGACATGTAAATTATTTTTAATTTTTATTACAGTGGAATAAAACAAGTAAAAGATTATTGTTTAGAAAAATGTAGAGTTTGGATGATTAGTTTTTTGGATTACTGATATATTCTTCTGTTGGTAAATTTTATTAAATATCCTTAACACTCGTCTACTTCTCGGAGAAAAATCAACCATAATGACTGAGAGTATTATGTTGTTTAATCTATAATAGAACAAGGTTTCAGTTAATTAAACTGGACAAGCCGGAGTGGTTATGGGGCATGACTAGAAATCATGTGGCCTTTGCCCGCGCAGGTTCGAATCCTGCCGTTCACACTTTTGATATTTTATAAAATACCAGTAAT
Organism: Brassica juncea; assembly: GCA_018703725.1. Classification (NCBI taxonomy): domain Eukaryota; kingdom Viridiplantae; phylum Streptophyta; class Magnoliopsida; order Brassicales; family Brassicaceae; genus Brassica; species Brassica juncea. The sequence goes on from CM031938.1 coordinate 47,575,977, forward strand.
TTTATAATTATTTTTGTTATGAAAGTTTACTTATTTCACAAATGTAAATTAAAAAGTTATAAAACAAGTGAATATACAAATAATTAACAAACCTTTTTATGGTCTTCCTATTATACATAAACACAGGATTATCAAAACAAACATGTGTTTAACTGATTACCAGAATTACGTGTTTAATTAAAATCAAACTTTAGTCCAGGTTCTAGAGTGGAGGTCTCTATTTGTAGCAGAAATTCCTTAGGTCGCAACAATTTTGGTTCTATGGTTTTTCTTTTCTTCCAAAGTAGTTAAAATAATTCAAAAAGTAGTTAAATAATATTACGCACATGTACATATCTTATAATGTATATTCTTGCATTTATAACTAGGTGTATATACAAAGATTAATTTGTTTCACAAAATAGGGTGGACTATTTGATAAATACTTAGCCATTTCTTGTACTATTAAACAATTTTTATGGCAATTTTGAAAGATTTATAACCTATGTTTATAATCCTTTTGTTTTAGTTAAGTAAATTTTTCTGAAGTTTCTTAATTTAATAATCTTTTTCACCAGTATTAAAAATTTTGAATTCCCATCGTGTGAGCCACACTGTCTACATATATATTGGAATTCAAGAAATGTAAAAGGTTCTTTATAGAAAAATGGTGATCTAGTATAAGAGAAAAAAAGAGGACTATTGTTCCACCAGTTCATATACTTTCAGCCATATATTGTGAATTAGTTTCTTCTAATTGTAAGGGACTGCTATTATAGACTGGGAACCATGTACTAAGTTATGACTTTCTGTTTTATATTGTATAGATCCGACCTTAGCTCAGTTGGTAGAGCGGAGGACTGTAGTCGTTGCAGAACATCCTTAGGTCACTGGTTCGAATCCGGTAGGTCGGAAGTGTTTTGTCCAAAACATTCTCATTTTGATATTGACATTATGTGTCAGAAAACTGAATTGTGTAATTATACCGTAATCTGAACTTTATGCTGAGATAGCTGAATTCCATCTCTTTTGATGTTTTATTTTTTAATTCTGAATTTGCTAAAATAATACTCAATAATAAGTTCTTAGAGTTAGCCTATTATCTTTTTCTAACATGGAAACTATAGTAAAAAATGAATCTGTTAAATGTTTAAAAAAAATTCAATTTGGAGGATTATTTCATGTGCCTGTCAGTTTTCAATGTTCTCTTAAGGGTAGTGGAAGCCCTCTGCCATTTTCTTGCATGAACGTATTTGTTCATTTAAATAATATAATCAGTGACTTCCAATCCTAAATACTGTTTCTATAATTTTACCTAAGGTTGACTTATAAATTATCTTAAATTTTTATTACAGTGGAATAAAACAAGTAAACGAATATTGTTTGGAAAAATGTAGAGTTTGGAGTTTTGGATGATAAGTTTTTTTGGACTATTGATACATTCTCCTGTTGGTAAATTTTATAAAATATCCTTAACACTCGTCTACTTCTCGGAGAAAAATCAACAATAACTATTGAGAGTATTATGTTGTCTAATCTATAATAGTACAAGGTTTCAGTTAATTAAAGTGTATGTGCCGGAGTGGTTATCGAGCATGACTAGTGCCTGCGCTGGCTCGAATCGTGCCATTTCCGCTTTTGAGAAACAATATTTTATAAGATACCGGTATTTTTATAATAATTATTTTTTATGATAGTTTACTAATTGCACTAACTTAAATTAAAAAGTTAGAAAACAGTTGTTGATGCAAATAATTAAAAAAAAACTTTTATGTTCTTCCTATTATTCACAAACAAAGGATTCACAAAACAAACATGTCTTTAACTAGTTTACCTGAACAAACATTTCTTAGAGTTAGCCTATTATATTTTTCTAACATGAAAACAAGTCAAAATAAATATGTAAAATGTTTAAAAATCAATTTGGAAGATTGTTGCATGTGCCTATCTGCCATTTTCTTGCATGAACTTATCTGTTTATTTATATTAATATAATAAGTGACTTCCGATCCTAAATATTATTTCTAAATTTCACCTAAGGTTGACATATAAATTATTTTGAATTTGTATTACATTGGAATAAAACAAGTAACGTTATATTTGTACATTTATATCTAGGAATATATAAAAATAATTAGGTTTGTTTCAGAAAATTGAGTGGACTAGTTTCAAATTATATAGCCATTTATTGTAATACTAAAAAATGTTTATAAAAAAAATTAGAAAATTTATAACCTATGGTTATAATCCTTTTCTTTTAGTTTAGAAAAATTTGTCAAACTTTCTTAATTTAATAATCTTTTTCACCAAGATCAACAATTTTGAATTACCATAGTATGAGCCACACTGTCTACATATATATTGGATATCAAGAAAAGTAAAAGCTTCTTTGTAGAAAATTGTGATAGAGTATCAGATAAAATCGAGGACTGTTGTTCCACTAGTTCAAATAGTCACAGCCATATATTGTGAATTAGTTGCTTCTATATGTAAGAGACTGATACAACAGACTGGGCAACATGCACTATGTTATGACTTTCTGAGTTATTTTGTGAACTTTATAACCATTTAAATGTGTAAATGTTATGGAAATTATTGTTTATCAGTAATCTATATGTCGAATGTACACATGTACAAAATCTTGTATACTCCGACCTTAGCTCAGTTGGTAGAGCGGAGGACTGTAGTCGTTGCAGAATATCCTTAGGTCACTGGTTCGAATCCGGTAGGTCGGAAATTTTTATTCAAAACTTTTCATTTTGATTTATACATTATGTGCAGAAAACTGAATCAAGTAATTATTTTTTAATACTGAATGTGCTAAAATGAATATTCAAAAATAATTTCTTAGATTCGCCTATTATCTTTATTCAAACATGTAAACTATATTACAAAATGAATGTGCAAATTGTAAATACATTTCAATTTAGAAGATTGTTGCATGTGCCTATCAGTTTTCAATGTTCTCTTAAGGGTAGTGGAACCCCTCTGCCATATTCTTGCATGAACTTAACTATTCATTTGAATTATATAATCAGTGACTTCCGTTCCTAAATATTATTTCTATAGTTTTACCTAATGTTGGCATATAAATTATTTTAATTTTTATTACAGTGGAATAAAACACACTTTTAGCAAAATTAATATTTTTTGGAAAATGTAGAGTTTGGAGGTTTGGATGGTAAGTTTTTTTTGGACTATTGATACATTCTTCTGTCCTTAAATTTAATAAAATATCATTTACACTTGTCTACTTCTTGCAGAAAAATCAAAAATAATGATTGAGATTATTATGTAGTTTAATCTATAATAGAACAAGGTTTCAGTTAATTAAAGTGGATGTGCCGGAGTGGTTATCGGGCATGACTAGAAAACATGTGGCCTTTGCCCGCGCAGATTCGAATCCTGCCATTCACGCTTTTGAGAAACGATATTTATGACAGTTTACTAATTTTACAAACGTTAATTAAGAAGGTACAAAATAGGTGACTATACAAATAATTAACAAACCTTTTTATGGTCTTCCTATTATACATAAACACAGGATTAACAAAACAAACATGTCTTTAGCTAATTTACCCGAATTAGGGGTTTTATTAAAATGCCAACCTTAGTCCAGGTTGTAGAGCGGATGGCTGTATTTGTAGTAGAAATCCCTTAGGTTGCAATTATTTTGTTTGTACGGTTATTTTTATTTTTTCAAAGTAGTTTAATAATATTACGCACACGTACATATATTAAAGAGAATTCGGTAAAAAAAAACATGAACTTTGCATGAATTACCAAAAAAAACATGTACTCGAGTCTAGCCAAAAAAATATTTTACTTTTGTTGACTTTTTCAGTTTATTAAGCAACTTAAGATTGACTGACCATATTAACACACTGTGTAAGACAGTGTTAACTAGACTTTAAATGAAACGACGTCGTTTTCAAATGAGATGAAACGACGTCGTTTTACATGATTTGAAAATAAAAACAAGTAAACCCGTGGATTCGAACTCAGGTTGGTTGGGTCAAATGGCAAGGTACTTTACCACTGGGCTAGTGGTACTTTCAATTGAGTTACTAACATATTTAATTTTATTTGGTACTGATTGAATATAAAAAATTCTCTAAAAACTTAAAAGGATTTAAAATTCCAAAAAATTGAAAAATAAAGAAATTTTTATAAAATTAATTTTAAAATTAAAATTAAAAAATAAAAATCTTCCAAAATTTTCAAATTTTTTTTAAAACAATTACTAAAAATTGAAATTAATTATACACACATTAAAAGATACCAACATATTAAAATTAAATTAAAATGCTTAAAATAAATATTTTACCCATTATGAGTGCGATTTTAATTTTTAGTTGATAATTGTAACTTTAATTTTTTGCATTTTCTTTGAATTTTTAAATTTTTTGGATTTTTTTTTTAAAATGAAAACTTTGGAATTTTTTGATTTTTTAAAGAAAGTATATAATTTTATTTTAATTTTAATTTCAAAATTAATTTTATAAAAAAATTCTTTATTTTTAGTGAATTTTTTATATTCAATCAGTACCAAATAAAATTAAATGTGTTAGCAACTCCATTGAAAGTGTCACTAGCCCAGCGGTAAAATACCTTGCCATTTGACCCAACCAACCCGAGTTTGAATCTAGGGGTCTATTTGTTTTTATTTTCAAATCATGTAAAACGACGTCGTTTCTTCTCATTTGAAAACGACGAACGACGTCGTTTCACTTAACGCCAACAATAAATGACGTCAAATTTTTCTGTTAAATTTGCTGACGGTGTGCTAAATTGGTAAGTCAGCGAAAACATTGTTAATTAATTCTAAAGTCAATGAAAGTTTTGTGTTTTTTTGGTCATCCCAAAAGTTCATATCTCTTTTGGCAATTCGTGCAAAGTTGATGTTTTTTTGTCTAATTCTCTTATATTAAATGTAGATTATGTACATTTATAACTAGGAGTATATACAAAAATTGGGTTTGTTTCAGAAAATAGGATGGACTAATTAAAAAATATTTAGCCATTGGTTTTATTATTAAACTATGTTTATAACCATTTAGAAAGATTTATAATCTATGGTTATAATCCTTTTCTTTCAGTTAAGAAAAATTTGTCGAACTTTCTTGATATAGTAATCTTTTTCACCAAGATCAACAATTTTGAATTACCATAGTATGAGCCACACTGTCTAGAGAACTCAAGAAAAGTCAAAGCTTCTTTATAGAAAAATTGTGATCAAGTATCAGATATAAATCGAGGATTATTGTGCCACCGGTTCAAATAGTCCCGACCATATATTGTGAATTAGTTGCTTCTATATGTACGAGACTGCTACAATGGACTGGCCACCATGTACTATGTTATGACTTTCTGTTTTATTTTGTGAAGCACAAGATATATATATATATATATATATATATGTTAATGAGTAAATGATATGGACGTTATTGTTTATCAATAATCTATATGTAGGATGTAAACATGAATGAAACCTTGTACACATCTGATCTTAGCTCAGTTGGTTGAACAGAGGACTAGTCGTTGCAGAATATCCTTAGGTCACTGGTTCGAATCTGGTATGTCAGAAATGTTTTATTCAAAACTTTTTTCATTTTGATTTTGACATTTTGTGTCAGAAATCTGAATCGTGTAATTAAAATGAATGTTCTCAGTTTTATGCAAATTGTATGTGCCTATCAGTTTTCAATGTTCTCTTAAGAGCACTGGAACCCCTCTGCTATTCTTTTGAGTGAACTTATCTGTTTAAATTAATAAAATCAATCACTTCCTATCCTAAATATTATTTCTATAATTTTACCAAAGGTTGACATCAAAATTACTTTAAATATGTATTCCACTGGAATAAAGCACACTATCTAGCTAAACGAATATTGTTTGGAAAATGTAGAGTCTGGAAGTTCTTATGATAATACTTTTTGTACTATGGATACATTCTTCTGTTGGTAAATTTTATAAAATATCCTTTACACTCGTCTACTTCTCGGAGAAAAATTAACAATAATTATTGAGAGTATTATGCAGTTTAATCTATAATACACGAACAAAGGATTAAGAAAACAAACGTCTTTAACTGATTTACCTGAATTACACGTTTTATTAAAGTGCTGTCCTTAGCCCAGTTGGTAGAGCGGAGGGCTATATTTGTAGCAGAAATTCTTTGGGCCGCAATTATTTTGTTTGATAATATCGCGCACATGTACATATCTTATAATGTCTATTCTGTACATTTATAGCTAGGAGTATATACAAAAATTAGGTTTGTTTCAGAAAATAGGGTGGGCTCATTTAAAAAGTATTTATCCATTTGTTTTAATACTAAACAATGTTTATCACAAATTAGAAAGATTTATAACCTATGGTTATAGTCCTTTTCTTTTAGTTAAAGAAAATTTGTCGCATTTTCTTGATTTAGAAATCTTTTTCACCAAGATCAACAATTTTGAATGAACATGGTATATGCCACATTGTTTGCATATATATATATATATATATATATATTATATATAAGAATTCGAGAAAAGTAAAAGTTTCTTTATCAAAAAATGGTGATCGAGTATCAGATAAAAATAGACGATAATTGTGCCCCCAGTTCAAAAAGTCCCAGCCAGATCTTGTGAATTATTTTCTTCTTGTTTGAGACTGCTACACTGGACCGGGCATTATATATTATTATATGACTTTCTGTTTTATTTTGTGCTGCATAAACTATATAGCCATTCAAATAAATAAACGATATTGACATTATTGTTTATCAATAATCTATATGTAGAATGTACACATGTATGAAATCTTGTATACATCCGACCTTATGAAATCTTGTATAGATTATTAATCAAACATTTCGGATTTTTCTTTTTGGCATTACTTTCTAATTCCCCACAGACGACGCAGTTATTGAATCTTATTTCAGCGTGTTCGAGATAAAAGCATGAATTCGATTGTAAGTTAGTTAAAAGACGTTAATTAGAAGATTTGAGATCGATTACAAGGAAAATAGTATTTGAATCGGCTAAAGACAATGAACTCGTTAAGAACAGTAGAAAACTGTAAAAATTTTAGTTAATGTGCCGATTTCTGTGTTTGAGAGTGTTTTCTCTGCGAGTTCCTCTGTATTTATAGGAAGAACTTGCCGACTTCTTTTTTTTTTCTTAGCCAACTTGGCTTTGTTCAAACGCCTATTTTTCTGTTACTGGGCCAAGTTCATGTAGCATGATGGACCTTGTCAAATGACATAGTTCACCTCCAACAGTTAGTTATAGCTCTGGCTCTATGTTCTACCCGTAGTTTTGGATATGAATGTTTCTATCCTAACATTAACTCTATTATTTGCCTTGTTCAGAATATGTGCTATAACTTGTTCAAATGATTCATATATATTATGTAGTTTATAATTGATATTCTACACGTTCTCTTATCTCGCGTTTTGGAGATCGTCCTCCGCCTGGATCCGTCGGTTGTTCCACGTCTCATACACAAGCAAGAGAAAGGAACCGAGCCTCCGCTTCAGACATACCAACCAAAACTTCACGTAACGCATGATCTAACAACAGACACACGCGCTAGTGGTAGAGAAAAAGCGTTTGGTGGTGCTCACGAAGAGAAAGGAAAGGAGATCAATTTTTCTGGGATAACCTAGCATATTGAACTTTAATTTTAAAATCTTTTTTTTTTACTAAACAGAACATAAACTGCCAAAATCTAAAAGCAAAGTGGTTGTAGATCGATTTTTAAAACTTTCAGTAGTTCTACATTGTAGTGATTTATTTCGTTCGCTCACAAAAAAAAAAAAAAGCTGTTGAACCCAAACTATCGGAGGGACTATAGACTTTTGCACAGATTTTCTTCTACCGAAGATAAGAAATGAACAGCATCAGCATGATATATAATTTTGCACAAATGAATGTATATTTGTAGATTTACTTCTCAATTAATATGATTGCCTATCTAATACTCCTGTTTACTAATCATTCAGTACACTTTTTCCCATGTTAGATTCTTTCGACCATGTAAATGCAATAAACTTGACAGTTACTTCTGAGGGTAACTATAAAACATGATCATCATCCACACATGTGGACCTTACATATTCATGTGGCTTCTCTTATACCCTCTTCAATTTTCATTACGTGCAGCATGTGACTGTACTTTATGTATATGTAAATGCTGTTCCGTGTAATGAAATTGTAATGTAAGGCAAGACATCTCCCTCACCACCAAAAATCATAGAAGAAATTAAATAAAACCACTAAAACTTTCATTACCTACCACTTGATACGTCCATCTCCTCTTCTTCTCTTCTTACCTTCCACCAGATCTCACAGCCCACATTTCAAAGTTTCTTCTTTGCTTCATATTAAACCCCAACTTACCTCTTTTTTTCTTTTGTTTATTAGACCTTTCTATATTCATCTCTTTGCTGGGCCAGAGTGTTTATTTGGATTTGTTTTTTACTATTACGGTAGTTGTTGTGGTTACATGACAGCTCCTTACAAGCTTAGATCCCACAATCCTTTCTTCTACATTGACACTTGCCTTAAGAGGGGGGCCAAAGAAAGGTCTTGTCTCTTTGTCTGAGCTGTTCATTTTCTTGATTCCTTTGCATCTGGGATTTTGCTTCTTTACCGTTTCATTTCTTGAAGATTCTGTAAGTTAATATGTCTTCTATCAAATTTGGGTTGTTCTTGATCTAGAATCTGGAATTGTTTCTTCTCAAGATTGGTAAATGAGTGTGTGAAGTCTCAAGTCTTCAAAGATCTGAAATTTAAAGAGGTAATTAAATAATCATTAAATTCTCATCTTCATTGGTACTTACTCTGTTCTGTATTGTCTGTTTATAAATAGTATAGACATATCATTATTGCTTGTGGTGATGTTCGTTATATGTCCTTGATTCTAGCTCTTCTGTTGTCCATTTGTGTTTTCCTGGGAAACTTTTGTATTCCAGTAAATAAATTTCTGAATGGATAAACTTGGGACCACAAAAAAAAAAAGACTTGGAGACTCTCTTTATTAATCTCATAGCAATTTCATGTACCAAGAGGACTCTCTCTTAGTTTCATAATTCTGATTTTCTGGTTCATGTTAATTTTAGGGACAAAATGGGAAGTGACCTGAAGAGCCAGCTATCTAGAGATAGCCATATCTTTGGACTCAAGGTTTGGGAAGTAATTGGAATAGCTGTTGCATTACTCATCATAGCCATCCTCTCTGTTCTTTCTTTTTGTCTTACTTCGAAAAAGAAATCAAGAAGATCCAAAACCGGTCTTCCGGTTATACAAATCCCTCAAGTCTCCAAGGAGATCAAAGAAGTGAGAGTTGAGCATGTCTCAGCAAATAACTTTGCTCCTCGTGAAGGCATTCTTCTCACCATTCAGGACAGGAACAACAAAGACTCAGACAAAGTAATGGTTCATTTAGATATGGGGAAGAAGAGAAAGAACGGTGGAAGTAGTTGTAGCCGGTCAGGCTCGTTTCACCATTTAGAGATCATAGATAAACATTCTGAGTCAGGTGAAGAAGTTTCTTTAAACCAGCCTTCATCATCATCATTGTACAACATTGCAACTCCATCTCCATTGGCTGGTTTGCCTGAGTCTCATCTTGGTTGGGGCCACTGGTTTACACTGAGAGATCTTGAAATAGCAACTAATAGATTCTCGAAGGAGAATGTTATCGGTGAAGGCGGTTACGGGGTAGTTTACAGAGGAAACTTGATCAATGGAACCCCTGTTGCAGTTAAAAAGATTCTTAATCAGTTGTAAGTTCTTGTTACAGTACTCAGCATGTAATTACCTTATCTTGCTTTGTTACTATGTTGAGTTTGATTTTGTAGGGGACAAGCAGAGAAAGAGTTTAGAGTTGAGGTTGATGCTATTGGTCATGTGCGTCACAAGAACCTGGTCCGTCTTCTTGGTTACTGCATTGAAGGAACTCACAGGTATAGAGATTTAAATATTTGTCTTAGTTAAAGAGAAAAATAAACTAATCAATGGAAAATGCTAATTAGGATATTGGTTTACGAGTACGTGAACAATGGAAACTTAGAACAATGGCTTCACGGAGCAATGAGACAGCATGGATATCTAACGTGGGAAGCTAGGATGAAGGTTCTCATCGGTACATCTAAAGCGTAAGCAAGATGATTCATTGGTGAATCGCAATCCCATCTCATTTTCATAAACTCACATATTGACAGAGAAGGATCTGAGATTTTAGGGGACTAAAACATTTTTTTAAAGAACATTAGTAAACAAAAAGAAATTCCATAATTTAGAGACATGTCTATATAAATAAACCTTCAAAATTTTGGGGGCCAAGGCCAATGTTTCATTTCTCAGCCCCGCATACTGATCATCCTCTGTCTCACTGTGTGTGTAGTCTTGCTTATCTGCATGAAGCAATTGAGCCAAAAGTAGTTCACAGAGATATCAAGTCAAGCAACATACTGATCAACGACGAATTCAATGCAAAAGTTTCTGATTTTGGGCTTGCTAAGTTGCTTGGCGCTGGAAAAAGCCATGTGACAACTCGAGTAATGGGAACATTTGGGTGAGAGAGCCTACAAAACTAAAAGCAAGAGTATGAAAGCTTAATGCTCAAGCCATCTGTTTTTATTAACGTGTTTGCAGGTACGTTGCTCCAGAATATGCAAATACAGGGTTGCTAAATGAAAAGAGTGACGTCTATAGCTTTGGTGTTTTGCTCTTAGAATCAATCACAGGAAGAGACCCTGTGGATTATGGCCGTCCTGCTCATGAGGTAGTACACTATTTTCATTCGGTTTTGAGTAGGAAAACCATATAACGTATCAGTGGTTATTTAGTTGATGACTTTCATATCCATATCATTGAAGGTGAACCTAGTGGAGTGGTTAAAGATGATGGTCGGGACGAGAAGATCAGAAGAAGTAGTGGATCCAAACATAGAGGTAAGACCACCTACAAGATCATTGAAACGAGCCCTTTTGACGGCTCTGAGATGCGTCGATCCAGATTCTGAGAAACGGCCAAAAATGAGCCAAGTTGTGCGGATGCTTGAGTCCGAAGAATATCCCATTCCAAGAGAGGTTAGTCTTCTAACAAGTGACTGATCCAAACATGGAACATAACAAGTGATGGTAACTTGGAATATGTGCCTTTTTAGGATCGAAGGCGTTCAAGAACGAGAGAGGGGAGTATGGACTCAGACATTGACATGAGTACACCAGTTTCAAGATCACAGAGCAAGAGACAATAATCCGAGTAATCTGTCAATACTGAGATGCTTTTTAAACGGCCTTCAGCGCAAGGTTACAAGATAAGGTGGAGTGAACCAGAATGTGTAATGATTGTTAAGATCTCTGCTATTTGCATTTATTCTATTTTGTGGGTTTTGAATTTGTGATAAGTAGACCATAGAGGATTGCTTGTACATGGACTTGGGTTTGTATTTATATCTCCTTACATTAAAATAATGGATTGGTGTGTACATTTTTATTATTGCATCAGCTTTTACTTCAGAATCTGCTCTACCATAGAAAGATAGAAACAAGATTCACACTGCAGCGATTTAGAAGGAGCTCATTACCCTTGCGTCCTTGAGTAGTTCTCGTACAATAAAGTTTAAATAAAAATGATGAAGCATCTGGTCCCGTAGCTCAGTTGGTTAGAGCGTTGGTCTTATGAGCCGAAGGTCGCGGGTTCGAGCCCCGCCGGGACCAATTTAATGTTACATTTTTTGAGGTATCTTAAGCTTAATATCATCAAGGTTTTGCTCATTAGCCAGAAGAGATCGAACCGCATAACCAATCCATTGTCACTAAAAGAGAAATGTGTATTTAGGTTACTAGAACATCTACCTCTCTAAGTTTCTCAATTTGAGATTCTACACTTTAATATAATTCAAACATTTTTGGAAATCAAAACCAACACATATATGTGTAAAGAAGGTTTTTATCAGTATCTAATAGTATCTCATTTAAAATCATTTTTTCACCTTTTCTCTTTTATTTATATTTAATCTTTATTTTTGTTGTTGAAAACTCTATTGGATATGTACCAATGTAGATGTTTATAGGGACTAGTTTGATACAATAATACTTGTGTTGAATCATATATATGAGCAAACACATATAAATTGGTTGAACTAGAAACCTGTTTATACATTCAAAACATATATGAACTAGATGGCCTAAAATCAAAGACTCACTTGTTATATATACTAGGGTCGGCCCGCCCTACGGGCGGGATGTAAATTTTTAAATTATGTAAATTGTTAGAGGTATTGTATGACAAAAAGATCTATTATTTAGCAATATAAATAACTATTTTTAATTTAAAAAATAAATAAACCATTCGTTTTTGTTTTATTTCTAAATTTTCTGGAGTTGAATGAATTTAAATAAATTCGTAAGGAATGTAAATTTTAAAATTATGTAAACTGTTAGAGGTATTGTATGATTAAAAGGTTTATTATTTAGCAATATAAATATCTATTTTTTACTTTAAGAAATAAATAAACCATGCGTTTTTGTTTTTTTTTTTTTAATTCTGGAATTGAATGAATTTAAATAAAGTCGTAAGGAAACTACCTAACTTGTAATTGTAGATTAGGTAAATATATTTGTGATAACTTTATGCCTAGGACGGTTAATTATTAGTGATGTCAACCGAGAACAATGATACAAAATTGTATTAAATAATTATTAAATATAGAATTTAATAGTTTCATTACAATGTTAATAACAGTGCATTACTTAAAATATTATACTATTTGAATGTTTATTAATAAATACTGGTTTTAATATAAAATGTGAATGATTATTTTTTACTATCAATATTATGGATGTACAACTTGGTTATATTTTTTGCGTTTGTAACTATGTTAGAATAATTTATGTTGTATTATATATATTTGTGAGGTTATGACATGCACCAGATGTGCTGGTTAATTTGAAATATAATTATTTTGCTTTCTGTGTGAATAAAGTCGGACGGAATATTACATGGAATTATTAAACTTTTGGAACACAATAAACATATATTATGGAGTTTGTATTTGAAACTAATAATTTTACTTCTGTGTTATTTTAAATGCAATGGTTTTCTAAGATAAGACTGAGTCTCAAAAACAAAATAAAACAGAGCAAGGAATCTCAATATATTAGGATTGATAGCTTTGAAAAAGATGTTTATGTAAAAGCTGAAAGGGGATTTTGATCAAGAAAGAAATGCAAGAGTCATGGATAAACTACAATGATCAGTTTTTTTTTTATCAAAGCAATACACAAATATTTTTAGTTTCTTTTTTTCATATATAAAAAAGAAAACTCATTATAGTTCAATCTATCTTACATGGTCCCAAACATGTTTATAGTTTATGCAAGTTTGATAAAAAGAAAAGAGCGGTAGAGAGATAACAATAGAAGAAGTAGAGAGAGGTTCTCTCCTTTGAGCTTTGTATCTTTAACGTCGAAGTCTTAGACTCAATGCTAAATGAGTCTTCTTTTTGGTCTCAGCAGGATCAGAATGGCTGAGGCTGGTGGTCAAAGAAGAAGACGGAGAGACTTCAGCAGCAACGGTTCAGAGCCACCACTTGTGTTGTGGTTTTGAGTTTGCTTGGAGCTCGGAGCGTGAAGCTCTGTGCGTTTTCATCTGAGGATGATGACGATGGAGCTAATGTGCTGAGCAATAGAGGGTGCTAATGTGAGAAAATGAATGGAGGATAGAAAAACAGAGCTTCATAACCAAATAAAGAAATTTAAACTTTTTTTTGCCAGCACAAATTCTAACTTACCTTCAATTATTTACCAAAATATTATAGTTGACGCATGAGAGTTTCAAGACAGTAAGGTTTAAGCTAAAATATCAGATGCTTGGGTAATGAGACTCACAGGACACAGTGGGAGGCCAATGTCAGTTGAGCGTGAGACCATACTGAGAGGAAGTACCATTTTTGGCTGTAATTGTAGTTAGACCAGTTAATAGCATGGAGCTGGTACACCATGAAAGACGGAATGGTGAAGTCAACAGGTGAAACCAAATTTACACTAACATGTTCTCATCTAATAACAACATTCTCTTCCATATGTGAAGTCCATTGCTACAGAAAAAAATTGAGAGATCATACAATACATTACAGCTACGACACATATATGCTGGATCAGGTAGAAAGAGAGGATTGAAACCAGACGTAACGGAAATCCCATGTACTACATAGATAAATAAAATATCCTGTTCATAGTGATACTCTTCACAAGTTTAGAGTGAAGATAGATTCTAGGAAATCAAGTTTTGTAATCCCAGAAAAAGAATGCTCGCTTAGGACAATCATTAGACTAAACATTGTAGAAGTATATAAGGACACCTGTGTTCAGAAGATTCTTCAAAAAGCACCACGAATTAGTGAACTTTCTATAGCATCGTCTATCTGACCTAAATATTTTGGGACAATTAGAAATATATTTAAAGAGAAAGTTAGAGAAAGACCGGAGAAGCAATGTGATAGCTGAGATCCTGAGTTGATGGATTATGCTTTTCATCATTATCTTCCTCATCTTTTGCATTATCTTAATGTGCACATTACCTATAATAGCAACTCAAACGTATGTAGCTGCAAAAGGAAGAACGTGACACTTCATTACTTGAGAAAGTCTTATTCTGGAGGCTGGAATAATAGAAAGACTATAAATGCTTCACAAGCGTATGTAAGTATATTCACAAACGTATGTATGTTCGCATTGTGAATTACGAATTGTTGAAGGCCAACGTAATACCGGTCCAATTATGACCAATAACATTTAAATAGATTCACAAAAACTCAATAGAGGAATACATCCCAACTTTAGGAGCACAAATACACATGAGATTCATCAGTAGCTTAAAGTCTAGAAAAGCCTCAGTAAGAAGCTCATTAATTAGACACAATAAGGTCTTACTAAGAACGTGAATGGAAATAAAGAGTCTGAACGTTAAAGTTAGAAGCTATCCTCAAACGATATAAATTGACACTGAAGCACAGTAATGACACTTAAGGGGAGATAACTCAAAGGCAGAAACTATCAAAGCCACTATGTGCATTCAAACAGACCCGCTTATTCTATCTGCAATAGTCTTTAGTATCAGATATCATGAAGCATTTTAGTTCAAGAAAGTAAGGGAATGATGGTGATGAGTCACCCGATCCTTGGGATGCAGAAACTGGCCTTCTTATCAATCATACGTTTAACTATAAGAAAGGTTGACTCAGATAGCCAACACCAAACAGAGTAGAGTTTTTTTTGTGGGTGCATAAGTTGGTGTTGAGAGATATGTGTACCTTCGTAAGCTATCAGAAGCAGATAATCTGCAAGGAGGGTCTTTAGACTCAAGGCTTGATATAGACTCAGTTTCTGATTCTCTTCTTGATCACGGTCTCTGTCCTTTCCTGTACGAAAAAAAGAACATGTTGAACACTAAACCTGAGCAGAACACAACAAAAACAAACAATTAAAAGTTTTTACTAAGAAACATGATCCCGACCCAGAACGATTGAAACACAGAAGAAATTAAAAAAAAAAAACAAAATAACAAAAATCTTAGAAAAAAAACAAATCAACACAATCAGGTCAACCAGAAGCACCATTGAAACTCATAAACTGTCTAGAGCTAACCGGAAATATTAACAGCACGACGGTTAATAATAACCCAGAACGTTTGATACATAGAAGAAATCAGAAAAGAATACTCATGTTAACATCCACCATGAGCAAATCCATCCACATAAGCTCCCCACCACACTTAACTTTCCGAGCCTCCAAGAATCGAATCAATCTGGCCTCGACAACCGATGAGCACCGCCCGGACTTCAAATCGTAAAAAAAAACGTTTGAGTTAGCCATTAAGAGAGATGAGAACAAAGATGAATATGGGTGAGATGAGTAGAATATAGATGTGGAGAGCGTGATTCGCAGAGGAGAGATCTTTGGATATTTATACCTGATTCGTCGACGAACAGATCAGCGGAAGGTCTCGTAGTGGGGCTCACGAATTAAGACGATTCAAGATGAATAAAGCTCAACACCTACCGTTGCGGAAACTGTATCGCCTCGTCGCCGATCGAAGAGGAGCGAAGATGACGAAGGAGCGAACCACCTTGGCTTCGATTAGGGTTTCGCTCAACATGTGTGATAGAAGGGCCGCGCATGATAAACCGTAAGATGAAGCCCAAGCAAAGTCTGGAAGTCACATAAAAACTCATCACGCAGCGTTTCATTAAACCCGCCATGTGTCAGACGCATGTTGTCCGAATTTCTGACGTGTCGTCCGAGCTGGACACTCTAGGAGGGATTCAAGTTCAACTTTATATAATTAGATTCCATTTGAAACTGGTATGATCTAGATTTTTTACAACTAAAAATACTTTGTTGAAAAATAGGTTTTATTTTTTCCTCTATTTTAATTTTTCATAAATTTTTAGGTAAAATAGAATTCTCTCAAATTCTAATTAAGAATTTAGATTGTAGGCTCTTATGTGATTTTAGATTATATTACTCTGGAATTGTTATTAAAGACATTCAATATACTAGATATGCAACTGTATAAGAATAATTTTCATAGCCAAATTATTTTCTTTTTGAAGTTTTGGGCAGTATACTCAATTTTAGAGGTAAGAACATGATTAAATCATAATTAGAATGTACAAAAGGTTGGTTGTTCATAACTTCCACAACCCCTTTCAATCAGCCATATTGTCAACGTTCCAATAACCAAAGAAAAATCAAATTGGGAATAGAATCAAATATCAATATGCTTACCCACACTCTTGGACGACTTCAGAGGCAGAAAAAATGGGAAAAGCGAGAATCGACCACACATAGAAGAAGTTGAAATTAAGAGAAAAGTGCATCTAACAGACTTATATCATAGGTTCTAGGGGTTGGGACTGAAGAGCCTTATACAAACAAAAGATTGTCCAATTGTACTTGTGACCACACCCCACCTCTTCACAAAACAAACTTATACGGCTATTTCGCTAATCCATACTTCTATAATGTTAACTTGGTTTCAAAGTGTAAGCTCTCTATGTCAAAAAAAAAAAAAAAAAATCTAGATATATAGATCTTATCAAAGGGTTTTTGATACGGAAAATTAATAAAATACTCGTAATATATACATTTTAGCTGGGTAAGCTGTAAGTTCAAGCGAGTATAATTTCATTCCCACCATGATTGATAATTTCGTATTCAACTAAAACAAATTGCATACTGATTACCCGATAGTATAAAAAAATTATACGATAATCTTTTTACATAAACTCATGTTATTATATCCGGTTACATGATATTTTACCTGTCATTAAACTGTTTTTATGATGTATGTTGCCATGCAGGCATGGCAGTCAAAATATAACGCTTAAAATCAAATAAAAATGAAGTATGCCTTACAAAAGTGATTTTTTATCATCGAATTAAGAATGTATATCAACGACTATTTTTTGCGGCTACGTGCTAGCCTAAAGATCATTACTACTCCGAAGTTATGTTCTTCATTCCTCGTCGCGCGTGAGGCAATTTGGCTAAACCTATCACACCCTAAAGTCTGCGACATGCATAGAGAGGATAATGAAGTCCATTACTACCTTTAAATTTTATTCTTTTTGTATACCCTTACACATGTGTGTATACGTACATATATTTTAAATATATACATGTATATTGCTCATCACTCTTCATCTCACAACGCATTCACAAAAAATGCCATCCCCTTCACGCTTGTATGCATTCTTCTTGATCTTATTATCATCGTCTCAAGTTACTCACAACATGAATCTAAGCCCGTCACCAGCTCCAAATCCGGCTTATTATGATGATAACAACAATGCCTTAACCGTCTTCGACGTGACTTCGTTTGGAGCCATCGGCGATTGCAGGACGGACGACACTTCAGCGTTCAAGATGGCATGGGACACGGCATGTATGACCACAAGTGTTGACTCAACCGTTCTTCTTGTTCCTTACACCTTCTGTTTCTTGGTGAAGCCAACCAGCTTCAATGGTCCTTGCAGAACTCGCCTTACACTACAAGTAAGCTGATTAGCCTGATTTCATAAACATAAAATGGTCTTTCCTTTTGTGTGTTTTTAGTAGTTTCGGTGGCGGAGCTAGAAACTTTTTCAACCGGGTCAATTATATAGATAAAATATTAACTGTAAAAATAACACTAAAAGATTAATATATCAAAAACACTTTTAGATTAGTTATAAGTAGTTTTAGTTTTTTTTAAAGAAAATTAAAACTGGTTTGGAGATCAAATTATTATAGATCGATGGGATCATTGTGTCTCCCGATGGACCGAAGTCGTGGCCATGGAACTTCAAGAGGCAGTGGCTAATGTTCTACAGAGTCAACGGATTATCAATTCAAGGCTCTGGTCTTGTCAATGGCCGTGGTCAAAAATGGTGGGACCTTCCTTGCAAACCTCACAAGGGGGTTAATGGGACGACTCAGCTCGGTCCATGTGACAGTCCTGTGGTTTGTCATTATTTTAACAATCACATTTTACTACACTTCTTATTATAGTTTTCTGAATTGTGGATAAATTTAAATTGATATCAGGCAATTAGGATATTTCAAAGCTCAGAAGTGAAAATCAAAGGGCTTACCTTCAAGAACAGTGCTCAGTTCCATGTAAGGTTTGACAACTGCAATGACGTGGTTGTTGACTCTGTGATCATCAATGCACCAGCCTCTAGTCCCAACACTGATGGGATCCACATTGAGAATACACATAACGTTCAGATTCGCAATTCCGTTATTTCTAATGGTATTTTCTCTTCTTTTTTTTGCAGTTGTTTAACAGTAAGTTTCATCGATTCAAATCAGTTTTATTTTAATTTGGTTATTTAAAGGAGATGATTGTGTTTCAATCGGAGCCGGCTGCTTTAATGTGGATATTAAGAATATTACCTGCGGTCCAAGCCACGGTATTAGGTACCACTTTCCTAAATTCCATTAACTTTCTTTTTACCAAACTCTATATGTCTCTCATAGAGTAGACTTAAATTCTCAGCATGTGAGCTTATAACGGATCCTAAAGGTTCATGTAGGCCTGCAGGTTTGGTTCTTCAGTTAGTTCGGGTATGTTAGTTCGGAATTTGGTTAGTTACAGATTGGTCAAAATCTCCGAAGTGAACCTAAAATTTTTTTTGATTCAGTAATTTGGTTTCAAAATTTTCTACTGAATTATTTTGGCTTTCGATTAAATTTCAGTTTAAACTGAAAAAAAAAATAAAATAAAAAATTGGTTAAATTCGGTTCGTTCAGTCATTCTGTTTCGGATTTTAGTTAGTTTGGTTCAGAATTTTGATTTAAGATTGGGTATTGTTTGGTAAAAAGAAAAAAAAAATTAAAAAAAAAAAAAAACTGAACAAACCAATTACCCAAAACCAAATTATTATTTTTAGTTGCCAAATTGAGCTGAACCTTATAACCGAACTGAACAGAAAATGGAACTCTTCGGTTCGGTTAATAACAGAAAATTGGCGTTCATGAATTTCTTAAGGCTATGTTTCTAAGAGAGTTATGTGGGGCTTTCACCTTTTTTTGTATGGAGTGTTAACAACGAACTTATGAGTTAATGTTGCAGCATAGGAAGCCTTGGAGTTCACAACTCAAGTGCATGGGTCTCGAACATAACCGTGACAAACTCAACCATATGGAACTCAGACAACGGTGTACGGATAAAGACATGGCAAGGAGGGTCAGGCTTGGTTTCAAGGATCGTGTTCCGTAACATTTTGATGGTGAACGTTCGTAACCCTATAATGATAGACCAGTACTACTGCCAAACCAAGAACTGTGCTAACCAAACCAGCGCAGTCATCATCAGCGATATCCTGTATGCAAATATCAAAGGGAGCTACGATCTGAGAAGCCCGCCTATGCATTTTGGTTGCAGCGACTCTTTCCCCTGTACTAACTTAAGACTAGAGGACGTTGACCTCTTTCCTTACAAAGGCCAGCTTTTTGAAAACCCATTTTGCTGGAATGCTTACGGAAGCATGGAGACGATTACTGTCCCACCTGTTAATTGCCTGCTTGAGGCCCTTCCGAACTGCTGAAACTAGAAGATGTGTTCGTTGTTGTTCGTTCACCAACTCAGAATCAGAGACAGAACAAATATGAACACACACAAAAAAATGTAAGGCTAGCTAGATTTGATGTCAGTAAAGAATATAGAAGAACGTCTGCAACTTTTTTTAATACACACTACATTAGATTGTGATTGGTTTGAAGTCAATCAAGTTTGTAATATAAGAAAATAAAAGATACTTTGCAGATCTAATGTAGTGTGCATATACGTAGAAGAGAAGTGAATTTATATTTCATTTATTCATAGGCGATATTTGGTGGCGAGACAAATGGGTTCATGATAGGCACAATTCATGAACAAGAATCAGCCACATTTGGGACAACATTACTTGCAAACAGAAGTGAGTACCTCCAGCAGAGAAGCCGTGAATCTCATCTGCGTCTCCTCATCCACAGCAACGAAAAGAGGAACGTGAACAAAGAGTGAATAGGTCTTGTTCTGTTCTGCAAATCTCAGCGAGTGGTAATAGACATAGTTGCACACAAAACGACCTGCATCATCTGATGTTATCACCTCAAAGCCCTTCTTCTCCAAGCCCTTTGTTATCTCTTCAACAGGAAGAGTAGTCTGCAAAGTCAATACACAAAACATCAAGAGACAAGAACAGAGAATGAAGCTTCCGAACATAGGAGACAAGTGTGGACTCACCTTTCTTACAGTTGAGATTGGACCATCAGAGGGAACAATAGGCAAATGCTGCAAGACCACAAAAAAAAATGTTTCATAGAAGTAAGCAAACAAGAATCAAGCAGAGGAGAGTGAAACACAAAACCTGAGGTTTCCAACCCAATTCATCAGGGCAACGAAACGTAGCTTCATTCACAGCTTGTTGCTCAATTGCGAATTTCGTAGCACCGCTGTTAACTCCAAAGTGAACCTAAAGAACCATCAGAAACAAACTTCTTCACCATAGATGACTCAAAAACAGGGATACTTAAAATCACTCATCTTAACTTAACCAACTAACCCATATGGTTTTTCCAGAGGTCACTGACTCTGATTCTTTTGTGTTGATCGCGGACTGTAGTAACTGATAAAGAGAAGCGAGAGCTCCTTGACCAGCGGTCTCAAGCACAGTACAGCTTCCAAGAACAACGTTGTCTTTCGACTGAGTATTCTTAGCTAAATATTCTTTCAGGTTGTTTGCCATTTTCTCCGTTGGGTTTTCAGCAACTCCATGGAACTTCTTGAACCCTGTGATGTTAATTGTCACTGCCGTTGGTCCTTCAGAACCCATCACCTACAACTGAAGAAAAAAACAGACACAGACACTGACTCTTTATTAACAATCTAAAGACCAATCAGATTTGGATCAATCACTTGTATATCAGGACATGGAATGAAACGAAGCAGATCCCAATAACTGATGAAAAAGAACAGAATTTTCAGAGGTCTGATCATCAAAATTCGAAAAAAAAAAAAGTGGATCAAAAATATAAAAGATGGTAACTTCTTACCTCAGAGAAACCGATAGTGAAATCTGAGAAGCTTTTGTGTTCGTCGAGCGAAATCAATTTCTTGTGAATGATGCGAGAGAGAGGAAATGTGACTCAACAACCAGCCTTTGTTCTTATCCAATCAATGGAAACCTAACTTTAATCATTTTCCACTATGGACGGAAGTTACAGAACATGACAAAGTGACATGGAAACATATATATGTTTAATATTCTTTATTTGTTAATATAATGGCCAAAAACAAAAGTGCTAGGTCACTTCCCAAAGAAGATAATAGAAACACATTATTATATGATAATTGAGTGATTCAAGTGGTGATGATGCCTGTACATTGCATTGATATGCGTGAACAGTTGCCTGCCAACATTCTAGACTTAACTAAACCAATAGAAATTGAACTGACTTAATCGGACTAAACCAAATTGAAGACTATTCGGTTGAGTATGAGCTAACCGGGTACGGATAATCAGTCTCAGTCTCTCTCACCAATAATCTTTACAAGAACACACTCCGTTCTTGAAATGATGGAATCTGTTTGCATCTCTAAGAATGATCTCTCGCTCTGTCACTTTCGAAGTCAGTTTAATGGCGGCGTGGCAATCTCCACAGACTCTAAGATTTTTGATGACTCGAATGGGAACTCCTTCTGGTAGCTTCAACAGTCCATAAGCAACTGCGAGTCTCTCACTGTGCAACCTCAAGTTATCCAATTTCTCTTCCTCGTCTACATCATGCAACACGTGGCTACAATCAGGACTATAACCAGCTTCTCTCAGCAACCCTTCTGTTCTCTCCAACATCATCCATATCATCGTTTTCTCCGGATGGTTTCTTATATCTCCACGGACGAAAGTGTGCACTTTCTTGTCTACTTCAATCCAGCTGCAACCAGGGAACTTGCTTACATTCTTTGTCCTCATGTCTTTTCTCAGCGCTGCAACATCTCCCCAGTTAGCTTGAGATGCGTTTATACTAGACAGCAGAACGTACGGACCAGCGTTCTCCGGCTCAATCTCAAAGAGTTTCTTCGCAGCAACTTCGGCTAAATCAAGCCGCGAGTGAGTTCTACAAGCTCCCAACAGAGCTCCCCAAACCGTAGCGTCTGGCTTTACCGTCATACTTTCGATCAGCTTCATCGCTTCGTCTATCCTTCCTGCACGCCCAAGCATATCCACCATGCAAGAGTAATGCTCAACGCTTGGTGTAACGCAAAGCCTCGACTCCATCGATTCGAATATCTCAACCCCTTCCTCCACTTTCCCAGCATAGCTACACGCCGTCAGAATGGCGATTATAGTGACTTTGTTAGGCATTGTACCAGACGATGGCATCTCATTGAAAACCTTAAGAGCTTCTTCTCCTAAACCGTGTGACGCGTAACCAGAGATGATAGAGTTCCACATGATAACGTCCTTCGAAGGAAACCTGTCGAACACTAGCTTTGCTTTCACAAACTCGCCGCATTTCACGTACATGGTCATCAAAACAGAGGCAACGTACACATCAACATCAAACCGACATCTAACCAAATGAGCATGGACCTGTCTACCGTATTCCAGACTCGCCAAGGCTCCACAGACCGAAAGAACACTGATCAAAGACGGAAAACTCGGTCTGACTCCTTGTCGCTGCATCACATCAAACAAATCAAGAGCTTCCAACTCAAAACCTTTTCTCTCGTAAGCTTTGATCATCCCTCTCCAAGTAGCATCATCTCTCTCCTTCATCCCATCGAAAACCCTCCTCGCTTTCTCCATCTCCCCTCTCTCTCCCAACCCAACGATCATCGCATTGCAAGCGATAACCGGTTTCACCGGCATTGCCTCAAAGAACTCCTCAGCTTCCTCCATCCTCCCACTCAGTGTATACCCCAAAAGCATAGAAGTCCAAGAAACCTCAGTCTTCTCCGGCATCACTTCAAACAGCTTCCTAGCAACATCCACACGGTTGTTCTGACAGTAACCCGTAACCATACTCGTCCAAGTAATCACATTCCTATCCCTCATCCCATCAAAAATCTCCCTCGCCTCATCTACTCTACCTTCTTTACACAACCCACCAATCATGTTCGTACTCGCCACAACATCTTTCACAGGCATCATATCATACAACCTAAGCGCATCATCAACACGCCTGTCGTCGATAAACCCACCAAACATCACAGTCCAAGAAACCTCATTCCTCTCAGGCATCTTCCAAAACAACGTCTCCGCTTCAGCAACCATACCTTCTTGCACATACCCTTTCACCATCGCCGTCCACGAGACAACATTCCTCTCAGGCATCATCTCAAACGCTTCCCTGGCTTCTTTAATCATCCCGTTTTTGATGTACCCTGAAACCAGACCGTTCCAAGAAACGATGTTTCTCTCGGGCATTTCGTCGAACATGTGGCGTGCTTCTACCGGCATGCCGTTTGAGAAGTAACCCGAGACGATGGAGTTCCAGGAACCGATTGCTTTGAAGCGTTGTGAATCGAAACATTTGCGAGCTTCGTTGATTTGGCCGAGCTTTGAGAGACGAGAGATTTGGTAACTGGAATTGACTGTGCAGTAGGTTCTACGAAGGATTAAGTGAACCCTCTTCATTTGAGGGTATAGAATCTCAAACAGAAGGAAAGCTCTGCGGCTGGCTCAATAAGTTTTGGACAGAGCGTCACCTTAAAAGTTTTAACCGAAAATCTAGAAGAACACTAAAATTTTCTTGTATTTATATTTTTTCTTTTGGTCTGAAAGCCTATTTTAAAAAAGATGAGGCGGCAAAATGAGTATTTTTAAGTACCATATTATTAAAGAATTTTATATTAAATTGTTTGTATATATTTAGTCATGAAAACCATATTTAAAGTATTATTTGAGCAAATTACTAACTTTTTCCTTGATTAAAAAATTGATTTAATATGATAAGAAAGAAAATCACAACACTAAATTTTATAATAAAGTATGAATAACTCATATATATAAGACGAGGGTTTGGAGTGAGCCTTGGGTCTCAGATATAGTGGCTTGGCCACCCAGACCTGCCGACCACATTGTATATAGATTTTTCTAACTTTTTGTTCGGTCCTTTATTAGGAATGATACCAAGGAGTGGGATATATAGTTGTTAGAAGAATTTTTTCACCAGGAGGATATCCCCTTGATACTTGGGATGAAAATTTCTCGTTCTTGTGCCCCGGATGCATATGTTTGGAATCACACAAAATCAAGAGTTTATTCAGTAAAAACTGGTTATGACCTACTACGATCGACCAAATTGAACCTTTCACAGCAAAGGGTTTTAGAACCAAACATCACGAGCCTATAGAGCCATGTCTGAAAGATAAAGGCCCCGAGTAAGATGAAGCATTTTTTGTGGCAGGCTATTTTCGCCTGTGTGGTGATGGCAGAGAGGCTCATGTATAGATACATGGACACCGATAGGAGTTGTCTTAGATGTGCTGGCCCAGTGGAGTCGATTAATCATCTTCTTTTTGAATGCCTCCCAGCCCTTCAGGTTTGGGCTTTATCGGACTATCCGTCCCTTCCGGGTTACTTCCCGAGTACATCCATTTATCAAAATATGAACTTCCTGTTCTGGAAGAGGAAAGAAGTGGCTCCTTTGAGACCACAATTCGATACCTTCCCATGGATCTGTTGGTACATTTGGAAGGCGATAAATGACAAACTCTTTAATGGGAAAGACGTATCCCCTATTGACACTCTCTGACATGCATCTCTTGAGGCAGAATGTTAGAGGAAGGGTAATGAAAAGGAGGCAGCAAATGAGGATCCCGAAGATCCCTTTACTACAGAGGTTGAGACAGTGCCTCCTTGGACCCCCCCCCCCCCCCCGAACCCCTACCTGCCAAATTGATGCATCATGGATCAATAATGGCATCGTTAGTGGCTTAGGGTGGAGCCTTAAAGATCAAATGGGCATAGAATATTTCAGATTGTGGGCGTGTAACAGGAGCCTATCAGCACTACATGCTGAGATGGAAGGTTTGCTTTGGGCAGCTTCATGTATAAAAGTCAGAAGGATAACCTCGGTACGTTTCGAGACGAACTGCTCGGATTTAGTGGACATGACTACAAACCCGATGGATTGGCCATCGTTCGCGACAGAGATCGAGATGTTGGAAAGGTTACAAGAAGACTTCGAGGATGTGAGCTTGTCTCATATTCCTTGGAGTCGAAATGGTCGGGCAGACGCGCTAGCAAAAGAGACAAAGATCAGAGGTTACATTTTTTCCCATATAAATCAGACCCGGACAGATGGATAGACTCTTCGGAGAATCGGCTCGTCTGCTCCCCACTTGATCTAGCTTAGATGGGTAGTCGACAAAAAAAAAATAAAAAAAAAATGAAATTATACACTGAATGTTAAAAGATATGGATTGAAGTCTAAACAGACAAAGATAAAATTTGACAAGATAACAAAAAATTAAATTATAGACATACAAGAAAAGTATTAAATTAAAGATGAAAGTCTATCACAATTATAAAATATTTGAGATCAAAAAAATCAAAGAAAATGATTAAATCATAACAAAAATCATACATTACAGAAGAATGAACGATGTTTCTGTCCTACATGTTTGCTCAGGTGATAATTCATTTGATTTGTTCAAGAAGGTGTTACTCACTTCTACTTTCAAGAAATTAGTTCATTTTATCAAATTACATTGTCTCAAATATTTCAACATATGTATACATGACGGGAAGTTATTATACGATGCATTCTTTTTCTTTTTACCATGGTTTTTCTTTTGTGTTTTTTTTTTTTTTTTTTGCTTAATCCTTTGTGTTTTCTTGGCAAATTTTTTTAACGAAATAGCATTTATGATGACATAAAAAGAAGTGTGATGAATAATGTGGTGATTCCCATTATAGAAAATTCTAGATATATTTGTTCAACAAATTTTACTTGTTCTCTAAGTTACACTTGATCATCAATCTAAAATTTATGTTTATATTTTTAAATAAAGAACTCAGTATTCATCATAGACTAAGATACACAAATGTCTCTCTCTCTCTCTCTTCTTTACTTATAACATTTCCAAGTTATAACAAGTTTGGTTCTCAGCGACGGCAGAAGAAATGCAAGGGAGCTCGTGGCTTCGAGTACTGCATTGAAAGCACTTTCATGGCCACAATGGCATTAGCTGTCTCAGTGTAATGAATCCCATCCCAGCTAATGAAACGAGATCCCTTGTCACATACATTAGCGCCTCTATGTGCACATGTTATTTTCGCATTGTAGTTGTATGGACTCCCTCCGTATCCGCAACACGCCATTAAGGGTCTCTCAAAACCTGCATTGACATACACATACTAAAGTTCAGATTACAGCCATACCTTTCGGTCACTGATGATGATAAGGAGAAATGAGTAACTCTGCTTTACCGTATGTTTTGGAATTTGCAATGAGGCTATATTTGATAGCGTATATGTCAACATAGATTATGGTGGCATCTCTCAGTTCAATCCTCAGTTTCTCACATATATGATCTAACATTTGGTTAAACAGTTTTGCTGCCGAGTTGTAAGTGGCTAAGCAACCATGCTGGTCAAGATCTTTTCTCCGAACCATCGAAAGTTTCTGAGGTAGACAACCCAGCGGACCAGTGTTGTGGATCCAGAATCTCCTTCCTCCTTCATCATACAATCTCTACAGAACGAAAAACCGGTTTTATAAGTTTACATGGTGCATACCAAAGTTCCGTATGGCTATAAACTATAACCTTTATGCTGGTTTTTATCTCGGAAATAAATTGTGGAATCAGCTTGACCGTCTGAGAATACGAGTTGCCTATAGAGAAGGAACGAGCAATGTCGTTCTGTCCTATATCGATCATGTACAATGCGTTTCTGAAGCCACTCTCGCTTATGTACATCCCCTTTGATGGATCTAAGAAACACACAATGCTGGCTCGAGTCAAGATCATTAATCAAGAAGAGAGCTGAGATACAACATTGACTTGCGATGAAGTAGGCTTACTTGAAGTAGAAGCAAGCTCGAGTGATCTGGATTTGAAATGGAAGAATTGCATGAGCTGGATGTTGAGTGAAAAAGGGACGTTTTTGGGGAGAGTAGAGGATCCAGCAATTGCGAAATTCGCACCGTTTTGGAACCTTGATCCACCCAAAGAATCTAAGTATGGCCTCAAGAGGCTTGTATTCAAACTCTGGCCTGCGGAATTGGTAATCACATTCCCTTGTCAGTGAATCTATTTACCAAATCTAAATGGCTACATTGAGTGAAAAAGGATTTAAATGGAGCAAAAGATATGCTACCGGCAATACTAAACCAAATCAAGCAAAACTAGTTTTATATCCAAAACGCTAATCTTCGTATTCATTACCGAAAACTAATAGTAGAGAATAACTCAATACAAACGTGATACCTGACTATAAAGTTAGATGTGTAATATTTGATTCAAAATGGTTGATCAACTTGTTTCAGTCAATATTTATTTTATCTTAAACCATTTTTAAACTGTTGAATGGTTACAGAAAAGGTGTTAAAAAGGTTGTAAAACTTTCGTGGATTATTTGCAGTTGTTCAAAGTAGTTGAAACCTAAAAATGGGGTCTATATTAACATGTCACTAGATTATTGGCATTTGAAGTAGCTGATGTTTTATTCACCTTAATTATTTTAAACATGTTATTTTATAATAAATTAATTTATCAAATTATTTACTTATATCAAATTTTATCATTTTGTGTTTTATAGATAGTAGTTTATTTCATTTGATTTGGACGTAGAAAACAAATCTTATATTATTATGACTTTAATTATTTTTTGTTGATAAAAAAAGACTTTAATTATTTTTAAATAAATTTTGTTTATATGGTTAGATTTTTTGTATGAATCAAAAATATATAATCACAAAATTAATATATATATATATATATTAAATAAAAGTATATAGATAGAGTATTGGATTTTTTAAATAAAATCATTGCAAAACTATAAAGGTTAAATGTATGTTGATGTATTAGGTGGAAGTGAGAAAACTGATATGAAATGTTTTTTTTTTAATATCAAACTGGCTATTTTATGTCTGGAATATCATATCTTAATAGAACAACCAATGAGAGACATATTTTATGAAAAATCCTTGCAATTTTAGTTAATGAATATGCAAAATTCTTGCAACGAAATCCTAAAAAACATTCGCCTCAAGCGCCCAAAATTTTCGAAAATATTTACATGGATATAAACCTTCAAATTTGTAAAAAAAAAAAAAATCGGTTCCCAAATTATTGAATTTCTTCTTGATTCGTCTGCAGCCCCCAAAATCTCAGGGCCGGAATTATCGTTAAGTCTTGGAATCTTTTCTTTAAGAAGTGTTAACTCATTTATCTCAGTTGAGAAGACTGGCCATAGTTTTGGTTCTAAAGTCATCGAAAACAGATCTTCTTTTTTTTTGCTAACATCGAAAACAGATCTTGGCAATCCGTTTCAAATTAAGTAGTCATGGCAAGTTGAGTAGTATAACATACTTTCGGTAGCGAAATGTATATAATCATCAAAAGTTATATTCATCAGACGAATTGTATATATCTTAGGTTTGAATATTTTAAATAGTTTGTTTGAAATAAACTTTTGAAATCGTTACAATATTAAAACTGACAAACAAAGCCGCAGGACGGATATTGTTAACGTTAAAAATGATTTTAATAGAAATTGAACCATAATCTAAAGTCTAAACAACAAACCAAAACTGTACTAATCCTATACTATAATTTTATTTCTATAAACTTGGACAAAGAAACAAATAAACTGAACCGCAAACCGGACTACGCATCACTTAACGTGACCAAAGTTAGAAAAGAAAGGTCAAACTAATTAATTCACTTTCTAACATGCTGTACATGGGACACACCTACTTTGTCCTACTTACATTTCAAGGACCGAATCTGTTTTACGAAACACACATGCGATCACCGACACTTATGTCTCAACGTGATCTGAGCCGTACATTTTAGATGCAAACAGACGGTGGATCTGACACAATTACTTACAGAGAAAATCGATGAGAAGACGTCCGTCGGACAAACGTCCCGTGGATCGCCGAAAAAATAAGCGCCCATTAGGGAAGCCAACGTGGTAACCGAGTCCGGCGACGAGTCCGCCCGTGTCAGAATTAGAATCTCCGAAGTTAAAAATCACCGGCGGAGCTTGACACCTAGCCGCGGCCGTTGCAGAGGGATGCCGGATACTAAGAAGAGCTAGTGACATTAAGATAACATAGAAGAAGGAGAATGAATCCGAATGGAGAGAAAGAGTTGCCATTGGAGTGACCTTTGATAGTGTGGAGAGAGCTTAGTCGATAGCTTTTATAATCAGGAGTAACTGGGAAAACCAATATTCCTTTTATTTTGTACCTTTTATTTTGTACCAGATTAATTGATGTTCTTTTTAATCTAGAAAAAATTAAATATTAATTTAAATTTCTAATCAATTACAAAAATTGTATTTTTTTTAATTGATTGAACTAGTTTTATTTAATATTATTTCAATGCAATCAAGATAGATTACATAGAATTTTGTATTTTCTTAATTCTCGTAAAAAAACCTTAAAAACCACGTAAAATGGAACATAAGAAATATATTTTTGATGATTTTTTGGGCGAATTAGCTAGGGGCGAATTAGCAATGTGTAATATACACATATTGAGGTAAAAAAAAAATAATCACGTAAAGATTTGTTGGGAGTGGTGTCAATTTGTCATAAATATGGACAAAAAAAGCGGTTGGCCTTACATGTTGTTACAAACTTACAAACTGACAGATTAACAAACAGTATTAAAAAAATCTACATATACCAATAGCATAACAATAAACATAATTGGCTATTGTAATTTACTTTTGTATTCTACAGTGTTATAATATAATGAAATATAATAAAATACTACATTATAGTGTTAATTGTTTTCAAGTTGCAAAAGGGTTTGGGAAGACACAAAATAGAAATTCTCAGCAGTGATGATCAAGAAAAGAAAGAAGATGATAAATAAGAAGAGGAAGATGATGATAAAGAAGAGATGTAGGATGACATGATAAGAGAATGAGGAGTGAGACAGAGAGAATGAGTGGGAGATAGAGAACTTAGTTCATCCTTAACAAATATAGAAACAGAATCGTAACTGTTACAACATGGATGATATGAAAGAACAAAATCAAAGGTACATGAATATTTCAAGTTATCACAACAACTCTCCAGAAATGAAAACATAAAAGATTACAGTCGGGTTCAACATAAAGCTTCTCTGTGGATATTGTTAAGCCAGTTTTTATTTTTCACACGCTCTCATATTATTCATGTTTCACCGTCTTGCTCACCCTTTCCCAATCCCTCTGCGTCTTTAATCTGATTCACAATTTCTGCCTTTTTCTCCATTAGAGCTCCTATTTTTTCATCGATCTTCTTTAGCTTCATTTTCAGCTTACCGATGTCATTACCCTTCACATCTTTTTCTTTCTTTTCTTCCTTTTTCTTCTTTTGTTCATCACCGTCTTCATCTTTTGATCCTGCTATGTTGACATCCTTGGCTTTCTTCTCGTCTTCATCCTTTGTGTTTTTCTTTTCCTTTGGGTCTTTCTTCTTGTTCTTCTCTTTGTTTTTCTTCTTGTTTTTCTTCTCTTCTTCACCCTTTCCGCCTTCTTTATTTTGGTTCTCTTCTTCACTACCATTTTCTCCCTCAATGTCTTTTGTATTCTTAGTTTTCTTGTCCTTCGACTTGGCTTCCTCTCCTTCAGCTCCGGGTTCTTCAAATTTAATAGTTCTGGACAACACTTCAACTTCATGGTTTTTCTCATTTTTCTTATCTTTTTCACCTTTCTCCTTCTTTTTCTGCTTCTTTTCTCCTTCATCCTCTTCTTTCTCACATATCTCATCAGTTTCCTTCTTCTTCGCCTTATCTTTACTCTTCTTCTTTCCCTCCTTATGATCTTCTTTCTTCTCCCCTTCTTCTTCTTCTTCTCCATGCTCATCCTTCTCACCTTTTTTCAGCTTCTTTTCTTTCTTATCCTTGGATTCTTCTTTCAGTTTCTTCTTGTCTTTTCCGTCTGCACCTGATTCATCCTTCTCTTTCTTCTTCTTTTTATTACCTTCTTCTTCTTCTTCTAACTTCTCTTTCTGTTGTGATACATCGTCATCTTTCTTCTCTTTATCTTTCTTTTTCTTCTTGTCTTTTCCATCGGCACCTGATTCATCCTTCTCTTTCTTCTTCTTTTTATTACCTTCTTCTTTTTCTTCTAACTTCTCTTTCTGTTGTGATACATCGTCATCTTTCTTCTCTTTATCTTTCTTTTTCTTCTTGTCTTTTCCATCGGCACCTGATTCATCCTTCTCTTTCTTCTTCTTTTTATTACCTTCTTCTTTTTCTTCTTCTAACTCCTCTTTCAGTTGTGATACATCCTCATCTTTTTTCTCCTTATCTTTCTTTTTCTTCTTCTGTTCCTTCTCTGCGTCTTCAACTTTTACATCAGAACCTTTCTTCTCTTTTTTCTTCTTTCCTTCAATTTTTTCCTCAGGCTCATCCTTCTCTTCCTTTTTCTTCTTGTGTTCCTTCTCTGTGTCTTCAACTTTTATATCAGAATCTTTCTTCTCTTCCTTTTTCTTCTTCTTGTCTGCACTTTTCAATTCCTTTTCTTTCATCTCCTTATCTTCCTTACCTTTGGAATCTTCTTTCGATTTCTTCTCTTTATTCGCCTTCTTCTTACCTTCTTTTCCATCATCTAACTCCTCCTCAGGCTCATCTTTCTTCTCCTTGTCTTTATTTTTCTTCTTTTGTTTCTTATCTTGCTCTTCCACTTCCATATCTCCATGGCTGCTTTCTTCACCTTTCTCATGTTTATCTTTCTTCTTGGCATGTTTGTCTTCTTCCACCTCATCATTTACCTTGGTCTTCTCAATTGACTTGGCCTTAACTTCCATCTCCACCTTAACATTGTCTCCCTTCTCGTTTGGATCCACTTCCTGTGTCTTCATTGTTATATGAAGTTTCTCTTTCTTTACATTTTCTTGGCTCGATGACATGGTTCCCTGATAGACAAAGAAGAAATAAATATTTGTTATAACAAAAGAAGAGTTGCATCCTTTTTTATTGTTGTTGGCAAGAGTAATGCTTTCGGCCTAGCGGTCATTGCTACAACGACTAGTTGATATGGCTAGTTGACCAACATTTTTTATAGACTTATATAGCTAATCCAAAATTTAGAGAAATGAAATTTCACGATATGGTTTTTTGTCGTGTTTTTTTTTTTTTTTTTGATGTGAAACCAAAATTCAGAGTAGTTCATCGGATAACTTTTTTTTTTGGTCAAACAGTAGTTCATCAGATACATAAGAAAAAATATACCATGTAAAGAGCAGCAAATACTAAAATTGCAGATCTAGAAAAAAAAAACTAGAAATCCAAGGAATATATTCATCAGAACAAAAAAGAACTTAGGTACCTTGCAATGTTCTTGTTGTTCTGTTTTGAGAAAGACGATCGAATTGATCTGTATTGGATCTGAGATGGGTTTTAGGTGGTATATAAGGAATGAGTCACACGGAGGTGACGGTGTACCCTACGCGTTGGCGCCGACACGTCTTTCATATTTGATCATGGGGTCCCACTAACACTTTTTGGCTGTCCTAATCTATCAACCTTTCATATTTGTCTCATAAAAAACGTTTGACATCTATGTAAATACATTTAGGAAAAACTTGGCTAAGAAAACTATATGAAGATAAGGTTTGTTCTTCGAAACCTTCGAACATAAATGTTTAAGAAATAAGACTGGTTTCTTAAAATTTAATATTACCTTCCAAAATTTTGTTTTATGATTTTAGTTAGAACCATTTTTTTACATGCGCTCTAACGCATATACTTATTTTATTAAATTTTAGTTTAATTAAAATAAATAAATTTTATTTTTTCATCTATATTTATGAATCATTTTTGTTTTTATTTATAACTAAAAGTTATTGGGTTTTGAAAATATAATAAATTTAGTTATCGAATTTATGAGTTAGTAAAATACATAGTTGGGAAAACTATGTAAAATATTAATTAACAAATAATTTGTCTATTTAATCAGTATCCCATTGATTCTTTGTTATGTGTTTGTAAACCATCATTTTCATCACCATTCGGATATCTGTTTGGCTTCAATCCGGATTTGTTTTGAGTTATTAGAAACAGAAATTTAAATTTTATTCGAATTTTTATAAATTTGGTTTGGATTTGGTTCGGATCGGTTCGAGGATATTCACTTAAATTATGTACACAAATTTAAAAATGTCAGTATACCTTAAAATCCAAAAAACGTTACACACAACATTTAAATTTAAATAGTTTAAGTTAAATATCTAAAATTAACATAAAAATTGATACAATTAAGATATTTGGATAAAGAACGAACAGATATTTAAAATATTTTACTTTTTCTGAATATTTTTGATACTAGATGTTAACCCGCACCTTGCGTGGGATAAGTTTTTTAAAATAAGTTATATTTAAATATTATAAACAATAAATATTTTGTTATCAGTAAAATTTTTTTACATTTGATTAGGGATGACATTCGGGTACCATTTTATTCGTTTAGGTTTTCGCCTTTTCGGAGGTTTGGTTCGAATCTTTGTATGTTCGGTTTGGGTTTAGATTCGGATAACCCATTTATTTATTTATTTTAAACTAAAGTTCATATATACTTTAAATTTCTCAAAATCTAAAAATAAAAAATAATATATAACATATAAATTTGATTAATGTATGCCAAATAATTAAACTTAACAAAATAAATTGATTTAGCTTAAATATTTGGATAGAAAATCAATAGATATTTTCAATATTTCTAGTATTTTGAGTAATGTTTAGCTATTTTAAACATATAATTTTAACTATTTTTATTTATTTCTAAGTATTTTGGATAATTTAAAAACATCTTATGTATTTTGTATATTCTTTTAGATATTAACTTTAAAAATAATTAATATATTTAAGTATATAAATGTAATTCGAATATACTTGGATACCCGAAATATTTCGGTTGGAATCAGATTCGGTTCCGGTTCTCTAGATACCAAAATTTTGAACCTGTTCGGATATCTAACCAATTTGGTTAATGTTATGTACTACTTTTTCGGATTGGATTTGGTTCGGTTATTTGGATTATGATTTTTTGCTCAATCCTATATTTTTTATTATAACAAAATTTTAAACGGAAGGGATGATAGTCCATATTTATTTTAAGTATGCAACAATTTTTAAAGCAAAACATTTTCTATTATGTATGTGGTCTATTTAGTTAATCATTAAAAATTGTTCAAGGTCCATTAAAGAAAAACGATAGACTGAATTAAAAAAACGTTATCATTGGTCACAAAATTTTAAATGTAAGACTTCTACCATTTTTAGCAATTTATATTCATTTTAAAAATTCAAAATATAACATATTAGAAAAAATGTTAATTTTTTATTATATGGTTAATGTCATTGTTTATTTTCTTTTAATAATATAAAATTAAACAAAAGTATAGAGGATAAAAAAAATTATTATCAAATCTTCATTATTCATAATTATTAATTGTGATATATATGTTAATCATATTAGGTAATTCTGTAGTTTTTATATAAAGAAAGAATATAGAATATTCTTTTGTATATTACTAATTAATTTGATAATTAGTTTAATAAAATATATATATATATATATGTGTAGATGACCAACATATTTCTCTAGCAATTCTGAAAATGATTCTCATGATGACACGTGGCTACAAAAAAAATGTTCTAATGCTTCAGGATTAATATATAACAGATTTATTATTTTCAAATGTTTTAGATAATTCTGAATATTTTTTAGTATTTTGGATAATTTTTACACCCAATTAGATCCTAAACACGATATATTTTATCGCTTGATTTTTAACAGGGGATTCTAGATTAAAGATAAGTAACAGTCCCGCCGAATCCAAATTCTCATTTTTCAGTGGTCATCTCCTCGTGCTGAATTGGTAACTGGATCACTTTGTCTTTGTGTGTATACATGTTCTTTTTGCTGTGTACCAAGATATATATTCAGATTAGTAATGCTTGACAGTTTGTGAAAATCCAATTTGTCTAATATCACTTGGAGTACACATATATTATATTTTCATTTCCTAGAAGTGAGATCACCGTGGTTGTTGATGTCTCGATGTTTTCATTTCCAAATAATATATGTGGTAAGTAGTGTAAAGTAAATTCATGGAAGGCTGGCCAAAGTTTGGTTTTCACTTTTTCCCAAACATTGATTTTCACCTATGCCTTCAGATTACATTACAGTTTACTTGGAAATTTCAAGAGTGCCAGGTTTTGTGTGTGTTCACTCTAGTGTAGGCCTCTTAATTTCTTGAATCCTCTGTTCTTTGGAGATCGCCGTGGTGGTGAACCTCTGAAATGACCAACTGCATACATTAACAAAACTGATGTAAGAAATCCACAAGAACAACCTATGACTACAGCTTCCCATGGAACTGTTGCTTCTTTTCCCTCTTCTTCGTCTTCTTCTTCTTTTGGCTGCTGCTCTGTCTGTGTCGTGGAACACGATACTTGAATTTGCATCCCACAGATTCTGCTGTTGTTCGCGTAAATGTTTGGATCGTTTAGTCTGTCAAGCTGAGGACTCTCAGGGATTTTACCTGAGAGCCTGTTGTTGCTCAAATCCAAAACATCCAGCTCCCTGAGCTTGGACAAAGTCTGCGGGATTTTTCCTGAGAGGTTGTTGTAAAACGTCTAGGATCTCTAGCTTGTCGAGACCTCCAAAACTCTGTGGGATAGATCCAGAGATGTTGTTGTATGAGAGGTTCAAAAGCTTCAGGGTCTTGAGATTGCCTAAAGAAGTTGGGATTTCTCCGCGCAGCTTGTTCTTGGAGAGGTCTAAGACAGTGTAGAGGTAAAAGTTTCTGTTTGAAATAACTTGAATTATTCTCTTCCAGTTCACTTCCAAGTCTTGTGATTCAGTCTCTGGTAACTTGTTGCTGAATGCGGAATACAAAACTGAAGATGAGCTCGTGGGAGATTCTATCATGCCTGTGAGATTGCCGAGATTCGAAGGAAGAGTTCCATCGAGGTTGTTCTCAGAGAGATCCAAGACCTTGAGACTTGTGAGATTTGATATGTCTTCTGTGATTGAACCTTTGAGGGAATTTTTCCTCAGGCTAAGAACCTCAAGAGATGGAGGTAGCCTGGAGATAAAGCTAGGGAACATACCCGAGATGTTGTTGTCATGAAGGTCAAGATGCTTCAGAGATGAGAGATTTTTGAATTCCTCAGGGAATTCGCCGCTGAAATTGTTCCTACTCATGGTGAGACTTATGGTGTTTAATCCGAAAGAAGCTGGAACATCTCCAGAGAACTCGTTGGAAGATATATCGAGCACTGCAAGCCATGAATCTTGGCCGAATCTCGGGAATTCACCTGATAACTTGTTCTTTGACAAGTCCAGCCATAGCAGCCCGTAAATATTTGCTATAGACTTTGGTACTGATCCTGAGAAGTTGTTTTCAGACAGCATCAGTACCATAAGTGATGCTTCTCCAAAGGTTTCAGGGATCTGACCAGAGAAGTTGTTTCTTGATAGCGCAAGAATGGATAAGTTCTCAGACTGAAACAAACTAGGAGGCAGTGAACCTGAGAGTCGGTTGTCTGACAAGATTATGGTTCCAAATCTCAGATCAGCCAGCCATTTGGGGAGGCTTCCTTGGAGTCGATTCAAGCTCAAATCCAAGAAAGAAAGATCTGTTTGATTCTTGAGCCAATCCGGAATATTCCCTTCTAAGCCACACGATCTGAGTGAGAGATGTGTGAACTTAAACTGTGGAAAGACAGAGCCGTTCTTGTTCCATTGGAGTTTGTTTCCTCCGAGCCGCAGCGTCCTCAGCTTCTGAAGACGAAACAGCCATGTGGGAATCTCGCCGGAGAAGCCACTGTTATTCTCAAGCTCAAGGGTTTCAAGATTTGTTAGATTCTGAATTGATGATGGAATTCCACCAGACAAATTGTTCTTACTCAAAGATAGAGTTGAGAGATTGACCAAGCTGCCAATACCATCTGGTATCTTAAAGGACATGAAATTCATCTGAATATCAAACGTTTCGAGCTTTGTTAACTGTGATATGGACAACGGTATAGAACCAGATAACATGTTCTGCTTCAGTGATAGCTTCCGTAGTTCAGTAAGACTACCTTGTAACACAAACAAACACACACAACGGTATAAAGTTAGTAACATCTACAACCCCTATCTAACATATTCTTCATACATGAATATAAAGTTTAACAGGAAATGATCATGGCCATTGTGTCCGAGGTCCTCAATTGACCCTAAAACTTCAGGTATTCAAAAAATATATATAGAAAATAAAATTTAAATTTTTTGATTTTCAGATTTTTACCTATTTCTGGAGGAATCTCACCTCCAATAAGATTTCCATCTAAGATCAGTTCCTCCAGATTCTTAAGTTTTTTTATGTCACCACTCAACGTACCACCAATAAAATTCATGCTTAAGTCAAGGTGCTGAAGAGTCTTTAAGGAAAACAATTCAGGAGGGATAGTGCCGTTGAAGCTGTTATGACTCATGTCAAGAGAGATTAACCTGGTCAAGTTCACAAACCCATCTCCAGGTATCTCTCCTTGTATGAAATTAGAAGAGACATCTAGCCTCATGAGAGAGCTTATACGCAGAACCGGTCTCAGAAGTGTTGAACTCACTGAGCCAGAGACGACAAGACCGTTAAGATTCAGGTCTGACACTTCTTTGAAAGGCGAACGAGCGTTGCATCTCACAAGTTTCCATTTGCAGCAATCTGAGTTCGGCCTCCATGTCTTTAACTCCCCCAAAGCGATTTGTGTGGAGTGGTTCTTGATGTTGTGAGTCAGCAGCTTCTTGAACTCGAGAAGAGATTTTCTTTGGTCCTGTGGGCAAGAGAGAGATTGTCGTGGAATGAAGAAGAGGAAGAAAAAGAAGAGAAAGATAGGCTTCTGCATTTTTTTTTCCTCAGAGCTTTCGACACTTCACGTCTTGTTGTATACTTACTAGTCCAAGAAGACTAAAACGCGGACCATGTTTTTGTTCACTGTCGAAGATTGTGATGATAACGCGCTAATTACAAAATGAGTTCTTGACTTTTAAAAGTTTTTCGTCGTCTGCATCCTCAAATAAAATAGCGGAATGGTTGACAAAAAAAAAAAAATAGCGGAATGGAAATTTCATCATGTCGACTCCACTTACCAATTTTTTCAGAAGTGCTACTTTTAACTTCTTTTAAATTATCAGTTTTTTTTTTTTTTTGAAAGCAAATATCAGTAAATTTATCTTCTTTCAGATAATCACTTTGTAATCTTTTTGAAATTTTTTGGTAAACTTGGCGTTTTTTTATAACCTTAAACTTTTGTAAAAAATGGGTTTATAACCTTATTTGCCCTTTTCATGCAACAGGGAACGAAAAGG
The DNA here is from genome assembly GCA_018703725.1 of Brassica juncea. Classification (NCBI taxonomy): domain Eukaryota; kingdom Viridiplantae; phylum Streptophyta; class Magnoliopsida; order Brassicales; family Brassicaceae; genus Brassica; species Brassica juncea. Next base: position 47,615,025 of record CM031938.1, read on the forward strand.
ACCAGAACGTACCAAAATGAAGAAAAGGGTACTGCTCTGTTTATTAACGACTCTGTCTTTTCCGAATATATTGTGGCACGAGACAATTGTGCACTTGCTTCTTCAGGTTGGTCCAATGGTGAATCTCTCTTGTGATTATGGGGGACATTCTCGAATCGGGATGCCAGGAATTGTGATTATGGCATCGATTTTCAATGTTGCAAGAAGATATCTATCGTTAAGGAGGAGAAAAAGATAAGAAATCTTGCTGTGCTTTCTTATCTGTCTTTGGGTGCGGAAAATTAGTGTTTAGGATCAAGTCAATTGCTTGAACGCTGACTGTTGTAGTTGTTGAGGAGGTCACTTCTTTAACAAAGTTCTATGGTGACTATCAAAGTACAAAGGCTTTATGCTTAACAAGATTGATATTTAACAGGTAGACGACAAAAATATTAACAATATAATTAAACACTATATATTGTATTCTTTTAAAGTGTATATAGTAGTAGGAAACATTTTTTTACAAACCAGTAAACAAAGTCTCAAACAGTATCATATATGTAACATATAGTGCTATAAACAAGTATCGAACTAAATCAATATAGATCACGAGAAGAAGGAGCAACAAAGCTTGATGATTATATAGTCACTAAGCTGCAGATGGAGCTTTGACGTACTGAAGAGCACCTGCCTCCAACAAAGCTTTGACAAACTGCTTCTTATGGCCGTCTCCTCCTTTGTCGCCAGTGATGTTCTTGTAATCAAGACTCTCGTCGTTGTATATGTCCCACCATTTCTTGACCAACATTTTGATATCTTCTCTCCCCATGTTCGGCTCTTTTCCAGTGAATCTGGCCCAAACACCAAAAACAACACTCAGAAGATAAGCTTACCATGAACAAACTGAAAGTTATCATACTATTATTATTGTTTTGCAACTCAGATTATCATATTATTAATTACCTCCAAGGCTTAGAACCAGCAGCACAATAGTGAGCAACTTTAACTTTGTCAAGCTCTACGTTCTCTGGATGTCTCCAGAGCATAGCCATAACCAAATTATAAACTCCTGGTATCGGCTTGTATATGTCCCTGAAATACATATTCAAGAAATCCTGCAGCAACAAAAGTGTATACGAATAAGATAACTGTAACGTGTTTTGGGTTGTTTATATATCTACAGAAAAAAAACTTCTATTTACCTGTTCCGCAAAAGGAGTGGGAGGAACAACTTCCAAAGTCTCTAAGAGATTATGATAAGTGTAAAGATTAGGCTCGTAGACGAACATGCCAGCGTTGAAGTACAAAGGTGGCTTAGGACCAAGCTCTGCCGGCCAAGTCACCTTTTCCGGACACTGTTGGCAATAACCTATCTTGTTCTGTGGCGTGTGGCTCCATGTCTTCTCGCAGAAACAGTCTTTGACTGCGTAGAAGTGGCCGTTTGGGAGATCAAACAAGTGGTCTATGTTGTGGAACACTTGTATGTCTCCGTCCAAGTATATCATCTTGCTGTACTCCACAAACTGCACCCATGCATATTTTTATCATATAGTTTTCTATAACGTATCTTATTTGTAAAAATTTAATGAAATAGCTAGTCTAGAATAAGTATTACTCTCAAAACTGAACCAAAAACTGAACTCTAAACCTGAAGCCTGAAATTTTAAACTGCAACACGAAAGAGTAAATTATAAACCTAAATTAATTTTAAACTGGCGTATTTTATAATTTAAAACATTTAGAAAAAGCCACAAGATTTCATACAAGATTTTGTAAAGTTAGATTTTTTAATAAGCTGATAACTGTAAGATAGAAATACTCTGGTTCGGAAGTATAGAAGTTTGCTATAAAAATAAGAACAGCCTAACAGTACAAGTCACTATAATATATGTTGATATCTGCAAATAAAAATATAGTATTTATTATACCTTCCAAATACGAAGCTTAGAATAGTTGATAACGTAATATGCCATGGCAAACTCGGTTTGATTCTCCGGTGGGTAAACCGGCTCGATCTCTTTAACGACACAGCCTTGCTCCACCAGCTGTTTCCGGTGATCCTCTGGTACGTCCGGCAATACAGCCACCACAAGTGGATACATGCTCTTAACTTTCCTTAGCCCTTTAGCAAGACCCACCACTCCTTTCACGAAGTCTCCGTTTCCAGCGAGGAAAGCCACGTAAGCTCTCTTTTCTCCACCGTTAGCGACGAGTGGTCCGGTAAGTTTGTTGTCGATCTCAAGTGCCATCTTGTCTTAAGAAATGAAGAGTGTTTGTCTTTGTGAGTTGTATATATTGTTTTGCGTTTGTAAGTGATCGTTGAATAGGAAGAAGTGATGCTTTATATAGAGTTTGTCAGTGGTTTAGGTTAATTAATTAAAGATTAAATTACTAATTACTTCGGATAATACAATAAGACCGACTCCTGAAAGAGTCCAGAAAAGATTTTTATCTAACGGCTATCAAACAAGGATGGTATATCCAACGGTTGTGTACAACCGCGCGAAGCTTCCAGCAATGAACTATTGGAAGAGAAGGTCCCACTTTTTTGAATAATAAAAATAAGGTCCCACTTATCCAAGTGATGCCACGACATTACATACTGACACGTGCTAGTATACAAACAGTTCGACTCATCAAGGTTTAATATATCATGTGGTAGTTTCTCTGTCACTTGTCACAGGGTTCCACTTCAGATACTACAATTGTTACCGTGAGGGATATTCTGATTGGTTATTGACCTGACACGTGTCCACGTGAAACGTACTTGGCGGTGATAATGCCACGTGTCGTGTGAAAAGTCTATTTGGACCCATAAACCGTTTGGTCTATTTTTAGTACCATTCTTAATTTTTTATGGTAGTATGTCCTAAGTCCTAACTATGACCGACCGACTATTTCGATCAGTTTTACGTTACAAATCAAATATTTAAATTTATGACTCAAAGCGTTTACCTTTCAAATGTAATCCAAAGCTGGTGATACTTTTCCATTTCTTTAATATGGATATGTCTGTATGTATACTCATGTGCAATTAAACTCAAAAATGAAAATAAAAAGTTGCCAGAAAAATAGATTGATGTTTGAAGAAATCCATTATTTCGAGATAGATATATAGTTATAATTCAAGGCTTTGAGGTTAATTAGAAGGAGTTGATAAAAAAGAGGTTAATTAGAAGGATTTTTGTTCGTGGTTTATACTGCAGAGTTTAATATAATTTTTAAGTATTTGGTAAAATATTGTTATTAAGTAATCTAAAACTGAATTGAGAAGGGTTGTGCTGTGAAATTCTCAGTGGGCCGACCTTGCTTACTCTAAGGAGGGACAAAGGGAGGAAATCTGGATAATGTTAGTTGTGTAAGGTCACTCAACTTCTTTTGACTGGACTTTTAGTATAGAATATTCTATGGAATCTTTAAAACAAAATAGACGATATTCTACTTTTGATTAAACTCTAAAATGGGAATGTTTATCTATAATTTTTCCTGATCGCATAGCTCATTTAATTTGTGGGCTATAAATCTAATCTATTAATTTAGAATGCTATTTTTATCTACTATTAACACGTCATAGCAAGACCACCTAAAGAATTAGTTAATATGACATATTTGATTATTTACATTAGTAATAAACCAACTATAAATTTGAATTTTTTTAATTAAAACAAAATCTGTTGAAAAAGAATCTAACAAAATCTTAGTTAAAAAGTTAAATATTTTTTTTAAAACAACACATTAATAAATTTCGTAAATAGTAATAGAATATGATTATAAATCAATGTTAACTAAAATTTTATTATAAAAACATAATAATTATATTCTACTTTTTATAAATTCTATAATTATATTCTCTATTATATAAAATAGCAGTGCTATATGAATTAAATATGAAAAAATTATATTAGATACACAAATTTATATTTTTAAAATTTTTCATTTAAATAAATTATCACTCAACATTATAACGGATTAAAATTTGTAAATTATATAATACTTTTATACGAAAATAAATGTATTGACATAGGTTAAACTTTTATATCTACAACTATATATTATCTTTTTATTTATTTTGAAATTCTCAACAATATATTGTTTAAAAATGTTTATATAAAGTAAAATAGTATATAATAACCTTTAGTTCATATACTATTTAAAATGTATGTTATTAGTAAACTATGAAATTTTAGTAATTCATTTAAAATATTAACGGCAAATCAAATTTAAATTATAAATTTGATTTTATTTTAAATGTAAGAAAACCTGTTCATAAAAATTTAAAAATTATTACCAAATATTCAATTTTTTATAAAATAATATATTAATGTAATAACAAAAACAAATTCAAAATTCATGTATTGTTCCAAACTCAAAAATAGTTGTGTAATTTTCCAAAGTTTTCTTGACAAAATAGTTGTCAAATTTTAAAAAAGATAAAATCATAGATAATAAATAATAACTTTTTGAAATTCACCAGAAAAAATTAACTATATATGTTGTAAAAACTAAAGCAATCTAATATTTCGAAGTCTTAACTAAAACTAAATAAATCTTAATATCATAACATCAAAAATTTCATATGTAATAAAATTTAATAAAGTAATATGATAGATACTACTATGTATGAAATTTACCAAAAGAATATGGCTATATTATTTAAACAAAACAGTGTTTTTACTTATAAATCCCGTAAAATACTAAATTGATATATGTTAAAGTATTTTTTTTAAACACAACTTGTAAATTTAAATTATCTCAAACATACTTCTTTTCTATAATATATAAAAATAAAATTTTAAAATATATTATATGCAAAATGTATAAATTACAGAAAAATATATTATGAAGGATGTCTTCTATTTTATTAGTTCATATTGTTATGTTATTGTACCTAATTCAAAATATATTAGTAAGTAAAAAATAATAAGAACAAAGTAAAATATTTTTAAAAATCATTATATATTAATAATGCTGAATAAGAAATATAAAAAATAACATTATTTAGGTACACAATATATAACACTAAATGTAAATTATATATTTAAAATATTTGTAATAATATCAAATACATTTATAAAATACAAAAATATCCGCACAGATGTGCGGGTTCAAATCTAGTTTTATTATTAAATCTAATCTATCTAATACAATCATCATTGTTGTTAAAATTTCTTGTTAGTATATGTGATGTAATAAATTAATTTTATTTTGAAAATTAAAAGACAAAAAATAAAGTAACAAATTAGATCATTCAAATCGAGATGGAAAACTGATTTAACTAGTAAAATTCGGTTATGGGCATGTAGCAGCCTTTGCATTTGAAGACCAGAAAGACCAACACTTCAACTGAGTTAATGTGTTATTTGCATAATAAAGATTATATATATGTATGTTTTCAGTTTACTTCATGAAATATCGATTAGCTTGATATAATTTGCAGAAAAATGACAAAGAAAAACTCAAATCATTATTTTCTTCAATAAAAATATTATACTTACTAAAATTGCAAAACAAAAGTTTCATAATCCATATATTTCAGTAGGGGTGTCAAAATGGGTAAAAGTTAATGGGTTAATCCAAATCAATCCAAACCATGGATCTTAATGGATAGAGAAATTGGATACAAAATTACAAATGGATTAATGGATAAAATGGGTTAATGGACTTAATGGATTGGGTTAAAATGGTTTGGTTTGTAATGGGTAATGAGTTATCCATAACCAAACCAATAAGAATTTCTAACAAACAAAAAATAACCAAACTAAATTTCTAAACCAATTTTACTACATCAAACATTATTTACTTTCATATGTATATAACTAAATTTTAATAAACTAAATCTAACCCAAACAAAAAATCTATAACCAAACCAATACAAAATTATAACCAACATAAAATCAAATCAAATATAAAAAAATTCCAAAATTTTAACACATATTATTAAACCGAGTTTTTATTTATTTTATAATATATCTAAATCAATTTAAATAAACTAAATGTAATCCAATTTTCATACATTTTTTGTCAACACAATTTTCCCGCCAAAACCGTAAAACCAAGTTTTCCCGCCAAAACAGTAAAATCGAGTCTTCTTGCCAAAACCGCAAGACCGAGTTTTTCCGCCAAAACTGTAAAATCGAGTTTTCAAGCCAAAACCGTAAAACCGAGTTTTCCCGCCAAAACTGTATAACCAAGTTTTCCTGCCAAAACCGCAAGATCGAGTTTTGCCGCCAAAATCGAAAGATCAAGTTTTCCCCGCCAAAACCGTAAGATCGAGTTTTTCCGCCAAAACTCTAAGATTGAGTATTCCTGCCAAAACCGTAAGATCGAGTTTTCCCACCAAAACCGTAAAACGGGTTTTCCTGCCAAAATCACAAAATCAAGTTTTCCCGACAAAACCGTAAAATCTCGTTTCCCGCCAAAACCGTAAATTCGAGTTTTCCTACAAAAATTGTATTTTCCTGTCTTGACGGTAAAATATAATTTTTAGAGGAAAATACAATTTTTTTAGTTAAAACTAAAAAATGTTTTTTTTTGCCTAAATAGTTTGTATTTTCCATTAAGACAATAAATCCACTTTTTCTAATTTCTAAAGAATATTTTTTATTTTCAGCTAAAATAAAATATGTTTTTATTTGATAGTCATTCAAACTATAATAGTACTTTTAATGGATAAACCATTAAAACCATTAACTCACAAATGGATTGGTTAAATCCATAACTCATATAAGCTCAAAACCATTTGGATATGGTTTGGTTTGGGTTGGTTTACCCATTTTGATACCCCTATATTTTAGGCCTAGCTTTTTGGGCTTAACATTAAAGAGCTTATAGTAATTAAATTAATAATCTGATTAAATGTAAAAAGCCCATTATCAAATGGTAGCAGATGAAAGCCCAATCTGGTGAACTGTTTGTTCGTTTCCACCTCAGGGAGAAGGAGCCAAGACGAGACGACGACACCAGAGAATGTAAATCTTGCGATTCAATCAGAGGAGACAGAGAGAGAGGTCAGAGATGCTTCAGTGTATATTTCTCCTCTCCGATTCCGGGTGAGTCATCCATCTCCTCTGACAAACCAATCTGAAAGATTAACAACTTTATTCATCTTTTGACGCTGTTCGATTATGTGTGTGTTTAACAGAGAGGTAATGCTGGAGAAACAGCTTACTGGTCACCGCGTCGACCGATCCATATGCGCTTGGTTCTGGGATCAACCCGATTCCTTTAAGGTATTATTGTTTTCCCCAAAGTTTCAATCTTTTTTTTGCTATTGATCCAACTTTTGTGTGTTTTTTGGATAGTCACTTCCAGTGATTGCTTCGCCAACGCATTACCTTTTCCAAATCGTTCGTGATGGAATCACCTTCTTAGCTTGCACTCAAGTTGAAATGCCACCGTTGATGGGCATCGAGGTAATATCTTTCTTTTTTTTGTCTCTTTTCTAGATATACCAAATGTTTGTGTGTGTTTTGTAACCCTTTCAAGTTTTTAGTTTCTCTGCAGAGTAGCTGATGTTCTGTCTGATTACCTTGGTGGGCTTAACGAAGATCTCGTCAAGGACAATTTCATCATTGTCTATGAGGTGACGTATCTTTTATTATAACAGTATTCCATCTTTCTCTTAATTGGAACTATAGTGGCGGGTCCTTGGGAAAGCCGGATGAAACATTTGCCTCTAATCCCCAAAATTTTGGAAGAAAATTACATACATATATTCCCCTAAATTTGTAAAAAGAATTTTTTTTACTGATTTTTTTCTGTGTATGTCTTTGGCCTCACCCTTTCTTGGGACTTGCAGCTTTTGGATGAGATGATAGATAATGGTTTCCCTCTCACAACAGAACCGAACATCCTGAGGGAAATGATAGCTCCACCGAATCTAGTCAGCAAAATGTTGAGCGTTGTAACGGGAAATGCTTCCAACGTTAGTGACACGCTCCCTAGTGGAGCTGGCTCCTGTGTTCCCTGGAGACCTACTGATCCAAAGTACTCCAGCAACGAAGTCTATGTCGACCTTGTTGAAGAAATGGATGCGATCGTCAACAGGTAATTGTACACCTGAAAGAAATCTTCTTCATTTATTGACCTTCAAAAACTCAATTGGTTTTTTTGAACACATTGTTTCAGGGATGGAGAATTGGTAAAATGCGAGGTTTATGGCGAAGTCCAGATGAGTTCTCAGCTCACTGGTTTTCCAGATTTGACATTGTCTTTTGCAAATCCTTCGGTCCTAGAAGACATGAGGTTTCACCCCTGTGTCCGCTTCAGACCTTGGGAGTCTCATCAAGTTCTCTCCTTTGTCCCTCCAGATGGACAGTTCAAGCTCATGAGTTACAGGGTGAAGAAGCTGAAGAACACACCTTTATATGTAAAGCCTCAGATAACATCAGATTCCGGTACATGTCGAGTTAGTGTGTTGGTGGGGATCAGAAGTGACCCTGGAAAGACGATTGAGTCGATAACGCTGAGTTTCCAGCTTCCTCATTGTGTTTCATCAGCAGATCTCTCATCAAATCATGGAACTGTAACCATCCTCTCTAACAAGGTGATATATGTTATAGTCTGGCTTTTTTGCTTTAAGTTCAGTTCAGTTTCTTCATTATGGAAAGTTTCAATTTTTGATTTGAGACTATGTTTGCAGACATGTACATGGACAATAGGGAGAATCCCGAGTGACAAGACTCCGTGTTTGTCAGGGACGCTAGCGCTTGAAACGGGCTTAGAACGGCTTCATGTGTATCCGACATTCAAAGTTGGGTTTAAGATAATGGGTATTGCTCTTTCTGGCCTAAGAATCCAGAAACTTGATCTTCAAACTATCCCTCCTCGTTTATACAAAGGGTTTCGTGCTCAGACACGCGCTGGAGATTTCGACGTCAGATTGTAGTTTTGTGGCTTTTCAGGTCAAAAAATCTTTTGCGACTTTTTTTTTTTTTTTTAATGGTTTGTGCCAAATTGTTTTGTATTTATATCAGAAAAAGAACCGATAATTGTTCTGATTCGTAATGATATCAAAATGCGGAAATGAAAATGGTAAATCCCTAATGTTATGTAGGGTGTTGAACTGATCAAAATAGAAGGGAAATATAAAAAGTTGTTTGGTTCAGAGGTTGATTGTTTCCAGATTCTAATTTCATCAGGTTATCAAATTTAGGAGATGTTGATTTTGATTCGGACTATACACCTAGCAATGGATCAATTGAAGACTCTGATTCCGATGAAGACGAATAACATAATAACACTCATATGCACTATATGGAGGGCATTCGAGATTAAATTTCTGCATCTTTATGGGATTCAAGATAGTTTTTTTATTTTTTGAATTTATTATTTTAAAATAATTTTAATTAGTTCATGTATGCTTTGAGAATAGTATTTTATTTTTTATTTTTCATTAATATTTAGTTATTATTTTTTATTTTATTATTTTTAAGAGCAAAAACTAGAAACTATAAACCAAAATCTAAAACCACCAATCAAGTTTTTCAAAAAACCAAAAACCAAAAACCAAAAACCAAAAACCAAAAACTAAAATCTAGAATCTAACAAAACAATCTATCACCTTAGTATTACCCTATAAGCTGTTTTTAAAAAAGAGAAATTTTGATTTCAGCATGTGGTTTGGTTATAAACTGCTCAAACACATAAAACGAAATATAGAAAAACACAGTATAATTACATAAGTTATTTTATTAATATGATTTGATTTACAAAATTTTGATTTCAGTAAATTATTATTATGTTAAAAGTTATTTTTATGCTAAAAGTTATTTTTATTTTCATTTAAGTGTCACCAATTTCTTTTCTTCAAAATTAATTCTCTTACTTTTTCATCGAAAAATTATTGTGTGTTACATCTTAACTATTTGATAATATTATAATATTATTAATTATTTATTTTTCTTATTTTTTGATATTAGAATTATCTATTTTAATTATTTTTAATTTTAATAACTATTTTCATCTTAATAATTATGCAAAGGAAAATACTCCGTTTGATTCCAAATTTTTTTCAGATGTCGTTATTCAAGTTTGAAAGCGGCATCATTCGAATATAATAAGAAAATTTGTTAATTAAAAATATTATTCGATCCAAATACATAGTAAATTAATATTTTTAGCATTTGCATATATTAGTAGCTATTTAAAATAGGGATATAATATCTATAATAAATTAAAAATATCACTACTTATTAATATAAAATCAATTTTATATAATAAACTATTTAATTTTAATGTAAATATGATATTTAAAAATTAATCTATATCATTTATTTGTTATATTTAATCAGTTTAGTTTGTTTTCAAATTTAATAATGTATACAAGATTTAAACAAATAAATTTATAAATAATGACAATCAATACTAGTTTTTTGGCTGTCTATCTAATTTAGTTTAATTTTTTTTCGAGTGAATCAGTTATTTGTTTTTCATATTGTATAAGTTAGCAATATTAATTGAAAAATACCACTAAACCCAAGAGATAAACAAATAACAAACAGAAAGATTTATATTTCCTGTGTTGAGTATAATCGACTATCATCTAGAAAACATTATTTATTATCAAAATTAAACAAAGAAATTATTAGAAATAAACTAAATATTATCAATTTTCATCCAAATTTCATCAAAATTTAAGATGTGTTTATATTGTTTTGCTTATTTTGTCATCAACTTATACAGCATGTTTAACCTTAGAGAAATTTTCTATAATGACACTAGATCTTTTTAATCATAAATATAGTACACAAGTATTAAAATGAGCAAAATATTTTATCAAAAATGTAAGTGTATATATATACTCATAGAGTTAATTAATTTAGAGTAAAGTTTTGAAGGTGGGTTTAAGACTTTAAAAATAAACAAATAACCAAATTTTAAAACAAAAATTTTGAAAAGTAATTTTCTTTTAAAAAAAGGAATTTCAAAATAAATTTTTGAGAAAAATTGAAAAGATTTGAAAAATTAGACAATGTTTGAATTCAAAAACGTATTGTTCGAAACTAATAAAAATTTTCCTTTTTTCTTATTATTTATCTAAATCATTATTTATATTTATATATATAAATAATGGTTGAAGACTTTTACTTCTTTATTTAAACATATTTTGGTAATTTTTTCATGTGTTCCTTTGGTGAAAAAGAAATTATTTTAGTGTCATTTGAGCCCCTTAAATCTATTATATGATAAATGGATATGGTCTTAGCTAGAATCTGGATTTAAGGAAAATAATCAATTCTAAAATGTATAGTCAAATAACTTTACCAACAATATATATATATTGTGGTATGTATATTTATCAATTTTAAGGGCTTGAACAGTTGAACCTAACCTTTAATCATAACACATTTTAATTAATAAAAGAACAATAAATAGAAAGGAATCTGGATGTGGCCATGGAATCTAGATTTGTGGATTTTTTTTTTCATTTTAAGATGTATATTCCTAAATTCAAGACTACAACATATATACTTTTATGGTATGCTTATTTCGTCAATTTATAAGAGAATGAATCGAATCTAACTTTTATTTGTATATTTAATAGTCTGACTAATTCATTAAAGTGTAAAAATTTTAGTTACAAAATGTTGATGTAATATTTTTTATAATTTGTAATAATATAGTTAATCAACCTTAAAAGAAAAAAAAAATCTAACCTTATTAACGATATACTATTTGTTTATTACAAATTGAGTAAATATAAATAAATTTGTATGAATATGTGGTAGTAGAACCTGGATTTGAGGAAATACTTAATATTAGGATGTATTGTCAAATAATTAAACTGCAACATTCGTCAACTAAACACTACCGTTGATTCATGTGCTTTTTCGCTTTTCTATTAATGTTTCTCATATGCTAGTCGCAACAACACTGCGCTTAAATAAGGTGACCGTCCTACCTACAAATTATAAACTTCGATTTCACACGTGTCAATAGATTATCGTCATAAACTGTAACGTTTGTCTCCCCACCCAAATCACTTTAATTTAGGCCATAAATCTGCCCCAACTGTAACCATTAAAGACCTATACAATGCATCACATTTTTAATTGTATTTTCCATTTCATTTCAATAACCAAAATTAAAATTTCCACCTAACAATGTATATCCACCTATATTAAAATTTATTATATGATATGAGATGATCTGAAGTTTGTGCACCAAAAAAAGGTGATCTTAATTTAACAGTGGATATGTCAAATGACATAAATGATATGCCATTTGAAGTAGATTGATGTTTCAGTTTTTGCAGATTTAATTTTAAAAACTAAAGATACACAGTTAAGGCATTGGATCAACTACTTTCTTTGATCAAACTGAGTAATTTTTTTTCATATCCCAATGTCATTTAATGTTTGACTTTAGCACCGTTTTTAGAAACGTTTCATGTTTATACACTGAATGAGACATGTACAAATTTTGGTGGCATGTTCCGTAATTAAATGAAGAATCCAAGGGTAAACCCAAACGATACCACCTATAAATCAAAAGGCGAACAACCCAACTAAAAAGTAAAAACACAAAAGACAGAGATCTCAGAAACAGAGAGAAAAAAACAGAGAGATGGGTTTGGTTACAGATGAAGTGAGAGCTAGGGCAGAGAAATACACAGGAGATGCGTTATGCCGCGAGAAGACCAAGGAGTTCCTCAAGGAAGTTGACATGCCTAATGGGTTATTGCCATTGAAGGACATAGAAGAGGTTGGATACGACAGAGAAACAGGTGTTGTGTGGCTGAAGCAGAAGAAGAGCATCACTCACAAGTTTGAATCTATTGGGAAACTTGTCTCTTACGGCACTGAGGTCACTGCCGTGGTGGAAGTCGGCAAGATCAAGAAGCTGACCGGTGTTAAGGCCAAGGAGCTTCTTATTTGGGTCACTCTCAATGAGCTTGTGTTGGAGCAGCCAACAAGTTCTGGGAAGATCAATTTCAGGACACCCACCGGATTGTCCAGGACTTTCCCAGTTTCAGCTTTTGTGGTTCCTGAGGTTGAGAAGCCTGCACCTGTTAAAGAAGCTATTGCAATTTAGAGATGCTTACTTACTCAAGTCTCTCTCTTTTTTAATAATCTGAATTATGTATTACTTTTCTACATGTTATGCTTAATTTTCTACTCTAATAAGATATTTTTCAGTCTAAACCAACATAAACCGGAATATCTTTCACAAAACCTATGAACAAGCAAAGCTGAGGTTCTAATTGTCTTAGATCTGAAACCTTTTTGATGTTAACATTTCAACAGAAAGCTAGATCAGAGTCACATGTGTCTCTATCTTTTTCTTTTAGTAAAGGAAACTCAGATGTTACTTCACAACCAACCATTTCTTCAAAGTTTCTTGCAAAATTATGGCAATTCAAAACATCAATACTAGAAATAGGCAAACAACATTTGTTCCATTGAGGCCGGTTAAGATTTGTCCTGATATCAAAAGTTGGCCATACCTGGTCTAAAACTAGGCATCGCGAGCTTTGTTCTTTAGTATGTAGGACCACTCTCCATTACTGTATCTACGCATAAAGAGATTCGTCCACTAAATGGTAGTTAACTCCAGAAAGATTCTCACCCATTTTCAGATTTTGTGGTCAAGTCCCAGCTTCTTGACCATGAACTAAGGAGAAGTCAGCTTCTCTAGTCTCCTCTATCAATAACCCCAACACTGAATACACAGAGTCAGCACTAGGACACGCTTTATCACTCACAGCGAAGCTAAAAACCTGGTTTTCCACCAGGATCCAGCTCACACCTGCCTCTTTTTTGTTCCCCATCATCCTCATCATCTTCCTCACTCTCGCGTAATCTCCCCATCTCCTTTCCGCGGCGTAGATATACGAAAGCATCACATAAGTCCCCACCATCCTCGGTTTCAACTCCATAACTCTTCTCGCAGCTAATCTGCTTATCAGCCCCGTGTGTTTATGCGCTTTACAAGCTCCCAAGATCGCTCCCCACGTGGACTCGTCCGGCTTAAACGGCATCCTCTCCACCAGCTCATAAGCCTCTCCTATCTTCCCGGCTCTTCCAAGCAAATCAACAACACAGTTGTAGATATCTTGATCCGGCTTTATCCCATACTCGCTCTCCATCACATTAAAGTACTTCAACCCCTTCTCCACTAGACCGGCGTGGCGGCACGCGCTCAGAACCGCCATGAACACAATCCGGTCCGGTCTAACACCAGCACTAACCATTTCATCGAAAAGCTCAACAGCCTCTGCTCCATAACCATGCGATCCGTAACCAATCATCATGGACGTCCAGGAAACAAGATTCCTCCTCTCTGCAATCTCGCCGAACACTCTTTCAGAGTCAGGTATGTCGCCGCATTTAGCGTACATATCGATCAAGGCGTTGGCTAACTCGACGTTCTTGTTAAACCCTCTTCTGTATATCCTCCCGTGAAGCTGCTGGCCACAGTTCAGTGCTGCTATATTAGCGCAGGCGGCTACTAAGCTTGTTAAAGTGTAGCAGTTCGGTACAAAACCTTGTGACTCAAACCGCTGAAACATGAGCAGAGCTTCGCTGCTGTCTGATCGTTCGAGCTCGGATATCAAAGTGTTCCATGTGATCAGGTCTCTATCTGCCATCTCGTGGAAGTGGCGTTTGGCCTCTGTTAAGTATCCACACCTGCAGTACAAGTCCAATATAGAGTTCATCACCGGAAGGTTAGAGTGAAAGCCACGTTTGACCACCGACGAATGGATCTGTTTTCCGGTTGTCACAGAATCAATGGAAGCGGAAGCTTTAACCGCTATGGTTATACAGTGAGGAGTCACATCTTCATTCTCCTGAACATATAAAACATATCAAAATAGTGAAATGTCAATTCCAAAACCCAATAACCGAATCAGAACCAAACTGAAAAAAACAAAACCAAAATGGGACTGAAAATTACAAAAATCCAAATGGTTCCTATATTTCTAAATCTGAAAACATAAACCGAACCAGAACCGAGAATCGAACGAATAATATTCTTAATATAGTAAAAATATTAATTACTTTTAATTTTAGTATATACAAAATATAATTATAAATAAAAAATATCAAAACAACAAACTAACCTAGTTACCACATACTTTTTTTTTTGTTTTTTTTTTGGGTTTAACTTGGGTTTTCGAGGTTTTTGGACTTTAAACCAAACCAAACCAAACCTGAACTATTTCTAATTTGGTTTCATTTCGGGTTTTATAAACAAAAAAATAGAAACCCAGCACTATCCAAACCGATCCGATTGGATCCAAAAAATGTTTGGTTCCTAAACAGATCCTAAACACCCCAACCCGAATAACCAAACCGATCAGAACCAAAAACCAGGATGCCAACACTAAGCATTTCACTCAAAATGTGAGGCACATAAGCAACTTACCAGCAACATTTGCTTATACATCTTCAAACCGCCAATGCCATCACCCAAGTGTGTAAAACCGGTGATTAGAGTAGTCCACGTGACTTCGTTTCTAACCTTGATATACCGAAAAATCAAACAAGCAGCATCCATTGTTGCAGAACAAGTAGCGTACATATTCATCAAGGCATTGTCAACGTAGATAGAAGAACCTTCCATACCGAGTTTGATAACAACCCCATGAACCAAACGACCATAACCCAAAACCTTCATGTTTCTACAAGACGTGAGGACGCTAGAGAGTGTGAACTCATTCGGGTTCGTTCCTCGCCTGATCATCTCACGGAAACACTCCCAAGCGCGTGCGTTATGATTAGAAGAAGCGTAGCCTTTGATCATCGCGGTCCAAGCGACTACGTCTCTCTCAGGCATTTCGTCGAACACTGAGCGTGCTTCTTCGACTAAGCCTTTTTCGAAGTAGGAAAGGATGAGATTAGTTGCTAAAATGTGATGCTTCTTGGGTTTATAAGGGGGAGACTCCGTGTTTTGATCCGACGACTCGACGCAGGCGTTGCGTAGAGAGCTTCTGACGAAGTTTGGGATTGGTTTAAACGCGTTGGAGCGAGCAAGTTTCGTGATGCTCATGTCTTTGTGCCTTCGGACCTCAACAGTGTCTGATCACGGTTTGTTGGGAACTTTTTGTAGGTTCTGCAGTTGCGTAATGCTCATGTCTTTTCGTACTTTTCGTGGGTTCTTGCATGATTCAGACCAACAGGGTGAATACAAGCTAAGTACTTGAATTTTCGGCTGGTGCTAAAGTTAGTTTGTAAGACTTGTTTGTATTTAGTTTGTTAAAAACTAGTTTTTACAGTTTAAGTACTTGGTAAAAATGATAGATTTACAAGTTAATTGTTTTGATTTATTACTTATTATTTATAAATTACTTGTAAGTTAATTAATAATTATTTGTAAGTTATTTGTTAGAATTCTAAACCAAATAATTTTATTATTTAAAAGATTATTTCATTGCTTTTTCTATATCTTAATTAATGGGAGAGATAAAATATATAAAATATTAAAATAATTTTATAAAAATATCATTTATGTTTAATTCATTTATGAAAATAAAAATATAAACAAGTTATTTTTTTATAATTTGAAAAATGTATGTTTGTTAGTTAGTAGAACTGTACTAAAACTTTACTTATAACAAGCTAACAAGCCAAATAGCGAATATGGAAACACGTAACGAGTAATTAATTCCCATCCTTTTACAACAGTTGATCACGACTTTTCACAATTTGTAGAAAAAAATGCAATTGTTTAGTCTAGCTCCTTTGATTCCTTGTTATTTTTTTTTTGGCATCAAAAGAAAGTTTATTATTCAATCACTCCAAAGGCCTTGCTACTTGAGCTAGCCAAACAGGAGTATCAGTACTAACATAAACAAAAGCATCAGTTCGATTACGGGCTGCTTTAGCAAAACAGTCCGCTCGAGTATTCTTACCACGCGGTAGATATGAGATAGAGAAACTAGTGTAAAGTTTAGATTGTAAACAAATATCTTCTATCTCAGTCGCCATGGAAGGCCATTCGTCCTCACCTCTTATCAGCTTTAGAAGTTGTAGGCAGTCCGTTTCAAAATGCATTGAGTCGAAGCCACGATCCTTCAAGGTCTTCATTGCCCATAGTAGTCCTCTTGCTTCTGCGTGTAATGGTGACGGTGTCTTACTGACGTTCTGGAGCCCAACTAGAACGGTTTGATCTTCCTCCATCAGCACAAATCCCAGCCCCGTTTTCCTGTCAACATGTGTCCACGATGCATCTACTTGGCATCGCAACTGCATACTCCTCTGTTCTGTAACTACCCTTTCCGGTTCTTCAACCTCCCCAGCTATTGCATCTTCCTCTGCTTCCGGGATTATCTGAGCCATCTTCCAGTTACTGGCTTCTGTCATCGCCAACTGTAATGTGTCTAGCGGTGGATCCTCGATTCCATTGAATAACTTATTATTTCGGCTCTTCCATATATACCATATTAGCCAAGGAAAAGGCTCAATGACTTCCTTCGGGACGCCTTGCTCTGCTACTCGCCACAGGAGATGATCAAAGTTTGTGAACAGAGCATTACACGGGAATACGCCCGGAATCGTTGGGATATCTGAAAGCGCCCAACATTGTAGCGCTGGGGGACACTCGAACAAAAGGTGGTTAATCGTCTCCTCCTCCGCACCACATCGGAGGCAGGTCCTATCTGTCGCACAATGTCGATCACAAAGTCGACTTGCCGTAGTAACAAAACCAGCTAGTGCTTGCCAAATGAAATGCTTTATTTTCCTCGATGTACGCAGCTTCCACACCTCTTTTTTTAGCTTCTTAACACTGGGTTCTTCCACCACACCAGTGTCTGATGCTTTTCTCTGTTCATTTATAAAATCGTATCCCGATTTTACAGAGTATGAGCCAGACTTAGTGTGTTTCCAAGTATACCCATCTTTTCTTCCCAGTCGGCTTGGTTGAATCTCCATGATTCTATCTACATCCTCTGCCGCTACAAGTTCTCTGATCAACGGCTCATTCCATCGTTTCGTCTCATGAATAATTAGATGATGCACTCGTAGATCACGGTCGAAAATCTCTCCTAATGGTTTCGCTGGTCTGGCATTTTCTCCCGGTATCCAGCCGTCCTCCCAAACCTTAGTATCAGAACCTGTTCCGATAGTACGAACTACTCCCGCGCTCAGAACCTCTCGAGCCGTCCACAGACTTCTCCAACCATAAGAAGGATTGTTTGCTTTTCCGGCCAGGAGAGGGTTTGTATGTCTGTAGTATCTCCCTTTCATCACTCTTGCCAGAAGCGAATCTGGATATACGAGAAGCCTCCAGACTTGTTTTGCTAGTAGAGCAAGGTTGAAATCTCTCGAATCTCGAAAACCTAAACCTCCCTCATCAAGGGGAACACATATTTTGTCCCAAGCAATCCAGTGTAGGCCTCTGTTATTTGCTTTTGAACTCCACCAGAACCTAGATACTGCACCTGTTATCTTCTTATGAGTATCCTGCGGTAAAAGATAGCAAGACATTGTGAAGGTCGGTACTGCTTGGGCTACCGACTTGATTTGTACTTCCTTGCCTCCTTTTGACAATAGTTTTGCTTCCCAAGAGTTGACTCTCGTGTTAAGTCTATCCTGAACATAAGCAAACACTTGCTTTTTTGATCCACAGATCTTCTCGGGCATTCCAAGATACATGCCCATTCCACCTTCTCTATTGATACCAATTGACCTTTTCAGGTCTAGTTTTAGGGACGTTATGACCTTAGAACCGAACATAACTGATGACTTGATTTTATTCAGTTGTTGTCCTGAGGCTTTACCATAAACGTCAATAATCCTCATCAACTCTTGGCACTGCGCTGGCTCTGCTTTACAAAAGAAAAGGCTGTCGTCAGCGAAGAGTAAATGGGAAACTTCCGGACACGCTCTTGCGATCTTGAGGCCGGAGATCTTCTTCTGTCGCTCTGCATCTTTGATCTGTGATATTAATACTTCGGTACAGAGAATAAACAAAAACGGCGATAGTGGATCGCCCTGCCGGAGACCCCGGGAAGGAGTAATGTTGCCCTTCGCATCTCCATTTATTAAGACTTTATATGAGACTGAGGTAACACAGTTCATAATCAAATGAATCCACCTCATATCGAATCCCATTTTTTCCATCAAAGCTCGAAGGAAGCCCCACTCAACCCTATCATAAGCTTTACTCATGTCTGTCTTGATCGCCATGAATTTTGATTTACAGCTCTGATTTGTCCTTAGGGCGTGGAACATTTCTTGGGCAACTAGAATATTATCGGTTATCAACCGTCGAGCCACAAAGGCTGATTGTGTTTCTGATATCAAAAGGGGCAGGACCTTCTTTAGCCGGGCAGACAAAATCTTAGAAATAATCTTGTAGCTTACGTTGCATAAGCTTATCGGTCGAAACTCAGCCATGGTGACCGGTCTTTCATTCTTGGGGATGAGACAAATGTTAGTCTGGTTAAGTCTTTCGTCAAGCTCGCCCGTTTCAAAGAATTCGCGAACCATACTGATGACATCCTTTCCAACCACATTCCAGAATTTTTGATAAAACAAGCTTGTCATCCCATCTGGTCCTGGTGCCTTCTCCGGATTGATTGAGAATACCGCATCTTTGATCTCAGTATCTGTTATTTGAGCAGTTAATACCGCATTCATATCCTCCGTCACTGTCTCGGTAATAAACCGGATGCTCTCCTCAAAATCTCCCGGGTTGGAGGTCTCAAAAAGCTCCTCGAAGTACTCCACAGCGAGTTGCTCGATCCCTTCCTCGGTTTCAACCCACACTCCCATCGAATTCTTTAGCTTCGTGATACGGTTTCGAGCCCGGCGCTGCTTCGTTTTCGCGTGAAAATATTTTGTGTTCCTGTCCCCCTCCCTTAGCCAAATGGCTCGGCTCTTCTGTCTCCAGAAAATTTCCTCTTCTCTATACGCCGCACACAGCTGCCATTTTATCTCTAGCTCCTCTTCTGTCGATAGACTATCCTCATTCTGAGCTTGATCGAGCTTTGCCTTCAACAGCTCAATCACCTTTTCATTATTTGATGGATTGCTGCGCTTCCACGTTGAAATGGCTTTTCTGCATCTGTAGATTTTTTCCACAAAATCTCCATGCTGATGGTGAGTATCCCTTCCCCATCCGCCTTTAACAGTCTCATAAAAGCCTTGTCTTCCAAACCATCGCTTATCAAACTTGAAATTGCGTCTCGGTCTTGTCTCTCGTGATTTGATCCTAGCCAAGACTGGCCTATGATCAGAGCCCCATCTTAACAAATACTCCACAGCAGTGTGGGAAAAAATATTATGCCAATCTTCGTTTCCTACTGCCCTATCCAGGCGACATTGAATTCGTCCATTCTTCCTCCTTCCTGCCCAAGACATAGTGTTCCCTTTTGATGGGAATTCAATCATACCGCAATTGGTCAGCATCGTCTTGAATGGTAAGAAGGAAGTCTCGGCTCTCTTTCGACCACCTTTCTTTTCCGCATTACTGGTGATCTCGTTAAAATCTCCTATCATCATCCAGGCTCCTGATCTTGTTGTTCCCATTCGTGTGAGCCTCTCCCAAACATATTCACGGTATTCCACCACCGGATCTCCGTAGACGAAAGTAATATATACCTTATGGCCTTCTATCTGGGCTTCCACATCTATCATGCGATCATTTGAAAAAATAATCTTCACTCCAGAATCATTCATATAAAGCAAAGCCAAACCACCGCTTCTACCCGTAGGTTCCACGGTAAAAATCTTATCATAACCAAGTTCAAACTGTAAATCTTGCATAAAAGAGAACGTATTTTTTGTTTCTGAAAGAAAAAGAAAACTAGGACTATAGTAGCGAAGCAACTCTCGCAAGTGTTGCTTTGTCAAGTAGGCTCCCGCCCCTTGACAGTTCCATGCGATTGCATTCATTTATCCTTACTGGGTGGTTTCTGGGACACCACCGAACCGGATACACTGGGTTTCTTGCCTCTTACAGCAGACGGATACACCTCATGTCGAGGGACTTGTGGCAACCTTCGGGCCACTGGGGGGCGGTACTGTCTTGGTGCTTTGCCTTTTGGTGAAGCTCTTCCCCTAACCGCAAGTTTCTTTGATGCCGCAGTTCCTTTTACGTCTGGGCTCCGTGGCGTCTTCTTCTTCTTCTTTGCTGCCGTCATCTGGTGTCCTTCCTGATCCAGATTTTTGAAGATTTCAGTCTCATCATCCTTTTGGCTAGCGATGACACTCTTTTCACCTCTCTCCGGCAGACGTATGATCGTTTCCACATTTTGAACCGACTTCTCAGTACTCTTGCTCTTCTCTTCTTCCAAAATTGTAGGGGTTGCTTCCTTTGCAAGTCTTGTTCTTTCGAGATCTTGTTCCTCCTCCATTAGATCATCTACATTATAAATATCAGCCTCCGTCATTTGCTCCGGTTCAGTATACTGTTCTATCATCCTGTCAAAAGCCTCGTCATCCATTAGCTCACCATCCTCCTCTGAATCTGAGTCTATTAATTCAAGATCCTCGGAACCTCTTGGAGAGTGCCTCTCTTCTATCTCCACAATTTTCTTGCTTGTTCCATTTTGTATAGCATCTCCCAGGTTACTCCTTTGTACTCCTTCCGTATGATTTTCCCGTGGGTTAGAGCTAGGTTCCCTTATTATGAGCGTTCCTCTTCCCGAGATTGGTCTCAAAAGATCAGGAGTGGGATCTTGCGCGATCATTTTTCCTTTTAGCCTACGTCTCTCCTCATCATTCATCTCTGTCTCTATCACTCGAGCAGCCTCCGTGCTCTCTTTTCCCTGTCTTATCGGTCTCC
The DNA here is from genome assembly GCA_018703725.1 of Brassica juncea. Taxonomy (NCBI): domain Eukaryota; kingdom Viridiplantae; phylum Streptophyta; class Magnoliopsida; order Brassicales; family Brassicaceae; genus Brassica; species Brassica juncea. The sequence continues at coordinate 47,636,739 of CM031938.1, forward strand.
ATTCTTTGGTAGGTTTTGGTGGTGATTTGCGAGACCGGTCCAGATGACCTCTACTTGTTCTTTGGAGCTCGAGCTTATCCGAGATTGTGCGTTGTGAGTCTGGAGAAGTTCGTCTTCCCGAGTTACTCCTACTCACACTGTGTGAGTCGTAATGGTTCCTAGGCCCGTCTCTTCTTTCTTTATGATTCCAGTTAGAGTGCCCTATGAAGGATCTATTTTTGGACATGGCTTCATCACGTGCACGATGTTCATAGTTCCAAGATCTTTGATATGGATGATATCTCTCCCGATCACGGGGATGGTATGGTTCATCAACTTTATCCAGTCTCTTCCAGACCTCTTTACCAAGAGCCTCTCGCCGCTCCGTTATCCTTTCACGAAGGTCACTGCTTGATCTTTCCCTATTTGACTCCACTGGTCGCCGGTAATCTTTTTTCTCTACCTCTCTATAGCTTCTTTCAGTTGTAGTTCTATGATTAGTATGGGTCAAGTGGATTGTACGGTCAGTCCCATACCGGGAAGGGATGGAGAAAGCTTCTCGAGTTGCTTTTTCTTCTATCTCTTTTTGTTCAATCCTTGCGACTCTGTTTTTCTCTCGCTGTTCCTCTGTAAGTTCAGGACAGGTGCCTTCCTCATGGGAGATACGCTTACAAGTGAAGCAATGTCTATGAAGCTCCTCATAAATGAGGGACACCCTTATCACATCTCCATTTGCGAAACCCGCTCGACGTTCAAATTGAAGTGGCTCATCAGCATTGACCCACACACGTACCCGACCTCCATCTACATCCACTTTGTCTACTAGGCCCAAGGCGTTCCCAATGTTTCTGTAGGTTTCATCTTTTTTGTAGTGATTGGGTACACCAGATATCGCTATCCAAAAGAGCATTGAGTTTGGGAAATCCTCTTTGATTGTTGGAATCCATCTCTCCAAGGAGAAGCTCCACTTGTTGAAGTGACAGGGTCTCCTTTGTAGAACCTTCTGTAGATCTTGTTCATTATCAAAGTCGAATTGGAATTTATTATTGCCCAAATTCGTTCCTCTAACTTTCCCCTCTACGTCCCAGATATGCCTTTTCGGCATATGTTTGATCAAAGCCTCTACACTTCTTCCATCCACATGAAACATTCGTCCCACTAAAGTAAGCTTGTATTTCTCAATCAGGTCCGAGAAGTCAAACTCCGGGATTGGGATAATGTCATCTTCCTTCTTCTTCTCGTAGCGTCGTCCCTCTTCTCTTCCCCTACCTTCTCTTCCACGATTCCCATACATTCGACTCATCCTGCGAGTCGATTGTTTGAAAACCTAAAGCGAGTCCTTTCAATCTATGGAAGACACCCTACACAGGGGAATACGTCTCTCTCTTGACCGTGTCTTCAAAAACGTGTTTATTACGAAAAGTTCTAGGGTTCCGAAGAGAGCTATTTTGGATTTTACGCTGCAAGGAGCAGGAAACCTGTCGATATAGTATGCTAGTAGTCTTCTATCTCCTTCTTCCTGGCAAGGAGAGCCTCAAAACGTCGTCTTTGAGGAGGGGCTTGCCAGATCTGAGAATCTCCCTAGAGTCGCCAAAACCCTAGCTGCGTGATTCCTTGTTATTTTAAATATAAATAACTGTAATATATTAATTAGAAAATTTGGAGAAGTAGAATTATATAAAACTTTAATTTGAAAACTACACTTACATATATAGTCCTGAGACTTATAGTCTGGAAATAGGATTCGCTCCAAAGATAAAAAAAATTCCTAGAACCATCAAAACCAAATCCTGATCTGATCTAGATTTCATTGTTATTTTACCTTTTCTTGTTTTAACATTTCTATGTTCGGAACAATTTCAATTTTGCAGATATTTTTGTTTTCTTTGAGAGGTATCATGATATTAGAGATCTAGGAAAGTAACTTTTTTGAAACATGAATGTGGTTTGATAGTATTCAAGATTCTTAACGTATTAGAGATGAATACTAATAACTGTACATTCTTTCAGGAAAAAACAGTATTGTTTAGGAATTTAACACAATAGTTAGAATAAATATTCTTTACTCTGAACAACTTCTGTATTGCAGTATTGGTCAAAATAAACCCCAACATAATCATCTAGCTTTTATCATATCATGAATTCATGATCACGATCCTGATCATTAAAGTGATTCAGCTAGTAGCTTGAAGCTGTAACCCGCCGGCATCTGATGCTCTAGGTTTAACGGTGAAAGCGATTACCTGAGAAGAAGATGATTCTGATTCCATCTTGAAAGGTACCTCAAACTGAACAGACTGGTACAAGCAAACCTCGTCTTCTTTGCAATAGTACACCTGCAAATAGAATTTTCATTAAATATGTTTGCAAAAACTTTGAAGCTAAAATTTAAAACACTAAAACTGCTTGTTTTCTATTGAAAAAAGACACATCCCATTAACAAAAAAAAAAAACTAATTTCATCTGAATATAAACCTTGCAACTGATTTTCCCAATAGAAGCAGAAGTTGAAGATTGTCTATAATGAAGCACCGTAGAACCTTCAGGGCCAAGGATTCCTTCCAGTGGTTCGACCGTTAATGCGTCTTCAGGTTCCACATCAACCACAAACTTACTCCGCGCTTCCTGTGCACAGCCAAGCAGTGTGTTTACGAGCACTGTATATGTAAATAGGGATAAGGAAAAAGAGATTGAACCTTGGAGAAATGGTAGCCATCTGGTAATGAGATTTTAAGATTCAAATCTCCTTCGCGAGATGTAACAGCATCCACTGTGACAATCTTTGTATCGGCAGAGGCACGTTTCCTCAGACGTTTCAATGTTTTTGCCTTCGGCATTGGTGGTTGAACACCTTTTAACTCCAGTGTACGAATCTCTACATCCTCACTGTTGTTCAAATCTATGTATCGTATAAGACTATTGTTTGTATCCGCAACGAAAAGCCTCCCTGAAAAAAGTATAGGCAAGGTAAACAACAATAGTACTTGATTGTAGAACTGTTAAAAGGGACTAGAAAGTTACCGTTTTCAGTTAGAGCAAGTCCTGCAGGCTCTGAAAGCTGAATGAAACAAATGTGTTAAACTAACAAAACAGTCTTTCTGTTTGATCAAAACGTACAATATTGTAGTAACCTAGATCAGACCTGAGCAACCATAACCTTCCCATCTTTGAAGCCGGCTTTTCCTGTCCCAGCGATAGTAACAACACGTTTGGTCACAGGGTCCAGCTTCTTAATCTACACATCAATGTTTGAAGGCTTAAAGTTGAGTTAAGATCTTGTAACAGTCAAGAATTTGAACCTTCTTCAGTTCATATCCTTATGACATGCCAAGTTAGATTTACCTTGTGGTTGTAGCTATCAGCTAGATATATTTGACCATCCTTTGCGCATAACACACCAAGTGGATGTTGCAGGAGCACTTCTGCTCCCACACCGTCATTATCTCCAAACTGTTCAAGTCTTAGTGCATGTTAGAGACTGATGTAACATTTTAAAGTTGTAGATTCAGTAACAATTCCAAGGAAGAGTTAAAGATGGAAAAACCAAAGATATTAGGAGAAAGTGAATCAAGTAGTTACCTTGAAAAGATTCTCAGAGAAATAAGGATCACCACCAGCGAGCAATCTTGATCCTCCAGTTTGAAGATCAAGGGCACGAATAGAACTGCTCTCGCTATCAGCAATATATGCTTCCTTCAAATCTGCAATAAGTTTCATTCCTTGCTAGCTTTGTAAACAGTTCAAAGTGAAAAGTAAAGTTTGAAGTTTCTTTCTCATTATTACCAGGGCCTAATGAGATTCCTGAAGGCTGAGCAAATGACGTTGTTTGAGGGCTGCAACAACGGAAAATATATACCATTAAAAGGAAGCAAACAAAGGTCAAGTGATTCAAACGGCTAATGTATATACATACGTAGAACCGTTAAGGTTTCTTTCATAGCCATTCCCACTGAACAGTTTAGTAACACCATCAAGCACATTGTATTCCCAAATCTGGTGCTGACCCGCCATTGCAACGTAGACCTTCTCTTTCACTGGCTCATAGCATACATCCCACGGAGAATTCAAAAGCTGGAGTATTAAAAGTGAAAAAAAAACTTTTTGCTTACTCTTTAATCTCTCGGAATAAAAAACATTTAACGGAATCAAGTTTCTTGCCTGTGAGGTTCCTTTTCTTCCACCTTGGTAATCTGAGCCTTTAGTTCCATTACCAGCCAGAGTCTCTACTCTCTCGTTGACAAAATCAATCACCCTAAGATGAACAATCATACGATATGTACACTCAAAAATTGAGATTTCTTGTTTGTGTTATAATCAACAAAAGGACTTACATACCTCAAAGCATGATTCTCGGTGTCAGCAACATAAAGAAGATTCTTCTTTGCATTATAAGCAAGTCCCTGCAAAAAAAATATACAATGATGAAGCCATGGTTTGGACCCCTATTGACAAACAACTATTACAAAAATGAACCTGAGGACGACTGAATGCAGCATCTTCAAAGGAACCATCACGGAAACCTTCTTCTCCGGTACTGCCGATTTGGACGATGAAATTTCCGTCAAGATCAGTTACGATCTAAAAATGACCACAGAGTGCTGATATTAGACAACAACATGATATATAATATAACAAGGGTTTAGATAAAAGAGTCAAGGATATACAATGCGGTTATGGTTACTGTCTGAGATGAATAGCCTGTTGTTAAGAGTATCAATGGCCAGCTTCCCTGGGAATTTCAATGGAGACGCGGCCAAGCGCGGATCATTATCTTTCTCCAAACGTGTAGGAAGCGGAGTGCTGTCTAAAACATTCTTCCCACCATAGTATATTAGAGCTGCTGCCACCAAGTCATCAAGATCCTTTAAGAGTACAGCATCATTGAGCAGACAATGAGTATTGTGGGGGAAAGAAAATTGATTTATATGCTCCAAATCGAAAACAAAACAAATCAACCTGAGATTATTGGATAGTTTTATTTTAAAAAGGGAGAAGAAAAGAGATAAAGAAGTTACTTTGCGGTGACTTTCTCCGGCAATCTGTGCAATGACTTTACCATTTGGTGAGACAACAGCAAATGTAGGCCACGAGTTGATGCCCAGCTCTCTCCACATGTACATGTCTCCATCGTTCACAACCTGTTCAATGAGATAAGTTAAGTAAGCATCAGGTTAGGCCAAACAGGAGAACACTGAAGGACTATCTACAACACTGGTTGCATCATAAATTGCAAAAATGATGACCAGCTAACATCTTTCCAATAAATAAATGTGATCCCATCACAGAATATTCAGTTCACAAACAAACAAACAAACAAAAAAGAAATCCAGGACAATTACCGGGTGACTGATATCATAGCGTAGAACTGCATTACGTATGGCATCTAAGTCCTTCTCGTTGTCGAACTTAGCCGAGTGTACACCCACAACAGTAAACTACAGAAGAGCAGAAAAGAGAAACATATGTTGAAGCTTGGTAATCCCCTGGTGAAATTTGATTCTTTTTTATAGTAAAAGACTTACTGGCTTGTCTGCATACTTCTTCTCAAGAAACTCTAGATCTGGTAATACATGCATACAGTTTATGCAGCAGTAAGTCCAAAAATCAAGTACCACCACTTTCCCTTTCAAATCCTGCTCACAAAAATGTCACAGGTTATGTGATGCTCCCTTTGTTCCTTAAGAATGAGAACTTACCCGGCGAAACTGGAGAGGGGCAGTGTTTAGCCAATCCAGTTTAGATGGGAATTCTGGGACAGTTGTAGCTGTCTGCCTAGACATGAAAATAAGAAAAACAGAAGATCATCCACAATTTTTTTTTTTACTTCAGCTTTTGAAAATTTCACACTAGACAGAATAATTATCAAATAGTTATTGTTACTTGCTCTCTAGATCGGCAATGTAATCCACGAACTGTTGGACCCTCCCTTCACCTACAAGATAACAGAAAAAAAGAAGTCAGGTACCTTTCAACACATCCAGAATCAATACGAATGAAACTATACGCTAACATAGAAATAAATGCCAGTGGAAATTTAGACAAAAGGCCAAACCTTGGTTCTGTGTAAAAGAAGGGCTTTTTGTTCCAACCAATGCGTTCCACAAAGCTTGTGGAGAAGCATATTGCATTGCCTATACTTAAAGTCAGCAACTCGGAAAGATTTTTTGAAAAAAACTTTGAACACAAAAAGTAGTCTTCAGTGGTTTACCTTCCAGTTGTTGGCGGCAAAGTAGACACAAGAAAGAGCAATTCCAAGACTCCCATACCTCAATATATCTCGACGAGAACCCTGAAACCTGTTTGAACATTGCATCTGCAACCTCAAGTTTATGAAAATTTTCCACAAGCCATATCATCATTTGTTTTCATTCTCTAATGATGACAAGTCCATCAGGTATATATATATATGTGTGCCTCGATATTAACACACTGTAAATCATAAACTTTTTTCTCTAAGAGATTGTTTGCATATTACAAATATAAACTCCAAAATACTTACATAAAACGTAGACTGATAACCTTTCTTACCCGTTGTTATTGGTTTTGTCGCTGGCATTGTTCTCTTGATGGTTTTTTCCTGGATTTCCTGCGTAAGTACTCAAACGTGTAAAACGAAAAGTAGAAAAGTAAGAAATTAGAGAATGATAGCCTAGAGATATCTACAGTGGAAAATAAGTGGTAAACATTTAATTCAATATGTCAAACGTAATCTCATCTCATTACAAGGAAAGCCCCACTTTATTCAAGAAATTTTTGAAAAGGTACAGTGAAGAAATAAATACACCAGAAACAAATTGCTTTGAGACTACATACTGGTAGAATCAGAGCCACCAGTGAGAATGTCATTGATTGATATGTTTCCAATATCGTCTCGGATCATTGAGGGACCAGCATCTTTAAGAATTGCTTCAGATAAAGTAGTCTTCACAGCTATGCATCTGCAAATTTAGGAAATGAATTTGAGAATGATCCAAATCCAGAGCGGAGGAAAGCGAGTAGATGGATTTGACAACGAGAGATTAAAGGATGTTTTCAACAATTGAACACTTATCATGAAATTCTACAGAGACTACGTAAAGACAACTTGAAGCTGCTAATGTTGTATCAAATCAACTTTTTTTGTATGATAACTCATTCTGATATACAGATAAGTAAATTACCTCATGTTTGCAGCTTGAGCAGCCTGGACTCCAGCAAGTGCATCTTCAATAACAATACACTGCAAAAAATGTACATAACAAATCACTTCTGAAGATACGTAAGAGGCTAATTAGAAGAAGTAAACTTTTGCTCAATAATAAGTATCTCTAAGGCACACTTCGTTCATCTTTTCTATGAGACTTCGTAGCAACTACAAATGGATTTGTGAGAATAAAATATGAATCATGAAACAGTTTTCAACTGAGCCTCTCGTTGGATATGAACTACATAAATAAGTTGAGTATTACCTCGCTTGTCGGCACACCCAAGATCTTTGAAGCAGCCAAGAAAATATCTGGAGCAGGTTTCAAGTTCTCAAATGCGTCTGCTGACACAATCGCATCAAACCTGAACATCAACATCACATAACATTTACTTGAGACATGGAACCTGAATGCACAGAAACATTCTCAAAGACATCACAAAAGTAGTTGTAATTGATCTTTACATGGTCAAAGACAAACCAGCGGCTGCAAGGTTCGCATCAACTTTGACACGGTCGGCGCTAGAGGCAACAGCGACTTTGAGACCTCTGTTCTTACACTATCTCTCAAAAGAGATTGAGACAACCAATCATTAATCACGAGAGCCAAAACAATACAATTTAAGTGATTCCTCACCTCAGTGACAAGCTCTAGTGCTCCTGGAAATCCAATCCCAGACTCCGGCTTGGCATACTATATAATCAAGAAAACAAGAATCACACAACAAACAAAAGCTTGAGTTTTCTTTTGGTCACATTTCTCTTAGTCATTATTTTTACCTTATCGAGATATATGTCAAAGAAGCGCTTTTTAGCTGCATCAGGATCAAAACCTTGTACTCCTTTAACAGAAGCAACACCTCCTAAGAACTTAGCTTCTCCTGTGAGTGAATAGCCAAAACCCAAATCAAATTAAATGAAAAATCTATCAAATAAAAAAAAGTGTATTTTCCTGTTTTTACCTGTTCCCATGAAAGGGACGAAATCATCAACAGTGACTTCAACTCCCATCTCGGTGAAGACATCCACTGCGGCTCGTCTCGAGAGATCCTCGCTGTTGCAAAGCACTCCGTCCATATCGAATAGCACCGCGGACACCTTCCCCCAGTCATCCGCCTCTGCCGTCGTCTCCGGAGGACTCTCCGCAGCAACACTCACTTTCGAGGAGGACGGTGAAGGAGCCGGAGAAACACAGCGGAATCCTGGGAAGGAAGAGGTTCTTGTTGTGGGTTTTGATCTAATTGGATTAAGAGAAGAAGATCTCCTTGATGATTGGAAGAAAAGTGAAGGTGAGGAGGAGGAGCAGAGCTTCAAAGCCATTATTTTGTGTTTTGTGTTTTTGCGTTTTTCTTTTGGATATCATTTAAATCTGATAGTCTTGTTTTTTTTTTTTTGTGGCGGGTGTTAGTTTATCCGAATATATGGACGAAATTGTAGTGACACTTACACTGTGACAGTGAAAAGAAAGAAAGCCAAAAACCAAAAAAGAAAAAAAAATTCTCCTTTGATTCGAACAAATCGATCCAACCATGGAGGTTCCGGTATCAGCACAAAAACTACCAATTCACAAAACATCCTTTGTACCCTTCAACTCGATTTCTCTTTGCTCGTTGCGAAGGTTGTCGTGTAAAAGGTCACATCTACGGAGGCTATCGTTGCAATGAATCTGATTGTTACAATAATGCTAAGGACGGTGGTTGGTTCCATAAGGAGTGTGGCGAGTCACCATCGGAAATCAACCATCCTTCTCACCCTCAACATCCTCTAACTTTCAACGCGAGGACAGGTTACAAAAGACTGTCATCTTTGCGTTGGACGTTCAATCAGAAGTGGTTATTGCTGTGCGATATGCCATTTTATCATAGATATGGCTTGTGCACAAAAACCACCGCCGCCCCTCCAGCTATTGAGCATCCGATGTTCCATGAGCATTCAGTCGTCCGCACAAAGGAAGCACCGCTCATGGATCCTTGTAAAATATGCAAAAGTCGTATTGATGAAGGATATCCTTATGAATGCCTTACTTGCAAAGATAGTTTTCCACTTGGACTGCGTCAATCAGTCAAAGAGAGGTGAACCATTCGTCTCATTCAAGTCATATTCTTGAGTTTTTCACATCTGAATCACTTTCAGAAAACGCTGAGAAGACATGCATTCTGTGTGGAATAGAATCACAACATGTGCTTTATCATTGTTCCAAATGCAACTTCAGCATATGTATTTACTGCAAGAGGAATCCTCCACCACTCACTGTCGAACACACCAAGACCCACATGCATAAGCTCTCCCTCTTGTCTACACTTGCTCTCATTCTGGGGTCACATTGCGTGTCCAGTGTGTTCTTGGAGATTTCTCTTTTCTCATGCCAAGACGCATGATAGAATACCGTCGTCGTAGGTACTACAGATTTGAAGTGGTTCCTAACAACCACTGTTCTCGACCGTTCTGTGCCTGTTGTCAATCTCGATGTATAGGCCCTTTCTTTCTGAAGATTTCTAATCCGGAAATCATATACATCTGTTCTAAAGGGTGTTTAGAAAACAAGAAAGCTAGAGGTCAGATCTAGGATTTAGTTATATCATGCTGTTTTATAATTATACTAAACCGATCTAATTCCTGACATGATATTCATGTTGCAGAATACAGTAAAAAGTTGTTTAAGACCGGTGTTAGGAGACGCGGTGGCAAGACCCTTCACGTGTAAGAGGGCAAAATCCACGTAATGAAGTGAACAATTATTTGCAAATAATTAAGTGGTGATCTGCCGTTAACAAAAAAAAAACGAAAATTTAAGTGGTGATTTGCACGGTCTATCTCCATCAGAATAAGAGAACATATCTATATTTTGCGTCCATGTTTTCTATCTAATCGGTTTATGAATAAGAGAACTCAGTTGGTTTGTTTATGAATTTATATGTTTGTTATTTTATTATCTTTTATGGTTTTCTCTTTATTTTAACTTAGGTGGAAATATGATTATATGCGCAGGTTTTTCTTTAACTATTTCACATTTTGTTGCATCTCTAATTCATTATTTTTTACCCTTATAACAGGAAAAATAAATCCACTCCAACCAATCTCTATTTCCATAAAATATATATATATATATATATATATATATATATATATATTGCTGTTTCTTCTCTATATTTAAAGGAAAAAACATTTCTTTACTATAAAGTCATATTTTTATTTATAATTTTTTCAACTTTTAAAATTTGTAATTATGACTAAAATAAATATGTTTCAGAGAGATACTATAAAGATGGAATTACATTTTTGATTTATATAATAGTCATCTAAAACATTTATTTTAAAACTATCATAAGTTTATTAAAATTTGGTTCCAAATTCAAATAAGTACCTCTACCGCTGTCTCGTCTAGAGAACCAGATTAAGGCTGGCCCGCATAGGCTTTCTACGAAGAGTTGGCCGAAACTGATATCCTTCATTTTGTTGCTCTGTTCTATGCAGTCCAAAGGTCAGTGAGATCTGCATCATCAGAGTAGGATGGAATACATAGCTTATCTGTTTGGCAGATTTTAATGTCAATAATCCTCTTCGAAAAAGGTGTATGTAGCGTTGCGATGAGGACACTTGACCTCTGGGACCGAACTCATCACGTGTTGAATTTTGGAGTTGATGTCTTGCATAAGAGTTGGAGGTTGGCGATTTGGCAGCTTGTCGTTGACTTTATGCCGCCAGCCAGTCGTAGGGTTTGAGGTGGCAAAAAGTTGTCTCCCAGTCGTTGAGGGACAGGTGTCATCACCAGCGGATGGCATGAAGACGGCGATTATCGCGGCGAAACACTCTTTTGTCACCTTGTAAGCTTCTTCCTGCCGAACGAGGCGTTCTATAATGATTTGCATCACCTCTGTCATCGTTGGCCCCTCTATTGCCGTTGCAAGTCCATCAGCTGTTTAATCCAACTCCATTTTTTCCCTCCAAAATGGAGTAAAAGTGAATATGGAGTAAGAAATGCTCTAACCTAACTCCATATTTCACTCCATTTTGAAGTTTACTCCATAAATGGAGTAACTTATTTTTTGTTTGTTCATAACTCCATTATGGAGTTAAGAATGAAGTTGGGTTGGAGCAATTTTACTCCATATTTACTTTTACTCTATTTTGGAGGAAAAAATGGAGATGCTCTAATAAGCTGAGCCGAGTTTAACGGACGAGTAGGCCGAGAAGTTTGTATGCATATCACCATAAAGATCGTTGGAGCTATTTCATACTTGCATTCAGGTGTTTCAGTTCCAGTAAGATGTCTGGTTTTGATTTTTTAAGATCATACTCAACTGACAACCCTAGGTTTAGGTTCTAGATGCTGCAAGATATTTAGAAGCAGAATATTTCAAGTCAAGTCATTTTACCAATGAAAACGATGTTGTTGTTGACTAAAATAAAAATCCGAGCTAAATGTCTCACTTTGATAATACTATCATTTTTTTAATCACTAGTTTGGTTTATTCTGTACTGAATCAAGTCAGTCATGACAAGGCAACTGTTTCTCTTATGCATATATGATCGCATCCTCGTATGCCAATTATTAATACATAAGCTTATAGAACACGTGGAATTTAAGAGATGCAACTGTCCAGATATCATCAGAAATTTTCATTGAGATAACCACCAAGAAATCCACTCCAGTACATAGTACTTTAACAACATCACATGAAATAAAATAAATAGGCAGAGCTTGATCTCAAGGCTTTCTTACCAAGAGCCTTGAGCACCAGCAGTTGGGTTATGGAAAGCCTGGAACTCCCAAAACGTCTTCAATGAGTAGGGCTGAGAGACAGTCACCCCTTCTTCCGTGATCTTCGCTATCTGCGCAAAAGTTTCAAACACACACATTTTCCATTATTACAGTTTCCAAACGAAGAGCTTCAAATCATTCTTCCTCAAAAAAAAAACTTGACAAACCTGAAGCTTGTTAATAGCAGATCTGTCACGGTAAAGAAGCACACGCATACATTTCTCAAGGAGCTTGACACCATCTTCGAAGCTCAGATCCGCATGCCACTCATCACGAAGAATTGGCCTGGCGAGGTGGTTCCCAAATCCAGTGGCAACATGATTGTCCTCGAAACTAACACCAATCATCGACACCTATTGAGATAGAGGATCAGACAGATCCAAAATCAATAAGAAAGACTTGGCATAAAGCGAATGTATATAGAGTGTCTTGAGAGGTTACCATGCCGAGGTAGCTTTCACCATTTTTGACGCCTCCAAGGACGAGAGTGTTCCAGAGAGGGTTAAACTTGTTGCGGCGGTTGTACATGACACGAGTCAGATAGTTGTGAACCTCTTTTGGTCCCAAAGAGTTACCATCATCCCACATGTTATCATTCAAGCTATGTAAAAAAGGAAGCAAGGAAACTTCGTCAGATATGAAACGTTGACGACAATAAAAAGCAAAAGAAGAAGTAGGATTCTTCTTACACAAGCTCATCAAGATAACGAAGAATCTCCTGAAAGTCGCTGATTTCTCCGCTGGCACCGAGAAGAGAATGCTTACCAATAGCCTTCACTCTCTCAATGTTCTTGTATCTTAAGGTGGATCCATATGAACCTGCACATTCATAATCCACCATTAAACCTTTAGACTTACAAAGGAAAGAAGCAGGAGCGACCAAATAACTGTAACCAATGTCAATACAACGCAGACGCAATGACAGCAAGTAATCAGTAGCATGCATATACGTTTTGCCTAGAAAATACATTTTCTTTTAATCTACCAAGTAGCCAATAGCTCTCTGCATAATATAACTGTTACAACTCAACTCCCTAACTCAATCGAAAGATGCACAAATCTAAATTGACCATAAATGTCCCATCTTGGTGTTATCAGTATCATATCAAAGCCTCGCAAAAAGATTAGAAAACACACAGTAACAGCTTTAAAAAAATTACTAAGCTTAACAAAAAATAAATGCAACTAAAGAGAGAGAATTTACAAGAAATCATAAGCATGAAGCCTGCCACTAAAGACATCCTGAGTGACTGATAATGAAAGTATACACCAAGAGGATGCATATATAACTACGAAAACAAGTTTATTGTGAATTAAAGTTTCTAACTTTCATTTAGAATTCAAGCTTATCAAGAACACATGATTAAACTAAATAGAAGAAACCCAACAGAGAGACAAGGGTAATCTTAAATTACTTTGAGCTGATGAAACTTAGGAATAAGAAAACAGACCTCCCATGTCGGAAGCCATTAGAACCCCATCTTTGTACTTGATTGCGACAATCGATGTCCCAGTGACATATGGGTACCTAACAAACAAACAATCCAAACATGAAACCTAAAACTGAACCAAGAACCTTGTGTAAACGACAAGAGAGAGGTTTTTACAGCGTTCTTTGTGAATCAGCTTCCGCGTTCTTCAAGGCATCTCCGTTATCAATCGGAATAGTAAACTGGACCAAAAAAAATCCCAGAATCAGAAGCATATACAGTAAGGAACATTGAAGATTTTGAGTTTGGTCGGACTTACAGTCATCGTAGTAAGCGCGCGACAGAGAGAGAGAGGGATTAGGTTCTTGTTCAAGATCTGAAAGCTTTGATTTTGTTATTTTACCTCACTACAAAAGGAGCTTCCGTGATTTCCTTTCCCTCAAGAAACAAATTGAATCCGTTCTGACCCGCTAATTGACCGGTTTAATCCGGTTCTAAATCCGACTCGATTTGAACTCAGCCCAATGTTATTGAGGCCCAAGTCCAATTTGCTGTGTTAAAGAATGTTTCAAAAATGAAGTCTCGAGTCAGTCTTTGATAAGCTTTGAAAGTTAGATTTTACATGATCAACATAACTGTAAACGAATAGAAGATCATAGAAAGACCATGAGAAAGAAGAAAGAAAGGAGATTAGGTTTGTTATTATATTGTTTGGTGTCTCACTATATGTTTTTTTCTACTACCTATATAAACGGGCTTAAAACAACACATAAAAGAAGACTGAACGGAAATTTGAGTCAAACAGGAAGAACAAATTGTAACTTTAAATATTTCATACAACAGTAACGTTGAAACTCTTTTAGTCTATACAACTATGTCAAACGTATCACAAACAAACATTCAAGAATATCCTGGAGTTCCAATTCTATTCATCTTCAATAGCTTCCTAGGTCAAGGCCAATCCAGGAAGCTTCTAGAGCTCGTAACTCGGAGTTTCATACGTAGACTGTTCCTCAGAAGTTTCATACGTAGACTGATGATCCTCAGAAGTTTCATATGTAGACTGTTCTTCCTCAGTTTTATAAGTAGACTGATCCTCATAACTTTCTCCAGATTGATAAGCTTCAAGGAAGAAGTTTAGCCCATTCACAACATCATAAACCATCAGCCCAACCCTCGCACCGATCCAATTCCCCAAGTGACTTCCCACAAGATACCCGAACCTCCCAAACCTCTGCTCTCCCACATACCCTCCTGCATAAGCACCGACCAGAGTCCCAGAACCACGCAAGAACCCTTCGGTCAACGTCCCTCCGAAGTAAAGCGCCTCGAAGAAATCCCACCCGGCTGCTACGATCGGTCCTATAATCCGTTTCGCCTGCCGTGTCGCCACTTTAGCCGCTTTCGCACCCGCGCTCTGAGCCTCTTTGGCCGCTTCGTTCGCGGCCATCCCTTTTACCAGCGCCTCGTGCAAGGCTTTCTCGATGGCGACGTTCCGCGCTTTCTCGACGTGGATAGATCTTATGCTGTAGAAATACAGCTTCACGCCTTCTTTGACCCCACAGGCTACGGTTCCCGAACTCATATCAAAGCAGTTCAGGAATGTGAACTGTCCGCTCTTTGATGCAGCTTCTACTCCAACAAGTTCCCGACATTTCTCCGCTGTTTAACATATTAAGAAAAAAAATAGATAACACAACCGATGTTTCAGACATCCCAAGAACTCATATAACTAATTTTAAACCATAGTATATATGAAAAACTATATGGTTCCGAGAATTAAGCAGCTAGATGAGGGACAGGTGTTTGCGAAGTTTGAGAATTCAAAAAATAATTACACAACACACTGAGCTAACACAACAGATGTTTCAACATCCCTTTTTTTTTTGTTCAACTAGATGTTTCAGACATCCCAAGAACTCATATAACCAAGTTTAAACCAAAGTATACATTAACAACCGAAGTATATATAAATAAAATAATAATAATTACACAACACTTAGCTATGAAGTTCATACGCCAAATCTAATGCATCAGACGTAGAATTAAACCTTTTTTTTTCTGAAACCCAGATCTTCAAAAATAAATCGAAACTTCAGTACAAAGTTAACGAGCCCAGATCGAGATTTGGCAGTTACAGGAACAAATTGATGCAAAAGGCGATACATTTACAGTAGAAAGACATTGATTTAACATGAATATCCAAAAGAAACAGGAAGTTTGAGGTTGAAGAAGAAAGGACCTGTGATACTGAGAGCGACGATTCCGATGGCAAAGAGAAGAAATTGAACCCTTCTACTGCGGAAGTCCATGAAGAGTTCTCGATTCCAGATTTCTTAACCCTAACACACAGATTTCCCCCAAATTTTCTGCTTAAGAGAACAAAACGTTTGTGTGTGGCAGAGGGAAAGACTATTCGAAGCTATGGGGACGTGATGACGGTTAGCTAATCCGGTTTCGCATAAAATTTATTTATTTTTTGATCAAATTAATTTTGTCTATTTCGGTTTAAGGATATACCGATGGGAAATAAATCAATACTATGTATCTATCTATAATAATATTTCGGTTTCACTTAATATCTTGCGAAGTGGTTTTGTTTACTTGTCATGTTCTCCATAAATTTAGGTAGTTTTGATTATTTGTCATATTTTCTATAATTTTAGGTAATTTTCTTATTTATTACTCCTCGCGTTTCATATTATTTGTTGTTCCAGGTTTGTGCACATAGATTAAGAGAACAAAACGTTTGTGTATGGCAGAGGGAAAGACTATTCGAAGCAATGGGACGTGATGACGGTTAGCTCATCCGGTTTCTAAAATTTATTTATTTTTTGATCAAATTAATTTTGTTTATTTCGGTTTAAAGATATACCGATGGTAAATAAATCAATACTATTAAAATAAAAACTTTTAGGATATATCATTAGTTTGTTTTAGATATTGAATGTTATGCCACTACTATTCATTTTCTAACCTGAAACAAATAAGTAACAAATATTTTGAAATCTAATAGAGTAATTCTTTAACAAAAACATAGTTTATAGTACTTAATAAAATATTGCATTTAAAAACATGAATCCTGTTTTAAAAGTATTCATTTGACAAAATGAGATTACATCTTTATATATAGTTATATTATAATAAATTATATATAAAAACATATTGAAATAAATCATATATAAACTCATATAAATGATTAAAAATTATATAAATAATATTATAAACTTTTAAAAACACTTATTCTTTATTTTTGAACTCTTATAGATGATTTTATTATATTTTGTAAGTGATTAACAAGGCTTTATAAATGTGTTTATATTGTTTTATAACCTCTTCTATATTATTTATGAAAATTTATAACTAATTTTACAACTTTTATAAAAAAAAAAAATTTAGTGATTTTATAGAAGAAAATTCCAAGTGATTTTATGAACTTGAAAACGCTTATGTAAACATAAAATTATATGGAAAATATAACTATGCAATTATCTTTCTTTTAAAAGTTATAAAATTTCATGATGTATATACTACAATATATAACTATAGATAATGATAATTATCAAATCAATAAAATTATATTTTTTTAATTTATGGCTATTTATATACTAACAAATCTATTACCTCATTTGTTTCACTAAAATATTATTTTGACTTTTTTTTTGTTATACAAAAATATTATTTTAGAATTCTTCCAATTTATTTACATATTAACAAATGTCAGAGTGACACTCTTCATAAATCATAATAATATTTATTAAAAGATAAAAATTTTAATTATTCTAATTTTTAAAGTAAGACTTTAGAGTGAAATAAAATTATAATTTTAGTCAGTAAAATTTAATGTATTTTGTATCTTAATATCTTTTTTAAGGTAATTATTAATTTATCGTACATCTTCATTTATTTTCCTTTCGCAATTAGTATCAATAAATAAATTTTGTGCAGGTCTATTTTGTATAGGACAGATATAGAAAATTGCAAAACTAGTTTTTTTGGACAACATTTAAAAGACTACTTTTACGAAAGATTATGGGGATAAAATTAGGTCGAATCTGACGGTTACAATAGCATCCACCAAAATCCAACGGAGGAGTACACTGTTATGGAAACCTCGTTTAGATCTCATCTAATAGTATTTACTAGAGATCACGCGAGATGCACCGAGCACTGACATTTCTCCACGTGTAAACTCTGTACGATTAATTCGACTCCAAATTCGTGGTTTTATCCAATGAGATAAGGCCACGTCTTATCAATGACAACTAGATATGACGTGTATTTCATTCATTCGTCAAGCGTGTGAAAATTGGCAACGTCAGGAAGCCACGAGGGCGCTACTTCACTTGCAGCTTCCCTGGGTATATAGCATCTTCTATAGGCGTATAGCATCTTACGGTTTTCGAGGAAGCTCCGATCTGAGTTTTTGGCGATGGTGAAACTAAACCCCAGCTTGATCTCTCTGATTCTCATCGGCCTCGTCGCGATCGCATCTGCTAGTGTTATCTTCGAAGAAAAATTCGACGGTAGCTACATTTCTCTCTATATAATTTCTATCTGTTATTTTACAAGTTTCGATCCATGTTTCGCGATCGCTACGTCTATTCGTTTCGATCATATGATTTCACGTTGATCCAGTTTACCTCATTAGGTTTTGAATCGATCGAACGTTTTCGAAATGTTTCTGGTAGATCTATGAATTTTTGTGGTTTGATCCTTTGATTTCGAGATTATGATCGTTGATCGAGGGAGTCGTGTGGGAAACACGTTTTTGATTGCTTACGTTCTTGAAACTAGTACGAATGCTTATATATATTCGATATGATCAGCAAATCGTATGTGTGAGAACTTTTGGATTTAGGATTTAGACTGATGATTACATGTAGCTGCTCTTTAAATCATTTTGTTATCTCTGTTTTTGTAAAGATGGATGGGAGAGCAGATGGGTAAAATCTGACTGGAAGAAAGATGACAACACTGCTGGGGAATGGAGCCACACTGCCGGCAACTGGTCTGGTGACGCTAACGACAAAGGTATTGTGATGGTGATTCATTTGGTTCTCCTCCTGTTCATAACCTCATGTGTATTGATCACTCTCGTGCAGGTATCCAGACTAGCGAGGACTACAGATTCTACGCCATATCAGCTGAGTTCCCTGAGTTCAGCAACAAGGACAAGACCCTTGTTTTCCAATTCTCTGTCAAGCACGAGCAGAAGCTTGACTGTGGTGGTGGATACATGAAGCTTCTCAGTGGCGATGTTGACCAGAAGAAATTCGGTGGAGACACTCCTTACAGCATCATGTTTGGTCCTGATATCTGTGGCTACGACACTAAGAAAGTGCATGCTATCCTTACCTACAATGGAACGAACCATCTGATCAAGAAGGAGGTTCCATGTGAGACTGATCAGCTCACACATGTCTACACATTCATCCTCCGCCCAGATGCTACTTACAGTATTCTTATCGATAACGTTGAGAAGCAAACTGGTAGCCTCTACTCTGACTGGGATCTCCTCCCAGCCAAGAAGATTAAGGATCCAAGCGCCAAGAAGGTAACTAGTAATCTTGAAAGTAATATCTCTTCTACGTGTTTGATACAATTTCTCATTAAAACTGAGTCTCTGTTTTACTGTAGCCTGAGGACTGGGATGACAAAGAGTACATTCCTGATCCTGAAGACACAAAGCCAGCTGGATACGATGACATCCCAAAGGAGATCCCAGACACTGATGCAAAGAAGGTTTGAATCTTTTTCTAGCATTTGAAGTGTATTAACTATAGTCTAAATCATTTTCTCGTTTTGATTCTCGATCGTTTGTTTTTTGTTTAGCCTGAGGACTGGGATGATGAAGAAGATGGTGAGTGGACTGCCCCTACCATTCCCAACCCAGAGTACAACGGTGAATGGAAGCCCAAGGTTTGTTGGTTTTGCAGTCGATTAGCTAGCGTATATAAACTATGCACTCTCTTCTCACTGTTGTGATATTGTTTTGTAGAAAATTAAGAACCCTAACTACAAGGGAAAATGGAAGGCTCCAATGATTGACAACCCTGGTAATATTCTCCTGCAACTGTATATAATCACAATGTTCATTGTATTTATGTAATAAAATGCATATGTAGTCTCGTGTCTCTGAGATCGTTGTTCAATTCTTTTAATGAATTACAATCTTACACGATCTTGCGTCATTTAGGAATCTATATTTTATACTCAATTGAAGATACATATAAGTCTAAGCATCTCAATTTCATACAGACTTCAAGGATGATCCAGAACTCTATGTCTTCCCCAAACTGAAGTATGTTGGAGTGGAGTTGTGGCAGGTAATAGCAATATCTTATCACAAAGAAAATATATTTTGTTTTTTCTTCCGTGATCGTATGTGTTAGTGACTAAACACATCCTTAATTTTTTTAGGTGAAATCTGGATCATTGTTCGACAATGTCTTGGTCTGCGATGACCCGGAGTACGCTAAGAAGTTGGCTGAGGAAACCTGGGGAAAGCTCAAGGATGTATGTTAATCCTTTAACTCATTTGTGTTTCTTTCCGTAAAAGGAAGTTCTGTTTGTGTGGTTGATGATCTCTTAGAGCTAAATCCAATCTGGTGTTACAGGCTGAGAAAGCAGCATTCGACGAAGCTGAGAAGAAGAGAGAGGAAGAGGTAAACTTTCTCCACCCAAATTGTCTTCTCTAGTTCCAAATAAGTATCTCATAATATAACATGAGAGTAATCAACAACTTGTATGTTTATTTGTTTTACCAGGAATCAAAGGATGCTCCCACTGCTGATTCTGATGTAAGAATCTCAAAATGCTTGCGCTTTATGTTTCACATTAAGCTGTGTTTCTGTTCGAAGTATTGATATAAATTTTGTTATTTGTGTAGGCTGAGGATGAGCAAGAGGACGATGACCATGAAGGAGACGAATCCGACACTGATTCAAAAACTGAAGAAACCAAGGAAGAAACCTCTTCAGACAAGGATGATGCCGCCGCCCATGTATGTGGCCACAACTAAGAATATATAAATAATTTATTTAGCTGAAGCTGTGTGACTTGACTAACTTTGTGATTATGATTTTACTTACAGGACGAGCTCTAAGCCGAAGAAGGTGGAGATTATAAAGGATCCAACAAGTTTTCAGAGTCATGTTTGTTTTTCTTTTTTAAAAGAATTATTTTAGCTCTAGTTTGTTGGCGATGTTAGAACTTTTTTAGCTACCAAAAAAAAAAGGTGAAATGGTGGGTGTGGCAGTTTGTTTTAGACTTTGATAAATTCCTGACTTTCTCATACTCCCTCTACTATCTTTCATCTGCACATTCTTTCTACGGATCAACAATAGATCCACTCTTGAGACTCAATTTATCGGGATTGGCGACATTCCCAAAACAAAGGGAATCTCCGCAAGAGTTTAACAGTTTACTTAAATAACAAACTTAACAACTTGCGAGATCCAATCTCTGATTATTGTGTAGTTATTCCCAATAGAATAAGGTCACATCTGCCGAAGCTTAAAGCCTAAGCCAAGATCCAATTCCAAACCCCTAAAATCTACTCCCTCCGTTTCTAAATGTAGGATGTTTAGGACAAAACATACATATTAAGACAAAATTAATTTTTGTCTAGAAAGTAGAGTTAAAACAATAAATTAATGATATTCAACCAATTATAAAATAGATGATTAAATATGATTGGTCACACAATTTTTAATAAAGTAAAAGTTGTCTAGAAAAATGAAAACATCTCATATATTAGAACAACAAAGTTTTTTAAAACATTCTATATTTAGGAACGGAGGGAGTATTATATAATGTATAGAAGATAAGAACTCCACTAGACTTGACCAAAAACTAAGATCACATATCAACAGATTAATAACATTTCTAATAGAAGAAGGAAGCTCCACTAATTTTGAGCAAGAGTTAAGATCCAAAACCTGGAGATTAATAGCATTACCGACAAAAATATGGGAGCCGGACAATACTTAAGCAGTTGTCGAGATACAAATTCTTGAGGTTTGTAGAATTACCAATAGATGATGGGACATTGCGCAAAATTTAGCAACACCTAAGATTCAGTTCCTTGAAATTAGTTGCAGTTGAAAGATCAGGAAGTTCCTTACGATTTATGGGAAAACTCAAATTCATCCATTTAACATTTGTAATGGTCTGGAAAGCAAGAGACATGCACAAAGAAGTTGATACACTTTGAAGATGCAGGTGGTTGCGACTCGTCAAGCGATTCATTCAACTTGCGCATTGGTTGGAAACCATTGTATTTATGAGATACTTATAAGTTATAACTAGCTGAATAGCATATGCAACATCATTTGAAATTAACAATATTAACACATGTATATTATAAAATATTAAAAATTATCTTATAAAAATAAAAAATAACATCATTAGGTTAATATGATTAACAATAATAATTATGATTTTTTAGTTTGTATGTTTATATGAAGTTTATAGAGAAATAGTTTTATAGAGATTAATATTAGATTTAAAATATGTATTGCAAAATTTATGTATATATATATATTAGTGATTAAAGAATTTTTAGGCTATTTTTACTTGAAATTCTAATAGATATAAATGATAATAGTGGTTAGTGATATCAATTAAAAATATCAAATATATACACATATTTGTAATAATAATATTAAATTATAATTTGCTATATTTTAAATATTTTTTTTGTAGAAAAATATTGATCCATCTGCAACTACCTACAATCGCAAATGATAGAAAGAACCAGTTTTCTATTAGCACGGTTTGGAGCAAAACAAGTATGTTAACATTGCAAGCTCGATTCTGCATGGAACTCTCACAGGTATGAAACATCATGTTTGAGAAGGCATCGTGATATATGGAGTTAGGTTCCATGGAATGGTAATGTACACAACATGATTGTCATGGTTGATGCTAGATTACAAGCACATAACTATAATTATGCTGTTTCCAAATTCCAAGCAGATGGTCGTTAATTAAGTCGATAATTCAGCATGATCTACTATTTTCTTATGTTGGAACTTGAGTATGAAAGATTTAGAGAAACATGGAAATACTTGAGTGTTGATGTCAAATTCATTACTAGGAACACCACTGCAGCAGATGTGTACCAGTTTTAGGAAAACAAGAGATGTGCCTTGAAGAGGGAATTAGCTAGTCTTCCTACAAAAATTAGTTTTACATCTGATTTGTGGTCAGCGGACACATATGAGAGATACATGTGTCTAACAGCACACTGTATTGATTGCAACCAAAAGTTGAACAACAAAATATTGTTTTTTTGTACTTTTATGCTCTCCCACCACCACATTCATGTAGGAATCTAGCGATGAAGCATCTTGAGTCATGGAAAGAATGGCTGGAAATAAAGTGTTATCCATCACAGTAAACAATGCTACAAGGACTCAGTGCAAGATATTGTAAAATCTCAATTTCTTTTTAACAGAAAATATCTGCTGATGTCAAATTATGAAAGCCGCAGAGCTGTCAAATTTTCAAAACAATATCCAAAATAGAAAATTTGACATGTTGATGTGGATGGATAAGTAAAAAAGGATAAAATTTAGATCGCTAAGCATATCGACACCTCATAATTTAATCCTGAACTTCTATTTAGTCTTATACTATAAGTCTTACAACAACAAATCTTATCATTTGCATCTCCATATTTAGTTTCTATCTAGATAAAATGCCAGCACATATACGACTTTCTAAAACTCAAATCCTAAAATTGCAATCTCCAACCATCGTACCATTTCTATTAGTATATATATAGTGGTGTCAAACTATTGATAAACAAAACACACACAAACGAGAAACACAAGCACAAACAAGAGACAAACACAAAACAATGAGTTTTCCTCGGCAAACAAGAGGAAACAGAGCACTCCCCTCTGTTTCCACATTTCTCCTAGGCATTCTCTTCTTCATCTCCAAGCCATCGAACGCCCAATCTTCTTCTCCAGAGTTCGCATGTGACGTCACCAGAAACCCTTCTCTAGCCGGTTACGGATTCTGCAACACTGGTCTGAAGACCGAAGCCCGAGTCACCGATCTTGTCGGAAGATTAACTTTGGAGGAAAAAATCGGGTTTCTTGTGAGCAAAGCTACCGGCGTGAGCCGTCTTGGGATTCCAGATTATAACTGGTGGTCGGAGGCACTTCACGGCGTCTCTGATGTCGGAGGTGGTTCTAATTTTACCGGTCCAGTCCCTGGTGCCACTAGCTTCCCTCAAGTCATACTCACCGCTGCTTCCTTCAACGTATCTCTCTTCCAAGCCATTGGAAAAGTGAGAAGATTTAGTTTCTTTGGGTACAAATAATAGACAAAAGTCTTTTTCATGCTTCTAGTTTTTCAATAATACTTTTATTTATGGCATGGTTTAAGGTTGTGTCGACGGAGGCGAGGGCAATGTACAACGTCGGAGCAGCTGGATTAACATTTTGGTCACCGAATGTAAATATATTCCGTGACCCGAGATGGGGAAGAGGTCAAGAGACCCCTGGGGAGGACCCGACGCTCACGAGCAAATACGCGGTGGCTTATGTTAAAGGTCTTCAAGGTACTGACGGTGGAGATCCTAACCGTCTAAAAGTTGCCGCTTGCTGTAAACACTACACTGCCTATGATGTTGATAACTGGAAAGGCGTCCATCGTTACACTTTCAACTCCATGGTAAGAAAAAGAGATCATTTGTATCCTGAGAATATTGTTATTGGTCACACCAGATACAGTTATATCTTCTTTGTGTTGGATTAGGTGAACCAACAAGATATGGATGATACGTTTCAACCACCGTTTAGGAGCTGTGTGGTTGATGGAAATGTGGCTAGTGTCATGTGTTCTTACAATCAAGTTAACGGTAAACCGACATGCGCTGATTCTGACCTGCTTTCTGGTGTAATCCGCGGTCAATGGAAATTAAATGGGTAAGATGTCTTTCATGGTTTCAAACTGTATAGGTTTTTTTTTCTTCAAATCATACACATGGTTGATTCTGGACACAACGGATGAAACATTTGTCTTGACCCTTAAATGTTAAAGAGCTATTATACATAAGTTTCCATTGCCCCTGAATTGTCAAAAACATTTGTATTAAAGATTAAATCAGAATTTTTTGGGTTATGTTATTAGGTACATTGTCTCGGATTGTGATTCAGTAGAAGTCATGTACGCGAGCCAGCACTATACCAAGACTCCAGAAGAAGCTGTGGCCAAATCTATGTTGGCAGGTTTGGATTTGAATTGTGACCATTTCACTGGTCAACACGCAATGGGAGCGGTGAAGGCCGGTTTGGTAAACGAATCAGATGTTGACACTGCAATTTCAAACAACTTTGCAACTTTGATGCGTTTAGGATTCTTCAATGGTGACCCCAAGAAGCAGCCCTACGGTAATCTTGGTCCTCAGGATGTTTGCACAGCCGAAAACCAAGATCTCGCTAGAGAAGCCGCAAGACAAGGCATTGTGTTGCTCAAGAACTCCAATGGTTCACTTCCGTTCTCACCTTCTGCAATTAAAACTCTAGCAGTTATCGGGCCAAACGCTAATGTCACCGATACAATGATCGGAAACTACCACGGTAAATTAAAATTAACTCGAGTGATAATTTGTGTCAACAATTCATACTTAGGCTTAAACTTTAAAAATGATATTGTTTTCTATTTTTTTCAGGCGTACCGTGCAAGTACACAACACTACTTCAAGGACTGGTGGAAACAATGTCGGCCACGTATCAACTAGGCTGTCCTAATGTGGCCTGCACAGAAGCGGATATAGATTCCGCTACTTCGTTAGCGGCTTCATCTGATGCTGTTGTGCTAGTTATGGGAACAGATCTTTCCATTGAGAGGGAAGACCATGACCGAGTCGACTTGTTCCTTCCCGGAAAACAGCAACAGCTTGTGACTGAGGTGGCTAAGGCTGCAAAAGGACCAGTGGTGCTAGTCATCATGTCCGGTGGAGGATTAGACGTTACTTTCGCCAAGAACAATGAGAAGATCACGAGCATCATGTGGGTCGGGTTTCCTGGTCAAGCCGGTGGTCTCGCCATTGCTGACATCATCTTTGGTCGCCATGATCCGAGTAAGAAAAGACATTGTTCTCCATACTAAACTGGTGTTAATCAACCGGTTTGGTTTTGACTATTATAAATCGCTAACGGTAATTTTTGTTTTTGTTTTTCGATTTAGGCGGAAATTTGCCGATGACGTGGTATCCTCAGTCGTACGTGGAGAACCTTCCGATGTCAAACATGAACATGAGACCCGATAATTCAACTGGGTATCCGGGTCGAACTTACCGATTCTACACCGGAGAAACAGTGTACGCCTTCGGAGACGGCATAAGCTACACTCAATTTAACCACCGGCTTACCAAAGCTCCACGACTCGTCTCTCTCAGTCTTGACGTGAGCCACCCTTGCCGATCTTCAAAGTGCCAATCAGTGGACGCGATCGGACCGTACTGCGGGAAGACCATCGAAGTCCAGCTTAGAGTAAGGAACGCCGGAAACAGAGAAGGGAGCCACACAGTGTTTCTGTTCATGACGCCACCGGCTGTACACAGATCGCCAGTTAAGCATCTGCTAGCGTTCGAGAAGGTGCGTCTCGGGAAGAAGGAAAAGGCGGTGGTGAGGTTTCAGGTGGATGTGTGTAAAGATCTGAGTGTGGTTGATGAAACAGGGAAGAGGAAGATCGCTTTGGGGAGACATGTTCTCCATGTCGGAAGCTTGAAGTACTCCTTGAACATTAGGATCTGATGTGATTCAATTTGTTTTATATAATTGTTCAATGTTTTAGTTTCTACAAGAAATGAAAATTCATTGAATAAAAAGTTGAATACTTTGATTGTTTCTTCTTCTTCATCTTCTCACTCATATCGGACAAGTTCATTTAAACTAAAGTGTTATTTCTTAACCGGGTACTGAACCACAATGGAACAAGGACTAACTAATTTTATTAGATTAGTTCTGATCACTGTTTTTAAATCCATGATTTAACCGGGTTAAACCGTGAATCAGAAACGGGTCGGGTGGATAAAACTGGGTTTATTATCAAAAAAATATTTTTATCTTTAAATTAATATAACTATTACAAATCAAAATTTTTATACTTTTATTATATTCTGTTTAAATTTTCATAACTCGTGGTAATAAAGGTTTGAAGAAACTCGTCGATTTTGTTTTCTCATATGAAATAGCTTCATGAGGATCATGTTAAAATTCATAATGAAGAAAAGGAATTCTATAAAATAACTGTGATCTCTGCAATTGTCAGCGTGACAGATTTAAGACAAGTGATACAGATGATTTAATAAAGTTTTAAATATTAGTATAGATTTAAATTGATGATTCATTAGTCAAAAACATTAAGAATATAATAACTATAGAAAATATGACAGATAAATAAATTCATTTATCAAATAATAATATAAATTTGTCCATATTGAAATATACCATTTTTTGTGCACTAATATACCATCTTTCAAACATAACAAAAAGCACGTCAGTCGTTCTTAGACTAATAACAATGGGGGTGTTGAATCATTTTTTCAACTGTTGAATACTCTACAATGGGATAGTTGAAAATGAAAAAAATCTGATGTGAATTCATCATAGTTGAAAGTATCCAACATGTTGAATACTGAAAAGTGGGGTCCATTTTTAACTTTTCTTTTTTTTAATTTCATCTTAAACATTTAAAATCAATTATTTTATAATATATTATATTTTTGTAAAAAAGTTTTATATTAAAACTTATCATCTTTTTTGTTTTATAAATAGAAGTTTTCTTCATTTGATTTGGATAAATAAAAAAATATTTAGTTTATTAAAAAAATGTTAAATTAAATGGTGGGGTAGAGTGTGTAAATTTATTAAACAAAATTATGGTAAAAAGAATATTGAAAGTATGTTGAATAATAGGTGGAAAATAAAAAAAAGTGATGTGTCTTTAAAGTTGTAAAGGGTGTTGAATCAATTTTTCCATTGTACAAGGTCTAAGATCTGATGTACACGTTGGCTTTCATTAGAAAAAGCCTTCCAATCATAATAAACCACGTGGATAAGCCACCTCAATCATCAGCCACGTCTGCTTTAATTTTCTGGGCATACTTTCACATTTGTCTTTCGAATCTTAGACGAAGATCTGACTTTTTTTTGTTTTCAGTTTCTTCTGTGAGGAAGAAGAAGAAGGGAGGAGAATCATGTTTTTGTTCGATTGGTTCTACGGAATCTTGGCGTCGTTAGGGCTATGGCAGAAAGAAGCGAAGATCTTGTTTCTCGGACTCGACAATGCAGGAAAAACCACGCTACTTCACATGCTCAAAGACGAGGTCTGTCTTTTTCTCCATCCTTTGCTACTTCGATTCCCTTTTGTTTCTGGTAGATTCATTGAGATTTGGTGATGTTTGATTGGTTACAGAGATTAGTTCAGCACCAGCCGACACAACATCCAACGTCCGAGGAACTTAGCATCGGCAAAATCAAGTTCAAGGCTTTTGATTTGGGTGGCCATCAGATTGCTCGACGTGTCTGGAAAGATTACTACGCCAAGGTTACATATAATATTTTCTTACTACGCCAACGTTACATATAATATTTTCTTCAGATTCAGAATAGTAGCTAAGCCTAGTAGAAACCTTAGATGTATATTTATTTTATTTCATTACAATCCAATAACACAGCTGCTACGAGTTATGTAGACCAAACTGGAAGTATGTTTGCGTGTATTAGCATGTTAGTATTAAAAATTGTTTTTATTAGCCTATAAATCGAAAAATGGTATTATTATTCTCTTTGTTTGCTGATAGAAAACTCTGTTCTTGTTCGGTCTGAAAGGTTGATGCAGTTGTCTACCTAGTGGATGCTTACGACAAGGAGAGATTTTCAGAGTCAAAGAAAGAGCTAGACGCTCTCTTGTCGGATGAAGCCCTTGCAACTGTCCCGTTTCTGATTCTCGGAAACAAGATCGATATCCCTTACGCAGCCTCTGAAGACGAGCTTAGGTATCACTTGGGTCTCACCAACTTCACCACAGGTAAGGGGAAGGTGACGACAGCTGGAGGTGATTCTGGTGTTCGTCCGCTCGAGGTCTTCATGTGCAGCATTGTCCGGAAAATGGGCTATGGCGAGGGATTCAAATGGCTCTCTCAGTACATCAACTGAAAGACATCATTATCATCATGTCTGTCTTTTTTCACATATCGGACCAAACCCCCATGAGCATGTCCGTACAATTTGTCTTTTTTGTATGAATGGAGGATGACACACATCCTTTCCCTAGAAGACAAATTCTCTTTTCTCCTTTTTTTTGTAGTTTTCTGAGTGTTTTATACGAGTTTGGTGGCTTGCTTTTCCCTGTTCATCTCCCAGTCCACATCTTTGTCAACTGATTGTGTTTTATTCAACAGTATCCCAACTTATTAGAGCACCAATCTTTCTGCATGAACTATTCACCAGGGCCAGGCCATGCATTTGTTTTGCCATTTGCAGAAAGCTTAAGAGTTTATTAGATAATTAATTTGTGGTTTTTACAAAGAGGAATGAGTGAGCAAATATTTTGGATGTAAAGAGATACAAGCTAAAGTTGAGTAGAGCAAAACTAAGATAATGGGAAATTTTGAGAAGCTGGTCACTTTTGGGTGTGGACTTGCTGTTTTATGGACGAAAATGCATATACTTAGTGTGTGCTTATTTAGTTGATTATAATCCGAGAACCGAACTAGAGGTAGCTATGTTTGTGGTAGAAGTTGGCAATTGGAAGTACATTCTTAACATATACTGGTCTCAAGCTCAAGAAAGATGTGGAGGGTCTTGGGTCCTTAGGGATACTGCACGAAAGTTCTTATGCACAGTTGATGAGCATTCACCTCTGTTTCCTCTTTTCAAGAGCTGAAGTTCCAGGTACTGATTTGAGGAATCAAAAGCATGATCACCCATAGAATTAATACGGTTATGTTTGCGGTTTGTAATGATGTATTGGTGAACTTGATCACTAAAACAATACAATGGCCATCATTTAAGTGGCAAGGGTATGAAACATTTATCTGGAATTGAATGGTGGAGAGTAATGAATGAGGAGCGAATAGCGAACAGATGGACTAATCTGATTGCTCAAAGTGTGACAAAGGAAAAAAAAGATGACAATCTTATGTTGCTTTCGGACATCCGGAGTGGCTTGGAAATGTTTTTGAGGATGAGATGGTGAAACCCTCTGCTTAGGTATGGATCTCTAACAGATGACAAAAAAATAATATTATTTATAAGAGAACCTAACAAAATTTGACTGAAAAATTTGTGACTGCAACTTGCAACTGAGATAGAAATTAAATCCAAATAACATAGAAATGACAAATATATGGAGGAAACAGCGCGGTCACTTGTGAGTTGGACAGATGCAGTTCTTGATTCCTACATCCTTAACAAGGCATGGTGGTTGAGATCCATCCTCATACCAAACCGACCGGTGTTCAACCAGGTCTTTCAGAAAATGATCGAGCTTCTCGATCGTAACACTTGGCATAACCACCACATGAGCTATATCGCCTTGGCAAGCGAGCTGCCACCTCCTGACAAACTCTTCGTCCTTAGGACGTTCAAAGACAACAGTGCTGCTAAGCTCGTTGAGCATTGCGCTGATCCCAGCTTCGCGGAGTCGGTCTTTGAGGTAATGCGCGTTCCTCAGGCATTTCTGAACTTCTCTCTGGAACCCTTTGTACCCTTTTCGGCTCAATGTGTACCAGAGGAACAACGGAGCGTGCCCGTTTCTGCTTCCCATGATTGTCGCATCCCTTGAGGCGAGGTACTCGACGTTGTTAGAGAGGACTTTGATGTGTTTCATTCTTGTTATCTGAACACCACACGGCATTGGACATCCGACAAACTTGTGGCCCGACACACTCACACTCCCTATCGGTTTATTGAACGTGACTTTTGGTGCCTGTGAAGAGGCGTACTTTGCTTAGAAGACAATAAAGGTGTGATTTGATTGAAAACTATACGCACTTACACGTTTGACAAAAGGCATCATAAGTCCAAACAAAGCTCCATCGCAGTGAATATAGAACCTGTCATGTGAGAAGCCACACTCTTCGAGAGTTTTGATCACAAGGTCGAGATCATCAACAGCTCCTTTAACAGTCGTTCCTGCAAGACAAAAAAAAAGGTAATTAATAACCTTTCTCAATACGAACCTAGTTACAAAGAGAGAGAGAGACGAACCTATGTTAACGTTAAGAATGGCTGGTTTATCTTTGTTGACCAACAGCTTTCGTCTCAGATCATCACAATCAATCTCCCCTGAGATAAGCGTATCAACCTTCTCACACTCCATTCGATACATACGAGCTGCTTTAAACACAGAGTAATGAGATTCACTCGAAGCATACAAAATCCCATCAGGAAACACTTCTCGCCTGGAAAAAAAATATTTAAAACAACATTAAACACTGCAAAAAAAAAAGAAAAAGAAAATCACACAAACAAAGCTTACCCAACTAGAATGCCGTGAAGGTTTCCTTCTGTGCCACAGTTTGTGATGTAACCCCAATACTCATCTCTCTCAATCTCCCAGAGACGAGCAAACCAATCCAAGACACCAACTTCAAAAGGCCTTGAGTGTACACCATAGTTGCTTTCTATAAACGGATCGCCAAGATTGTTAATGGAGAAATGCTGTAACTGCCCAAGCGCACCGTAGTCGAAATCCAAGTTATATGGATAACCTACGCCATATATATATCATCTTAAAACTTAAAAAAAAACATTTATAGATAGATTATAGATACTATTTGGTTCGTTCCTTCTTCTTGTTGTTGTTGTTGTTACCTAGATGATATTTGGTTCGTTCGACCAATGTTTTCCGGTAACGAGCGAGGACGCTAGCCATGTACGCCTCTTTATCTCCCGTGAACTCGTCGTTAGACTCCGGCTCCGTCACGGCGAGAGACGTCGTGTGGATATTCCTGCCGAGAACCATTTCTCTTTCTCCTTTTCCACCGTTGTTCATCATCACCTTCGTCTTTTTCGGTTTCTCTTCTTCGTGATCAGCTCTGGTCCCGTTTGTTACCGGCCAAGGTAACGGTTCGTTGATCAAAGCCGTTGGAACGAAGTCTTCAGACAAGATATCGAGTTTTTCAGCCATTGCAAGGATTGCTTGATCAGATTCAGATTCCAAAAAGGAGGAGAATCTCTGGTAAGTGCAGATCTGAGAGAGAGAGAAGGAAGTGATTGGTGGGAAATGGTGGGACCGAGACAAAGTGTGATCGAGAGAGAAGCGCGGCTTCGTTAATTTATAGAGTAGCAGAAAATGATTCTTGGCTCTCTTTTTTTGTTGCCCTTTCGTGAGATTCAAATTATGATATTATTAAAATAACTTAAAACGTGTAGATTCTTTTTTTTTTAGTTATAGCTATTAAAAGGTTATCTCAACTTGTCAAAGATTCATATACCATATGGGATTCATATTGATTTCTTTTTTTGTGATCACTAAAATCCCTTCCAAAAGAAGAAATACACTATTGAACCTATGATACTATAAAACAAAATTTGATTTGACTATATTGAAAGGAAAACATTTTAAAACTGATGTAGACTTAAAAATAGCAATGATTTTTTTGGGTTTGAAAAATCTAAAAAACAGGCTAGTGGGAGTACGATTGGACAAAATATCTGCATTTTTAATTTGATTTGTTATTTGTTTCGATTTGAACTAAAAAAATCAAAATATATCTACAAAACAAATATTAATATGTAATATTTTTGGTGAAATACTTCCAGTAGTCATAAATAGGTTTACCATTTTGATCATGACCAAACATGTCAAAACCAAACAAAGACTTTTTTACTAAATATAGCGAGTATAAAATATTATTTAACAAAAATATGATTAGTTCAAGTAAACACATGTTTAATTTGGTTGGAAAGTATTGTTAAAGAAAAAATAAAGAATATATATTATTAGAAATGTTAGTTTCTGTTATAAAGATGAAATTATTCGATCTTCGGGGAAAAATAGTATCTTAAATCAAATATCATTCTCTTAGAAGTAGGTGTGTGGAGAAGTGAGGAGGTAGATTTTAATTTATTTAACGCACGTGTTTAATTTGGTTGTGTTTAATTTGGTTGGGATAAGATCGATTAGTATAGGTTTTGGATGTGACTAGACTACACATGGGTGTATGATTGTGTGCTAATGACTGAATATACAATTATTCTAAAAACCTATCTACCCTACAAAAAAATAAGTTGAAAGAAGTTTTTTTTAAAGATAAAATGTTTAAATTTTATTTTTGACAAAGTTACAAAAGATGATTCTTAACTTTCAGACTACAAAAATCTCTCTATGTTCGCCATGGATGTTTCCAAAAGCGTAGGCTGGTGGTGTGATTCAAGGCGTAGGGATTTGGTTCAGAGGTGAATGAGGTATGTAAATGAAAATGAAAATAGATTCACCAGGTGAATGAGGCCACCAAACCTAACTGGCTCCTATTTGTATCATCCAACATTTATACAACCAATCCTACATAGGAAAAACTACAGTTAAATTACACCTCTCTTTTGTTTCAACTGCTTGATGGCTTGTTAAACGTTGAATCTGATGTTTGGGTTGAATGGCACTTAGGCTTCTTCTTCGACTTCTTGGGGTTATCCATGTGAGAGACCTACAAAATATTTGCTCACCTTCAGATTCATGCTTTTACACACCAGACGCCATTTACAATGCCAACAAACCCCACTCTTTTAAGTTTGTCTTCAAACTCTTTGTGATTCAGTGCTTAAATTACTAGTTTAAGAGATACTTACAATGTGAGACTTCCATTGGACTGTCTCTAAAGTACTGTCATGTGGAGGATGATCGCGAACATGTCGGAAAATGTGAACCAGCACTGCAGCATCGAGAGCAGCATACTCTAGCTGCAAAATTCACTTTATTATCAGATTCTTCAATATGTTTTTTAGGACAGCCTCTGTTATATAATTGATTATGGACCTGATTCTGTGTCAAAGGCCTTTGTTCCCAGTCGCTATTGCGTCTTGTTTTGTTCAAACCCACTCCCAATATTTTCTGATAACACAGCAAAGAGATCAATATTTTTCTAAGTGGTGTGATTTTGTGAACTTCGGATCTAGAAAAAGCTCACCTTCGTTAGTCCTGATAAACCACCACATGGTTCTTTGAAAACGTTTTGAATGTCTAGCAACATGTCATAGCGCTTGAAACACTTCAGATCCCCATATGAAAGCGCCAATTGTTTGATGTCACACTGAAAATTGTAACCTGAGATAATGATGCTAAGACTGTCAGAGAGAATCTTTAATAATCAAGCAAAAAAAAATTAAAGAAAAAGAGATACACATCTTATATTATACCAAGCTTTAATGTACTATACGATTGCAAAATCTGACTAAGGCAGGTGTCTAGAATCTCAGAGGCGTCATCGTAAAGCTTTATCAAGTCCAGTATGAAAATTTTGCTATCAGATCCAATTTGCATGATTGAAACCTGAAGACAATACATGCAATAAGAGTATATTTACAACAGTAATGTGAAGAGACTTTAGAGTAGTTAAGTTATTTTACCTTGTTGGGTTTACTGCCTTTCATATAATTGGGTTTCCATTCACAGTCAAGACCCACAACTTTACATCCTTCAAGAAAAGAAGTTGCTTCTCTTAACCCATTTACTTCGTCAACCCATACTACTTCTTCCACAGCGAGATCGTTGAGATGCAGAAAGCATTTGTTCACAAAATCAACCTCAGCCTCTGAGCAACATCAAGAATATACCAACCATTGTAAGCGTCTTGTTGATTTCGAAGTTCCATAGAACAAATACAATACATACCTTGTGCTTTTGGCAGACCTTCGAGTGAATATCGTTCACAAAGTTCATCAACTTTCTCATAGTACCCAGCTTCCATTGCCAAGTAAACCTTAAAACATAAAAGAACTTCAACACTTTTGGTAAATGATATAGAACACATGTACAAAAAGTTCTTACCAGATACTCCAGTAGCTGTATGTCACCTTTTGCCTTTGTTTCAGCAACATCCCAGCATGCTTTTTCAGCTAGATCCTTCAGTGCACTGCGCATTCGATTGGATAAATGGCATCTTCTACTGTTAGTTATGTATATATATATATCGAAAAACGAACCTTTCTTTACACTTGTAACACAAATCAGGGAAATCATGCTGGAGATGGTTCTTCTTCATGACATTATAAGCCTGCTTGAGCATATTCCTTGAGCCATACTCTTGCACAAGAACGCACAAACTGGGCCGTCCCATGAAAGTGGCCCATTTCTCAGCAGCTTGGAAGTCTTTATCCTCAACCATCTGCTGAAGGAAGCTCTCCCCAGGGAAACTGAAAGAGAAATGCTCCAACAGAGACACAGCCGTCATGAAAGACTTGGACTTGATCAAGCCAGAGATGTACTCTTCAAGAAACTCACTTCCTCCACAAGCAGATCCCTCCCTAGACAAGGCTTCATCGATGCTTGTTAGCCCAACATCAAACACTTTGAGAGTATTCACCATGACTTTCTCATCATAAGGCACAGATCCACCAACGATAGCGAGGAAGAGTTGAGCAGCTAGCCTTCTGGCGGAAGCAGCGTCTTCTTGACTACAAGCGGGAGCAGAGGCTGACTTGAAGTAGCGGCGGAGAGCTGATATGATTAAGTGACTGAAGCCTTCACCGTATACTCCAAAGACGGGAAGGAGATTCAGACAGTGGACAATGAAAGTAGAGGGCCCTGGTTGTGGATTATTGGCAAGAACTTGGTGGACTCTGTGCTGCAAGGCTTGGAACTTCTTCGTTGCCTTGAGTCTTCCTGAAATTAATCAAACCATGAACACTAGTGGGGATCTCTTTGAAAGAGAAAAAGCAGTAAAGGTTAGTACTTTACCATGAATATAGCATTCTTTGAGAAGGTATAAGAAGACAGCCGGAGAAACATGGGTTAAATCTGAAAATGCATGTAAACACAGAGTTCCATGACCATCCACAGCTTCTTGAGGATCCAAACCCATCCAAGATTAAATTTTTAAACCTACAAAAGAAACCATGTCAAAAGTAAGAGAGTGGAGGAAGAATCAATCAAGCAGTTCCATGTAAATATGTGTGAAGAAAAAAAACGAAATGATGGTTCTAATGAGCTATGAAAATCTATTTTTTTAGCCATAAAGCAGTAACTAAAAGCTTGAATGGTAGAATTCAAATATAAAGAAGCATCAAACTTTCCGGGCAATTCTAATCGGTTTCTCACCGGAAAATGTTTGAGAACCGGAGAGACTAAACCGGTAAGGGAAGGGCGGAGAACTGTTGAGAGAAGAAGAAAAGGAAAGAGTCAGCGTTAATAAAAGAGACGTGACTCTTTGCTGCCCCCACCACTTAACGACAAATCTCCGTGTGTTGACTCCGTCCAGTTCATGTGAGGGTGCTTTTGTCTTTTCTAATTTTCAGCCATGCCTTAAGGAGTAAAACTAGACCGATAATTATTTTTGAATTCCAATCTTTTATTTCATCGAATAACAAATTTAAATAAATTGAGACTGAAGTATATAATTGAATGTTATTATGTTGTTAAAAAAAAATTAATGTTAATAAATTTTAACATGTCATATTAATTTCTTATCCTCGTTTTTCATCATTTACAAAATGAGCTCTATATTTTGTTTTCTAATAATTGTTTTTTAAATGTATATATATGGATGAATATAATGAATAGTAAAATGAAGTTAACTGCACAACATTCTATGACACAAATTATGCTAGACAATGCAGTAAGTTAGTTGCATGTGCGTGGGATTTCAGGATGATCAAAGCAATTTGTCTTCAAGAAATCTTTCTGTTTACAAAAAAAAAAACATACATTGACATTGTATGATGAGTTCCCAAACCATTAGATCGTCTAGTCGAGCTGTTTCGTCCAATCAAAGTGTTCCCATTGGCGTGCAAAGCTCACAACCGCTTTCTTCTGGCTCTCCACCGACTCATGCCTTCTTCTTCTATACATGTCTTCTTCCGGCAACTCAAGCATCCCTCTGATCACATTCAGTCCAAGATTGCTGTTGAACTCTTGCTCATCGTCAATCACGTGAGCAAACCCTTTGTCTAGACCAAACTCCACGTGGAAGTAAGGGAAGTTCTTGGGTATCGAGTTCCTGAGACCCTTCACGCTCGTGTCGATGAGCTTCTTCGCGTTGTGCTGACTCCACTCACTCTCTGCTTCGTCGATCGCCTTCTTGAAGTAAAGAGGTCCTTCTTTCGCTATCTCCTGAGGGATCGGGATGCACTCGATCATACAGTGGCGGCGCTGCTGGGACAAACCAATCACCGTCTCCAGAAACACAGCGTCTTTGCCTTCTTTCGCAAACATCATTATGAGACACTTCTTGAAATTCCGGATCTCGTCCCAGACATTGTCGTCAACGCTTCTGCTGGCTGCCTCGTGCTGCTCAGTACAACAAAGAACACTAATCAAATACAAGAAGCAGTTAAAAGTCAAATACATAGTAGTATCTTTAGACTGTATACCTGCATTGGTAAGATACAGCAATGGCCTGGCACAAGGGGCTGTTGCTGTGGTAACATAAGATAGGTGAAGTTTGCGATTGACACAACCAAGTGTTTCGGCCGCTTTGGGTTCTCGAAACAGAAGAGACAGCGTTCTTGCTGTGTCATGATGCGTTTCACACGGTTGTCTTTTTCAGGAACGTTGCTTTCCCGCTTCCGGGACTTTTTGCTTGGAGCGTCTCCATAGTCATACTCATCATCAGCAGCTTGGTTAGATGTTTTGTACTGTTTGTTATGCATTATGCTTTTGGCTAGATGCATATCCGTATCATCATCTTCGTTCTTCCTTTTACCTGACATGTCTTTGATAGGATACCTAATGAGTAAGAAAAAAAAGAGTCAGAACGATATGATATCAAAAGAAAAGCCATAAACAGCTCATAGATAAAAGTAAAACTTACCTCGCTGCTCTGACGTAGTGTTGTTCTTTGGATGAATCGTCTCCAGCAGCTTGCTTTGCTTTCAGCCTCTCTGCTTCTTCCTGTGAAAAAATCAAGAATTATATTCAATGATCATGAGAAGACACAAGTACAAAAAATAATAGTCCTACCGTTAGTTTCTGGGCTTCTTCAAGTTTCCCTTTCAGACGGAGCTGTAAGGCTTTAGCAGCTAGTTGATTCACACTTAAAGATTCCATATTGGGAAGAGTCCCCACACCACCATCTTTTTTGGTCTCCGCGTCGCTTATGTGATCTTCACGAGGCTCTACTGATTCGCTCTTCTGCTTAGAAAGCATTTGCTTCATGAAGCTTCCATCATTGGTAAACTTATTCAAGTGAGCTGCAGCTTCAGATATCAGCTTCGAGTCTTCATGTCTGTGAGTTTGTCCCTTTCTTTTCCCCCAGGATAATGAAGGATCAGTTTTAGGGGCTCTCAATGTACGATGACGAATTGAGTCATCCTTCAAGTAGTCCCGACCATTACCCTTCAAACAAAACACGTCACAATGTCAGAATATTACTGTCACTGATGAGAATTCAAAGATTGAACTAAGCATCTCTTTAACGGTTCAAGTACCTTTTCAGAAACTCTTTCTGTTTTTTTCTCTTTATCATTGTCTCCATTGTTCTCTCTTCTTCTACTATTTATGGCATTCAAATGGGCACGAGATGGAGCTGCTCTTTGAGATGCCACTGACTCAACAAGGTTACCAAGTGAACCCCATCGTTCTCCAGCAACCTACAACAACTCTCAAATAATAAGGCAATACTCACATAGAAACTATACTAATGAGTCATAACAAGAACTTACCTCCTCAAGTTTTTGTCCTTCTCTTGCAGCCTGTTCCTTTGCACGCTTGAGCGCTTTCATTCTCCAACTCGCACCTCCATCTCCAACAACAGAAGTTGGTAAGAGCTGATCTTTACCGTTTCTTTTCTCAGGTTCTTCCTCTGGATAACCGGTTCCATTTCCTTTCAAATAAGGATTCAGCTCTCTTGGGTTTACTTTAATTACCTGGATTCAGTCCAAACAAGAAAAATGTATCATTAACAAACCATCTAATCAGAATCTCCAAATAAAACATGTCTCACCTCTTCATGTGTACTCTCTTCCAATTTTTCCTCTACATCTAAAGCAGGATCTAGATCAGCCTTTCGTGTTGGCGGCAGCATAAAATCTAGACCATTATTTCTTCTAGCAGTATCACCGTCGGGAAAGTCGTCATCATCATCTCCATCATTGGCAATCTTCTTGCCGTGTCTCTTACTTTCTTTTCTATCAACATCCTTGTTCTTTCTTCTTCTATCCTTGCCACTTTTAGATTTCTTGTCTTCTCTATCCGAAGTATCATCAAGCACCTAATAGGAGTAGATAGAAACATCAAACTCAAGCCAGACTTTTAACACACTAAAAAAAGAATGAGAGGAAACGAGTAACGTTACCTCATCGCGAGGTATGATCTTTATGCCAGAAAACATGTTAACAATATATGTATAAGGTTGTTCCTGTTGAAGAATCAAATCAACAAGGTAGAGTGAATCAAAATTAGGGAATGAATGAAACTAGGAAAAAGAAAATTAACAAGATGGCATACCCCTAAACCCCAAAGCTAGATCATACAAACATGTACCGTTTTGCTTCTCTGTCAGTAAAATGGGATCTAGACTAGAAACTGAGCTAAGCTCGCAGGGCAGTAGTAGTTAGCTACATGTCGTCGAATCTTGCTTTAGTTTTTAATCATTGACAAAAACTTCGATTTCGATCAAACTAATTTTCTGAACAACGCCCAAATCTCTCCATTACTCAAACTTTCACTTCGTATTTGTTAATGTCAAATCGTCTTTCCGATTCAATTTAAACACATAAACAAAAGTATCATCTTTAATTCGAGAGATTCTAAGCAGAAATCATCTCCTATTTATCAAAACATATCCCTTTTTTAAATCTTAGTTCGTGAAAAAACTGAAGAGATAATTAAGAAAACATACCGGAAGGAGAAGAAGAAGAAGAAGAAGAAGAAGAAGACAGATTCGCCGGCAACGATACGCTCTCGCTGATTTAGGGCTCGACAAGAAAAACTGTGAACGACGAAACGTGACTTTAAGCCGGGTAATATGACTAACCGGGACTAATAACCAACCCGAAACTATCGAACCGTAAAACCGGGAAAAAGACAACGAACCCTGGTTACCTGGAGACCTGGACTAATAAATAATAACCGAAAATGACGAACCGGGACTAGAATTGGAAAAAACAAATAATGAAATCAGACTGAACAAAAGCCAAACCGTAAGATGTCGAACCAGGTTTCGAACCGGTCAAGGATTAATAATTCATGTTCAGCGTCGCACTTGCATTTCCTCTCTCCTCCTCCTACTACTCAGAAAATCGTCGTCTCCAGGATCGAAACGTTTTGGGATTTTGAAGCTTAAAAGTTTTTGTTGAGATGGATGCTGATTCCAAGAGCTTAAAACTTTTCAAATAGTTTTGATTCCTACTAATTTTGAGTGAACTTTTTGTGTATAGATTTCTTTAGTAGAGGAACTATGATCTTTATGAATCGGTTTAAGTTGCTAAGTAAAATTTAACGTCGCTTTTCTGTATACCATTTCATAAAGAGTTGTATTTATTTTTTCTTAACATGACACTAACAAACACGATTCGTGGGCCAGATAAAGTTCTAAGAACGCTAATTGGTTAAAAGCCCAAAACAAAAGGCTTAGGTTTTTTAGGGCTTTGTGATATGAAAACCCTAGTTTCTCTTGGGCGTCTTTATAAATCTCTTTTCATAATCTCTAAACACCAGCATCTCACATGTTTTAATCTCTCTGCTTCTCGCCCCATTGTATCTCTCCCTGGTTATTCGAATCGAGGTATTTGTGTTTCGGATTCATAGTTATAAGCTAGTCTTGTGTCGATTGCGAGCCTTGGATCTGTCTTTAGTGTATGTAGTCATTATTCGTGTGATTGGTGTTTTGATGGCGATGATGATAACATATAATCCCAGCTCTATGAGACCTTTTGTGGTCAAGGAGTACAACTATGTTCATACATATATCTGAGCCTCTAATTCTTGATTTCTAAATCTTGTTTTTTTCCGTATGTTTGATATTGAATTGGGGTTTAAGCGGCTGTGATGATAACATATTATCCCAGCTCATTATGAGACCTTTTGTGGTCAAGGAAAATAACCGTTTTCTAACATTTTTCTGAGCCCTTAAACCCTGTCTTCATATTGTTTTGTGTATTAGAAAAACTCGATTGTGTTCCCTGTGATGATTTAATTGCTAATGTATACCTGATAAAGTCTTAAATGATTTGTAATTTATTTTCTGAGGGAGCAATCTTGTTTTTAATTATTATGATGTTTGGAATTAGGCAATTTGAGAGACCAACAAATCCCCATGATGGTTTAACCATGCTAATACTGATTTCTTATGAATGAATCAAAGTTAAGTTACTGAGGGATTTTTCTACTCTAATTTTATTTTGGGTTGTCTCTGATTTAGTCAGTTTAAAAGTCTATTCTGGAATTAATTTTTCCTTTGTCTCGCTTCATCGTTTTTGATATTGAATTGGGGTTTAGGCGGCTGTGATGATAACATATTATCCCAGCTCATTATGAGGCCTTTTGTGGTCAAGGAAAATAACTGTTTTCTAACATTTGTCTGAGCCCTTGGACCCTGAAATTCCTTTTGTATATTGGAAAATTGACTCATAGACTGTTTTTGATCAAGTGATATGGGTGATTTACGTTTTAAGTTGAACATGGAAAGCGTAATTGTCGATGGGCAGAAAGCATGTTGGATGATGGATGATGGAAATTGTAGAAATGCACGAAGAGCTTATTCAGCAAGATTTCAGATATACAAATTATTCAAACAAATTCAAAACATATAAGAACCATTCAAAACATAATCAAGACATCAAAGGAGTGTAATTTGTGCAAGCGAACCAAAAAAGAAAAAGTGTCGAAGTGAATTATTTCATAATCAAGAAATAACACGAGAAAATATGAAATATGAACCGAGAGAGCTGTTTTTGGTTTGAAACCAGATCCCTATGGAAGAGATTGTATACACAAACAAAACCAATCAGACACGCAAGCATAAGCAAAAGCACAAACTCTAAGGCAATTGAAAGAAAACCAAGAAGTAGAAAATCAACAAGAAAGTCTAGTCATTATGGACACCAAGCAAGTGGTACGGATGTCTGGACACACAAACTAAGATTTGGATCAGAATTGGCGACGGTAAATTGTAATCAAAATGGATGTGAATATTTTCTGTAGTGGAAGAGTATGAAAACAAACATAGGAGATGATAATTTTGTTCTTAACTTTGAACATAATTACATAAGTTCTCCATATTAGGAGATAAATGTACGCTGCTGTTTAAAGGATCAAGTTGCAAAGTCATGAATTCATGTGCCAGAAATGAAAAAATTAGCAGAAGCAGCTAGGCCGCCTGAGCGTTCGGTCCACCGATCGGTTTCGGTTCGGTTGAATCGGGTTTTCGGATTTTCGGATCTTAGTGTAGAAGTACCATTCGGTTATTTTAAATTTTTGGTACGGTGTCGGTTCGGAACCAACCGGGTTCGGATCGGTTCGGATGAAGCTGATAAAATCCGCCAAAATCCAATTAGACTTTGGGACCGGTTCGGTTTCGAATTTTAATAACCAAATATAACTTTATTCAACCAAACAAACTAAAAGATACCAAACAAAACCGAAATTAACCAAACATTTGAATCAAGAATGTCTCTTTCAAACGTGACCACATCTTCAGTATGATGCTCAATCCATCTATAAACATGAAAACACATGTGAGTGGAGAACGAAAAAAATAAATTAGAGAGATATTAGTAAAAAACGAAACAGAATACATGCAAAAAAAAATGAAAAAATGAATCACACAACATGCAAATAGGAGACGAGATGATTGATTTTGAATCGATTACCAAGCATTCATAAGAACCGAAGAAAAAGAAGTGCAGAAGACATGAAACAAACAAGCCTGTAATTGATTCCTCTAATTCTCCGATGGAGCAGGAGATAAAGAAATCAGTAAAGTTATTGTTTCTAGTTTGTGATTATGAAGAGATCGAATCTAGAGCTTTTTGGGACTAGGGTTTGCTCGCCAAATGGTAATAGGAACAGGTGAGAAAGAGTTGTACATGGTAATGTGTAACGATCGGTTTATTCGGATGTTTAGTTCGGATCTCGGTACACGACCGAATCGACCCGATATCCAGACTGCTAGAGCTAAAGATCCATTCGGTATTTTGCATGGGTCCATAACCGATCCGAACCCGGTACTTCGGTTCGGCTTAGAGTACGGATTTCGGGTTTAGTTAATTACGCCCAGTTCTAGAAGCAGCTATGTCAAATATGTGTTATTTTATCAACCTTAAAAGAAGAAGAGATAAACAACTTGTGTTATTTTATCAACCTTAAAAGAAGAAGAGATAAACAACTTAAATGCAATTAGAAGAAGAATAAGACTTTGATCAAATAAAAGAAGAAGAATAATAAGAATAAGACAAATCATACATGATGTTGTTAAAGGGTGTGGAAGTTTCCATAATGGTTCAAGACTATCAAGAAAAATGGATGCAATGGAACTACGAAACAAGAAGTTAAGAATGACTTACCAAAATCATATACGATCTTTGATTTATAAACTATCACAATCATCTAAGAACAAACTGAAAAAGACACATCTAGATCGTCAAAGGGACAACCCATTCTCACATATACACTGATACATCCACAACCAGCGAGTATTGTTTTCTATCCATCATCCGAGTGTATGAATCAAATGACCAATTTACAACTAATTCTCCAAGACTGTCTAGAGAAGTAAGGAGTATGATCCAAACTAAAAGCATGCTGCTGGAGTTTCTGAAATGTGAAGTGAGAAATGGTCAGACGGCTCTGTTTTGGTATGATTATTGGAGCGATCTGGGTCCTTTAATCAACTTTGTTGGAACTTCGGGACCACGCCAGTTGAGACTAAGGCAAACACCGGTGGTGGCTGATGCAGCCACGGATGGAGAATGGCACCTTCCATCAATAAGATCTCCTCAGGTGGATTCTCAACAAGTTCACTTGACAACTCTAACACCTCGTTCACAGGCAGCAGGAGACGATAACTATTTATGGATTCAGGCAAATGGGACGTTTGGATCTTCATTCTCATCTCGAGTTACTTGGGAATGTATTAGGCAAACATCACCGATTCATGAGACTTGGTCTGAAATCATCTGGTTTAAACAGCATGTACCCAGGAACTCTTTCATCTCTTGGATAGTACTGCTCCGGCGTCTGCCAACCAGAGATAGACTGCAAAGATGGGGGATGTCTGTGCCGCAAGAATGTGTTCTATGCTCTGCTGCTGCAGAGACTCGTCACCATCTGTTTTTTTAATGCAGTTTTCTATGGAAGTATGGAACTTTTTGTTAGCAAGGTCTGGTCTAACCCGCCTCAAGATCTCCACTCTGCGGCAGCCTGGATTACCTTGAATAGATTGTCGTCACCTCAAGCTCGGTGTATCATCAAGCTCATCTTCCAATCTTCCATCTACCTAATATGGAAAGAAA
Source organism: Brassica juncea (assembly GCA_018703725.1). NCBI lineage: Eukaryota > Viridiplantae > Streptophyta > Magnoliopsida > Brassicales > Brassicaceae > Brassica > Brassica juncea. Next base: position 47,680,734 of record CM031938.1, read on the forward strand.
AGAATAGGAGGATCTTTACTTCTCAAGTTTCTCCACCTCTCTGAGTGCGTGCTGCGATTGACAAGCAAATCAGGGACCGGCTCCTCTCCATCAAGCCCTATCCTTCCTTCCAACCGTCTCTCATGCAGTTCTTCTTCGCCTGCACAAGGCCTCCGTGATGTTCTCCCGTAACTATTTCTCTTTTCTCTTTTTGGCTCTGTTCTTGTGTTAAATTCTCTTGTTATTAGGTTGTCTTGTGTGTTCTCCCTTTAATAAGTTGCTAAGCAACATGTAAACTCTTTGAAAATGGTATGAATTTAACATGATTACCAAAAAAAAGTTACAACTAATTATCAAATCAGAGATAAATAGACTTCCAATGTCATCTCTTTTCTGATGAGTACAACTTCTAGAAATATAAGTTTGAGTATACTTTTTTTCAAATTTAAAACTCTCTCGAACCTTTGGATCATCCCCAAAAAATGAGCTGCATAAGAAAAATTCCAGAGTCCAAACGATCTGAAAAGAATCTGAGTTCAGTGGCTGAACTACGGGTTTCATAAATAGTTAATTAATTATTACAAATTTTCAGTTTAAATTTTAACCGGTAGCTGACCTGCTAAACTCTATGTGGGTCCGCCTCTTCCCGAATTTTTGTATAGTCTCGAGATTAGCTAAAGTGAGAAAAAATTTGAGAAGTGTTATATATATTCCCTCTGTTTCTAAATATAAAATATTTAGGTAAAAATATACATATTAACTAAAGATATTCAACCAATTATAAAATAAATTATTAAATTTGATTGGCTACACAGTTTTAATAAAGTAAAAGTTATCTAAAAAAATGAAGACTTCTTATATATTGAAACATCAAAGTTTTTTAAAACATCTTACATTTAAGAACATACGGAATATGAATTATGAATCCAAAAAACTGATGTTAAAAAAAAATCCAACAACTGTGGTCTCTAAAATGATGCAACATTCCAAACAGCTGTGGTCTTTAAAATGATGATGGTTATAATAATTAAATATATTATAAGGTGTTCTATAATTGAATTATTTTTATTAACATTTTTGTTGCATGATTTTTATAACAACTGTTCAATTATATGAATATCACAAATTATTTTACAAAATAAATGATCCAGCAGACACGCGATCCAAACTTAGTATTACAACAGAAACAAATAAAATTTCGTTTTATATATACTTAAACCATATGGTATGCATTTGTTACTTTTAAACAATTTAGTTTCAACTCTATCATCAGATTTGATCTCATTATTCGAAGATATATTCTCTAGACATTATTTGAGAAATGATTTTGACAAGTATCATCGTCACACTCTTTCTCACTAAAAAATGATGATATATCTCCAGAAATATGACATGATATCAATATAATTATAACATGTAAAATTTCTTATTTTAATATTTATGTTTTGGTAAAATTAATTAAATATAGTGACGACTATTTACTATACGTATTTATATTCTTATGAATATTCACTTTGGTATAATTTTACAAATATGTTAATAGCTAATAACATTTTTCTATCAATTTATAAATCATATATTTTATTATATACTATCAAACTAAGTGTAGTTATAATTATATATTTTATCAATTTATATAGGTTATTATATTTAGTGTACATATATTTACTAGAACTAATTTCTATATTTTAAAATACACAAATTTAAAATAAAAATAGTTAAATAAAGTATAATATAAATAAAATCTTTATAAGTGTAAATTATTTTTATTAAAATTTAAATAAATCAAATTAAAAAATTAAAATAAACTTAAATAAAAAAACTACAAATAGTTACATTATGGTTTTATTTTTAATCAAAAAAATAAAATATAAAAATTAAAAATTGAAGAATTTATTGTACACAAAATAATTATATTTTTAAATTTATTATCTATGCGCATAGCGCTGAAAACTCCTAGTTTTAAGGAAAAAAATACCTGCAATAATCTGTTTCATTTCTATTTCCAAAATCATAAGAATCAGCATCTCCAACCTACCTATATATTTGTTTCTATAATAGCATTTAAGGGTAAAGTCACTCTCATCTATTTTTATTTTTTCTTCTATTTATGAAAAAATTATTTTTCTATATTTTACTCTATGCTCATAAATTGCTGTTTTAGAAAAATACATTAGATATTAGATAATTTTTTATTTTGAAGAATAAATAACAAAATACATTGAAATGGTCTGTTCTCAAATTTTGTTTATATACATATATCAGTTTCTCAAGTAAATCACATTTCGGGAATTCAAAATTGATATTTTATGCCACAACCGAACAATATGAGCAAGTCCTTTTTCAAAAAAAAAAAAGCCGGTCTTTGCTCTTTATGCATGGGTTAGAGGTGTATTTAAATAAGGTTCAATTTCAATCTTATGTTTTGAAAAGGAAATTTAGTTGGTAAAAGGGTCCAAAATGTTTTTGTTTTATAATTTTATTACTCAAAAGGGCCTAAAATTTTTTTTTATATACTAAACTTATAATTAAATATTTTTTATAAACTCACACCGGTAACTAGGATCCATATTTGTTCTATATCAGGGTTCTATCTAACTCTGGAACGGACTTTGTTATGAGGTGGAGTCTGGAAAAGATTGAAATTTGTAAGCTGTTTAAAAAAAAAAAAAATTAATAACTGCGGATGATCAATGTATCTTATTTTTTTCCTCTCTCTCTATATTTGTTCTTACGGAGTATTGTAAAGTAGACAATAATTTAATACTATGTTCTATGTGATTTGTTTGTCTTTGTTCATTTGTTTTTTACCGGAGTTATATGAACTGAGTTTAATACTATGTTATGTTTGTGTCAGTCTAGTTAATAACATCGTGAAAGCATGTTTGGTAAGATAAAACAAAAGCGTCGAGTTACTGTTTTTACGTAACTTATTTCTGACATTAGTGATTGTAGTAGACAAGGGAAAAATGAACATGTAATTTTGTAGATTACCCTCTCCTAATAAGACCTCCCTGCTTTTTCTCGAGAAGTTCACTATTTTAGCTTTTGATTTTTTAAAGAAATTTTACATTTATCGAAGCTATAATTAACTTATTAAAGAAAAGCAAGAGAGCCTTTAATTTGTTTCCTTTTTCTTATCAGCTAGTATATGCACCTTATATAGGACAATACATGTAACGATGAAATTTGGATTTGAGAGGTCAAAATCACTTGAAATTGCATGTCCCCATGCACAAGTGATTAATACGAGAGAACTCTTAATACAACGTCATGGTGGGAACAGAAAACAAAAAATTGCCAAAAAAAGTGCCCAGTCAGCTTCTACACTTTACGCATCACAATTTCCCCTTACAACTAAGCATTGCAATATTGCATAAATGCATATTCCACAATTCTTGCTTCCCTCCATCAACAATATAACAGAGTCACAAAACAATTCTTTTTAGCTACTTTAGATATTAAAGATCATGTGAATAACAAAAGGGAAAACAAATAATAAAGCAAAAAGGATCTAAATAATTAAATTAAAACAAAAGCTAGGAAAAAAAGGCTTAACTTTATCCAAAACATAATCATAGTTTCAAAACCTAACTACGAAGGTTTCACTAGACCATTAACTCACATTCACGTGTACAACTTTAAAATACGAGACCACCCTTTAAATCATACAAGGCGTATAAGCGAAAGTTCAAGGTCACTTTAGTAATTTGCCTTCTTCGTTCCGAATCACATCACCGAACAACCATTTGGGTTCTCATCGCTGAACAACTCAAACGAATCGGACGGTCGAGATGGATAGGGGTTTTGATCGGACGGTAGATAGCCTGGGTGCATATACGCATACGAATGAGGTGGCGCATGAGAGTAATACGACGCAGCGTCTACGCTCACCGGAGGTTGAGCAACGTTATAGCTTACGCCGTACATAACCTGCGGCGCGTAGTAGCTAGGTGGATAGGGATACATATCCTGACGTGGCGCAATGTTATTGGCTGGCATTTGATGGCCATCGTGTTGATTAATTGAACGGTCATGATCTTCTGCTGCAGGAGGAGTAGTTGTGGGCGAGGGTAGTGATCTAGTACGGCCAGGTCCACCGGTAGGATTGTTAACACTGCTCATGTTTTGCCCTTTCTTTTTCTTCTTTTTACCAACACTGCCACTGCTTTCTTCAGCTTTCTTCTCTGACGTCGGTGCCGGAGATTCTGTCGAAGCCGGAGAATCCACCGGTGACGGTGACGAAGAATCTGCCGGAGCAGAATGTTTCTTTTTGAGAATTTCGCATTTATCCTCTTTTACTGACACACAAGCTTCGCCGCTGTCGCCGGGAAGACACTCGCCGGCGCCGTCAGGTTTTTCAGATTCCGGTTTAACAGAACCGGAACAGGCAACTTTATCGGTTATTTCCGGTTTTTCTTCTTTCTTCTTTTTATTCTTCTTTTTCGGGTCGACGGGTTTGTTCTCTACTACCGGGTCGGGTATCTCCGGCATTAGATCGGCGTTTTTGCCTGCCTTGTGAAGCTTCTTTAACAGAATCTCTGGTGAGACGATTCCCATCACCGTTACATTGTTCTGCTTCACATCAATGTCCACTCTATAAACGCCTACAAACCAAATTACATTTTGTATGCTCAATAATAAATTAACAATCCTGTAATCATAATATATATTCCCCACAAAAAAAGATATATTTTATGAGTTTAAAATCAACAACAACATAGAAAGTGATTATGTGTACCTTCGATGTTGGTAAGGATTTTTTTCACTTTTCTTTTACAGCCTTCGCAGTGAAAGGAAACCTTCAAGTTGCATGTCTACGAGTCCAAAAATAGATATACAACAAATAAAGAACAAGTTATTGAAAAGAGATTATACGAAAGACAAAAAATAGTTGAACTTGTAGAATACTTATCAATGGGTTTATTATCGAGAAGATTCATCTTGGAAGAGTGAAAGCTTATAAACTGACTACATGGATTATTGAGTTCAAATATTCAAACATAAAGTTATATGCATGAAGGGTGACTAAGACCTTGTATGGAAGTGCAGGAGGTGGAGGAGTATGATCTTTGACTTGTGGGGATTGCTTCTGTTCTGTTTTCTTAGTTTCCGGTTTCATTTCTTTTGTTGCCATTTCAGAAAACAAAAAAGTTGTTAGCTCTTTGAAGCGGAAGAGAAAGAGAGAGAGAGACGAATGTGTCTTGGGGAAGGCAAAAGATTATGGGGAATACAGTAAGACTCAGATTTAAAGGATGGGGAATATGTGTGCTTTTTACTCTCTTTTTTTTTTTTAAAAAAGAAATCATTCAATCTCTCTTTAAGCCATAGCATGTCCAAAAGATTTTCAAAAGAGTTTAATTGGGCTTAAGTTAGTCTACAAAAAAAAAAACTCAAACTCTTAATTAAAACCATAGCATGTCCAACAGAGATTTTCTAAAGAGTTTATTTGGGCGTAAGTTAGTCTACAAAAAAAAAAATTAACGGTTAAGATTAACTCCAAGAAAACACTATTATAGAGTTGGGAAAATTTATTAAAAATATCCCAACAAAATTTTGTTTAGCTTTTTTCAATACCAATTTTTTTTCTACCCAGTTTAATACCCAAACTAATTATTTAACTCATTTTAATATACTAACTTTTAAAATTGCACAAACTATTAGTCAAGAATATTAATAAATTTCTAACGAAATTAATTTTTTTCGAAAACAGATCCTTAAAATTTAAATTTTTATTTTAAGTTTTAAGAATAAAAGTAACTAAATTTTTATAATATTTTCAATTTTATAAAAACTTAATTATGAATCAAATAAATAAATTACTTTTAAACTTCAGAAAACAAACTAAATTTGAAATTAAAACTAAAGATAATATTGTAAAAAATTTAAAATCATAAAAAAATTTAGTTACTTTTATTCATAAAAGTTCAAATAAAATTTCAAAATTTTAAGATTTTTTTGTACTTTAGAGATTTTTTAGTTTTCTTTGTAACTAATTATTAAAATGAGCATGCTTTAGATATTAAAATGAGCAAAACAATAATTTATGATATTTAACAAGGTAGAAAAAAGATTAGGTATTAAAAAGCTTAACAAAATTTAGTTGGAGTATTTTTATGGAGTTTTCCATTTAAAGTTTACAAAGCTTCATATTTAAAGTTTAAAAGTGTTATTCTCCAAAAGTAAAACTTTTAAAATATTCATATTTTATACTATACTCTTTATATTTGTCATAATTAATTTAAATTCATAAAAATTTATAAACAACTAGCACATATATAAAAATATTACACCAATATTAATTAATAAAATGTTACACTAAAATATAAAAATATTTACATTAAAATACACAATTAAATATTAAATTAAAAGTAAAATACCATATTATTATATATAACTATTCCTATTGTACCCTCATATATGATGAACTTCATGTTAAAAAAATGATGAACTAGTGAATTTATTGAGTTTCTTTTGTAATATTGATATTGTCTAAATCTAGTTTTGAATTATTGAAATATTATTTTAAATTTTCTATTTAATTTTATGTGTAAAACTTAAATTTATAAAACAAAACTGAAATATTTATATGATGTAATTTTTTTAAAGATTAAACGATAAACGAGAGAATATTTAAGAATCACAATTGCAATATGTAATTGTAAAGATAAAAATAAGAAACTTCCTATTTGAAATTGTAAAGTACTTTTGAAGATGAAGTAAGAGCAAGATGAAAATGCCTACTAGACAGTAGAAAACTCTTTCGTAAAGATTACATGGATTTATTGGATTAACTGTTTGAGAGAATATCATTTTTCTTTAAATTCTTTCTTATTGCATTTGGCATTTGTACGAATTCTCTTAAACCTTAACTTACTGGATTAATAATTTGTACAAATACCTTAAAATATTAGCTTATTGGATTTATCATTTTTACAGTTTCTTTAAAATTTTAGCTTTTTGGAAATTAGAAATTAAATCAAAAAAATTATCAAATAGGATTTGAGATATAAATTATAGTTAAAAGTTAGTGAATAGAACTACCACCTCTAACGATGGTATTGGAAAGGTTTATAATATTTTTTAGAAAATAAAATCATTTTTAAAAAACTAAGTATCTTCTTCTCCTTTGAAAAGAAAACAGAATTTGATAAAATAAATAAAACACTATATAATATTTTAAATAATTATTAATTCTGAAAAAAAAATCTTAAAAATCTCAAAATCCCCACCAAAATTCTCAAAAACCCAACAAAACTACCACAAAAATCCTGAAAATCCATTTTAATTTCCACCAGATCTGCATCCCTCAAAATCCTCTCAAACAACTAATCCAATAAGCTCCCTTAGTATATTTGATCAGCATATTTAATTAATAGATTTTATATAAAGTAGTTTATTGAATAAATAAGTATTTTGCTTGTAAATATTTATCTCTATTCAATTTTATATTTATTATATTATAGAGATATTGATTTAGTATTAAACAATTACGCTTACTATTTTATTTAGAGGGCTCATCTAGCATTGTAGATGCTTAATTTAATATTTACTCCGTATATAAATGAATAATGTTCTAGTTTTTTTTCTTATATATAAAAATTGATATTGTAGAATATATTTGATGCATTAGTCTTTGAAACTAAAATACAAACTAATTATGAGTAGTGGACCTTTATTGATAAAACCAAAAAGATAATCAAAAAGTGTATTTTTTAATATGCGTGTAAAACTTTAAACATCAATCTTCTAAATACAGAGATAGTATTTAATATAATTTAATAATAAGAGACATTATTAAGTAAAATACATTAATTATTAAGATGAACCCATGACGCAAAATAGTTTAGATGAATCTTTAGTCATATAAAAGAGTCAATGAAATCCCATTTCATTGAATTTAAAGATTTTTTTTCGAAAGTAAAATCTTTGGAAGGTTCTTCTGCCAATTTAAAGAGAGAATCTGTGTTACCAACAAATACTTAGATGAATATTTGGCAACAAGCGTAAAAGAAACGATAAGACTTTCTTTTTTGTTTTAATTTTATAAAAAAGGTTTTAAAAAATAGAAAACTATGGAAGGTTGCTTTACCAGTATAAAAGGAGAGAGATATATCATCAATCAGACACAATTAACATATCCAAAATAGTTGAGAGAGAGAGAAATTAATCAACATGTTAACAGTTTATGAGTTATGGATTGTAATGATTTCACTCTTAGTGTTAAAGTTATGTCATTCGATTTATCAGTGGAGAAACCCAAAATGTAATGGGAATCTTCCTCCTGGATCAATGGGGTTTCCAATCATCGGGGAGACTTTCGAGTTCATGAAGCCTCATGATGCTCTTCAGTTTCCATCATTTGTCAAGAAGAAAACCATTAGGTTATTTTGATTCTTTCTATGCCATGCATTAATTTTCTTAAGATTAATAATTCGAAGCTTATGTATATAATTCCTTTCGGAGTGTGAAGTTAACTTTTGAAAAATTTGGGTTTTATTAAAATAGCAATATTTACTAAAGAAAGGTTGTATCCAGGACCAAAGAAATCAATCCTTTACACTATCATACAAAAAATTTCATGCATGTTTGGAAATATTTTTTTTAATCATTCCCAAATTCGCTTATTTTGTTTTTCGCTATAAAATTATTCTAACTAACTTTAAGTTAACTTGTCTTTGCTTTTTCATTTTTGGGGAACAAAAATAAAGACACGGACCAGTTTTCCGAACAAGCTTATTTGGAGGCAAAGTTATAATCTCGATGGATAATGAACTGAATATGGAGATGGCAAAGACAAATCGTACTATTGGTGTCCCGAAGAGCATAACAAGGCTATTTGGCAATAACAACTTATTTGTGCAGAGCATAGACTCCCATAAACATGTCCGAAGCTTGACCTTCCAGTTGTTGGGTCCACAGGGTTTAAGATTGAGACTTATTGAGGACATCGATCTCTTGACTCGCACACACATGAAGGAAGGAGCTAGGAACGGGTTCCTTGACGTCAAGGAAACATCAAGTAAGGTAAAAAAAAATCAACCATATCGCATTGTCCTTAATTATCTGTTGGCAATATTTACAATCCACTAGACAAGGTTAATATAGAATAATGGATTATTTCAAAAGTCTTCTTATTATCAAATCGCTACAGATTTTAATTGAATGCCTTGCAAAGAAAGTTATGGGCGACATGGAGCCAGAGACGGCGAAAGAACTCGCAATTTGCTGGAGAAAATTTCCGAGTGGCTGGTTTCGCTTCCCTTTCAAATTACCTGGGATCGGTGTCTATAACATGATGACAGTAATTATTTTCAATAATCTTACTAGACTTATATACACCCAGTAGCAATTATTTGTACAAATGTCTTTTTTTTTGAATAAATTAAAAAAAAAAAACAATAGAGGTGGTCGTGATAGTGATATAATCCCATGCAGGCAAGAAAGAGGATGATGAATTTACTAAAGGAGGTAGTGTTGAAGAAAAGAGCATCAGGAGAGGAGTTTGGGGAGTTCTTTAAAATCATATTTGGAGAAAAGGAAGGGGGAAAAGAAAAGATGAGGGTGGAGGATGCGATCGATTACATATATACATTCTTTCTGATTGCTAACGAAACAACGCCACGGATTCTTGCTGCTACAGTAAAGCTCATAAGCGAAAAGCCTACAGTCATGCGAGAGCTACAGAGAGAGCATGCGAGAATACTCGGAGATAGGACTGACAAGGATGCTGGCTTATCATGGGAAGACTACAAATCCATGACTTTCACCCATATGGTCAGTACTTACAAAAAATGATGTAAATACCATGACATATCTTAGCTGCTCACACAAGCACCGTGTTCTGTTTCAGGTGATCAACGAGTCTCTTAGGGTCACAACGACGGTGCCTGTAGTGCTTAGAAAACCTGATCATGACATCCAAGTCGGTGATTATACAATTCCGGCGGGTTGGACCTTCATGGGCTATCCTAATGTCCATTTTAACCCCGAAAAGTATGAGGACCCTCTTGTGTTTAATCCATGGCGCTGGGAGGTGGTTTCATCCGTTACATATATACTTCTTATTCCACTAATCAAGTCCCTAAACTTTTTAACATATATTAAAAACTCCCAGGGGAAAGACCTTAGTGCTTTGGTAACCAAGAATTACATCCCCTTTGGCGCTGGTCCGAGACTCTGTGTAGGGGCTTACTTTGCCAAGCTGCTCATGGCCGTTTTCATCCACAATTTGTGTAGATACAGGTTTTATCCTGTTTTATCACCTTTATGAATCATAATTCAATTCCCTTTTCACTACAAATATCGAAGTCTTCACTTACTTATATACATATGGCTTGCAGGTGGTCAATGAAGGCAGAGACCACCGTAACTCGGAGCTATATGCTTATGTTTCCATTTGGGTGTGATGTTCAGTTCTCAGAAGATACCGAAGGGGATAAGACGGGTGGTTAATAGAATAGTTATATTCCATTCGAGTTCTTATATATCTATCTATTGAATAAATAAATTAAAAAATAAAATAAGATAAAATAAAGTAAGCTCGACAGATGGTTATAATCTATGATTATGCTTTCGTCATTACCAGTACTAGTATGATAAGATGAATGTATCATGGAATCAGTTTATTTCGAATGAAAATGCGATCGATTACATATCGCGGTCCAGTCTACTTAAGATGATCGGTTGTGCCTCTTTTCCCTCCACGAAAAAGAGTTTTCGAAGTGCTTCAAATCAAAAATATCACACTGAGTAAAGAGATTTCAGAAAGCACAAAAAGATCCCTTCATTCTCAAGGGACCTCTCATTTTTCCACTATTTTCTATTATCTCAATGAGATCTCCTCTGAGGAACCAAGACTCAGACCTAGTAGATAAAATCGCTAGGAGATGATCCCGTACTCTCGATCGACTTGATAGTTCCAATTTACGAGAGCCCAAAGCATCAATAACATTTTTATTCGAAGACTGAACTTGGAGGTTCGAATCAGATACAATCTATATATCTATTTTGATTATTGAAAAAAATATTTTTATTATTTCATTACGATATATAAGATATATTTCTTTGAACTATCATTGCATTGCTATTATTTATATTCAAACTTGCATAAGGTATGTTTTCAAATACTGTTTTATTAACGGAAAAACAAATATTTAAAAACATAAAAATTAGACGACATGTTTTTACTACTAATTTATTAAGAAATATACGTAATTTATTCTCATTCCAAAATATATTTTTCCAATGTGAATAAATAAATTTATATAACTAATATTTGATAAATCAATAAATATGATAAACTAGCATTTTTCGATTATAATAAAATAATAATAATTAAAATATTTTTATGTAAATATATAGTCTCATTAAAATTATAAATTAAGAGTTACCATTTATAGAAACAAGTTGCATGCTGTGATATCAATTCAACATATATAAACATATCAAAATTCAGATCTATAAAGTTTAACCAATAATATATGTTATCGTGAATGGAATATTTTTTTATCTTTCAAAATAAAAATATATATTTAATATATGAATTTAAATAAGGAAATTGTTTTTAAATTAATAATTTTATAAATTAATAAATTATCAAAATTTGAATATTATTAATTTATAGTGTATGTAAATGTATATAATTTAATAAATCATCATAAAATAGTGCTTGTTAGCCTTTTTTTTTTTTCCTTCCAAGCTAAAGTTTTCGTCCTCTGGTGTGTTCCTAGTTTTTTTTTGGTTGAAAGGTGTGTTCCTAGTTTGTGATAGTGACGGCGAAGATTACAGAGGGTCCAGTAGATCAATAGGGAACAGAGAAGATAGAGGAGGAAGATTGGGAAGCAGAAGTGGGGGTTTTGAAGATGGGTTTGATAGAAAGAGCAGTAAAGGAGGACGCGGTGGAGGGAGTTTCAGGGGATCTAACCGAGGAGGAAGAGGAAGCCGACATGGGTATAGTGATGGTAAAGACACAGACTCTGTTGATTTCAGAAACAGTCGAAGAGTTATCGAAAGATAAAAAGAGAATGTAATAAACTCATTTCAATTGGTTGTAGTACACTTTATAACATTCATAAATTTTTGAAACATTGAAAATTTGAAGAATGAATACATAAAGAGAGACAAAAATGAGATGGGGAAAAAACACAGTCACACCAAAAGATCAACAAGTTTTAGTTAGATGATTAAACATCAATAGATTTTGCTTAAATATTTGTGAAGCAAGTTGTCAACCATAACTTGATAAGCTCTCTCAGTTGGGTGGTAGCTATCCCAAAATATGTAGGCCGAGGAATTAGAACATGTGAATGGATTCAATGAGTTACACATGTAAGATATTGCAAGAGAGCCTCTACCGCAACATCCTCTATCAGCTACCTCAAAACCTGAAACATGATAAGAAGTAGTTTGATTCAGATATGATACAAGTGGAAAATTTATAAAAATATATTTTATAACATGAGCTTACCGTATTTTGAAGGATGTTGGATCATGTCGAAAAGAGTATCATAAACATCAATGTAGAGGATAACACCATCCAACTCTTTATCTAAAGATTCTAGTGCTGGTGAAAGCCTTGCGTTGAATTGCTTAGCCATGTTGTTTAAAGATTCAACACATCTTCTTGTAAACAAACCTCCAAACACTGTTCTTTGAAGTGGTACACATCCAACCGGCACTGCGCTAAACACTCCGATCTTTTTAGCTCCAAGCTTATGTAATTCCTAAGTATTATAAACAAGATATATAATTAGTGTTAATATCAGTTTGTTTTTGTTTGATTTATATTTGTGAATAAATCAGTTTTAATTACTTACTCTTACGAACTTGACTGCTGAGTCAGCTAAGAAATTGGCATATGAGGTAGGGTCATATTTGTGAGATTGAGCCATGAAAGTGTGAGCAAGGTCGTTGCTACTGGAACACACAACAAAAAAACTATGGTCCAAGATATCTTGAGCTTTTTTCTCTCCAAAATGTTGTTTGATCGTTGATATGTATCGCTTGAAATATGTTAGTTGATCCCAGACTGATATCACGGACTGCAAAAGAACAAAATAATAGAAAATGTATCAAATTACAAGGGTTAATTTTCATAAATAAATTTATAAACTTGTATAAATAATTATTAAATATTTATAAATAATTTAGGATGATTAATTTTGTCTTTTTCATAATAAACTTAAAATATCTATAAAAATGATTATCAATTAAAAGTAATTTGAAAAATAGTATCAAATTTGAGATAAAATTAGAATTATCCTATCAGTTAATTAGAAAATGTAATAGTAAATAATAGAAAATGTATCAATTAATTATATAATGTAACCAAATTTGACATACCATAATCTTAGCCGTTAATGGATCATAACCAGTTCCTCCAGATGCAAATGTTACACCCTTAAGAAGATCTTGGGGCTTCAGATTCGGGTTCATAAATGCTGGTAGTGACTTAGCTATTCCCAACTTTTCCGCTGAAAGAATATTGGTGACAACCAAATGTATCATGATATAAAAATAGCTATAAGATTTTCTATAAACTAATATCTTTTAAAAAGCTTGGAATTGTTACCAATGAGATCAGAGGGAACTCTTCCATCAGAAAATCTTCCGGTGGCCAAGCCGCCGGGAAAGTCCTTGCCATAGGGAGGAAAATTGCACTTCAAAAGAGTTGGGAGTCTATTGTTATTACCAGTATCCATAATTGAATCTCCAAAAACTATTAGTGCAGGGATTGTTGCATTCTTTCCATGCTTCGCTGCATTAGTTTCAACGGCAATGAATACCAGAGCAAGGCAGAACAACTGAAGTTTCATTGTCTTAGTTGCTTTGTTTATTATTTTCTTGCTCGAGATTTGTTTGCCTTCTACAAATTTGAAAACGTTCTTGTATGTATATATATTCTTTAAATTTGTTGAAACTTCTAAAAATATCTCTTTTGACAGTAGTTGTGTTTGTTGGCTCTAGTTAATTATTACATTCCTTATGGTTTTAAAGACAACAAAGTTTAATTGTTATTTCTTCCCAAAACATCGTAATGAGTTGGTTGTCACAACTTGAATATACTATGTTTGGGATTTATACCAATTACATTTTTTTTTTTGTAAACCAGGAAGTTCGGACCTTCGGCCCTATTCTTCCTAGGCCCGGAGCCAGCCTTTGTCTGTACCTGTTACGGCCCTGGACACTCCTCCCCGCCCGAGACTCGAACTGGTGACCTCTCAGACAAATGCCTGGGGTGCTGCCAGTTGAGCTAGCTCGTCCGGGTTATACCAATTACATTAATGTAATCGCAAGACATAAAATGTTAAGCCAAACTTTTGGTTTATAGACTACTCTCATATAGTAGACGTGCTTCAAATAGAAGAGATCATACTTAGTAAAGAGATTTCAGAAAGCACAAAAAGATCCCTCCACACCCTCAAAGGACCTCCCATTTTTCACTACTTTCTATTATCTAATTGAAATCTCCTCTGAAGAACCAAAACTCAGACCTAGGAGATGATTCCATACTCTCGATCGATTTGATAGTTCCAATTCACCAATCACCATACACTAAAGAGACATAAATATATATATATATATATATATATTTATTATTTACTAGAGCCCAAAGCATCAGTAACATTTTTTATTCTTAGAGTTCAAACCAAATAATATTAATATATACATTTTGATTATTGAAAATAAAAAATACAATTTTGTTATTTCATCATGATATATAATAGATTTCTTTGAACTATTATTGCATTGCCATTATTTATATTCAAATTTGCATAAGATATGTTTTTGAATACTGTTTTATTGACGAAAACCAAATCTCTTTTTTTTTAAAAAAAAAAATAGAGAACATGTTTTTTACTACTAATTTATGTAATTCCTTCTCATTCCAAAGTTTCGAAGTGAATAAATAAAATTTATAAAATTAATATTTGATAAACTAGCATTTTTGGTCACAATAAAATAATAATATTTTAAAATTTTTATATAAATATATAGTCCCATTAAAATTATAAATTAATAGTTACCATATATAAAAATGAGTTGCATGCTGTGTTATACATTCAACATATGTAAACATATCAAAATTCAGATATATAATGTTTAACCAATATATATATATTATCGTGAATGGTTGACCAAAAAAATATATTATCGTGAATGAAATCATTCTATATTTTTCAAAATAAAAATATGTATTTAAAATATTAATTCAAATAAGGAAATCATTTTTTAATTAACAATTTTATAAATTAATAAATTATCATAATTTTAACATTATTAATATATACTGTATGTAACTATATATAATTTAATAAATCATTATAAAAAAAATTGCTTGTAAGCTTTTGTTCTCCAAAGTGAAAGTGTGTGTCCTTTGTTGTGTTCTCTCCTCTCGAAGACTTGTGTTGAAAGAACGGCCAGAGTGATCTCTCTCCTCTATCTCTCTCTCCCCACAAAAGAAAGGAAACCAAAGCTGTTCGGTCGTTTGCCTAGTCGAACGAAGGAGTCTCACTGTTAATGCAAAGCTGAAACAACATCACATCTCTCTTCTTCTGGTTTCCGAATCTCTCTCCCTCTTCCCGTTTTAGGTAATCAACGTTCGTGTTCGCGCTATAGCCTTTACGGTTTGCCTAAAAAACGTTACTGTTAATGCATCAGAGATTAAGCAAAAAAAAAAAGAAGATCCTTTTTACATGATGAAGTGCCCATCTTTGTCTTACACGTTTTCAGCTAGACTGCGTTAAAGATTTCAACTTTATGCTGTTTTTTTTTTTTGCTTCACTTCGTTTCCAGTGTGATGTTATCTCTTAACGTGGGGTTTGTTATCGGTTAGAAATTACTTGTCTTTGTATGGGATCGATGCTGGTCTCGGGATTGACCCTTTGTCGTCGTCAAAGATAAAGAAGCATGTTCTTGATATCTGGGTTTGCTCTTTTTCCACGCTCTGTTGCGGGTTTCTTGGATTTTGAGTATGTGTTTTTGTTTCATTGATCATCTTGTTATCTATCTGAAACAGTAGATTTATCTCTCATCTCCGTGACTGGTTGGTTTCATTGACCTCATTGGGATTCAAGTGTATGATATTTATTAGTAGCTTTAAAGCTATGTTTTCAAGGCCTTTGGTGAGTGAAGATTGTGTTGGGTCTCTAGCTGCGTATCTCTATCGGGTCTAGTGTTCTCATTTTATCTCAGCTGAATCTTTTCTTGTAAGAACATGATCTCTGACTCTCTTAGCCATTTTTTGTATGTTCTCTGCTTCTTATAGTTTGCCATGTACACTTCTTGAAGGATTCCTTTAACATTAAATGAGTGTAATCTTCTCTTATATGCAGTTTTCTTTAAAAAATGGATGAAGAAAACAAGACTGGTATGGAAGATGATGATGGTTGTGGCGTAGAAGAAGAAGAATATGTGTGTGGAGATCCAAAAGTTGATATTCGCGTTGGAGACGAATATCAGGCCGAGATACCTCCTCTGATGATGATATCTGAATCCGAACATGCAGCCTATCTTTTGAATCCTCTTCTAGCTTCTTCTGATGCCATAGTTGGTGGTGGACTACTACTACCTGTTGACATAATGTGGATAGACGCCACCAAACTTAAAGAAGACGACGATGATAATGTAGACATGAGTGAGTCTCTCAAATCTCTCAAAACTAAAAGAAACAAGCAAAAGATGATGATGAATCTTGAAGCTGTGCCTGAGAGATCATCATCCAGCTCTTGGGAAGATTTGGAGGTAGATGCCTTTGTTCTTGGTCTGTATACATTCGGTAAGAACTTTACTCTGGTAAAGCAGTTGCTGGAGAGCAAAGAAACAGGACAACTACTTTCTTTTTACTACGGAAAGTTCTACAATTCTACTAAGCACAAGATTTGGTTAAACTCCCTTAAGAAGAGGAAACGCATACAAGGGAAGAAGCTCTACTCAGGTTGGAGGCTACATCAGCTGTTGTCCCGTTTGATTCCCAGCATTGCTGATGAATCTCTGAAAACAAAGCTTGTGAATGTGAGTCTCTCTCTTTTGCACACCGAACATATGTCCTTGAATGAATGAATGTGTATTAAGTAACAAAGGTGGTTTACCATTAACACAGGTCTCCAAGTCATTTGCTGAAGGGAATACATCTCTGGAGAAATACATCAGCGCTGTGAAGGAACTAGTGGGTCTTCGGTCTCTTGTAGAGGCTGTAGCTATCGGTACTAAAGACAACAAAGAAGATCTGACTGTCCTAACAACAAAACCTGTTAACTCGAAGCAATGGTTCACAGTTTCCTCCTCTGCTGCGGTGGTTCCTGCTGGTTTAGGGGTATACAGTTCACTCACATCTGCTGAAATAATGGAAAAACTGAGCGGTGGTCCCCGTCTAAGCAAGGCCCGTTGCAATGATATCTTCTGGGAAGCTGTGTGGCCACGTTTGCTAGCCAGAGGGTGGCATTCTGAGCAGCCAAAGGACCGTGGTAAAGACAGCAACATAGTCTTCCTCATCCCTGGGATAAAGAAGTTTTCAAGACGAAAACTTGTTAAGCAGAACCATTACTTTGATTCTATCAGTGACATTATCAAAAAAGTTGTTTCCGATCCTGAGCTTCTTGAGTTTGATGAGGCAGCTGCCGAGATCAGACCTCCTCCCAATGGTGGAATCATGGAAGAGAATCAATCAAAGCAATCAAAACGCCGTTACCTAAAGTCTCCAGACTCTTCTTCTTCTACTCATATGAAGTTCACTGTTGTGGACACTACTAGTTTGGCTTCAGGAGGCAAGTTGTGTGCATTTCGAGAGCTCAAGAACCCGAATCCAGAATCTCTAGGAGATTACAAGAGCTCTTGTGTGGATGTAGAGAAGCATGCTAAAGAATGTAAGTGGGAAAAGAGGCGAATGAAGAAACTGGTTGAAGAGCCGGTGAGATTCATGATTGTGGATACAAGTGTGCGGTCATCAGTGATAAGGAGAGGGAGACGTTTGCCTGGTAATCCATCATCATCATGGCAGAACCAATCATTCAATGGTTATGGTGTGAAGGAGGAGAATGTTCGGTCAAAGAAGAGGTCTGTCCGAAAATCAGAATTTGTTGACAATCGATCGCTTCTTAGTTCATTTCCCTTGCCAAAACGAAGGCGGCTCAGTGCGTGTGTAAGGAAAGATATAGAACGTTTTGGTGAAAGTTCTGTGAACAATAACATCAAGACTGAGAGTCCAGAAGAAGCTGGAGACGGGGTTGAGATTCTGAGGCCAAAGACTGAACCAAGTGAGTTATGTTCTTTACAGTGTTCTTCAAAGAAACAAGAAGCTATTGAGGAAGTAGGTTCATCAGAAAAAGAACAAAAGGAATCAAAGCAGTTGTTGTGTTCTTCAAAGGATCAGTTTGAAGAGAAACTGATTCAACTTCCTTCCCTGTCAGGCTTAGACAAGAGGAATTCTCCTTCCAGCGATCATGAAACGACTCAAGAATCTGTATCAATAAAACAAGAAGAAGAAGAAGAGGAAAACCAACAGATAAACACAACAGATCCTCCGAGAAGACAAAGCACAAGAAAGAGGCCATTGACAACTCGTGCTCTGGAAGCTCTTGAATCAGGTTTTTATACAGCAAAGACCATGAAAAGTACACCTGCACCGATAAAACGTGAAAGGTCTGCAAGGATCAAGCACTCAAGTACCAATGCGAGTAACAGAGCTCAAGGCGAGTCAGACAATGGTTTTCTTGTAAAGGAAAGTACATCAAGTAAACCGCTGGACCGAACAGAGTGTTCGGAACCGAGTTTTCTTGCGGATAAAGCAACAACAGCGAGTAAGCCTGTGGACCAAACAGAGGATTCGAACAATGTGACAACCGAGTTCCCTAAACGTCCTCCCATTCTTCTGAAACTTCCCTTCAAGCGAAGCTGAAGTAGGCATTTAACTTTCTGAAGAAATGTGTATAGAAAAAAAAATAGAAAACTCTTGTTTTTCCTTTTTCTTTTGTTTTTTTTCTCTTTTAATTTTTTTTCTCTTTTAGAATTTTGTTATTTTATAAACTGTTTTATTCTATTTTATATTTAAAATGTTCCTTTAATCTAATTGTTTACTTTCCTATTGCTTTGTTCATAAATTTTAAATATTACTCTCTCAGTTTCTTTATGTAAAATATCTTAGAGAAATTTGATTTTAAAGTATTTTTACAAATAACGTGTGAATTTTATATACATGTTTATTATTATTTAACAATTTTAAAATATGTTATTTACTCGGATCAGTAGCATTATATATGACTAATACAGAGTGATACGTACATCTAAAATATCTTCAGATATTTAGATAGTATATGGCTAATCGTTTTTTTTTCCATTTGATAGGCATCAAGAAAACTTGTACCACAATGTATGTCACTTTTCAATTTGATTTCACCAATACACAGTCTTAACTCTTTACCTATTTGCATGTCGTTTTGGATTTGGATTTTGGAATAAGAAGAAGAAGCTTCATCATGAATTTCATGGTCTTCTCTCTTTGCTTGATTATGGTCTTCTTCATCCATCTCAAAATCGAAGATCGAGAGATTTTTAAATACCATATTGATAATGCGTATTGAGGAAGAGCCCCCCATTATTTAATACATTTATTGTTTCGTCACTCACTAGTAGAATTTTTGGCTATAATTATGAAATACTTAAATATATTTCCAACCAAAGTAAATTATAATTAGTTTGGTTTGAATTTGGTTCGGTTTGAATTCGGTTTGGTTTGTGTTTCGGTTCGGTTCAATCGGGTTCCCCTAATTTAGTTCTTTAAAGAAAAATCATGTTTTAAAATATAAACTCATGGTTATGAAATCATCATGTTGGTGACTATGAAAAACTAAATTATGCCGTCTAAATTCAATATAAAACCGAAACAAAAAACTTTAGAAAACAAAAAAAAACATTAATAAGTACACAATCAAATCAAAGATAACAACAGTAAATAGAAAATTTAAAAAACATCGGTAATAATGCCTCTTAAAAATAAACTACGTAAATTAAAATCTAATATAAAACTGAAACAGAAACCTTAACTAACCACAAAAAATTTATAAGAACACAATTAAACCAAAGTTAACTAAAGTAAGTAGAAAATTAAAAAAAAATATTGTTAATAAAGTTAGAAATGACTTTAGTCTTAGGATTTTAGTATATTATATATTGATAGTATGTTTAATTCAAATAATAACAAAAACACATTGTTATAAGTTCAGTTTAATTCAGCTCGGTTCGGATCGTTTTCGGTTTGGTTGGTTCGGGTTGGAAAAACCTTAAACCTAACTATTTGATAATATTGGTTCGGTTTGGATCGGCTTTGGTTAGGTTGGTTTGGTTCGACTCGGTTCGGTTTTCTTGCCTACCCCTACTAAATCTAGTTCTCGTTAATGTACTCAAACCATATCTTTATTTATATATCTTGGAAATTTAGCAAGTGTGAAGTCATTTATTCAATCGAGTTAATGCAGACTCTTGGGTATAAGCACTTGTATGGCATATCCTGATTCAGATAACAGTTAAGATAAACGGTTTCAAAAGAATAAAATATCAGCCATGCATATGTCTTGAAGAGTTTACCAGGCTAAAAGAAAAGAAAAAAAAGGAAAAAGCAGAAAAGAGTTTTTTTTTTTCCTTCTATACACATTTCTTCAGAAAGTTGAAAGCTCTAAGATCAGGTAAAATCCCAAAAATGATGAATGCCATCTTCAGCCTCGCTTGAAGGGAAGTTTCAAAAGGATGGGAGGACGTTTAGGGAACTCGGTTGTCACATTGTTCGAAACCTCTGTTTGATCCACAGGCTTACTCCCTGTTGTTGCTTTATCCGCAAGAAAGCTCGGTTCCGAACACTCTGCTCGGTCCAGCGGTTTACTTGATGTGGTTTCCTTTACAAGAAAACCATTATCTGACTCGCCTTGACCTCTGTTACTCGCATTGGTACTTGAGTGCTTGATCCTTGCAGACCTTTCACGTTTTATCGGTGCAGGTGTACTTTTCATGGTCTTTGCTGTATAAAAACCTGATTCAAGAGCTTCCAGAGCACGAATCGTCAATGGCCTCTTTCTTGAGCTTTGTCTTCTCGGAGGATCTGTGTTTATCTGTTGGTTTTCCTCTTCTCCTTCTTCTTCTTCTTGTTTTACTGATGCAGTTTCTTGAGTCGTTCCATGATCAGTGGAAGGAGAATTCCTCTTGTCTGAGCCTGACATTGAAGGAAGTTGAATCAGTTTCTCTTCAAACTGATCCTTTGAAGTACACAACAGCTGCTTTGATTCCTCTTCCTGAAGAGCTTCTTGTTTCTTTGAAGAACAATGTATAGAACATAACTCACTTGGTTCAGTCTTTGGCCTCAGAATCTCTATCCCATCTCCAGCTTCTTCTGATTTCTCGGTCTTCGACACCGAACTTTCACCAAAACGTTCTATATCTTTCCTAACACACGCACTGAGCCGCCTTCGTTTTGGCAAGGGAAAAGAACCAAGAGAATGATTGTTAGCAGATTCTGATTTTCGGACAGACCTCTTCTTTGACCGAACATTCTCATGCTTCACACCAGAACCAGTCAGCTTAGGATACTCCCAAGTCTCATTCTGGGATGATGATGGATTGCAGAGACTCTCATTAGCGGGCAGACGTCTCCGTTTCCTTATCACTGATGACTGCAAACTTGTATCCACAATCATGAACCTCACCGGCTCTTCCACCAGTTTCTTCATTTGCCTCTTTTCCCATTTACATTCTTTAGCTTGCTTCTCTACATCCACACAAGAGATGTTGTTATCTCTTAGAGATTCTGGATTCGGATTCTTGAGCTCTCGAAATGCACACAACTTGCCTCCTGAAGCCAAACTAGTAGTGTCCACAACAGTGAACTTCATATGTGTAGAAGAAGAAGAGTCTGGAGACTTTAGGTAGCGGCGTTTGGATTGCTTTGAATGATTCTCTTCCATGATTCCACCATTGGGAGGAGGTCTGAGCTCTGCAGCAGCTCCCTCAAACTCAAGAAGCTCAGGATCGGAAACAACCTTTTTGATAATGTCACTGATAGAATCAAAGTAATGATTCTGTTTAACAAGTTTTCGCCTTGAAAACTTCTTTACCCCAGGGATGAGGAAGACGATGTTGCTGTCTTTACCTCGGTCCTTAGGCTGCTCAGAGTGCCACCCTCTGGCTAGCAAACGTGGCCACACAGCTTCCCAGAAGATATCATTGCACCGTGCCTTGCTTAGACGGGGACCACCACTCAGTTTTTCGATGATTTCATCAGATGTGAGTGAACTGTATACCCCTAAACCAGCAGGAACCGCCGCAGAGGAGGAAACTGTGAACCATAGCTTCGAGTTAACAGGTTCTGTTGTTAGGACAGTCAGATCTTCTTTGCTGTCTCTAGAACCGATAGCTACAGCCTCTACAAGAGACCGAAGACCCACTAGTTCCTTCACGGCGCTGATGTATTTCTCCAGAGATGTATTATTCCCTTCAGCAAATGACTTGGAGACCTGTGTTAATGGAAACCTTTTGTTAATACTACATTCAAGGTAATATGTGTTCAGTGTGCAAAAGAGAGACTCACTCACATTCACAAGTTTTGTTTTCAGAGATTCATCAGCAATGCTGGGAATCAAACGGGACAACAGCTGATGTAGTCTCCAGCCTGAGTAGAGCTTCTTCCCTTGTATGCACTTCCTCTTCTTAAGGGAGTTTGACCAAATCTTGTGCTTAGAAGAATTGTAGAACTTTCCGTAGTAAAAAGAAAGCAGTTGTCCTGTTTCTTTGCTCTCCAGCAGGAACTGCTTTATCTGAGTAAAGTTCTTACCGAATGTATAAAGACCAAGAACAAAGGCATCTATCTCCAAATCTTCCCAAGAGCTGGATGACGATCTCTCAGGCACAGCTTCAAGATTCATCATCATCTTTTGCTTGTTTCTTTTAGTTTTGAGAGATTTGAGAGACTCACTCATGTCTACATTATCATCGTCGTCTTCTTTAAGTTTGGTGTTGTCTATCCACGTTATGTCAACAGGCAGTAGTAGCCCACCATCAGAAGAAGCTAATAGAGGATTCAAGAGATAGGCAGCACGTTCGGATTCAGATATGATCAAAGGATGTATCTCGGCCTGATATTCGTCTCCAACACGAATATCAACTTTTGGATCTCCACACACATATTCTTCTTCCCCACAACCATCATCTTCCATACCACCAGTCTTGTTTTCTTCATCCATTTTTTTTTAAAAAAGCTGCATATAAGAGAAGATCACACTCATTTAGTGTTAAAGAAAACCTTCAAGAACACACTCTCAAAGTGTACATGGCAAACTATAACAAGCAGAGAACATACTCAGAGATCCAACACACACTTCACTCACCGAACGAAGGTCTTGAAAACTAGCTTGAGGCAAAGATCATACACTAGAATCGGAATGGCTGTGATAAGGACAATGAAACCCACTGTCACGGAGATGAGAGATAAATCTACTGTTTCAGATCGATAACAAGAAACAAAACCACATCCAAGAAACCCACAATCGATACAAGACTTAGACAAAACGAACATAATCTCGATTGTTTTGCAGGGCGTGAAAATATAAAAGAGAGCAAACCCAGAATCAAGAACATGCTTATTATCTTAGAAAGACGACAAGAGTCAATCCCGAGACCAGCATCGATCACAAATAAATAAAAGGAATTTCTAAACAAATCTTGTTAGGGATAACAAAACCCACGTAAAGGGATAAGACAGAGTCACCTCAGAGTGGAGCAAAAACAGCATAAAGTTTAAATCTTTAACGCCTTAGCAGAAAACGTGAAGACACGAATTCTATAAAGATGAGCACTTCGTGTACAAAAGGATCTTCTTTTTGATCTATCTCTATGCATTAACAGTAACGTTTTTTTGGCAAACCGCACGAACACGCGAACGTTGATTACCTAAAACGAAAGGAAGGAGCAAGAGAGAGAGAGAGAGAGAGAGAGAGAGATTTGGTAACCTGAAGAGATGTTTCAGCTTTGCATTACAGTGAGACTCCTTCGACTACGCAACCACCGAACAACTTTGGTTTCCTTTATTTTGTGGGGAGAGATGGAGAGAGAGAGATCACTCTGGCCGTTCTTTCAACACAAGTCTTCGACAGAGAACACAAACTGGGAACACAACAAAAGACGAAAACTTTCACTTCGAGAAAAAAAAGAGAGGAGAATATGGTTTTTTTTTTTTGTAACACAGAGGAGAATATAGTTTACAAGCAATTTCATAATCATTTATTAGAGTATATACATTTAGTTGAAACTATGATAATTTATTAATTCATAAAGTTATTAATTTAAATTTTTTTTTTGTTTAAATTCATATTTTAAATAAATAGTTTTATTTTGAATAATAAAAAAGTATTTCATTCACGATAATATATATGGTTAAACTTTATAGATCTGAATTTTTGATATGTTATATATGTTGAATGCATATCACAGCATGCAACTTGTTTTTATATACAGTAACTATTAATTTATAATTTTAATGGGACTATATATTTACGTAATTTTTAAAATTTTATAATATTTTTGTGACCATAAATGCTAGTTTATCATATTTATCAAATATTAATTTTATAAAGTTTATTTATTTACATTCGAAGAATATATTTTGGAATAAGAATGAATTACATATATTTCTTAATAAATCAGTAGTAAAAAAAACATGTCCTCTAAACTTTTTTAAAAATATTTGTTTTGTCATCAATAAAACAGTATTCAAAAACATACCTTATGCAAGTTTGAATAATAAATAATGGCAAGGCAATAATAGTTCAAAGAACTATATTCTATATCGTGATTAAATAACAAGTTTTTTAATCAATAATCAAAATGTTTATTTAAATAATATCTGATTTGAACTTCCAAGTTTAGTCTTCGAATAAAAATGTTATTGATGCTTTGGTCTTCTATGCCTCTTTTGTGTATGGTGAACTGGAACTATCAAGTCGATCAAGAACATGGGATCATCTCCTAGCAATTTTGTCTACTAAGTCTGAGTCTTGGCTCCTCAGAGGAGATTTCAATGAAATAATGGATGATAGTGAAATGGGAGGTCCCCAAAGGGTGGAGTGATCTTTTTGTGCGTTCCAAAATCTCTTTACTTAGTGTGATCTCTTCAATTTGAAGCACTTTGAAAATCTTTTTTTCATGGAGGGGAAAAAGGCACAACCATCTCATCTTAAGTTGACTGGACAGTCTCCTTGTGAACAGCCTGTGGTCCGAGGAGTTCCCGATGGAAGAAGCCATTATATGGAATTTGAAGGCTCAGACCATCACCCAATCATATCCTTTTTTCTTCTGTAAAAAAGAAAAGGAACAAGATCTTCCGCTATTATCATTGGATACGAGATAATTCAGAATTCAAATCAATCATAGCTTCTGTTTGGAACTCTTCTCAGCATCTTTCTATAGAAGAGCGGTTAAACTATTGTCGTCAAGCCATTTCCAGGTGGAGCAGGGAACGACACTTAAACAGCAGATTAACCATTGACAACCTGAAGCTTAATCTCGATAATGCTTTTATGCAACCTGGTAGCGGATGATTCTCTGATTACGCGCCTAAACTCAGAACTTTTTCAAGCTTATAAATCTGGAAAAGAGTTTTGGAGACAAAGAAGCATGATCATGTGGCTGGTTTCAGGGGATAAGAATTCCGGTTTCTTCCACGCGATCTCAAAAGGAAAACGAGCTAGAAGCAAACTCTCTGTGATTGAGGACACTGAAGGCAATATTTTTTTAGAAAGGACACTATAGGTGCCCGGATTACCAAATATTTTGATGCGATCTTTACATCTGGATCATCTACAATTAAGACGGCGAATGCTTCTCAAATCGTAGAGGAGGGTCTTTTCCTGTGTGTTTCAGATTCAGTGAATAGTTCACTAATCTCAATACCATCGACTGATGAAATTCGGAATGCTTTGTTCATGATTCACCCGGACAAGGCTCCGGACCTGGATTGGTTCTCTGCATGCTTCTTCCACTCAAATTGGTATGTAATTGCAACTGCAATTTGTAGAGAGATTCATGATTTCTTTTGCACAGGAATTACGAAGGAATCGAAAATCTTGTTCATGTTTGGCTCATTCCAAAGATCACGGCACCGAAGTTGGTTTCTGATTACCGGCCATCACACTCTTCACTTATGTCCTATTATCTCTGAGACGCAATCTGCTTTTGTTCCCGGCCAAGCTATATCGGACAATGTTATGATTACGCATGAGATACTCCACTTGTTGAAGACTTCAAAACCGAAAATTCATTGTTATATGGAGATTAAGACGGATATGAGTAAAGCTTATGATATACTCGAATGGGATTTCATCTAGGTGGTTCTACTTCGGCTTGGTTTTTACGAACGTTGGACCTCATGGATCATGCAATGTGTGACCTCAGTCTCATATTCCTTGCTATTTACCGACTCAGTATATGGTCATGATTGTCCATCGCGAGGTATACGCCAAGGTGATCTTTTGTCTCCCTATATCTTCTTTGTTTGCGGAGAGGTCTTGTTGGGATTGTGTTGCATTGCGCAAGAAAGTGGTCATATGTCAGGCCTACAAGTGGCTAGAGAATCACCTCAGATTTATCATTTACTCTTTGCTGACGATACTATTTTCTTCGTGCAAACGGATTCAAAGAGTTGCACGTCGACACTTATGGATATTCTGCACAAATATGAGATCTCATCCGGTCAAATGATAAACAAGTCCAAATCTTCCATCTTCTTCTCATCAAAAACCCTACAAGAGACAGGGGAACGTGTTCATTCTTAACTCGGGATCATGAGAGAAGGTGTCGTGGGAAAGTACTTAGGTCTTCCTGAATACTTTGGTCATCGAAAAAAGGATCTATTCACATGCATTGTCGATTGGATAAGACAAAATTCTAACAGCTGGTCTACAAGATTTCTTCAAGTGCCGGTAAATATTTTTCACAAAAATCATAAAATCGGATTCTCTCGACTAAACCACAAAATCATGTTTTCCCGCTAAAACCGCATAATCAGGTTTTCTACCAAAATAATAAAATCAGGCTTTCCGCCAAAACCAAAAATCATGTTCTCCCACTAAAACCGAAGAATCATATTTTCCTACCAAAATCTTAAAATCATGTTTTCCTGTAAAAAATATTTTCTTCCAAAATTGTAAAAATCATATTTTCTTGCCAAAACTGCAAAATCTAATTTTCTTGCTAAAATTAAATATATATATATATATATATATATGTTTTCTCACAATTTCCGCAGAATCAGATTTTTCTGTCAAAACCACAAAGTCGAGATTATATGTCAAAGCTGTAAAATTAGATTTCCTGCCAAAATCAAAATATCAAGTTTTATACCAAAACTGCAATATCACGTTCTCGCTAAAATCATAAAATCTTGTTTTCCGCGATAACCACAAAATCAATTATTTCCTACAAAGCCATAAAATTGAATTTTTTGGCAAAACCGATCATAATTTTCTGCCAAAATCGTATCGAAATTCTCATCAAAACCGTAAAATCAGATTTCCCTCCAAAACTTTAAATTTAATTTTCCAAAATTTATTTAAATATGATAATTATTTTGTGACAAATATAATTTAAACATATTTATTCAAATACATAATTAATTTTTTAATTATATAAATCATGTTCTTTATAATCTTTTAACCAGTAGTATTCAAATGCTATTATAAAACTAAAAACGAAAAACTGAGTATTAGAAGTTGTTTCTAAATGCATGTACAACTATAAAAACATTTTGAGAACATTCAAACGAGAAGAATACCTGTTTTATTTTGGACTTTGGCTAATGGTTTGTTCCTAATTATCATATATATATATATAGAAAGAGAGTATAATTATGATGATGCTATGTGATTTATCATTACATATGTATATATATATATATATATGAATATAATTAATAAAAATATTTTAGTTAACTATAAAGTAAAATAACCGAGTAAAATGCGAGTCCTCGACAGGACCGGCCCAAAGGGCAAATCACTCAAACTGCCGATTAGGACATCCAAATTAATAAGACATATTTTTGAAAAAAAATTATTAGTATCCATAAACAAACAAATTTTTGTAGGAAAATTTTCAAGATTGATTACTTTAACACACTCATGGATCTTACTCTAGTTTCCCTAGAATCTAATTTGAACAATTCTAAAAGTATGCTAGCAGATGCAAGTAAGAATAAATTGAGGGTGTTATTTTTTAATATAGAACTTTCTTGAATAAATGGTATGCACTCTGACATAGTTAGTGATGATTTGTTTATGGAACTAAAGATTCTTCGAGAATCAACACCCAAAAAGTTCGAAAACTTATTAAAATTCTTGACTTTTGAAAAAAAACGGAGGATTTTAATCAAACATACAAAAATCGTATATCGCATATTCTTTGACTATTTCGATGTCTGTCACCATAGATGAAAGAAGTTTTTTGAAGTTGGAACTGATAAAAAATTATTTACGGTCTATCATGTCACAAGAAATGTTAAATGGGTGGGCTATGTTATGAATTGTTACGGCTATGATTGAAACATTTGACTATATAAATCTAATGAATGATTTTGTAGGAAAAAAATGCAAAATTTATATTTCAACTATAAGTGTTTTTAATATCTCTGTTTTTTTTTTTGATAAACAGACTATGGTTTTTGACCTGAGAATCATAACTTTTTTATAATGTTTTGCGATGTTTATAAAAATTTTACATGGGCATAATTTTGATTGGAGCAACATAAAATGTTAGTCCGGCACTGGTCCTAGACCTCGTCTAATATATGATAGTAGTTTATAAACCAAAAGTTTGGCGTAACATTTTATGTCTTGCGATTACATTATGGTAACTGGTAGAAATCCCAAACATAGTATATTTAAGTTGTGACAACCAACTCCTGACGATGTTTTTGGGAAGAAATAACAATTAAACTTTGTTGTCTTTAAAACCATAATTAAGGAATGTAATAACTAGCTAGAGCCAACAAACACAACTATTGTCAAAAGAGATATTTTTAGAAGTTTCAACAAATTTGCAGAATATATATATATATACACGCATCTTTTCAAATTTGTAGAAGGCAAGCACATCTGGAGCAGAAAAAAAAAAGCAACTAAGACAATGAAGCTTCAGTTGTTATGCCTTGCTTTGGTATTCATTTCCGTTGAATCTAATGCAGCGAAGCATGGGAAGAATGTTACAATCCCTGCACTAATAGTTTTTGGAGATTCAATTATGGATACTGGTAATAACAATAGACTCCCAACTCTTTTGAAGTGCAATTTTCCTCCCTATGGCAAGGACTTTCCCGGCGGCTTGGCCACCGGAAGATTTTCTGATGGAAGAGTTCCCTCTGATCTCATTGGTAACGATTCCAAGCTTTTTAAAAATTATTTGTTTATAGAAAATCTTATAGCTATTTTTATATCATGATACATTTGGTTGTCACCAATATTCTTTCAGCGGAAAAGTTGGGAATAGCTAAGTCACTACCAGCATTTATGAACCCGAATTTGAAGCCCCAAGATCTTCTTAAGGGTGTAACATTTGCATCTGGAGGAACTGGTTACGATCCATTAACGGCTAAGATTATGGTATGTCAACGTTGGTTACATTTTATAATTAATTGATACATTTTCTATTATTTTCTATTACATTTTATAATTAACTGATAGGAGAATTCTAATCTTATCTCAAATTTGATACTATTTTAAAATTACATTTATTTGGTAATCATATTTATAAATATTTTAAGTTTATTATGAAAAAGACAACTCTAATCCTCTTAAATTATTTATATATATTTAATAATTATTTATACAAGTTTATAAATATTTTTATGAAAATTAACCCTTGTAATTTGATACATTTTCTATTATTTTGCTCTTTTGCAGTCCGTGATATCAGTCTGGGATCAATTAACATATTTCAAGCAATATATATCAACAATCAAACAACATTTTGGAGAGAAAAAAGCTCAAGATATCTTGGACCATAGTTTTTTTGTTGTGTGTTCCAGTAGCAACGACCTTGCTCACACTTTCATGGCTCAATCTCATAAATATGACCCTACCTCATATGCCAATTTCTTGGCTGACTCAGCAGTCAAATTCGTAAGAGTAAGTATTTAAAACTGATTTATTCACAAATATAAATCAAACAATAATAAACTGATATTTAATACTAACTACATATCTTGTGTATAATACTTAGGAATTACATAAGCTTGGAGCGAAAAAGATCGGAGTGTTTAGCGCAGTGCCGGTTGGATGTGTACCACTTCAAAGAACAGTGTTTGGAGGTTTGTTTACAAGAGGTTGTGTTGGATCTTTAAACAACATGGCTAAACAATTCAACGCAAGGCTTTCACCAGCACTAGAATCTTTAGATAAAGAGTTGGATGGTGTTATCCTCTACATTGATGTTTATGATACTCTTTTTGACATGATCCAACATCCAGCAAAATACGGTAAGTCCATCTCATATATATATGTATAATTTTTTCATCTTTATTATATAACATGAGCCAAACTACTGAAGTATAGGTGAATTTATCTCATCATGTTTCAGGTTTTGAGGTAGCTGATAGAGGATGTTGCGGTAGAGGCACTCTTGCAATATCTTACATGTGTAACTCGTTGAATCCATTCACATGTTCTAATTCCTCGGCCTATATATTTTGGGATAGCTACCACCCAACTGAGAGAGCTTATCAAGTAATGGTTGACAACTTGCTTCACAAATATTTAAGCAAAATCTATTGATGTTTAATCATCTAACTAAAACTTGTTGATCTTTTGGTGTGTTTGTGTTTTTTCCCCTCATTTTTGTCTCTCTTTATGTATTCATTCTTCAAATTTTCAATGTTTCAAAAATTTATGAATGTTATAAAGTGCACTACAACCAATTGAAATGAGTTTATAACATTCTCTTTTATCTTTCGATAACTCTTCGACTGTTTCTGAAATCAACAGAGTCTGTGTCTTTACCATCACTATACCCATGTCGGCTTCCTCTTCCTCCTCGGTTAGATCCCCTGAAACTGCCTCCACCGCGCCCTCCTCTACTGCTCTTTCTATCAAACCCATCTTCAAAACCACCACTTCTGCTTCCCATTCTTCCCCCGAACCCGCCTCTATCTTCTCTGTTCCCTCTTGATCTACTTGACCCTCTGTAATCTTCGCCGTCACTATCAAAACCACCCCTTCTGCCTCCTGTTCTTCCTCCCCTCCCTCTTGATCTATTATCCGAGAAGCCACTTGAGCCATTATAATCACCGCGTCCACCTCTCATTCTTCCTCTGTTCCCTCTTGATTTATTACCAGAGAAACTTGACCCTCTGTACTCTTCTTTATCATCCATGTCATCATCAGACTCTGAAGCTGAATAGGATCTTCTTTTCCCCTTAAACCCTCCTCTTGAACCGTTACTTCTTTGGCCACCACCCCTTAAACCAGACCTGGGACCATCATCGTCCTCCATATCAGAGTCGAGCCCAAACTCATCGTCCGACCCAAAACTCACTTTTCTCGAAGGCGGACCTCTGTTTGTTGAAGCAACGTGGCTTGATTTCCACCTGGGAGTGACGGACGCTTCATCATCTGAACTGAAACCAAGCTCATTATCCCTAGAGAAACCTCTCCTACTGTTTCCATTCCTGTTTCTACTATTGTGGAACGGTGAGCTTTCTCCTCTGTGTGCATTGTAGCCAGCCTTTGACTCTGGAAACTGTTCATCCTCTGAGAACTCTTCAGAACCCAAAGAACTTACTGGGACCACCTCTCTGTTTCCAGTTTCGTCTATCTCATAGCTATCAATGTCATCTTCATCGTCAAAATCATCAAACCCAACACCAGGTCTTCTGCTTCTTCCAAGCTCAGAACTCTCTCGGGCTCCCGGAGGAAGATTACCGAATTCTTCTTCTTCAGGATCTCTCAAACCATCCATTGGAAGGTTTTGATTCTTTCTACTGGAATCCGCATATTCAAACGCAGCAACTTCTGCACCGTCTGATTCATCGTCGTCAAAATCAAAGTTCCAGGCATTGGAAACATCATCCCGCTTCACAACCTTCTCTGATTGTCCTTCAGTGAACCGATTATGATGTGTTTCTTGTGTGTTGTTCTCTAAGAAAGCATCCGGCGGACGCTTGCAATCACAGTGAAAACATGCCATGTTTCTCCTATAGTTTAAGAAGTTGCATCTGCCACAACAACAAAGTAATATCATCAGTTCTGTGACATGAAATTTGAACACATTATGTTTTTTTTTTCTCAGACTCAACATGCCTCCAAAAGCGTAGAAACTTACTCAGGGCATTCCCATTCTCCTGGAAGGAGCTGTCTCTTTGGTCTCTTGGCATCACACTGTAAGCAAATGGTGTTCTTTGCGAAGTTCATGAAATCGCACCTAAGAAGAAAAATTACCATCTCAGGACAAAAATCAAAAGTAGGAACATAAAAAGCGTTTTTCTCAGATGCCATAGCTTGTCCTGAAATCTATGTTGCGTGTAAAAAAACATGAATTGAGCGGCCTCAAGGTCATAAGTATAACAGGGACGAACTTAGCGCCAAAACATGAGAGCAAGGTGTGACACTTACTTTGGGCAGAGCCAGTCACCTTTCTTCATCTCAACGTCATCACGGCCGACACGTCTTTTAGGAGGTGGAGGTGGCTGCTTGACTTTAGGTGGAGCTTTCTTGATAACTGGTGGAGTAAGGTTAGGATCAATTGGCACACTGCTTAACTTGACAACCTCATGCAGCAGCTTACGAACCACAGTCTTAACAGATTTTTTCTTCAGGAGGCTTTTGTTAGCTACTGTCTCACTCAATGGGTCAAAACCATAGGTGAACAAAATCTTCATGAGGTCAAGGGTTCGAGCCTCGTCCTCTTTGTTTGTTAACAGAAACGCCTTCTCGCACGTGTTTCTCAAGCTGCAGGAACTGCAGACCTGATATATAAAATGGATGTTATCATCTGAAGAATCTATTGATAGTAACCAATTAGCAAATAATTACCAGAGATCTCATGTGGAAGAAAAGAGTACTAACAAGGGAGACTTATTGAAACATAAAACCACACAACCAATGAGCTAAAGACTCCTAACCTATTCTTCCATATATATAGATACTTCACATTCAAAATTCTATCAAAATCACAGTGTAAACAGGGCCTGATCTGAGATTTTGGAGGCTATAAACGTTTTTTTAATAATAATTTGGGAGCCTATGCTTGTGCAAAAATAGAAAAACTCCAAAATTTTTGGGGCTAAGGCTAATGTTTCATTAGGCTGTGGCCAGGTCCACGGCACTGATAGCTATAATTCAAGATTAATGATAGAAAAGAAAATGAACCACAAAGGTTCATACAAAAGCAAAAGTATTAATCAAATGTAAGCTTACATCTCCTTCATCAAGATGGACACGTTTCCTCAATAGTTTCCCTGAGAAAACAACTTTTCTATCGGTCGCTGGACACCCATGGCCGACAAGTATTTGAATATCGTTTCTCGACAATGACCTGAATCCAAAAAAAAAAAAAACACAATTCATATAAGCACATCCCAAAAAAACAAACATTAGCAAATGGGCAAATGATTTATAAGCTTGTAACGAACCTTAGAATATCGAAACGGTCTTTTCCGAAATTGACACAAGCGTTCTGAACAGCTCTGAAATCCTGAAACAGAGCAGCTCCAACATCTGAGGAAGATGATGATGATGATGAAGGTACATCGATTCCCAAACTCTGCACCATCATCTCGCCTTCTCCTCCATCGTCGTCACGCTGCCTCCTATGATCAAAGTAATTCTGCTTCACCAACACCTCCATAAGCTCCATCCACTCAGGCCACGGATGCACCAGCTCCACCACCCCATTCTCCTTACTCAACACTGACTCGGCCGCCGACGACACAGGAGAGTCCGGTTTTTCAGAGGATTCGGATTCTCCAGGATCCGGATCTCGTGGAAGAGGAGGGGAAGGTGGTTGCGGTTGTTTGGATTGGCGCCAGGCGCGGATACGCTCGAGGGTTTCGTCTTGCTCGGAGTGACGTTTCTCGATCGCGTCGATCTGGTCGAAGACGAAGCTGAGGCGAGAAGAGAGAGAGGAGGAAGGTTTGTGGTTTCCTTCGGGGGAAGGTTGGTTAGGGTTGTTGCTCTGTGCGGCGGTGGAGAGTGGTTTCACGAGAAATGGTTGGAAAAGGCGGCGGCTTTTAGGGTTTATGGTGCAGAGGGAGATGCGGCGTTTGATGAGGAGGAGAGAGATTGATGGAGCCATTACAGAGGAATAGCTTGCAGAAAATGGGATTTCAACGAGTGATGAGGGTCGTCACCATGGAAACGGTTCTTTAAGGAATAAGGGTTTATGCTCTGTGTCTCCTCTGGTTAAACCCCATCGAAGACTCGCTGCTTCGGAGATTCTTTTGTTCCGGTTCGATTCGGTTTAAAGACATTTTGGTTCGATTCGGTTTATAGATTTAGATAATCATACTCTTGACTTTCACAATGATTTTTTTTTTTTTTTTAAATAGTACTTTAAACTTTAAATTAGATTTTAACCCGTATTTTCTTAACAAAAAACTAACTTTTATCATCAATTTTTTATACAATAACTATTAGTTTTGTATAAGTTGGAATTAATTAATACATGACAATTTTTCTATTTCGAGCATGCTGTCGACATTCACCTTCATGATTTTATTTTCCTCCCACCTTCAAATAAAATAGAAAACTTCTATTAAAACAATATTTCATAATTTAAGATATGAAAAATTTAACATATATTTCTTCGATATAATAACCTGTAAAAAACTCATAAACTATAAAAAAGGATGAACTATTATTCATTTTCAACTATAGAAACAACTGCCATATTAATTAATAAAACATTATCTTTGATCTATTCTTTTTATTTACTGGTTTTTTTTTTTTTTGAACACAACATACTTTTCATTCATATCTTAAACAGTTACATGGATAAAGACAACATCAAACATATGATGTGCAATCCTTTTTAGAAATTTAAGAGCAAGGCAAAACAAAGATAGAGACACAAACTTAAATAAGTTTGATAAAAAGTCGGAGATGATTTCAAAAGTGCCACTCGCAAGTAAGCTCATGGAGTACTTACTGTGCCAGTTGAAGTTTCCAAACTCAGAAATAGTCACCGTATATCGTGACGTTGAAAGCTCCAAAACCTCGAATCTCATTGGAATGAGCCTCGTTGTATCTTCCGGTCCCAAACAAACCATTACACAAGATAACAAGCGGTTAGGAAAATGACAATACTCTTTGGCTTTGAAGCCAAGAGAAAAGTGCCTCTCGTAGAGAGGAATTTTGGTGGAAAGATTCACTTCTACAAAGAGAAGGAAGGATGGATATGATCTCTCAATGCCCCGGCATGAGGAGGTTTGATCAGCCTTTTCTATTAAGGCTACGGGACTGCAATCTTCAAGCATTAAAGGACTCCGAACTACACTTTGAATTTGTCTAACCGTTTTACTAGTCGGATTTTCTGGATGATGACGAATCTTGCTTGACCTTGGTGACCTATCACCATCGACTGCACCAAAAACATAAAACAATCCATCTATGCCCAGAACATAAGTTTTCTTTGATGAGATTTCAATCTTCGGGTCTGTAGCCGCATTTGACATATGGGAGCACAAAACCAGAGAGTATAAGAAATTTAGGAGCTGCTGGGAGTGGATAATGGTGGTAAGAGAAGGGTATTTTACGCCCGACAAAGAAGGACGAGCCACCTTAACAACGGCATTGAGGTAGATGAGCTTGACAAGATTTGACAAGGAGGCTGTAGCTGAGGTCAAGCAGAGGCTTCGGCCACCAACGTTACCGCGTCGGAGCCAAAGATTTTTGCTGAAACCACACATAAGCCACTTGTCAATTGAATCTGTCCAGCTGAAAAGGGAAGAGCAGTAGCCAGAAATTGCAGGTCTGCCCAGTGGTGAACTCGTCATGAAGGTTTGTGTGGAACACACAGAGCCGTAAAACGTGAGCTTCTTCGCTGAGGAGGATGAGAGACACTGTTTAGAGTCGTCAACGCATGTAGATCTTTGCGAAGGAGTAGCACCACCATACATTATAACGATGGAGAAAAATCCTCGGGAACCCCCGATAACAATTTCAGATCTGGAATACACAGATTGGACAACTAGGGCCACGGAGGCCTCCTTAGCACCCGACGATAAAAACACCAGAAAAGAAGGTATGAAGAGCTCAGTTGGCTTCCAACACAAACGTGTTTGGTGAGGCAATTGAAGCTTCGACAAAGATGAACCAGACTGGAACAGAGAACTAGAGAAGACAACAAACAGAGAGCAGAGACTTAACGAAAGCAAGAGTAGAGAGAACGTGAGACGACGCCGGCGAGCCCCTGCTCTACCGGCGTCGGAAAAAGAAATCAGATCTGGTGTCTCGATAATAGCGTCAGAGAGAGCGGCTAGGTTTTTTATTTACTGGTTTACTTCATATTTTGGTAGTATCACAAAAAAAACTTCATTTTTTACCTAAAATAATTTGGTAAACAAAGCTGCACTCAATAGCAAACCGCTCTCAATGTGTATGTGGAATTGTTTATTTTCTAATCAATTGTATCCCGTTAATGCATTATGGTAAAAGGTACTATTTGGAATAAAATATTTCTCCTGTGTTAAAAAAAGAAGTAAAAGCTCATTTTACTTTTAGTTTGTTTGAATAATCACATGTTTATTTTATTAGCTATAAAACAAACAAACAAAAGAGATGAAAATAATCTATATTGGTTAAATAGTCTCTTCTTTAATATCGGATTCGCCTAGTGATCGGCCTAGTAAAGAGACTAAAGACTCGTTTATGGTTCGTGGCTTCGTGCATATCATTCTTACGGCATACTAAATGTTTTTGTTAAACGTGCAATTGTAAAAAAATACATCAGCATATTAAATGTTACAGTCTAGTTTTATTCTCATGTCCTTTCGATTTACATACATGTGTACACACACTCATTTATAAAGGTATCCAAGTGAGTCTTGAACTTTTTATTTCTTGACAGATATAACATGTCCTCTATAGTTCCAGATCTTGGAAATAAGAAGCATTTTTCTTCTTCTTATAATTGCTTTCGTATACTGAACAGCTTACAGAGAAGGAGATGAAATGAATCAGTTGATGAGAATACATCTCGTTGGTGCACCTTCCGCTCCAAGCAATCTCAACGGTAAGCAATGAAGCCAGTACACTCCTACCTCCACATCATCCAGCTTCAGTGCTTCCACAGGGATTATATCCTGATAATCATATGTATATATGTATGCCTCATCGCACTTTTGACACGCCTACTTAACAAACCAATGATCTCTACAACCTTCTTGTCTAGTGAAAATAGCTACGCTCAATCATATCCCAAAGTTTGATATCCGAATATTAAAAGAGAAAATTACGATGAAGAAAAACATGCGAGCTAGCAATCTTCAAGAAACAAAAGCAATGTTTTAGGTAATTGATACTTTAAAAGGGAAAGATATAGTCTACTCACCCGTTCTTCTAGTATAAACTTGTGCGTTTCAGGCGCTTCATCATAAGCAGCAAAAGAAAGATAATCAAGCCCTGAGATTCCACGGTGAAGAGTAGTACTAGTTAAGAAATACTCTTGAGGAAGCACAATGAACAATATTAAAAAATAAAGAAACTAGAAAATCCATCTCTTACCAATAAGTTTGATATCTGTATTCTCAACCAACCATTTCGCCCCATCCATCATGAATCCAGCAAAGCTCGAATCGAACTCTTTCTTAAACATAAGCCGTCTGAATAAACTCAACCAGAGATTTTAAATATAAAAAAAAACAGTGATTAGATTCGAAACAAGAGTAGCATTTTCTATGAGCTCATAATCAGACATTGAAACTTACCTGTCAGTGTTCAGTGTTCTGAAGAGCACACGACGAACTCCCTTTGGAATATGAAGTGATTTCATAACCTCAGCTAAGTTAATTCAACCAAAAAACATTAGAAACAGAGATGAATTTTCTTAAAACTATTTCATTGTTTAATAAAAAATTATCAACTCACCAGTGATATTCTTATCCCTTGGAACATCAACCAACAGAGCAGGGCCTAACACAATTTTAAACAAAATGATCAGATCAAATCATAAAAATAGAAACCCCACAAAAGAATAGACGATTTGATTACTTACCGTTTAGGACGTGGAGGTCAAGCGAATCGGAATCAAAACCAGCGTCGTAATACTTGTCATGAAAGTGGCCTGGTGCATCAAGGTGCGTACCGGTGTGAACAGATAGTTTCATCTCCGAGATGTTAGAGAGGGATTGGTTCTTCATGCTCGTGGTTAGACGCAAGAACGGTTTAACTCCTTCTGACGATTCCCATACCGGCATATCCCGCGTGTACCGGTGGGTTATATCGAATATCTTCCCTTCGCCATAAACCTCCCGACGGATCGGTTTCAGATCGTCAGAGGAGGAGGTCTTGGCGACGTGGAAGGTAGTGGGAATCGACGGATAAGCTTCATCAGCGGCGATGACAGAGGAGAGGAAGAGTGTAGTGGCGATGATGAGGAAAGGATAATTGAAGGAGCGAGTCATTATCTCGGTTCGTATAGGTTAACGTGGATTCGTGAACCTTAGATGGTATGTCGTATAATGGCTCTGTTCGTAATCTTTCACATCAGATCAATCAAACTGATATTAACTAATTCAAACCAAAGAAGATGTTCCTTTAATAGATACTAGATGAATGACGTACACGTAAGACGTTAGTCTTTCTTTTAGAACCAAACTGTTGTATCTGCGAGAAAAAATTTATATACAAATTTTAGATAATTTTAAAACAAGTAACATTATGATTTATGAAAGAAAAAAAAGAGAATGTAAATATCGATATTTTCACTAATAAAGAATGAAGATATCGACAATGATTTGGTGGAACTGAGTTTGCCTAATTGGTGACCAAAACGTGAAGGACTGTTTCTTTTTTTTTTGTCGAAAGGACTTTGCATTAGACCAAACTCACCGGACAAGCTAGTGTATGAGAACCAAACAAAATGCTTCAAGATATTATTGAGTTGTTTATTTTGTCGACTAAATTTCTATTAAAATTGAGATAGAGTTTGAAGATATTCAAGTGCATATAGACTATAGAGCTACGGAACTCTTTGGCAAAGTGTTTGAAGCTACGAAACTATTCAGGTGCATATAGAGCTAGGGAACTCTTAGCCAAACAACCAGACAAGCTTTTTTTTTTTATTTTTTTTATTTTTGGCTAAAAACAACCAGACAAGCTTGTAAATTAGAAATAAAGTCCTTAAAGATTTGTGTTCAAAAAAAAAAAGTCCTTAAAGATATTCAAGAACTTTTTGCCACAAATGCCTAGGTCACATCTCTAAAAAATGGTATAGTGAATTCTATAAAATTCACGGGTTGTGATATATGTATGGATTACATTAAAAGAAAACAGATTTAACTTAAGAAATTAAGTGTATATAGAACTAAGAAAGTCCTTGAGTTGATACATAAAAATATATGTGGATCCCTACTTTTTGAATGGTTAACAATATCTTATATCACTCACTGAAGATTATTCTCGATATGCATATATGTTTTTTATTCATGAGAAATCAGAATCTTTGAACGTGTTCAAAAGGTTTAAAGCTGAGGTTGAGAACCAATTCATTCGAAGGATAAAATTTGTTAGATCTAATCGTGGTTGTGAATACTACGATCAGTATAATGGTCTAGGTAAATAACGCGTCCAAAACTATTTGCCAGATACCCAAAGGAATGTGGTATTGTGCTTCAGTACACCATGCCTAGCTCTCCCAGCATGAACGGTGTGTATGCTGAAGGAATTATACTCTTAAGAACATGGTTAGGAGCATGATTAGTATACCCATTGTAAGTTTTAAACTAGTCGCAAGCCTAGTCTAAAGCGCCTTCGGACATGGGACAATTTAGCTGAGTCAAGGTCTTTTTTTTTTGAAACACAACTTGTATTGAAAACCTTAACCGAAGTTAGGTGAGGCCATAATGGCAAGTTCAACATCCAAACATTGTTTAGCTAGGGAGTCTGCAACTGTATTTCTCTCACGCGAGATCCAGTTGAAAGAAATGACATCAAAAGAGGAGGCAAAAGAGGATAAATCTGCTAGGATTCCATAAAGTCCAGCAAGAGAGGAACCATTGTTGATGGCATTAACAAGAATCGCCGAGTCTGATTTGCATCTGATCCTAGACAATCCCAGTTCACGGCTCTTCAGAATTGCTTCTCGGATCGCAAGCCCTTCAGCAGCTAACGGCGATGACACGAAGTGCGCAGGGGCAGAGAAAGTCCAGGTTCTGTTATTTTCTGCTAGTGACCAGCCTAGACCTGCAACATTGAGAGATTCATTCCAAGCAGCATCAGATATTATCAGGCTGACCTCAGGAGGGTGGGGTGGCGGAACTTGGGGGTTCAGCTTTTTTGCTTGGGTGGTGATGTTTTGGCAGCTTCCCCACTCACAAGCTGAAGCAATTGCTTTAGAAATTGTCTCTTCCATCGTGATGATCCTGTTGTTGAAAACCAGTTGGTTCCTTGCTGTCCATAGTTGCCATAAAATCCAAGGGGCCAAGGAGCCCAAAGCCACCCCCGTGGGCGGTAAAGAGGTCCTCGAACAGAGGTTGGTCCAGAGGTGTTTTAGCTCTAAATCTAGGGCTCCACTGATCTCAATAGCAGGGAACACAGGGGCAGAGTTCCATACCTGTTGAGCAAACTCACAATGAAGGAACAGATGATCTGTAGATTTAGGTAAATTACACCTCTTGCAATTTCCATCTACTGGCATATGACGAGCCAATAGCGTGTCTCCCACTGGGAGTGCGTCATTAAACGTTTTCCACACAAACAATTTTATCTTTGGCATGGTCTGGAGCTTCCAGACATTCTTTCTCCAATCGAAGTTCTGTAGTTGAGGCTGGTTCATGATTGTGTCGCGTGAGGAGAGTGCTACTGCGTATCCGGACTTTGTGGTGAATTCTCCCGAAATGGTATTCAACCAGATTAATTTGTCAGGGGCTCCCGTGAGGCTTGGTTTTAAGGACCGAATCCTCTGTTCTTCAAAAGGTAGCACTTGTCTAATTTTTTCCACGTCCCACTCAAACGTATTTGGAATGAATAAGTCTGAGAGAGTAAGGTTTTGCAAATCCTCAGGTGCAGGTCCCATGGGTCTGAGTTGTTGTTTACAATCCAGCCAATCTTTCTCCCAGATGTTGATGCTTTGTCCGTTGCCTACTTCCCATCCTGCATTTTTGAGAATGATGTCGCGTCCCACTAAAATCCCTCTCCAATCATGTGAGATGGCATTTTTTCCAGGGCAGGTGAGGAAGGATTCTGATGGGCAGTATTTGCCGATGAGCGTTCTTCCTAGTAGTCCGTTGGGATTGTTGATGATCCTCCAGCTGAGTTTAGCGAGGTAAGCCTCATTAACACTCTGGATATCTTTGAAAGCTAGCCCACCTTGTTCCTTTGGTCGCACCATTTGCCAGATACCCAAAGAGTTGTGGTATTGTGCTTCAGTACACCATGCCTAGCTCTCCCAGCATGAACGGTGTGTATGCTGAAGGAATTATACTCTTAAGAACATGGTTAGGAGCATGATTAGTATACCCATTGTAAGTTTTAAACTAGTCGCAAGCCTAGTCTAAAGCACCTTCGGACATGGGACAATTTAGCTGAGTCAAGGTCTTACAAATCATATATATGAAAAGAAATTGGATTTAAAAACAGATAACAGTTACGTTATTGGTTATCTGGAGCGTTGAAATGGTATAAGTTTTACAATCCCACTGCTAATATTACAACACAAATGATAATTATATAAGCAAAACAATGTGAAGTTGAGATTTTTCTACACATTGTCGTACCAAAATTCTCCGTTATACTTTGAAAATTACAGCACTTAAACCCTGTGTGACAGAAAAAAAAAAAAAACAGAAGCGAAAACCCTTTCTCGAATCAGAAGGTTCTTCATTCTTACTTCCCAAGTTTCCCTGAGACTTCAATAAAATCAAAGGTACAAAACAATCTCACTGAACAAGGTTATTCTTCCTAGGATCTTTCACTTCTATCTCCCAGTGCCTATCAGGCAAACTACTGTTCTCAGCGATTTTCCTCCACTTCTCAATCCTAAACTTCATTTTCTTATTCAAACCACAATAACCTTTCAACTGATCTGACATCTTGTCATAAACTTTCCACCATTTTTCATGCACTGAATCGCTGGCAAACTCGTGCCTTAAACTCATGTCCCAATTGCAATCATAGTCTCTATAACATACCCATGGCTTCAATCCCAAGTAGTGCACACCCTCTAGATCATCTGGAAGATCGTGTATTCCTTTAAAACTTTCGTCAAAGTACTTCATTGTGTTCACGCGTTTCGATAACCTGTGCCACCATACAAAAATCTCATTGAGGAATCCCTGGTCTCCTCCATTGTATGACTCCATCTTGGAGGATTTCTCCATTAGATCTTTAAAAAGACATGCTGATGGCTCGACAATCTGATGCAAAAAGTAAAATAATTAATAGTTTATAAAAAAAATTTGGATCATTTCTCGATTTGGATAATCTTCTATGTCTCGTTCCAATTTTATCAGATGTATCCGAATGGACGCAATTCTTTATAAATTATTTGTAAGAATGTATAATAATTAATTAATTTGGATTACCATGATTCCGGAGTTGAATAATACTTTGTCGTTGCCTGCAGCTGAGAGTTGCGGATAGTAGAAGAGATGATCAAGCTTCTTGACGACGATAAAATCTGCATCTATGAACAAAAGTTTATCGTACTCAGTTACTTGCCACACACGCAATTTGCTGTAGTTCCACTCATTATAAGAGTCCTTCTCCGCGAAAGGGCTGCGGATTCTGTCAATCAGCCGAAGATTCCAACCCGCGGAGCTGAGACCAATAAGGGACCTGTTTGTTATGGACCGATCGTGGAGGAGAATCATGTCCTTATTCGATCCTGATTGTCTTATGCTTTGTGCTAAGGCTATTGCCCCACAGACATAGGCCTCGGACGAGTGTAGTACCGTCACGTAGGCGACTCGATGCTTACGGATTGCATCGGACATAAACTTATCTTTATTTTTTGGTCTCCATGCTTCTTGGCCTGTAACGAACAAGGAATCTTTTGATTAAAAAACAATGGGAAGAGGAAAACCTGGTGAATAAGTTTTTGTGGTAAGCATGTTTACGCTTGATTTAAAAAAATAAATTGAGGAAATGCATACTCTGCCGCACGACCGAATCACACCAACTATTAACCTCATATTTTACTTATTTTCCACTAAAGTAATGATCTACCAATAAAACCTATTCAACAGAACTTAATTAACAAAGCAAAAATGCAAATGCAAGATGAAGTTGTCTCTACATTTTAACATATTTATATAGATTTGATTACTGATTAATCATTATATGCCTCTTAAATAGGGTGGTTACCTGATAATAATAAGTCTACAAAAAGTTTAAAATGTAGAAGTTACTAAAAATTTGTTGTGTATATTTTATAAATGATGAAATATAAATGAATTAAAATATTGAATACATATGAAATAAATATGTATATCTACATAAAATAAATAGTTTGACCAAAAAAAATCTACATAAAATAAATAAAGAGGGAAAGAATAAAAAATTACCGAGTTGAGCAAACGGAGAAGCAACGTGACATGAACCAACAGGCATGAGAAGCTTCTGCTTCAACCTTGAGAGATCAGGCTTATACACCCAATAGTCACCCACGCGCCTCACGCGCTCATCGCACTTGAAGATCTCATGCATGGGCCCACACGACCCGACGAACACAACGTACACAGTCGAATCAACCTTGGTCAACCCACTCTTGACAGCTAGATTCGCCGCAGCCAAATTAACCTGAAGCCTGAAAACATCCCTTAGTCCTTTATTCTCCGACCAACCATCGCACGGAACCTTTGCGACGATGACATCCACGTCAGCTTTAGAAGCTGGGAGAGGGATCTCCGGACATCGAGAATTTTCCTCGTCGATCCACTCCGGGAAGAGACTATTCCAAGTAAGATTCTCCGGAAGAGGGTCAAGGGACGCGTGAACGGTCTCTAGGATCGACGGACCATTAGCCTCAAAGCTCTCACGCTCTTGCTCTTCAATGTTAAGGAGGCCTATTCGGATTTTTCTTGCCGGTAGATAGTCACGGACGAGTCGGAGCCATGTTGGGTTTTTGCTGACTACCGGGGGAGGAAGATCAATCCG
Organism: Brassica juncea; assembly: GCA_018703725.1. Taxonomy (NCBI): domain Eukaryota; kingdom Viridiplantae; phylum Streptophyta; class Magnoliopsida; order Brassicales; family Brassicaceae; genus Brassica; species Brassica juncea. Next base: position 47,725,046 of record CM031938.1, read on the forward strand.
TATAATATCGGACGATGGAGAAGTGATGATGATTTGGTTCGAAATAAAAAAGGTTTTAAAGGATAAAATCAAACCTACAAATGATAAAGAGATTAGTATTAGATAGACCATGTAGATTTTCCCTCTGGAGTTTTGTGTTTTTGCCCCCATCTTTAAATCTCTCTCCGTTACGTTTTTGTACCTATTAATCTTTGCACGCATCTTCATTCTCTAATACGTGAAGCTATATATATGTGAGTTTTAATTCCTGCGTGTTGGTAACATGACTGATTTGCATGGACGCACGTTGGTGTGAAAGTCAATTTGTTTCTCTCTCTCTCTCTCTCTTTATACGATTGTTTAGTATGAATGATTATGTGAATCCCAGACGTGTAATGGTCGCGTGTGTCGTACTTATAGTTTTATAGAAATCTTAAATATTATTATTGGAGGTTATATATATTAGGCGAATAATGACTCTAAAGCGCTTTTGATGATTAATAAAATTCTTGGTTCACTTCACACCAACGTCCTTCAAGAAAAAACTAGCCAAAAGATAGAAAAAGAAAAATATATGTAGTAATTGGTTTACAGGGACATATATAGAAAAATATCAAACTTAAATTGAGTGATTTGTTCCCGTATTGGTCTGATGTATCTTTTGTTCTCACACAAGTCAAAATCACTGACACAAATTCATATTTTAACGTTTAGGGATGGTCATTAGTCATTTAATCCTCAAAGATGAAATATTAAGTGAAAATTGAGGCGGGAAAATCGCATAAATATAAACATATATCTTTTCTTTTTTGATCAAAAATATAAACATATTTCTAACCAATTGTCTAAAGACCTTGTTTAAATAAAATATCATGTAATGTAAAATACTAAATTTTAGAAGTTAGTTAACAAATTAAGTAAATATCAAGAATATAAATTTGAAAATCTATGTAGATATTATGTTCTAAACAATATTATATATATATATTACTAACATATTTGAGGATTAAAAGCTAAAACTTTATATATAAATATGTACTAAAACAATATATATATATATATATAATCTATGTAGATATTATGTACTAAAACAATCTATATATATAATTATGTAGATATTATGTACTAAAACAATATATATATATATATATATTATTAACATATTTGAGGATTAAAAGCTAAAACATTATATAGAAATGTATAACATAAATTTGGAGCATATGGAAAATGTTAAAAAAATATCTAAGAAAATTATACTATATATTTTGGCTGATTTTTTTGTTCTATGGATTAACTGGAACTCTTTATCTCCATATATGGTACATCTCAGTTTGTAATCGAGGTTCCAGAACTTAACCTTTTCTCTTTATTATACTCTCTTCCAAAAATGTACTTTTTCTTAACTGAATCTCTATTCTCCAAATGGCAAAGATGCTGGGTATTCTTGCCTCATCAACTGATTAGGCTGATAGTGTCACACGACCAGTAATATGATTTCATCATATCATATCATATCTATTTATTGTTTTTATTTTATCATATTTAGCATTTCATTCATTCGTTTTGTATTTGTTTCAGGTTTACCACTCAGACTCTATTCATATCGTACTCGATCATATCGTTGGTCGATCCGATTTGAGCTTCTTCGACCATCTAAACAAATCAGCTTTCGTGTCCATAACATTTCATATAAACTCATTTTCTGGTTTAAATCGTGGATCATATTTTTTGCGGTTCCACTTGATCCAATCTTCAATATTCGTCTGATTTCTCGATATATTATTTTATCTTGTTAGAGATTAAATCAATTTTAAGATTGGTCGTTTAGATTAGCCACTTGGCGGTTGGTGGCCAAGTAATTTTGGCTTAGAGTTTGATAAGAAATGCTTTGGCTTAGCCATTTTGACACGACATCAGGATGACTAGCTGGCTCAGCATTGGAAGTAGGCACATTTGATGGTGAGGTGTTAGTCGGGTTGGAGTTTAGGAGGCAGGTGTGTCTAGTCGCATTTAGGAGGTGACAGCCGATAAGGTTGGTGTTAGGAGATGTGTGCTTGGTCGGGTTGGCGTTAGACGGTTATGGGTAAGCCGGCTATGTGTTAAGGAACCATGCATGATGTGGCTAAAAGTTAGAAGTTATGGATGCACCGATCGAACTCTAGTTTTTATTTAGGATCAACCTGTCTAATAGTTCTGAATCATGTTATCTCTAATGATTTTGTTATCTTTATTTATTTTTTATCATCTTCCACTTAACAATAAAAATGTATTACAGAATTTTTTTTTGTGTTGTTTGTGTATGTGCTTTTTGTTACATAGATATTAAAAATCTTACGAGTATACATGATATTTGTAAAATTGAATCTTATGAATAAAACCAAAGATAATTTATATCTCAATAACAAGAGATTTTAACTGAACTACAAAATCAATAAAAAGTAAACTTTTTGAATTAAAAAAATTGACATGGAATTTAGAAGTCCATAAACCAATAACAAAATATTCTAATAAGATTTTTAAAATCCACAAATCAATAACAATTAAATCCCTAAATTTTCTAAATCCTTGAAAAATCAACTACCAATAACCCCCCTAAGTAACAAAGTCTTCAATAAATGATTTTAATTTAACTTAAGTGCTTTATATTTCTTGGTATATACTCATTCTATTTCATTTTAAGTTTTTTTACACAGATTATGAAAATCATTAATTTATTGTTTCATCTCTAATTAATATATTGTTTTATTGATTATCTTAATTAATGAGTTAAGAGAATAAAAATAAAACTAGAAAAATCATCAAATAAATGAATTAAAAATATAAATGACACTTAAAACAAAGTAAATCTTACATTTTAAAACGAAAGAAATAACCACATCGTGGTGGTCTAGTGGTTTCCACTAGAGGAGGAGTTGCCCCGTTGGTCCAGGTCAGGGATCGATTCCCCTCTAGTGCGAGATTATTAGCTCCACATGTGGCCACGCAGATATGGATCCATGCTTACGGTCTATTTGAATATCTGAGAGAAGGCCTTTTCGTGGGCTGCACCTCCCACCGAGGAGTTATGTTCGTGTCTTTAATAGAAATGGAACGAGTATTAATATTTTTGGATAATAACAATAAAGAATGATGACAAAAAAGAAAACAAGAAAGAATTGTCACCTGTACATTTGAAAAAAAAGACACATATTTTCCACATTTTTATAGTCGCGAGAAGACAGTAAAGTCATTATCTCCCTGATAGAGAGAGACACTATTCGCTTGTCTGAAGAAAAGGAAAACGACAACAGCGATTTGAATCCTCCGATCACTTCCTTCGGAAGCCATGCCAACTGGCGATTGCTTCAACTGCCACAAGCCAGGCCACTGGGCGAATCGTTGCCCTCTCAAATCCTCAACAACGAAGATCACCACCACCGACCCCGCAGCTTCTCCTCCGGTCATCCACTGCCCCTGCGACCGCGCTTGCAACGTTTTGACTTCTAAAACCGTGAAAAACCCAAACAGGAGATTCTACAAGTGCTCAGCAGTTAAGTCCCTCTCTCTCTCTCTCTGAGCTCCTTCCCTCTCTCTCTAACTCTCTACTGATCTCTGTAGGTCCCAAGCTGCGGATTTTTCAAATGGTGCGACCAAGTGAGTATTGAGTCGCAGCCGGAGACTGTCTCCGTCAACCCTACCTGCCCTTGTGGCTCCGGTCCCTGTAGAAGAGTAACAGTCACCGATGGAACTAACGCTCACCGTTCATACTTTGTTTGTTGCATTAAGAAGGTGAAAACGAATAATTTCCGAAATTGAAATTGAAGGGTCTTCTTAATTTTAATCATGATCTTGGAAGGGTTTCGGAGCTTGTGGATTCTTTCAATGGGAGAATGATGCTCAAATTCCATCTGGACAAGTAGGACTTAGTGGTTCCTCTTGTACTTCTGCACTGTCTGATTTTTTGGAGTTTAATCATTCACTTCCTAATATTGATTTGAGTTCGGATGCTAGTGTAAACCAAGGTATTATTATTATTATTTATCTCTGTTTTTTTTTTGGTGTAAAAGTCCTTCACCAACGAAAATTGAATCCGAGTGACGGAGTGCCTACTAGACACTCTTTTACCACTAGACTAACAGCTCCTTGGTATCTCTGTTTTGTTTTTATCATAACATTTTGGTAGTTTTACTATTTTTGGTTGATTTGGTTCGGTTTGTTAAACACTGATTCTTTTGGATTTGATTACAGAATCTAAAGATGTGGTTAGTCTTGAGACAGGCGAGAAAGTGCTCCCTTCACTTAGTGAAACTCAAGTAGAGGATTTGTGTAATTATTACACAACAACTAGTGAAGATGAAGCAACGAGTCTTTCTAAGAACATCATCAATCCAGTTTCCAATAGACCAACCTGTCGTCAATCTACCACATCTATCGAAACCGAAGCCTCTTCTTGCTCCTCTTTGATGGACCTCCTTGAGCAATATAACTCGGAGAAGCTCCATTTCGAGAGTGTTTCTATGAGACATGTTGATGTGTTGTCCGCTTTTACGGGTTCGTACAAGATACTAGAGTCTCTCCGTGATACAGCACATAGTCAGAGCAAACAGCTGGTTGAAGTAGAGAATGAGGTGAAGCTTTACGAAGCCAAGACCTCAGAATTTGCAGCAAGTCTTGAAGAAGTCTGCGGTGAAATGACGAAATCGCAGAATAAAATGGTGGAGACGGCAAGGAGAGTAGTGAAGGAACTGAGTGGAAAGCTGAAAGCTGCAAGGAAGTGAGGATGTACTGATATATCTCTATCTTCACTTGAATGTTTATATAATATTTACAACTAAACTAGAAAAAAGACTAAAGATGAGATGTATAATCCACTAATTAATGTTCTATAAACTAAGCATTTTAGAACTTGTAAAAACTGAATCACTGGAAAAACGAGGAAAGTTCACCCCTCTCAAAAAGTCTAACGAGTTGAAATAGTTTTTAGTCTGCAAAATTTGTTGACAGATTTTTAAAATATCTGAAACTTTTTTAAAATTCATTTAGTTTTTGAAAACTTTCTCTGAGTACATATATAACATTCCCCTAGTATAGGAACCCGATTCAAATACTGCGACAGCAAAAAAAAAAAAACGAATTGATTATATTAATTTATTGCTTTGTTCGAACAAAACAAATCCTCTGTAAAGCGTAGGAAACGCTCAATTAATGAAACTACCAAACACATTCGATATATGTCATACAATCAAATGAACCAAACCATCTTATAAATATTATAAACAGATAAGTAAAGGTGTATGGACGGATCTATGCTTTGGTTGAAAACGTTCTCCATGATTTTGTTTGCTCGGAGTGATGAATGGTTTTTTCTAAGACATAGCAAAAAGACTGTGGCCCGCAAGGTCAGGTGAATCGCGGCTGATCAGATTGGCCCATAGATTAGCAAGAGACACCAAGTAATGCTCTCCGTTCCACTCCACCGTCTCGATTCCTACTTCACAAAGCCAAGTCAAAATCTAGTAAATATATACTTAATAAGCATTCAAAAATCCAGAGATGCATCCTTAAGCTCTGGAATAAGCGGTACCTGGTACTATCTCAGTATTTAGGCCAGAGATGCAGCAGGTAGGTGATGTAGCTGTGGTGATGCAGGCGTGAAGAGTGAAAGCGTCAACTTCATCTATACATCTGATTGACTCTAGAAGTTGATGACCAGCAGAAGAGTCACTGCCGTTGATATTATTCTGCAGAGCTTCTTCTAAACCAGAGCTCAACCACCAATCAACACACTTGTCCAAAACAGCCAACACAGTAGATGATGACGGAGATAACAGAACCCACGGTTTATATAGTCTCGTCGAGGCTTTCAGGATTTTCACTACTCTGTAAATTTCTCCCACTGACAGAACAAAGCTCTTCCCTGTTTATACACATAATATGTCAAAGGTTGATGAAATGGGCGTAATACAAAGAGAGATTATCTGGTTGGTACCTTGAGGTTTAGATAGGATTTCTTCTTGAACATCATTTTGAACCACCTGTTTCCAAATAGATGCAGCATGCCGCAGTTCTTGAGCGCAGGTCCTAGCAATGACTAACCAAGTTGAAGTGTATTTCGTTTGTTGCTCATACGAACCCAAGTTTAGGACCTTCAGGGTCAACGTGACGTGTTTGAGAAGTTCTACCGTTGATTTCCAGTCCTTCTCTGCCTATGAAAAATCATGTTTTAATTATTTCTTCCGTGTAAATATTTTTCACTTTAGAAATGAATGGTACAGAGAAGGTCGAACAGAACTTAACTAAGAACAATCTCTCTGACAGGAGATCTTCTGAATCAACTGTTCGAAACTTTGGCTCTTGGAGAACTTTGTAAAGTTCAGTAATGCCAGATGATCTAGCTTGGAGACTTTCTACATTGACCTCACCGATCAAAGCATCATTTTTCAGCATGTTTTGCAGTTCCTAGAAGAGAAAACACCATGAAATTAGCAACACTTATCTATGAAGAGTCACTTAGGTCATGTGTTCTTCTAGTTTTGTATTCTAATAACTACATATAACTTAAACATGCTTTGTAGCATTCCCATGATTGGCATACCTTTATTTCATCTTCATATTTTTGAGCTTCAGCGACTTCATCAGAATTAGCAGCCAAGTCACGAGCTTCCTTTAATATCCAAAAAGTTCAAATGATGTCACTAAAATCAAAAGATGGGATGTTCAAAGAAAAAATCTACTAACCTTTAAAGTCTCAAGATGGCTTATGGCGAGGTAGTATAGCTCAGTCTTCAGCATATGAAAGACATCTCGGTAATCATTAGGCTCTATGGTGATTACTGTTTCTTCATGCGATTTTCCAAAACCATTTGGAACAAAGAACCGATCCCCACCTTCATTTTCCACTGAACTCTTTTTAGATTCCCACAAATCATCATCTCCTTCCCTCGATGTATTATTATCTTTCACAGGCTGTGTTGGACCTTGAAATTCCCATGAATCATCGTCAACCTCATCCGCAACATCAGAGTTTTTCACGGGCAGAGAAGGACCTTGAAACTCCCAAGTACTGTCAAAATCATCATCACCTTCTGCTATGCTCGAATCTGTTATTGTCTTTGTGGGGCCCTGGAACTCCCATGAATCATCCTCACCATTTACAGTGGCAGACTTTTCTGACTGATTTGCAGCATTCTTCTCTTCCACCTGACTATATAAACTTGAAATCAGGTCACTGATGGAGACAGTTTGACTGGGAGCCTTAGTTTTCTCTCTCACGGAGAAATCACAGACCGAAACAAGATTATCCTCATTAACCAAATTATCAGAGGTTTCCAATGTCTCATCCTCGAAAAACGACAGTGGCAAGACTCCCTTTGGCTTGTCTGGCTTCACTTCGTTTTCCTGAGTGCAAAATAAAGAGTACTTCCATTAAGCTAAACAAATGTAGGCTTCCATTAAAGCTAAAATAAAGAGTATAGGCTTCAAATTTGCATAACATAAAAGCAAAGATACAGTATATCAATGAAAGTCAAAGAAAATCTTATTACTGGTTCTAATTATACGTATTAATGATTTTGGTAAGATGTAATAAAGAAACCAGTAGCAGGTTAAGCTTGAGTTTACCATGTCAAACAGTACATTTAGTAATATGATATCGCAGATTAACCAAGCTTAGAATAAGTCTACCACCAAAAGTCAAAACTCTTCATTTCAAAGCTACCAGAAAAAAAAATTATTATCGACATTTTGAAACGTTGACTGTACTGTGTGATACAATACCTCTTTCTCAATTCCTGTATCCAAAGATGGCTGACTAAAAGCCCAAGAAGATCCTCCAGGATTCACATTTGTACTACTTGGAAATGAAATTGGAAATGAAATCGAGCCATTTTCCTCCTTATGCAGATCTTTATCAGGGTTTGAATCATAAGAAGTGGTTCTTTCAATCTCAGAACCATGTTCGAAACCAAACCCGAATCCCCAACCGTTAGATTCCTGTAACCAAATAAAGTTTGTACCTTCAGCCAATGCAAGGATTTGTGTTTTATGAAGCTTGTATTACCTTGTTTGCTAAATCCTTCTTCGTCTCGATCGTTTCGGCAACCTTAAACTCCCACCCGCCATTACCCCAAGGGTCATCATCATTATCTCCATTTTCTCGTTTACTACCAGTCTCAAAATTCGTTGGTGAACTCCACATGCTTGAATCAAAATCTGTTGTGCTCTGAGCCACAACAGATCCGTTTCCAGCATTCTCTTGCTCCTCCTAAGCAACACCGTATCAGAATACTATACAAATTGCAAAACGTTAACGATATATATTGCAGCTTTACCTTAGAGCTTGGATCCAAAATAGACTCGGCTGTTTTAAAGTCCCAACCCTCATCAAAATCGTCATCATCATTTCTCAAATCTGAAGAAGTTGGATCCGAACTCACCGCATTGCTCGTCTTTTCAGATCTCTCTGTATCAAGATTCAACGGATTCCAGCTAAAACTCTCCAAACTGACACCTGGATTTTCGATTTCTCTGCTGGGAAATGACTCTCTCTCGTTTCCATTGATCTCATTATTTTCATACAGATTTGCGATTATGCCACTGATTTCAACAGGGGGAGTCGTATTCACAGATCCGTTGTGTTTCCCGGAGAAGGAATCGAATGAGAATTGATTAAACGGAGAAACCGCCGCACCTGACTCATCTTCCTCCTCTCCGAACACGGAAAGTGGCACCGGACCACGAGGAGTAACCCACTGCGTCTGGCTATTCTTCTTCTCGGATTCGATCCGAGTTGGCGTCGAATCGGCACCGTCTCGATCTGCGGAGAAACCATTTGGTTTAGGCGAAGAGTCGACGAACTCTCCCCAATCATCATCTTCTCCAGCGACGGGGGGAGGAGGGGAGAAGAAGAAATCGAGGCCGTTCATTCGATCGGAGAAAACGAGTTTTAACGGATGGATTTGAATACGAGCATGAAGGTTCTTCCGTTTTGGTCGGAGCTCGTTAGTGGGTGAGTGCGCAGGATAGCGTACCCCGCGCACTTGAATCTTTGTACGATTTCGAATTGATTTGCAATTCTTCTTGTCCTCTTAAAATATCTCCTCCATTGTTAACTTACATAATTTTAGGCCACTTTCGAAAATAATACCAGAACAAATTTGTATGATATATAAAACCTGTAATAAAAAACAGTATTCCTTTCTAATATCTACTCAAAACAGAATAAAGTAAACATCATATTTTGCTAGGGCTGAGCAAAAAAACAATTAACCAGAAAAACTAAATCGAAACCAAATATAAATAATTCAAATTCATCTTGTTTTAAAGTATTTTAGGCTTTAAATTTTATTCAAACCGAATCCATATCCGAATATTAAAAAAAAAATCTGAAAATTTTAATTTTAGAAAAAAGACCAAACCAAACCCAAACCTAAATACAAAAAAGACTATTTAAGTTTAGGATAATATAAACTAAAATTTCCCTAAAATATCAAATATTAAAAGCTAGAGAGTATTTTAAGTTTTGGGTAATATCATCATTAATATTTAAGTTAAGTTAGATAAGATTTTTTCTAGAATATTATTAATAAATTATTTTTGTCAGCTATTATTAATTAAATAAAACATACATTTAATAAATTTTCTAGAGGATGATCTAATTTTTTTTAAAAGAAGCACACATGAAATAAATTGTAACTTTTATTTTAATAAATAAAATATTTTATATTCGAAATAGAAATGTATATTTGTTTCTAACAAAATCTATTCAAAATCTTTGTAAAATGTATTTTCTAAAATTAATAAATAAATTATTATTAAAATTTAGTTAAAAATATTACATAATTAGAATCTAAATTAATTGATTTTTGGAAATAAAATATAGAAAGATTCCAAAATATTTTGTTTATAAAATATTCATTTGAATTTCAAATATAATATAAATACATTGGAAGACATTATTATAACTAAGATATGTAAAATTTGATGAATACATTTTTAATAATATAGATTACGAAGATCCAAATAAAAAATCATACATAAAATAAGTCATAACTTCTGATTTAATTATATATATATTAATAAGTTTCAAATGAAATTTGAAAATCCCAAAAAAATCTTAAAAGTTTCTACTTGTATTTTAGGTTTTAAATTTAGAAAAACTTAATTTTGAATGATATTAATTTGTTTTTTGTGTTTCATAAAACAAACTAAATCTATACTATTAAAGCAGAATCTTTTTTAGGATTATGCCCCTGAATTTTCCAGTTAATTACAAAATTTGCCAGTAACATTTAATTTCAATATAAATATTATTTATTTAAAATAAACAACCAAATATTTCCTATATTTATGGTTAATCTTTCCATATTTTGTGAATGATAATAGTTCTAATTTCTATGCAATCTACACTTTCCATTTAATTTAAACATTTAATACTGAAATCATTGGTTATACTAGAATAAGTTTTATCTTATATTTTTTAAAAATAAATGTAATTATTTTCTAAATTGATACTATGTAAATTTCCTAAATGTATGTGTTTACAAAACTATAATTTTACATAAATCCTAATTAACTATTTCTAATTATTTTTAAATTAATATTTAAAAACAAAAATAAAGTTGATTTTCAAAACCAACCTATAATAATGAATTGACATTTTTACAATTACCTTTTTCCACGTTGATTCGTTGAGTATACAAAATATTTTTCAAGTAGAAAGGGGTTGAACATTTAGATTTTTTTTTATTTATATTATGAACTAACAAACATATTAATAATTTTATCAATAAAATTGATCTCATGCTTTTACTATTAAAGTTGAATCCTTTTTAGGATTATGCCCCTAAATTTTCTAGTTAATTACAAAACTTGCAAATGACATTTAATTTCAATATAAATATTATTTATTTAAAATAAACAACTGAATATTTCATATATTTATGGTAACTAATATTTCCATATTTTGTGAATAATCGTAGTTCTAATTTCTATGCAATCTATACTTTCCATTTAATTTAAACATTTAATACTCGAACCATTGATTATACTTAAATAAGTTTTATCTTCTATTTTTTAAAAATTAAACGTATTTTTTTTTTCTAAATTGATATTATGTAAATTTCCTAAATGTATGTATTTACAAAACTATAATTTCACATAAATCCTAATTAACCAATTTTAATTATTTTTAAATTAATATTTCAAAACTTAAAATAAAGTTGATTTTCAAAACCAAACTATAATAATGAGTTGACATTTTTACAATTAATGTTTTCCAGGTTAATTCATCGAGTATACAAAATATTTATCAAGTAGAAATGAGTTGAACATTTAGATTTTTTTTTTTAATTTATACTATGAACTAACAAGCATATTAATAATTTTTATCAACAAAACTAATCCCGCGCTTTAGAAAGCGAAGGTTAAAATCTAGTTCAATATTTAAAACTTAAAACTTTTATTACACAATTTAAGATTATTACACTGTTGTTACTTTTGTTTCTAAAAATTAAATAAACTTGTAAATTTTTAAGATTTGTTTGTGAAATTTAGAGATTTTTTATTTCATCTGAAACTTATTAATATTTTGATTAAAATAAGTACAGTTTAGATATTAAAAAAGTGTATGTATTAAAATGATCAAAATAATTAGTTAAGGTGTTGTTAAACTGGATACCAAAATAGTTTGTATATTAAAAAACTTAATGAAATTTAGTAAAAATATTTTTTTTGGAATTTTTCCTTCTAAAAATTTTTTATCATCTTTTATGATAAATGTTAGACAATGAAAATTTTCTGATTGTTTCTTTGAACATATTTAAATTTTGAAAATAATTGCAACTCAAATTTTAAACAAAAAATAAATGAAAATTTTCATGTGAAAATAGTTAAATTAATGTCTATATCATACATCCAAAAATAAGCAAAATTTAACTACAGTGCCATATAATGCAGGGATGGAAACAATATTTGTGATCTATCATCTTATCTAGTCTATTCAAAAATAAATCTGAAATTTTTTTATTCGAATTCAAATTTGGTTGATTAGTTATATTTACAATTAAGATATTTAGATCTGATTTAGGTACTTAGAGCATGATTATTGCAAAAACCGTTACACGGTTTCTTAAAAAAAATTTGTCTGATTTTAAAAAATATATAAATAAATAAAATCGCACCAATCGCGGAGCACTACGTGTCGGTGGGACCCGCAAACAGTACAAAAAATCCTCAACAACCGATCCTTATTTGGTGGTTTATGTCACCGATTTTTAACATTTTTGTAGGGCCTACACACTAAAAACTTCTTTATCTACTGCGATAATCCTACTCTTATATACATACATATGTTTAATAAACAAAAATATTTATATAATAAGTTTAAATATACCTAAAATATTATCAATACTTCAAAATTGGAATATTATTTTTAGAATATGTTCTAAAATATTTCTGAAAATCAATTCTAGTGCATACAAAACCAAGTGGCACAACCAAATTTATTATTGTTCTATTACAAAATTTAAAAATATTATTCATTTCAAACAAATTCACAACATCTTAAGGTACATAGCTAATTCAACATTTGACCAACCAAAAAAACTATGATAAACATCACCGACATGACACTTCGATTAACCTTTCAAATAAAATATTAAACCTAGTATTTATTTTCTGCAGAAGATTCCAATACCACTGCTTGATCCTCCGGTGCAATCAACAGTGTTTTGATTCAGCGACAATAACGGCTCGATCTTGTCGGAACTCCTAGAGCCACGTGAGTAAACACAAGCATTACAACTTGTTTCGAGAAGCGAAGATGTTCTGTATTTATCTTCCCCACCGACAACCGGCATAGCCACCCCTGGTTTCGCAGGATTCTGGAAATCCTCTCTGTATGTTCTTCCCAAAACACCCTCCACGTCAGGAGACAGCCTCAAGAACCGGAACTGAACTTCAAGATGGGCAAAACAGTCATTTTCAGGTCTCCCGTAGTTATGTATCGTGTCATCTTCCTCTGTAACTGGAACAACGTTGATCCATATCTCGGCAACGTCTGGTAACGTGACCAGCACGGAGTTCATGTCTGAAGTTCTCTCTATCTTTATATAGCTTTCTGGAGGACTCCAGACAGAGGAATCCCCTTTTGGTAAAAGAATCTCTTGTCCCTCGAAGGAAAGACGGAGATGGTCCACTTGGTGGTCCCATTTCGCAGCCTTTTCGGCCTCGAGTGTGAAGGTTTTGCTGTTGGGGCCGAAGATCAGGCCCAAAGATTGGATCCAGGTGAAGTCTCTGCTCCGGCCAGAGGGTCTGAGACCAATGAAGCGTGCGTTGACTTGGAGGTCGATGTCGGAGACGAGTGCGAAATGCTCATCGCGTTTGCCGTGAAAGTAGAAGACGATGCCGTCGCCACCTATGAATCTCGGGTCTAAGCATGCTGATCCCCTGCCGTTGCAGTTAGGCTTTCTATCTGTTTGAAAGAGATTAGTATTGTTAAGTTGATTTTTTTATTATTGAACTCTCATGTATTTTTTGTAACTTATTCAGCAAAAAAATTATCAATCAATTATTTTAACAAAAATAATAACACTGACATCAAACTATCACATAAATCTTTTTTTTTTCTACAAATTTTTTACTGCAATTTAGATCAAACCATTACTGAATTTTAATAAGTAGTTTAAAATGATTCTTTTTTTTTTGTTGTTGTGAAAAGTTGAATCGGATCGAAACCGAATAGAACAATAGAAGAAAATCCTTTTAATTTTTTTTTTAAAATTGACAAAGAGTTAATGATATGTTTAACTAAAACTAGAATCAAAACCATAACCTTACCAAACTATCCACTTCAGATCAGATTTTACTTTGAATATTTATCATTCATAAACCAATAAATTCAGAATGACCAAACCGAAATCTAGACTGAACATCATCCATTAAAAAGTATGGCATAATTTTTACTTACTTCGGCAAGTGGCTTTGCATATAGGGTTAAAACAATCTACGACGCATGTCTTGGAGCTACCGTAAGGAGGGGAAAACGAAGGGCACTGATATGGGCAAGTCTGCTTCTTGAGGAAGCATGGGCTCTTCTTCTGGAAACATGTCTTTGTTTCCAACGCTGCTTCGAGGTGTACAATGACAGCACACGCATAGAGCGTTAGTAACAATGTAACGTACAACCCATTGATGCGCTTCAGATCTTCCTTCATTGCTTTGACTTATCCTGGGAAATGAGTTTGTATTTCTTTTCTCTCATGTGACCTCTTTTTATAGAAAGCATGCTTGCTTGGCAAGTTGGAATATTTATAAAAAGTCAAATTTTATGATTCTTGTTTAACACCGACACAAACACATATATTTCTTTCTTATAAACGAAATCTTAATAGGTTTGACGTTTCTTTTTCTTAAAACAATGTAACATTTCTTTGTGGTGATAATAAACAGTGGCGAATGTAACTGTAGATTCTCGATAGATCGTACGTTGATGGATATGGTTTATAGTCTTTTTTTTTTGTAGCACCACTTTCATTTCTTAAACTTAAACGCCCATAGGGTTCAAAACAGATTATAGTCTTAATCTTAATATAGCATTTTTGTTTGAGAAAAACAATGAATTAGTCTTATAAGTTATAACATTTCAGAATCTTTTCGTTCGTTCCCAATTTTTTGAGCAGCTTTATTTTTTTTCAAAAAATGTTAATACGTGTTAATGACACGGTGTCAGTGGGGAAGGTACTTCGCCACTATGAACAACTGAGCATGTTATGTGAACCGTGGATCTCGGGCTTAAGCATAGTGGAATTTCACCTAATAGAGTTTTGACCAAAACCATGTGTCCCGTATGAACGTGTTCTTGTGTGTGAACCGTTGATCTCGGATCAGAGAATAGTGGGAATTTGCCTAATAAGTTTAACGAAAACCATGTGGTCCGTGATTTGTTCGAGTGTGTAAGAGATTCTCATGTTAATCAAAGTTTTTTTGATCAACTGGAGATATTATTTAAACTGTAAAAGGGGAGTTCAAATAGTCAACTAGCCAAACGGGCGGAACATCAATTCCATGATAAACATGAGTATTCTAGATATTTCTTAGATAAAGTATCCGCTTCCTGATTTTTCTCTCGATTGACATGTCCAAAGGAGCATTCAGATAGTAGAGACAACCAGTGTTTTATATCAAACAGAAGGGGGTTTTTTTTTGAAACTATCAAACAGAAGGTTCCCAAGCTCGGTATTATGTTACGAGTTGTTTATGATTCTTGTGATCTAACTATTTGTCACCTTCAGACCAAACATATATGGCACCATCCCATCGTCCAACTCTGTTGGAGAACATATAAGAAATCCATCGCTTCTGCTTCCAAAATCGATGTTGTCCTTAGAACCTAACCCATACCATGAAGCAGTATAAATGTCATTTTAATGATACAAACTTGATTAACTACATAGTTTCTGATAATAAGTTACTTAATCCAACAAAATTGTTTGTTCAAGTGCATGAAATAACATATACGAGAAAAATGTCCTTATCCAAACAAAGTTGATTTGAAGGCATTTTGTGAAATAAACACGAATTTAATGCATGTCAACTTCTTGAACTCAAAAACAATTTAGAATTTATGTTATTTGACATAGTGATTGATATTATAATCTTTTGTTTGTTGTAATTCTATGTTTTAAGTTGTAGAACACACTTAATCATTTCAATGTTAGATTTACTAGAGATTTTTTCCGGGCTACGCCCGGATATTTTCGTATATATCAAATAAATCCAGACGTACATTTTTGTTTAGTATTTAAATATAAAATATTAAGTTTTTTTTGTTCATTTGCCAAAAACTCCACTGAGAGAATATTTTACGAATTGGACCACTCATCTAGTTTGATAGGAGCTATTGAAGGCTAAACAACATGAAATGGACTGTTGGGAGAGGAAGACGATTTTATTTCCTCTGTTACGTCTTCTTCATCAAAGATGTTTAGTTTTTATAATTTAGAAATAGCTCACTAATTAACTAATATGAATAATGTTTAATTTTTGAAGTGTATTGGTTGAATTGGTTATTAAGAAACTGAAATTTGTTTTTAGTTACACTGAAATGAATGACGATACTTGGAGACAATCAGCAACAAAAAAGGAAAGACGATATGAAACTGAATATGTTGACCTTATAGACATTTCAAATTGTTAGAGAGCAAATAAACAATATCAGAGAAAGAATAAGTAAATTACTGAGTAATAGTACTGGACGTGACACTATAAACACCTTCATTCAGCGTTAGAAAGTCTAATGCATGATATGAACCCTATCAATACAACCTAACGACCCAAACAAACCCAAAACCTGAACTAATTTCCTTGAGCTATTGAAAGGTTGAACGTTACTGTCAACTTACCTGGTCCCTCCGAAGCGGTCACGGCATTCTTATCTTTGATGCATCCTTAAGTAGATGGCTTCCACTTGCATTAACACACTATTGGATACCTTCCTTTCGCTATCAACCCACCGATGATGACCCAAAATGAACATTGTTTTCTGTAAAAATATTTACGATGTAGAAGATTGTCGTGACTCCTGATTAATAAGATTATTCATTTAAAATATAAAAAAAATTGGTTGTAACTTGTAAGTTGTTATATGAAAAATAACTATAATTTTTTTTATAAATCCTACTTGTTATTTTTTTAAATATGATTTTCTTTTTTCTTGTTTAAAGATTTAAAATGATTTTTTTTTGTTAAGTAATCTATATTTTAATTATATAATAATAATTGGATGTGGCATATAATTAATACGTGCAAGATATATGTATAATCGCTGTGCACGGAATTTACCTTATTATTATTTATATTTTTATATTTTTGTAAGTTGTGGTTATTTGTGTATTAAGTTTGAATTTGTAAGTAATGGGTATGATATTGATTTATGTCTTCAAAAATATTTTAGAGTAGGAGTTTTTTTTTGTAAAAGAAATTTTATATACTTTTGAAAATTATGTATTTTTGTTATATTATGTATTCTGGTTCTATTATGTATTCACTAAATTTAAAATGTTTATACATTTTTAAAATTTATATTTTGATAATTATTTTTTGTTGTGTTTTACTATCAAAATTTCAATTTCTATATGTTTGAATTTAGTGACCAAAAATAGGAAGGTTTCAATTAGACTCACTCTTTTTTTATTTTACGTGGCTTGAGTATAATGAAACTGAAAATTAAAATCATAAACAGATTTTTCTTTATTCTCATATTTTTAATTATTTTTATAATTGTATTATTAAGTTATATTTGTAATATTTTTGGTTGTTTTATATCATTTTTGTATTTTTTCTATGTTTGAGTTTTATATCCAGAAATAGAAATCAAATTCCATGAGATGTAGACAATCATAGAGTTTTCTTTTTTTTATTCTTATAACAAATTTCTGTCTGTTTTGAAGTTTATGAATTTTGCATTTTATTACACGGATTTCGTTTAAAAAATGTTATATGTTAACATATTAATGTCAATAAGTTCATTTAATTGAAAATGAATCAATTATAAAAAATGATTTATGAAGTAATTAATCTTTTTAAATGAATTGGTGAAAACAAAGATAGATCAATAAATATGTCAAATCTAAACTGATGTGGTCCTCATGTTGTCTGAAAAGGTATTACTTTTCATACAAATACCAATAATGCATAATACATAGTTTTTTTTGTCAGCCTATAATACATAGTTTTGAAAGAGAAAATATTATTTTCTATCAAAAATATAATATTATTTACGTAAACTGTTATTGCTGTTGTTTTTACTGACCAAATAGAAACAATATATAATAATAAAAGAAATATTACAAATATCCGACAATTTCCAAAGACTATGGTACAAAGGTTCTCTTTTCTTTCGCCTTCTTTCGAAAGTTGAGGAATTTGATACCACAAATAAAGACAAAGAGTAGTATCCATCCTATGTGGACAGCAACTATAACTTGTAAGAAGTCATGTTCGAACACAAACCCATCTTTCAGCAAACTATTAAGGCTCATGTAAACAATACCATTGATCTGCCCCACCGAATCTTTGTTTCCTACTTGAGATGTAATGATACAAACGGGAATTTATACAATAAGAAACAGCGCGTAAAAATAACAACCCGTGAATAAAAATTCAAAGAATGGCTCTATCCTCAGCATCCTAACGTGGCCGGGGAACCAAGAACCAAAAACAAAACAAAACAGAACAAAAGAGAGAGTAACCTCTCCAATCTTCTTCTTTCATCGTCTCCTCAAGTTTGGCAGGTGCGACGTTTATATATCCTTTAAAGAAATCAAGAACAATTCTCCCGATATTTCAACCGAATACTTCAAGTAGTTCTCAGGTCTTTTTTCCACTCTGTATCACCCCTGAACCTTCCAAGAAATGATTTATAAGCCGGGATCAAATGCTCAGATAAAGATATTCTCAGGTCCTCTCTAAGCTGAGCGTCTGGAACCGACCATGTAGACTGAGTCGTCCTGTGAACCACTTCAAACATTGTATTAAACGCTTCAAACCTCTCTCTCAATGCACTTCTTGAGAGATCAACCCATGTCGATCTCTGGAAGTTAGTAGCTGCCTGTGAGTTTCCTTAAATAATGGTCTCCGATCATTTCTCTTAACTTAGGTGATCCTTTGACTTTCTGAAATATGTTCATGATGAATATGTGAGCTAAGGATGTGTCTCTGTAGTGGTGTGACTTCTCTTCCAAGTTGAAATGAAATACCATGATTAACCATATAAGATGCAAAGCCATGGAGACTTATCTTCTAGCTCAGTAAAATCCATAACCAGTGTGTTTGGATCAGTTCTGGCTGAGGGATCCGACATAATGAGATCGTTGAGAGTCTGCTTGTAATCAGAGATCAAGCTGATGTAGTTCATTACATACCTTGTCAAAGGATGAACAGTTCCTCTATGGACAGGAACTACCGAAGGCTCACGAAGAACAGCGTTCTCAAACTCAGACAGTATCCCTCTCGCTACTTCCGCTAGTCTTGTCTGAATCTCGTAAGCTTGAACATGGACAACGTGCGATGAATCTGAGTCCAATCATTGATGTTGTAGAGTAGAGCAATTCTTAAAAAATTTATTCCACGGCCACCTGCAATATTTCAAGGAGAAGTTCTCATTGTGGTCTAACCATAGTTCACGTGTTTAAGATATGACATAAGAAAAGTATTCAGAATGGTTAACCTGAGAGATTCCATAAGAGATGGATGAGTACATCCCAGCAGATTTTTTCACGGTAATGTTGCAACGTTGGGGGCACAGAGGAACGGTATCGTATGGTAAATGACTCCAAAGAAGTTATTCAGGTCTTGCTCCTCTCCGTTGTGGTTTTGAGATGAATCAAGCATGTTTTGGTAAGATGATAGTTGGGAACATATGGAATAATTTATCTTTCCAGTAAGCTAGAGAATATTTTTATACATGTCTGTGATGCATTGTGAGATGGGAACATTGAACCTAACCCAACCGCAGAACTCCTTTCAGTAAGTTTCCCCCATACTTCCCATCCAGCTGGTCACCTGAATCGACCATAACCTGCAAGAAACCAAATCACATCGAACATGTCGATCTTTCATTTCTGAAATAATATTGAAACAAAAGTATCTGTTTGGGGCTTATAAATAAACTACATAAAATACATGTTAAATAAATATTATAAAAGTATTACTCTCTAACACCTATCTTTGTGACCGAATCCAAGCACGTTTTCACCTATCTTTATGTTTCCTTTATGCTAAAGGCATAAAACCAAACTTTAGATACTAAGAAGAAGCAAAGGGTCTCACCACTCGGCTCTTGCCACCGTCAACATCGGTCTTGTTCCCCAACACGACAAAGATGGATGGAGAAAGAGGGGTTTGCCATTACCAGTACAACTACAGTTGCAGAGTTCAGGGGTTCCTTGGAGTAGCATTAAAGTCTGAAACAAAGAACACCAAAGATTTATAAAAGAGTCTTTTCTATAATAAATTGGTTTCTTTTTTGTGATTTATAGATGTGAAGATTTGTCCTTTTACTTAGAAAAGATCTGAAACAGAGCATAAAAGATGGTTTACTTTCGTCTGATCTTTCTCATGATCATTGTAGTGGCGATGATATCATTACAATGCTGTAGCCTTTCTGCTGATGGTAAAGAAATTGATGAGAGATACTGGATCCAGATCGGAAAACTCGTCGGAGAAGACGGAGGCGAGAAGAAAACGTTCACTGTTTTGGAAAAGTTCATAGCTTTACTCGGTTTGATCAAACCCTCTGCTTCCCGGAGAAGAAACTTCGCGGCTTCTGCTCCTTTCTCTCCTTGGCCGCGTCTTCGCCGTCTCTGTTTCCAAACGGTGGTCCGGTGGAGTCTCCGGCGTACTCTCGGAAGCAGTGGACTTCCCGTTTGGTTTCACAGTTGCAGAGGAGGCGACGGTCTTCTTGCCGGTGGTCTTCTCGCCGGTCTTGCGGTCGCTGGAGACTGAGGAGTTGCCGGTGGGTTTCATGTGATGAGTGTCTTAGATAATCTTATCAATTTCGATGGAGAAATTAGCTAGGATAAGAGATTTATAAATAGAAAAACAGAGAGGAAGGTGAAAAGAATCCATTGAATGAGTTTAATCAAGGTTTGATTAGAGCAGTTAGTGATGAATTACTCGTCGAAACGGATTTAGAGAGATGAGAAATGGAAGAGATGGAAGTCGAAAGGTACGACAAGGAGGAAATAGGTTTAGGATAACTGGAGAGGAGCTCGTGATCGAGATCATCGACTTCAGTTGCCCAGATGCATACATGCCAAAAAATAAAAGAAGCCCAGCCTAAAACCACAAATAAAAGAAACCCAAACAAAAAATCACAAAAGCCCAAACCACATTACTCATTAATTGACGTGGAAGAATTCTGCTCCCCTATTGGTCCGAATTTCAGTCTGATGTGGCATAGCTTAGAGTGCTTCATTTGTTCCTTTTAATATTAGTTTTATGATCTGTGATTCTGAATTCCTGCGCATTTTTCTAAAGTTTGGCGTTTTCTCCGTTTGATTGTATTTAATTATTTTCTTTTAATAGTTACAACAAAAATCCCATATTTTTATTATAATGATTGATATTATAATAATATGATTATTTTAATTTAATGTTTTAAGTTGTAGAACACACTTAGGGGGTGTATTCAATCTAAAGTTTAAAATGATTTGATTTTAATGAGATTTTAGATGATTTCAATAATTGCATAGATTAAATTGATTTTTGTTGAACAACTTCAGAATATCACCTAAAACCATGAGATTCGAGTTTTAACTTTTTAGCTAAGAAACTCCACATAAACACTTTAAAATTTCACAACTTAAAATATTTATAATAGCAGGGAATTTCAGAGTACTTTATGAAATGTCAAATTCAATAATAATGGATTTTAAATGAATTTTTGAAATTCATATTTTAATAACAGTGGATTTATCATTTTAATACAAAATCTATTATTATAAAGTTGAGTTTGATCATTCCTGAAGCATGCCACATGAGACGACACGTCATAAACTCAAATGCTAAGAGCGCGACACGTGTCCTGTGAAACCAAAGATTAATATTTCATTAATTCTTGAGTTTAATGGGTTTTATGTGTTTACTACGGTCCAAATACATCTTTTCCAAAAAAAAACTGTATACGAAACTTAAAGAAACTGGCCGTCGAAGATTAATAGTTCATTAATTCTTGAGTTTAATGGGTTTTATGTGTTTACTATGGTCCAAATACATCTTTTACAAAAAAAAACTGTATACGAAACTTAAAGAAACTGGCCGTCGAGCAACAATTTCCGTTCAGTCAACTGTCAATAGAAATCCACGGTTTCACCGTGACGAACGATTCCGATCAATGTCAGTTGGAAGCTGAATAGACTTCTTTAATCTGGTGCCGTTACAGAAATTAACTTGGTTCATACATCTTCACTAAAATTCACATTAATACAGTTGGAAGCTGAATAGACTTCTTTAATCTGGTGCCGTTACGGAAATTAACTTGGTTCATGCATCTTCACTAAAGTTCACATTAATACATATTCTCTACTTCTTACAGGATCTCACATTCAATGAATCCATTCATTCATTCCTTTGTGTTAATCCTCCATTATAAATATGAAAGTTTTCTTCCAACATAATCATCAGTTCATTTCTTTTAATAAACAACACAAAAAGTGACATTTTTGTTAAGCTCATGGTTGTGCTTAAGGGATTGTGACAGAAAAGTGATAAGAAATAGAAGAAATGAGATGAGAAACAGAGAACAAGAGAAAAGAGGAAGATGATATAAGAAGGGAGAAAAAAAAATTTAGTGAACCTTTTTTAAGAGATCTAGAACTTATACGATATGAAAAACAATAGTTTCATATATATATATATATATGTGAAAATAATGTTTCACAATTAATAAAGCTGAATCATTTACTTTCGTGATGATATTTTATCAAGAAAAGTTGTCTAAAAATTTAACACTATAATTTTTAAAGTTTTATTAAGTATTCGACATTTCATCATCTTATTGTTTTAAACCAAATTTATTGGCAAATTATTTAATAATGCAGAATTTGTTTTTATCAATATTTTATTTTAGGTCTAACAAAACATGACATCAATCTAAAATAATATTTTAGCACATAATTAATAATATAATATCAAAGACATAAAATTTAAAAATATTCATAAGAAAAAATATAATCTAAGATTTTTGTATTAAATATTATTTTACTTATTATCAAAATTATCATAACTACAATAGAATAAACAAAGAAAATGTGTAAAATTATTATGTATTCATGATCTATAAAAAGAATAACAAAACATACATAATAAAAGTTAATATCGCCTTAAATTTTAAGTAAGCTAAACAATTTGAAATACTCTTTAACTGATATATTTATGTATTTTCGATTAGTAACACGTCCGTAGGGTGATGAGAGAGACAGAGAGAGAGAGTAAAATTATGTTAATAGTAAAAATTAGTTGTTTGATTAATTTTAAATTAAGAAAATAGTATATCTCATGTACATCTTTTGCAAATGTAAACCTAAAACACAAACCACAAATCATATAAAATTAAAATCTTGATTACAATTAAAGTATATCCCGTCCGTAGGGCGGGCCGACCCTAGTCACCTATAATTCTCAGTGCAATACATCCCCCTTGATCATTTCCATGTTAGATTTATGATTTGTGATTCTGAATTCCTGTGCATTTTCCTAAAGTTTGACGTTTTCTCAGCTTGATCTTATTTAGTTATTTTCGTTTAATAGTTACAACAAAAGTCCTATATTTTTATTTCTATTCTATTTTGATAGAATCCTAATGTAAAATTAGTTTATGTGGGTCGACCCTCAACCGATCCCTATTCATCAACCCTATAATACTATTTTGTTTGATGTGCTGACAATTGATAACAGACTTATGTGATTTAAAACGATGTCATTAAAATCTCCCACAAATACTTTCAACTTTAAAACTTCTAGAAACATTGATTGTATATAAGGATAGTAAATGGATTGATTGGCAAGTGTGTTACAATAATTTTAATATTATCAATGCTTTCTCGCATTCTCATTTTCGTATATTTATGAAATTGTAATGAAATTTTTGTTTTTGTTTTGTTTTCTTAAAGTTGTTTCTTTTTGATTACCACACAAAAAATTTACAAAAGTAGTTTTGGCGGATTCTTAGCCCATTGAAAAACATAGATCGATACCTGGTTTTGTTTGGTACTAAATATATTTATTGAATGACTATGAAGATGGAATTATTGGTGAAACAGATAAGATGGGTCGAATGACTAGACGATTTTATTTGATCTACCTCCAAATCAATATTTTCTTATAAAGTTTGTTTTCAAGGAATTAACCAAAGCCAACCACCGTTAATCTCCAGCTGTTACCATTTACTACCTTTTGTCAACAGATTAAAGAAAAAAGGGACCGTCCATATCTTTACTAGAAAGTTTGAAGAGTTCAGTTGACAGAAGCATTTATAAATGTAACAAAATAAGTACTAAAGTACCTTGACAGGCCAAGCATACAGTTTCAGTTATATAAACTCGTATCAATTGATCCCAAATCGGCTAGTCGTTACTAGCATTTGCACTGCAAATAGATCTACTTTAGGGGTAATGTTGAGCATCATCATGAATTGTGATGCATCTTGAACATTTCATACACTGCAGTAGCTATATCAGCGACGGAGGAAAGCTTACAACAATCTTCCATCTGCAATGCCATTTTAGCGACAGGAAAAGTTACATTAAAGCAAATGTAACTATTTATACATTTTAACTATCCCTTTTATGTTTTATGTTCTCAAATTACAACAAAAATCATTTAAAAATAAGGATCATAAACTTTTCGTTCGGTAACGAATTTAAACTTTAAAATGAAAAAACCGAATTTTAACTTCTAAAAGAAATTTTGGGTTCACTAAAAGTTTATGGTAATTGTAGTAAACGAATATAAAATGGTACTTTTTTATAAACGGCCTACATCTTTATTGATGTGAATAATTAATAAATTTGGCTACTTGTGTTTGTAGGTACATAACTGGTTTTTCTTTCACTTTGATGTGCTTCCATATTAATAATACATTTGAATCAATCGTCTTTTGTTAGGTCTTGTTGTTTTGATAAAATAAGTACATTGCGTTATAACCGATGCAAACATAATAGTAGGATAAATTGTTTATTAACCAATGGTATACGTAAAAACATGTATAAAATTATATATACTTCAATAATGTAATGATATAAAATTTATATCATGGAAAGGTGTAACAATGTACCAGTTTAATCAAAATAATATTTTAATAAAAATAAAAGCAATTGAGAAATATTGTTGAGTAGATGAGCTAGATTCTGGTTTATTGATATGCAGTGTAATTATTATAAAGACACATCAAACATGAAAACAAAATATATATGTGAAATAGTTATAAACGATAGAGTAACATTTTATCAACAGAAACAAATTGTGCTATCAATTTTTGGTAAAACAAGAAAGTAGTAATAATTTTTTAGAAGGGAATAATACATCACTATTAGCCTATTAGGTTTGATTTTGCTGATCTTAGAGATTAAATATTAAAATTTATATCGACAACGAGAATTGCATGTGAATGATTTGTATCTAAGTGACTAGTCTATCTCTTTCTGCCAGACGGGTCTAGTTTTCACAGTTTAAGTAGGTTTATAATGCAGCCTATATCTGAAACCGAGTATTATAATAAGTATCTATTAGTGACATTACATTTTACAACTAATAACACGGTAAGCGTTTTTTTACCAAAAAATAAAACGATAGGCGACAAGATCCAAAACAATTAGGTTGCACCTAGGCCTAGCATTTGATTTACGATTAATTCAGACAGAGCTCCATAATTATTTTCTAATCAAGTTTTTTTTGTTACAGCTAATATACTTTAGAATGTTTAATTACTGTAACGTTAACAAACAGAGGAAATAAATAGTGATTTAGGATTAAGCAGAAACATACCTTAGTGGAGAAACAGTAGAGGACAAAGTCAGAAACAGTGGAGACATTCAGGTGTAATATAATAAACCCTAAGCTCTGTAAGCCAGAGACCAAGTTGAGAAGAACCTTTGGTCTTCTTCTTGACCTTATCTTAAGAGTTGCGTGGCTCTCGACGAGGCTTACTTCGATATCAGCCAATGCGTTAACCTCAGAGGAACCCATTGAGAACTGGGGAAGCTTGAAGGTGTCGGAGAAAGGGGTCGCCGATGACATACAGCTTCCTGATTGAGAGATTTCATTTGGCACGCAACTGAGGTTTTGAAGGTGAAGACGGTGTTCGAGTTCTCTGATGAAGTTTATTGCACCTCCTACTGTTGATGCTTGGTCACACTGAACCATGAAATTAAGAAACACTAATTAAACTCATTAACTATAAAAGAACTCTGCATGTAAGATTTACAATCAGGGTACTTCATCCCGGAAAACCCCCACACACACCGCATTACTTAGTTACTGTACGCGACCATGCATGTTGAAATATTCAAAGAGAAACATAATGGTTAATATATTTTTCATATTTATTGCGCAAAATGTTCAAAAAAAAAATCAACTTGTTTCATTTATTTATTTTAATTGTTGGGACGCTAATAATTTTATATTAGAATTTGAAAATTGTTTTGAGAACGGAAAATTAGTTGTAATTTTTGTTTGTAACTTGGCATAATTTGTTGTATTTTAAGGGGTGATTTTAGTCGATATGGGGGTGATAATTTGACCAAAAAAATTAATTCATGTTGGCAATATCTAAACAAGTAATGCGTCCTATTGCGTGGGTTTTTTTGGGAATAGAATGCTTAGCATGATATATTTAAAAATTCCCTTTAAAAATCACATGCGAATTCAACAATATTTCAACGATAGGGCGCGATAAACGAGACACAATGCTTTTGCAAAAGGATGCAAATACAGAAATAAACTATATTCTAAAAATGTTTTATAAAAACTGTTTACTTAAAATTTTATAAAAAGAAATTTTAAATTGAACGTGGGAAAACATGGTTTTCTGTATCTGGCAAAAAAAAACATGGATTTTTGCTAGATAGTATATATAAAATTGTGTAGATGCTATATAGAGTTACGAATGCAGGGATACCCTTTGAACATATGACTCAGGCATGAGAGAGCGGAGAACAGAGAGGTACTCGTTCATCTGTCTTCTCCTGTTGCGCTCCACTGCAATGTGAGTCATACGTTGATTACTAATTTCTTCTTTATTTTTCTTCGCCCTTGTTCTGCGTCGCGTTACCTGATTCTTCCCCATATCTCCGTGGAAACTTATATCGCAGCTCGCCGTAGGCGGTTTCTCTTCATCAATTACAATTTCATTAGGTAGTTGATGAAGGAATGTAGTAGTATTCCCATAGTAGCCTTCTTGGAGAAAAGTAGAGTCGTAGTTATCGGTTCGATTGTCGAGAAAACAAAGAGCGGCTTGGAGATCAGAAAACGGTGGTTCATTATCTGAGTAAATGTTGGAATAGGCTTCTTTCCCATTATAGCTGTGTTGGGAAAACGCCCCCTCGAGAGCCATTGGCCTTGCTAATTATAAAAATGAAGCTTTTTCAAATAACATATGATACGAATATATAAACAAGGAAAGTGTTAAAAGTGTAGTATATGTAAAATATGAGATACCTGGCGGGTCCTTATAAAGGTGGTGATGATGGAATATGATCTACAGGTTTGTTGCACGTGAAAACCATAGTTTGGGAGTTTGCTCCAAGGGAGATGTATTATTCTCTTTCAAGGTTGTTGGAATAAGAAAAGGGTAAACAGCTAATAATGGGAGACAGATGGGGAACTTCATGAACCAAATGCAAAATATATATTGAAACCTATACCACCCTTAAGCTCTTGTATTTTAGATTATAAGTTTTGACTTTCGACCGTCAGCTATCTCGGCCGGTTTAATGGACGCTGGGTGGCATAGTAGACAGGAATTTATAAGTTGTGAGCGTCCAATTAAGAAATCTGAAAAAAAAAAACAGAAAAAAACACAAATAAAACTTTGATTACACTAAAAATTATTTAACAAAACTTTGATTTTTTCAAACATCGAAACATCTAACTGTAAGCTTTTACAACTCATGAATCAGATATGCTCAACATCAGTACAAACATTTTTATACACAGAAGTTGTAATAGTAGTTAAGAATTGAACTACATATACTAGTATTATAAGACAAATTCACGAGAATAGTGGCAAGTACGAGGAAGAATAACTAGGTCTGGACATTCGGATCCTCGGATCGGGTTTGGGTCGGATTCTTTTGGGTTCGGGTTCTTCGGATCTTAAAATTTAGGATTTTATAGGATAATTTGAAATTTTCAGTTCAGGATCGGTTCGGGTTTTGTCGGGTCCGGGTCAGGTTGGATCTTAGATAGTTGGACCCAATAGGATAATTAAAATTTGTCAGTTCGGGTTTGGTTCGGTTTCGGATTGGGTTTGGTTCGGATCTTGCCCAAAAAATATCCTAAACATACAAAAATACTTGAATTTTTTTAAGATATTCAAAATTTTACCCACAATCTGATCCGAAAAAATGAAAATACACAAGATTTTATTTGATTATCCAAATTATATATTTGAAAATCTAAAATTTTACCCAAAACCAAAATTGTACTCAAAAACTCAAATTCAGAATTTGAAAAACTATCCATAATACCAAAAATATATTAAAACACCTATATATACCTAATATATACTAAAAATATCGGGTATTTCGAGTATCCATCGGATTCTCAGATTCGGGTCGGGTCCAAGACCCGCGGGTCTTCCGCAACAAGATCCAATAGGGTAAAATGACATTACCTATATCCGACTAATTCGGGTTTTTCGGATCGGTTCCGGTTCAGATTTTTGGATCCGCGTAAAATGTCCAGGGCTAAAAAATAACGTTTCTGAACTTTTTATTATTATTTTAGTTTGAGATTTTGTGTTCGAGTGGTAAAGAAACTGGGCATGGGACACTCACACACATATATGAATCCTTGTTTTCAATCTGTTTACATATTCGGAGAAAAATATTTATATGTGAAGAGCATTTCCTTTTGAAAATTAACTTGAGCTCTTCCATATGTCTCAGATACTCTCAGATTTTAAAAAAATGATTTCAAGCATACTTAATTTCATAGTACAAAATGTAGATACACACTGAACTTTCCGTAATTAAAGTTATAATTTTGTATAATAAGACGTCTATTAGTGTAACATAAATAAATAATATATTTGCAAATTTAGCTATGGTTTGAATGTTTGATGAACCTATCCTAATATTGTATTGTGGTAATTCTCCAATATCCTTCTATTAGGTAAAACATGAAGTTGCACATGCGTTGAAAACCCACAAAAAATTTATGAGGAATTCCAAGCTGTGAAGACGCATATGATAGGATTAAATGGAATTATGTTAATACAATTTTGCGAGATACGGGGTTTCATCTTCGGTGGATTGCATAGATTATATTTTGTATTTTATCACACTTATCCAATATTAATCAAGCGACAGTCTTATGGATTGGTTGAACCTGAGAGAAGATGCACCAATGAGATCCTCTCTTCCATTCCCTCTTTGTCTTGTGTATCGAGGGACTTATTCATTTGATGAATATAACTGAGGAGTCTGGTCTTAGTAATGGTATCCAGTTTTATCCCTCAGGTCTTGCTATCAGTCATTTGTTATTCACAGATGATACTTATTCATGTTCAAAGCTGAAGTGGAGCACTGTGACATTATTACAAGCATCTTGGCAAAGTATGGAAGTTTCACATGTCCGGTTTTTAATTTTGAAAATCATTCCTCTCTGTTGGTGACAAGGTTGATTCTGATGTCAAGGCTTTTATTCAAAGAAAATTTGTCATTATTAATGAGGGAGGAGCTACGAAGTACTTGGGCACGACCTTGTAGCAGTAGATGTTTTTTGATTTCGTCAAGAATATTTTTTTTTTATCGTTCGGGTGCATGAGTATTTGATTGTACCCAAAGAAGTATGCATCCATGAATTTCATCAGCTGATATTTTTCAATGGCATCAACCAACTTGTATATATGAGTAAGGGAAAAAGATTCTTTGGACATGCTTTGTTGAGATCTGTAAAATCTATGCAGATTCGTCATTTTTTTATTCTTCTTGTGTACTATCAGGATATTTGCTAGCTAGTTTGGGTATTTCAACTCCCTTATGAACCCGACGTCCAATATGTTCTTTATCTCATTGTTAATTATTGTGTGTCACTCTGAAGAAACTTGCTCTTTTTCTGTTATACTGGCTGATGTAGATGATCAACTTGCAACTTAATCATTATTATCTCCAGATCAATACCAAGCATGTCCACATGGAACCAGGCAAAACAGTCAAATTGACAGAAGGAAGTCTATAAGCCTTTGTTGTATGGTAGTTGGCATTTTGGAGCATATCTTGAAGTTCCTGTTAGAATCTCCACTGTAATTTCTATAAGATTGTAGACTTTCCTTTCAGAAACGTCTGATAGCAGGAGCGAGAATTATCCTTGTCCCCTTTTATTTCTTTGATTCCCTAGGGAGTAGGAAATTTGATGACCAAATGTAAGGTGAAGGATACTGCTCTCATGTTGTGGATCTATGGACGTCTCATTCTCATGTTTTACAACGAGGAACAATCTATTACTGGGAAATTATTTGACATGTTCTCTTATTATGCATACACATGAAGGATTACTTAGCCTATGGTGTTGTGACGGATCGGATGCACTCCTGGGCCAAATGCTTTACTAGAGTCAGACCGGATGCCCGTGCTGGAGGCCAGACGCTCAACGAGAGCCAAACGTCCGTCACCAGATGTTCAATCCCTCGCTTAGTATGATATTGTCCGCTTTGCGCCTAAGCTCTCACGGATTTGTTCTTGGGTCGTTACTCCCAAAAGGTCTCATACTAAGTGGGATTGGACCAATTATATATATTATACCCTTTTTCTGTCTAATATCTGATGTGGGACTTGGATTACCTTTTTATTTATTCTGACAATCCTCCCCTCAAACCAAAGACCATGAAACCTTGGCTCTGATACCAATCTGTTGTGACGGACGAGATGCACTCCTGGACCAGATGTTCTACTAGAGCCAGACCGGATGCCCGTGCTGGAGGCCAGACGCTCAACTAGAGCCAGATGTCCAACCCCTCGCTTAGTATGATATTGTCCGGTTTGGGCCTAAGCTCTCACGGATTTGTTCTTGGGTCGTTACTCCCAAAAGGCCTCATACTAAGTGGGATTGGATCATATATATATATTAGACTTTATTCTGTCTAATATCCGATGTGGGACTTGGATTGTCTTTTTATTTATTCTGACAATCCTCCCCTCAAACCAAGGACCATGAAACCTTGGCTCTGATACCAATCTGTTGTGACGGACCAGATGCTTAGGCCCAAAGCGGACAATATCATACTAAGCGAGAGGTTAGACATCTGGTGACGGACGTCTGGCTCTAGTTGAGCGTCTGGCCTCCAACACGGACATCTGGTCTGGCTCTAGTAGAGCATCTGGCCTAGGAGTGCATCTGATCCGTCACAACATATGGTCCGCTCGATCTCACTGCTGAAGCCTACAAAAGGTGTAGCTTTCAAGGTCAAGGCCTCTTTTTTCATTACTAGGTGGTTGTATACATCCAGGAAAATTATATTGGTGGATCTCCTTTGTCCACCAATATTATGTTCCCCAAATAATTCGCCAACGTGAAAGATAAAACCAAGGAGTCATGGTCCAAAGGCAGACTTTCTCCTCCTCCCCGGATGTGAAGCTTATGTCAATCTTCAGAGTTTTGCATGTGGCTTGTCAATTGTATCAACCTTTTTTGGTGCCTGGTGCTCATTTAGCGGTAATGTCGCTGACTTCTGAGCCTATAAATTTGATGTTAATCACTCTATCGTGGTGTGGAGGTGAAGCATAAGTTATTTCACTAGCTGAATGTTTTCTTCCTTGTTACTCAACAAGTAATTGTTCTCTCAGAGAGGTATTTTTGGAGATAACCGTTTAGTAATTCATTGACCTCTATCTTTAACGAGATGCGCTCTTCCATTTTTTGATCATGGTCATTATAGAACTTGAACCATTTGTTCGTACTCCGGTATGTTTCTGGTACTCTATGTTTTGAAGACATTTCACCTGGGGCCTATATATCTTAGAATGCTAACCAGTTTCGTCTTTGATAAGGAAAGATTAGAGATGTCTTGCCATGTTGAACCATTCCTTTAGTTTTTTTCTAACAGTTAGTGACTATATCTTCTGTTACTCTTGCTTCCTGATTCTATGCATGGTTTATGTTAGAGTTTATCGTCTTTAATACCTTTGTCGTTTCTTACAAATCAAGATTTTAGCTTCTGGGAGAATTTTGTTGGGATTGCGAGATCCCATGTCCAACTCTATATTCTCAGATTAATATGATATTGTCCACTTTGGGCCTTAGAGGCTGGCCCGCATGGATTTACTTTTGGTTTCGTTCCCAAAAGGCCTCATACTATTAGAGTTAGACATCTCTTTATATATTAGACACTCCTTGTCTAATTCTCCAATGTGGGACTTGGATTGACATCTTTCATTCTCCCCCTCAATTCAAGGACCACACAACTTGTGTCCTTTTTCCTCCAGCGAATCAGTATCCATCTTGTACCGTTAATCGCAAGGTTACTTTGAGGTGCTTAGAAGATGCTCCCTTCCCACAAAGGAACTTCCCAGATCTTTAGACTAATATCTGCCACAGACCTCCTCTTCCACCATGAAGGGTCCCGTTCCAACTCGAAGGGTATTTTGGTCTTCTTGCAGATATTCGTCGAACCGCTCTGATACCAATTGTTGGGATTGCGAAATCTCATGTCCAACTCTATATTCTCAGATTAATATGATATTGTCTACTTTGGCCTTAGAGGCTAGTCCGCATGGATTTACTTTTGGTTTCGTTCCCAAAAGGCCTCATACTATTAGAGTTGGACATCTCTTTATATATTAGACACTCCTTGTCTAATTCTCCAATGTGGGACTTGGATTGACATCTTTCAAATTTGATTTGGGACGTTGAGTTTTCTACTTATTTTATGTGTGTCCATGCTCGGGACAAGATGTCATCCATGGTTCTTCACTATACTTTGTTAATTACTTGTACAGATCGCCATTTGGCAACATGCCTCCCTTGATGGCAGATATGTTTGTGGAGGCGTTATATCAAGGAAATGATACCTTCTCTTGGTTGAAGTGTGATATGTTATGCATGGTATTTTCCAGGTTCATTCTGCTTGTGAATTGATCGATAAACTGGTCAATCAAGGCTGCAAAGGAATGTATCCACCTGTTGGAGAGGTTGATGTATTGTTGTAATTTGTAAGGGTGATACGGTAGGAGTTGACCCAATTTTTTTTTATGTATTTTATGTTAGATTCGTATATTTTGAGATATGAGAAGATTTTCCTTCTTTATAATTTTTCTTCTTAGCCCGGATGCAGGACCCAGAAACCGAGAATCGACATCTTGCTATAGTCAGGAGGAACTCTTTATGATCAACAGTATACGACGATTTTCGTGATTGTTGTCAAACAGCAAAAAATGACACGAGCCACAAACGCAATGTTTGCAAGTGATATTTGCAAAATCAATCAGTCCCAATATGATTTATTAATTCTTCTTTTTTATAATATTAATAGTTAACTAGATACGAACCTGAGCTGTGCGCGGATATTTTTCTTAAATCTTTGTGAAAATTTTAAATCTATGTTATACGATTATCAAATTTGTGGTTTATATTTTAAAGAATATATTTATCTAGAATATGCATTATTATAAAGTTCGGGAATGAAAAAGTACCACGGATAAAGTTCTTGTAGTATTTTTTTTAGTTATGTATGAAATACACACTACTATATAATTCGGAAAAGAAAATGCACGGTGCATAACTATACCCCTTTGCTTAACTAATCTAAATTAGGGTTTAGAATTAAAGGGTGGAGTTTATAATTTTTTAAAAAATAAAAATTTCAAAATAATTTTTTATAAATAGTTTAAAAATATATTTTCGTATTTCAAAAATAAAATTTGAAAAAGTAGTTTGAAAAATATTAAATTTGAAAACATATAACTAAAAACTATTTTAGAAAAATTATCTTGATCTCCGTAAGATTCAAGATAATAATCTTCAACCCTAAGTCTTATAATCTGTATACTCTTATACGTTTTCAAAAATAAAATAATAGATTTCTTTGATCTCTATTTCATTAAGATAAACATATTTAGAATGTTTAGTATGATGAAAATGGACAAATATGAATTGATTAGATATTGATATGTTGCACCTTCATTTAGAATCATTGTTGAAGATATAATATAAGCACAATCGTGTTTTAGTTAGTATAGAAGTAATTTAGTTTTGGGCTGTTCTTCTGTTATTAGATAACCAAAGGACATTAAATACGAAGTTGGTTTAGTCTTAAATGATGATTTCGGTTATGTCTAAGTAGGTAGGTGCATTTATATAAGTAGCGTGTAGTATTATTCTAGCAAATTTGAAATGGTCCAAATTTAAATAACAACATTCTAATAGTAGATAAAAAAATAAGACCATATTTTAATAGATTAGATTATTTTAACATCACCAATAACATATTGTTTTAGGCTCCAAATAAAAATTCGATATAGTGATCCAACACAAGTCAAACTCACATAGTCACATGAGCGCTGATAAATTTATAACTCTTTACTTTTCATTTTTTTGACATGAAATTCATAACTCTTTTCTTTCTTTCTTTTTTTACTTCTTTTTGCAACAAGAAATAAAATGATACTTTGTATTAGTGAACAGAATTCGAAAGCAATGTTTGTATTTCTTCGAGTGACCTTCCTTTCGTCTCAGGCACTATGAAATAGATAAACACGATCGACATGGCTGAGATGGATGAGAAAATTAAAAATGTTCCTGAAAAAATGTATTAATTTATTAACAAGATAATCAGGAATATGAATAAGTTGTAGTGTCCCTTGCAAAATAAGTATTATAAGAACATATAAACATCAAATGATTATTTACCTGATGCATTCCATTGCATTAATAAATTGAAGGTGAAAGTAATAACCCAACCACATGCCCAGTTGGTAACAGTAACTAAAGTTCCAGCTGAAACTTTTACGTTCATAGGAAATATCTGTAAAAATGTAGGAGTTAGGGAAGTTTGATTTCTTATATTTCAAAATTTAAGTTACAATATGTATTATCATTAACACTATACATTGAACATTATGCATTACCTCAGACATTATAATCCATGGTAGCCCTCCCATGCCCAAAGCATACGTTATAACATAACCCTAATAAAAACAAAATCGTATTTAGCCAACCATATAAGTAGTTAGCTACGTCCCCAAAATTATATTTTAAGCAAAAAAAAAGAGATATAGATGTGTTTAGTGTTTACCAGTACGCTGATGAAGGTAAAAAGTGGAGTGAGTTCTGGTAGAATGCCGAATGACTATATAAACATTAGGGAAGGAAATTTAGTAACTAAGAATTGTAAGTTTAAATATATATATTAAATTTACATAATACATATTGATTATGTAATATTTATAATTTTGTTTTTAAATATGTTTAAATAAATTTTAAATAATAATTTCATGTGTTAATACATGTTATAATTTTTTTCACATCCGTGAATAGATTTTACAGTTTGAAATATCACCATCACACAACAAAACTTTTATAAAAATAAAAGATCTAAACTTTCTTATTTAAACATATTATTCCTCATAGAAATTTTTGAATATTTAGATAAAGAATAAATTTTGGGCATAGCTCAGATAAAAGTCTAGTATAACTTTAAAATTCAGAACTGTTGGTGATCTTTTTTTAAATGTAGGTTTAAGAATCTAAGGTACATATATATATATATATTAAGTAAGATATAAAGAAAGGTGAAAATCCTTTGTCAAAAAGAAAAAGGATATATAGAAAGGATCACCTAATTTGACCAACAAAAAAAATATAGAAAGGATCACCTGAAGACTGTAGGAAACACTTAAGAGCAAAGCAAACAGGCCCATTCCAGCACAAGAAGCCTGCACAGCGATTAAGTAACAACAAATAATACATTAATTATAGACCAAATCTATTACATATTGCTTCAACAAAACAGTGATATTTAATTGAGTAAGGCTGTGAATGGTGACCAAGGAATGAAGAGGAATAATGCATTCCTTAACATTCCTAATAAATTTTACCATTCATAAGGAATACTTATTCCTTTCTATTCCTTCTCATTCCTTTATTTGTAGAGAATTATAAAGCAAATTTATTCCTCACTAAATTTGATATGGAATAATCATTCCTCATTATTCCCATAATTTTTTTCCCATTCATTCCTTCTTTATTTGTTCCTAATATTCCTGTGATGGTTACCAGTTACACCCTAAATATCTAACCATAAGTAGAGTTCTTCTTCCCATTTTATCGACAATGATTGTTCCGATCATCGCTTTTGGTACCTGTGAAGAAACATTCATAATTTAAAAATTATACAAAAATAATCTGTAACGAAGCGTTGTGGTCTAGTGAGCAATACATCTCTCTGACTGACTAATTCTAGTCAATTTTTACATGAGTATATTTTATAACAAATTAATTTCATAATTAGTTTTTACCATGATTGTCGCCATTACAGATGTGCCAATAGCGCTAGGGAAACCTGAAAGTAAAATAAGTTGCAACTTACCATTAGTTAATTTGATCCGCAAATTAAAGCAAAGTACAAAGTTCGGAAAATATATTGAAAACTGGTTATGTATATATTTAATACCTCCTCTTTCATACAGGCTACTAGCATAATAGATAACACCTGCGCTACCGGACAGTTGTTGCAAGAGCATCAAACCAACTCCGATCTGTAAAAGTGAATTTATTAACAAAGTTCAGGAGAGATCATAATAGCATTTCTCACATATCTCAATGACAAAAGATGGAGAATAATTAGTTACATATCAATTAGCCAGATACAAATTAAGTACATGCCGATAACACAGATTTTATATTATATTATCTAATTTTCTTTTGTCTAACTCTTATAGGAATCATTAAAATAGTTTGCAATACGTTAATTTTTATTTAACGTTCCAAATCTTGCACCTTACCTTCGTTTACCTCCACATACAAAAATGACAAAACATCACCATCCATAACATTTAAGTCAGCAAAAAACAAAGAGCATTTCAAAGTAAAATTCTATTTTTTTCTTCCAAAATGAAATAACTCTATAATAAAATACCATATTTATTTATAATGGAAAATAATATAATAAACAAAATAAATGTGTTAATTCATTTATGTAGTAAATCCATTTTTATACCATTATAGAGTAGACAATGAAGTAGGTTACAATATTTTTTACTTCAAATTCTATTTTTTGAATAAAATATAGAGTAAAACTGGAAATGCTCAAAGTGGAAATACACAGAATAATTATGTGAGTCCTAATTATACTTACAATTAACGGAAATACATATCTCCTCTGAAACAGTTCCACAAATCCAGTTTCACCGCTTTGTTGTGAAAATTCCATTGTATCCTAAAACAAATGAGAAGTTGCCAAAGTTTAGAAAACCAAGATTATGACGTCACTAATTTCAAATTAAACTAATCAAATTGTTATAGTACTTTAATTGCGTTAGCCTCTTGTGAGATGTCCACATCATGGCCTCTTAGTTGTTGTAGAGAAGCTCTGCATTCTTTGTCACGACCAAATTTTGCCTGTAGCAATTTCAATAACAAAAATATATATTTTTTTTTGTAAATTTTGAACATGTCATAACCAATGCAAAGCATATTGTGCTACAGATTCCATATTGGCAATCTCAGCATTTTCAGTTTATAAGATCATTTATGTGCAATAGATGTTAAATAAATATAGTAAAATATCTATTTTTCAAAAATATAGTATCTATTAGGTATTTTGTCCGCATATGTGGGCATAACTTTTTTACTAATACTTATTAATCTATGTCTTATTAATACAAAAAGCAGTATGACAAATTATTATTTATGTCTTTTGTTTTGAATAATATTGTAAATTATACATTAAAATTCATTACCGATATCATTGACTTTAACCGCTCTAACTTTCAACGCTAAAGCTTGTAGAGAAAACATCACTTCGCAAATAATAGTATAGATAGATATTTGTAACTAAAATATAGATTATCAATACTAATTAAATGTGATATAAAAGTGAACTAAAATACCTTTGAAAAATATGTTTACTGAGAACTTAATCTAGTCGATGTAAACATAAATATACATTATCTTTAAAACTAAATTATGAGTGAAAATCAATAAATAATTAATTTTTAAAAATAAAAATAAAATATATGTTAAAATGTTAAATGACACGTGATAGTCTCTAAAATATGTGTACTTCTATAATATGTAAAACTATAACTTAGAAACATTATGTGTATTTAAATTAAAGTATAAGTGGCATAGAAATAGCTCACGAAAGTTAACATCTTTTTGACATCTTAATAAAACTAGTTAAACACAAGATATAGAAGACGTCGACATATTTGAACCCAACATTATGTAAATATATAATGTCTATAGAGTTTCTTTAGGTGTAAATTATGTAAAAAGTAAAAAAAAAGAACTATTATTATTATTATTTTGACTAAAATAATAAAAATTATTGCTCATGCCAATCAACCATTATTTTGGTATTGTATTTGAAAACACAATTTTGGCCGGAGGCACCAATTTGGTGGCACAAATAATTTTTAGCGCTAGTTAAAGCGACTGTTAGAGTTGACTTACCAGCCATCTTGGAGACTCAGGAATGAAGAATAGACAAACGACGTGAAGAACACATGGAACCATACCTTAAAGGACAACAAAAGATTGATTTAATCCGTATTGAACATATCCAGTCATGTAATTATTAGTCTGTATCCAAAAAAGAAATTTATCGGATCTTACCAATGATTGA
Organism: Brassica juncea; assembly: GCA_018703725.1. Lineage (NCBI taxonomy): Eukaryota > Viridiplantae > Streptophyta > Magnoliopsida > Brassicales > Brassicaceae > Brassica > Brassica juncea. The sequence goes on from CM031938.1 coordinate 47,763,564, forward strand.
TAGAAATCTCCAGGAAATAAAATTTCCAATGATGAAAAATAGTGAAAGCCCAAAATTTTGCATTAGCTAAAACAATTCCAACAACATAAATTAATAAAATTAAAACTCTAAATCATATTAAGTGTAAATAGAATTCAGGTTAGTATAAGCTTTGAACCTGATTAGCAAACACGAACGATCCTCGAACATGTTTTGGTGCTATTTCCGCGATATACACGGGAATCTATATAAGGAAAAAAAACAAAATATATGTATTTATGAATTAGAGACTGCAACTACAACTAGATAAGTTTTCCATAAATTAAAGGATTACAATATGTTACCACGTAGCTAAAGATGCCAACGCCTATTCCAAGTAGGAATCTTCCGCAGTCCAGCCAAAGTGCATCCTTTAATTATAAATATAACACTCATTAGATAACAAGAAATGTAGTAACCTAAAGAAAACAGGCACAACACAAAAATAGTAATTAATAAACCTTAGCCAATGCGATACATAGCCAGCCTGTCGCGCAGAAAGCTTCACAGAAAAACATTGTCTGTTTTCCAGTTGTTATGGGCAAGCAATTATTGTTAGTATGTATAGATGTTCGTATTAGTTAACCGGTCAGCTAAATATTTGGATGAGTTCATAACTAAATTACTTACTCGTTTTCTTCCCAAAACATCAGAGATTTTACCGCTAAATACTGCACCAATGAGTCCTCCTAATGTCAAGATTGACCCGAACATTGAGTACTGTAAAATAATTAAAGAGTTATTGGCAACAAATATAAGATATATTCTTAGAACGACAATAGATGGCTTCCTCATTAGTAAAAAGAACTATAGCGAATTAAATATTCCATCATAGCATGGTTTTTATCTTCTATTTAAGTTTTATTGCACAAATGATATTTTTTCTTGTCGTATATCAAATGGACTTCTAACAAAACTAAACCCAAAATATAAGTGCTATAGACTCAATTTAGACAATTATTTCGCAACGAGTGTAAATATTGACATATATCAGCTACTTTTTTTGGGTCGAAATAAGCTACTTTCAACATAAAATTGTAATAAACTCATTGAATCCAAATAAAATTAATACTGAGTATATATACCGATGCTGCATCGGCGATGCATACTATATTAGACTTACTTCTGCAACTGAGAGAGATAAATCACTGACAATTCCATGTTGGGCAACTGAAGAATAACCGGTCTGCCAAATCGATACATCCACCTCAATTAGAATAAAATCAATATAATTTTGATCACATAAGAAAGAGAAAAACCTGTTGTCAACAAAAAAGGTTGGTCGTAATAACATAGAAAGAAAATATGAAGCCTTGTCCTTCTAAAATTCGGTGCCAGTTAGATTCAATTAATTGCATATTTTTCTGCGTAAATTAATATAATGGAACCAATCTTGAAACAAAGCCAAGAGAGTAAAGCTTACTTACACCACAACCAACGCAGAAAGAGCCAGTAACGACGATAAAGGTGATAAGGCACACAGACGTTGTGACACAACATTCACCATCTTCGTTGTGATGTTTCTTGACTTCTTTATGCCTCTTTGATGACAAACCGGGTTCAAGATAACCGTCGTCGTGTGGGTGTTTCCTTTCTCTTATGCTGAGACTCTTCCTGAGTAAACCGCTTTCCATGCTTTTCTGTCTCTCCATTATACTATTTTGTCTCTCCATTATTACTCTTTCGTTTCTTCCTAATGAGAAAGTTAAAGTGCGAACGTAAGAAGTATCTATCGGAGTTTATTTTCTGGTGAGTACTTCAATTTCTCATCAAAACATTTTTATAGGAGCTGAGAACTGGACAACGTACGAATATTTTACACTTCTTTGTTTCTTTATATTACATAGGCTTTGAGCATCTCATGGGTAATAATTAATTAAAAAGGGATGGAATCAAATCAAGTGAGACAAAAACAGTAGGTGGCTTTTGTCTTAAAGAATAGTAATTTAGTTCGAACATAGATCGAAAAAAACGTGGAACTCTGACCAAAGATTTTATTATAGATTGGAATCGGGAAGACGCTAGATGTAGAACTAGAAATGTCGCATGGACAATATTAAGTATGTTTCTTTTTTTTTGTGGTAAACATATAATATAATTATGTTTCTCCAAGTACATGACTGTTACATTGTTTTTTTTTTGATAAATACATGATTGTTACATACTTTATATGAGTTAAGAAAACAACTCTCTCTTTCACTCTGTTTTCCCTACTCTCATTTGTGTAAAGGAAAGACATGAACAGAAAATGTAAAAGACCAAGGATTCAATCCTGGCGTTCCATAGATCAAAGATGATGATACAACTCTTCAAACAAGAGCACAAGCGACCAACGAGAAATCTGTTTCTCTAAACATTGTTTTCTGCACTTTATAGATTTTTTGGTTAAAGGGATGAAATATACGTATGAGAGTATTTATACTTCAGTCTAATGTGAAATGAAACCTCAGTCGCAATCAGTCTCGCAAACTTGTCTTCCATGTTCCATCTCCAAAACGCAGAGCTTTTAATAAGTCATCTACCAATAGTACAACAACATGTATGATTATATTAAAATTATTGTATAAAAATGATACAAAATTCTCATCTTATTCGTTTTAGAAAGCCTTCCCAAATATGCATGAGAATCTCCTAAAAATAATATATTTATTATTTGTTAACATCTTTTGTGAAAACCAGCAAATCATTTCTACAACTGAAAAACATAAGAAAAAAAAACTCACATAAAATTTTGAAAATGTTGACTTTCTTTTTTTATCTATAAAATATTTTAATATTCATTTATTTGTTAATATAATTGATCATTAAGCTGATAATGATACAATTGTCATTATATAATTTAATAAATACCACATTTGTAACATTTTATCACTAATGCAGCTTTTAAACAAAGACTATTTAAGAGTATCTTTTTTATTCTTAAATTTTAATTTAAGCAAATTAATCATGTTTTTAAGACACAAGATAATTGCTAGAAGCCTCTTTAATCCAATGAAATCTTTAGTATAGTGCAAGTAGAACCATCAAATATAGATTTTATGAGACTGTTTAGGATGGTGAAGTCATGAGTCAAAAAAGTCATATGTGAGTCTTTATAAGGCACAAAAATTTTAGATGTAGAATCGTCTAGATAATTTTTATAGTTTATAATAACATAATTAACTAGTGTTTAAGAAACAAAAAATAAACAAATATAAATTTAATTTCTTGCGCAGATAAATAGAGATATTGCATTATTGCTAACTAGATTATTGTATTAGACATATAGTAAATCTTGTCAAATAAATATATCATTATTGATGAAAACACATGCAATAATGTCCTGTCGGAAAGTGGTCATCTCTACAATCACAACGATGATATTCTTTCATGTCAGCTAAGCATTTTTTGCTTTCGTCAGGACCGGAAACTCCAGCAAACCATCTAACAATTCCACCCTTTTGATCTTCCGCCGCAACTAGTTTATGACATACGCAAAAAGTTTCGTTGAAAAATAGTTAGATTAAAATTTTGTTATTGCAACAAATTACAATTATTTTCTTATTTATCGTAATAATAGTTTTTGCAATGAGAAAACAATCAATAATTTCATATCGTCCTAGAAACCATTCTGGACAATATATAATTGAATAGTACTTCTAGCATGACTTATAACAAATAACATGAGTACACAAGAAACCACAAACAAAGTAGAAACCCTCATTCTTAAAAGTTGTTGAAAGATTGTCAATAGAGCTTGCTTAGACTTTATTTTCTTAATCTCTCAGTAGAATATGTTTCTATCAGCTTGTCAATATATATAATCAACAGACATAAATAATAGATATTTATAATTAATTAAGAAAAACCAAATGAATATTAAAGTGGGTGACAATGTATATACATATATATATATATAATCAATAGACATAAATAATAGATATTTATAATGAATTAAGAAAAATGAAATGAATATTAAAGTGGGTGACAAATTTGACAACAATATAGTTATGCCAGAATAGTTTCTCATTTTAAGAAAAGATTATTACAACTTGTTTAATACTTTTTACTATTAGATTTGTTTTTTTTCAACAAATCAATATTTGCTGATTTTAAGAATTAAAGAAACAAGATAGATAGGCAAGAATAGTGCTCATTATTATTATCTGATTACTATAAGAAAACAAATCTAATAGTTGTTGATGTTAGATTTGTTTTAAATAATCTCTAATTAACTTTGGATATTTTATATACTAGAGGAAAATTACATATAGAAAAGGAATTGTTAAGCCATATCATAACTTTTATTTACGTTATTTACAAATTTATGGGGTGTTATTGGATCGATCTTTTTTACAAAGAGTTATATAGATTTAGATTTCCTAATGAATCTAGTGTTATTTAATTATAACTTTTCAAAAATATATTAAAATCTGATGTTATTGGTTTATGAATTTGTAACAAGTTGATATAAGTTTATATATTTATGGAGTTATTAGATTTGTTTATTTTACAAAGTCAACAAAAATCTTGGGTTATTCAACAGAAATGAAAGTAACTGATTTTGTCATGACTTAAAAGTATGTTATTATTCGTATATTGATTCTACATATGTTTTTTTTCACAAGATCATGTATTTTCATATACTTTTTATAATTTAACAAAATTTAAATTAATAGTATTTCAAAACAAACTCTACAAATTTTGGTAGCAACAAGTCTTCACTCACTCACTCGGAAAAAAAAACATGTCTTCACTCACTCTTAAAGACTATAAATACAATGTTACTCCCTCATTCGGTCACCCCCAATGTAGGTTTAAACAAAGGTTTGATACGAATAATAACATACTTTAAGTCATGACAAAATCAGTTACTTTCATTTATTTATTAATTAGTTTATGTCGGGATAAAAAAATTTGGTATATTTATGAGAAACGACTGAGTTATGGTAGTACTAACGGACTTCATATTGAAAATATGTTAGATGAACCTAGAACGTGTGTATATATATATATTATGGCGTATGTACAGTTTAGATGGTAAATGATACATAGAAAAAACTTATAATCATAATAGTTTAAGATGGAGATATACAAGATTAACCCAATCTAGGAGACAATAAATTTTTGATATGTTAGACATAGCTAAGGAGCTAGTGTACAAAAAAATATAGAGTTTATCTGTACTTGAAAATAAGGAATCATGTAGTCTATTTGTCTTCCTCCACTCTTGGCTGATTTATGAAGTTTATTTCCTTGTGATCACTCAATCGTCCAAGCGTTGAGGTGTTCCTGCACTCCAATATTTTTCATTGTATAAATTCCACTTCCTACTCCCGTGGAGCAAGCACTCTTTGGTGATTTTACATTGGCACCGTCAGTGGTCTCTTTAGTCACTTGAGCAGTTTATGTATCAGCAACAGAAGTTAATGAACTCGACTCATTCTTTCTAACTCATCAAGATTTACTATGTCTCTCGCAATGAACTGGAGGCACTTTGACAAGGCTAACTGAGTTAGTGAACTCGGCCAAGTAATAAAAAGAATTAGAAGGTTGAAAAAACAAAGTCAGCAAAGGAAGAAGAAAATACATTTACTCATTTCATCCTCTAAATAAAAGAGGAAGTCGTTCAAGGAGAAAATATTCGCAAACACACAAAGTCAACTAAGAGATTAGAGTTTATGGTTTTAAGTTTTTAACCTTGTTTTTTTTTCTTTTTGATCAACTACCTTGTCTTTTTTTCTTGTTCATTGTTGTACGCCGATTTCAATATCTCTTTTTGTTTAGAATAAACCATAATTCTTCAATAAACATCTTTCAAATAACTTACAGTCAAATTCATATTTTAATCTCGAAAACAGCGAATTCTGATTAAATGGGATCTATCACGGTTGTTTATCTTAAGTTGCCCTGAAAACCTCTAATTCTTTTTTTTTTTTTTTTTTGAAGATCGACATATCACTCGGCTCACGTCCGATGGGCTTGAGCCAGAAAAACCTTTTGGCAAAAACAATAATAACAGGCTCAGTGTTTGCTTTTCTAGCAATTCAACAACACACGCACGCACACTGCAGACAGTAATTGTTAAAACTTTTTTTTCACATAATCGGAAGTGAAAAAATAACCAAAAGAAAAGAACCGTTTCAACTTCATCTCTCGGAAGGTCAACAAGAAAAACCCAAATCCAAACTCCACCGCTAATTCAATTAACCAAAAAAAAAAAAAATGGCGAAGCTTCACTGAATCACGATTTGAAAAGATCTCCTCCGTACTTCTACCCCCCCTCCCTCGTCGTAACCGCTTGACGGCTTATGCTGTTTTCTCAATCGCTTTTTCCATCTCCGGTGACCTATCTACTATGAAGAGCAGCAGCACCAAGGTCAATATCAACAACAACAACAACGGAGTTAATCACCAGACGACGACCAATCGCTTTCTGCCTAATTCCCTAAAATTCATCTCCTCCTGTATCAAAACCGCTTCCTCCGGCGTACGCTCAGCTAGCGCCTCCGTCGCCGCTTCTCTCTCCGCCGATTCGCAGGAGCTTAAGGATCAGGTTTCCGATTTTCGATTCCAAAATCTGATCAATTCGGTTTTTATGTTCTTACGATTAGATAGGTTTGACTTCGATGTTGAATGATCAAATGGCAGTTTTGAATGTGATCAAAGCAGGTGTTGTGGTCATCGTTCGATAGATTACACACGAGCGAATCTTCTTTCAAGAACGTCCTCTTACTTGGCTACGCCAACGGCTTTCAAGTCCTTGATCTCCACGACGCGAGCGACGTCAGCGAGCTCGTGTCGAGGCGGGATGATCCCGTTACGTTTCTGCAGATGCAGCCTTTACCCGCTAGATGCGAAGGAGTCGAAGGGTTCAGATCATCGCATCCGATGCTTTTAGCAGTTGCTGATGAATCCAACAGTTCAGTTAGAAATGGTTATGATGATCCTCTTGCTGCACTCTCTCCAACGGTTGTGCGGTTCTATTCGCTTAGATCTCACAACTACGTTCATGTTTTGAGATTCCGGTCTACTGTTTACATGGTCAGATGCAGTCCTCGGATTGTAGCTGTTGGCCTTGGTTCACAGGTCAGCTACAACGTTTATTATTTTATTTTTTTTAGATTTTAAATAACGATTTAGACCATCTCCAATGTATTTTGCTATTTTTGCCTCTAAAATAGAAATTAAATTTAACTCTGATGCAGTAGTTTTGCTTCTAAATGCTATTAGAAAGGCAAAAATAGAGATGCTATTAATTGATGTTGTGCCATTTCGATGCAGATTTACTGTTTTGATGCACTAACACTTGAAAACAAATTCAGCGTGCTCTCGTACCCTGTTCCTCAGCTTGGGTCAAACCAAGGGATATCTGAGGTCAATGTAGGATACGGTCCGATGTCAGTCGGACCGAGATGGTTGGCTTATGCTTCCAACGGTCCTTTATCGTCTAGTTTAGGTCGACTGAGCCCTCAGAATGTTACTCCTGGCGTGAGTCCGTCTACTTCGCCGAGCGGTGGTAATCTAGTGGCGAGGTACGCCATGGAATCTAGTAAGCATCTGGCGGCAGGTTTACTCAATTTGGGTGATAAGGGTATCAAGACTATTTCTAAATACTGTCAAGATCTCAAGCATGATGGTCCTGGTTCTTCTTCTCTTTCCTCCAGTCCTGGCTGGAAAGTTGGTCGGGCTGCATCTTCAGCAGAGTCAGATTTTGCTGGAACGGTAAGTCTCCTAAAGGCATCACCCTTTCTTGATTTTTTTTTTGTCAGCCTTTTCTTGATTATATTGGTTACAAATCTTTCATTGAGGCTTTGAATATTTACAAACCGCACGCGCCGCCCGCCGGACCGCAGTTAGTTAATAGTAACAAGAATCTTTTATATATAGAACCGATGTTGCTATTCGGACCCTCAGTAACAGTAGACTTGGGTTATTTAGAGCTGTTTTAGACTTGGATATATTAAGAATGGAGTATGACACTTTCTTATCTTGATGACCAGGTTATTGTCAAGGATTTTGAATCTCGAGCTACTATAGCACACTTCAGAGCTCACACTAGTCCAATATCGGCGCTTTGTTTCGACCCAAGTGGCACTCTATTAGTAACGGCCTCCATCCACGGTAACAATATTAACGTTTTCCGGATAATGCCTTCAAAGAATGGACCAGGTGCTCAAAGCTATGATTGGAGCTCCTCACATGTGCCTCTTTACAAACTACATCGTGGCATGACATCAGCTGTATGTTACTTATTCCATCTTCTGTTGTAGCAATGTTTCATTTTCGCTACTGTGAACGCTGATGTGCTATTATTATCCCCACAGGTAATACAAGATATTTGCTTTAGCAGCTACAGTCAATGGATTGCTATTGTGTCATCTAAGGGTACCTGCCATATTTATGTTTTATCCCCTTTCGGTGGAGAAACTGTTCTTGAGATACAGAACTCTCATGTCGATGGACCAACGCTTGCTCCAACGTTGTCCCTACCATGGTGGTCGAGTCCATCTATTACGACCACCCAGTTTTCGTTCCCACCACCAGCATCGGTAACTCTTTCTGTTGTTACCCGAATCAAATGCAACAGTTTCTTCCATGCTGCAAGTTCCGTTGTAGGAAAACCGTCCTTCCCTTCTGGATGTCTCGCTGCTGTTTTCCATCAATCCGTGCCACTCGAGTCGCAGTCATCGTCAGCTGATCATGCCTTGGACTATCTACTGGTTTACACTCCGTCCGGTCATGTAGTTCAGTACAAACTTATTCCATCTCTTGGAGGAGACAAGCCTGATAGCAATTCCGCCGCCGCTGAAGAGGAACTGAGAGTGAAAGTCGAACCTCTTCAGTGTTGGGATGTCTGCCGGAAAACAAATTGGCCAGAGAGAGAGGAGAACATATGTGGACTTACTTTTGATGGACGGAAAATTGTTGATACTTCTGATAGTGAAGATCTAGCGAAGCCTCTTGAGAAACACCACGTTTATCTTGCCAATGCAGAGGTGCTGATAAACTCCGGAAGAAAGCCTATCTGGCAAAACTCCGAGGTTATATCTACTTCTCTGTCTCCTTACGATCCTGGATGATCTGGTCATGTGTCTGACTGACATTCCCTTAAATTATATATACACATTGCAGATATCTTTCTATCCGATGTTCAAAGATGTGAATTTGCATTATCATGGAGGCGGGGAGATCGAAATTGAGAAACTATCTGCAAATGAAGTTGATATCAGAAAGAAGGATCTGCTTCCAGTGTTTGATAATTTTCACAGTGTGTATTCCAGTATGCGCAATAGGTACGTTAAATACTAAACTAACTGCTTCACGTCTTTCAGATTGCTGTCTGTCAATGAGTTCCTTTCTTTTACTTTGCAGAGGATTCTCTGTGGAAAGAGATTCAGATTCTTCTTCTGATCCTGGACAAGTTAAAGGTAATCAAATCAACTTCCTATGATCGATGCATTTCGACGTTTCTCAAAATCTTTATAACTGAATGTTTAGCAGGTATGGCTAACACCGAGAATGAGGAAAGAAGTGGAAGTATAACATTCAAACAACCTGTGGTTTCGATGATTTCGGCTGTGAAAGACAGCGACTATACTATAGACGATGGTCATCTGTTGCTAAAGAACGCCTCCCTGCCCGCTGAAACAACTATTGAAAACAGCAGCGGGACAAGTGGAGCTTCAAATGTAAGTTCTAACCGTTCTGATCTGAGCATGAATGCAGGAGAAGAAAGTGAGGAGGGTTGTGCCATTGATGATGGCTCCCCAGATTTTCAGCAGTTTTTCAAGGAAACTGCTAAAGAAGCAGAGGACAAGGATGATCCACCTGATCAAAGAAAACTAGATGATGATGATGTGGATGATGCTGACGACGATGACGACATGCTTGGTGGTGTTTTCGCTTTCTCTGAAGAAGGTAAGAATAATTCTTCCGCATAAGCAGCCTAATATTTCAAGAATAATATTATTCCCACAAGTCTTTTTTTCCTTCGCTGTTCTGTTTTTCTTACTGAAATGAATCAACATTTTTAGGATTGATATTTGGGAGAATTGGTGAAATAGCCAAAAAAAAAACAAAATTAAATTTTTAGAAAAAAGGATAGAGAGAGAGAGATAGGAAGAGAGAGGAGGTTTTGGTTATTTTCTTCATTTGAGTTTTCTTTAATGGTTATAGGATGCAATTTCCTTAGATATTTTGTTTGCAGGTTGAGCTTGGTTTATGTTATAGCCAAGCTCCAATGGAGGATGCACTTACTAATCCCGTTTGCTGCAAACTTACTCACTGATGGATCTTAATACCCTGGAAAGCATTCAAAATCAATTCACATTTTATCATCTGTTTCTGTAAATGCTTGTAAATAGATTATTCGTCATCAACAGTCTTTCTATTTGCATGGACTGCTTTCCTTTGTTTCTTTTGTAATTTACTTCACGTGTAAACTCTATTCATTTATCAGGAAAAAAAAATCAGGAAAAAATAGAATAAAGATTTGTTTCGTTTGGGTTTTACTACTTCAGACATCAATATAGAGACGTGTTTTTTTATGCGTTGTGCTGTATATCATGTTCCTCTGCAGCCTGCATGCTAGGAATGCTAATGGCTTACAAATACATTCACAAGATTTTTTTGGTCAACTATTCATCTAGCTTTCTTTGCCGGCAGTAGTGTTAATGTTTCAGCTAAATAAGTACTTTTAGTCAGTTTAAAGTCATAATGCTCGTGTATCTTGAGACTTTAGTAAAAAAAACATGGTCTTCGTTATCTTAGCAAAACTACCTATGAATTCTTTCCATTTATGATTCATTATTACTTCAAGGGATAGATAAAAATCAAATGCATTCTTACATTTTATACTTGGTCAACCTCACTCTTTTTAGAAAAACAACCTTCAGTAAAACAGATTTTATTCATATAAAGTAGAAACTTGAAATTGTGTTTTGTTTTGGTGATTGGGTTTAAGCATGTGGCTGATAAGAGAAGCCATTTATAGAAAGACCTCCATCGACGCAGATAGTCTGACCCGTTATATAAGAAGCTGCAGGCATACAAAGAAATGCCACAAGCGATGCTACCTCCTCCGGCTTCCCTAAGCGTCCCAAGGGATTTGTCGATTCCACTTCTTTCTTGAATTCATCATCAAACGCCTAAATATAATCATCATATGGGAAAGAAGTCAAAATATTATTTAAAAAGGTGCAATACTAAAGTCAAAATATCATCAAAATAAAGAAGGATCTTTAGTGAATAATTGGATCTCACAGCTTCAACAAAAGGAGTGGCAATGACTGTAGGAGCTACAGCATTAGCCCTTATGCCGTCGCTAGCCCATTCGCATGCCAAATTCCTTGCTAGCTGATTCATTGCCCCTATATATGTACACATACAAACATATGTTATAAGACCTAGCCTTTATGTTTACCTGTTGAAATATATATTTAGTGTAATTGGAAATTCACACTATTAAGCATTTTTTTCTTCAGTAGTGAATTTTACATTTTCATAAAATGAAATGATTGGTGCACTTTTCAAGAATATTTTATGAAGAAACATAAAATATTTTGATAATTACAAAACTTAAATTTGTTTTCTAATGTGAACATATGAACGGAAATATCATGTTTCAAACAATCTAGGTCTAAGTCAGATCTTATGTTCCTGGTGGAGCAAATCCTTTTTTTTTGTCAACAGCAAATCCTTATATTGTCGCCTGCGTATAAATATAATTGAAAGATTCACCCAATGAGAAGTACATAAAAATCCAACAACAGGATAAGATTACATCATACTGAATGGACTTTTTATTTATTAATCTGGAAGTATTCCGGAATTATGAAATGCCCAGACTAATTCTGAAAAAGAGATAGAGTCTACGGATAGACTCTCTTAGTCTATCCGGTTTCATATCCATATAGACATTCATGAGTAATAGACTTAATTTCGCACAGCAAATAATGTTGGCTCCTAAACCCATCACCTTCTACTCAACCATATAAGGTTCCAGACTTTCATGGAATTTTGTTTATATAGATAACACATAGGATATATATATATAGAGATGATGCATATGGGTAGAAAACATATATATATATATATATACATATATTTACATTTTATTTTTGGTATATACATACATATGGAGTGGTTCGTAAACACTCGACTTATACCGATCATTTCAAGTTTGTATAATTAAGCGAAGCATATAGTTACAAGAGCATACTGCTAATGTTCTTTGTAATCATAGTAATATTATTGTTGCTTACTACTATATTCTACTATGAGTTGTTCCAACCAGACTCACAGAGAGCGAGGTGGTTTTAGTTTCTTTTGATCATTGGTTTATGTTTCTTCTCAAGTCAGTATGTACCTTTTGTGGCACAGTAGATGGAGCTGACGCCAAACGACACGACCCCAGCAACAGAGGATATGAACACGATATTACCACACCCTGAAGACTTGAGCAGAGGATGTGCAAGCTGGCTAAAATGGTAAGCAGATTCCAAGTTGGTGGAAATGTGGAACGAGAAATCCTCTGCCGTATTTTCAATTGTTGGCTTTGACCGGATTGCGCCAACATTGTTGATCTAATATCAAAGAATATACAACGGGAAGTGTTTATCCTTGATCTGTCTTTGTTTGCACAACACAAAAAAAAAAAACAATCAAATGATATAGGGTGGAGATAACATTACGAGGATACTGAGCTTGGCATCAAACAAAGTGGACACAGTTTGCATCAGCTTCTCTCGTTCGGTCCAGGACGATGCGTCACAGACTGAACCAGTGACTTGAAACCCTTTATTTTTCCAGTCGCTCAAACACTCGTTCAGATGTGCTTCATCTCGACCACACGTATGTATTATAGCTCCAAATCCTGCAAGTTCCTCTACTATAGCATGCCTAAAAATTTTCAATAACCAACAATATATAAGATTAAGAAGAGTCTAGTCACTAGTGCCTTCTAGGATGTATGGAGAGAGAAGAGGGTTTACGAACCCAATGCCTTTGGTTCCACCGGTTACAAGTGCGGTTTTGCCTTGAAGGCTCCATCTTCTTCTTTGCTCTTCTCCAGCCATTCCCTTCAGATTGAAGTGGATAATGCTTATGAGAATACAAGTATATATATGGGCCATGTCCACCAAAAATAATAAATATCTCATATATGGAGATTGGAGGATCCAAGTCCGTGTCTGTGAGGTCTCAATCGAAGCCCCCAATATTTAAATGTCTTGGACGCGGAACGACCCTGAGCCAGAAGATAACTAGGACCCGCTTGTTCTTGTCAGTGACGTTAAGAAGGCAAACATAATCATTGAGATGTCTAGCAACTTCTTAGAGGAATTAAATTGAATACCAACACAAATACATGAAATCTCTTAAGAGTTTCGTTCTTTATCTTATATTACTATATATATACTGTATACTAATTGAAAAAAATTTACATTCCAAATCATGTTTGAGTTTACAATTTCACTCTAATTCACATTTTACTTGTGAGTCTGTGACACTTTTTATCAATGTAAATTATCCATCATGTCCCCTAACAAGTGACTTAGAAATTTATATTATTTTCAGTTTTTTCCATTTGCTATCACCACGTGATATTTGAGATTCGTAACGACTTTCCCAAAAATCAGAGAAATCACTAACACTAATCTTGCCTAAACCATCTTTCAAATCCTCTTCAATCGAATCATGGTCTTCCTTGTGTACACACCAACGAGATCAAATTGGTCTTTTTCTCTGAGCATTTGTGTTTGTATAAGCATATAATTACAGAACGAAGTGCTTGATACTAGTCGATTATGTGTGACGCCGTAAAATGGAAAATATTTGTTTTCTTTTTTAAATCTAAAGTTGTTTATCCGGTTACATTTTTTATGGACAAGATTTGACTTTTCTATATCAGAAAAGTATGCCTCATGCAAAAAATATGTTAACATGAAATTAGAACCTTGAAAAGTATGTCTGAGTGTAGTTTTCTCCCAAGTCAATTAGATGCCAAGTTTTGTACAGAAGATTGTGATCTAAATATATAAAGAATGGATTTACTTTATTATAGAAAGATCAGCGGACTAAAAAGTTGTGGGATCTATTTGTAATAAGTTCGCTGGCCCAAACAAGTGGAACATAAGAAAAGTCTCGTCTAGTGGAATAGGATGGACGGACTTGCATAGATGTGCGTCGATGACTTGCATACACGTCTGGTCTGGTAAAGATTTTGAGCCCTCACTTATGTCATAACTTAAAAAGGTGCCTTAGACAGAAGTTGGGAAAACAACCCGTTTATCAACCAAAGTACAATCGATTCCTTTTGCAGTAACTGTCCAAGTTCGGTTTAAACCAACATGCATCCAATCCAACATATACATTAACACCGATAACATTCGAAGAAAAGTACCAATTTAGTAAAGTGGATACGACAGAAATGGCACTCTCATAAAGAGAATATTATATCTTGCCAAAGCAAATTCAAAATGAAAGAGAGAATATATATGAAACATTTATTTAAGAGAAATGAAAAAAAAAAAAAATTGCCGAGGCCAATTGGTACAACGAAAAATAAATAAAACCCTTTAGTACAATCCAAGTTCGGGTGTGAACCAACCAAAGCATGTCCAAATCCAAACATACATTAAACAGCAAATACAGAGCTAAAAGTAGAAATCAGCGGTGAGAATAAGGCAAAGACGCCGAGTAAGCATACCGTGATGTTATTGATGAAGGCGGAAACTCAGATTCAGCAATGCTTGGAGGGTATCTGCGCGATGATGATGATGATCGGTAGTACTCAGCCAACGAGTCCGGTGTAACATATCGTGAATACAAGTCATCGTCTTCTCTTCCTGAAGAAGGCAGGTATGTCGTCCTATGTAGCCTCTCGGGACTACGGTACTCGTGTCTGTGATACGGGTCTCTCCTGTAAGACTCCAATGGTGGCTCTGGTGCCAGGCGCCTAGCGCTTAGGAGGTGATCATACGACGGGTGGTAGCTTCTCTCAGGCAAAAGAACTTCTCTACCACGGTCATGATGCCTCTCAATCTCTGCTTGTCTCAAGAGCCGCTCATGGTCCACAGATGTACGGTACGAGTCCACCAGACGGTAAGAAGACTCGGGTGGCGGAACTGGATAGTGCTGAGGTGGTTCTGCTCTTCTCAAACCGTATGTTCTGTACTCGCTTTCAGTGAGGTATAGATCACGGGGCGGTTCTTCTCTGCGTGGTGGCTCTTCTCTGCGGCGTGGAGGAGGTGCAGCGGCATTGCGTGAGCTCCTTCCATGAGTTCTGCTGCTGCTGCCAGGGGCATAACGGTCATTGTCAGATCTTTTCCTTTCAGCAGGACGAGGAACAGAGGCTGGCAGAGTGTGAGTCAATTGTGCAGGGAGAGCAGCTGGCCGGAAAAGCTTTGTAAGCTTGAATACCTTCAAGAACGCCATAACAGTTGAGATGAATAATATCTGCTTTTATATGAACTTGAGGAAAAATTGATAGTTTTACCTGTTTACGAGTTAGTTCTGTTTTGAACTTGTTTCTGTTGTTGTAGTTCTCCTTGATTGCTTTCTTGAATTCGCTCTCAGGCAACGGTATACAATCACTAACCACCTTGAAGCGCACCTGAGATGAATACAGAATATCATTAAAAACTGATCCACAAAATAATTAAACTGATCCATACAGTAACTCATATCATCAGCAAAGACTAATTGTATAAATGAAGTTAGTGGCTAGCAAACATGTGGTGAAACACAATGTTACCTGAGCGGGAAAGGATCCACCAAAAGCATTGCGCTCAAGTTTCATCCCACCCGCAGAGGATGCTTGAAAAACTCCATAGAGGAGTTTGAGATCATAGTCATAGAGAAAAAGCTTGACCCCTGGCTTGATGTTCATGACATAATCCTTCCTTTTCTCTTGCACGCCCATCACACTGAACCGAAAACAATCGGGCCTGGTTTTGGCATTGCACATGAATATCAAACCAGCATGCTTAACATTCCCATTTCCATCCACTTCCCTTTTCTCAA
Organism: Brassica juncea; assembly: GCA_018703725.1. Classification (NCBI taxonomy): domain Eukaryota; kingdom Viridiplantae; phylum Streptophyta; class Magnoliopsida; order Brassicales; family Brassicaceae; genus Brassica; species Brassica juncea. Next base: position 47,779,587 of record CM031938.1, read on the forward strand.
GGTCATCATCAGGCTGCTTCTCTTCAGTACTTTTCTGTGTTGCATCAGTAGCAGCAGTGGTAGCCACGACCTCTTTCATCTGTTTCTTGTTCGAGCCTGAGACCTGTTTTCCACCTCTCCTCCTTTTGCGTCTCCTTCCCCCAGCCATGCCGGTTTGGTCCTCATTCTTTTGTTCGCTGGTATTCACCTCCAGCGAGTTAGGTTTCCCAACGCCATTGCTTTGCTCGTTCACAGCTAACGAGTTGTTATTCTCTTGGGTTCCTTTATCAGGTTCCTGCAATGTTGTTTTAACGGTTCCTTGGACTTTCTTCCCCTTTAGCAATCTCTTCCCAACACTTTTCAGAGTGCTAGTATCATTTCCCTCCACCTCTTTTAGTGTCTCTTCATCATCATCAGCGTCTGCAGGAGACTCCGCGAGTTCTTCAGTAGATTCCATATCATCTTCTTCTCCAAGAGAAGTTCTCGAATCTTGTTCTTTTCCAGAACACTCAACCTTCTTTGTTCCCTCACCAAGAGAAGGGTCTGCGGTGGCATTCTCCTCACAAGCCGCCACCACAGCAGCAGCAGCGCTGCCTCCTCCTTTCAAAACTCTCTTTTTCATAAGCTTCTTCACTGTCTTAACAACTTTCTTCTTCTTTCCCGGTAACCCCTTTGGATTTTCAATTCCGGAAGGACTTGCGCCAGTCTCATCCTCTGTTTTCTTCTCCTCCTCAACAGAAGCAAGAACAACAGAGGGCGGCACTGCCTCCTCTGGTTTGTCATCCATGGAAGTTTCTACTACAACCTTGTCATCTCCAGCAGAGGTTTCTCCAACATCAGCCTCATTCATTTCCACATCCTTACCGGCCTCAAGGTCTTTCTCAACCACAACAACCGAGGCCTCCTCAAGGGTTTTCTCATTCTCAGGCTCCATTTATCTAGAAACAATGGAGATTTCAATCGCTGCAAATAAGGCTACCAAGGAGCATTAAAAGAAGAAATAATGAATCAAAGGTTAAAAGGATTTCTAAAAAGCTTTGAAGCCTCAACGGTTAAAAGACAAAGAAACCGGAAGCTTCAGCATAAGTAGATTCAGACACATCCTGCAAGAACTGAGCTGACCACACTACAATTCTAATTATGGATAAACAAAATAAGAACAAAAATCTAAAAGAGAAGTTACGATCACGAAAAAAAAAAACAAAATCATATCTCACAAGCTTCAGATCAGATCTGATCTGATCAATAATCTGTAATGATCGAATTATACAAACAATTGAGAAGAATACCTAAAATCGGAGAGGCGATTTGAGAGCGAAACTCTCAGACTTGGTTATACTGAATTGAGAATCGGAGGCTAGGGTATTTATTTTTTCCCTTCTTTTGACGGCAGAGGAGGAAGGAATTGATTTTGATAGATAAAGGAGAAAACGAAAAATATAAGGCTTTTTTAAATATTTCCTTGTATCAGCTTAAATATAATGCTAGTGGATATTTAGTAAATTATTAATTCCGCTAAATATTTTTTTATATTTATAACTATTTTCAATTTTAACAATTTCTAACTAAACTATATATTTAGTAAATATCCTTATTTTTTGTAAACTTCAAAATGTATAATTTAACAATTTTAAATGATATACAATATAGTAAAAAATAAATAAATATTAACTTAATGTTATATTATAATTTTATAAATTTAAAATAATATTTACTTATGAAAATAGTAATTAATTCAAAAAAAATTGCAAGACTTTTCAAAAAATAAAAACAATATCATGATTTTCAGAATTTAGGCTATAAATTATTGAAAAATATTCACAAATAACATACACTATGTATAAGTTGTAAATATAAATTTTAAAACATGTCCATATATTATTTTAAAATAGTAAAAAAAATATATCAAACTACTATTTTATTTATTAATTTTAAAATTTGCGAGATTTCTAAACAAATATTTCTTTCAAAATAAGATGGCAAAAAAATATCAAATTTAAGGAAAAAATAAAAAATTATTTAATGAAATTAATTTGATACATATACTAAATCTTTGAAAGATTGACATAAGATTAACTAACAAAAAATAAATATTAAAATACAAAAGTTTGAAATAATAAGACAATATTAATTTAAAATGTTCACATCTAATTTACAATAATAATATACTAAATTAGAATATCAATTTCATATTTTAAGAAAAAAAATTTGAAATTATTTTTCTCATAATAAAATAAAAATCAAATAAAGTAAACAATGATAATAATTATATCAAAAATTATTAACTTGATATACAAACTAAATATTTGAAAGTAAACATAAATAATTTAACTGAACAAAAAAGAACAAATATTTTTTTAAAGAAATCATGTTTGAAAAAAAAGAAATGAAACTTTCAAAGAATCATATACGTAAAAATAAAATTCAGTATAAAATGATAATTAACAAATGAATAAATTATCTTGTTAGTAACTTTATATTTATACTAACTTATTGACAACTTAACATAAAAGAGCTTAATAAGAAAAACAATTTTATGTTTTTATTTTTCTTTTGTAAAAAAAAAGTAATGTCTACAACGTTCTTTTACTTTAGAGGTTATATAATATTAAAAGTATTCATATTTATTTAAAATACCAAAACAAATATGGCAACAAGAATATCATAGTTTAGTATTTTAAAAAAAAAATCTTAATTTTTTAAAAATAAGCATATGTATATAAATTGCTCTATCCGAAAATCTATACTCGAATGAGTATCCGAACTTATATATATATATATATTAGTTATATTCATACTTAAAATAATATTAATACATAAATTAAAATGATAAATAAGATATACTAGTTATTTTGGCTATTTATGAATACAGTTGATACTTTGGTACAAAATATTCAAACCAAATTAATTGTATCTATTGTTACCTTTGGATAAAGATAATCATTATAAACCATATCTAATAAGTATTTTAGTTATTTTGAGTAAGTTTGGGTAGTTTGAATTTATAATACCCAAACCGAATTAGGTAATTTGTTAGTTTGGTTAAAATTATCCGAACATGCATTAGATAGAATGTATAACTGGTTATTTTATGTTTTCTATTTTTCAAAACAGAACCAGCCCAGATCTGAAAGAATCCAACTCGAATCCGACCCAGTATTTTATAACATCCAAATGAAATCTTTTTCTCTATCTGAAAAAACTGGTTCTGAAAGAAGAAACGATTGTATCCGAATAAATATCCAAATGTTACAAACTGCACCTTATACTTCTTGAATACCTAGATGTGAAGCATGATATGGATTTTGGTTTGATTTTGAATCTGTTTTCTTGAGATTAAAAATCATATGATCCAAATGTTACAAACTGCACTGCAGGTAATAGTATTGAATTTTGTTTACATATTATACTTATAAATTTATATGTTTTTATTACTATTTAAATTGCATCATAGTTGTTATGCAGCTGTTCCACATGTTGTCATTGAAACTTACAGTCTATGAATTATATGTTGATCAGAAAAATAAAGTCTGTGAATTATATATTAAAATAAATATTTTTGATTCAATTTGAGTTTTTTTTTTCATTTGAGTTTCTTTATTTCTCTATTTTCTTCTCTAATTGACCTAAATTGTATTTTTTTCCTACTTGGATCTGCCAAGTACCTACTCCACCTGACTTGTCCGCATTCTCATTGGAATCTCAGAAACACACTACTATAAAAGAAAAAAACTCTTCATCTCTTCTTCTACACCCTCTCTTCTCTTTGCCTCCTCCGTCTCACTTCCGATATCTCTCCATCTACTTAGTATTCATGGCTTCCATCGCTGCTGGCTCTACTTCCCTGACTGCTCGTCCTCGCCAAATGGTCTCTCTCTCTACTTCACTAGAAATTTGAGTCCCCAGCTCTTTTTTTCCCATTTTAACTGGTTTTTGACGCGCATAGTCAGATCTGATTATTTTCTTACAGATCTCGATCTAGTATGGTATTCCAGAATCGATTTGCTCAGATCTTATTGTTGAAACGGCTCTATGTTTCAATCTTTTTTGTTTTCTAGGATCTTAGGTATATTTGATTATTTAGGAACTTTGAATCTTGGTAGATCTGATCAATTAATTATTTCTCTTACATCATACGTTATTACATAGACTTAGTTGCTTCTGTATATGTTCTCTTGTATTCAAGAAACCGAGAAGCTAACCTCTCTTCTGTCTTTTTTTTTTGTATTTTGATGGCAGGCAACTGCAGTTAAATGTTTTAGCCAGGGAAGCAGAAGCACTCTTTCTTTTACGCTTCGCCCGCTTCCTACCCGCTTGAGCGTTTCTTGCGCCGTAAGCCTTTTTGTCTTCTTCCATAATACAAAACATAGTTACAGGATATGTTTATCGTTCTGCTAATCTAATTCAACAGTTTGAAACAATGTGATTATGCTTGATATAGTGGCAGGCCGCAAATATTTGATTTTCTCCTTTTTTTTTAATATATAATTGTTGGGTTTACAGGCAAAACCTGAGACAGTGGACAAAGTGTGTGAAGTCGTCAAAAAGCAACTCTCACTCAAAGCAGGCGAGCAAGTTACGGCTGCCACCAAATTTGCTGATCTTGGTGCTGATTCTCTTGACACGGTACTCACAATCTCCTGTTATCCAACTCTTTTAGTTTACCATTATTATACTATGCACATACTAATGACACGTGTGGTTGTGTGTTCAGGTGGAGATTGTGATGGGCCTGGAGGAAGCGTTTGATATTGAAATGGCGGAGGACAAAGCACAGAATATCGAGACAGTCGAGGAAGCAGCTGAGCTCATTGAGGAGATTTTGACGGGAAAGGCTTAAGTCGAAATCATTTACAACAATGGAAACACTAAAACCAGAACCACTTATCTTGTTATTGTTTGGTTAGCTAGAGACCACTTATATGTCTGTTGAGATTTATGTTCGTTTTGGCAAATCATTACAAGGCTTGTGTTTGACTTTTTCATCTTAAAAACTTTTTACCTCCATTTATGTTCGTTTGGGCAAATTATTACAAGGCTTGTATTTATGTTCGTTTGGGCAAATTAGACAAAATCAGACTTCAACCTGAAGGGACTAAACCAGAAATATCTTAAAAACTTACCAATAAAAGTGACATAGTACTTGAATCCTTGAATAGAACAAGGGGAGAAGGTCCCCAAAGCTTACAGCGTTGCCACAAAAACAGAAGAAAAAAAAAGGTAGTCTAGCACTCTTCCCCAGCTGACGAAGAATCTCAAACCTTGGAGAACCTTGGATAGATAGACAGCTGATTTATTAATGCATATGACTTTGCTTATAGATAGGTGTTGGAGAACCTTGGAACTTGGATGTCCAAATCTCTTATATCAAATCTCTCCACTTGTGGAACTTTGAAAAGAAGAGTAAAAGGAACTGAATATCATCAAAATCAAAGGTAAAGGAACATGGACAATCAGGTGTGAGCTTAGACACTTGGTATATACTTAGCTATTTATGACAAACTAAGAAATCATTTAAGAACAAGGTACCTAACACTGATTGGAGAGGAAGAGATCTTATGTGCGTGATTGATAATAAATTGCCATCAACAACCACTACATAATCATTATTGCGATATTGCTGAGATGTCTGATGGTGTTGTGGTGAATTTATGATGTGTGCAGAAGCACCAATGCCAGAGTCTATGCAGGGCGGACTGATCAATACTATGATGGACTCTAGTACAATTTTTTTTTTTTTGAATTCTATAATTATTAATATTTTTTTTACAAAATAAAAGATAATTCTATTTTATTTTTTGTTTAAACTTTTGTAAAAGGTTAAATCATTTTACATTATTATATTTCTATAACACTATATATATATATAAATTTAATAATATGTACGTAATTTAAATATAAAAATTCCAAAAATGGTATGGTCTACCGCCTTTAGAGCAAGATTATCAGTAGTACCCTTTTAAAAGTTCTTAAAATCTTTTTTTCTGATTTTTTTTTTTTAGAAAAATAAAAATAATAAACTAATCGCGGGCCGCTACGTGTCGTGGGATCCACGAACAGTGCCAAGGATGCAGGGAGAACGTTTCTTATATTGGGACATTTGGGCACATGAATTGAGAAACGTGGTGGACCCCCACACCAAAAAAACCTAAGGACCTCCATTTGGGACACTGATTATTAGGCCCTTATATTCAGCCGGCACTGAGTCTATGGAGTTAAGTTATCACACAAGTATATTCATGATTTCTCTCAAGTAAACCATCGGTAGTCTTGCCTGGTTTTGAAACAGTTTGCAAGCGGCTTTGTTTGTCAAATCTAGAGACTGAGACACGGTTATACAGTTAAAGTGTGAGTTGAATCATTGGATCCTAAGGTTTCAAATATGTTGTGAAGAATGACAGCTTCATATTGCCTGTAAGGGACGACGATGTCATTCTTTACCCTAAACTCTGTTATCCCACTTGGACTAGCCTTTGCGAAAGTTTCAGCACCAGCAAACTTGAAATTCACTCCTTTTTCTAGTGGGTTTTGCTCAACTTGATCACACAATCCCACTTGTTACTTTGCTCTTTAGCTTGTAGTGTTGACAGAAAATACATTCAAAACATTTTCCTACTTAAATCTCAAATCTAAATAAATATTATTTATATAATAGCAACAAAAGGTAAGTCGAACATATATATTAAAAATAATAGCAACAAAAAGGTAGTGTATATTACATAATATAACGTCATATTCATATAATAATTATAAACACATGACAGTCTACGCAAATTTGAAAAGAATAAAACACTTCCTTTTCAAAGAATAATAAAGTTAACACTTACATTGTTATAAATGGAAGAAAGAGCATTTGCAATTATGCAATTATATTTTTCTGGCTCAAGCCACCACTGCTCTCTTTCCTTTGCTGCTTTTGGTACTATCTTTCTTCCTTCTGGAAATGCCTGTGATGGGATGACCCAGAGGACCTGACCAGGTCTGAACTTGTGTTGGCGGTTCATCTTTCGAAAAATTGAAAGAAGTGGAAGTGAAGGATGAAGCCATGTCTGGTGGGACGAATGTCGGGTCTATGTGCTGCGAGGCCCCCAATGGTACCCCCATTGCTCCACCGTCCTGATGTGGTGGCGGAAACTTCTCGCTCTTGCTTTTTGCATTTGCGTGTGTGATTAATCTCCTCCTCTGTTTTTTTTTGTGTCAAAGATAATGTTAACGATATTTTTGCACATAATAATGAATCGATCTTTATGCATATGCATCGGTGGAATAAGACCATTATTCAGCTCACATCCTAACATAAACAAAGTGTATGCCGCAAAACCAATATATAACAACTATATTCATTATATACCTAGAAGCAAACCTAATTCGAGTCACAGTAGAACAAAAAAGAGGTCACTGAAAAGAGATGGAGAGAGCTGAGAGGTGCTTACATCGACATTTGACTGAAGTTCTGCATTAGCTTCTGGAGCTGGGAGTGCTCTATTTGAACGCTCTCTGTGCCTATTCTTCCTTGCACCATCTCCTTGGGCTTTACTAGCAGCTCTTTGTCTGCACAGGAGAAAAATGTATGTCTATGCATGCCAACAGAGAGAGTATAATATAGCTACAAGTAACAGTGGAATCACAATGATATCTGAATTTCCAGAATAAATGTATTTCACTCTACTCTATATCCAAAGTCAGAGGAGCAACTAAATACGAAGTGGAAGATGTGGTTTCTTTTATGGTTCATTCTTGCCGGAAAAAAAGTATACATACTACATTGTATTTTCAGTATGCAGAGACAACGATATGAGTGGAGTACACAAATGTATACAAACCACATCAGCAATCTGCACTCTCAGCATCAAGATTCAAGACTCGTGTTATGATTCATAACAGCTATCATGAACCCGTGGGAAGAATTGTAAAAGTATTTCCAGGATCATGAGAAACAGAGGCTACAACACTATTAAAATGCAACTAACCTGCGAGTTTCTTCATCTCGTCGCTTTGCATCCATTTCTTTGCTCGGTGGATACTTTGGGAGGTCAGCCGGTTCACAGGCATGTGGGTCGCTTGTAAAGAACTGTACAGGAGAAAAACAGCAGAGTAAACTAATTCAATCCTGCCAGCAGCAACAACATCAAACCAGTACATGTAAAAACAGCAACAACATAACCAAAAGTAAGAAACATACTTCACTTTCTAAAGCAGCAGTTGCAGTTTTGCGGTTCTCTGGTTCAATCGAAAGAAGGGAGTCAATGAGAGGAAGAGATGACTGTGGAAAATCTTTAAATGTCTCTCTAATGCATCTTTTGTATGGTTCACGTGGTTTGTATATCGCTCCGTGTGTAAATTTTCCTTTTTTCCAGTAGTCCTCTGATGGTGAACCACACAGCTTGTAAATCTTATGGAGTTGCTCCACCTAATTCATAAGAAAGGGCAGGCCACTTAGTATATGATTGAATGACAAAACAAGATAGATGATGGGATACCTCTGTTCTCCCAGGCATAATAGGTCTTCCGGCCAATAACTCAGCTAAGATACACCCGGCGCTCCAAAGATCAATACCAACACCATAATCAGTGGCCCCAAGAAGAAGCTCTGGAGCTCGATACCAAAGCGTGACCACTCGGCTAGTCATCGGCCGCTTGTGGTTAGGATCAAAAATAGTCGCCAGTCCAAAATCAGCAATCTTGAGGACCCCACCATCGTCAATAAGAAGATTCGATCCTTTGATGTCACGGTGAAGCACACCGCGACTATGACAATGCTCCATACCAGATAACAACTGACGCATTAAACACTTAACCTGCAATAACAGAAAAATAGCATTATATTTGTTTTTTCTCTAATCAAAAGGTGAGATTTTTTTCTTTCTAACCTCAGGTTCAGAGAAGTTAACAAGAGGGCTTGAAGCAAGACCAGCGAGATCATGATCCATGTACTGAAACACAAGGTATAAGCTACAAGACATCCTGGAGGTAACCAAACCTTCCAACTTAACCACATTCGGATGGTCAAGTCTCCGCAAAACGAGAATCTCTCTAGCCATAAACTTGACGCTCTCCGGCTCCAAGTTATCAAACCGAACCTTCTTAAGCGCTACGATTTTACCAGTCAGCATATCCTTAGCTTTGTATACATTACTGTACGTACCTTGTCCAATCTAATACAAAAAAGTATCCAAATTAAGAAATTTACTCCAAAGAAAAAAACAAAGCTTTTGTAGCCAAACCTTATCGATTTTCTCGAAAGTGTCGGCCTTTCTTGGAACCCAGCCGTTAAGTGCTTCGCCACAAGCATCGGAAAGCCAAGAAGGCCAACCAGCAGCGACCTGCTCGCCACGCCAATGCTTCGAGGGATTGCTCAGGCGTGGGTTAGGCTTTGACCTTCTCCGATCTCCTTTTGGTTTCTTTTCTTCCTTGGGAGCAGCCTCCTCACGCTTCTTCTCTACTACATCCACAGCAACAGCAGCACCGTTGTTGGTCTTCTTACTCGCTTGCACTACACTTTCTCCAGTTTTGGAGGTTTTAATTTCAGATGTCGTCGTCGTCGTCGCCGTAGCTCCAGACGAAACCTCACGCCCAAACACACACCCCATTTTTTTTTTATCAAAGTCTATGATTCAGCTCCGAAACCTACAAATTGGAATGTGTGAAGCTATAAAAACGAAGTTGATCTGAGATTTAATTAGGTCAAAAATCGAGGAAAATCACTAACCCTAATCAAATGATTCCGACCTCCATGGAAGCTCGAACTTGCGGCTAAGAAGAAAAAGGAAACACTGAGTTGGGGAATCTTATGGAAGAGATCGAATCTCTTTGGAGGTAGAAACTGGAGCTGAGAGAGAGACTGGGCAGCTAGCGGATGAGCGAGAAGTGGGAGAGTAGGCGAGCGTTTTTTTTTTTCCTCCTTTGACGCAACTCTGTATTTAATTTCCTGATTTTTTTTCTTTTCTTGTAAAATGAACCGATACCTACCCAGATAATTTACATTAAATAGTAAAAAAAAATGATGCATAAAATTGTTTTAAAACATGAGGCTTGTGCACAAAAAAAAACATGAGGCTAATTCTCTTTTATCAGACATAAACAGATTCGGTTAAGACTCTGCTAACCAAGAAAAAGACTCAATATCGACATGAATAACCTACTTTTACAATTTATTTTGTGGAAATACGAGGATTACATATTAACTTCAGAATTTTGGAGATCAAACACGTATCTTAAAGTCAAAACACAAGGACAAATAGTCTAGTGTGTGGTGCTAAAAACAATATGTTACAAAAGTTATATTGAACAATTCTTTCTTTTTTTAATATGGCAAAAATGTCTTATAAATAAAAGAAAAAATGAATTTCTTAAAAAAAATTGTCGTAGATTTCAAATAAAAACAAACTAGCCTCATGACTAAGGTTTTTTCTCAAGAATGAATGATTTCTAAATAACTCGAAATTCTTTTTGGTTTAAATCTAGATATTATATTTATTTGATGTATTTGGTTACATACAATATAAAGTTAGCACACTATTCTTAGAAGATCTCTTGTCAGCTGTTGGTAGTGGATAAACAAAAATAGCAAATCTAAAAGATTATATCAAGTGCAGGTTTGGTATTTGGTCAATCGTGAATAATGGCTCATGAAGCTCTGTTTTATTAGTTTAACTGCAACTAACTCGGAAGTTCGGAACAACCAAAGTTCTTTTTAAGACGACCAATAGTTTTTCGGACGAACGAAATTATTCCGAATGAACGAAGACCTATTCTGTTCGACCAAGCACAGTTCGGGTCAACAGTGTGGAAGGCTAAGGGTTGACCGCGTGAAATGTGAATGGTCAACCGTATGTTGACCGACCAAGTGACTTTCAAACTTCTAGTCAAACTTTGTTATATCTTTCCATGTTTTTCACAATGTGTACTCTATAAACAGCTTTGGACGAGCTCTGGTCCAAGGTTACCCAATCTTTTTATCAAAATAAACTTTGTTTCTTTTTATTTGAGATTGATTCACAATTTGTTTTTTCATGAACACTTTTGACCTTTGGTGTGAAGTTGAAGCCAACCGATAGTATCAAATGAATCTTCATCATCACTTGTGTCGCCATTAAACCAATCATCTGTCATCATCAACGTTTCACGTAAGCCATAAGCTTTAGGTCTAACTCATCTACTGTGAATGCTTCACGAAGGTGTTTGAGGTCTTGCTAGATTGTCTAGAGCATTTGGGCCAGCATAACATATACCCTTGGTTATGGTTTCACGTTCGACCAAGTTGGCTTGGATCTATCTTCTTACCCTTTCGAATACCGGTCCTTACTAGGGACATATCATGTAGTGTCAGAACAATCTCTAGAACTTGTAATATCTTTTCATCTTCTCTTTTTTTTTGCATCATCATCTTCTTTCTTTTCTTTCTTTCCAAGTTGTATAACCAGTACAAGAAAAAAGAAATTTAAAAGAAAAGCCAATAAAAAGAGTAAATTGGAAAAAGAGAGAAAAAGACAAGAGCAAAGAAGTCTGTTTCAGTTTCCAAAGTTTTATCATTTCTTTCCTTTATATCTTTGTTTTCTTCTTGGATCATTTGTGTTTTGGGTGGTCAAAGATTAACACTGGATTGGTCAGATAGTTCTATAAGAACCCTTTGAGAATTGCTAAGTGAGGTCAATAAGAGAGTTGAGCTTTCAGGGATCAAACACGTGAGAGAAACCTTTTGTGTGCTTTTTCTACTAACCATTTGATTGTTTTGCCAGGAACAATTAATGTCCGAACATGATGGTGAGAATATGACTCTAGATAGTACACAACAACCTAATGCAATCAGCCTATTGATGGAATTTTTGATGGCCGAGATGCAGCGGATGATGACTAAGGAGATGGAGGTTGTCCATCAAGGACTATACCCTATACCAAGTGCAAGAGGAGTCACAACAAAGGAAAACTGATGAATGTGGTTCTAGGAGAACAAGAGGAGAAAACCAGTGAGAAAATGATGATGAGGACAATGACTATTATAACCGCGACGGAGTCATTGGTAGGAATATTTTACATATACTAGCCACGAACATCGATAAATTAAAAAAAAAAATTACATATACTAGCCACGAACATCGATAAAATTAAAAAATCTACGTTTAGTGACGGTTCAACCATACATTAAAAATGGCAACAATATTTTATTAAAAAGGTGTGGTTAATTTGTGGCTAAACCGTAGCTGTTATAACCACGGTTCATTAATTGTAGCTAAACTGTTGTTAGATAGCCACGAAGGTGTCTATCAGTCTATAATAGCCATGGTATTGCCACAAATTTTTTTCGTGGTTGTACAAAATCTAATACCATAAACCCAAAAATTCAATCATGTATATAAAACCATAAATCTAATCTTTTAAAATCTTAAAATATAATCTTAAACTAGGTGTTTTGCCCGCACATGCGGACATAATCATTTTACGATATTTATTAATTTATATCTTATTAATTTAAATGTTATTAAAAATTTTAAATCAAACATAAAATTATTTATGCTTGATAATTTTTCATCACAATATATATGCTTATTACTAAATCGAAATTGATAAAAGGCTCACATATGTAAAAGTAATTTTAAACATATCTTAATAGAAATTTATTTATTTAATACTTAATTATGAAACTTTTATCTTAATTTTAAAATTTTATAATATAAAAATATTATTTCCAAATAACAAAAAAAAATATATAAGAATTATCTTATTTTTCAAATTATGATTTACAATAAATAATAATTCCACCAATGTTTTCAAAATGTTTAGGAGATCTCTTATGTTTTTAAATATTTATCTTTTTTCTTTACAATCTTGTTTTTTCTATATTTGTCATACGGCATGTAATCGAGTGTTGATTTGGTAGAACGTGAACATAAAATTTTACAATACTCATATTAGCAAAATTTACAATTGTTAGAAAACATATTTTTATAAAAACTAAACACTAATAAATTTGATTATTAAATTAAATATAATTTTTAATACCAAAACTGTAGATATGATCCATTAATTTCATACGAGAGAGGAATTGTTTTATATAATATTAATAAAAATAATATCAAATAGTTATGTAGATGATAATTATCATATTAAAAATCTGTTTATTATCTAATATATAAATATCATTAAAGTAAATTATTAAATCATTGAGTCACCTATAATCAAATGAAACTTTTTTTTTTTTATCAAATGAAACTTTTATATAATAAAATAATAGATAATATCAAATATTTGTATAGCTGAAATACTGTAATTATCATGTTTCTTAAACTCTTTATTATTAAAATATATATAAATCAGCAAAATTATTTCATAAAAATAATATATATATATATATATATTGTAGTTATCATGTTTCTAAAAAATTTATTATTAAAATATATAAAAAATATTTAAGAAAATTATTGACTAAGCCTAAAATCACGGAGAAGATGATAAATCAGCAAAATCACTTCATAAATAATAGTATAGATTTAAATTATAATTTTTTTAAAAATAAACCCTGATCATAAAGTTAAACATTAATTTTTCTAAAAACTAAATCATAAATCTAATCACTAAAAATTAGATTCCGATTTAATATTTTATTAGATTCCGATTTTTTCCTTGAATCTCTCTAATTAACCATGCTTGGTTGACCGATTATGTTTTTCCAGCTATTTCACGGTTCTCAAATAGGGATTAGAACCAAAGCATTGGACACGTCCACCTTTCAGTGTTGTCAAATGTAATCTTGATGCAGCATTTAATCTTATGCAAACCAAGTAAAGGCGTGCTGGATTATACGTGACCACTTGTGAAATGTGAAGTATTGGGGGTTTTGCAGATTTGGGCCTTAAAGTGAGATTTCATTGCATATGCTTTTGCATGCTGGACCAGACTACGTTTTCACCCCCTTATCAATATTCTGTAGTCGGCCCAAGAAAATGGTTTCGTTTCTTAAACATGAAGCATGTAAAGGAGAAATGTGGGGAAATCGGCCAATTCATACCTCAACAGATGGCCGCGGTCCCGATCAGTACATAAACTTGGACCCTGTGCAAAAACATACATCAACACATGATATTTTTAAAACTCATACATCAACTAACAAAATTTGACTTTTACATACATTGACCTTTGATCCGTTAGTCAACAATAACAGAATCACAGATGTCCGTTAAATATTTAATTTTTATATTTTAAATAATTAATAATTAAAAAAAACACTCTCTAAAGAGGCAGGAGAAGGGGATTTGAACCTGGGTTTGGATAGCATTTAAATGGGTCAATAACCACTAGGACATACACGAATTGTTGATTGTTTCTCTATATTTTTATATTTATACATATGGCGATTATCTCAAATAATTATTTAAATAAATAATGAAAAATAAATTTTTATTCTCTCAAATAATTGGTTTCGAAATATACTTTTTTCAAATTCAAACTTTTTATTAGAAACAGATTTCTAAATTTTTTATAAAAAAGATTTCCAATTTTTTTCAATCTTTTGAAATTTTTTAATATTTATTTATTATTTTTTAGAATTCAAAACCACCTCTCAACTCTAAACTCTAAGTATATATTAGTTAATAATCATAAGGATATATATGTATATTTACCTTTTATAAAACCTCCATAGTTGAAGAATAAGAGCTCCAAATGTAATAAAAATGTTTAAAATAGTTTAAAATCAAACTTCAAACTATTATTTAAAATATATGATTTTAAATTCAAACGTTTTCAATTTTTTAAAAAAATTTGAATTTTCTGAAACTATTTTAAATATTTTTATTACAGCCGGAGCTCTAATTCTTCAACTATGGAGGTTTTATTAAAGGTAAATATACATATATATATATATATATATATATCCTTATGATTAGGTAATAGAGACTTAGAGTTTATAATTGAGAGGTGGTTTTGAATTCTAAAAAATAATAAATAAATATTAAAAAAATTCAAAAGATTGAAAAAAATTGGAAATCTTTTTTTTTAATAAAAAATTTGGAGATCTTTTTGTTATAAAAATTTTGAATTTGAAAAAGACATATTTCGAAAAAAATTATTTGAGAGAATTCAAAGTTTATTTTTTATTATTTATTTAAATAATTAGTTGAGAGAATCGTCATATGTATAAATATTAAACTGTATGAAAACAATCAACAAATCTGTCTGTCCCAGTGGTTAACCGACCCATTGAAATGTTATCCAGACCACGGTTCGAGTCCCTTTCTCCTCCCTTTCAAGAGGTTTTTATTTAACGGAAAGCTGTGACTCTGTTATTGTTGACTAACGGATAAACGGTCAATGTATGTAAAAGTCGAATTTTGTTAGTTGACGTATGAATTTTAAAAATATTATGTGTTGATGTATGTTTTTGCACAGGGTCCAAATTCATGTACTGATCGGGACCGCGACCCTCTGTTGAGGTATGAATTGGCCGATTTCCCGAGAAATGTGGTACGTGCGATCAATGTGGACTTCTGTGGTCATAGTTGTTGAAACGGAGACGGAAGGATTTGAGCATGGAAGGAAGTGAATACATCCAAATTCTACGCGCGTTGAATCTATGCTTGCTTTGTGTCTTCTTTATTTACCGTTAAAAGACCTTACGGAACCCAATTGAACACGTCTTTCGTGTGACCTAACTCCTCAAAGGACAATACACCAACCTTACATTCTGTTTTTGTTGCTATTCTTTTAAATATACAAGGAAAATGATTACATAATAAACGGAAGATATTTATTAAAAACAGAAAGAAACGTAGGAAAACGACAATGAAAAGTACGAATGTTTGCTTTTGTTTCTTGTTAACTAAGTGCGTAATCTTGATAACGATTCCAAGAGAGAATCAAAACCTCAAGCAAAATAGTTCAACTATTTATGGGGAGCTTCAGCATACAACTTTTTTGTTCAACTTTAGCAAACAATAAAAATAAGAAACAAACAATTATTTCATAGATTGTGAATAGCAATCAGGGCAGGTTCAAATTCATAGATTATATGTTGTAACACCCATCATTTGTTTTTTTTATTAATATCATTTGCTTTTTTCTAATATTTTTTTTTTCATCAACAACTATTTCTAATGAAGTTCATTGTTTTGATTAAATCTTCAAGACATAAAATGGCTTTATAAACTGCGACAAAGCAATTTTTTAGCATTAAGAGTTTCACTAGAACATATATAATTAAATGATTTAGCCAAACCATTTACCATCAGTTTCTTTTGATCTTGTTTGATCTAATACCATGTTAAATTCGAATTTATTATGGATTTCCAGTTTAAAAACAATTGATATTCTATCCAACATTCTTCTTCACAATGTTTTGAAAATCAGATTGGACGTTGATTCGACATTATCATTGGATAGCTGGTCGGGGCAGTTCAACTGGTCAAACCGGAATTTTAATTTTCTTTATATATACATACTCATATATATGATATGGAAATGTTATAAAAGAAACTAGAATAAAAATATAACTAACTAAAAAAAGATTTTATTATTTATATAAATCATAAGTCACCTTATATTTCTTAATGCACTTAAATGAGAATTGGTTTAACAAATTTTGCTTTCTTACTTTGAATTTTTTTTAAAAGAAGTAAAATAGAAATATTTCCTAAACAAATGATAATATTGCATTTAACCATAACACAAAAAGGGAAATAAATAATACAATTTAGAAAACAAGATTTTAATATTAAACCGGATTACTGGTTTTCAACCGGTTTTAGCGGTTTAGATCACATCCGGAGTTTAATTTAAACCGGTTTCTACTACATAGACAATTCATGGGACTGGTCGGTCCGGTTTTCAAAACCCTGAGTTATATACTTCCACACAGCCTTGTGTGTTAGATGATCTAACTTTATTTATTTGCTGGCACCAAAAAAAATTATTTGCTGGCACAAAAGTGTAAAACTTTGTAACGTATGTATCATTTTCCTATTTTTCCCCTTTAACAAAGCTCCATTTTCTCTTCTGTAAACTTTAAGAAGAATCGTTTCCATTGCCTGCCAGACTCAAAAAAGGCAAAATGGCAACAACAACAACAAGTTCAAGTCTGTTGGCGTTGCCAAGTTTCAGATCGAATAGACCCAATTTCAAGATAAGAGCTCAAATATCGGGTGATAAGGCGACGTCGTCCGTGGAGCCGCAAATGAACGGTTCTGTCTCTGTGTCTAATGTCCAAAACCCAAAAGGAAGTGAAGTGAACGGGACAGTAAAATTTCAAAGGAAAGACGAAATTGAGCTGTTATGGGATGATGGGTATGGCTCCAAATCCGTCAAGGATTACTTTGCTGCTGCTAGAGAGATTCTGAAGAAGCCTGACGGTGGACCTCCACGGTGGTTTAGTCCCGTCGATTGTGGCCAACCAATCAAAGATGCTCCTACCTTATTCTTTTTACCTGGTAAAAAAGTAATATATATCAAAGTTTGGGTTTTTAACCTTTGACTGCAGAAACTGCTTGCTTCTTTTTTACTATTCTTTAGGCTGTTTTGTTGAGTTCTTCCGAAGAATTGAGTTTTTACTCCTTAGTAATGTTTTTTTTTTACTGTTTTCTTAGTTCCAATAGTTAATACCTAATGATTAGTATTCTTACAGAGTTTTGATTGGGATGGGAGTCACTAAAGATGTTATAGAACTTGATTGTTGGGGATGTTTTGTAAAGACTGAGCCTCTAATTAGTAATGGGGTTTTACTCAATCTAGTCAAAGTTACAAGCTTTTTCGATAATTTCGATTTTTTTTGTTTTTTGGTAATGCAGGGATGGATGGCACTGGGACGGGTATTGTTCCACATCAAATAGCACTTGGGAGGTATGTTCACTCTTTTTGTTAATTATGCCTTCCTTGAAACGACATCTGACTAAGAAAATGTACAAATGGGAGACATATACTTTGATCTCAAAGTTGCAGAAGCAATAGTATCTAGTGTACTAGAACTAAAGTACAAATGGGGTCTGATGCAACATATTTATAACCTTACACTTTCTATCTTTTCTGTGTAATTTTCTGTCACACGACTGTCTTTAATGAATTTCCTCGGTACAGGGCATTTCATGTCTGGTGCCTGCATATTCCAGTACATGATCGAACTCCATTTCAAGGTAATATATATATTACAGACAAACACATTTGGCTATCCTGATTGTTATTAGTTATTCGCTCATTTTTCTCTGTGTATTCTCTACTGCTGGCTTCCCATAAAGGGCTGGTGAAAATAGTCGAAGATGTATTGAGGCAAGAGCATGCTACGCGTCCAGATAAACCTATATATCTTGTGGGTGAGTCCTTTGGAGGATGTCTGGCTCTTGCTGTTGCTGCCAGAAACCCTTCACTAGATTTGGTGTTGATCCTAGTCAACCCAGGTCAGTATTTAATTGTGTAGCTTTATATGCATACATACACATAACTTTTTTTTTTGAGTGACCAAACACATTTTCCTTTGCCTTTAGCTACATCATTTGAGAGGTCACCGCTACAGCCATTGCTGCCTATATTAGAGATGGTGCCAGAAGAGCTTCATTTCACTATTCCATATGCTCTAAGCTTTATTATGGGTACATGAATTGTAACAAATAAGATCTTTTTTTTTCTTGTTCAAATAATCTTTACTCAGGCTTTCTTGATAATTAATTAGGTGATCCGATAAAGATGGCTTCAATTGGTATAGACAACCAACTTCCAGCAGGAATAAAGTTGCAAAAATTGAGAGAGAAGCTTACTAACTCCATGCTTCCTCTTCTCTCTGTGAGTGTCTTTCTTTTAACGCATTTATTTGGTTCTGTTTCTACACAAAGATGACATCTTCTTCTTCTTTCTTTAACCATGCGCTTTTAGGAGCTCGGTGGAATTATTCCAAGGGAAACTTTACTTTGGAAGCTCAAGTTGCTGAAATCTGGCGCTGCTTATGCGAATTCCCGCATCCATGCTGTTCAAGCCGAAGTTTTGCTCCTTGCTAGGTTATCTTCTTCCTTATTTTATTGCATTTCTTGTCTCCAAAGAAATACCTTCAAGATGTTATAGATATAACTTTGATTTTTTTTTCCTACGGGCTTCCAGTGGAAAGGACAGGATGCTTCCTAGCCAAGAAGAATCGAAAAGGCTTTATGGGATACTAAAAAACTGTACTGTTCGATGCTTTAAGGAAAACGGACATACCCTTTTACTGGTAAGTTAAAAACAGTGGAGGAATGTTACTACTATCCATTCACTTTACTATAACTACTACTCATTGTTCCAGGAAGATAGCATCAGTTTGCTCACGGTTATAAAAGGTACATGCAAGTACAGGCGCTCACGGAGATATGATTTTGCTTCTGATTTCTTGCCTCCCAGTAAGGGAGAACTTGATTTTGCCCTTCAGGAACTACTCAGGTAACCTCGCTAAGCCTTGCTTTGAGACCCAAATGTGAGTTTTTCATGTGACAGTAGTATCTGTTCTGATTTTGTTGACGACAGGTTCTTAAGAAATGCTGTTAGTTCTGTGTTTCTGTCAACTATGGAAGATGGTACGATAGTGAAGGGACTTGCCGGTGTTCCAGACGAAGGTCCGGTGTTACTTGTTGGTTACCACATGCTGATGGGGTTGGAACTCGGTCCAATGTCCGAGGCGTTTATCAAAGAGAAAAACATTCTCTTTCGTGGGATGGCACATCCGATTCTGTATTCAGAAACTGGTTCAGGGAAGGAGTTTGATTACATGGACTGGATTAAAGTATTTGGTGCTTACCCTGTCACGGCAACCAATCTCTTCAAGCTCTTGTCGTCTAAGTCTCATGTTCTTCTCTATCCAGGCGGTGCACGAGAGGCTCTCCATAACCGGGTGGGTTACCCATCTTCATACCCTTTTTTGTGTGTTTAATATCTTCCTCTATGGTCAAAGAAAGATGACAAATTGAAGAAACTTCCATCCATTTATTATTTGGCTATTGAAGTCTATTGTTTGTTTGCATTTTGATGATATTACAGGGTGAACAATACAAACTGATTTGGCCAGACCAGCAAGAGTTTGTAAGAATGGCAGCACGGTTTGGCGCAACTATAGTGCCATTTGGAACGGTTGGTGAAGACGACATAGCTGAAGTAAGCTCTTCCTTTTAATGTTTTGCATTTGTACAGTTGTTGAAAACGAGGCAAATCTATAACCTTTTTTTTTTGCCTTTGCAGTTGGTTCTTGATTACAATGACCTGATGAAGATTCCGTTTCTCAGTAACTATGTCCGGGAAGTAACTCGCGATACCAAAGAATTTAAGTTGAGGTAAAAAATTGCTTTTAGTTGTTAAAACAATCAAAGCCAAAAGCTGATGAGCGTTGTGGTGATATATTAAATAGGGAAGAGTCAAGTGGGGAGGTAGCAAACCAGCAACTCTACTTGCCAGGGCTCTTACCGAAAATCCCGGGTCGGTTCTATTACCTATTTGGGAAACCGATACACACTAAAGGAAGACCAGAACTTGTGAAAGACAAAGAAGAGGCAAAACGGGTTTACTTGGAAGCGAAAGAGGAAGTGGAGAAAAGCATAGCCTACTTGTTGAAGAAACGTGAGGAAGATCCATACAGAAGTGTTGTGGACAGATTAAGTTACAGTTTGACACACCTTCCTGAGAATGATGTCCCTTCTTTCGAACCATGATTGGAACAGAAAGCGGTAAGCTTAGTAAATCTTATAAACAAAACAGCCGTGATGTCATTGATTATGTGTCTTTACAGAAAAAATTCAGTGTATATCCCAAATTTTATATAAATGTAATTGTTTAATGCACATGAGAAGTCTATGTTATTGATGTTCAGGGCTCGTAAAATCTCATTTTTGGTTACATGCAGCAAGTTGTAGTATCTACATTAAATATAGATCGCCAATGTACATTGCCAATGGTTCTAAAATGTGAATAACTATCCATCCCGTCCTAGAGAGAACAAAGAAGAAATTCTTGGTTCTAAAGTAACATATATATCATCTGCAGTGAATTTATTGAGAATATTTAGTTCATTCCCAATCATAGGCATTAAAATGGATAAACCTTAATTTGTTACCTACAAAGATATGGGTATATTCTTTTGTAACCCATCCACAAAAGATTTGATTAGTTTTGCCAATGCTGGATACATGTTTATTCCCCACAATGCTAGATCACAAATATGTGTTTACTTGTGGTGGAACCGCTATCTTTTAGTATTCGATGAAGCAAACCATTGCAGCCACTTCTTCTAATCACGCAAATATTTTAGCGATCCATGAAACTAGGCACGAGTGTGTAGGGGAAACATATATGAGAAGATTGTGATCTATCTACATGGAAAGAAGCTCCCACAGTTATGTACGAGGACAATGTTGCATGTATGGCACAATTAAAAAAGGGTCAAACTCTAGCTAGTGTGCTCTTAAATCGGATCCCCTTAAACAAATGTCATGTTGTTGACTTTTGTCCCATCAAGGACATATGACCTTGTTACATTGACCAATTACTTTGTAATATACGTAGTTAGCTACAAAATAAAAATGAGACGTGATTTGATACAAAATAAAAATGCTGAAGGCAGTGAAACTGAAGGGACGGCAGGAGGAGAGAGAGAGTGTGTGTGTGCTTGTTTATGTAAGACTCGAATAAGGGCCACGAATTGGCCGAAATCATAGGGGCAGAAGAGTTATGGGCACTCTCTGAATCATTCAACATCAACGTTTCCCCTCATTCTCTCCTTCTCTCTTCCGTTTTTTCCTCTTTCAATCTGATTCCACTTCATCAGGCCATCTCAAGGATCCCTTTTCATCTTTTAATTTGTCTCCCTATTCTTGTGAAACTATGAGGAGTTTGGTTTCGATTTTTGTCACACAGAGTGCTGCTCATTAGTAATTTTGAGGTAGGCTGAAATCTCAAAGTGTTGTTTGTCTAGGTATTCACAAATTTCATAGGTTCCTTGTGTTCCAAGTCACTCTCTCCATCCACTACTACTTATGATACTTTCTCCCCATGGATATGGTTTTGTTTACTGAGGAATTAATTAGCTGCTGAGATTTGGATTTGAAGCCTCCACAAATGGTATGTTATTAATTGTGTTTTTTTATTTTTCTGCTAGGATTATACGTTCGTTTACTCAATCTGTAATATAATCAGAAGGAACCAATCATACAGTATTAGAAACTGAGGTTAAGGAACAATGAAATGAGAAACCAAAACAAGACATGATTTATACTACATTGTTAGGAATCTTAACTGATACAAGAGCTTGAAAGATTTTATCTTTCAAGCAGATACTACATTGAGTGGCAATTAAAGCCTATATAGTATACTTTTGTTGCTCTTGCTATTCACAATGAGTTTGTGTTATTAGCATTTTCTCTGTTAAAATAACGGGATGATATTGGTTACTGATTTCATCGATTTCTTTTCAAAAACTGTTTTTTTTCCCTTCTATGTAAACTGCAGGGAACTCCAGTTAACATTATTGTAGGCTCTCATGTCTGGATTGAAGACACAGATGTGGCTTGGATTGATGGGCAAGTTGAAAAAATCAATGGACAAGAAGTTGAGGTTCAGGCCACAAATGGAAAAAAGGTTTGTAGTATTATATACTCAACCAAACTTAGTCGAAGCATATTCGAGTTTCAACAGCAAAACTGATTTTTTCTAACTCTTTTTTTTTAATATGTATAGATCACTGCAAAGTTGTCAAAGATATACCCAAAAGATATGGAAGCACCTGCAGGTGGTGTTGATGACATGACAAAGCTATCTTACTTACATGAGCCTGGTGTTCTTCAGAACTTAAAGATCAGATATGAACTTAATGAGATTTATGTTAGTAACCTAAATTCTATTTTGCTTTTTTTTTTGTAAAGATTATTTTCTTATTAACGGTAAAAAGTTGTTTTCATGAACAGACATATACCGGAAACATCCTTATAGCAATTAATCCATTTCAACGACTGCCACACATTTATGATGCACATATGATGCAACAATATAAAGGAGCACCATTTGGAGAACTAAGCCCTCATGTTTTTGCAGTTGCTGATGTTGCATACAGGTGTGCTCTTTAATAGTCAAACCTTTTGAATCTATATATGTTTTTTTTAACTGAGACGTGATTTATGATCAGGGCAATGATTAATGAGGGAAAGAGCAATTCTATTCTTGTAAGTGGTGAGAGTGGAGCAGGAAAAACTGAAACCACAAAGATGCTTATGAGATACCTTGCTTATCTTGGTGGTCGCGCTGTTACAGAAGGCCGAACCGTTGAGCAACAAGTTCTTGAAGTATATATGATGTTCTTATAATCTTACTTGTACGTTTCTTGATTTACCGTGATAAAATATTCATGCAACTTTTTTTTTACTTGCAGTCGAATCCTGTCCTTGAGGCCTTTGGTAACGCCAAAACTGTCAGGAATAACAATTCAAGGTGAAGCAAACTTTAACATTCATTGCTTACTGTTAGAACTTGGAGCTGACGATGGTTTAAAATGTTTGTCTTGTTGTCACAGTCGGTTCGGTAAGTTTGTTGAAATCCAATTCGATAAGCAAGGGAGAATATCAGGAGCTGCTGTAAGAACATATCTTCTAGAGAGATCTCGTGTCTGTCAGATATCTGATCCCGAGCGCAACTACCACTGTTTTTATCTTCTATGTGCTGCACCACAAGAGGTATCTTTCTTTTCTTTTTTCTTCTTCTAATTTTATCATTGAAAACTCTCAGCGTTAAACTTTATGTAACTAAGCAGGAAATTGAAAAGTACAAGTTGGGTCATCCAAAGACGTTTCATTATCTGAATCAGTCCAAATGTTTCGAACTCGTTGGTATAAGTGATGCTCATGATTATATTGCGACAAGAAGAGCAATGGATATTGTCGGCATAAGCGAAAAGGAACAGGTTGGTATATAGGCTTGCGTGCGATGAAAGTAACTCTTAATGATTGCACTTTCTTTGTATTCATTGTGATTGTCTCCCTCCTGCCAACAGGAAGCAATTTTTAGAGTGGTTGCTGCGATTCTTCACATCGGTAACATCGAATTCGCCAAGGGAAAGGAAGTGGATTCATCGGTTCCTAAGGACGATAAGGCCAAGTTTCATCTTAACACAGTTGCAGAACTTCTCATGTAAGCGGAGAAGACTTGTGTGAGTGTGTGTCTAGTTTCAGTACAAGAACTAATTAGAATTTTTTATTTAATTTTTTTTTAGGTGTGATGCAAAGGAACTTGAAGATGCGTTGTGTAAACGTGTTATGGTCACACCTGAGGAAGTTATCAAGAGAAGTTTAGATCCGCAGAGTGCTGCAATCAGCAGAGATGGTCTAGCTAAGACGATTTATTCGCGGTTGTTTGATTGGTTAGTGGCTGTTTAAACATGCCTTTTGTCTTTACAATCATCTGGTGATTAACAGATTTTATTCTAGATACTTGAATATCTCTGTTTATTTTCAGGTTGGTACAAAAGATAAACGTCTCAATTGGACAAGATGCCAATTCTAGATCACTCATTGGAGTGCTTGATATTTACGGATTTGAAAGCTTTAAAACAAATAGGTAAGAAAATGTCTGCGCCAACATTTGTGTGTGTGTGTGTGTGTGTTTCCTCTCTGCTGATAAAGATCGATTTGTTTGCAGTTTTGAACAGTTTTGTATTAATTTCACGAATGAGAAGTTGCAGCAACATTTTAATCAGGTACTTTCTTGATCGTAGTGGAAACCGTTGTAATTGTAGGCCTCTCTGGTTAACGAGTTTCTCTTGTTGTTTGCAGCACGTTTTCAAGATGGAACAGGAGGAATACACAAAAGAAGCAATAGATTGGAGCTACATCGAATTTGTGGACAATCAAGATGTTCTTGATCTTATTGAAAAGGTTAATATCTAATTTTGGACTCCTAATGAGGATGCAGTTTAATATGTTCTATTTGTTTTTAATCTCTCGATCATTGTTTTCCATCTCAGAAACCCGGTGGAATTGTTGCACTCCTTGATGAAGCTTGGTAATATATATATTTTTCTCAATCAACATGGACATTGTGTATGTAATGTAACACGTTCATTATATCATTGTTTTTATATAAAAAATGTCTTTTTTGGATTCTTCAGTATGTTTCCGAAGTCAACCCATGAAACATTTGCGAACAAGCTTTATCAGACTTTTAAGACCAACAAGAGGTTCATCAAGCCGAAACTATCTCGAACAGATTTCACTGTTTCCCATTATGCTGGAGAAGTATGTTACTTGTTAACATTGTACAACACAAGAAGGCTTGTCTTCTATATAAGTATCTTATTAGTATTTTATTTTTTTTGATGAAATTGCTCTTTTCAGGTCCAGTATCAGTCTGATCTATTTCTAGACAAAAACAAAGATTATGTGATCGCTGAACATCAAGATCTGTTGGGTGCTTCCAAGTGTCCTTTTGTTGTTGGACTCTTTCCCAAGCTCGAAGAAACATCTAAATCTTCAAAGTTTTCATCCATTGGCTCGCGCGTTAAGGTAAAGAAACATTGAAATATTCTGTGAAATTTTTCAAATGTCACGGTCTATTTGTTTTTTTTGAAGAAATTAAAGTGTGGTTTTCTGATTGATGTAGTTGCAACTCCAGCAACTTATGGAAACATTAAACTCTACTCAGCCTCACTACATTAGATGTGTGAAGCCTAATAACCTTCTGAAGCCTGCTATATTTGAGAATATCAACATTATGCAGCAGCTTCGGTGCGGTGTAAGTATAATAAACGCATAATATTTTTCCAACTGTGACATGTTGAGTTTTACAAATGTTTCATTTACACCAAAAGCACAACAATGTTTCTTGTAGGGTGTTTTGGAAGCGATCAGAATCAGCTGTGCAGGGTTTCCCACTCGTAAACCTTTCTTTGAGTTCGTTAACCGTTTTGGACTTCTGTCTCCTGAAGCTCTAGAAGGGAGGTAAGTAAACAAAAATTTAACTGTAACAGTTTAAATATTGGAGTTCAAATTAAGTGTATAGTACTTGTCCCTGAACAGCTACGAAGAGAAGGCTGCATCGAAAAAGATCTTGGACACTATTGGGCTCAAAGGATACCAGGTACCCACTTTTCGAGGTCATAAATAGGTTCAATGATAGAATAGTGCAGCTCATATATGTTTGGGTAATGCAGATTGGTAAAACAAAGATATTCTTAAGGGCGGGCCAGATGGCTGAACTTGACGCAAGAAGAGCTCTGGTTCTTAGTGGTGCTGCAAAAAAGATTCAGAGACGAGTAAGGACTCATCAAGCCCGAAGACGATTCATTTTACTAAGAGAAGCCACCATATCTCTCCAAGCTTTATGCAGAGGTAAACAAACCCATCTTAATTAATCCCTATCTTGCCTTGTTTCTCTTTTGTTATAATTTAGAAAAGGAAACAGTTTCCTCATACTCGATGAATGATGTTTTGCAAAAAAATTATAGGAAGGCTTTCTTCGAAACTGTTCGAAAACTTGAGAAGACAAGCTGCTGCTGTGAAGATTCAGAAGAATGGCCGGAGATATCATTCTAGAAAATCATATAAAAATTTGCATGTAGCTGCACTTGCTGTACAGACAGGTTTAAGAGCAATGGCTGCTCATAAAGAATTCAGATTCAAGAAGAAAACAAAGGCTGCTACAACTATTCAGGTTTGTAACGCTGGGACGAAACCAATATTATATGCTGTAGTTTTGGGTCCAGGGAGATTACGGGCTTTCGGCTCCCTGATATTCAAAAACAAAAAGTGTCTGAGTTAGCTTTGTTTCTTCTTACATTGAATTGGTGTCAATAATTTTGCAGGCTCAATGGCGTTGTCATAGGGCAACATCTTACTATAAGAAGCTTAAGAAAGGAGTGATCCTGTCGCAGTCACGATGGAGAGGCAGGCTTGCAAAGAAAGAACTACGAAAGCTCAAAATGGTACATGAGTCTACTTTCTTTCATGTCTTTTGGCTGTCGATAAGATGTTTTTTTTTATTTGTCTTCAGGCTTCGAGGGAAACAGGCGCACTTAAAGAGGCAAAGGATATACTTGAAAAGAAAGTGGAAGAACTCACATACCGTGTGCAGCTGGAGAAACGTTTAAGGGTAATTATTTGAAAAGTTTTGAGTAAGGGTTGATGATAGTAAAGAGCAGATATAATAATGGCAAATTTTTCAAACTGTTTTTTTTTTTGCAGGCGGACCTGGAAGAAGAAAAGACTCAAGAGATAACGAAACTGCAGAGTTCGATGGAGGAAATGAAGAAAAAAGTGGAGGAAACAAATGTGATGCTTGTTAAAGAACGTGAAGCTGCAAAGAAGGCCATCGAAGAAGCGCCTCCTGTTGTAACAGAAACGCAAGTCGTTGTTGAAGATACCCAAAAGATTGAGGCATTGACAGAACAAGTGGAAGGTCTTAAGGTATATATACCTGGGAGCTGCTAGTGCCTCTTTATTTAAAAGATAAATAGTGAACCCTTTTTGTGTTCCAACAGACTAATCTCGAACAAGAGAAACAAAGGGCCGATGATGCAGCAAGGAAGTTTGATGAAGCTCAAGAGTCTAGTGAAGACAGAAAGAATAAGTTGGAAGAAACAGAGAAAAAAGTTCAGCTTCTACAAGAAAACATCACAAGGTAAGATGATATCATTATCTTCTTCCCTTACCAAGATTCTAAAAATCGAGCGGGCTCCTAAACGGCAAACCGATAGTAGTCAAAATGATTTTTTTTTTAAAAATTGTGCGATTAAAGTCGGTTTAAATCGATCTAAATCAGTCTAAATCAAGTAATAATGTTAGGTCAAATCTATGATTTTTTCTAATTTCAATTCTTTTATATATCTTTATAATTCATCAAAATAAGTTATAATTAAATAAAAATCAAAAATATCTAATGTAAAATATAAAATAAATATAAAATTTGTTAATTTTTAAGATTCGTCTAGATCCCGAATAATCCGTCTAATTGTTATTCCTCTATAAAGTGTTTAGTTACCGCCTAACAAATCTTGAACATTGACTCTTACCAATAGTTAGAACTCCATATATGAAGGTATATATATGGTCCCATATATTCGTGTAAAACTTATGATTTCTCTGCTGAAAGTTGCAATAAATATGATCAGGCTGGAGGAAAAATGCACTAATTTGGAATCAGAGAATAAAGTGTTACGACAACAAGCTGTGTCCATTGCACCAAATAAGCTTCTCTCTGGCCGGTCCAGGTCCATTTTACAGGTAAGGCTAGTAGTAAACTATATGACTCCATTCTTCTTCTTTTTCTTTTTTCTTCTTAAGTTAATAATGGCTTCCTAACTTTTCATCAAAATAAATCACACAGAGAGGTTCAGCCAGCGGTCATTTATCAGTGGATGCAAGGCCAAATTTGGTAAGTAACATCTCTTAAAAAAGTAACATCTGTTAACTTTGCCTTACTATTCTTCAATTTTTGGTTGGATTTAATTTTTGAAACAGGATCTTCATAGCCATTCAATAAACCATAGAGATATAGCCGAAGTGGAGGATAAGCCACAGAAATCATTAAACGAGAAGCAACAAGAAAACCAGGAGCTGCTTATCCGCTGCATCGTTCAACATTTGGGTTTCCAAGGGAACCGACCGATCACAGCATGTATCATATACAAATGCTTATTGCAATGGCGTTCATTTGAAGTTGAAAGAACTAGTGTCTTTGATCGGATTATTCAGACTATAGGACATGCTATTGAGGTTTGTTTTGTGCTACCTTACTATTTTTTATGCATCAAGTGTCTTGTTGGAATAAGATTGCAATTTTCTTTTCTTTTCTTTTTTTTTAAATCTATTTTCAGACGCAAGATAACAATGATATATTAGCATATTGGTTGTCCAATGCCTCAACGTTGCTTTTACTTCTCCAACGCACGCTTAAAGCTAGCGGTGCAGCAGGGATGGCTCCACAACGCCGTCGCTCATCTTCTGCCACTCTCTTTGGGAGGATGACTCAGGTGTGTTGTTGTTGCCTACTTAAACATTTTAGTACTAACTTAGACTGCATCACAAGCTTTTTAAGTTTGTCAAAATGTTTAATCATATTCTCTAGAGCTTCCGTGGCGCACCCCAAGGTGTGAATCTTAGCATGATAAACGGTGGAGCTGATACCTTAAGGCAGGTCGAGGCGAAATACCCAGCTCTACTCTTCAAGCAGCAGCTAACAGCTTATGTTGAAAAGATATATGGAATGATTCGTGATAACTTGAAGAAAGAGATTTCTCCTCTCCTTGGACTGTGCATCCAGGTATGTATAGAGACATTGGCACGGCTGGATCTGGACACAACAGTGTGAAACCTTGGCTTTTGTCCCCCAAATTTTTGAAGATTTTTATATAGGGATATGTTTTTACATTACGAAAAAATTATTAAAATTCTTACAGAAATGTTTATAGTCTCCGGAATCTCAGATCCGTCATTGTTATATGTACAAGAATACAAACGCATTAAAGTTTTTTTTTAATGTCGATTAGGCACCAAGAACATCAAGAGCAAGTTTAGTGAAAGGAGCATCTCGTTCTGTTGGCAATTCTGAAGCTCAACAAGCATTGATCGCGCATTGGCAAGGAATAGTAAAGAGCCTTACAAACTTCCTCAATACTCTCAAATCAAACCATGTAAGTGTCTTAGATATTCTAGTCATGCTGATGAGAGATTACAAGACTTTCATTAACTTAAATTAATTTTCATATATATATAGGTTCCTCCGTTCTTGGTCCGAAAGGTGTTCACGCAGATATTCTCATTTATTAATGTTCAACTGTTCAACAGGTTCTTACCATCTTACTCTCATAATTACATTTTGTTCTCAAAAAATTTGTATTAATATTGCATTCTCATATCGACCATGACAGCCTTTTGTTAAGACGGGAATGTTGTTCATTTAGTAATGGGGAGTACGTAAAAGCAGGTTTAGCTGAATTAGAGCACTGGTGTTACAAAGCAACAGATGAGGTAACACAACTGAATATAATAGTTTCATTCTTAATTAACTTCAAATACTTACGTTAGACACACACAAAAAAAAACCACCATTGCAGTACGCAGGTTCTTCTTGGGATGAGCTTAAGCATATCAGACAGGCCATCGGGTTTCTGGTACCTTTCATGATAAATGTTGTAAACCTGATGAGACAAGTCAAAACATTTCCTCACATTGTTTTATAAATAAATAAAAAATGCAGGTGATACACCAGAAACCTCAAAAAACATTGGATGAGATAAGTCATGATCTGTGCCCGGTACGTTGATTTGAACTGTTTTAGAAAGTAAAATTGTTGGACTAGTCTGATCAAATCTTGTTGAAAATGCAGGTACTCAGCATACAGCAGCTATACCGAATAAGTACCATGTACTGGGACGATAAGTACGGAACTCATAGCGTATCGCCAGACGTAAGCTTTGGGAGGGTTTTTTGTTATAATCTGCTCTTATGATATATATGATTCACGATAATTAATCTAGTAATTATTTTATTTTTGTGTGTGTATAAATATAGGTGATAGCAAATATGAGGGTGCTAATGACAGAAGATTCAAACAATGCCGTTAGCAACTCGTTTTTATTGGATGATGATTCCAGGTACTTACTCTCTCTTGAACTCATTTATCCATTGGCTCCATTTCTGTTTCTTTTTCTTATACATATTGTGTTTTCTTGGCAGCATTCCATTCTCGGTTGATGATCTGTCAAAATCAATGGAGAGGATTGAGATTGGAGATGTAGAACCACCACCTCTCATCCGAGAGAATTCTGGGTTTAGCTTTCTCTTGCCATGTTCTGCCTAAATAAGTGCTTGTTGGTTTCCTAGAGAGAGAGAGAGTGACAAAATAAGATGAGACTGTATTCCATTTCCTATTATACGTAGGCCCAACTACAAAGCTAGAATAGTTCAATAAGTGTGCATCACCATTTCTTTTAATAATTTGTGATATTTGTTCTCTTTTGTTTTGAAACTTTTGAATAGAGGGTGTCAATGAGTTAACTTTTGATGATCCGAAGAATTGGAAATTTTTGAAGCAGGTACAATCCAATCTTGAGTTACACCACTCCGATCAGAAATCAGTAGTTTATTATTTTATTTTATTTTGTAATTCGCAATGACTATATAAACTAGCAAAATATTTGTTCCTTTAATTATTTACGGATGGCTGAGAAAAAAAAAATCAGAGTTGAAAAATATTGGAATGTACTGCCAAAAGGTAGTATTTTATTATACTTTGCTCTAAA
This sequence comes from Brassica juncea, assembly GCA_018703725.1. Lineage (NCBI taxonomy): Eukaryota > Viridiplantae > Streptophyta > Magnoliopsida > Brassicales > Brassicaceae > Brassica > Brassica juncea. The sequence goes on from CM031938.1 coordinate 47,810,779, forward strand.
CTACAAGGAATATCTTCTTCAACTAGCATCTATTTATTATTCTAAAATAGTTTTTTTCAGGTATATGTAGAAAACTACAATTTATTACTCTATAATAGAGTCTTTTTCACAGTTTTTTTTAAATTTAAAATGTAATTAATAATTATATTTAAAACAATTAAAAATACTTTTTTCTATTTCAAAGTCAACATATTTATTTGAAAATTGGTCTTAAAATTAGAAGTAAATACAGTTTTTTTAAGTTTCATATAATGTTTACATATTACTAGATTAATCGATATCTATCATAATTTTATCATATCGAATTAGTAGAAGAATATATTAAAGAAAAACACATTTTAGAGGAAAAAAAACAAAGAAAGGGGACTGTTTAACTAAACCAATATATAGCACACCAAATACTTTGTTGCTTTGTTTTGATAAAATTAAATATTAGGAGATTACCTTAACTGTTGAACAACCTCTACTCCTAATTAATTCAACGTTGTATAGGTGTGGAAGGTAAGATGTTGGTAAAAGTCATGCACGAAACCAAACTTCACCACACACAACAAAGAAACTGAATATAAAATAGAGAATATACAAACTGTTGGTGCACTTGTAATTACTAAATAAACCTAGTAGAGAGAAATGGGAGATCTTCAACACAGAGTTTACCCGGTTCTTCAAATGGAAGCCAACAACAAGAAAACATCACCAGCTCACGGAAAGACAGAACATCTTCCAACGCAACGTCCATTTCCGCCTCCTGCCACGGTCGACAACAAGAAAACATCACCAGGTCGCGGAAAGACAGAACATCTTCCAACACAACGCCCATTTCCGCCTCCTGCTACTGTCGACAACAACAAGAAAACATCACCAGCTCGCGAAAAGACACTACAACAGCTTCCAATACAACGACCGCTTCCACCTCCTTTGATGATGGTGCGTAACAAGAAGCGAAATCTTTGCTGCAGACTCTTCTGTTGGTGTTTAAGCCTTCTAATCATTGCCTTAATCGCATTAGCGGTTGCAATTACGGTTATATATTTTGTTTTCTTGCCTAAACTCCCACAATACGAGGTCAACAGTTTACGAGTTAGCAACCTTGGCATCAACCTAGACCTCTCTCTTTCCGCCTTGTTCAAAGTCGAGATCACAGCTCGTAATCCGAACAAAAAGATTGGGATATATTACGAGAAAGGTGGGCGTCTCCAAGTGTGGTATACCAAGACGAAGCTCTGTGAAGGTCCTATACCCAAGTTTTACCAAGGACATAGAAATGTAACAAGATTGAATGTGGATCTAACGGGAAGAGCTCAGTTCGGGAACACTATTCTGTCGGCATTGCAGCAGCAGCAACAGACAGGACGTGTCCCCTTAGATCTCAAAGTGGATGCACCTGTTTCCGTCAAACTGGGGAAATTGAAGCTGAAGAAGGTTCGAATACTGGGGAACTGCAAGCTTGTTGTTGATAGTTTATCAACAAACAATAGAATTAATATCAAAGCCAGTGATTGCAAGTTTAAGCTTAAACTTTAAGTGTTCCTCTCTTGGGTGTCTGCACCATTTACTAATTGCATTGATTAAGTTTGCTAAGTTTCTTGTTTAAGTCTATAAAACATCTCCATCTACGAAAACTTTCTCAAACGAGATAATGATATTATAATTGGAAAATAGATCCTCCCACAACAACGATATTGGGGTGACAACGCATAGAAATAGACAAAATTAATTTTTTTTTGGTAAGAATAGTTGCATTTTACGAATCCTTTGTAAACGTCTTATATTTGTTCGAGTTTTTATATACATAAATCTATAATATATATAACTATAAAATATTAAAGATGTGATGCAACAAAAAATTGGACAATTTTGAATAGTTTAAATATATTTTGGAGAATTTAGACATCTTTTAAGAAGTTCTAAAATATTTTACATAAATATTTTTTTAAGTTTTCATTCAAGAAAATATCTTTTAAAGTTTTAATCACAGAAATACTTGGTTAACCTGGTGAACTGTTATTATTTACCCTCTTAGCTAAGAAAATAATGTTTCATTTTGGGATGGATCCAATAACATGGGAATGGGATACAAGTTGTACCATACAACATAAAACAGAAAGCTTGAGACAGAGATACCATGATCGTTTTGACTTAGTCATAAAACCAGCAAAACATTTTACTAGACATAATAATCTCCAGATTCAATGTAATAATGTGAGGAAATTACAATGTAGTAGTAATTCTTTGTTCAATCAAAGAACATTAATATCGAATTCAAATTATAAAAACATCTGAACAGAAAAATCAAGCGTTAACACAGTTTCAATAAACAAGTTTCCCCCATCAGAAATTCAGGATTGTGATTATTATTAATAACTAAAAATCAAAAACCCTCACATGGCTTTCTCCGATTCGTGACGAACAGCTTCCATAATCAACCCCTCGCTATGCACCACCATTATCACCGGCGAGTTTCCGAACGCCCTCGCCATCGCCGTCAGTATCTCAGAAATCAAATCCCTGAATTTTTCCGGAACCAGATTCTCGCCGAATCTCTCGAAAATCGCCTCGTACACGCTATCGGTCTCCTCTCCCGACGCCACCTCCGATTCAACCGCCACCACGCGGTTGAGACCTTTCCGGAGCTCCGACGGCGATAGCGTTCCGTCTCCGTCTAGATCTAGGATCTTGAAATAGTCGTCGGTGATGGATTCGAAGGATTTTTTGTCAGAGATGAGTCCCATAAGAGTCTGGCTTGTGAATACCGTTTCGATCATGATCGGGTTTCTAGGAATCTTCTGAGATTTTCCCTTGTTTGCAAGTTTCTTTTTCTTTTTCTTTTTGTCCTTCTTTTCTCTTGTCTTCCTTTCTTTGTTGTTCGCACATATACATGCGCATTCAAAAGCGTTATAGATTGCTTGCATGTTTTCTCTTGCTCAAGAGAATATTAAAAGGTTTCTCATTTGGTACATTTATCGATTTTTTTTTTTATCTAACCTATTATTTTGTGGGAGAATCAACAAATAACCATGGGAGTTGTGTCATTTTAGCATATAAATAGTCAATATTGCACTCTTTCCACGTGACCGTTTGAATTACACATAATAATCTAATATTATTCTATTTATAACACGGATATAGAATAGATGGTTTCAAACGGAAATACAATTACAGGAAAAAATTTAATTTTGTTAGTTTTACGCGCTTATATATATTTTTAGGTAGTTTTATGTTATGTTTCTTATACGCTAATATATGCTTTTATTTTCAAATCAAAACTCGATCTTTGCATTAGAATTTTTTTTTTTGGGAATTTATGATGAAACTTTTTTAAACAAACAATACACAATTATTTGGATAAAACTTTTTTCAAAAAAAATCTCTTGTTTATATAACGTCAACAATTTTTATGTTTCATTTTATGTTTATTTGGATAAAATTCAAAAAATTATGCTGTTTATATCAAGTAAACAATTTTTTATGTTTCATTTTTCTGTTTACTGTTCTATGTCAACTTATCTATATTATATTGTGAATGGAATATACAAATATTGCGGATTTGCGGTACAACAAATGTTTGAAAAACACTCTGCTTGGCTTTGACCACAAAAAAAAAACACTCTGCTTGTCTAAGCAATCCGCATCTTGATTCCTTTCCCTAAACGCAAAGTCCAAAGAGCATTGAGGGGAGTTTACTCATTCACTCTACTATATCAAACAACATATTCCCCAACCCTGTGCTTGATTCTTTCTTGTTGATAACATCAATAAGTCCTTTGCACTCATTCATTCATTCGCAAACCATACTTGACGCTATCCTTTGATCCATGTGAGTTGAAGAGCGAATAGAAAACAGAAGGCCTTTCCATCAAAACATGTCAAAGATTTTTGAAGCAAGAGATAGAAACAGAAGGCCTTTCCATCAAAACATGCAAAAGCCAGAAAATTATTGATTTCATGTTGTGAAGAATGATCAGAGCGAGGAAACCTTCAGTCGCCATCCAACACTTAATTTAAAAAAAAGGTGTAAGAAAACTCTGTCAAAACATACATTATACATTTGCCTTCAGCAAGAATTTTTTGAGAATAAATGACAAGTGGAAGGAGAGAAGATGCAGCCTCTCTAACAAGACTAGAAAACGGCAGTGCAGCAAATGAAATCTCTCTCATTCACTTGAGCCTCGATGACTTGGTTGTGTCTTAGGCAGATAAATCACTTTCTTTCCATTCATCTCACCATACCCAACTCCTTCCCTATAGTATCCACCGCTGAAATTCCCACCTTGCGTCGGTGTACCAATCCATTGTGTTGGCGGTGATGGCAGTGGTTTGATATTTGCATTAGCAGCTTCTGTATAGCTTGAATACAATTGTTGTTTGCTTCTGCCGTTGTTGTCTTCTATCGATAAACCAGCTCTGACTCCACCACGGTTCTTAGAGTTGTTGTAGTTCCGGTTATAGTCTGGTGATCCATTTAATGGACCAGGATATCTCGGACCGTTGCTGTACATTCCTTGAGAACTATTGTTGTAGTTTCCGTGATAGTAGTAGTTTGAGTCATCGCCATATGATTTCCTGTAAGAAGAGGAACCCGCTGCTCTCGGTCCACCGTATTGATAATTACCAGGTATATTTCGGTTGTATGAGTTTGGGTCAATTAATCCTGAAGCCGAAGAACCAGTGGAAGATTTCATATTAAGGGTGTTTTTGATCAGACGATGAGCTGCTTCTCCCAGTGAATGTCCGGCTATAGCACCAGCCACTTGTGGTCTGCTGCACCATAGATATTGTTATTTAAAAAAATAATAATAGCTCACACTATGATATTCAAGATATCAGTCAGTTAAAACCCCCTCTTACCTATCTCGGGCTTGTCGGCGTCGGTTGCTATTGTCTTCGTGCCATAAAACAGGAAATGGCTTTATATCTGCCGGCGTCAAGATCTGCAAATTTAAACTTCCACAATGAATATATATATATCCACTTGTTTTGCAATGAATATTCAGAAGATAGGTAAATAGATTGGTGAGAGCGAAGAGAAAAAAAAAAGACCGTCAACATTCGAGAAAACACTGATAATTTCTCATTTCTTTAGTGCAACATACCTTGTCCGGAATGATTGCTCCTCTTGGTGGTTCAGGGATATGAGAGTGTTTGGCAGGATTCAAGTATGTAACATTTCTGAAACATTTTTACGACAAAAACTAAGTAAATCATAATTGTACTTAACCGTAACTTGCCAAGTACAAGAAACGTACAAGGCTCGGTTCTGCTCAATGCATGGGAAGCCATTGACAGGGGAAACCACTTTGCTTTGGAAACCGTTCCTTTCACTAAACCACAGAAAACCGTTCATCCCTTGGCTGCAATAAACAAAAGACAATCGAGGATAAGAACAAGCTCGATACTCAGACTACACCATAGCTTCTCGATTATTAAATAAGCCAATCAAAGCTAACCTAGTATTCGGGTCAATCATCCATGGAAGACATTCATTTGGTGGCAACTGGTGGTAGAAGTGGTAATACTGCATAACCCGCTGGCCCAGTGGATGAGTGGGGTGTACGTATAACAAATCAAGCATCACGCTGTTGCGTTGCCGTTCTTCCACCTACGAGATTGTACGTATAAGTAATCATTTTCAATTCTAGTTACCACAAGACACTGACATTAAAACAGATGGCTAGAGTAATCTAAGCTGTAAAGCTACTTAATAGCTAACAAAAACCATCCTGAAAGTCCAAGAATTTATCTTTCATTAAAAATATAGCTTTACTGGAGCGAATGTAGAATATGCATGTGTTTCGAGCGAAGAATCAGTTCAAACCGTTAGCGTTTCTTCAAGCTTCCTTGTAGAAGCTAACAGCAACTTCTCCTCAATGAAAGGAAGTTTCGCAATACCCTGGATCACAGCAAGTGCGAAACACACAACATCAAAATCAAAGAACACAATAAACAGTCTCATCGTGATAACATTAGCACTGTATCCAAAGAATACAGAGAACCATGAACCTGCCAAGAGAAGCGCTTTCCATTCATATCAATCTCAAAATCTGCGAGTACAATGATCGCTAATGAGTATCCACTATTAAGCAAAAATATATATTGCACAACAACTATGGAAATAGATTCAGCATCAACAATTACCGGAAGGGTAAAATTTCAGGATCGGAGATGAGGGATCAGTCATCAACTTCCGGTATTCTCCAGGCAGAGCATTTGAGCTACATAAACCAAGAAATACAATTTCAATCACTGCTGGTGCCGAAAATGATAATAATTAAGGTTCCACAAAAAAAAGGAAAGAACCTTGCAGCTGGCAGGGTTCCCATTAATTGATCAAAAGGTTTAAAGGGCTCTCCAATGAAAAATGTGATTTCCAAATCAGATAGATTCTTAAGATCTGAAGCAAATGGGGCATAATGGTATGGGTAAAACCTGAAACAATTAGAAGAAAGGGTCAGACTTGCATTGAAATTTGCAACTTAGTATTAACATCAAGGTCTTTCTCGAGAAGGGAACCATCAGTCTACTATAAAGAATTATTGCAGTAATTCCTAGAATGTATGGCTATCATGGGAATAACATGGTATTCTCAATCTACACTTATTGAAAAGTTAAGACTGACCATTGCCAAGAGCATACACCTTGGTAGTAGTACCGGCAAACCCAGCACAAACCTTCAACATATTTTAATACCTACAAGGGAAAAGTAGGTCAGTAGACTTGATGACAGTTTCGTGTTCTTCTAAAACTGTCTCGGGAGTCACTTCAAGAAAGTAGTTCTCGCTATAATCCTCCTTAAAAGATAAAAGAGCTGTGTGTGTAGTACTAAATTTGAGGGCCAAAAATCGTCAGGGTGAGAGACTTATTGGGATGTCAAGAGTTCTAAATGCGCACCAAAACACATTTAGCACATGACTGACGAAACCTTTATTCCATTTTAGACGTATAATAACAAATCATCAGAAGGGTAGAGACGTCGATTGACATAAAACTCACCACGTCTTGTTTGATTTTCTCAGTTTCCTCTGGATTGGTCGTACTAAATTTCTCAGCATAATACCTCTCCTTGTAGCCGGGCTCTCCCAGCTTAATCTACACAAAAGAAAGAGCAATTTGAGGTGTATCTCCTAAATAATTCCCCCTGTAAATAAAGAGATAAAAATCTGTCTAGCCCACAGGCTCCTACTGAGAGAACGTTGCAACAATCTTACCTTATCGTCTATCGGTTCAGGTGGTATTTCAGATGGGCCTCTTCTTGATCTTTGTTTCATTTCTTCATTGTTATCCATCGACTGATACCGACATTAGCACACCGTTAGCCACAACTTATGCAGTTTGAACGTAACGGAAGAACACAATACAAACCCATTGATTAGGAAGGGAGCTAGTTATTGCCTAATAAAGAGAACCATTCACTCAAAAGCTAGCTTATAGGGGTGACTTCTAACCACTACCCTCACGAGGATTGGATTAGCCCTATTATAGGGACCCAATCAAATCGCATCAGACGCTACCACACATAAACAGCGTAAGTGTGTATAATGTCGAAACTAGAAAGGGATCCCCAATAGGGTAGAGAGGCCCGACGTGGCTGTCAGTGCCAAACGCATGTCGATTCCAACATTGCTTAGGCATGTGACCAGTTATTAGGGACTTCTAAGAGAGCACCCTCTTTTCCAAACCTTTCCACGGGTTGCATAAGAGGAAATATGGAATTGGTTAAGAATACCTGTTTTATCCGCGTCCTTTTCTGAAATATTTTATCTTCATTTGCCGCGACAGCTTGAATGAAATGCTCTACCCTATCTAGTAAAACCTATAAAAGAGAAGACTGTCAATAACGGATTATGAAAAAAGACACAGCTTATAGAAATAATGCAGTTCGGGTCTTCATTAGTAATCATCTAGGCAGACAAAGCAATTCAAAATGGTTACACAAATACACAGAAAAATACTAAGTAGGGCACTGAAGTACGAAAAGTGAGAATGATGTGTGGGGGAAGGTAAAGAAACCCAATAGCGTACCTCACCGGAATCAGTTAGATAGCCTCCCATAGCTGTAAATTCCTTTCTGTAAACATGCATCAGCAAGTTTATAGCCCCCTGAAGTCACAAAGAAATAGAGTATAACGACCAAAAAAATTAAGCTAAAGACTGTTTTGTAAAATGCCTCGATGGCATAATAGTGCACGAGACATGATACTAATTCTCCGTCCGACTAATATTACAATCAGCAGAACAATCAATTGATGTATAACAGCCAATGTATCAAGGAATGAAAAGATTCCATAACATGCATACCTCTCGAATTTCTAATGTAGGCATATGAGGCAGGAAATCATTGCCAACAAAGAAGCAAAGGAATACAAAGTCATCTATAATTCTCTCGAAGTTGATGGAGAAAGGAGGATCTGGGATGGCCAATTCATATTGCAGATATTCTCGCAGCACCCAGATGTTCAGGAACTATAAACACATTACATCGGACAGATATGAGGAAGCTCCAAAAGTTTTAAACATATATGATGTTTAAATGCAGTACGATATTTTGAGCCTAACAAAACAAACTACTTAAACCTGATATTTTCTCTTGTGGATTGGAATATCAGATGCTGCATCTGGGCTACCTGATTTTCCAGGGCAATCTGCAGCAAAATGACCAGTTTGTCCACACACAAAACATTTCTCTTGTTGGCCAGGGTAAGTGATAACCTGGAGTGAGAAAGACGAGCCACCATTTGATTGACAGAGTATCTAAAAAAAATACAGAGGAAAGGGGTGGAGAACAGCTACCTCTCTTAAGATTGAAAAGTGAACTTCATGTGTGGCTAGAGATAGCATTATCAAGTCTGCATCCTGCACGTTAACATAGAGCTCTTGGCAATAAGCGATTTGTTGGAAGAAGCACCAGTATCTTACCAAGCAAAATGGAAACAAAACAACTACGCTGTGGGTTGATACTAACCAGACCGTATAGACAATGCCGCGTATTCGGATCGAAACCAGGAAGATTACGTTGTAGACGAATGTATGACATTATCTTGTGTTCTCCTTCCCCCGGAACATTTGAATCAGAGAGAATTACCTACAAATAATAATCCATGAAAATTTTGTACAGACAGGAACTAATGCTAAGCAAAAAAAAAAAGTGCAATTGCACAGAAAGGAAACAATGGCTAAGTTAGAAGAACGGTGTCAGACCTTAACAAATCTCCAACCAGGGTTATGATTTAACCTAGACTGTATGTAATACTGAAGAGCTACTGAGAGTACAGCCATAAACGGCGTCCCAGGAGTAATAACATTTGAATCTGCGGTTTCTGCTTTCTCTTTAGCAGACAAGATTTGCCCCCCGATCTCAAAATCTTGTCTCAACATCTCTTCCTCAGCTTCCTATTCAACACCAGATATATAGCATCAAACAACAATGACACACGAACAAAGCCAGGAGAAAATGTAAAAGAGAAAGAGACGATACAGCCTCTGCCGCGTCCTTTGCAGCTCTGAATCGTCGAGAACGCTGCTGATTCATCTTTGCTCTTGGTGCAACTCCATCTGCAACAACAATAACAACAACATCATACTCAAAATCAGGACCCCAGTGAAAGAGAGAGAGAAAAGGAGAAGAAAGAAGCAAAAGATTCACCTATAGCCAAATAAAGAAGCTTCCTGGGACGCACCAAAGTAAATAGATGGTCAATGTACTCGAACATTGATTTGAATACATCATCGTATGTGGCAGGTGCAGGCTGCAATTAGAGTTAAAAATGTGATTTAAATAAATCTCATATTATCCAATTCAATTCTACTTCAATTTTTGGTTGAATACTGTAAAAGAAAACAACTGTGAATTTTCATTTCTCATACAACAAATCTATGGTAAGCTGAGAACCCTAACCAAGAAAAGACTTTTTAATTACCTTTCCTTCAGGATGGAAACAAGGATGGATGATACCGTTCATGTCGAGATACAGATTATCGAATTCGAATCCGTTAGGATTAGGTCTGGTGATATCTAGGCCACCGAGACCCGGTTCTTCCTCAACGACGTCGCTGATAGACTTGGGGTATCGGTCGGCGAGCCATCTGTAAAACGCTGGAACTCCCATGACGAAAGAGATTTGAGAGAGATCCGAAAGTGATTGATTGGCTTGCTCCCGATCGGTTTATTGGGGCTTAAAGGATTATACTTAACTACGATTTCGTTCTACAGACTCTTTTTTTTTTTTTTACTTTTACCACTAAGTTGAATCTGATTTGCTTTGTGGCGACTGGCGAGGAGTTCAACAGGCGATGGCTAATTTTAATTTAACTATGATTTGGTTTGGGCTTGTTAGCTGCGGCTAGGGCTATTTAATTCAACAGGCCGGCTTTCTCCTTGGTTTTCTTTTCTTTTTCCCAAGTCTTCTTATTTATTTTTTCCGACGGTAGAAATTGGAGTTGTTTGCTCGGTTTAAGTGACAATTTATCGAAATAAACCTCGTATAACTTTTTTTTTTTTCAAAAATATACAAAGTTACTTTTGTGTACAATAACTAGTTGAAACACAACCCAACTCGGAATCGACACCTGATTTGTCGGACGATCTAAGACATGCCGAACTCCGAAGCACTATTGTTGGAAGGTCCCAAACCATGCCAAGAGCTCAAGAGACTCGTGTCAAGCTCAAGAGACGGTCCATGCCGAGCTAATATTTTCAAACTTCGGTATAACAAAGGTCAAAATATCTAAGACGAGTACATGATCCTCGCCGGAGATCACGTCGCTATCATGATCTATTCCTGAAAACTTATAAAAGAAAGAACAAGGGCAAGAAGAGGAGATCTGAATTCTTCTAGAACAATACTATACTTTTTCAATAGATAAATACATCTTTGTTGTTATATACCTCATGTATTCATACTTGTTTTCTACTTGTATTGTAAATCAAATACACTTCTTTATACAAAAATCATCAATATACAACTTTTTTTATACATTCCTTTCCTTTTTATACGCGTAATCGAAACCCTAAACCTATCCATCATTGCATATACAGGAAAACTACCACTTAAGACAGAGACATAAGAAAATGCAGAGTAACATATTGAAACCCATTAAGAATTGTTAAAATGTGAAAAATTAAATACCTTTCAATTTGTGGATGAATATATAGTTGAATTATGATTATTATTAGTTTATGCTTGAACATGATGTCATTATTTACGTATCATATACATCTGAATGGATACTCAACCACAAGTCCGACACAACCACCTGAACTTTTGAAGCTACATTAGATGAATCTACAAATCCAATCGAGCCACTGCTTTCTGTATTTACGAGATTGGACCGCCTTTACCCATTGATTCCTGAGAGAAACTGCTATGGCTCGTGTGAGGGTTTTGCCAGATACTCACGCCATTCTTCTGGCATTCCCTTACTCGATCTCAGCATCCTTATAGCTGCATTTGTTAATGGTATGGCAACAATGTCATAGTCTTTTGGTTCCTGCGGTTAACAACAAAAATCTTTTGAGGCAAACTGGTTTAAGTTAACCCCATTATTGCACTTTGAGGAATACCTTTGGAGTCTTGAGTAACTTCATATGTGCTTCTTCTACTGTCTTCTGGCCTTTCTTCGAGTTGCATCTTGAACATGCAGCTACCTATGTTAAACATATAATTTTAATGATCTTTCAATTTTTTTTTGGCTAGTTCAAATATCAATCACATACCAGATTTTGCCAAGTCCATTCACCACCTCGAGAAATGGGGATAACATGATCAATGGTCAAGTTTTCACGGGAAGTACAATACCTATAATCCCAAATAACAAAAGTTCTGTCAATAAGAATACAGTACTGCTTAGTTTGTGGCTAACAAAACAGGAAATTACTCACTGACAAGTGTAGTCGTCTCGTAGTAAAATGTTTTTACGACTCAGTGAATTTTTCACTCTTCTTCTTTTAACAACCTGAAGCAGATGTGGAACCTGAAGCAAAGCAAAGAAGTAAGCTTCAGAATGGTAAAAGAAAAAAAAAGGAGATTAAATAGTTAAATCTAAATTCAAGTTCTATATACCCTTAATACAGCAGGTATGTAGAATGAACCGGTAGGAGAATCAACAGTCTGATCATAATACTCCAGAACATCGGCCTAGAGAAGGAAGTAGGGAAAAAAACTGAATGAAGGTTTCCTTCCAACACTATGTATATATATATATAGATATGAAAATGGGTTTACAGCTTTTTTTGCCTGACCTTATCCATGTATTCCAGGCAGATTGCGCGCTTCCAGCAAACAACATTTACCGGCCTATAGTGATATGCAAGAAAAACGCTTCCAAGTTAGACACAAAAGGTTTAAAATTTAGAATATAGTCTGTGGATTTACGACTCTTCACGCTTTCTCTCTCCTGCGATTTTGCTCTCAAGCACGATTTTTGAGGAGAATTTTATCCGCTGGTTACTTCTCTGCGGGTTTCTTTTACCCCACGTATCTTTCCTTTTACAGCCTATTATTCTCTGAAAACTCATCGGGAATTCAAAAACATACACACTTTCGAATTATCCAGCGGTCAAACGACAGTTTCATCTCAATATCCGTCCGTCTCTGATCGGAATCTCGCCGGGTTCAGCCCCCGACGACGTCGGCGGGCCAGCCAGGATCTCCTGTGCCGTCTCCTAAAGCTCTCTCGCCCATCCGCCAGTATCCCTCTCTCTTCAGATGCAGAGTGCTAGATGGAGAATTTGAGCTGAATAGCTCTTTCTTGGTTGCTATAACCTCTTATAAGGCAATACTACCAACGCTCAAGAGCATTTATCACCCAAGAAGTTATTGCATCTAGCATTAACTACACCTCTTCGGAACGTATAAAGCTTTGGTCTCTATTTGGGTTGCTATAACCCCACTCAACCTAACGCTGTAGTGAAGATTTCTACTCCTTCGTAGCAGCTCCAAACCTCGGAATCCTATCTCAAACAATGGATCGACGTTTCAGCCGGTCAGAGAAGGGTAAATGGCAAGCTCCTCCGGAGCTTCCAGCTAAAAGACTTCCGGTGCGTATACCGGCAAACGACTGTGATGACCTCATTGCGGCCAACAGATTAACCATTATCGGCAGACTAACCAATACTCAGGTCCAAAAACCCCGCGCGGTAATCGACTTCATGGCGCAGATATGGAACTTGGAAGGCAGGCTAGAAGGAAGAGTTTTGGGTCTTGATAAGTTTCAGATTACCTTCCAAACGGAAAATGAGCTGATGCAAGTTCTAGAAAAAGGTCCGTATCATTTCAAAAGATGGATGATCCTGTTACAGAGATGGGAACCAACAGTTTCTGATCTCTTCCCGTCTACCATCTCCTTCAATGTGCGGATTCACGGGATCCCGTTACAGTACTGGTCAGAGGGTACCATTCTCACCATTGGAAGCTCACTTGGAAAATGTGTTGTCAGAGATGTCAAGGAAGCCAAGATTTGGGTTGAGGTTAATGGACTCCAGCCTCTGATTATGAATATGGAGATCGAGCTCCCCACCGAAGATGTAACTGAAGTCGAGTTTGAATATATCAAAATAGAAAAGCATTGCTTCTCTTGTTTCTCTCTGTTTCATGAGGAGTCTGGTTGCCCTTATAGACCTGTTAATGCCCCTCCTCCGAAGGACAGAGCCTTGGGAATCACGCAAAGTATTGCTTTGCAACGCATAGAGGCGGAAAAGAGGCGGCATGATGAAAGACGAGGCTACAGACGACCGGATGATACCCGTCTAGTATCTAGACCCCACACCTCAGCCTCCTCGCATTCTGGCAGAAACAGAGCACCAGAAGTTAACCACTATGCTAACCTGGAAGAGCACAGAAGAGTCCGCTCTACCTCATCTCGAACCGCAAATCCTCGCTCTGATTACCACCGTTATGGGTCACATTCTATGCAGTATAGAGTAGTAGAGAAAAGCAGACTCAGCTCAGGCTCCTCTGCTCCTCACCACATCTCAGCGCCGCAGGCAGGAGGAGCTAAGAATACGGGGACTATTCCACAATTCCATCCTGAGACAGAACAACAATTAGACTCCCAAAGAGATCTTACACCAACACGTAATCTAAAGGACCGTCTTGGTGCACCTCATGGAGAGGTTGTCTCACAAGGTACTGATCCTCGTAAGGAAATCTCACACGCTCGCAATCTGCAATCGCGTATAGAGATTCCATCAGCTACAAAGGAAAATTCTCATTCGGGGTCTAGGGGAAAACGTTCAGCCCTTGAAAGACTCTCGGAACCATCGCTAAGGATACCTCCCAGCTTCGAGTCTGGACGTCTCCAGGCATTGGAAAGCCCTACACGAGATGAACAGCAACTTATGCAGATGGAGGAGGAGATCCAGATACAGGAACCAGAAAGAATTCCTGCAATTCTCCGTCTGCAGGATAGCATTGCAGAGACAAGCGGGAAATCTCGTCATTCGGTACCTCTGGCATCCCAAAGCAAAGCGCTTACAAAGCGCAGAGTGACATCAAAAAAAAGAGTGCTACGAAGCCCTCTCCAAACACTTGCCCAAAGAAAACCAACTTCAGGACGACCAGCTACTGCAACTAGGCGAAAACTAGTGGTTGACAAAGACCCAAAATTACCTTGTGATAAGGCGGGAACGAGCAAGCAACGAAAGAAGAATGGTCCTCCAACTACGGTGTTCATACCAGGGAGTACCAGAGGTGGGGTGGATTTTCGGCCCCATCAAAACCCTCTTCCTTAGCTATTCTAAGCTGGAATTGTCAAGGACTGGGGAACGTCCTTACAATCCGGCGAATCAAGGAGCTCCATAAGAAAATGGCTCCTAATGTAATGTTCCTCATGGAAACAAAAAATAATGATGAGTTTATCAGATTAAAGTTGCAGAGTCTTCATTTTACTCATTATTTTTCGATCCCACCCGAAGGCCTTAGTGGTGGCCTCTCTTTGTTCTGGAATGATGATACAGATTTATCGATACTAGAATCCTCTCCCAATCTGGTGGATACGAGGATCGTTCACAAAGGCATCACCTCCTTCGTTTCTTTTGTGTATGGAACCCCTGCTACTGAGGACAGAGCGGCTTACTGGCGCAAGTTACATTCGGTGGGGCAGGGCAGGGATGCTCCGTGGCTGCTTACGGGAGATTTTAACGATATTTTGAACAATGCGGAGAAGGTGGGAGGACCGTGTCGACCTGAAGGATCCTTCTCTGCTTTCAGATCCTTTGTTGCACAGAATGGCCTCTGGGACCTCAAGCACACAGGAGAACATTTGTCATGGCGAGGCAGCAGGCATACCCATTTTATCAGATCTAGATTGGACCGAGCTATGAGTAACTGTTCTTGGGCGGAAGCTTTCCCAATGGGGAGATGTCGATATCTCAGATTCGAAGGGTCAGATCATAGACCTCTGTTAACGCTCTTTAACTCGGACAGACCCAAGAGGAGAGGTCTTTTTCGTTTCAACAGGTCGCTCACTGAGCAGGAGGAAGTTACGCAGATCATAGACGAGGCTTGGCATCACTCTCCGATGGCCACCGTGATCCAGAAGCTCAATGATTGCAGGCGTGGAATTATTAAATGGGCAAAAGAACAGCAGGTGCAGAGTAACATTCTCATCAAGCAAAGCCAGGATGCCCTTGAGCTCGCACTTTCCAGTGATAACCCGAATCAAGCTTTGATAGAAGAAATTAACTCTACTCTCCGCAAGGCGTACCTAGCTGAGGAGCAATTTTGGCAGCAGAGAAGTAGAATCCAGTGGCTAAAACAGGGTGACAGGAATACCGGCTTCTTCCATGCAGCCACTAGAACGAGACGAACTATTAATTCCATCCCGGTTCTTGAGGATTCACAAGGCGGAACTGTATACGAGGAAAGTGATATAACCAGAGTCATCGCTGATTATTTTTCTCAAATCTTCAAGACCAATGGTAATGAATCCTTTTCTCAGATTCAGGGCCTCCTCCGCTGCAAGGTCACACCGGCGATGAATCAGATGCTAATAGCTATACCGAGCGATTCGGAAATTCGAGAAGCAGTTATGTCTATAAATGGGAACAAAGCTCCGGGGCCAGACGGTTTCTCTGCTACGTTCTACCAGACCTACTGGCGTATTGTTGGTGAGGATGTGATCAGGGACGTGAGGAGCTTCTTCACTTCTAGCTACTTGCATCCGCAACAGAATGAAACCCACATCCGGCTCATTCCCAAGATCGTAGGACCAAGAACAGTGGCGGATTATCGACCTATAGCTTTGTGTAACACTCACTACAAAATCATTGCAAAGATTCTTACCCGGAGACTCAAGCCTCTCTTACCGGTCCTCATTTCAGATACCCAATCAGCGTTTGTGTCGGGACGGGCAATCTCGGACAACGTCCTCATCACACACGAGACACTACACTACTTGCGAATGTCTGAGGCGGATAAGCGATGTTCTATGGCTGTGAAAACGGACATGAGCAAGGCCTACGACAGGATTGAGTGGGGATTTGTTAAGGAGGTTATGCGTCTTCTCGGATTTGATCCACTCTGGGTATCCTGGATCATGAGCTGCATCGAATCGGTATCCTACTCTTTCTTGATAAATGGTTCCCCACAGGGATTGGTGAAGCCTTCTCGCGGCCTCAGACAGGGGGATCCGCTCTCACCTCACATCTTTATACTCTGTACGGAAGTCCTCTCAGCTTTATGCAACAAAGGACAGTCGGACGGCTCTCTCCCGGGGATTAGGGTCTCACGGAACAGCCCGGCTATCAGTCATCTTCTCTTCGCCGATGACACTATGTTTTTCTGCAAAACAAAACCATCTTGCGTGGCAGCTTTGATGAGTATTCTATCTACCTACGAGGAGGTCTCGGGTCAGAGGATAAACCCACAGAAGTCAGCTATTACTTTCTCAGCAAAGACACCGGAGGATGTCCGCAACCGAGTCAAGCAATCAATGGAAATATATACTGAAGGTGGAGTAGGTAAATACCTTGGGCTCCCCGAGCAGTTCGGACGCCGGAAGCGTGACATTTTTGCTTCGATATTGGATAGGATTCGGCAAAAAGCTCACAGCTGGACAGCGAAATTTTTATCGGGAGCAGGGAAGCAAGTAATGCTCAAATCAGTGCTTGCTGCCATGCCATGTCATGCAATGTCATGCTTCAAATTGCCACTATCTCTCTGTAAACAAATACAGTCATTACTCACCCGCTTTTGGTGGGATGCAAACCCCGAAAAGAAGAAGATGTGTTGGGTAGCTTGGGACACTTTGACTTTACCGAAATACGCAGGTGGCCTTGGCTTTAGAGATATCGAAACTTTCAACGACGCCCTCCTTGCCAAAATTGGATGGAGGCTTATCAAGGAACCACATTCTCTATTGTCTCGCGTCTTATTGGGTAAATATGCCCATAACTCTTCATTCTTGGAATGCGATATTCCGACCACAGCTTCTCACGGGTGGAGAAGTGTGCTAGCGGGCAGGGAGATCTTGCGTAAGGGGCTTAGTTGGGTTGTGGGTAACGGAGAACAGATCCGTGTGTGGGACGCCCCGTGGCTATCCTTCAGCGCACCATGCCAACCGATAGGACCACCAACTCTTGAAAGCCAGTCTTGGTTTGTTAGCGACTTATTATGTCCTCTTACAAATAAGTGGGATGTAGCTAAAATCCGAAGCCTGTTACCTCAGTATGAGGAAAGTATTTTGCAGATAAAAACAAGTTCTACTCTAGCTATGGATACCTTGGTTTGGTTACCGGAGAAATCAGGAGTATACACTACAAAGACTGGGTATGGCTTGGGGATAACGTCTACCAGAATTCAAAGCCTAGAGAACGAGCCACTAAATTGGACTAAACACATCTGGAATGTGAAGACAAGTCCTAAGCTTAAGGATTTCTTGTGGCGAGTAGTAAAGAAGGCCATCCCAGTTAGCTCTAATTTGGAGAGGAGAGGTTTCCCTAGTTTCAATTGTAAATCTTGTGGTGCTCCTGAAGATGATACTCATGTCTTCCTTCACTGTCCACTAGCGAAGGAAGTGTGGAGTTTGCTACCTGTCCGTCAAAGTCCATTGCTCAGTATCCCATCGATCTCGGAGCTGATCAAACTTGGAGATATCTTTACTCCACTTCCACCGACTGGAGTGACCACCCCATTGTGGCCATGGGTTTTGTGGAACCTTTGGAAATCTAGAAATAAATTGGTTTTTGAGAACAGGATCTTTTCAGCACTTGAGATAGTACTGAAGAGTATTAAGGACTCCAAGGAATGGAGCCAGGCTCAGGCGGATTTCAAATACCATCCCTCCCTCGGTGCACCACCAAGTAATACCAATCGCCGGGTGCTTTGTCCCCCTCCGACTTTCCAAGCAGGAGTATTAGTCTGTAAAGTGGATGCGGCTTGGGACTCTACTTCTAGAAAGTGTGGGATTGGTGGTATCTTCAGCGGGAGCCTGACTACCTCCTTGTCCATCATCTCTGAATCACACAGTCATGTTTCCTCAGCTCTCTTGGCAGAAGCCATTGCTGTTCATCGCGCGGTAGCTCTTGCCGTCTATTCAAACGTCCGATCCCTGGCGGTTCTATCCGATTCTCAAACTTTGATCAATTTATTGAAGAAGGGAGAGCATCAACCTGAACTGTTCGGTATCATGTTTGATATCTATCACTTTGTGTCTCTCTTTGACTTTATCTCCTTTGATTTTATTTCTCGCAACTTTAATTCCGAGGCTGATTCTGTGGCAAAATCAGTGCTCGCTTTGGCTGTAACAAACCCTCTCTATGGCGGGTAAAAACCTTTTAGTTTGAATGAATTGTTTGATCAAAAAAAAAAAAAAAAGTTAGACACAAAATGAGCACTTATTAAAAAAGGATGACCATATTAGCCAAATAAAAAAATGTCCCACTGAATAATATTATTGTTAACACAAACGATGAATTGCCATAAGTTCTATATATATATGTATTCTAAAATCCACTGAGTACATAGTCAATTAATTATTCTTGTTAATACAATCAAAGAAATGCCTTTTGTTTTTGGAAGATCATTAAGAAAAAAAAGATTAAAAATCCAGTAAGAATGCAAACGAGAGGTAGGACCTGTATGAAATATCAAGAACCAAGCCTCTGAAGCAAGAAAGATCATCCGTCTCTAACTCATCATCATCCTCTCCGTCATAATTCCAATCATCTGCGTCTTCTTCGCTGCCGAGATTCTTATCGAGACCCCTACTTTTCTTTCTGTTTGAAGAGAACGAGTAAGAGGAGTATACTCTCGTAGGCGTTAATCGGCTCCTGCGCACGCGAATCAACGGCGATCCGACTGTCATATGACGAAATTGGTCTCTCGAATACTCACCGAACGGTAATCCATCGTTGCTACAGAGAAGCTTCGATCTCACCGAGACATGTGCCATTTGCTTTGACCGAAGAAGCAGAGTTGGACAAGTTAAAGCTGATTAGGCTTAAAAGAGGTGAAAAACATTTACAATTTGGACTTGAGAAGAGCCGTTAACCACAAACTGATTCCTATAGAAAAATATCCAACTTTCTAAGGACGATTTTACCCTCGTAATCGGTATCGCTTTGAATCTCCTGCAATTTTCTTTGATCTACGTATTTAGCCAGGATTGTGAAGTGGTTTGTATTAAAATTATTAAATGGTAATTTTAAAGAATATTTTAAAATCTAATATTATTAAACTTGCCATTTCATAAAATATACTCACCGTTATTAAAAAAAATGCAAATTTTAAAATAGTTCAAGTATTTAGAAGGTTTGAATGGAATTTTATAGTCAAAAACATATAAACCTCATGGTTTTAGATGTGATTTTAGGAAAATTGGCAAAATTTATATCAAATGATTACTATAAAAATATTTAAAAATCAATTGATTTCAAACACCTAATTGTATACATCCCTAGTATTTTAAATTTGGATCGAACAGATAGTCGGATCATATTAAACCATGAACTAGAAATTATCGTGTTCAGATGGACAAAACTCGAATTTAATTACTATAAAAAATTTAATGTCAAAATATTAGTTTTATATCAAATTCAAATATTAATTTTAGATTTAATTTTTATTTGGTTTGTACTTAAGTTTTATTTCATAACTATTTCTACTAAAAATTTTAATAACTAAACTTAACTATTTTTGTACGTTTACCTAAGATAATTAACAAATGTATGTACTCCCAACGAGACTAATGTATAATATTCATTACAGCACTCGCCAAGACTATCAATAAACTTAAGCCATGATCTCATGCGCATAAACATAATGACACCATACTCTTAAAACATATCGACAAGTCTGCTATCGGATTCAGTCATGCGCCTTTTAAACTATATGACTCCAATCAACTACAGACCATGAGCCTATAAGGCCACACACTTATCAAGGCCATGCGCCACAAAGCCACACACCCATCACTCTAATATGAATCCCATACCATGAGTTCATTAAGATCATCTGATCATATAGGCTTTATGTCTAATAAATTGAAAGACTTTGGTCTTTCCTGAGGCCATACACCTTTGTGACAAAGCATTTCCTGCCAGGCTGTTAAGCGGTCCATGCCGTGACAGCCCATATAATTTTAAGAAATGACGTCCTACTCTCTAAGCCTCGAGTAAATTTGATGTGAAGGTATGATTCACATAATACGAAATGCACACGTTATCTCTAGGTTTCAAACATGAATTCAGAAGTTAATGTGCAAACTATTAGGAATATTTAAATCCACGAAAAAAAGTTTCCTGCTTAGAGCAAGACGCTGGCCTTCTAGCTTTCATTTCCGTCTTTCAACCCCCGGTTCGCGCTTTTTTACTGCCTTCGAACCAAAAGAGAAAACTTCTAAATAAAAGATACATTTTCCATCTTATGATATAGAAGAATCTAATCTAGATTTTGACATAATTACCTAAAAAGATATTTTAATTATGATTATCTAATTAATTTGATATTACAAATAGTTTTATTTTATTTTACAGTTTCTACAACTTATAAAACAAAGATGTAGGTGTTTTGCCTAAAATACATAAGAATAAATTTTGCTTTAATTTTTTTTGCTGTAACTTTAAATATAAAACTAGAGCATGATTGATATAAGTTAATAAAAATTTGTTGTAGGCTTTGACTAACAAAAATAAAACTACAATATAATTGGTAAAATTTAGTGCTTTAAAAATAAATAAAACTAAAGTAGGAAGATAAAGCTCAACCAATCACTCTCATTGTCAACACAAATTCTTATTTACAGGTGGGAATTTAGTCTATAAATACCCTTGTATACCACTAAAAGAAAATTTAAAGGTCAAAATGATAAAAATAAAATTTATTAAAATAGTAAAAAATATTAGTATTTTTAGGGTTGACTAGTATAGATTTAGACTTTAGATTTGGGGACTAAAGTTTAAAATTTAAGATTTAGAGTATAAAATTTTAAATAATAATTTTAAAAATATTTTCAAAAAAAATTAGGAAAAAAGAATTTAAAAATAGAAAAATTCAAAAAAAGAAGTTAAAATCGAGAACAGAAGTTTCAAAAATAGTTTTTGAATATTTTCTATTTTTAATATATATTATTTTTTTGTCAACTAATATTTATTTTATTATATAGAGAATAGAGGTATAAAAACATATTTGGTCATTTTTCTTCCTTGTATGTTTCCCTTTTTTGTCATAAAAAATATTTTTAATGTTTTTTTTGAGATTTGCCCAGTTTATTAATGTTAAATACAATTATAGATGCCCGGCCCAACTTCAAAATTATTTATAGGAAGAGTCCACATTAGGCCGAAGACTGGCCCTATATTCGCGAATGCGTCATTTTAGAACTCTAAAACATCTCTCTCTCTAGAATCTTCTTGACTCTCCAAATCAGATTTCGTCTGCAAAGGATCTCTTTTGGTTTTCAGTTTCCTGTCCGGAAAATTGTTTCATCGCCTTCTTCTTCCTTGCTTATATTGACTTGCAGATTTCCTTTTAATTTCTAAGGTTCTTCTCCTTGACTTGGATTTTTTAGGTCTTCGTTATTTGATTTCTTGTTTGTTGATTTTTGAGCACCCTAGAAGTTTCTCTAGATCTGTCTTTTGTGCTGCTAGGCTTCCTTTTCGGTTTTGATTTGATGAAAGTTGGAAACTTTTTGTGATTTCGGTTACTATTAGGGTTCATGGCCACTAATCAGGGCTCCAGCAGCGGCAATGCGTCGGTGGAGACGCCGGAATCAACCCTTGAGCTCAACATCAAGACGCTTGAGTCACAGACGTATACTTTCAAAGTTAACAAGAATGTGAGAGTCATGTTTTTTTTTTTTTTTCCATTATAATTTCTTAAGCATAGTGTGATTATATCTAATACTATATTGGCTTCGGCTTGTTTCAGGAAACGGTTTCTGTTTTCAAAGAGAAGATAGCTGGTGAGACTGGGGTTCCTGTCGCTCAGCAGAGGCTCATTTTCAGGGGACGTGTTTTAAAAGATGATCACCCTCTCTCGGAGTATCGTATCCTACTTGCAGAACTTTTTTTTTTGTTATAGTGCAGTTGTTGCATTATGAGTTCAGATGCATACCTGTTCTATGATGTATCCCTTGGGGGTTCTCACCTGCATTCAGACGGTTGATTTTGTATTGTTAGGGATCATTCTATGACAGCGTGCTCATGAAATGCCCCTTGTAATTTGCGCTGCAGAAGAAGCTGTAATCTTGAAACTGATTTATACCCCTTTGCTTACCTTAGATTTAGTTTATATGTCGGTCCATCACTTGATTGCTTCAGTATGGTTAAGCTTGACATCATCTTAGATTTGGAAAATGGGCATACTTTGCACTTGATTGTGAGGCAGCCAGCAGGATCAGTGCCATCATCTGGTACGCCTTCAGAAGGAGCAACTGCAAATGATGGTAATTATATTCATATCCCCTTTTTGGTGTGTGTGAGTTGAAGGCGCTGTCAACACAACCTGCATTTGGTGTTTTTAAGAGTAATTTCAGCTTGTTGTTTGATGAACAGGAAATGGTACAAATGGTGGACCATCTCGAGGTCGTGGACACATCTCCCACAGCGTAGTCCTTGGGACTTTTAATTCTCCAGATCAGACTGAAGGCTTTGCTCCAGATATCAGCCGGGTAATCCTTAAGCGTTTACAATATTAGGTTGTGTCTCTTAAGGAGTATCTTTGGTCCTATGGGATGGTTTGATAAATTTGGGAAAGAAGAGGCTGATCCGCTTTTGCTTTTGTGTTACTCAGGTTATTGGAGCAGTTCTAAATTCTTTTGGAGTTGGTGGGCAGAATTCTTCAAATAACAATATTAATGTCACGCAGCCGTCTATGGCCGTGAGTTACTTTCTCTTTACCCTACTTAAAAATGTTGTTTTAATGAGTGCCTTGTCTGCCATTTTGTTCTATTTTCTACATTATTTAATCGTTATTGTGGGAAAGACTTCTGTGAAGTTTATATACATTAATGACTACTGAGAATCAGGTGTTGTTAGAATCCGGTGTGTTATGTTCCATCTGATGTTAAAATATCATTCACAATTTCATGTTTCTAAACTCAACGTTTCTTTCCCCTAGTCCAATTTGCCTGGCCATTCTCCGCCTGGAACTGGAAATACATCTGGTGGAACGCCTGCCACCGGTGGTCAGAGCCAAGCGGGGGAACAGTCACTACCTAGGCCAACATTTACTAGTGCGACATTCCGAACATCTATGCCTCATGTAGTTCAGATTCCTGTTACAGCAGCTACAGCAATTCCTATGCCTATTCCTATTCCTATTCCTACATTTCAGACGGTACTTAGTCATGTAGTAATTTGATCTCGAGTCTAGGGCTTTAATCTTGTTATTTGACGATCAAACTCTCTAATTATGCAGCCTATCCCGGATTCGTTAGACACTCTTATGGAGTTTATTAGTCGGATGGAACAGGCATTATCACGAAACGGTATTGATCTGATTTTTACTGTTATGTTGAATAGAAACACATGAACAAGCTAATTGGATTTTCCTCCAGGCAATCAGCCAGATACCTCCTCTGCTACATCAGAAGGTCGGACCAGAGAAGAGTTGCCTAGAAATAGACAAGGTCCATCAACGCCTGAAGCACTGGCTATTGTTCTGAGGAATTCACAGCGTCTGCTAAGTGGTCCAGCCGTCTCTTCTTTATCGGTAAACACCTTCTTGAAAAAGCTTTATTAATTGGTTTCAGCCTTTCTCCGTGTATTAAATGCCATTGTTCTGGCTTTCATTATCAGGCATGTCATGTACTTATGTGCTGTTTGTAATTTGCAACAATATTGTTGTAGCATATTGCAGGACGCATAGAGCAGGATGGATCCTCTTCAGATCCTGCTCTCAGGTCACAAATCCAGTCAGAGGCAGTGCATGCAGGTCTTGCTATGCAACATTTAGGGGCCCTCCTACTGGAGCTTGGGCGCACACTTCTGACACTGAGAATGGGACAGTCTCAGGTGCGTTTTGGGTCCTTTCCTTTCACGACGGTTCCTCTTTTCTTGTCTTCTGGCTTACAAACAGTGTGATCCGCAGGAATTATCCTATGTGAACTCTGGCCCTGCTGTATACATATCACCGTCCGGACCGAATCCTATTATGGTTCAGGTAAGCGTCTTATTTTCTAAACCTGTTTTATACTTTTAAGTAATTTTTACCTGTTTGTTGCAGCCTTTTCCGAATCAAATCAGCCCACTCTTTACTGGTGCGGCTGCCTCATCAAATCCAGTAACCGGACAAAGTGGTTTAGGAACTCACCCAAGGCACATTAACATTCACATACATGCTGGTGGGTGAAGTTCACATTTTTTCCACTAGACCTAGCTTCACAATTCTTCATCAACAACTATCATTCTTAATTACAGGGTCATCAGCTTCACCTACGATGTCGTCAGCTGGAAACCATCAAAGCAGTGGAGAGCAAGGAGGACATTACAACAGTACAAGTTCAGTACGGGTACTTCCAACGAGAAACCTGAGTGCTGCTTCTGCTCCATCACATTTTACCGGTGAGAATGTGCCTGCTGAGATTCAGTCTGGTGTTTCTAGTGCTATGCCTGAGCAGGCTACCAACACTGTGGCTACTTCCACACGGGTGGAAAGTAGCTCATTACCTAACTTGCCATCTGAGAGGAGTAACTCAATTGTATGTCATTTCTGCATTCTGATTATTCTTTATCTCCTGTTCACTACATCTCTGCCTATCACTAATCTACAGTTTTTTAACCAGGGTGAACGAGGTAAAGGACATTGTGAAGATTTAGCGCATCCAGAGGTAGATACTACCGGTGATACCAAATTAACTAAGAAGGCTACTCCAGAAGTCGTGACGCCACTTGGATTGGGTCTCGGGGGTTTGGACCGTAAGGTAATGAACGAGTTGGAAAATGATATGTTACTGTCGTTTTTAGTTGTGCATCACCTATCGACAAGAAATGTTGGTGGTTTTTGGTTCCAAATTCTTACAGTCACTCTTATGTTTTTTTTTTTTTTTTTGGTTAAAAGAAACGAAGCAAGCAGCCTAAGCCATTAGGTAGGAATGAAGATGGTGGGACTTCTGCTTCGGTTGAAGGTGTGCAACAGAGCAGTGGGACCAGTAGCCAACAGCTTCTGCAATCTCTCATTTCTGGTAGTGCACACTTCGATGAGACGGGCCTGAGACGCGGGAGAGGTTCAGATGATCGGGTAGATGTCTCAAGTGCAATGTCTCAGGTGTTGGAGAGCCCTGTATTGGATGGATTGCTAGCAGGGGTATCTCAACAAGCTGGTGTTGATTCACCAAATATGATGAGAAGTATGTTGCAGCAGTTCACCCAGAACCCACAGATCATGAACACAGTCCAGCAAATTGCTCAACAGGTGGATGGTCGAGAGATAGAGAATATGATGTCAGGCGGCGAAGGAGGTGGCTTTGATCTCTCTAGAATGGTCCAGCAAATGATGCCTCTAGTCTCACGTGCTTTTAGCCAAGGAGGACCATCACTTCAACCGGCATTACAACAGGCTGATGGTCATCAACCTTCACAGGTAATACATCTATTTAATCCGGTTATCTGGTTGAAGAATGTCAAGTTTCGGTTCAGATTAGACTTATCCGGATTGAAAACTCAAGAAACAGCAATTGTCTCTTGATCTTATCCCTTGTAAATGTATTTTGTTTTGTTCCACGTAGGCAAATGTTCAACCCATGATGCAAATGATTGAGCAATCTGATCCACCAGAAGAAGTCTTCCGTGCAATGGTTGAAAATGCTGCGATGAGTCAAGAAGACCTTGCAGACGTGCTCTGCAGTGATGAAGCTCTTGCACATGTAAGCATTAAAGAGACTAGTTTTCTTCGTTATAACTTTATATAAGATAAATTCCCTCTTAACTAACTTGTTATTGGGGATTGCAGGAATACGCGGAGTTGCTAAGGCGTGATCTGGAAGGTCGGGTACAAGATAATCATGGTCCATAAGCTACTTGGCAAAATTTGGTTCCATATTTTTCAGTTGTTAAAAGATTCTCTGTTTGAAGATTCTCTGTATGAAAAGTTAGGGGTTGGGATAGTTTTCTAAGCTGGAGATAATCTACAGTAATTTATGTGGTCACTGAAGGACCTATTCAATTTGATATTTCCATCGTTGAACACTTTGAAATGCTCCATTAACTGAATTTTGGCTCTGGTCAAGAGTTGTCTAACTGTCTACACTGTCCATTATTCGAGATTTGATTAGCTGCAAGGATGTCAAAAAGGGTAAATCAACCCAAATGGTTTGATGCTTCTATGGATTATATGGTTGAAAACACAACTGATGTTCCATTTCTAAATGGAGTGGTTGAAAACACAACTGATGTTCCATTTCTAAATGGAGTGTTAGAGGTGTTCAATATGGTAAAACCGAACTGAAATAGACAACATGATTTAGTTTTGGTATATACCATATAAATCGAATGGATATGATTTTCTAATAATCGTAGGATTTGGATATGGTTTGGTTTATAATCGATTAAACTGAATAAATCGAACAAAACCGATTAAAAGTAAAACATGTAAATATGTATCTATTTTATAATGACACATGAAAATATATTTGTTATATAGTTAATTTTGTTTATAACTACTACCATATTTTTTATAGTAATAAAGAATACTACTTTGTAAAACACTTGAACTATAATTAAATAATAATACATCACAACCGAGGCTTCTTATTTTCTTAATCTTCTTTTTTTTTTTTTTATCTTTTTGCTTTATTTTAGTATTGACTAAATTGAAGTGAAGATTATAAATTTGATAACAATAATTAATGGAAATTCTTCTCAACTTTTCTCTTATCTATAAGCGAACAGAGTTTCGTGTTCAATCGAAGAACCATGACTTTGATGAATACTAAATATGGAAGAGTGGAAAAACTTTTCTATCATGTTTCTGTTTTGTTTCTTATTTTTGTTTTCAAAATTTCGAGAATTTTTATTTATTATTTATTTATTGAACATATACTATTTTTTAATAAATGATTGCGTTGATAACATGATTTTAAAATTTATATAATATGATCTCAAACTACATAATTATGTTATTTGGTATAAAACCGAATAAACCGAAAACCAAAGGTATATAAACCGAATCGAACCAAAGTAAATATGAATTTAGAATGGTAGTTATATTTTACTAACCAAAATACCGAAAAACTGAAAAACCGAAAAAACCGAATCGAAACCAAACTGATATCCAGATTGAACACCCTAAGTGTTACGGAATTTGACCAAAAGGTCAAGTTTATTACGGTTCAAAAATATTTTTTATTTTTTATTTTAAAATTTAAAATTTTCTTATTCAATTGGATTTCGGCGACGAAATACTTTTTGTCGAGACATGGTTAACGTTCGATTTTTATAGTCAACGTGTTAACGCTCGTTCGATATAAATAACATGTGTTTTATATTAATGGAAACATCGTTGTTTTAATGTCATTTTCACTTTTGTACTCAACAGTAAAACAATCAAATGAAAAGTTTTGATAACTTTTTAGAGGTTGTTGAGCCATATGTCTCTTCATCAATTGGTTTATACAAGCAATTATATTTTCTGTTTTATGGAATATTGACCGACCACAAGATCCATTTAGAAATAAGAATTAGACTTTAGACTAATGTATAACAAGCAAGCAATGATTTGAAGGCTGAAGATGAAAGGAGTCGTTATGTGTCTTTTCGCTGGGGTTTGGAGTCCTATAAGTTGTGTTGTTAGGATTTTGTTGTCTAGACCAGATTCTAGTCAACGACTTTGCTTGGTCGATTTTGTGTCGATTGACTTTGTCGTTTTTGTCCGTTTAGTTCTTCCGGTGTCTTCGATATCATGTTCTAATAATTTTTCTTTCGCTTCATATTTTTTATATATGGTTTCTATATGTTTTTTGGTTCGTCTTGTGATAGCTTTTCTTCAATGATTTTTATTAAAATATTTTATCCGTTTTTCTTCTCGAATAGTTATGGTGTGTCTAAATGTTGATAACATATTGGATTAAGGAAATTGATGATAATATTGATGAGCATATCTCTGGTTTTATATACAGAGCATGATGAATACAAGAAAACAATACACGTTAAGAGAAGATATACAATACTGAAGACAGCATAATTAGTGGGATACTAACGTCTAGTTGAGATTACTTTCTATAAGCCGATAGTTCTATTCACAAATCACCGTACTTAGGATGCAACGGTTAAACATTAAAAAAAAAACACAAGTTCAAAAAAAAAAACATTAAAAAAACACTTGTCTGTAATCTCTATGTCAACATATATCCAATTATCATATATGAACAAGGCCTATTAACAAAGTATAACCAACAAATAAATAAAACAAAATGAAAAAAAAAAAAAAGTTGATTCACGTTTTAGACAATTCCTCACCGTGGACCCGACACCTCCTGTGATGCCACGTAAGAAGCCGATTGCCTAGAACCGCCGCTATTAGAGCTCTCTCTCCGGTGAAAACCCATATTGTCACTCTCCCCAACCTGCCCTTCAACCATAGAAGACTCCGCAAACCTCAGCCCATAAAACCTCAAGAAGTTGAGCGACTCCATCCTCGGGTTCCCAACCGGTATGCTCCCCTCGAACATACCAACAACCGCCGCCATCGTGGGCCTCAGAGCCGGCTCCTCGTGAACACAGCACAACGCTATCCGAACCAGTTTCGCAACTTCTTGGCTCGTCACTCGACCCTCTAGCCTCGGGTCCGCCAGCTCCATGTAACTCCCTTGTTCGTGCATATCCAAAGCGTACAATGGGAAATACACCAAACCAGAACTTGTAGTCGTTGTTGTCGAAGAGTTGTTGTTTTGATGATTCTCCTCCGCTGCTGCTGCGCTGTTGCTCCGAGACCGGAACGAGCAGTTTTTCCGACCGCTCACTAGCTCCAACAACACCATCCCGTAGCTGTAAACGTCGGCTTTCTCGGAGATAGCCGTGTTAGTGATCCACTCGGGAGCTAAGTAGCCTCGAGTGCCTCTCATCGTGGTGAACAGACTCGACTCTTCTTGGTTTAGAAGCTTCGATAACCCGAAATCGGATATCTTCGGCTGGAAATGATCGTGTAACAAGATGTTTTCGGGTTTCACGTCGCAGTGTATGATCTTCTGCTCGCATCCGCTGTGGAGATACGCGAGCCCACGCGCCGTTCCGAGCGCTATATCAAACCTTTCTTGCCACTCAAGCACAGGACCGTTCCCTCCGAATAAGATCTTTTCTAACGACCCGTGGTTCATGTACTCGTAGACCAACAGTAACTGCCTACCGCGCGCGCAGAAGCCTCGTAGTTTCACTAGATTCGCGTGCCGGATATTCCCAATCACTGCTATCTCCGTGCAAAACTCTTGTCTTCCGTGAAGGCCGTGGTTTGTGATTTTCTTGACCGCGATGAGAGTTTCGTCCTGGAGGATTCCTTTGTAGACTGCGCCGAATCCTCCTGATCCTATCTGCATCTTGAAATTCTCCGTGGCTTGTTCGAGCTCTTCGAATTCGAATTTTTTAGGTAAACCCGGGATGTGGAAAGATCCTAGATCTCCCGATCCGAACGAGCCGAGTCTAGTAGTTGCTTGCTTCTCACGGATGCTGCTGTATCTCATCACCGCGCATCTTCTCCACCAGATGAACCCCAATGCGACCACGAGGAAGAAACCAGAGCATGGTAAGAGCACAAGCGCGATCAAAGGGAAACCAGTTTGACCTCCACGAGGTTGTTGAGCGTTCGGTTTTTTCACCGATAGCTTCACGTATCCGATGAGATCTTGATTGTCTTTCGAACTCGACAGAGACCCGAACGAATCCTTCACCAGATAACAAGACCGGGACGTGTTCTCGTAGAAAACACCGAGGCACGAGCAATTCTTACTGCAGAGTTCATGACACGTGGATAACTCGATACCGTGCTCCACAGGATCCGTGAATCTAGTCGAGAAGTAAGACAGACCGCGACCGAGTTCGAGATACGAAACATTGCTTCCTTCGCAAGAAACAGGTAAACTCAACGATTGGCTAACCGGAACGCACGTATTCTTCCCCGCGTCTAACCGCATCGCGTCCACACACGAACAGCTCTTGTTCTCCGAATCGTTATCGAGATGGCAAACCCTGAGCTTGCCGCACACCAACGGAACTTGACAAGAATCCATCGGACCGGTAAACTCCGTGACCATATTCTTACCAGAGAATCTACTGACGATTAGTTTACCAGACGGATCCATCTTGGCCAATCGAAAGTCGGTTGACGGCGGTAACGGCACGCGGATCACTGCTGTCGTACCGTTCCGTCCCATCAGAGCCAATCCGGAAGCAGTGACGGTTAGAAACTCGACGGGGAAATTCGAATCGACGTTGGCTTGCGTGTGCATCCTCAGCTTCCAGTAGTTCTGTCCTCTCCACTTGAAAAACCCACCGGTTTGGACCACGACGAATCTATAGTCTCCCGTGGAGAGATTGTCCCGCGAGACGGATCCCGACAAGGACATCCCGATCAAGAGTCTCTGTCCGAGAACGATCGTGTCCGTGGGGAATCCGAAGCTTTCCCAGAGAGAAGCGTTGAGACGATCGAGGAGGAGGAGGTTCCCCGAGTCAGTTAACCGAAGGGAGTAAACCGGAGAGGCTAAAACCGGCGTTGACCAAACCGGTGTTTGGTTTATACCGTCTTCGATCACGGAGATTCCTTGAGGGGAGAGGTTCATTTTCCCCGAACTCGAGACGGGAGAGTCGCGATTCGAGGACCAGATTGTGGAATCGGAGTCCACGTGGACGATCGAGAAGTAGAAACCGGAAGAGGGACCGTCTCCGGGACGGAATAAACCGGCTTTGAAGATGGAGTTAGGGGAGAAGAGGAAAGCTCCATTGGAGCTGTCGATGAATCTGAGGTTAGAGGCAGTGAAATTTGGATAGACGAATTCCGTGAGAGGGGCTGATGAGACGGAGACGAAGTAAAGATAGAGACAAAAGAACAACAACAGAAACACCGATCTCATTTGGAGACTTGTCTGTTTTTTTGTTGGGTTTTATTATTAGTTTACATGAGAACTGGGATCATCGGAGATGAGTTCTTGGTTGTTTTAGTTCTGTTGAATCTCCTTTTGTGTTTTCGAGAAATGGTGTGTTTGACCAAAACAGAAAGTTGTCTCTCTCAGCAAAATTATTGGTGTTGCACCTTTATTTTGACTAAATTCATTTATTATTATGTAGACTTTAGTTTATAGCAAAAACATTGTCATATCATTGACCTTTTTCGCTCTGGTGAGTTCTTTCAGATTTGTTGCGGTTTTGTATGTATTCATCATTTTCAGAAATAAAAACAAAAAGGAAAAACTAACTCGTATATGTTTTTTCACTAAAATTGTTTATTTAAACACGAATATTGTAGTATATATCACGGAACACCAAATCCATATTTGATTACTGAAAACCATAGTATTTAAAATAGCTTAAGAGTTACAATAACGTGTTAGGCATAAGCCTTGTAATAATTTATTTTATTTTTTTGTCAATTGTAATAATTTATTTACATTCATGTGTAGTGTACATTAGGGATTGGTTCACGCCGAAAAGTATTAAATATTTGTTTTTACTTTGAAAATTTAGTTATATATTACGCGATTCATATCATTATTTTCGTGATTATTTTTTAATTCACCTGAAGTATCGTTGCGGCTAAATAATTTTCTAACACGATTATGGAAATTATTTTAATAGAGTTAAATTCTATTTTAGTTTTGGGATTGTATAGTTTTATCTATTTTTAATTTTAGGTAATTTAGTTTTATACATGCTCTTATATGTTCTTAAAATAATTCTACAATTATTTATATACAATAATCTAAGATCTCTTATTTATATCTTGAAAGAGCTTTTCGGTTTTATTCTTATGTATATTTTTTTTGTTTTTCTATTTTGTTAGGGTAATACAAAGTATAGTTTTTATCATATTGTGGAAACATCAAGTAAAACAGTAAAGTTAGAAGAATATATAAAATAGTGTTTTACTAACTAAAAACATGAGTATAATGTGCTGGTTCGGAAATCCTAGTTCAAGATATATGTTTTTTTAACTTAATTTAAGATATATGTCTATATGATTAAAAGTGAATAATAGATGAGCCCCGCTTATGAATTCATGGGAGATATCTCCTTCTTATAAGATTTAGGAGTCTTTTTTATATGTATTTGTAGTTGAAATCTAGATTACATCCTTTTATATCCTGAAATATAGAAATATATTAGAATTTTTCCATTTTATACGGAAATATGAAGAAAATATGATCCAGGAAACGGAAATCGGAACACCGGTAGGGGTGGGCGTTCGGGTACCCGTTCGGCTATCCGAACGGGTACCCATTCGTGTTTGGATCGGGTATTTCGGATTTTCGGATATTTTGGTATAGGAATATAATATCCATTCGGTATTTCTATACTTCAGGTCGGGTTCGTTAACTAGATAGAGTTTTTTTCTGATTAGTGCAGGATGAACACTGGATATGCTCTTTTACATTTTTGTTTAGGTTTTTAGAAAAAGAAAATTACTGTCATATAATATTTTAATTTAATTTTTTTAGTACCATGATCTACAATAACATAACCAATTTTCTTAGTAGTATGGAGAAATCTATTTTTCCACATATTTTTCGATTGTGATTTTTGCTTCAACAATTAGTAGTCTTGTTCCATTGGAAAATCCTTTTTTATTTAAATTCCTTAATAGCATGACCTACAATAACATAACCAATTTTATATATCGATAAGAACAACTTTGTTTTGGTTTAAGTTTTTTTTAAAACTACAATTTATGACATAAATTGTAATAAGGATAATAAAAAGTTGAGTTGTATCAAGTAATTAAAAAAAGGGAAATTTGGACCAATAACTATTAAAAAAATTATTTCACTAACTAACCATTTCCCTTCCTCTCTCCTCCTTTTCCTTCTTATCTCTTTCTACCCCCTTACTACAAAATTGATATTTTCCTCATTATAGTTATTGAGCAAATTAACCCTTAAAAATACTCATATAATATTTTTTTTGTAAATACTAATGTGTTTTCTGAAAGTGATATTGGAAAGCTTAAACCTAAATATAAATGTGAAATATTTGAACTGATTTTGTTTTAAGTTTTTTATAACATACAATTATCTACTAAAAAGTAAAGTTAGTTGTTTGTAAGAAAATAATAGGAGTACTTTTACAATTTTCTTTTGTTGATGATTTTTTTTCTTAACGAAATGTTTCTTATTTTTATATTTGGTTTCTTTATGATTTTTATTAAATAACTTCTGCTACTTGTAGGATTTTATTTTGGGCAAAGTAGTTGTACGATTTTACAATTTATTTTGTTTAAGATATTATTTTAAAGTTACAATTTCTTTTATAATTATCTTATAATTATCTTTAAAAAACAAAAATTATTACTTTTTAGAAAAAGGAAAATTATCTTCAAATAGTTTTTTTACATTTACTTTTTTCTTAAGATTTTTATAAAAACGAAAAATTACTATCAAATATTTTTGAATAATAATTATATATTTATGATAAAAAAAATTTAAACACATGTCACAATCTTAAATTATATTTTTGAATAAAAATTAACACACGTCTCACGTTCATGTTTAAAAAACGATTTGTGAAATATTTTTTTTCTTTTTTAAATACTAACCTAAATATAATTTGTTTCATTTTCTTTTTAAATTCTGATCAAGGAGAATTTTAAAAGTTTATTAAATAATATTTTTTAAAGAATTTGATGATAAATATATACTAAAACCTATTTAATTAACAAATACAATTTATAAAATAGTAGTGATATTAAAAATGAATTTTAAAAATACCAATTTTTTAAAACTTATTTAATATTAACTTAAAATAATTATTTGATAGTAATTTATTTTCTAATGTTCTAAACAAAATATAACTCTAAAATATTATGTAATAGTAATTTTTATTTTCTAAAATCCTAAAAAGAAATAGTAAAAGAATATTAATAGTAATTTTGCTTTTTCTAAAATCCTAAAAAGAAACAATAAACCAATATTTTTTTCTGATGATAATTTTCCTTCATCTTAAACAAATATTTTTAAATATATTTTTGACACATATCGCAATCTTAAATTTTCGATTGACACATATCGCGATCATGTTAATTAGTAACTTTAAAGCACTACGCTTTATATAATAAGATCATCCTCAACGGTTTGCACCGTACCTTGCAATATTGTGCATATTGTAGTCAGTAAATAGGTGTAACAACATCCTAGTTAGCTAGATCCAAAAAGAAACATGCCAAGGATAGTCTTCATAGACAATTGCTCCCAACGAAGAAAAACAAACACGAAGAAGTTGTAATGGGAAGATCCCATATTCTGTACATATTGTAGATCCTCTTCGTCATCAAAATTAAAAAAGAACCGACCATTTCCAAGTCATTTGCCGTGTGATCTTATCTTTTTTTTTTTCTTTTTGTAACACCGTGTGATCTTATCTTATTATTACATTTGTAGGCATAAAACCAATAAATTTTTCGACGTCCTACTTTTTTGGATTCAATACTTTTTTTTGGGTAAACTTGGACTCAATACTTGCCAATTATAAACATTCTATATTCCTGAATCAAGTTTATCATCTGCTTGATCAGTTGAATCGGTTCATCCTTCTCATCATTAGTGATGATTCCTTTTCCCTTATAATCTCACTGATGAGCGTACGACAGATGATGGACTAACGTACGGTTGATCCAAACTGAAAGGAGAAAACGCAGAATGATCCACACGTCAGTTGGGCCAGAGCAAACATAGGTGATCGAGAACCTAGTCTTTTGATAACAGTGTTTATCATGATCCTGATACTGTCCACAATGACTAGCAGTAAGATTCAGAGCCTGACAGTCTTGATCAGGTTGCGAAAGCACCAAACAAACACGAAAGAGCCACCATCAAGTAGATGGGATTCAAAGACATGCTGAGAAAGGTAGCTTGCTATTGGAAAGAAAAGAACACTACACCATGAACGGAGACAAAGCCTGATCTTGACGTCAAAAGACGTATCGATTGGGGTTGGAATCACTTGTCGTCTCAGAATCCTAGCGCTAATTTTGTACCTTTAATTTGTTTCTATTCATTTCTATTGTAAGTTATCGTTGTATTGCAAATTCTCCTTTTTAATATATGAAAGCGAGTTAAAAGAAAATAATTTAGTGATATGCAATAAAATAATATAAATTAATATTTGATAAATTAATAACACGATAAATTTCTCTCGTTACAAATTTGACCGGTGTAAAATATGTCTTTACATGATTCGATAAGATAATGAAATAATAATATTTAGAAAAAAATTAGATAAATATATGATCACACCAAAATTATAAACTAATAATTTCTATATAAACATAAACAAAATATTTTATTGTTTATTTTCTTCAAAATAAATTTTATTTCTAATTTTATATTTCATTTTATTGAAAATCATATAAATTGAAGTGTATTCTATGATATGTATTCAACATATGAAAATACATATCAAACAATCTAATTAAAATAAAAGGAATGAAATCTATAAAAATTAACCAGCATATTTTTATATAATTCTAAATAAGAAAATTTTCTATAAATTAATATCTTTATGTGTTGAATGGATTGTGCCATTCACATAGCGAAGTCCAAGTTTTAATGATCGATTTAATTGACGAAGAAAAGTAAGATTAAAAAAAAACAAAAAAAAAACGCAAAGAGATGAGAGAAAGCAGATCTCTGACATCTCCGACTGATTAAAATCGATCCATGTATGTATGTGTGTTTCACACAGTGAGATGATGACATGAACGAAGCAAAACCGGTTCGTTTCTTCTTCCCACCGGCCATGCGTCTGCAACCTTCTCCTCTAATATGTTACGCCATCTTATCCTTCCTCCAACCATTGTTATTGCTCGTTCTCGCCCAAACTAACCCTTCCGTTACTCCAATCAACTGGGATCTCTACCACTCCAGGTCAATTGTCTTTTTTTTCTTTCTTCTTCTTCTAGTTAGGTTTGTATCGTTCAACTGTTTCGGTTTCTGCTCCGTTAGAATAGATTTGGTTTCATATGTTAAGGAATCATGGCCCTTTATTACTCAACTCAATCATCATCAAGAACAAGACACAGTTCAGGATTTGTCCCTAAACACCATATTAGTCTCTTTTTTTTTGTTGGCTGCCCATATTTGTTAGACCATGTCTGGTCTAGTTTTGATCCCATTATACTAAGTAAATCTGCTTTTATTTATTTATTTTTTTGGTTAGCTTCTTCAAGTGTTTGGTTTATACTCAATTTTTTTCGGTTTTTTGCTCACAGAATGTTTGTTTGATCACACTCTTGTTCTCTATGTACACTGCAGTGATGATTTAATGGAGCAAATACATTCTTTGGTACATAGGCATCCAGATAAGCTTTCGGTTAGTACCATTTTGAACCTCTTTCTTTGTGTTATTGGCACAAAAACGCCTATAAACAAACAATTTGTTTTCACACAGATTGAGACGATTAAATCTGGAAACAAGGGATACAATGCCAAAGTC
Source organism: Brassica juncea (assembly GCA_018703725.1). NCBI lineage: Eukaryota > Viridiplantae > Streptophyta > Magnoliopsida > Brassicales > Brassicaceae > Brassica > Brassica juncea. Next base: position 47,847,839 of record CM031938.1, read on the forward strand.
AACGTGGTTACTTATTGTCGTGGTGGAAGACAGAGTGATGATTTATCAACCTTTAGAATCCTTCTTGTAAGTTGTTCCCTTTACATCTGTCAAAGTTTTAGTCTTTTCAATAGGTGAAGAAGTTTCTTCATAATTTTTTGGGTAAATACCCTGTTTTCGTGACAGATGATAAATTTTTCTTCCAGACTTTTGGGCAGCATGGGAGAGAGCTTATCACCTCTGAACTCGCCTTTCGGATTTTGTCCATCCTGAGCGAAGAACAGTTCTTACCAAACCATAACGGAGCAACTCTGAACAACACCCTCCTCCTAGACAAGCTTGTCATTAAGGTAAAGCAACAATCTCACCTTTTTATCTCTTGATATAGATTCAGTAACTGACGATATATCTTTCTTTTGGAAAAAGCTGGTTCCTATAGAAAACTATAATGGGCGTAAACGTGTTGAAGCTGGAGATCTTTGTGAACGCAGAAATGGTAACCATCTCTTTTGTCTCTTCGATATATGGTTGTTTAGAATTTTCATCTTTATTTTGATATCTGTAAACCATAGGAAGAGGAGTTGACTTGAACCGAAACTGGGGCGTTGACTGGGGCAAGAAAGAAAAAGTACTTTCTTCTTCATTCTGTTTCCTTCAAGATCCCTTTGTTAATGCGTGTAATGCAACAGCTTTGATCCTCTTTTTTTTTCCAGGACTATGATCCATATGAAGAGAATCCTGGAACTGCTCCGTTTAGTGAGCCCGAGGCTCAAATAATGCGGAAGCTAGCTATCTCATTTGATCCTCACATCTGGATAAACGTGCATTCTGGAATGGAGGTATCCTTTTTGATTTAGAGCCTGAAACTGTATAACAAAAAGCTCTTCTTAGTTCTGAGTCTGATTTCTCGTGTTTTTCCAGGCTCTGTTTATGCCATATGACCACAAAAACACAACCCCAGAAGGATTGCCTTCGCAGAAGATGAGGTCCTTACTTGAAAAAGTGAATAAACTTCATTGCCATAACCGATGCATGATTGGATCTGGCGGAGGCTCTGTTGGGTTTGTCTCTAAGACTCGTAATGATATCCCATTCAGGATGTATATTTGGCTCGTTTTGACCTTCTTTTATTTTCTTGACACTAGGTACCTGGCACATGGTACAGCTACAGATTATATCTATGATGTTGTAAGGACACCAATGGCTTTCACCTTTGAGGTTTGTATTGTATGCCAGAATATATCTCTGCTCTCAGACACTTTCATGGAAACCTGTTTTTATAACTGTTACTATCGTTATCAGATATATGGGGACAACCAGACTTCTTCAAGAGATTGCTTTAAGATGTTCAACCCTGTTGATCTACCCAGTTTCAAGGTACTATTGTTTTCAATTGTAACAAGATTGTTTATTCCCAGTATTGATATTATTTATATACCACACAAAAAGGGGGAAAACTAACAAATTTGTTACTCAGGCACTTCTCAACGACTGGTCTGCTGCCTTCTTCACAATTTTCAAATTGGGACCGATTCAGTTAGACAAAAACAGTACCAAGGCTGCAGAGAAATGGGTGTCCATAGATGAGTATTTGGACGGTTATTTGGTGGAAAGAAAGAACAGATATGGGAAGAATATGGAAGTGATCGATGTCGGAATGCAGGAGATTAAGACTTACTTCAGACTCTTCTTGTTGTCCTCGGTACTTCTGATGTTTATGTTCTGTTCCAGAATTGCCAAGAGCAAGTATGGTAGAAACTCCTTACCTGTTGTCATGCAATGAAAACTATTTGAGGAAAAGTCTCCTCACGCAGTTAACCCTTGTAAGTTAGTAATTTTGTTTTTGTTTTTTTTTGGTTTGCAAAACTTGTATTCCTAATTTATGTGCTGCAGTTTTAGGAATGGTGTGTGTCACATGATAATTCTTTGGATTTGAGATTTGATTAAAGGAGATTCGGTTTAGAATTTTCAGAGTATTCCTAACTAATTGATCTGCAAAACATATAATATTTGTACAGTTTGAATCTTTACAGACAGAGAATCTGAGGAAACCCTTTCCTCTTGTGACGTGGTCTGTATCATTACATCTATGGCCTGAGCTTGTGAAACAAAAACCTTGGCATTGTTCTTCTGTGAGGCTCTTTACAGCTGCTTCATGTATCTTAGAGCAGACCTTAGCATGGATCTAGCTTTTCTATCTGGTTTGCAGCCTGCCATGAACATCGATCTTTTGGAACTATCAACAAGAATGAGAGCTTTCAAGAGGGAACTGAGAGCCAATAAACTTATCTTTAGTCCATCTGATGTCACCAGTCTAGACGCATTCACAGCTTGAGTGATGATTTTTATAAGGATCTCTCACGGATACTATTAAATACCCTTTTGTGCATGAGTGCATTGTACAATTGTTGATGATAGTTTCAGCCCAACTGACTTCACCTCCTCCAAGCACTCTATCGCATCACAAAACCCACCGGATTCGCCATAAACGTCCATGAGTGTTGTCTGTGTCACGACGTTAGGCAGTACTCCTTATCTCTTCATATTCCCCAACAATCTTTTCATATCATCACACCTTTCCCGATCTCCGTAACTATTGATCATGATGTTTATAAGTTGTTGATCAAGGCAAGCACCCTCGCTTCTCAATTGCCTCAAACATATCTTCTGCTATACTATGCCTTCCTTACAATGGCAGCGTTCAAAGTCACTATCTGGTTCTATTCCCTCGCTTAAAAAAAATAATAAAAAGTCACCCCATCTGTAAATCTGTAATTATCTTTACTTCCTTTCCATTTCGAAAAATTACTGTTTCTCTCAAGTGTAGTATTGAAGGGGTTTTGTTAGTTCAAGAGTTGCCCATGTTTAGGTTCTAGATGTCCTCTTTTATGGACTTGTGTTTTGAATGGATATTTTCATTTTCTGCCAGCTTATATATTTCAACTTACTTTGAGTTTCAATCAATCATATATGTAAAAAAAGTATCATCCTCTAATAGTGACTTATATCGAGTGGAGAAGCACTCTTTTAGGATAATAATCCTGTTTTGGAAAATCAGAAGCCAATTTCAAAAAAAGACAATCAAATTTTTGGGTGAGAAAACGAAAAAAAAAAACAAGCGAAAATTAAGCTTACACTTTCCTTCCTCTTGGCTTTCTTCTCCTTCAACATATTTGGAATCAATTTGAAGGCAATAGAGAACCTCTGATGGTCGTGATGGATAATGTAGATGAAGAAGCCACAGGAGATGGAGAGAACAATATTGAAGAGGACGTCACTGCAGAAGAATCTACCAATGACGAGATTCATGAGGAAGAAGTTGGCGGCGACGTGAAGGACGATTTGGTGGGAGAGATTATAACCACTATCGAGTTTCTTGATAATATCAGCGATTACCGACGGACACAGCAGAAAGAATGCTTTAACCTCGTTAGGCGACTGAAGATTCTTATTCCCTTAATGGATGAGATTCGAGGCTTTGATGAGTTCCCGTCGCCAGAGAGTTGTACGCATTTTTTGTATCGTTTGAGGAAAGTGATTTTGGCCGCAAGAAAATTGTTGGAAACTTGCAACGATGGTAGCAAAATATTCTTGGTAAACTCGTGACAGAAATGATTATTTAAATAATTCTCTCTTCTAGCTAGAGCTTCTTTTAATTATTTATAGTGTTGTTATGATAACAGGCACTGGATAGTGAAATGATAATGACGAGATTTCATTCAATTTATGAAAAGCTGAATCGTGTTCTTGCTAAGATTCCTTTTGACGAATTAAAGATTTCTGATGAAGTGAAAGATGAGGTACATCAAATCAAACCATTAAATAATTGATAACTTCACACTTAAGGCAACGATTTTGTGTAGGTTGGTTCGTTGTGTAAACAATTGAAAAAAGCAAGGAGAAGAACAGACACACAGGACATAGAGCTAGCAGTAGACATGATGGTTGTGTTTTCGAAAACGGATCCTCGAAATGCAGATAGCCCTATCATAGAAAGGCTTGCCAAAAAGCTTGAGCTACAAACAACGGAGGATCTGAAGACGGAAGCAATAGCCATAAAGACCCTAATCCAAGAAAAAGGAGGGTTGAGCATAGAGACTCAACAACATATCATTGAGCTTCTTAACAAGTTCAAGAAGCTTCAAGGTGTTGAGGCTACCGATATTCTCTGCGAACCCGTTATCAACAAATCCACATCCCTTGTACTACCGCACGAGTTTTTGTGTCCAATCACACTTGAAATCATGCAAGACCCGGTTATCATCGCCACTGGTCAGGTAATTTCTGTGTATTGGATGGTTTAAAATTACTTGTCATAACCGCTGGGACGAAACAGTGTTCAAAAATTGGTCTAGCGAGCCTAAGTGCTCGTCTAAACAATAATCTTCTATAATAAATCTAATCACCGTCTAACAATTTTTAGAACATTGAACGAAACTAGTATTACATGTTGTGGTTTTGGGTCTGGGAGATTACTTGATTCGGACTCCCTGGTATTCGAAAAAAAAAATTACTTGTCATGTTGAAACTAATGTAAACAATATGTTTTGTAGACATATGAAAAGGAGAGTATACAGAAGTGGTTTGATGCAGGACACAAGACTTGTCCAAAGACCAGACAAACGCTTGAACATCTCTCCCTTGCTCCCAACTACGCATTGAAGAACATAATTTTACAGTGGTGCGAGAAAAACAATTTCAAGATTCCAGAGAAGGAAACGTCTTTACATTCGGAAGATGACTCCGAGGAGCAGCAGAAAGATGAGATATCTTTGCTGGTGGAAGCGTTATCGTCGAGCCAGTTGGAAGAACAAAGAGAGTCAGTGAAGCAGATGCGTCTGCTCGCTAGAGAAAATCCAGAGAACAGAGTTTTACTAGCTAACGCAGGAGCGATCCCTTTACTAGTTAAACTTCTCTCTTACCCTGACTCGGGAATCCAAGAGAACGCTGTGACGACTCTGCTGAACCTATCCATCGATGAGACCAACAAGAAACTCATCTCGAACGAAGGAGCCATCCCAGACATAATCGAGATTCTTCAGAACGGGAACAGGGAGGCGAGAGAAAACTCTGCAGCTGCTTTGTTTAGTCTGTCGATGCTCGACGAGAACAAAGTAACGATCGGACTATCGAACGGGATCCCGCCGTTGGTTGATTTGCTGCAGCATGGGACGTCGAGAGGGAAGAAAGATGCTCTCACCGCACTCTTTAACTTATCACTTAACTCGGCTAACAAAGGGAGAGCCATCGATGCTGGCATCGTTCAACCGTTGCTACAGCTTCTGAAGGACAGAAACTTAGGGATGATCGACGAAGCGCTCTCGATTCTGTTGCTTCTCGTCTCGCATGCCGAGGGACGTCAAGCCATTGGACAGCTCTCCTTCATCGAGACGCTTGTGGATTTCATTAGACAAGGCACGCCGAAGAATAAAGAATGTGCTGCCTCGGTGCTACTTGAGCTAGGCTCTAACAATTCTTCTTTTATCCTGGCTGCACTTCAGTTCGGAGTCTATGAGCATCTTGTAGAGATAAGCAGTTCGGGAACAAACAGAGCTCAAAGAAAAGCAAATGCACTTATACAACTCATAAGCAAATCTGAACAAATTTAAAAATGTTCTGGACATTTTCATCTTCTACTGCAATTTCAGTTTCTTCCTCATTAGGTTCCGGAATTTTATTTGGTTATATGTATAATTATGTGTTATAAATTTGTACATGCTCTCGAGTTTAGTCATATACTATATGTTTTTTTTCTTGTATTATCATCTTCTATGTAAATTCTAACTCTTATGTAAAGGAAGTATATACAATTCCATAAATTTTTCAAGTCAAAACTAAACTTATATCGCTGATAACTACTCAAAACTCAAAGTTGATTTTTAGTTCTTGGAAAAATATGATAAGCTCATGTGTGAAAAAGGTGTTTCTGGTTGTGAAAAAGGTGTTTCTGGTTTTTAGATTGGTTTTAAGTTCTTCACCTTTTAGGATTTTACAAAAGTTCCTGAAACTATTTTTTTTTGTAAATTTTCACCAATTTTATTATATGGGGTTGTCCTATTTAAAATCATTCCTCTTTTCCTTTATTTACAAATTGCAAGGTTGGCTTCTTTTTCCATTTATATATCATAAATATAAAACAAAGGGCCTTTTCAAACTTGGTTTTCAAATAAAGGAGCATCTTAGACGATTTCTCTCTTTTCATATTTAAAAATTAATTTTCACCGAGTTATTTATTCGTTCGTACCCGTCAAAAAATATTTTTTAAATGTTAAAATACTCCAAAAGTTAAATGAGTCCGGATGCTTGAAAGTTACCAACACGGTTCTCTCCCAGACACAGTTACCAACACGGTTCCCACCAGCCTGGTTTCAGCACACTGTTTCTCATCTCATCTGGTTTTTTACCTCTTCTAGTAAAATTTTTCAAATTTTACCGCCTGCAAAAAACCAAAACCGGGTTCTCACCCCCGACTTTGGTCGGAGGGTCGCCGTCTCTGAGATTTCCCTGGCCGGAATTCCTCTACCAAAGTTCCCTCGGATGAAGCTCTTCTCCTCCTCACTCCACTTGGAATGCTCTGTTTCTACTCCCTCTATGAGAACGGAAGCTTTGAAGGTACTCTGCCCCTGAACACTTCTAAGACCAGCGTCTCCTGCCTCCCCATTGAGGCCGTGTGACACCACTACTACTCCTTCCACATTTACAGGCCCCTCCTGTTCCTGTCGAATTACTTCGGCTCTTACCTCGTATTGAGGATTCTATCTAGAATCTTTCTTAGTTCTGGTACTCTGTTTTTCATTACGTCGGAGCAGCGCTAAAGACCTAACTACTCCTTGCTCTTTCGACCCGTAAACTCAGACACTTAACAAGCTTTGCTCGTCGCCATGACAAACCGCTACTCAAGAGAAGACAAAGGCAAGGGACTTTCAGAACACTCAAGACAGCGCCGCAAGCCTCCTGTTCGTATCCCAGCAGAAGATAATGAGGCTCTCATTGCTGAATACAACCTTACTCTCATTGGAAGGGTTACAAACCCTGCTGCCCAGAATACCAAAGCCTTGGTGGACTTTTTCCTTCAACACTGGCACGTTGGCGGCACCATTACAGGCCGTGACCTCGGCCCGAACCTTGTTCAGTTCAACTTTGAAACAGAACAAGACCTGCAATCAGTCTTATCCAAAGCTCCCTTCCACTTCAAAAGATGGATGCTTCTCTTGGAAAGATGGAAACCGATTGTCTCGGATAGATTCCCAGCTATGATCCCGTTCTGGATCCAAGTTTACGGCATCCCTCTACACTTTTGGACCCTGAAAACCCTAGATACCATCGGTGAAGAGTTGGGTAAAGTGGAAGCTAAGGATCTTGAGAGAGGAAGAATAAGGGTGCTGATCAATGGTCTCAACCCGTTAGAGATGAAAATGGATATCAGTCTCTCGTCTGGTGAGATAACTCAAGTGGAATTCAACTACGAAAAGTTGGAGAAACACTGCTTTCATTGCTTCGCCCTCACGCATGAGAAGAAAGACTGTCCGCTTCTTCCTCCTGACAAACGCTCCTCCTCCAGTAACCTCGGTATCTCCCAGCTTAACACCCTTGACCGTCTGGAAGCTAACAGGAGGAGAGGGGAAGAACGCCGACCTCCCAAATCAGTCTCCCCTAGAAACAAAGATTGGAGAAGAAAACCCTCTCACTCGCAAAACAGGAGCTCTGATAGGGTTTACGCCTCGGACTATGTTAGAAGGGATGATAGGAGATCCTATGATTCCCGTGAGAACTATGGAAGGGACCGTACTTCCCTGACGAGGAAAACATATGTCTCGGCCCACAGTCGCTCGGAAAACCAGAGGATCCACACCTCTAGACACCCAGCGGGCCCTGCTCATCTCTCGTGGAAACCAGTCACTGAGACAGCAAACCAAAAAACCCCGACTCGCTCGCTGCAATCTCAGGTTTCTCACACTCCCTCTCCGAGACCCCAGAGAGAAGCGATTCTCCCTACTAGCGCTGGGTCAGCAAAACACTCAGAAGATGTCCAAATGCCGATCTCAGGAGATAGACGTTCCGCTCTTGAACGTCTCTCTGCTCCTCATCAAAGCTCCTTTAGGACTGCAGTAGGTCAAGAGATACCAACTACTGGTGAACTCTCTGAAGCTCAGCTTCAACACTCTGAAGAAAGACGCTCTGCTCTTAATCGTCTATCTACTCCTCTTCCTCCGGCGGGTCACTTGGATGCCCTACAGACAGACCTCACCACGATGGGACGACCATCCGGAACTCAGGTACTTGGCTCAGGAGATAGACGACCTGCTCTAGAACGCTTATCAGGCCAACCCTCCAGAGTTCCCCTTCTCCATAATGGAGTTGCAAATGTGGATTCTGGCCGCCTTCAAGAAGTAAACATTCAATACCTCGAAGACTCTATCCCACCTATCTCTGGGGGTTTCCAACTGGGGACAAGCTCTAGAGCTCCTGCTTTCAACTTTGGTACTATCCAAGAGGCTTTTCAAGGCAGCTCTCCTATACGCTCTCTTAGTGAAGACCGTATTCATGTTGCCCTTCGACTGGGACCTGTCATAACCGAATCTGCTGAAGAATCTGGTGATGATCCTGTGATGCCTGCCTCTCAACGTCCTATGCGATCTGCAAGGATAGCACTTAAGGCAGCTAAGGCAGCTAAGACAGCAGGGAAAAAGAAACTCTCAAACCAGACAGCAAATCCGGAAACTAGAAAGAGAGTTACTCTATCCCCTCTTCAGGGAGTCTCTCTAAAGAAAAGAAGAGTCACAAAGAACTCTCCGGTTCGCAGAATTACTGGGTCCGGAACCCACACCACAACTGCTCTACGCGGTAAACGACCTTCAACGACGATTAATCCAGCTACCATCAAGAGAGGGACGGATTTTCGGACCGTTCCAGGCTCTCTTCCTTAGCGTGTTTGAGCTGGAACTGTCAAGGTTTGGAAAGCGACCTGACAGTTCGACGTCTAAAGGAAATCAGGTCTAAGATTTCCCCGGACATTCTGTTTCTCATGGAGACAAAGAATCAAGATGAAGCGGTCTTCAAGCACTATCGAGGCTCAGCGTATACCAATCACTTCACGGTTCCCCCTCTTGGTCTTAGTGGCGGGCTGGCACTCTCTTGGACTAATAATGTTCATGTTGACATCTTGTACTCTTCTCAAAACATTATTGATACCCAAGTTCAGTATAATGGAAAATCATGTTTTGTGTCGTATGTGTATGGTGCACCTCAAAAAGAAAACAGAGCCCGCTTTTGGGAAAAACTTACTGAACTAGGAGACTCAAGAAGCGACGCCTGGCTGATAACTGGTGATTTCAATGATCTCCTCGATAATTCTGAAAAACTTGGTGGTCCGGCTCGGTTGGAAGGTTCTTTCCTCGCCTTCCGCAGCTTTGTGGCGCAAAATGGCATATGGGATCTGCAACATTTCGGTAACTCCCTGTCTTGGAGGGGTACGCGCTACAATCACTTTATCCAGTCTAGACTTGACCGGGCTATGGGCAATGTGGCTTGGTCAGAAATGTTCCCAGCTGGTCGTTGCAAGTATTTGAGATTTGAAGGTTCTGACCACAGGCCAGTACTTACTCTCTTTGATCAAAACCTTACAAAGAAGCGGGGCTCCTTCAGATTTGATAGACGCCTCTGTGGCAAACCGGAGATAAGAGAGCTGATCGCAGACACATGGAAAGAATCAGGAGAAGACTCTGTTCTTACCAAGATTAATCGTGTGAGAGTTAAGCTGGTGGAATGGACTAAAGCTCAAAATGCCGACTTGAAATACCGGGTTATTGATCTCCAGAACTCTCTTGAAGTGGAACTGAGTCGGACTGTACCAGTTCAAGATGCCATCGACACCTTAAAAGCTAATCTTGGCAAGTGTTATGAGGAGGAAGAGCAGTTCTGGCGCCAGCGAAGCCGCATCCAGTGGCTTAACAGCGGTGACCGTAACTCCAGTTTTTTCCATGCGGTTACACGGGGGAGACGAGCTCAAAACAGGTTTTCGGTGATCGAAAACTCTGCTGGAACTGCTTTCTATGAGGAAGAAAAAATTGTTAGCACCATTTCTGGGTACTACAGAGACCTGTTTGCATCCTCATCTTCGGGGCAACTCAATGTGGTCCAGGAAGCCATTTCCCCCAAAGTTACACCAGAGATGAATGAATCTCTGATCTCCTTGCCTGATGATCAGGAAATAAAAGCTGCTGTCTTAGCGATCAATGCCGACAAAGCTCCGGGACCAGATGGTTTCTCAGCAGGGTTTCACCAAAGCTTTTGGGATATTATAGGAGAGGACGTCTCAAAGGACATACGAACTTTCTTTGTGTCTGGTTCACTTCGCAACCGACAGAATGAAACACATGTGCGGCTTATACCGAAAGGCCTGGGCCCGAAGCGGGTGGCTGATTATCGTCCTATAGCACTGTGTAACACACATTACAAGATCATTGCGAAAATTCTCACCAAGAGACTGCAGCCAATGTTGGGTCTCCTCATCTCTGGCCATCAGTCGGCTTTTGTCCCAAACAGAGCCATCTCGGACAATGTCCTCATTACCCACGAAATCCTACACTATCTGCGAACTTCAGGAGCCCGGGTCCGTTGCTCGATGGCTATCAAGACGGACATGAGTAAGGCGTATGATAGAATTGAGTGGGACTTTCTCCGAGAAGTATTGGTGAGGTTCGGTTTCCATGAGACCTGGGTTGGGTGGATTCTGGAATGTGTCTCCTCCGTCTCGTACTCTTTCCTCATCAATGGAGCTCCCCAAGGTTATGTTTTACCTTCTAGAGGACTTCGCCAGGGCGACCCGCTATCACCGTATCTCTTCATCTTGTGTACGGAGGTCCTCTCGGGTCTCTGCCTCCAAGCACAAGAGAACGGTTCACTGCAGAGAATTAAAGTGGCTCGAAACTGTCCGCCGATAAACCATCTTCTGTTCGCCGATGATACTATGTTCTTTTGCAGATCCAATGTAACCAGCTGCGCCACCTTTCTCTCCATTCTGAGCCGTTATGAGCAAGCCTCTGGCCAGTGCATAAACAAGACAAAGTCCTCCATCACATTCTCGGCCAAGACTAGACCTGAAGTGAAAGCTAGAGTTCGGGCGGCACTTGATATCTCAAATGATGGAGGAATGGGAAAGTACTTAGGACTGCCGGAACATTTCGGAAGGAGAAAAAGAGATATCTTTGCCAGTATTGTGGATCGTATTCGACAAAGAGCCCATAGCTGGTCCACCAAGTACCTCTCAAGTGCTGGAAAAATGGTCCTCCTCAAAACGGTCTTGGCAGCCTTGCCTTCGTATGCCATGTCTTGTTTCAAACTCCCGAAATCCCTTTGCAAGCAAATTCAGTCGGCTATGACGAGATTCTAGTGGGACTCAACCCCGGCTATTCGGAAACTCTGCTGGGTTGCTTGGGATAAACTCACCCTTCCAAAATCAGTAGGAGGATTGGGTTTTAGAGACATTGAAGTTTTCAATGATGCACTCTTAGCAAAACTCACCTGGCGCTTAATCACTGCTCCCTCATCACTTCTAGGCCAGACTCTCCTAGGGAAATATTGTTCCTCGATCAGTATAATAGACTGCCCTATATCGAGCTCAGCTTCTCATGGATGGAGAGGAATTATGGCAGGAAGGGCAGTTTTAAAACTAGGACTTGGATGGGTGGTGGAAGATGGGAAAAGCATCAATGTCTGGAGGGATCCGTGGCTGTCTACTTCGCAACCTCTATGTCCCTTTGGTCCCCCATCTGCCTATAACGAGAATCTCAAAGTCAGTGATCTGATTTCTCCCATCACCCTCGACTGGGATGTATTGGCAATCAAAATGCACCTGCCTCATTATGAGGAAATCATAAGGGCTCTAGTCCCTAGTCAGTTAGCTATGGAAGATAGTCTTCAGTGGTTACCAGGAAAGGATGGCACCTATTCGACGAAATCAGGGTACGCCCTCCTAAAGATCCAATCATCTATCTCTGCTCACTCATCTCTTTCTTGGAAGCGTGGTGTATGGAATCTGCAGTGCTCCCCAAAACTTAATTTATTTCTTTGGAAAGCCGCAAGTGGAGCCCTCCCTGTTGGATCTGCTCTATCACGCAGAGGTATGATGTCAAATACAACCTGTAGAAGATGTGGGGAACTGGAAACCGAGATCCATGTTCTATTTCATTGTCCCTTTGCTGCCAAAGTTTGGGATCTAACTCCGGCGATGCACAAACCGCTTTCCTCCATTAACTCGGTCCATCAGCTTCTGCAATCATGTTTGAAAATTGTGAACCTTCCTCCTGCGGGCGTGAGCTCTCCTCTGTTCCCATGGATCCTCTGGAACCTTTGGACAGGACGCAAGCAACTACTTTTCGAGGATAAGAAGTTCACGGAACATGAAGTTGTTTCAAAAGCAATTAGGGATGCTCGAGCTTGGGCCAATGCTCAACTCCCCCGTCAGACACGCACGACAACCCCTCAATCTGCTATCCTTCAGTGCCTCCGCCCCTCTTTAGGTAACCCTCTTGCGTTAAGATGTTTCTCTGATGCGGCTTGGCAGGAAAGTAGCGGTAATGGCGGTGTTGGCTGGATCTTCCAGAACAGATCAGGGGACATCGTCGCCCACGGATCTTCAGCTCGTCGCTTTGTTAGCTCTGCACTTGTAGCGGAAGCTCTAGCAATCAAAACTGCACTGTTGAATGCAGCAAACTCCGGCTATCGCGATCTTGAGGTCTTCTCAGACTGCAAAAGCCTGATCTCCATGATCAACTCCAACGAAGCCTCGGTGGCTCTGAAAGGTCTCCTCTACGACATTGCGATGTTGAGTCGGGCCTTCTCCTCTATCTCTTTCTCCTTTATTCCTCGTCTAAACAATGTTGCAGCTGATAACCTTGCTAAGGCAGCTTTGTCTTCTCTCTGTATTGTCTCCAATGTGGAGTGACTCTGTTTTCTCTTCTGAGTAATTTAAAGTTAAGGTTTGCCCAAAAAAAAAAGTTAAATGAGTCCATGTAATTTTGTAATAGAGACCATTCCAAACCTTTATCTTAAAGAAACTCCTCTTTTGTACCAGAAACTAGCAGAAAATCAGTAAAAATACGAACATTACATTTCAATCACAAGGGGGACGGTCACAAATTACCTTTTCTTTCAATACAATCATTTAACAAATCCTGAACGTTATTACAGTGAATTATAAAAATAAAATTAAAAAAGAAAGATCAGAGATGAAGCAAGGCAATGGTCTTGTTCATACAAGATCGATTAAGTTTCTGACTCCTTTGGTTCCTCGAAACATGTCTCCAAGAGACTTCTTCCCTCGACACATCGCAGACAGTGAAGAAACCCAACACCTGCCCGAAGATCTTGAACATCTCAACACCCATCAGTATGTTCTGGTCCGAGACATACGTGGCGTTCCAATCCATGGGTGCGTCCGGGTGAATCGAGACCTCGGTCCACGTGAGGTACACAAGATCCAACTCCCACAGCTTCCTCACAGCTTTGTTTCTCCTCCCAATCTGCCCGTCTCCTTCATCGCACCACGAGACCGAGAGCATGAACAAGCGGTTGTTGCAGGAGATGAGCTTAGGGTAGAACTCGTGAACCCGAGGAGGGATCGGAGATGTTTGGATCCCAATCCAGAAGCCTCTCTCAATGTCATAACCTGATAGCCTATCGTTCTCGGAGTAAGCGTAGAAGATTCCGTTGCATATGATCCCGCAGGACACAGCTCCGAAATCCACCGGGAGTCTCTGGATTTCCGACCACGTGTTTGTTGCTGAGTCGTACATCTCACCTGAATCCAGTGGCTCATCGAACAATCCACAGCCTCCTATTGCAATGAGGACAAATCTCTTGGAGGAGTTCAGCTTTAGTCTTGTTGATGATCTGTGGGAGATAACGGTTCCGGTTTGATCAGCGTGGCTGCTGCTGCGTCGGACCGAGAACCTGTGAGGGTCTTCGTAAACATCAGATTCTCTCGATGACCGGTGAAAGCGTTGACTCTGTTGTAATGTGGAGAGCTGCGAAGAAGAGACATGAGTGGCGCCAACGACGGGAAGCGTTCTAGCGTGTCTCATAGACTTGATTTTACGCCAAGACTTGGTCAAAGGGCTGAACACAAGCACCCCTCTGTGCGTCTTGAAAGAGTTTCTGTCCTCGGAACGGCCTCCGATCACATAAACCTCCTCGTGGATGCTCGTCACGGAGTACATAAACCGCCCTTTAAGCACATCAGATTCGACCCTATGCCATCTGTCTTGAGACACATCGTACCCGTGAATCTCCCCAGAGGCAAAGAGAAACAACCACGGGGACTGAAAAAAGCCCTCGCGTCTCATCTGGAGGAAGCGCTGCGTGGTGGCCATGTGCCGCCATTTCTTGCAGACGAGGTGTGCGTTCATCAGGCTGGTGAGAGGAAGCCTCATCAAGCACATTTCGAGGATATCGTCGGGGAGGAATATGTGGTGGTTGTGGTGCTTTGATTCTATGTATTTTCTATTGTTGTTGTTATGCTTCTTCCAGAACATCTCTTTGACTCCATGAGAAAAGCAATCCAGCCTAGTGGTTTCTTCGGATCCGCAAATGGTGGTCAAGCTCTCACTAGTGGCACTGGACCATCTCTTGTCCTCCAGATCATCACCGGTGTCGGCAACTTTGCAACCAACACCTCTTCCGCTAATGTTTAGACAATTCAACGCTCCTCCTCCTCCTCCTGCTTCAGCTTCTTCCACCTCAGTTTTAGTGGAAATCTTTTTCTTCAACTTCTGGCTAACGCTTTTCACGAGCCGCTTTGAAACTGTTAAACCTTCCAGATCCTTCCGGATGGACTCCTCTCCCAATGGTTTCTCAGAGATCATCATGCATCCATCATCTACCAGCAAAAGATCACAAAACCAAGAAAAGAGCATATGAAGACATCAACCTACCTAAACCATAATCAAAAAGAAAAAAACAATCGCGTCACATTGTAGCAAGATCTACTTCAGAAACCAGTCAATCAAAGATTTCAGCAAAACCTAGCTTCGAATTTCAGACGGAGAAATCAAGTAACAATCAATAACATTACCAGGTGAGATTCAGCGCAAATCGAAGAAAATAAAATCAACGAAACTCGCTTACATTGAACAAACCCAGAACGAGAGCAGATTTGGAGCTTGACCAGAAATCTATGGGAAGACCTAGAAGGACCGATTGCCCCTTTCCCTTTTGCGCAGCGGAGAGGAAATACTGGGGAATGAGCTTAGTGAATTATTGCGTTTTTTCTTATATAAAAAAGTAAGCTTTCTTTTTCTTTTGGTAAAGAAGGAAGTTTTTCGATTGAAATTTTTTTATTAAATAAAAGAGTAATTTGCTAAATCTGACATCAACTAAAAACAGGGCTCATCAAATTTTGATGCATTCCTTTGTTATATGTTTTTCATATATAAATTATTCAACTGATAGGACTGATACATCAACCAGAATAAGGGATATATTTGAATAGCTGCTGATAGCGGAATAAGCTTGAGCTGGAAAAGCATGCTAATTCTAGTAAATCGATAATGTTTATTTTGTCTTTTAGTTGTAATGTTAGTAGTTCAAAAAAATATAAATTTTTAGTTTTATTAGTATTAGTTAATTATCTTATTATAATCTATATTTTCGATCATGAAATTTAATTCGTAGGTTTTAGAAGAAAAACATGAGTTCTACTATGAATAGTCTCACGTGTACTAGTATACATTCAAATATTTTCAGCTTTTCTCACTAAAGTAAAATATAATGTATTTAACATATATTCAAGGGTAATAAAAATGCCTCATATAAAAAACTTATGTTATGAATGTAGTTGCCACATTGTCATTGGAAATTTTGGCATAAAAATATAACAGGTCCAGGTCGGTTTTTAAAAGTTATTATCCTCACAATTTGATAAAAAAAATCCATTCAAAATTTTATCCTTTGGCAACAAAATACTATCTACGTTAAATTTATATATTGATCATAATTGCATATGTTAGCAATAAAATATATGCACATTGGAAAATAAGAATATATATAAAGTACTACAAATTTTTCCTTCTATTTAATATATTTTTGATAAACAAAAAATAATCTTGTGCTTTTTTCAAACTCTCAGTTGTAAACGTAAGAGCTCAAATGTTGAAATTGAAAATCATATCTAGCACACTGAACGCAAGTACAAAATGACAGTAAATAAAAGTTATAACAAAAAAAATCTAAAAGCGTAGGTTAAACTCTAGTTTTGTTGGTTATCTCTTATATATTAATTAAGGAGCATTACAAGATTTGAGTGTAGCCACGTGTTTATCACCAGAATAATTTTCAGAATCCTTAGAAAAATATGTTGGTTCATCAAAATATATATATTATACATTTTATTAAACTAATCATTTAATTAATTAAAAGTGTACAATTACTATTTTTCTTTTTTTCCTTAGATAAAAGCTGCGTAATTACCAAATATAAAAATATATATATATATAACAATTAATGATTTTAATTATAAAATTGTGATAACAATTGTGTATCTTCCATCATTTTTGTTTAGTTTTATATTATTAAAATAAATTAAACAATCAAATTAACTATAAAATTAAAATTTAGATTTTTCGTATATGTTATATTTTGAATTTTTTTTAAATGACTATAAATTACTAAAACTGTCAAAATTTTTATGTAAAAATTTTTATGATCAATAGTTTAACATTTTTATGATCAATAGTTTAACATAAAAATTTTTATGATCAATAGTTTAACATTTTTATTTAACAAGATACACGATATTAAAACCATAAGAGTAAAAAGTCTCATTTAATAGTATTAAAATAATATATATACTAACTATATACCATATATACTAACTATATACCATATAAGAATACATAAATATTTTAATTTATTTTTTTTGGTCAAAAATATTTTAATTTCAAAAATGAATTTTAATGAACATTTATAAATTATAAACTTATTAAAAATTTCACATTGAAAATTTTGTTGTGATTTAAATTTTTTTTATAAAAGATACGAATGATCATAAAACCGTGATTATGAAGTCTCATTTCATAGATAGCCATATTAAAATACTATATATCTATGTTAGTATCATTTAAATTTAATTATATACAAAATAGATAAAAATGATAATTTAGATTTACTTACCATAAAATGATAGTAAATAAACAAGAATCATTCGTCTGATCTATGTGTTTGCACAAATTTAATTATATACTTAATAATTAATGTTTCTCAATTATTCAATATAGTTGTTATTACATAATTAAAAGAACGCAAACTAAGTAATAATATAAAAAATAATTTGTATATAAAATATTTATCCTGCACAATATTCGGAATGTATATATTTGTTAATTATTATTAAAATACAAAAAATGTATAGTAGAGTTTTAATCACCAAATATAATTATTTTAAAAAATTCATCCGTACATGGTGCGGTTATCACCTAGTAATACATTATATTGTTTAACGACATTGTTTTTTCCTCGTAACTATGTCATACTGTTAATCATCTAAACCAAAATTAATTGTTTCATTTGGAAACTGTATCACAATTAATCACATATGTAAAATTCATTGTTGATGAAATAAAAACAATTGGGTCACTGAGGAAGTTGAATGTAAAAGCAACGAACAACACATATAGCGTTACATTATAATGAACGTGCAAATACACGATCCTTATTTAGACGAATACATGAAATGAAAGAAATCGAAAACACAATTGTATCATGATGATATTCAGAACTTGTTCTGTAGATCTATGACAACCTTAGGATCCAACTGGAAAGCCCTGGCAAGAACATTCGGGTTTATGGGTGGGTTAGACCCAAACACGGTGTTGGCAATAGTGATAACACCTGGGTTTTGGCTGCTCAAAGCAGCGAATGCAACCGCTGGAGACCGCCCCACGTTAAACTGGAAATGGATGAGTCCTTCTGGAAACACAAATGCATCACCCTTGTTCAGTGTTTTGGTGAAGAGGCGATTTCCGTCTCCGTTTGATGAGACAAAACCTACCAAAAGTGTTCCTTCTTGGAGAACCAGGATCTCGGTGGCACGTGGGTGAGTGTGAGGTGGATTCTGCCCTTTCACTCCATAGTCTATACGGACAAGAGAGATTCCAAGGGTGTTTAATCCTGGAAGGTTGTTAACATTGACGGCTGTCACATTTGAACCGACTGCATTAGTTACTGCTCTTGCATTGTGAAGCCCTGCGAAAAAGAAGTCATCCGCCGTCGCGAGCTTTGGGTCCTTGCAAAACTTTCCGTTCACAAAAACTGATAATAGTAACAAAAAAAGAGTAAGAAATAAATGACAAAATGAAAGGAAAAGCTACTAGGAAATCGTCATGTACATACCGCCATCTGCTGGGGTGTTGACGCCAATACAAAAGTCTTGAAGGGGGCTTGGGTCAGAGGAAATGACTAATGGAAGTGTTAAGGCCAGAAGAGATAAAACTGCAAGAAAGGAGAGGCTCTTCATTGCCATATATATAAGTGAAATGGTTCCCGGAATTAGAGAAGTGTTTGTTATGGTTTTAGTTGAGAGGTAAGGAACATATAAGACAATGAGATGAATTTATAGATGAGTTTAGGTGCTGAAGTAGTCCTGTAAGTCTAGGAAATTTTGAAAATGTTGTTTGAAATGGTTAAGGTTTAAAAAAAAAAAAAAAAAAACAAATCGTGCACCCACAACGGGCCATGTTTTAGTAATACTTCAATTATAAAACGTACACTATGTTTTGACTGCTAAAGAAAAATTATCCATTTGAAGTTTGATATGGCAAGTGTCGACAAGTTATACATAAAATGTTTGTTTTGTGTTTATCTTCCATCAATTTGTCATTTTCTAAAATGTCAATGTGAAACTGTTTGTTTTGGTTTGATTGTTTCTCAAGTGACTACGCACGACTGTGTCAACTATATATATGTATATATATGTAAATGGCAGTTAAATTTTGAATAATATTAATATCTCTGGTTTTGCGGAATATTTGAATATATATTATATGTCACATAAATTTGAACAGTGTTTTTGTCTATTCCTAACATTTGTTTTGAGTTTTCTTTTGCTAATTCAAAGTGTCTTTTAGATTGTTTTAGACTTTTATAAAGTCTTTTCAGTCATTAGGTTGATATGGAACAGAAATTATCGAATTAAATGCAAGACGACAATTAAAGATGCAAAACTATGAATCAGAAATTCATAACGGATATGGTGCGATTGATCTCAAATTCTTACATAAGATTGAAATTTTAAGTTAATTTTCCAATATCACCAGTTTGAAGTCGATTCAACTGAAAACGAAAACGAAAGGAATTTGTTTCAATCAGAAAGGAAACACAACAAAAACAACCTTATAAGAAGAAAAACAGAGATCAGAACTATTTTACAAAGATAAACAAAAAAAAGTGTCACTGGAAGAAAATCAAATGAACCAAAAATCGTCTTCTTTTAAAAAAAAAAAAAGTGGGGAGAAGAGAGAGAGAGGAGGTAGCACCAACAATTACAATTCTGATATGGCAAGTGTCGACAAGTTATACATAAAATGTTTGTTTTGTTCACCCCCGACTAAGTTTCTCTCCACTTACGTTTCCACGTATCCATGCAACCTTAGCTTATACTCCCTCTGTCCCACTTGAAGTGGTGTTTTAGGTTTTTAATTTTGTCCCATTTTAAGTGATGTTCTCACAAATCTAGATATAATTTAATATCATTTCAATTTTGTGACCAATTAAAAAATACTGTATCATTTTTTTATTGGTTGAACTAGTTTCATTTAGTGATATTTTTATGTTACCAAAATAAATTATATAAAAATGTGTACTTTCTTAATTCATGTGCAAAAATCTTAAAATTCACTTATAGTGGGACAGAGGAGTATCCATTTTGCTTCAGATGATAGTTTTACACTTGCCATGTTACTTAAACTTCAGCTTTTTCATTGTCATGTTAGTTTTTTCGGTATGATTGTTAAGAAATTTCACACTTGCTATTTTGTTTAAATTTCAGCTTTTTTATTGTCATGTTAGTTCAAATACCGTTTTACTAAATGTTACAAAAAAAAGTACCGTTTTACTTTTAAACGCAAAAACACACGTATCAAAAGCAGCCTCAAGCTTCGAATTCCCATCTCAATATCAAAAGCTATGTGTTCATACCATCCCACTACCCTTTAGGTAATACGAAACAGACTAAGCTAATATCAATTGAAGTAGTAAGAATGTAAACATTTTCTTGCGTAATGTAAAAGGTTATAAAAAACGCAAAGGCATTTACCGGAACAAAAATCAAGAATCAATCGAGCTTGCATTTATAAACGCATGCTGTTATTGTCAGCACAGCTCCAATGATCAGTCCAACTAACGCCATTGCCAAGACTGTCCCCAACATTTTTAAAAAAAAAACATCAGTACTTTTGATCCGGTCCGAACCAACCGACTAACATAGCTAATAGGGAAGAGTAACATACCAGCAATGATGAAGTAGACGAGAACTGCCAATCTGTATCTGGTTATTCCTTGCAACTCAACTTCAAGGGTGCAATGTCGTTGGGACTTTCCCTTCTTCGTTGGATCTGTCGAGGACTTTGAGCCTGGCGGTTGGAGTTCGGATAGTGAGACATTTGTGCTCAGTGCTGTGAGTCCATTAACATCTCTGATCTCGAGCCTTACGGTTGCCGGATTTGCATCCCAATCTATCGATATTGCTCCAAAATTTTGTTGCCCTGCCAGCAATTTTTAAGATACCATCACCAAAAGAGCATCATTGCTGCTCTGATAGATTATAGAACTGAGAATACCAAATCTATGAGAACGCTATACTTTGTTTAAAGTCACTAAAACCAGAGACAATCAACCAAAAGAGATGGATAGCAATGTAAAACTCTAAACATCCACAATCATAAGAGGAATCAAATGAAACGAAACAGAGAGTAATACCATATGTGCACGACCTATATCTGCAGTTATCATTGATAACTCTCATCGTGTTTGGTGTATACCAAAAGAGAAGCCTAACGATGAAACGCAAGGGACGAGGGAAAACTTTCTCAACAGATTGTACAAGACCACTGGAGGTGACATCATATAAAGGGTACCCAACAGCACAATCGTATCTCGTGATCTCTCCGAAATGAACATCTCCACTGATGAATATAACTCCATTCCTCTGTACCGCAATAATATCAGCAAAGAGTTATGGTGGAGAGAAAGCAACAGGGAAGAGGAAACACGACTTGGTTTGGTTCATTTCCTCTAATGTACCTTGGTATCATCTATAAGTTGGAAAAGACGTTTCCTTTCCTTTGGAAAACGGCCCCACGATTCCATATAAAAGAGTGGTCCAGTGGTAGCCGAAAGATTTGATATTACCTACACAAGTCGTGATATCATTTTAGTTTGTAGACACTCCGCTTCATAGGACCAGGCCCCAAGATTTTGGGGGCTGTGTTTATGTAATTTTCTTCAAAAAATTTGGGGGTTTGAGGTATTCGGTTTTGCTCAGGACCGGCCCAAGCTTCATCAGAACTGGTTTTGGATTACAGAAATACCTGAACAGAGGAGGCTATGATAGTAATCTCGCTATGAGGACCTCTTAACTCATCTTCGAGCCATCGCCACTGAGTATCACCCAAGATACTCCCATCACTCCTCAAAGGGTCTCTATGATATCTAGTATCCAAAACTATAACCTGAAGATACATAACAATCACACTCCATTCAAAAAAAAAACAAGACAAAGAAAACCATATGCAAGGAATGTTTTTCAACCTTGACTCTCCTGTTAGATGGACCGAACATATAAGACGCATAAACACCAGCTTGCTTTCTCCTCGGGCTATCAATAGGCTCGTCCAAGAAATCAAGCATGAGTCTCTGGTTAACGACTTTACGATCAAACTCTTTGCCAGCGTCGTTTAAACCGTAGTCATGGTCATCCCAAGTGCCGATCACTCTAGCTTTCCTCTGGAGACGAGCGTAGCCGGGGTTGGTCTTGGCTTTGGCGTATCGTAGCTTCATTTCGGACTCTGAAGATGGCACGAACCTGGGAGAGTTACTCCACGGCCCGATGGTTCTCTCTTTCCCGAACAGTCTGTTTGGTTTTCTGATGTCTCCGTAGATGTTATCGCCCAGCCAGATGAACACTTGTGGATCGAACTTGTTTATCGCTTCCCAAATCGGCTAATATTTACACACACACACGCGCATCAAAATCAACATCACGAAACAGCGAATCGAAGGAGGATTATTCTTTTTTACCTGTGGAGCGCTTTGGTTAGCGCATGATCCGAAAGCGATACGAGTGATCGGAGAATCTTCTGCCGATGTAAAGAGCGACGAAAGGCACCAGGAGGAGAGAAGGATGTAGTGGAGATTGGAAGGAACCCTAGAAGAAGAAGCCATGGAAAGAAAGAAGCTCTCGCTCTTCTTCGCCTTTGCAGTTTACCGTTGGGATTGTGAACCTGTCAATCACTGTTACGTTCCTCCTCACAGCGCTCTCTAGTTTCTTCTCGCGGCTAATTGTCGGGATGAATTCTTTTTTTTACCGTCTTTTTGATTCTGAAATTTTCTTTTTCTTCAAGTGATTGTGAATCTTAGACGGGCACCCATCTTATACTACCTTTCAAAAAGTGAAAATTAGATGACTCGTGCTTGAACTAATTATTTTGATACGAAATTGCTTACCTAACTTTTTGTTATTGGTTTTTAAAGTATGTTAATATCTTTATACGATTTAGATTTATTTTAAGATTATTAGACTTTGATTTGAGTCATGGGCGAATTTGTATTTATTTATATGTATGTCTAGATGAAAAATAATATGCAGTTATAACTATTATTTTTTGTTTTTATTTTCTATTTGTCGAGATTTAGATTTTTCTGTTAAAACTTTTGAATAGATATTAAACATTTATATTCAAGTGTCAAACTTATTCATCACGAGTATGTGAATATTAATTTTAAACAAAACTGCAAAGATTTATTTACAAATAAGGTGTTTTGTCCGCTCATACAAACATAAACATCTTATAATTATTTATTAATATATGTACTACTAATAAAAAAAATCATGATAAATTATTACTTAAGTTTTCGTGTGAAAATTCTGATGTATTATAAATATTTTTTGAAATATTATTTGTAAACTATATTCGTTATTAATAAATAGATCTTTAAAATTATTCTATATTCTCTTTTTATTAAATAAAATTAAGCGTTTTCTTTGATTAATATTTAATTGTGTTTTTTTTCTTAATTTTAAATTTTTGTTGCATTTTATATAACAACACAGTATATATAAGAATTATATTTTTATTTTCAAATACATTTTTAGTTTTTGGATAATTTTTATTATATTAATGTTAATCACTTATCTAATAAAATAAATTTAAAATTCGTTTTTATTTTTGGTTGATTTTATTATATTAATTTATAATCAATAATCTAATCTAATAAATAAATCAAATTATTCATTAAGAGTGACAATGAATTTAATCAATCTAACCTTGAATGTGAGAACTTAAAGCAGAAAAATCACTTTGCAATTAATAATGTGGATCTATAAATTTTGATTTGTACTATAGCTTAAAAGTAATAACTGATATCATTTTATTTTTAATAAAAGAATCATTGTGAAAATCATTTTTAGTTTGTTGTAAATTAGTTAAAAATATTTATTTATTAAAACATATGTATATTCATAAAAGAATTTGTTTTTTAACATTTTTCCAAAGTTCAATTTGTGATTAGTGCGGATTTTGTTTCCATATTTATATTTATATAATATTTAAATATGATCTATGGCATAACTTTAAAATACACTTGTTATTTTGAAAAACATATATAGATCTCACAATTTAATCTTTCCAATATGTATGATATTATAGCTAAATTACAAATTTTATCTTAATCTCTCAATACATATTTACAATTATTTGATTTCGTTAATTTTCGTGATCAGTCGCATGTTTTTTATATTGCATTGACGTATTTACTTCATAAAATGGTTGTCTACCTTTTATGATGTTATTTGTATGAAATGTGTACCATCAGTTTAGATTTAAGAACTTTGTATATATAAAAGGTTGACAAAATAATATTGCTATATAATTTCTTTTACTATTAATAACGTTTTCAAAGAAAATATGTTAATGTTATTTCTCCACTATCAAGACAGATTGGTAGCATTAATACGGTAAGCACATATATATAGTATATACGAGGACAAATATAGTTATGAGGTATTCTGTAGTCAAATTTTTTTTAAACACATATATATGTATACGAGGACAAATATAAATTGCGATTGTAGTAAGAGTTTAGAGCAGATCCATCAATTAAAAACATTTGCTAAAAGAAAAAATATATTAATATCATAATTATTAATTTATATTTCAATTTCTTAAATCCATTAAAATACTGAGTGGGGACACCTGTCTATTGAGCAAGTTCTTAAAAAAAATTATATGAGAATTTTTCTTTGTTCTTTCTCCTAATTTTTTTTTTTTTTTGTAATGGTGAGAATTCTACTTAGAACTCATTGTTGGGGTTGCTTATAGTCATTGGTTCAGTAGCTAAGATACACATAGAATTTAAGACCAAATCTCTATAA
Source organism: Brassica juncea (assembly GCA_018703725.1). Classification (NCBI taxonomy): domain Eukaryota; kingdom Viridiplantae; phylum Streptophyta; class Magnoliopsida; order Brassicales; family Brassicaceae; genus Brassica; species Brassica juncea. Next base: position 47,872,461 of record CM031938.1, read on the forward strand.
CAAAAAAAAAACAAAAGAGAAATAACCAAACTATATAACAAAAGAGGTTTTTATTAGGAAGTATGTTAAATTGCATATGAATGAAGACTGTGCAGAGCAATGCGGGAAAGGTTTGGTGGCAACAGAATAATAACAAAAATGATATAAACACCCTACTATTCCCGCATGGCCCTGCGCGATACAAAAGAATAACAGAATCCGAATAAAAGAATTTGAATAAAATGGGGAGATAACATTTATCTCATCGCATCATCAGAAGAAACTCGTCGAAGCTGAGCACTCCATCACCGTCCCGATCAAATCCCCGTATCATCACCTTGCACGCATCAACCGTACACGACTCCCCGAGTCGACTCAACGTCCTCCGCAAACTCGCCGCCGTAATAAACTCTTCCCCCTCCGTCACATACATCCTGAAAGCCACTTTCAGCTCCTTCCTCCTCTCCTCGTCGCTGCTCCCGTCTTCTCCTTCCATCAGCTTCAGAAACTCCTCGAAATCCATGAGCCCGTCCCCGTCCACGTCCGAGATCTTCACGACCTCCTCCGCCTCGCGGGAAGACAACACGCCGCCCAGGAGGCTGACGCAGCTCTGCAGCTCGGTCCCGGAGATTTTCCCGTCCGAGTTCGCGTCTATGTAGTCAAACACGGTTCTCAGCTCGTCCACGTTTAACGAGCTGCTGCTTCTGCTGGTGCTGGTGCTGTTTCTCGCTTCCTCTTCCTCTACAGGCGTTTCCGGTTTTCTTGAGGATAACTTACTTCGCAGTCTAGCCAAGGGAGATTTCTTGATATTTGCAAGAGTCATTTCGGAAGTTGAATGTTTTTTTTTTGTCAACGGAAATTGAAATTATTAAATTTGGAAGATTTTGAAATGGATTCTTGATGGAAAATCCTACAAAGATGGTGAGGTTATATAGAGAGATATATGTGAATGCGTGTAAAGGGAGGGGAAAGAAATTCTTGATTGTTCGTCCGCTTAAACACGGGTTTGAAAAAACTGGGGGAATTATTTAAAGAGAGGCGGTTGCGCAGCGGTGGCCGGGAAGTTTCCTCCCTAGTGAGTAATGATGACTGCTACAAAAAGGTCAAGTTCATAACGACTAGGGGCAATTTTGTCATTCCCGTGATGGTCTCGATGGAGCTTTTTCCACGTTTTGTGATGTCATTCGATGACTGGTTTAAAGTAACCTTCTCCTTGACTTTGGTAAGTCTATACGTACGATTTCATACGGTGTGTGCAAGGGAACCTACAAGGTTTTTTCCCCCATTATATCTTAATGGGGGTACGTACTTACCATTATGTGTCTTTAATTGCGTCAGTTCCTGGATGCGTGGATACGTGATTTCAGCACTTTTTGCCACCGATAATTTTCTTTATGCCAACACAGAAGAAAATGTCTCCGAACTGATTTTTTTTTTTGGATATGTGATGACACACTCCATCCAAAACTTTTTTTTGGATTTTTTATTCAAAAATAGAAAAAAAGGTTTTCTAACTGAAAAATATTTTGGATATCTAATGACAGAAAAAAAGAGTACAAAAATGAAACAAAAACGAAAGCAAATGTTTTAAGTATCTCACAGAAACCGAAAGAAACTTATCAAGAGGAGTCATATTGATATCCGAAAAAAGAATGTGGTGGCATATAAATGAAGATCGTAGTATAAAGTTTTATAAAACACCCACGAAATATAGAAGAGTACAAAACTGAATCAGTGTATTAACAATACGACATGATAACATCATATCAGAAAGTTGAAAAAGTTACGGGTGATTACTTTGATTATATTTTTGGTTCTACTTCACCCACATATTTTAATATTTTTATAGGGACATTCCAACTACGATTACATATATAAAGTATGAATGGCTAAATGACGGGGTTGGATACAATAAGAGGAAGTTTGATCAACAATATTCATGATGCATCTCGAAATGCACCATGATCACACAAAACAACAGTCCTATTTTTTAGTAATCATGGGATATTATTGAAAAGGATATTTGGATATGGAGAAATAATCTATGATAGTTCTAATTTTTTATCATAAATATAACACACAGTGTTTATAATAATCAAAAATGTTTCATTATGGTCTAGATTTAGATAAGATATTTTTGGAGATTCTTTGGAGATGGTTAACAATATTTAGAACAAGCATCTTTAATTAACAATAATGAAACAAAACACAATATTTAACAATATTTAAAACAAGCATCTTTAATTAACTGATGAATGTTGAAAGATTTTGTCTAAATCCCAAAAATGGCTTGACCAAGTTGGATGATGGAATTAAAACGAATAATTAAGTTTATATAGTGTTGGTTGTAAAATAATCTCAAAGGTACTATATAATAGAACAATCAACAAAAACGTGGAATATGAATCTTCTTAAAGAAATTATTGTTCAAGAAGACGTGAATATCATCAAAAGTATTCTATTTAGTTGATATTTCTGAACATGATTCATTTAGATGGAATGACACGAAAACCGCTAACTATCAGTGAAGAACGATTTTAAGGTGGAGTAGATGTATCTAAATGAAAGTTTTAAAGAAAAATTATATGGACCAGATGTAAACCCATTTATGAAAAGTTATTTCAAGATAATTATCGGTCACAAATAATTTACGTCCGCGCAGAATTCATTGCTTCACAATGCATTAGATGTGAATTTGACAAAAAACTACTACTCACACACTATTTTATGAAGAGAGAAATTGAGCTGTGCAATTAAAAAGAATGAACAATTTGAGGAACTAATAATTCAACCTACTTTGAATTATTACGATCAATATTTTTTTAGAGTCCCTGCCATAAAGTGGAGAAATAAGTGATCTCGATTTCAACAAGATGATATTAATTGTCTTCAATACGAATGTCACTTCTATGATTCCGAACATTATATAACATGCTAATTAAATGAAGTGTGGAAATATTTATGCAGATATGCAGACACAAAGAGATGATGGGTTGAGCTTTAGACTAAATCAAGAAAATGCGAAGAGAAAATCTAAAGAAGTTCTGAAAGCGATAAAATTACTTGCATGTGATTATATCAAAACTCTAATAAGACAAGAACTACACCAAATTTCTGAAAAAAATCTTTAAGTACATCCAAAATATTATCCATTTTTAGTGAATTTGGATTTGTTGGAACGATGATGAGATTCATGTTTGTGTAAAAGTAAAACAATAATCACAAAGAATATATTGGAATCGACTCGATAATGCATCATTGAATATCATAGTAATATATGATCTTAACATATGCTATTCACATATATATATGGAATGAAGCACAATGATCTTATCATAATACATCCGTTCTTACAATGACACATGAAAGCGATCCAAAATTTCATTTGCCTCTAATGTAAAAGTATTATATCATTAACACGAGTGATCCAAAGATGTAAAGATTTCTGGCTTCATACAATCATCACAGAGAATGTTGTCATATATCATGTCGCAGTTCAACTATGGATCTGCTCCACGGAGTAAAAAAAAATTGTTTGATCGATATCATGTTCTTTACGCTATTTTTGAGTGTAAAAGAAAATAAATGATTTTTTTGTGATTTTGTAAGATATAGTATTTATGTACAAAAGAGAGTGATAGTGACTACTGTAGGATTTTCATAGTATTATCAAAATTTCAAATTTTCAGATACATATTTTGTTGAAATAATGACAGAGGCAATTCAACACAAATTATAAAACTGATTTACATGCTGATTGGGATGATATGGAAACAATTGTGATAACAGATCATGATACAAATAAAAAATAATATCGCAAATATAGTATGTAAAAAGTAATAACATAAACTTATATTCTGATTGTAGTTTATTTATATTTCACTAAATATGTAAAATATATTTAATATATCAAATAAAATATTATCTTATATTTGTTCTGTGCTATTTATTTTATAATCACCATTCGAACATTTGTTATGCATTATATATTATATTGTCATCTTTTACCTATTGTTTTGAATCATTTTTAGATGAATCGTAGGTGTCTGGTAGGCCTGGGCGTCCGGTGGACCATTCGGTATCGGTTCGGGTGATTCGGATTTTCGGATCTTCGGTGTTATGTTCAGAAATACCATTCGGGTTTTACTAATTATCGGATCGGGTTCGGTTCGGTTCATTCCGGGTTTGGTTCGGATTGGATGTAACCAATGTTTAAAAACGTCTAAAAAAATATTTTTTAAACCTCAAAAATTGACAAAATTTCTTTTCAAAATATACAAATTATTTACAAATATTAGTTAAACTATTTAAATTAGCTAAAAAGTATTCAAAATAACAAAAAAAACAAACTACAGAAATATTTTGAATACTCTAAAATATCTAAATCACCTTAAAATATATAAAAATATTAACATATTTAACTAATTTCGGATATTTTCGGATCCTAATTTGGATTTCGGTTCGGTTCGGATTATAACCAAACTCCAAAGTATTAAGTTCATAAGTCCCGTTCGGATATTTTTGTATAACAGTTCGAATTCGGTTTTTCCGGTTCGGATTTAGGTAGGTACTTCGGGTTGAGTTAAAAACGCCAAGACCTAGTATCCGGCAATATGCATTTTTTTAACAAAATCCAATGTTTTTTTTTTCAACACAAATCCAATTTTCCTGTAGTTAAACAGATTAGGGTTTTAGCTCGAATAGGCCATAATTTAGAATTTACCCAGAAATTTTTTCTAATAACCAAAAGAAAAATTTTGTGCGCGATAAATATCTGAAAGGAGAAGCCAGAAATTTGTGGCACCAATCAAAGAAAAAAAAAAGCCCAAAAAAAAAATCAGAAAAGAGAAGAAACGTAGTAAAACCTCATCTTCCCCTCTTCTTCTTCTTTATTTATTTTCCTTTGGGTCCTCCCTCCATCGACACGCGATGGCCTCCTCCATTTTCACCGGCGTTAAGTTTTCTCCGATCCTAGCTCCTCTTCACTCCCGAGATAGCCGCCGCTCTGGATTCATAAAAGATAGCCGCAACAAAGTTAGGTTTAATCCAGCGGCGCACCGCGTTCGCGTCGAAGCTCAGTCTCTAATCCCTTCCCATGGTCTATGGTAATCAATCTATTCATAGAGCTATAGATTTTGATTAGAAAAATTAACAATTTAACACCTTTGCTTGTTGAGTTTAGTCCAACTTTAGTGTGATTCCCAAAAGGTTGTTAATTTTTTTTTTTTCTTTTGTGTATGGTTGTGAAAAAGGGCGAAACAAACTACGAACAGGGGACGTTGGAGTTCGAAGAGGAACATTGTTCTGGGACAGAGGATTACTCAGACTTCACTTTCTCAGGGACGTAGTAGTTTCTGTCTCACCTGTAAAAAGACTCAACCAAGGTTCAGAAGATCATTATCACCAGGAGCTTTTGTGGACACAACTTCATTTCATTTGTCCAGGTCCAGGACGTCGTCGTCTTCTCTGGTGGTCAGTAACCTATTAACATCTTTATTGAACTATTTGTGTGTTTTAACTGACTTCCAACTTTTCAGGGGAAGCCTTCACAGGTTGTGAATGCAACTGTTGGACCAGATGAGCCACATGCTGCTGGTACAGCCTGGCCAGATGGTATTGTTGAGGAGAGACAAGACGTGGCGGAGCTATTATTGCCCCCTGAGATTGATGCGGCTGAGCTAGAAGCGTTTCTTGGTTGCGAGCTTCCTTCTCATCCCAAGCTGCACCGGGGACAGTTGAAAAATGGGCTTCGATATCTTATTTTGCCCAACAAAGTTCCTCCAAACAGGTACAATTGTGTCGACTGCTTCCTTCTATGAATAAAAGCAACAAATAAAATGGCTAGATGAAGTTTATTTGTACTCCCTTCCCGATATTGCTTCCTTTAAGGTCTTTCCTCTTCCTTCTAATGTATGTGGTGAAACTTTCTCGATTGGTAGATTTGAGGCGCACATGGAAGTTCATGTAGGATCGGTTGATGAGGAAGATGATGAGCAAGGCATTGCTCATATGATAGAGCATGTTGCCTTTCTTGGGAGCAAGAAACGTGAGAAACTTCTTGGTACGGGTGCTCGCTCTAATGCCTACACCGATTTCCACCATACTGTATTTCATATTCATTCTCCGACGCACACAAAGGTTTGTTTTCTTGTTCACGAATTGTCATATTTTTTTGATTTTTTATCTTTTCTGTTTTTGGTTATTTCAGTTTTGCAGGTTTTTGTTTCCTCTGTATTTGCTTTAACAGATATGGTACTTGATAGTAGTATGACTGATTTATGGTGCTGACAGTAATAACATTTATTATACCATTTATTGCATTCTTTCTCTCTTTTCTTCTCTCTTTATTCTATCCACATCCTTCCGAAGACTTCACTCTATATGTATATCTCAATGTTGCATAGGAAATAATATATGTTTGCAAGCAAAAATAGTGGGTTTGTCATTAATCTGTATTTGTGATTGACCTTGAACCTACTTTCTTTGTTTGAGTCCTCTATAGATGTTATTGTGATAATTTGCAGAGAGTGTTCTTATTTGCTAGTCAGTGATGCTGATAGTTGGACAGAGAGAATACTAGTTTCATTTTAATTGTAAGTGCTGAAACTTTTCAGGACTCTGAGGACGACCTCTTTCCATCGGTGCTCGACGCCTTGAATGAGGTATTATACATCATTGATTTTGTTATCTAAGATAATGTCTTCCCATGGGATATGTCCTGAGTTTTTCTGTACTAAAAATTAGAATCGCTCTAAATCTCATAGACAATTCATTTGGTGGACGAAATCTTATTTCTCTGATGATTACAGATAGCTTTTCACCCAAAGTTCCTCTCTTCTCGAGTTGAGAAAGAAAGGCGGGCCATACTTTCAGAACTTCAGATGATGAATACCATAGAGTATCGTGTTGACTGCCAGGTATCCATGAAGAATTAATTTTCTATATGTCAGCATAAATTTTCTTTTTCTTGCTCAGTGTTTGGTGGGTTGTCAATGACACATTGTGTTTTGTTTCCTGTCACAAGTTGTTGCAACATCTACATTCTGAGAACAAGTTGGGTAAAAGGTTCCCTATTGGATTGGAAGAGCAGATTAAGAAGTGGGATGTTGACAAAATCAGGAAATTCCACGAGCGATGGTACTTCCCAGCGAATGCCACATTATATATTGTGGGAGACATTGACAACATACCTCGGATTGTCCACAATATTGAAGTATGATATTGTCTTACGTTTCTTTTGCATGTCCTTTTTCTTTAGTAGATAAATATTGATTTATGCTGCGTAGTTTATCTTACCCTATCTTGACTGGACCATCGCTCTTGCGCAGGCTGTGTTTGGAAAAACTGGTTTGGAAAATGAGGCAACACCCACTTCGTCTACGCCTGGTGCCTTCGGTGCCATGGCTAATTTTCTTGTCCCGAAGCTGCCAGCTGGTCTTGGTGGAACCTTTTCCCAAGAGAGAACAAATACTGCTGATCAATCCAAGATCATTAAAAGAGAAAGGCATGCAGTTCGTCCTCCGGTGGAGCATAATTGGTCGCTTCCTGGGACCAGTGTTGATCTTAAGCCTCCACAGATATTTAAGCATGAGCTTCTTCAAAATTTTGCAATCAACATGTTCTGCAAGGTTTTGTTTACAATCTTTTGACTATGACACAGCCCACGTTAGGATGGTAGTTCTATGAATTCTTATATTTTTTGGCTGCCTGCAGATACCTGTAAGCAAGGTTCAGACATTTGGAGACCTGCGAAACGTTCTGATGAAAAGAATATTTCTCTCTGCACTACATTTTCGAATTAACACGAGATACAAGGTATGGCTTATGATGATTTAGGATGTTGCCTTGCTTAAAGACGTTTGTTCTCAGCTTTTTCTAGAGAAGAAAAAACTGTTCTCATTTTCTTGTACTGTGCATTCAGGTTAGCTTTTTGTAAAGTAAATAGGTCGCCCTTCAAATTTCACTCGAAGTTTTTTAAAAGTGGTCAATCTAATGGGTGTTTCAGAATATATAAATTTATTTTCCGTTATCTTAATTTGCAATATCAAGAGTAAATAATCTGTATCAGTTTATGGATGTAACTACATCATTTACGGAAGTTTTTAGTGATCACATGCATTGTTTGTAGACTTAGTACTGTCCGTAAATTTGGTGATGTTATTTGTGTACCTTTCAGAGTTCAAATCCGCCATTTACCTCAGTCGAACTGGACCATAGTGATTCAGGAAGGGAAGGATGCACTGTTACGACTCTCACTGTCACCGCAGAGCCCAAAAACTGGCAAAGTGCTGTAAAAGTTGCTGTCCAGGAGGTTTGCTTATTCTTTGCTCTCACTTTTCTCCATTGTGAATACTGTTATTTCTGTTTGGTTGGACCGATCATTTGGACTTGTTGTCAAATATATTGGTTGAATTCATAAGCTAAAGAGTTGTTCGAAGCCATTTGTCACTTTTTATTTGCTTATGAGAACTCGTTCGGCTATGTTTAACATGTAATTCTACTTCCTAGGTTCGAAGACTCAAAGAATTTGGTGTTACCAAGGGTGAACTTACACGTTACATGGATGCTCTTTTAAAAGATAGCGAACATCTTGCAGCTATGATTGATAATGTGTCGTCTGTGGACAACCTGGACTTTATAATGGAAAGTGATGCACTAGGTCACACGGTTATGGATCAGACGCAAGGACATGAGACCTTGGTTGCGGTCGCTGGGACTGTTACGCTTGAAGAGGTAGGCTTCACAGTTCCACTTATTCTTATCAGCTTTTCTTGTAGAATGTGACACGAAAGGTGAATGTTTATTTCGATATACCTGATATATTAACAAAATGCTAATCAATAACCCGTGGATTTTCTACACTTCCTCCATATCATCCTATTAATTTCCTTTTATAATATTTGAATTAGTATTTTTCTTATTTTTTGATGGTTTCCTGTCCAGGTAAACACTGTTGGAGCCAAGGTTTTAGAATTTATTTCTGATTTTGGAAAGCCCACTGCACCTCTTCCTGCAGCAATAGTTGCTTGTGTTCCCACAAAGATGCATGGTGATGGGGTTGTTGAGAGTGATTTCAATATAACTCCCAGCGAAATATTGGATTCTGTCAAATCAGGATTACTAGCACCCATTGAAGCTGAGCCTGAGGTAACCTTTCATTTGTAACTTCTTTGATTTTAACTTCACATAGTTCAAGTTTAGAACAAAGGCTAGTTCTGAATCAGTATTTTTCCTTCATCTTTGCAGTTAGAGGTGCCAAAAGAATTGATCTCTCAATCACAATTACAAGAGTTAACCTTGCAGCGAAACCCATGTTTTGTCCCTATTCCTGGGTCAGGCGTAACCAAATTGCATGACAAAGAGACCGGCATCACTCAGCTTCGCCTATCCAATGGGATCCCTGTAAATTTCAAGGTACATTTTGCATTTTTTTCTCGTTGCATACTATTCTAATCAACTCCTCGGTAACATGGTTTTCTTTCCACATTATAAGCTATTTTCTTCAGTTTTGTATTTTCTTATGCTCCCAGCATACAAATTGCAGTTTAAATATTCTTTTAAAAATATGTTTTATTTTAGTTGAAAATCCATGTTTCTTGCTAAGTAATTATGGGCTCGGAGTAAAAGAAACTATTTAGAAATGTTACAACTGTGGTGTTGATTGATACTACAATTTGTGAATAGAAATATAAACCATCCCCTTGAAATTTTATCTATTCAATACAGATATCAAAGACCGAATCTCGGGCCGGTGTCATGCGGCTTATTGTTGGTGGTGGCCGAGCTGCTGAAACATCAGATTCCAAAGGAGCTGTGGTTGTTGGTGTTCGTACACTGAGCGAGGGTGGTCGAGTTGGAGACTTTTCAAGGGAGCAGGCAAGTGAAGCTGTTGACAACTGCATTGTGATTTCTTAGTACTGAAAAAGGATATGAACTGATCTGAAAGCCATTTATTTTCCGTTAGGTGGAGCTTTTCTGTGTAAATCATTTGATAAACTGCTCGTTGGAGTCAACTGAGGAATTTATTGCCATGGAGTTCCGATTTACTCTGAGGGACAATGGAATGCAAGCAGCTTTTCAGCTGCTTCACATGGTGCTTGAGGTAAGTAGCTTATAAAAAATAAGCTGTAAAATGCTGTGTAGCGTTTCTGACAATTGTTTTTTTTATTGATTTGCGGTGTTTTTTTTTTCGCTTGTTCTTTTTTTTCTTTCTTTTTTAATCTTTGCTGATAAAGGGTGCTGATTCTTTGGCAATGCAGCATAGTGTCTGGTTGGAAGATGCATTTGATCGAGCACGACAACTATATCTTTCGTACTATAGATCAATTCCTAAAAGCTTGGAGCGTGCTACTGCTCATAAACTCATGACCGCAATGCTGAACGGTGATGAGCGCTTTATTGAGCCGACACCTAAGTCATTACAGAACTTGAATCTAGAATCTGTGAAAGACGCGGTCATGAGTCATTTTGTTGGTGAAAATATGGAGGTAATATCTCAAACTTGAAAGCTTTATATTTGCTCGAGTAATATTCATTTATTTGGATTTCATAAAAAGAATTATGTGGTTTACTTCAGGTAAGCATTGTGGGGGACTTCTCAGAAGAGGAAATTGAGCGTTGTGTCCTTGATTACCTTGGTACAGTTAAAGCTAGCCATGATTCGGCCAAACCACTAGGATCTGAGCCTATTGTGTTTCGCCAACCAACAGATGGCTTGCAATTCCAACAGGTCAGGAACAAAGCAGTAGTGCAAGGGACTTTTCTTCTCTTTGGTCTTCCCATATCCTTATATATGTGATCCAAGCAGGATGTATTGACACATATTAAACCTGGACAGGTATTCGTGAAGGATACTGATGAGAGAGCATGCGCATACATTGCTGGACCAGCGCCAAATCGTTGGGGCTTTACAGTTGACGGGGATGACCTTTTTCAGTCTGTTAGCAAGCATTCTGTTGCTCATGGTAAGTTACACACATAAATCTAGGAGTCGTATAGTGTAGCAACTTTGTGTATAGGTCTAGTTCTCCGCTCGTCTCTCATGCACCAGAAATGTATTATTTTAGTTAGCTTCCAGTATTCATTTAAACACAACGAAATTGCAGATGGACTTTTGAAATCAGAGGACCAGTTGCTAGATGGAAGCGACAGAGAGTTACAAAGAAAGCTTCGTTCCCACCCTCTTTTCTTTGGAATTTCAATGGGTCTGCTGGCAGAAATTATAAACTCAAGGTAACTCTTATTGATGAACAGTGCCACATATTATTCGAAAGCTGAGTTTCTATGCTGCTATTGTACCGCTTGATTTGGGCCATGTCCATTATTAATTAGTGTCCAGGAGATGAACGCTTTTATCATGTGTCGTAAATGATGGTTAAGAGAATGTATGTATATACATCTGATTGTTTCTTGTACTTCAGACCTAAGCTTTCTCTGCTTTTATGTACCCTATTACTTTAGATAAATCTTATCTTCAACCCATTGTTGAAAAAGAAAAAATTCCGTCATTGCAGGCTATTCACGACAGTAAGAGACTCTCTTGGACTGACATATGATGTATCATTTGAGCTAAACCTATTTGATAGGTTGAATCTTGGGTGGTATGTGATATCTGTGACTTCCACTCCCGGCAAGGTGTGCAGTCTTTGTCTTTTGTTTACCACAGATGTGCTGCACTTTTGTCAACACTTTCCTTGACAAAGTTTCTCAATGCCCTTTTCAGGTATTCAAAGCAGTTGATGCCTGCAAGAGCGTTCTTAGAGGTTTGCATAGCAATCAAATTGCTCCTAGGGAGTTGGATCGGGTAAGTTGTCTCTTTCGCCTTCTCCGCTCGGCTCAGCTCTTGTTTGTTTGTTTTCTTTCTTAATGGAAAGTAGTGTTGTTTGTCAATCAAAATAGGCAAAGCGAACTCTTCTTATGAGACATGAAGCTGAACTCAAGTCCAACGCCTACTGGCTTAATCTACTAGCTCACTTGCAGGCGTCCTCTGTTCCGAGGAAGGTGAGACTCACTTGCATGAGTAAAAAGGTTTTTGTGATGTGTCAGGTTTTGACTTGATGTGTTCTGATGGGGGGTTATTGTGTCTATTTAGGAACTGTCATGCATTAAAGAACTTACTTCCTTATACGAAGCTGCTTCAATCGAGGACATATACGTCGCTTATAATCAATTGAAAGTGGACGAGGACTCTTTGTATTCCTGCATCGGAATTGCTGGGGCTCAAGCTGGCGAAGACGTTACCGGTAAGTATGACATCTCTTGAGCAAAACAGTTTGCGCGATCAATTGTGGATTGAAAAATCAAATCTCTGATGTGCAGCTCTTTCAGAGGAGGAAGAAGCAGAAGATTCTTTCTCAGGAGTTCTTCCCGTGGGACGAGGCTCGTCTATGACCACAAGACCAACAACCTGATCCACGGGTTTGGCTTGTAATGTAATGTGTAGTCGAAGACATGTGCCATAGATACGATACTACAGAAACATCATAAGGCTCGGAAGAAGCTTCATCAGAGGTTATCCTTAGAGCTGTGATACAAGAGTACTGTATACTTCTTTGTGATCATCATAACATCAGTATCTATAGTATTCATCTCTTGGTCTACTTCGTATTTGTAGAAAAACTAAACAGTACCAAATTAGTTTACCTTTATTTTTTAGTGGATCATTACTAGTACGGTGCAAATGCAGCTGTAAACGTAATTTAAATCGATCACTCATATCAGTGAAAACATTGGAGGTGATCATGTTTAGCAGGATAACAATTTGGTGGCTTAAGGGTTGATCTATTTGGGGCTAGGTTTTAAATAGCGTGGTGAGGCAATGAATGTCTTGCTTTACGCCATGGCGACGCAAAGTGTGCTCGCTTTATGTATGAAATGAAAAATCGGTAATGTAAAAACGTAGGCATAGTAGATACAGTAATAATTTTATATCCCTAACTGAAGTTAAAGTAAAAATATTGATAAAAAGTAACGAGTAAAGTCATAGTAAAAATAGAATTTTGAGTTTTACAATATAACTTATGCTTGAAAAGAAAAGGTAGAACATGAGAATTGTGGAACAGAGAACTAACCGTAAAAGCAAAGAAGAGCTAAAACCATCATCAATAGATAGAACAGTAGAGAAAGATCTGATGAGTAACTTATAGGTTGTATACCTTTTATATGGTAGTTTGAATTATGATTTCAACTTGAACTAAGGCTTCGTGATAGATTCTACTATACGGCACACCTACTCTATTAAACCTAGGTTGGTTTAGTAATTTAACCTCCATAGCTGGTTTGAGATGAATCATTGAAGCCTTGTTTTGCACGCCTTAGAAGCTACGAATATAGGACAATAGCAACCGATTTGTACACCTGGCCTGGCCTTGGGGTCTTGGATGTTTGAACTTGCATTTAGGTTTTGATTTGTTAGTTGAATATTATGTCTATTTACTTAAACATGAAATTGATGATGATCGGGTCAAACTTATAAATTAGATTTTATTGGCAAGAATTTTGACACATTCAACATCGACTCATAATTCCACACTCGCTATACACCAAAAATCTCATACCACCGTGACGCTTCTGCTATGCTGACAGCTGTTTCCGGTTGCTGGGAAGTGATAGAGTGATACATAAATAACATTATGTAAAATGAAAAACATTTTTTTGTTTGTTCTCAACATAAACAGACTCAATCAAAACCTAAGACGGATCTAACACTATATTTTGATGGGGCACAGTTTTTTTCTCTGTGTCCAGTTATAAGATTAGAAAACATTACATAATTTAGTATTAATTACTGAAGTAAAAACCAAAATTAGACGGGCACATGCCCTCATAGGTTTGCACCTCCGTCTGCTGCTACTGATCAAAATTCTGCTAACCAAATTAAAAAATGTGAACAAAATAGGATGGTTGATTTCAAACACTGCATATTGATGACAAAAAAAAAAACACTGCATATAACATTGTTTTGTATTTTGAATTCAGGGTACAGTTGACTCTATGTCAATGTGAACAAAAACAATTTAATGAACTCTTTGTGGTCAATAATATACTAGAAAATGGTAAATAATTATTTCTTACAAAAAAAAGGAAACACTAATTGTGAGTCTTCTTACATATTATATAGAATATTGAAACATGTGAAGATTCTCAAAATTATTCGGATGGCATTTGGTAAACCGCAAAACAAGAAATATAATCACCAAATTAAGAAGAAAACACATTTCCAACAGGAGATATCGTTAGTTAAGCAAACTTGACAACAAGAGACATGAGATATCATTAGTTAAGGCAAACTTGACAACAAGAGAGTTGTTGTTCCTACATAAAAGTTACAAAGACTATTGTTAAGCATAAAACTAAGATGACTTACCAAAGACTATTCAATACATGCATGCAGCACCCACAATCAACACACGCATCACTCGTTCAAAACTACTTTGAACACGTCAAAAATACATGTGCAGTTTCTACGTAATTAATAATCTTTTATGTATAGTAAATATGTAACCAAATCATTATAAAAGGCAAATGCAATTCTCACACACTAACATAGTTTACAAATATTTTAATTAATACAATACATAGTTTACAAACTACAGATAGAGAAAATTTGCTACCCCAACAACAAGAAACGAAGTCGATGAACAAATTGGTCTTTGGCAAACCCAACGGTAGGGGAAGGAAAGGGAACACTACTCCAAAATTTGCCTTTTAACTAGATAGAGCAAAAGTAGGCCTGTCCCATTTCGCGTCTGATGAAGTAATTTTGCTTTTCTCGGTTTAGTTAAAATTAAAATCACCAAATGTCAGTGTCCAATAAGTTGCAATAGTAAGAAACTAAAAAAAAAGGGAAGCTAGATACACATAGAACATTATACGCATACCATATCAAGCACAATGGGGTTGTGGAAATGGAATTATCACATTGCTAATCTTTTTTTTTTCTTACGATTCCTGCAAACCGAAACAAAACATTAAAATATGAAATAAAAAATATACATGCTATATTAACACAACCCAAAAAAATATCAATAAAATGATTTAAA
The DNA here is from genome assembly GCA_018703725.1 of Brassica juncea. Lineage (NCBI taxonomy): Eukaryota > Viridiplantae > Streptophyta > Magnoliopsida > Brassicales > Brassicaceae > Brassica > Brassica juncea. Next base: position 47,887,481 of record CM031938.1, read on the forward strand.
GCTTAGAAACAACCTCTTAGCTTTCACTAAGCCATAACAATGATAATCTCCCTTCTCCTTTTTCTGCTTCAAATGAAACCAATCCAACAAAGATTTAACTTCTATAAGTTGGCATTTGTTTTTTACAATGGACAGCTAAAAAAGCTTACCAACAATAGCATTTTGTTTTGTTGCACGACACAATAAAAGATCAATCTCATTTCATTAAATTCATAAGGAATTAAGTTTATTATAATAATAAAATAGATTTATTATTAACTTGGCATTGAATATTTTTTCGTCTTGTTGATGACAACAACAAAAGAAAACTAGAAAAGTCTCAAAAAGAAAATGACAGGATAATTAAGTTATTTATAAGTGTTAGTATGTGGGATAAAATAGTTACAGTTTGTGTTCAAAGAGAGGAGACTCATCTGCTGATGGAGATGTATACTGCAAAAGGTAGATTTGTTCCATCTTCTTCTCTTGAACCAAAAAAAACATCCTAAACAAGTAAAGTTAGCTTATCAGTAAACCGATTCCAATTTATTGCCCCAAACAAAACTTTTGCCCAAGGGCCCCAAAATGTTTTGAGCCAGCCCTGTCACTAATTCAAATCTACAAAACATGTTTAAAATGGTGCTCACCGTACATATTACACACCTGATTCAGTTTCTTCTACCAACCACATTGCTCCTAGTTCAGCGATCCACGGCACCTGCTCACGAGAGCAACACATACTTAAACTCAGGCACAACACATCAACAATAAATATAATGAAGAAAATAAACAAATCATCAGCACCACTGTGGATGATTGATTTGAGCGGGAATATAATCAGAAAATAAACAAAACCATGAACTTACTTTTGCGCTTTACAGTTACAGGGGATCTTGTTGTCCTCAAGCGGGAATTTGTAGTTGTAACTTATTTCTTCACCAGCGTCAATATGCCGTTTCGCATAAATAAATATCTTCTTCTTACCGTCAACGCTTATAATCTTGGTGTAACAATTAGGCTGCATAAACCAAATTATCTTTCTTTAAGAGACCCCCGAAATCCACAAAACAAATTATCCATTTATACTACACAATTACCTCGCATGAATGGTTTATAAACCTCGCTATGCCACCTCGCTTTGTGGCATCAATCTAAGATTCACAGTAAGCAACAAGTAATTCAGATGCGACATTAAAAATTAAAACATAAATTAGACAAGAATTAATGTATTGCACAGGTGACTAACCACATAGCCATCATCAAGCCTGAAAAGATAACTGCTTCCTATTCCCATCTTTTCATATTGGCGTTCACGTATCTCAGATATCTGTGAGATTACATATTGAACCATAATCATGAACATGATCAAACTGAAATAGAGCGCATAATAGTCTGTCCTCAGGTAGAACATCACGGGCGCACATAAGATACTGTACAGAACTACTACCTACAATAAATCAATTCAATGGAACACATGCTCAAGTAAGTCATACTTACAGAAGAACGTATCAACTCTCCAACATATTCAATCACAAAGTCCTCTGCATCAATTGGTTCAAGTGCGACAAGACCCCAATCATGAATATTGCTTTGTTGAAACCGCAAACGCTTTTTCCTAGCCTGTCACCGTCATGGCACAAAAGAAAAGAATAATATATCAACACCACACGGATGTGTCACTCCAAAAGAAAAAAATTTGTTTTGTTTTCGTCACCTGCAACTGAGAAATTTTTAAAAGGTCGGCACCATCGGCAGCAGCTAGAAGGTTACGCATTTTTGCCCTATTAGTTCTTGCAGAAAGAACGTTTTGAGACGAACTAATTTTGGAACCAAAATGTTGAGTGTGTACGCAAGAACTTCCCCTAACTCTGGCTCTCTCTTTAGGACTAGCCTTTAATGACCATGCACGCCATTGCCAGCCGTTAATAGATGTGCGTGCACATCCATCAGACTTTGGCATTGGCACTACCACCTTTTTATTGCTTGCTTTCGGTCCCGATTTTACCAATGGTTTTAGTGCAATCGACGTAGGTCTGCCATTATCCATTGCCAAATCCTCAATAGAAGAACGCTCTGCTGAATGTTTTGGTAGTAGCTTCCTTTTAAGCATCGATTTCTTCGAACCTACTATACAAACCAACAAATAAAAGTATTTTAGAGAGCAATATTAAACCATGAAACCTAAAAAGTGAAAACTGTTAAGAAATAATTGCCTTTCTGCAGTTTATTTGATGTATTGCCGGGAAGCTTTCCTTCATTTCCAACAGCACTCTCAGAATCCTTGGAAGAAAATGATAATTTCCGACTTGAAGGTACACTCGGGACTTTTTCATCCAATGAACGCTTTCTCTTTAGAGTTGATGATTCCGGTGCTTCATGAAACAAAGTAGTGAATTGTTAAAATCTGGGGCCCATGCATTCAAGTAGCCGGGTATCTCTTTAAGAGTCTAAAGTATCTAACAACAACAAAGTACGGCGTTAGAAACTTACACTTAAGGGACTTCTGTGATACGCTGCACGCAGACTTCTCCACAATCTTTTTTCCTTCAGCGGCCTCTTCTGGAGATAGTAAATTAGTAAATTAATTGCAGGATGCATTCCCAACACCTGAGAAGAAAAAATCAAAGAAATCTTACTTTTCCGTCTCTTGCTGAGGCGTTCAGGAGAAACATTATCCCTGGTTTCAAATCCAAGGCCTTCTGTATCAGTATCTTTTCCAGAAATCTCAGTAAATCCTCCGACTGCTCCATTGCAAGATTGTGCTCCTTCGACTTCTGATGTATTCTTTCTCTTTAGCTTTGATACATGAGCTGCTTTTCAGAAGGATGGCATTAGTAGGTTAAAGAAGCTCAGGAGCCCCGACGACAGGAGGTTAAATGTACAGGAAACAAACAAAAGAGTCTTTTACCTTTTTGCACTTTCTGAGAAGACTTATTTGAAAGATTTTCCTCATGATCTCTGCAGCCAACGGTTTCCACGGATTCTTCAGCAGAGAATGAAATCTCCTCACATGATTTTGCAGCGTCTGTACCTTCCCTTAAATCCTTTGTTTTACTCTTTGATATCCCTAATAGATATACCGAAAATAACATGAAACCGAAGAAAAAGAGACAAGCCCTGATAACAAAACAGAATCACATATATATAGTACAAAGTAAACTTACTTCTTAGTCTTGTTATAAGAAGTTCGTCATCAAATTCATCTGCCATTCCAACATCTTGGTTTTTCTCACAAATCACCTTGATATGAGCATCTTTACCAACCTTTTCTTTCCGAACCTTCGTCACATTCTTAATGATAACTGCATAATAATAATTGAACAGAATATAAGGTAAAAGCAGTTCCTCTTATTTGGATGATAAAGGCTGAGAATACATACTTTGATCCTGCTCGACAGGATTCCTTATCTTCGGCTGACTTGGTTTCCTATCTATACTGGGTGTACCTTTAGAAGGTTTCTTAGATCGTTTAATCAGACTTTTTTCAGAAGAGACACATTGTTTCTTTGGCTTCTCTGCTGTATGACTTGATATATTAGACTTTACTGCCTTTTTGTTCTGAGTAATCGCTTTTAGCTTCCTCGGGGCCATTGTTTCTTTGCGAGAAACTTGATGGCTTCCTTTCTGTGAAGCAAGGAGTTCCTTAAGAGAACACTTCATGAACAGTGATTTCCAATCTTTCATAACAACATTGTGCAACTTCTGTCTACATAAAGCCGTTGCAACATATTCTCCAATCTCAGGAACGGATTCTTTGCACCTTACAGGCCGAAAATTACAGCGCAGAGATGGCATTGTAATACCGCTTTCACATCCAGGTGGTGGTGGCTCATGAGTATCCAGAGTATCAACTTCATCAATGACCGGACTGTCTGATGATGTCTGCAATGTTGTAATAAAAATATTAGCAACAATATCCTCAGATGTGATTTGCTCAGACGACTCTCCCTTTTCATCAGACTTTTCCAGAATATAATGGGAACCATGAAAACATGACGAGTTTTCCTGCAGCAATTTGAATTCAGCATCCACACGTTAGCATGTCACAATAGAACCAAACTAGAAAGGAGGTAATTTTCTTGAAAGTTTTCAAAAATGTTTCTCCTTACCTCATGCATTTTGCCATCTTGGACAGTACTAGCAGCATTGTTCGCACCATCTTCAATGAGAATGCCAATATAATCAGTCAGATGAGTTTCCAGAGACAAAAAGAGCTCACTTTCTACGTGTTCTGAGATGCTTGCTACAACGCTTTCTGTTCCATCAATGTCTGGTAAGGTTACTTTCCTAGTTGACGGTTCATGAAAACTTGCTGCTTTGGTAGCAAAGTCAAATTCATTAGAGTTAGCAGCTTTGCTGGAAGAGGAATCCACCCTACAAGTAAACTGCAAAACATTAAAAATGACATTCATCACATTAATGAGCAAAACTAATAAGAGAAAACGACACTCATTTAGTATAAGTTGTAAAAAAAAGAACAAAAAAAACTGACACTCTCATCTGCTTCTGGTTTTTCTGAGTACTTGGTATGCGAACCCTTGCAGTAGCTCGAAACGGTTGGGATATCAGGAGAACGAAACCAAAGTTTGTTCTTTCGCCAAGATGATGTATATGTTGCCACAGTATCATAAAAGACAGCATTCCACATAATTTGCATGCAACTGTTGTGAAGGGTTCCACAAACAGCTGAGTAAGATCTCTGAAAGTTCTCGGCGCTTCCAACAGATTTAGTGTATTTGAGCGAGTCTGAAGCTATTCGACTATGATCCCCCTCATTCTTTATGTTCTCACAGCCTGTTGCTTCAGTGGTTGAGACAGCGGTTTTCTCCGCACTGATAGCTTGAGACTGCTCACACAAAGCGCTACTAAATTAGTATACGATTCAATGATAGCCCCGGAAGTTTTATATTTGCATGTATGTGCATAAAAAGTGTGCATGTGCATATAAATGCGCAAAATCAAACGGAATTACCGATATGCATTTAACAGCCTTGGCAGCAGAACTGGGTGGATCAGACTTGAGATGCTCGTCTCTTTTCTTCGCCTTAAGAAAGTCTGAAATTGTGCTACTGATGATTTCATCGAGTAGAGCTCTTCTAGCTATTTTAATTATTCCACTCTGAAGCTGAGAAGAGAGTTCTTCAGATACTTCAGATATGAAGCTCACACCAGACACTGACTCGTCACAATTTTCACTACCGCATTTCTCCCTCCATACACCAATTAACGACGCTAATGCGATCGGTCTTAACTTATTTTCAAAATCACGTATCTGCAATACAAAACTTTTAAGCAAACGTGAGAAAAAGGGGAGACAACATATCCCCAAGTATTCTAAGATATTAAGTAAGGAGCTGCGAAGTAAATGCAAAACGTGAGAGCTGAAACAAGACAAAATCACAAGATTTCTTCCTCATAAGATGACGCATACAAAAGCAAACCTAGGCAGCCAAAAGGCTTTCAAAGAGGTACCCCGATCAACTTCACTATAAATTGCATATTCTTCAACTAACCACAATCTTCCAGAAATTCATAAGTCTATATTTTTTACAGCTTACCAGGGCTGCATCTGAAACATGTCCATGCTGCTGCCAATTAAAAAGCTCCAATAAAGAATGTGGTCCATGATTTCTACCCTCAGCATCCACAAGAAACCAGCAAGCATGCTCGCTTCCCTGACAAAAACAATTTAACAAGTTTCTTACGTGTACTCGAGCATCATGTCTGATGAATTTTTGAAATGAGTGTTATCACCGTGAAAGGAAGTTACCAATGAGATGAATGAAGCTAACAACTTTACTTCCTCTTGGCTTAACATTTGCTGATCCAAGAGAGAACCATTAGAACCATGAGAAATCAAATGAGCAGCAGATGTTGTATGCTCTGCCTGAGTCTCATGTTGATGGACAGCAGCATTATTACTAGCATGAGGAACTACATTTATCATTCCATTTTGTAGATACGCAAAGCCAGTGGCGACATGTTCAGGAAACTGCTTGAAGTACTTAAGCGGTACAGAATTTGGCATATAACCGTTGATGATTGGGTATACAGGAAGATCCTCAGGTAGAAACCCAGTAGATAGACCATCAAACAGCTGCTGTTGCGTATACGGGCCACACATCTCTCCTTGCTGATTACCGTACATCCAACCGGTCGCATACATTGTATATCCAGGAACCTCACTCTTGTCTAGACCTGAAGCTGTGCCACTACTACTAGCCTCGCCTTCTCCATTAGACCTGCAGCTCATCTCCAAGGATGAATCCATACCACACAGTTCGTCGAAATCGCAACAAGCGGAAGATACAGTTGCCAAATCATCCCAGCTGAGAAGCACAAATCTACAGTTAATTTTTTAAAAGATTGAGCATCAAATTAAACAAATTATAACTATAAAGTGACACCTGTCACAAGAGTAATCTTGTGCTGCTTCCCGAGTGGAGATGGAAACATCGGAGCTGTAAACATCCAAAGCAGAGAGTTTCTTCCTTGTACTGGGGAAATAGGAATCAAGTGCCACCATGGCCCCTGGAGAAGATCTTCTCTGCATAAGAGATACGATCAACAAGTTTCATCCAATAGTTGAAGAGTAATGTAGATAGAATTGAAATCGTAGCCAATTAGTACATAGAGATATATACAAGTTGAAATTTGGTAACCTACTTCTGAAGCGAAAAACGAATCGATCGCTACAAGACCAAAAAATCGAGTCGAACGTAAACCTAATTCGTTAAGGCGACGCAAGCGAAAATCAATTTGCATGATCCTCACAAGCTGCGACATTCAATCGAACGACGAAAAAGAGAGAAACAGAGACGTGAGGGTACCTCAAGAGAAAGATAAGGTCAAAGACGATCAAGGTAGCGACGAGACTGTTCACAGAATTGGAGTGAAATTGATAATGAGTCCTAGGAGAAGAAAGAAAAAGATTTATCGACAAAGGAAAAGAAAAAAAAGAAGAAAAAAAGTAAGAAGCAGCCGGAGAGGGAGAGGTTCGGTAGACAAAGGAAAAAGAATGGAATGACAATTAGGGCTGGTTAAGGAGGGAGACCTCGTGTCGAAGCCCACCTCATCAAATATTATTACTTTGCATATATTATCACTTTTTACTCAGCAGTCACCTGAGAGCAAATCAGTAAAAGTGGGCAATTTACATCGTGTCTAAAAAAGTTGTGTTTTTCATATTCAGATCGTAGTAATGTATATAAATTTCATATCTGAACTTACCAATGACACATAAAAATCTACATTGACTAACCAAACACTAGTCGTCTTTGACTAGAAAGAAACCCTCTCAGGCCCGCTTCCCAAAATGCGCCGCTCAGATGGATCTCTTCTGTCCTAGTTCCGCCGCTCCTTCCTTCTTCCTCTAAAGCAGCTCTGTTCTCTCTCCATGGTCTTGATGGTGACTACTCCTCAATCACGTTTCAGGTCTCTTCAAGATCCGCCGTCGTCATCGTGTAAGTCCCCTCCGCTTGAAGCTCGCTCTCCCCTCATCCCTCTGGAACCTCCAGACCCTCCAGACGTTCTCCTCCTCGCTCCTCTACAGATCCTCGAACCTTCCGTCAGTTTTCCGGTTCCTGTTGTTGCAGCTACTCCTCGAAGTTTTTTTGCAACAACTAGTGATTTAACCGGATCTATTTTCGTTTCATTTGAAGTGCGAGTTGCTACTATTTGGCGTAGATTTCATTCCAGTCCCACTTTCCAGATCGAGCCATGGGTTCTCTTTGCAGGAACCTCTCTTCTCTTTGTCAAGTTTTCAGAAGGTATCTTCTCTGTTTTTTCTTGGAACATGTCCTACGTGGATGAGCATTACCTTGGTTTAGGTATTAGTTGTGTCAAGATGAATCATTTACCTCTGATTGAGGATGTTGCCCTCTCTTTGAATCTTCTCGTACCTCTGGTTGAAGATATGACAAGTTCTCTGACCTTACCTTAATATGAGGATCTGACTTTACCTCAGTATGAGGATGTTACTCTGTTTTATCTCCTTTTAGTACCTCAGTATGAGGCTGGTATTAGGACCTTTGTCTTGTTGGCTCTGGTTTCTATGGTTGCAGGAATTGATGCTTTTAAAAATGGAGGTTTTGGATGGTCTATCCATGGTAGGGATGAAGCCCATGACTCTCAAGACTCCTTTCCATATATGGTTTCAACTTTTGCAGTCCAAACTTTGGCACTGCAGGAAGCTCTTCTTTCAGCATCGTGTTCTGGACTCCCAAAGCTTCAAGTAATTTCAGACACTAATGGGATCGCAGGTTATCAGTGCATAGAAGTATGTATGGCTGTTGCTTTTGCTATGTATGTGTTTTTCAGACTATGTTTCTATGTTACTCTCTTTTGAGTTATGAATGAAAAAAACCGTTGACCAAAAACAAAGACTAACCAAACATTAGTCAAAAGCTACTTCTTAGTAAATCACATTGACTAACCAAACATTGGTCAAAAGCTACTTCTTAGTAGATCAGCTTTTCTCATCTTCTTTCGTTTTCCATTGAATGTGAATGTTTCGTGTATTATCGTTTAGTTCTTCGAAGATTATTTCATAAAATATTGAGTTTCGTTTGGTTTTAGAAAATTGTTTCGTAAAGAATCTTCAGTTTTATTTAAAAATCTGTTTCGTAAAACATTATCGACATTAGTTACAAATTGTTTAGTTTTAATTTACGAAAGTTGTTTCATAAAACTATGTTAAGATTAGTTTTACATATGTCTTTTATTATATAAAACTGTTTAGTTTTATTTTGTGAAATTTGTTTCGTAAAACTTTGTCAATACTAATTTTACAAAAGCTTGTTTGGTAAAAAATGTTTAGTTTCGTAATACAAAAATTATTTCATAAAACAATGTCGAAGTTATTTTTACATAAGTTTTTTCGTATAAACTATTATTTTTGTTCTATACAAGTTGTTCCGTAGAATGTTGTCATTAGATAAGATATTCTCGCAAAGTCCATTTAAAAGAGTGGTCTCAAAAGAATTCTTGATTACACATAAATTGGTTATTACATTTCCCAAGAAAAGTTTAAGAAGCTTATTATGTATTGTCATTTAAACCGGTGCGGCATACGCAAAATTATCGTCTCTACATTTTCGCTTGGTAATGTAGACAACTATTCTAGCCGTTGACATCACTAGGACCAATTTTGATCCCAAAAGTTAATCCCAACTTACAAACAAATCCAATTTTTGTTTATTCAGCCCAAAAATATTTCCGGTTTATGGTTTTAATCCGGTCTGGTCACCGGTTCAGTGTCGGGTTAAAAAACACTGCATTAGATCCATACATGTGAAACAGAGCAGAAGAATTAAACACTTTTAGAATTGTAATCTGTAAACAGGCAGAAATATTTTGTAGAATCCACATGGAAGCGGTGATTGGCTCTGACACTTGATTGATTCAGCCAATAAATGAATTGTCCGCGTAGGACGCGGCTCCACGTTGACATACGTATCAAGCATCTCAAACACTTCCATTAGTTTTCGTGATTCTATAGACGCGAGAAGGGGAGGGGAGGGGGGATGCATCTCAGCCTCATCCAGCTTGTTTCATTTTACTATTACCTTTTTTTTTGGACACCCTATTATTAGTAATAGTTTATTACCTTTTAAAAGTATTAAGTTATAATACTATTAGCCAGGCATTTGTTTTTTAGAGAAGGAATATCAGCAAGATATTTTCCCAACGAGAGCTGTAAAAGCTTTCCTTTGGATCCACACAACCTTAACAACGATCGTTTCTAGTTGAACTCTTCTTCTATTCGAAAATACTCTTATAAATTAACTTAGGCTCCGATTGGTAACCATCGTTTCATGGCGGAATGGCGAAAATAATTAAGCTGCGAAAAAATTTAAAATTTGCGGAATCGCGGAATACATATTAAATTAATTAAAGTATTTAATATGGTATTTTATTTATTATTAAAAAATAAATATCAATAACTAAATTAATTATTATAAATATGAAAATGACTAAAATTTATTAAAAATACTTTACTTCATGTTATAAATTTAACTTATTTTCCAATACATTTTTAACAATAGATTGACATTTTATAATACTATAAAAAGATTGTAATATAGTTTTATAATATTATAAAACAAATTATATTTGTTAAAATGGTATTATCATATAATTTAATATTATGAAAGTATTGATTTTGTAAATAAGTAACTAAAACTCACTTTTTCACCTAATGGCAACTGCCTTTATATTTTTGTCCGCGAAAACGCAAACTTACGTTTTAGCGTTTTTTTTTTCATTCCGCAAATTTTTTTTGATTAGCAAAATACTTGCGGAATCGCGTTTGAAACGTCATTGCGTAATTCCACAAGGTTACCAATCAAAGCCTTAATTTATAAAAAGAGAAATCCGAAAAAACAAACATCATTTAAAAAAAATACCATAGCTCCTGAAAAATTTGATACCACCAAAGAGGAAGGATGAGTAATGAATTATTCATTGATAAAGATAAAACCAGTCAACTCGTAAATCAAATATATCTTCAAACACTGCCATTCTATTTTATTATGTTAAAGGCACAAGAAGGGGAGAAGCACCCGTTGTTAAGACCCATACTTGTGATGCTGGAAAATTTTAGAAAGTTATGTGATTAGTTCAGTCGCCCAAATGGATCGAACTGAATAATACTTATATTTACATCCAAAAAATATCATATATATAATTATGAAGTAATCATGTACTATAAAGTTGCATGCCTTCGATAAAAGCTTAACATTTGTTGAGTTTTTATGAGAATTTTCATAAGAAACAAATCTTTGTGGTTCGCAAAAATAAAATAAAACAATTTTGATTTAAAAAAAACAAATCTTTCTTTCATCAGATATTATTTAGATTACATAACAGCTTGGTTTTTCTCAACAAGCTAAAGATACAAATTACCTTTTTTTCCAATGACAAGAAGACATGATTCAATAGAATTCACTTGCAAACTAAACGAATTCATGGTATGGGGGGTGTATTGAACTGAGAGTTTTAGATGATTTGTATTAAAATGACAAATCCACTGTTATTCAATCATGAATTTTAAAAACTCATTTAAAATCTAGTGTTATTGAACTTGATATTTCGTAAAGTACTCTGAAATCCACTGTTATTGAACTTTTTTTAAGTTGTGGAGTTTTAAAGTTTCCAGGTGATTTTAGGGTGTTTGGGTGGAGTTTCTTAGTTAAAAAAATTAAAACCCAAATCTCATGGTTTTAGGTGATATTCTAGAGAGGTTTAACAAAAATCACTTAAATCTCTGCAACTTATTGAAATCATCTAAAACCCCATTAAAAATCAAATCAGCTCAAATGTTAGATTGAATACACCCTCCATAGTGCAATCATTAACTCAAAGATACAATATATAGAATAATATAACAATAAATCAATATATAAATCTTTAACATTTACACCAAAAAAATATAACAATAAATCAATATATTACAGTATATTTTAAATAATGTACGAACAAGTTGGCATAACAATATAATAGAATAACTATGAACCCATTCCCGAGACTGTATTTAAACTGATAATATGATTAAAAAGGAGCACGTCGAGTCACCTCCATTCCTACCTGCCAAACCGCTGGATTCTTCTTTTTATTCTCGACTCCGGTCGGATCAGCAGAGATCAGTTAGTTTGGTTCGAATCGTTGAACCGAAATCACAACTGAACGAGTTCAGACATTAAATTTTGTTCTTGAAATTTCTTGATTTGACTATAAATTGAGTGAAGAAGTCGTAATTCTTATCATTTGTATTTTTTTGTAACTGCATCATTTGTATTTTCATCTACTGCTTCGAGTTTAAAATCGTTGAGGTGGTTCTATGCCAATACAAAACCAATGGTTCGGTTTAGTCTATAAAAAGCGGTGCGACATACGTTTCCATTCTCCGCAGCTTCTCCGTTAAAGCGTTCGACCATTCTCCCCTTCTTCTTATTCTTGTTCACTACGCAAACCCAACAACACTTGTCAATACAAATATATATATATATAAATACGTCCATTATATATCTTACCAAACACAACACACACATTAACATCATCTTATAGAGGAAAACCCAAAATCTGAATTTTAGTTAATATCATTTTCATCAGAAGAGAATGAGGGGCATGGTGAAGAAGCTACTATGTGGCGGATCCAAGAACTTTGCGTCTTCAAGAACATCGGCATTACCAGAAGAAGGAAAAGTTCGGGTCTATGTAGGTAAGGATAAAGAGAGTCAGTGCAAGCTAGAGGTTGAGGCTAACTTGTTAAACCATCCAATGTTTGAGGATCTATTGAGATTGTCAGAAGAAGAATTCGGACACTCATACGAAGGGGCTTTGAGGATTGCTTGTGACATTGATGTCTTCATCAATTTGATCAATCTACTAAAAACCACGCATCATCATAGCCCATCCCTTTGAAGTAACAATAATTCTGTAAAATTAACGTAGCTTTTATACCATTTTTTCATCATTCTTTACTTCGACAAAACATGGACGAAGTTCAGTTCATTTTTCTTTTGTTCTTGAGTATTTATTTATGATCGGAGTGGAAATCTAATGGCCATTCTTGTTAGGAGTTAGCGGCTTCCTCTTATCATTCTTTTTATGTATTAATATTATACACAATTCAAGTCAATTCTTTTGGTGACTCCGGAGTTTTACTTTTTCTTGCGCTGGAGATATATATATATATATATATATATATATATATATGAATCCATTGGTTTACTTAAAACGAAATTTCGCACTATCAACTTCTTGTGGAATCAAGATCCCGGTACTTAATATGCATGGAACAAAAGAATTAGACTGTAGCTTAGCAATGTAATAAAAATGGATGTATCAATGTTCTTAGTGACCATCCGATTGTCTTCTCTGTTTACAAGGGGAGACTTAAGGTCCAACGTACGATCCTATCGGATCCGAGTTTGACATGTCCGAGATGAAAGCATAAATTTGATGGTTACTTATTTGACAGATGTTTACTGGAAGATCAGTGATCGATTATAAGAAAAAAAAAGATAATAAAATCGCTTACATACAATTAAAATGACGATAGAAATTTCTATAAATCCTAATTCTTGTGCAACTTTGGTATGTTTGTGAATGTTTCTTTCATTTGTGAGTTCATCCTAATTTTTGTGCAACTTTGGTATGTTTCTGAATGTTTCTTTCATTTGTGACTTCTTCTCCACTTTTTTTTAACATCGAGTTCTTCTCTACTTATAGCTGTTGATTTTTTTTTCCTTTTTTCTTAAGTTGACTTAGCTATCTTCGACCGTTACTTTTTTTTTTTTACTTGGATCGAGTTCATTTATACGTTGGGCCTGTTGACGGACACAGTCCATCTCCAACAATAATGTAAATCTTACTCCTTAAAATCTCAATTTCTTTTCTGTTATACCTAAACAAGAGTCCATACTATATCTTCTTTGAAATATAAAATCCTACTTAATATAATATGTTTATAGCGAGTAGCGACTATGTAATTTCAAGTTGCTTAACTAAAGGATATTTTAACTCGATCAAAACTATTTGTGTGCTCGTCACCTGTTCTCCTCTTTGAGAGAAGACGAATCAAGAGTAATGACTTATTGGCTGCTTAAGCAAAATGTTTGACTTTGACTTTGCGTAATGCCAAATTAACGGTATCAAAGAAATGTGGCTCCTTCGCTTGTGAGCGCCTGCCTAATAAGTTGCCGGTCAACAAGCATTACTGTTTCTGTCATTTTTCCTTCACTTCTATTGTGTCCTTTTCAACAGAACTATAGCGACTCTAAAACAAAGTTCTCAAGATTTCGCATTTGGATATCTTCCTCGAACTGGAAATACAATTTCGTTTTTTGTTATTTTTTTAAAAAATTGTTTTTTGATAAAGTGAGATGTGGGAGTATAAAATTAAGATATTATTAATCAAGTCAAAATTTTATAGTTATTGTTTGAAAATTTTAACCAAAATCTATTAATATGTAAAGAAACAGTTAATTTAGGTTTACAAATTATTAATTTATTCACGTTTAGCTGTTTGAACGATTAATTAATAGATTGATTTTAATCAATCTCATATAAAGAAAACAAAAACCATATTTTCTAGAATTAAAAAAAATATTTTCTAGAATTTATATAATTAGATATTAAATAGATATAGTTGTAATATAATTTTTATTTTTTATAAAATACATACTGTTTTTTTTTCTTGAAATTTAACTAAATCTAAATAAATTTAAATTAAAACAGTTTAAGTAAATTAAAAATAAATTGGTTTTATATTTTTAAAATATTAAAAATAGTTAAACTAAATTAAAAACATATTGATTGTAACGTTGATCCCCCGTAAAGGCGTAGATATTAAATCTACTTGAGAATTTCCTTTTAAAGAGGATTTTTTTTTTCTTTTAAAGAGTTTTACTTTTCGAGGGAAGGAAGTATCGAACGTGAAGAATCGTAGAGGGAGAGAAAGAAAGAAGTTGAGTGTCCTATAAAGCGTGAATCAAATCCGCTTTAAACCATCTCTTTTCTCTGGAGGATCTAAAAAACCTGCATTTGATTTCACCGAACGGAGACCAACCAGCCATCTGGATCTGAATCAGTTTTTTGTCTCTAAGAGATGGCGGCGGAGAACGAGAAAAAGTCTTCAGCGGTCTCCGACATGGGAGCTTGGGCGATGAATGTGATCAGCTCCGTTGGGATCATCATGGCTAACAAACAGCTCATGTCTTCTTCTGGTTTCTCATTCAGCTTCGGTTCGTCTCTCCGATCTCTTATTATCATCTCATTTCCTTATTCGAGATCTGATTATTATTATCAATTTACTCCCAGCAACGACTCTCACCGGATTCCACTTCGCTCTAACCGCATTGGTCGGTTTCGTCTCGAACGCGACGGGGCTCTCCGCGTCCAGACACGTCCCCATGTGGGAGCTGATTCGGTTCTCCATCGTGGCGAACGTCTCTATCGCCGCCATGAATTTCAGCCTCATGCTCAACTCCGTCGGGTTCTACCAGATCTCGAAGCTGAGCATGATCCCCGTCGTCTGCGTCATGGAGTGGATCCTCCACAGCAAACGGTACTCCAGAGAAGTGAAAGTGTCTGTTGTGGTTGTGGTTGTTGGTGTTGGTATCTGCACTGTCACCGATGTCAAAGTTAACGCCAAAGGGTTTGTATGTGCGTGCGTTGCCATTTTCTCCTCGTCTCTGCAGCAGATTGTAAGTTCATCTTCTTCTTTTTAAATTCAGGGCCGGATCTTGGCACAGCCGCGTGAAAAACATTGGTCTCTTGCCCTCCAAAATTGGTCATGAAGATCGGAATCTGATTTATTGTGTTGTTTGTGACAGTTAATAGGTTCCTTGCAGAAGAAATATTCGATTGGGTCTTTCGAGTTGTTGAGTAAAACAGCACCGATTCAAGCGGTTTCGCTTCTCGTTGTTGGTCCTTTTGTTGATTATCTCCTCAGTGGCAAGTTCATATTGAACTACAATATGTCTTCTGGTTGCTTCGTAAGCTTCTGTCTATCTATCTCTGGTTCGTTCTGTTTATAGTGCAATACTTTTGTCTAATTATTACTACCGTTTGCAGGTGTTTATCCTTCTCTCATGTGCCTTAGCTGTGTTCTGCAACATAAGCCAGTACCTCTGCATCGGGCGATTTTCAGCAGTATCGTTCCAGGTTATAGGCCACATGAAAACTGTGTGTATCTTGACACTGGGATGGCTCCTGTTTGATTCTGCGATGACTTTCAAAAACGTGTCGGGAATGTTTGTTGCGATTGTTGGGATGGTGATCTATAGCTGGGCCATGGAGTTGGAGAAACAGGCTAGTCTTGCAGCAAAGGCTATGAACAGTGTGAAACACAGCTTAACTGAAGAAGAGTTTCAACTTTTGAAGGAAGGTGTGGAAACTACACAGTCCAGAGATGTTGAACTTGGCGGCGGCTACACAAAAGCTTAGTAAGAGATGGATAGTAAACATAGTTACTTTTCTGGTACAATTTGTTCTGTGTTAAAGTTGTATTGTTTTTGTGTTATTTAAACCAAAAGGGTGGTGGCTGAATAAAGCAAAAGATCAAATCCTCTCATAGGATCCTCAGAGATTAGTCTACCCTTCGATCTATGTCCCTTTCTTATAAAAAATGTTTTGTGTTATTTATATATTTACCCAATTCCATGGAAATTACTTCAGTTGTCACATGTTATTGTTTTACAGAACACTCAAAGAAAATTTTTGTTTTATATAATTCATTACACTTAACAAAGCTTGATAAACATGTATAAAAATATTTTTAAAAGGTGTAAGTTTTAAAGAACAAAGATAAATTTAATATTCGCAATCTTGAGGAAACTTGGAAAGTAAAAAAAAAACAAGAGCAGAGACGGAGACTATATATAGAAGAAGACCAATGATTTGCCCTAAAGTTGGGCTTTCAAGGCCCAATAATAAAACACTCATATTTCTAAAAGTCCAAAACATTTAGGGTTTTAGATCAGGCATATAAAAGGATACTAGGGCTTCTTCACTCCACTTCTCGTCGCAGTGAGCTTCAGCCGCAACTCATCGCAGCTTCAGGTTATTCTCGTCTTCTTCGTTCACGTTCTCTCAGTTGATTCCTCCTTTGCGTCATTTACGATTTGTATTCATAAATTATCCGTCTTGTCCTATAATTTAATGGAAATTTTTTAACAAATTAGGAGGAAGAAGAAGAAGAGAATGTCTCACAGGAAGTTTGAGCACCCAAGGCACGGATCACTTGGTTTCCTTCCAAGGAAGAGAGCTAACCGTCACAGAGGAAAAGGTAATTTGTTTTTGTTCAAAAGCTTACTTTGTTTTCTTTCAAGCGGAACATATCATTTGTTTTGTAGATTTGCGTTTGTGTTATCTTTAAAACATCGATTGTGTAACTAAAATGTATACTTTGGTTATTTTAATGGAACACCTGCTCAGTTTTGTTTGGAGTTGCGTCTGAGTGTCTTCAACTATAGATTCAACATTAAAAGAAATGCATACTTGGTTATCTAGAAAATAAAAGTTTAATCTTGTTTTTAGTCTTACTATTGAGATTTCTTCAATTTTTTTTTTTCACATTTGTATGTT
This sequence comes from Brassica juncea, assembly GCA_018703725.1. Taxonomy (NCBI): domain Eukaryota; kingdom Viridiplantae; phylum Streptophyta; class Magnoliopsida; order Brassicales; family Brassicaceae; genus Brassica; species Brassica juncea. The sequence goes on from CM031938.1 coordinate 47,904,551, forward strand.
GTTCGAACCCTTTGTGTTATAGAAATGATTACTTGGATATCTAGTGAGTGGAAGATTCGCACTGTTTTATATAGTTACAATGGAGTTTTCTGTCCCTAATTAAATATAAACAAATGTTGTATATGAATAACAGTGAAGGCCTTCCCTAAGGATGACCAAACCAAGCCTTGCAAGTTCACAGCCTTCATGGGATACAAGGCTGGTATGACCCACATTGTTAGAGATGTCGAGAAGCCCGGATCCAGTAAGTGTCTCTCTTCATGTTTTTTTTGTTATTCTTCATTTCAATATTTATACTAATGTAATTTTTTCTTCTTGTGTTATTGTATAGAGCTTCACAAGAAGGAGACCTGCGAGGCTGTCACCATCATCGAGACACCTGCTATGGTGGTCGTTGGAGTTGTTGCCTACGTCAAGACTCCCCGTGGCCTGAGGTCTCTGAACACCGTCTGGGCACAGCACTTGAGCGAAGAGGTCAGGAGAAGGTTCTACAAGAACTGGGCCAAGTCCAAGAAGAAGGCTTTCACCGGGTACGCCAAGCAGTACGAGAGCGAGGAAGGCAAGAAGAGCATCCAGTCTCAGCTCGAGAAGATGAAGAAATACGGAACTGTCATCCGTGTTCTGGCCCACACTCAGATCAGGAAGATGAAGGGGTTGAAGCAGAAGAAGGCTCACATGATGGAGATCCAGATCAACGGTGGTACCATCGCCCAGAAGGTCGACTTTGCCTACGGCTTCTTCGAGAAACAGATTCCCATCGACGCTGTGTTCCAGAAGGATGAGATGATTGATGTGATCGGTGTGACCAAGGGTAAAGGATACGAAGGTGTTGTTACCCGTTGGGGTGTGACTAGGCTTCCGCGTAAGACTCACAGGGGTCTAAGGAAGGTTGCTTGTATCGGTGCGTGGCATCCAGCTAGAGTCTCATACACTGTTGCCAGAGCTGGTCAGAACGGTTACCATCACCGTACTGAGCTGAACAAGAAGATTTACAGGTTGGGCAAGGTTGGTCAGGAGACGCACACAGCCATGACTGAATACGACAGGTCTGTAGAATCTCTCTCTCTCTCACTCATGTTTAGGTTTATGTAACTGATGATTGTTGTTGTGGCGATGATAGGACCGAGAAGGATGTGACTCCAATGGGTGGATTCGCACACTATGGTGTGGTGAAGGATGACTACTTGATGATTAAGGGATGCTGCATGGGTCCGAAGAAGAGGGTTGTGACTCTTAGACAGTCGTTGCTCACTCAGACTTCCCGTCTTGCCATGGAGCAGATCAACCTCAAGTTCATCGACACTTCCTCGAAGATGGGACACGGCAAGTTCCAGACAACCCAGGAGAAGAACAAGTTTTACGGTCGTGCCTCTGCCAAGGCTTAAAACAATTTTCTATTTTCAGTTTGTATTTTCTCTTTCTTCAGAAAAGACTTGAAAGTACTCTTTTGAACTCTTCGCTGCAATTTTGTGTTTTAGTTATTTTGAGAGTTTGAAACATCATATGCTTCTGCCCCTATTTTTTATTCTCATTTTATAGTCTTGGTAGCGAGAACTTTACGAGTGAACTAATCTAATGTCATACAACTAAGAAGTACTGACCAAGCCTAAAAATATACTCCATTCTGTAAGGTAAACTAGAGCTTCACCTGCTAGACGTACTTTTTTGTTTTCTACATTTGTGTATATTTGGTTAGAAAATGATTAGTTATAGTTTGTTGTAGGATTTTTGCATATATTGTGCGAAACTTGTTTAAAAATAAAAATTTGTATTTTCACGTAAGTTTTGGTTGCTATTTATGTTTCTGTAATTATAGAGCATGAGAAGTTATTAGAAATTTTGTATTAAGGGCCAGAGAAAAAATTCAGACCCAAATATTTAAATCAACCCCGAAAATATGAATTAGAGTGTAACAGAATTAATTAGAAAGTTGAATTAAGTCAATCGAGTCAATGAAAATGTCATACACATGCATAGCTCTTAATTTAATATTTTCCTGAACTTTGTATGTTATTTATTATCTTTTCAAATAATTTGCTTCTAACTTTATAGTAATAATAAAGATTTTCTATTAAACTAATTCAGTTTTAATTAATTTTCAGAGTTCACTGTTTCTTGATGCTACCTTCCATTATAACAACTTAATTAAAATGAATTATAAGAAAAGTACTACATAGTAAAAAACAGAAAATGTTATAAAATAATGCATAGAATTTGATTTTTTTTTTAACCAAACACATATAATATAGGCCCCTATAATATAAAAGTCACTTACGGTGTTAATTAAAAAAATTTAATGACCAAACACTTAATATCAAATATTTATTTAATTTTCGTATGGCCACACATATAAAACCCAAACATGACAACATCCTAGTTTTTATGATTAAGTTACATTATATAATAAATCTACCAACCATAATATATAGTCTTTTGATAAGAAGATTGGATTTCTTTTTTTTTTAAAAAAAAACTTTTATCTCAAATAAATAAGTTTTGCACGTAAAGATGCAAAATTTTGGAAATATCTTCAAATCCTTTTTCACGTGAGTTTATTTTGAACTACTGGCATTGTATTTCTCATGTGGTGTATGGGAAATGAATAATATGGTTTGCTTTGGCTACTGGTTTCTACGGTCTTATATCATCAAGGGTTTGTCTCTATTATGAATTATATATTTTGTGCCAAATGTGGAGCACCCGAGAAATCTATAAATTATAGGTTCATTGAATGCCCACCGGTGTTTAAAGAATTCTGTTTTTTATTGGTGTTATTTAGATAAAAAATAATGGACAGCTAAATCCTAAATCTATCATGTTTATCAGTTTATGTGCTTAGTAAATGAATAAGGCAAAACGGAACAAATTACTCAAAACGATAAAAAATTAATAAAAAAACATAGATAGAGAGAGAGAATTGTCGAACACTCACCTGAATGAAGCAAAGCAGAGGATCAACGATGTTCTTCGCGAGAGAGACAAAGGCTTTAGGTTTTCAGGGTTTCAAATTTTTTTAAGTCATGTCTTGGGTTGGTTTATTAGATCCAATTTTATTAGGTTGATTTAATCTGGTTTATATTCTCTAATCGGATCTTAATCGGATCGTTTTTGGTTTAGTTAAATTAGTCATTGGTTAAATTTATGGTTTAGGGTACACTAACTAACTTTTAATCGTTTTTTGTAGTTATTAGTTCGTCTTTCAAAATTTAGGGGGAAACATGTTTCGAACTTTTATCATGTGTAGAAGTGGGTTGTTATACCTCAATGATGTGCAATTAGAACGAAATTGAAACATCATATACATTTATTAGTATAGGATAATTCTGGTGTGGAAATACGTCGTCTTCCCTTTTAGTTAACAAAGATCGTTCTGTATAACATTGCTTTGTTTAGTTATACAGAAGTTCGTGTAACGGCAAGAAGATGGTGAAATGAAGGCTGCTCAGCCTTATGATGGCTATTGGTAGTCGTTGGATCTTTTCATTTGATTTCATTTGGTTATACAAAGGTTAATTGTTTTTTATTTGTTAAAGCAAAATTATAACATTGCTTTGTTTAGTTTTATGAAACCTGTTTCGTGTAGTAACTCATCTTTAGTTATACGAAACTTGTCTCGTATAACTTTATATTTAGCTATTTGGTTGTTTCACACAAACATTTTTTAATGAATTGTCTTGTCGGTGAGTTTGGCAGGACTTGTGTAGATTATCTTAGCTCTGTTCTTTTAACGATCTCTTTCATCGGTCGGACAAATTTAAGCGATTGTCTCGATAGGAGATTTTAATCCCAACAGCAGTCAAAAGTTACTATCTATTATATTTTGTCAATATTTTGGTAGTGTAATGGTTGGATAATTCGCTATTAACTGAACACATTCATCAGGATTTCTTACTTGATTCATAATATAAGACCGGTAAAGAAGCTTAAATATTTTATTATCCAAAGGTCTTTATTCTTTCCCACAAGATACCGTTTCAAATACGTTTTATTATTTTTGATCCGATAAGTGGTTTTACGCTTTAGACATCAAAGCTGCGGTTATATCTTTTCCTAAGACCGTGTAAACCGATTTCCATCCTTCTTGGGTAGGGTGAATTGGATCCCAGAAGAAAGCAGACCTAGGATCTTTGCATAAGGTGCCATTCTTGAAACATTCTGTGAACGGGGTTTTAAACGGCAGAATCCCTGCATTTCCATAAACCGATAGTAGGGAAAGCCTTAATAATACAGTTTTATGTATAATATTAAAGATAAAAATGTTCCAGCGGAGAAGAGATAAAAATGTTAAAACTTTGCGGGGAGTATGACAAGAACCATACTCCTTGATTAATAAAAAAAATGTTTTATTACCTGGGATTTCTCCTTTGTTATTGAAGACAGTCATGAAGCCATTGTAGTAATCAAAGATCGTATAAGCCGAATGATTGGCCTCATTGTTGAGTTTGGCCACTACTTTTCGCAACAAGCTGTTATGTTTTGCTACCAGAATGTTGTTGACAACGTCTTTGATTATTTTGTGGCCGTTTGCAAAGTAAGGGATGTACCCGAGCGGTGTCAATGATGGTATTGCTATCTTCTTCACTCCCAAAGTGTGGATTCGCCTCAAATTCACCTCGATTTGATTCACAACTTTCTCGATGAATGATCCGATCTCCTGGGAAACGCAACAGAGTTACAATTTTGAATAATCTTACCACTCAAATGTGATCATGGGAAACTGGTTAAGCTATTAGCTAAGGTCGAAAGACCAATTTTCACTTTAATTCACATACCAAACCAGTACAAAGGTTATATGTCGATTGCATATAAGTATTTTTGGTTCAAAGCGATTCAGTTGTAAAAAATTATTCTGTAACTAAAATCGATCTATAACATTCTAGTTTAAAGTCTTTCAGAGCTAAGCTATAACTTCCAGAAAAAAGTAAGTTGGACCGAACTACATAGTACTTTCATCTTCAGAAACAAAATGTTGTAATATAAACTTGTATTATATATAAATATGATGATTAGGTCCGGTCTAATATATATCATGAAGTCGTAGTTTCCAAACACAATAAATATAGAATAATAGTTATATTTTTGGTTTACTAATCTTACTAGTTAACTTTTTTGTTCAAGTTAATCTTACTAATAGTTCGGCAAGTGAATGACCATGCGCAGCAAGGAAAGTAATGTAGTCGTTGCCAGCAACACTAACGAGAGCGACGGACGAAGAAAGGTCGGATGGAGAGTAGACATTGCCGAGGAGTTGCTCAAAAAGACTGATCTGACCGGTCATGTTAGGATAATTAACCTTAGTGTCGAAAACTCCTGTTCCTCCATACGCAAAACTCATTCCGTATTGTAACTGTGTCTTATCCACGTCATCTTTCTTGGCGTAGGTTACTGGTAACTTCATCCTTAGCAATTTAGCTGTATGGAGGTAAGATGTGTTTCAATACAACTAATATCAATGAAATTGTGTTGAGTCAAACAATTCGACATATATATATATTTAACTCATTAAAATATATATAAAATGCATGGAGAATAGTAAGAGGCTGTGATAGAAATTTGTTGTATGCTTGTATGTGAAACCACAAAAATACATTGAAGTTGAAACAGAGGAAGTATGTATTTTCCTTCACAAGTTTTTTTTATACGCTGAAGTGAACGATTTCCTCACTACAACTAGATAGTGAAGATAACTTTTTAGCTTTAGGCTCCAAAAGGAAAAAGCTTAAAATAATAGCGAGGTACCTAGAAAATCTGTGGAGATATGGCCGTCGGAGAATCTGCCAGAGGGTTTGCCCGGATAAGTGATACCGTAAGGGTAGTCCCATGCCCCCTTATCAGTAGTCTTTGTGTTTCCAGTATCGGCATAAGAATCTCCAAACACAAACAATTTATTTAGACCGGAAGAGCGAAGATTCTGATTTGAACTCTCAACTACATCGATATCTCCTGCCAAAAGAGTGATGTATAAGAAACTGTAACTGTATGTTAAAACTACAATTTCATATGGATTCTAAAGATTCAGTTGCAATGACAACTCAATAAATTTTACCAAAGAGGAGAGAAGAGAAAACGAACAGTAACAGCGAGGCAAAGAGTTTCATTAGGGAATTTTAATGTTTAGAGAGACAATGTGGATGAGATGAGATAAAGGAGTGAAACTTAGATGATTGAAACTGAAGTGGACTCTTTTTTATTTATAAACCTACAAACCCGACAAAGTTACCAATCTTGTGCTCTTTGCTGCTACATTTGTTTTGCTCCATTTACTCAAAATCTTTTTTTTTTTAAACCTACAAACCCGACATTATTGAAGCAAATATGTATCCCTAGTTGTCTATCATTTATTCTCTATGTTTAAAAATGTTTTTGTCAAAAACAAAATGTAAGTTGTATTAGTTAATAGCACAAAAGTTGATAAAGTGGTTACTTTTAAAAATATTATTTAATATAAAATCTCAACTAATCATTAAAAATCTACTGAACTGTTCACACAATATCCAAAAAATTACAGTGATGGGAAAACAATTAATATTTTGAAATAAAATACTTCTGAAACAATTATTATTATTATGAAAAAAGGAGTATTAAAATGAAGGGGAGCTAGTGAAATGACCATAATTTGATCCAAAGTAATGATTTAGATTGGTATCACAAAATGGTACAAATTTATTGATGATATAAAACTTAATTTTTATATCATGTTACTAAATATATTATTATAAATTAATCATAGTAGAATTTACTAAAGGTAATTTAGACTATATAAAACTAAAAATAATAATATTATGCTCTTGAGCACATATGATTATTTAGACATCAATAACCAAATATAATTATATATATAAATTAATATATATGTCTAATATTCTCGTAGCAAAAAAAAATATTTGTCTGATATTTATCTCATACTATTTTATTAAAAACGAAAAATATTATCTATAGAATTAAAAAATTTGATACATATAATTCAAAATTTTAAAAAGATAGGCTAGGAAAAACCAAAAATAAAAACAGAAGATAATAATTTAAATATTTAGTAATTTCATAGGATTTTTGCTAAACCTAATAATTAGACAAATTTAACATTATCATAAATATTTTGTTTTGGCCAAAAGTGATGATTTTAAAAATTAACGAAATTTTATATTCGATCAAATGATGAAATGGGCTAACGTGTTGTTCTATTGTTTGTAGTCTTTTACGGATGTTCTTCAAAGATGAAAAGGGTTAGAGACCAATACAAGTGGGGTTAGAAAAATAGATTATGAAAATAATAAAAACCTTCAAACATTATGAAAGGGGTTAGAAAATGGATTTTATATAATAAAATATTTAAAAATGAATTTAAACCAATGCTAGGCAGAAACCAAATAGTCGACACATTACAGTATTTTGAATATCATTAATCTATAGCTACAATATAATCTCTTTAAATTAATAATCTATAAATTAATATCTCTATAAATTAATATAATTTCATAGTCCCAAATTGAGTTTTTGGTTCAATTAGTATCTCGATAAATTAATAATCTCTATAAATTAATAAAAAATTTAGTTTTGGTGTAGTCCCAACATTATTAATTTATAGAAGTTTCACTGTACTTTTATAGTTTTTTTTGTAAATTTGATTATAAAACATTAAAATGTATATAGACACATTATTCTTTTTGTCTTCGAAGATGACTTTATTCCTATCCATAGCGCCGAGCAAACCCGCGCAAAGAAAGGATATTATGCTTGATACCCATTGGAGGTAGGGGTAAGCAAAATATCCGTAAAATTTGATTTGATTCGTTATTCATTTCGATTCGATCCGAAAAATCCGAATATCCGTAACTTTACAAATCGAATCAAATACTAAAATTCAATATCCGTCAAATAAGGAGCAAATCACAAATACTCATTTTTTAGAAAACGGATATCCGATCCGATCCGTAATATACATATGCATATACATGTATATATAAAATTATATATAATTTTATATCTCTATATATATTTTTAGTTACGTTATCCACTAAATTAATAATTTGGTCATTAAATTTTTAGAAATATGTAGTTTTAAATATTTTGTAATGAAAATATTATTCTTTTATACTAAAAATTTCTTTTTCAAAAAAAAATATTTTTCAAAAAAATAAAAATTTTATTATTTTTTACCGGATCGACGGATCGGATGAATTTTTTATTATTTTTTACCGGATCGACGGATCGGATCGGATATCCGATAAAACATACTGATTTTTTCGGATATCCGTAGCATCGAATATCCGGAAGATCACGGATCGGATCGGATCGAATCGAAAAATCGAATATTCGTACGGGACGGATCGGATCACGGATATCCTTAAAATTCTGGATATCCGCTCCGTGCCCACCCCTAATTGGAGGTAGGCAAATGCCTCTTCGGAACGACGCCACTGCTCTTTTGAAGTCTGTGAACTGTATTGAGTAGTGGGATATGCTTCCATAAAATCTTGTAGTAAATGATATAAACATATACTTCAGTTTGGTTTCGTTTGAGTTTGATTGGGTCGTTTTTTTTGTCCACTCCTAGTTTCAAATAGTTGTACTTTCAAGATGCGCTTGAATAATTTTGATACTCTCCATACATGTCTACAGTTTTTCCTTTTTTTGTTTTTAATTTAAACATATCTGTCTTGTCTTCTCAACTCTTTCTTATATTTACATGTTACTTTAATATTCCAAACATTTAAGGAGATTTTGCTTGTTAGCACGTACTGCTTGTTTTTTGCTGGCAAACAGATAAAATTTATAACTGTGTTGTGTATAAATTATGCAAGCACTTGTACGCACACTAGTGAAAGCTCCCCTCAGATACATCAACGTTAATACAATCTGAAAAAAAAATTCTCTCCATTTATAATTAATACACGTAAAAATTTCACATAAAATCAAACTCATTTATCATTTTCTATAAGTGTAGAACATTGGTGATTAAAGTTTGTTATGCATTATATATTAGGGCCTATGTCTAATTTTTCGAAAATGGTCTCCAACAAACTAATATTTTTGGAATTGTGTATGTCTTGTAGAGTTAGAATTTAGATTGTCTAACTCTAAGAGAGACTTATGGGCTCATGTTCTTTAACTTCGCTTAGATTTGTTGTACAAGAATTTTGTTGTCTGTTTCTAATCTACTAAAAGAAAATATTTTTTCACCATAAATTGAGGTAGATCATAGTTTGTGACTTGTAAGGTCACATGTCATACTGAAAGATACTTGTTAATGTATTGCGATTATCAGGGGCGAAGATGTAAGATTTCATGGGTGCATATATGAATCAGTGGGTGCAATAAAGATAATTTTCTATGTTTCCTAGTGATTATCTTCCATTTCACCTTATAAAACAATCACATTTTGAAAAATCACTGGGTGCACAGGCACCCATTGCTTTGGCCGTGGCTTCGCCACTGGCGATTATACTCTAAAAGCAATCTCAATGGGGGGGGGGGGGGTTTCAGCATAAAATTAAATTCTAAAATACGTATATATATACATGTTTGTATATATAAATATTAGTATTTAATTATGAGTATTTAACTTTACGGGAAATCCAACCAAAAATATATTTGTTTAAAAACTTTCCGTTGGGTTTTTCATAAAAAATTAGATATTCATAATTAAATAATATATATATATATATATATTTAAAACTTTATGTTGAGAAACTCCCATTCAGGTTGCTTTAAGTAACTTAGTCCGGTCCGTTTTTGATAGGTCTTGCAGATTTGCAAACCAGGCCACATTGACTATGATTATTCAGAATTCAGATCTGCTCCGGTTCAATCATGGGACCGTGTGAACCATTAGACGTGCTAATTATATATATCTACTCAGAGCATTTATTCAGATTTTAAACCTCTGAAAACCTATAAGATTCTATATATTAATCATACGACTATAGTCGAGTGGTACTATATGTTTGGAAAAGTGTTAAAGCCCCGGTTTGAAAACATGCCACTTCGATTTACTCGTACGTAGGCAGCATGGGTATTTAACTCCCACCTAGACCAATGGAGTTTGCATGTCGTCTAAGAGATTACTCAAGTTTTCGGGTGCGGATACCCCAGGTTATAAAAGAATGATATGTATTATAAAAGTGTCAAGTACTTTGACAACTAAATGTTGCTGTTAGGGACTTAGGGTCTCGGAGAGAATTTATAGGCTTTTAAAGCCATGTAGTCAACTTCATTCAACGATCCCACCAATATTCTGTATGATTTTATTTGGTTTGCAAGGGTGATTATGTTTTATTTTCTCTATACAAATTCAAAACTATCAATCTTCTAGATTACTACCTAGAAACTGGTTAGAAAGTACATAATTTATTTATGAGATAGTTCGTAACAATTAACAAATTATCTGATTCAATCAAAAGGTCCGGTTAGTGAATTTCAAACAGAATTGACAATTGGACCGATCGAATCGGCCGGTTAGTGGAAAACTCGAAGTCTTTTTTCTGTTTAACTGAAAATTCGAAATCCTAAACACCGAAAGACTGGCAAATTCTATGTAAGCCCATAAACCCGAATTAAATTGTCCTGATTTCCAATTTGAGCCGACCTACCACATCACTTATGTGTATATGTATCGTTTCACGAGTCAAGTAAAAGTACAAGTCTATCACGGAATGGTTTTTAATCCCACTCGATCCATGCTTCTGATATTTATGAAATCTCACGTGTATGTGTAATGCCAATATCTAGGCCCATTTTGATGATAAGAGGGAATGGCATTGCATCAATGATGAAGGCATTCATAGCATCAATTTGGATCCCTTCATAAACCAAGTACCTCTAGATATATGATCTTTACGAACACGCGCGCCCATACTTTGTAGGTAGCATGGTACAATTGTAATATGTCAAATATGTCTTTTAGTGAGATACCACCCTAGAAGAACTTGAATTCTAACCTCAAATAATTCAAGAGATCTTGACATTCAGCTGCTGATTGATTCTACTCAGTGCTTCAGATCGTCTCGGGGGAAGTGTCAACAAATTGTGATATGCCAAAGATATCATGATCTCAAATTGTATTTTATTTTTTGAACAGCATGTCCCAAATTGTATAGATTCAACAAATAACAGCGACCACATGTAGCTAGTCAGAAAAAACAGCAAGCACATGTATTTTGTTGGAAAACAGTAATCACATGTTTATAGAGGAAGAAATTTTTTTTTATCGACGGATAAGTAACTCAACAAATAACAGTGTTTTTCTTTTTTATACTTTTTCCTTCTGTCGACAAATAACTATTTATATACTTATATAACAGTGTATTTTTGTTTATTAATTCAACAAATAGTAACCAAAAATATAATAAATATTATATTTAACACTTGAAATATTATGTTTATGTTTGATTATAAATATTATATTTAACACTTGAAACAGTTTCGAACTTTGAAAAATATTTGAAATACATTAAGTTGGATACATTTTCCAAAAGCAACCTCAATAAAAAATAGCTTAATATTTTGGTTTATGATCTAGTAATTATTGTTTAAGATTTAGTATTTATGGAACGAGGTTGGATTTATAAATTCTATAAATAATTCTTAACCATTTATAGATAATTTAGAAGGATTGATTTGTTTTTTTCATAATAAACTTTAAGATATTTTTGAAAATAATTATTATTCAAAATTAAATTTGAAAAGTTATATCAGATTTAAGGTAAAATTAAATTTTTCATTCAAAAATTTGGATGTTTATGTTTGAGCTAATTTTTGTACTAAATACTTGATATTTTATTGTCCGAAAACTTATATCTGTTATTCTTTGACAATAAATATATACATATTATAGAGATTAAAATTTATATCAAATAAAATCTATTGTCGAATATATATATTTGTTTCTATTTGCTTTACTGAGAGAGAAAACTTCAAGAACTTAAAATTATATTCTTATTAACTTAAGGAATGTACAGGTGGTTATGTATTTATATACAATATAAATCATGTTCAGGTGGTCCAATTAGAGACTCATTTTTACCTGATCACAGACAATATATCAATCTATCTCTATATGTTTGGTGCATTATGGAAAAATGGATTCGTAACTGGCATATTTACTATCGCAGAACAGCTTGGTAGTGTTATTAACTTCATCAAACTTCAGATCCCGCAGAAGAAGTTGTTGTAACCAAATGAGCTCACAAGTAACTAGATCCAAACTTCTATACTCTGCTTCAGTACTGTTACAACTTATTGTTTGATTTTTCTTGCATTTCCAACTGGTCAAGGAGGTGACCAAATATACCCAAAACCATGTAATAGACCGTCTAGGACAAGTTGCCCAATCAACATCCGCAAAAGCATTGAGACAGAGGTAGCTAAATAGAAAATACACTGAACATGATTGGACTTCAAATATCGTAAGAATGCCATGGCAGTATTCATATGAACATTAGTGCGTGCTGCAAGAAACTGAGTCAAACGATGCACAACAAAATGTTAGATCAGCACATGTAATGCTCACATAAAGTAGACAACACATAAGATCCTGATAAGGTGTAGTAGCATCATGAAGAAGTTGTCATGTATCTTTACTGGTCTTATTGTTCAAATGGGCTTTAAATTATCCAACGTATAGTGGGTTATTGAGTTGGAGTTGAACACCATCTTTGTAATGTAATGTGTTTAACGGGCTTTTTCATTTTTGGAAAAATGACCTGAAAAAATAATTAGAATTTTGACCATTCCAATAATGGGCGAATCCACAAAGCTGCCGAAGATCTAACGGAACCTTTGGATGCGTTTTCTCGTGTTGTGATTCCGGGAATAATGGTATAATAAGGTTGGTTTTAAGATTCTTCGAATTCGATATCTGAAATCTCATTTTTTGGTCGAACTTGTCTTGCTGCAGATCCGATTCATATTATTGCAGAACAGACAAGGCAAGACTCGTCTCGCAAAGTACTATGTTCCTCTCGAGGAGTCCGAGAAACACAAAGTTGAATACGAGGTAGGTTAAAATTTCAATTCTCCCTTTTTCTCTCCCTTTGTACTTCTCATCTGATTCTTTATTTTCTCTCTCAGGTTCATAGATTGGTGGTCAATCGCGACTCGAAATTCACCAATTTCGTTGAGGTTTGTTAGTTTTTGTTTTACTAAATTAGAGTTAGAATGTTCTGTGTTATTTTGATCAAGTGGTGAAGCTGATCAGGGTTGCTTGCTTATATCTGTTCTTACATTTTCATGTATAAGTGACTTTTTGTATAAATTTTTTTTGTTTGTTTTTGTAGTTTAGAACGCATAAGGTTATATACAGGCGCTATGCTGGATTGTTTTTCTCCTTGTGTGTTGACATAACAGACAATGAGTTGGCTTACCTTGAATGCATCCACTTGTTCGTTGAGATTTTGGACCATTTCTTCAGCAATGTCTGTGAGCTTGATTTGGTTTTCAACTTTCACAAGGTACCCCCCAAAACATTTTTCTTTCTTTACTTCATATATCCTTTATGTTACTTATCAAACAGTTCCAGTCTTCCGCTTCCCTTGTGGACCTATGATTAGAGAGAATGTTTGTGTCATTGTTTCTTCTTTACCTAGCAAATTCTTCCTTGAGTATCTTACTAGTGGCTTTCTGGAAACACTTAGTGATGACTGTTTGGCTTTATCATATCAAAGCTTTTCTCTCTTTTTTTTTTAATGGACAAAGGTGTCGCTCTGAAATTTGCATATTAGTTTTGAGTTGATATTGTTTTACTTGCTAATTTACAATGGTTAGTGATGATTCTTGTTTGGCATTATCATATCAAGGTAACGCAAAAGACTGATGGTTACACTATGTTGTTTCGAAGTTTCTGTATTTGTTCTTTATTTGTTTTTAATTTTTACTAATTCACAGTTGTTGTTTTATTTAAGGTGTACTTAATACTGGATGAATTCATTCTTGCTGGAGAGCTTCAAGAAACAAGCAAGCGGGTGCGCCCATAAAACCTTTTTGTCTTCTTTTCTCAGAGACTTTTTCTCGTTTATTGTTGGCAGTAAACTGAAAAGTTATCCATCAACTCTCTTTGTTGCAGGCGATCATTGAGAGGATGTCAGAACTGGAGAAGCTTGAGTGATGAGATTGGGATATTATATGAAAGTCAAGAAAGTATGAGTCTTCTCTTTTACTTCTTTCTGTTATGCTCTGTCTATATACCTTAAACACACACCTTTTCATTTATATTTATTAAGACCTCTAATGGTAAACAAAACATTTGTATGGACAACTCAAAGAAAGAATATGATGGTCTGAGGCATTGTGTTTAGATGCAAATGTCTTTTTAAAAAAGAAAAAAAAAACAAAACAAATCATGTTTTGTTACTGTAATTCATGATGCTTTAGGGTTTTTATGAATTTCACTAAAAGCATTGTCTTTACTATGGCCCTGTTCATTTTCAGTTTGGCATTACGGAAACATGGGGTATGTTGTTTGATTTTTGAGTAGTACGCCGAACTCTAACTTCAATGCAGTAATCATTTAAATCCACCATTGAATTTGTGAACTTATTAAATATGCCGAGTTCCGATTTCACAAAGGGTATTGAATAAGATCATCCAAAAACTCTCACAATTCAAAATTTTTTTTATTACAACCGACTCATACGCATATTTTGCTGGCGTGTTATCGAAGGCTAGCGCGCATGCGTCCCATCTATTCTTCAGCGGACAGCTCTGATAACTTTCAAAATCACATGTGTAAACTGGGGTCTGTGGAATTTTTGCTCAGACGATTCCTATAACTTATTTTCTATAAAGTAGTTATAGTTATTTGTTTGATTTTTAAAAACTTTTCGACGATGGAGAGAAAACATAAAAGTCTAATATACAAACAAAACAGAGGAAGAAAAAGTTGAAGCGTTCACTAGTTTTGACACGTGTTTTATACTATCTAGCTGGACAAAAAGTCCGTGTTAACGTCCGGCTTAGAATTGTGCATTAAGAACACGCACACCATAGCGACGGTCCAGAATTAAAATAGAGTTGAACCTTCCTCAGAAAGTACGCAACAAAACAAGAAAACTAGAAATATCCCACGAATCTTCTCTTTTCCTTTGCAGACACACCAAGACTCATTTTACACTTCATTACACAAATAGGTGTCGGTGTATTTATATGTGGTATAGACCTACGAAAATTTCGAAATTAAAGCAAATATAGAGCAATGACCACCACAAGATTACTCTTGCGTCGTAATTCAAGACCATCGGATCTCTTTCGTCCATCCTCTTCTTCTTCGCCGTCGTGTTCCCTGTCACGCACAAGAATCCTCAAATGCTCGTTGGGGCTAGGATCGGATGGTCAGAATCAAAAACCGTCCTTTAAAGATAAAGAGAGAAAATCATCGGTGGAGGTTAAAGCTTATGTGCCTACTTCAGAGATGGTGGTCACAAGTAAGACGGAAGCAAGACGAGGATTCATGGATTCGGTGTTTCTTGTCTCCCAAGTAACAGATATTTTAATCACGGAGTTGAGGCAAGCCATCAAAAGACAGGCATGGAAACTGCAGTTGCAGAGGAATATAGAAAGGGTATATCACCTTTTTTTTTGCTTAAAAATATATATCACCTTTTCCCCCATATATTTAATTTCTATTTATTTATCCTACTTATTTGGTTTGACAAACCTTTAAAAAAATGTTTTGCATGGATCATTTATTTGGATATTTCATCATTTTATAGAGACATATTTTGTGAAACCATGTTAAATACGCGATTTAAAAGTTTAAACCAATTGAAGATAGAGATTAAGTTTTTGTTTAATTGAATGCAGGTGATACTTGACTGCAGATTCTACACCCTATTTGCCGTTACTGGAACTTTATTAGGTTCTGTACTCTGTTTCTTTGAGGTAGTTTTCTTCTTCAGCTTTGATTAGATCAAAATATAATTTTAAAATAACGTCGTAAAACAAAAGTATAAAACATTCATGAATCGAATCAAAATTTAACTTCAGTGGAAACTATTTTGTTGAACTACCCTGTACCTATGCATATGATCTAATATTTCACCGGGGGCATGTTCAGCTAAAAATGACTACTATAGTTAAAAAAACATGTACAAATGAATTAAAAAAAATCGATACCAAATTCTTTTCAATTTCTTATATTTCTCTATCTATAACTACTCAAATCCACACAAAGGTGTACAGATATATTGTTCCAACTCCTTTCTATATATAAAACTAGTGGTATTCCGGCGCTACGCGCCGGTAGCGCCGGGTTTATATGTTGTATTCTTACATGAATTTATAATTTATTATATGCACTTGGTAAATAAAATATGTTAAAAATACGAAAATGAAAATATGTTAAAAATGATATTTTCTGATTTTTTATAGTGGTTAACGACGTAGTGTACTACTTTGTTTGAAATTGTTTAGTTCAAAGTGGAATATCATAAGTGATTGTTACTAATCAATTTAATAAAAGTACAGTAAAAAACTGATAGTGGTAACAAAGTTAATTTAGTTGGAATTTAAACATAAAACAAAGTTGATGTTTTATTTAGAAAACATACTTACATTATTAATTATTAAAATAATTATGAAGTATCAAACTTGTACTGATATATTTAGTTCAAATAATAGAAAGATAAAATAAGTTTCAAATTTTATAAACTTTATAAAAAATAAGGGTGAAGTGTCAAATTTTGGTAAAAAAATTGGTGAGTATCTAATATATATGTTCTACACCCAAGGCAGCCATACTTTTCATCAAGGAGTATTGCGAGCCCTTCAAATAAACTGATTCAAACGTTTAATACCCTGCAGTTACGAAGACTTCCACTATTATTCATGTCCAAACATTAAGATTACACTTATATTAAATTGAGAAAGTTCATAAAAAGTAAGATATTTGAGATACACCTTTGAATTTTTAAGTTAGCCATATTGCGGTGAGTGCTTTGGTTCTCTTTGTTGAAAATAGTTTTAATACCCAAAATTTTCTTATGATACCTGCAAACCAAAAGAAGTAAAGCTGCTATTATGCTAGATTTTGTTAAGTTATTATATTGACTGGCTGTAAAACTTTAAAAAGAAAAACGAACCTGGCAAATCGTCTCGGTGTAGGCTAATGACATGAGGAGGTCGTAATTTCGGTACCTAGAACTCTCCATCAAGATCTGGTGTGTCGTCTCTTCTAGGTCAACAAACAGAGTCTGCTCTGTGAATAAGATGGCATTAAGAGCGTCATCATATGTGAAGTTAGGGTTGCTCTTGGTTTCATCATAAATACTCAAGTCATAGACTGAACTTTCTTTCAAGAGATGTTTGAAGGTATTAAGTATGTGAAAGTTGATTGACGCATGTAGGAACACCACCTGAGAAAGAGGATGATGCATAAGAAAACTACTACTTTAAAAGTAAACGATCATTAATTAGTAAACTGAAATAAGAAACCAGTGTATCTTCCCATTAATCAACAACATATCAACTTCAACATCTCACCCTTTCTTAACATTTCAAGCTTGCCAAAATTGTTGTAGCCTAGTCTGAACAACATCTTTATACCGGCTTGTCTTCAACTCCGAGCAATGAAACAGGGAATTCAACATGATCTGAATTGGGAAAAGTAAAGAGATTCTCGTCCGAGCTCTCACACTGTCTATGCATAGCCGATGAAGCTGAGAAAGCAGGAACTAAAGAAGTTTTCAATAGGAGAGAGTGGGAAGAGTAGAATTTCTGGATTAATTATATGAACGGCTACGTCGATTGCGTTAAAGAAGGAGAATCATAGAGATTCTATACTCCATCGTCAAAATCAAATACAAAGAAATCCTATAAACCAGTGTTTTGAAATCCGACCCGGAGACTGAACCGGACGATTCATTGGGTCAACCGTGGATTAATAAATGAATTAATTTTATTATATAATAATATATTAGCTATGAAAATAAATATATAAAAACTAAATTTAATATTTTTAAATGTTTTTAAAACATAAAATCATATTTTGGATATGTATTTATTTTATGTTTAAGAACATTTAGAAAATACTTAACTTTAGTTTCTATATTTTTATTTTCATTTGACACAAAATATTAAGAAATAGTTTATACTATTGTTTAAAAAAATTGTAATATAAGAGTTATGACATCTAAAAAAATCAAGACATAAAATTCATAAATATTTATGTCTAATGTGAATAATAAATTTGTAACTCGTCAGGTTCTTCTTCTTCAACAATCAAAAACTCTGTTTTGTAATCCACATGATCATATGATCTTATTCTTTTAATTGGAAATCTACAAAACAAAATCTAAAAACATAACTATTTTTTTAAAGTAAAAAAGTAAAACTATATGTTGGTTCAACCAGTGGTACAACTGGTATCGGATTTCGGGCTTTATTGAATTTTTGTGGATTTTTAAATTTTAGACCAAATCCGATTTATATTGGGTCACCGGATTTATCGGTTCAACCGCAGATCCGGGTCAGGATCAAAACACGGTTATAAATATTTGGGCTTGTATGAGGGAAAAAATAAATAAAAATCCAATGTCTTTCACAATTAATATCAAAACCCATTAAATATAAATTGAGAAAAAAATCAATTATTATAAAGTGAGTGCCACATGCATTTTTCCCCCAAGGAGATAAAAAACTCTCCTTTATTATTATAGATAGATATGTGGGATTTAACAACATCACAAAATGAATATAATAAATTTTGTCGGTTTGACAAAAAAGGGATTAATTTCCGTCCAACTAAATAGAAGGGGTATTTTTATGATTTCATTTTTTCCATTATCTTCGGCGCGAAATGAATAGATTTAAAAAAAAAAAAACGTTTTAATAAGAAAATAGGATAGAAGTTTAACTTTTTTTTTGTCAAACCTGTTGAAGTCTAATCTTATGTGCGATTTACAGGGCTGCTCTCGTGTCTTAGAATGTTATTCACATTATCTGATGGGATTGTCGCATGGAGTAAAGAGTAACACAATTCATATTTTAATCGAAGCCATAGGTATTGCTCTAATCATTGAGTTGTGTGCATGACTTTCTAGAGTGAAAGCAACTTGACCATCTTTGTTATGATCTCTACAACTGCAGATATGTTCTTGTTCGGCACATCCATGCTAGTTCTAGGAAACGCTATTTATAACATGTTTGTGAGTTGCAAAATAAACCAAAGCAATCAATCAATTGGTGAAGTAAAGACGAGAATAGGGTATGCAGTGGTAATGATACTTCACGTTGGGATGATGGAGAAGTTCAAGACGACGCCATTGGTGACATGTATGGACCTCGCTTGTTTTGCTGCATCACTCTTCATTTTATCGGCTTCTATGTTCCTTTTGTCTAGATTGTCTTCTTCACTATGAACCAGTAAAGCTCGGCTTCTATGTTCCTTTTGTCTAGATTGTCTTCTTCACTATGAACCAGTAAAGCCGGCAAAAGAGTTTAATTGATAAATCAAAAGAGGACTGTCGTCACGTCAGTTAGGAAAAAAAAACAGGCTTGTCGTATCAAACTATTTTTTTAAGTATCACATATATTTGTTATAGACTTATAAGTTATACTACTGATACTTCTTTTTTATTAATTTTATTTTTATATGTATAAAACTTTCAGATGGTTCAGAAAAAAAATATTCTTCTAAATTTTTCTTTTAACCAAGTAATGAAATAAGAGACGGAATCAGTTTTGAAGAAATCATATCATATCTAAATACATAATCAAAGCATAGATGTCTCAGAAAGCACCCCAAAAAGCTAAAAAGGACTCTAAAACAAAGAAAGTATAATCATAATTCTAAAGACATGATTAAAGCTAAACTAATGTAGCATTTCAAAAATAACCATTCAATTGTTAGAGTAGATCACAGCTTGAGCTTGTTACCAGAACCCGAAACAAGAGCATAAATCATTAGAGAAACAATCGAAAAACAGTTTGAGGTGCCACAGACCATCCTGAAGGAAACTCAGACAAGAAGATAGGTATCGAAATCTACTCTAAACACTGCACACTCCAGAAGACAACGACCATACCATGTTAAACTAATACATTATTTTAATATAATGGTCTTTTAATGTTAAAAAAAAAAGAAATTAATTAATTAGCCCAAAATCAGTAATAAATCATTATTTTGTTTTAAAAATTAAATTATATTTTATAGGATTTATTTACTAAATAAACATAAAAAGAGAAAAAAAATTAGATTTGTAGAAAGAGAGTAGAAAGAGATAGGGACAGAAAGTAGGAGATAGGGTGATCTTAAGTGGTTAGTGAATTTTTTTTTTGGCCTAATCGTTTTTTTATGATAAAGATAACTAGAGTTTAGCATGTGTGTTTGTGTAGATTTTGATTTTTGTTTTTTCAATAAAATTTTTAATGACATTTATAAATATATAATTAATTTGGATATTTTTAGGTTTCTATGAACCTATTCAGACCTAGAAGAATCTGCTTCGGTTTCCGTCCAAAAATTTATAATATTCAAATTGAATTTAGTATTAAAATCTAAAAAAATATATGATATCCAAAATTGTTTAGTACCGAACTGATTCTTTAAGCAAAAAAGACAAAGGTTAAACTGTTTGAATTTTTGTTATATGAACGAAACATTTTCATTCAACCCTGTAAAATTATTATAGTTAATACGTAAAATAAATGATGTTGAATTTACAGTATATACAGTTAGTGAAATGGTTAGAATTAATAAATACAAATGAAGATGTAATAAAACACTTAAAAATAAAATAAGTTTTCTCTTACATTTTTAAAATTAATTAGAAAAACAAGTCATTAAAATTAGTTAAAAATGAAATTTTTTTAAAAGTTATTTAAGAATAGACAAATATTATTTTATATTTCAATTTTAAATCTATAATTTTTGTTGAGGGGATTATTACACCTCCCTCTCCTCTGACTCCTACAGTGAGGTCTCTGAGAGTTTGGGAGAAAAAGAGAGAGTAGCAGTCGCTTAGGGTTTAATCCAAACAATAAATCGGAGGCTCGTGGAGTCGTGAGAGATGCAACGGTGACTTCTTCTCTAATAGCTACACTTATTTTTGGATCTGATTTCGTGACGACTCGAATCTTAGTGACTACTAACTAGTTTCTAGGCTCCTCCTGTTTGCTGAGTTTGTACGTTAATACTTGGACCTTCGCAGTTTAACAATTTGAGCTAGAAATGTCACAAATCAATCTACCGTTTGAAGTCGGTCACACCATCGAAGCAAGATCGTTCGAATTGGGTTTCCGTGGAGCATGGTTTCGATGCAAGGTACTCATCCCTTCTCTGTTTCTTATACGTATCGATGTCAATATACTCATATGCTCTTTTCTTTTTTTATCAGATCACAAAGATATTCAACAAAGGGAGAGCCTTATTCTATGATTTGGAGTATCTTGATTTCACAGATGAAGGTTCGGTTCCTCAATCCTTTGGTTATCAAGTGTTTAGATGGTTAAAAACATTTTGAAATGCCTCAGGAATACACACAACGAAAGTATTTCAAAAACGCCAAGGCGAGAACGAGAAGTTCCTAATGGTTCGACCCACACGAGAAGAAGCTCTTGTTGTTGTTGTTCATGGTCTTTGGAAGGTGGGAGACTTGGTGGATTGGTGGAAAGACGATTGCTTTTGGTCTGGGACGGTCCTAGAAGTGAGGGAAGAAGATGAAACGGTTAAGGTATGTGAAAAAAGTTTCGAACTTTGTGCTTAGAGGCTGTTTTGAGCTTTAGATTTTTGCACCTTTTTTTTGTAGATTGAATTGTTGCCTGAACCGTATGGAGAAGGAAAAAGCTACGATGCTCTGTTTAAGGATTTGCGTCCTTCGTTGGAATGGTCACTTGAAGATGGATGGATTGTGCCTTTCTCTAAGGTTTACTAAAATATCTCTCATGGAGTGTTAACTATGTAGTTTCTTCGTATTGTTTTTAACATATCAATCTTTCTTATAGGATGGGGAAAAGAGGCAGTGTGCTAAGCTAATGAATCTTCCCAGTGAAGGTTAGCTTCAACAAGATTTTTCCAAATGTTTGAGATGTTAACTCATTTGGTGGTTTTTGGATGTTTTCCTTGTGTTATTACATCAGAAGACCAAGTGAAAGGAGCCGAAGAAACTAGAGAAGAAGAAAAGCTGAGATCTGCAAAGAAGTTAGTAGGAGGCGAAGGTCTTGCGTTGAATATCATGGAATCAGAGTCTATAGAAGCTGCTGTGATGGACTTGGAAGAGCAAGTTGTTCGAATAGAGTGGATAAAAGGAATGTTATCGCTAAATTCTGAAAATTCAACCTGGATATATGAGGATTATCCTCCTCCATCTTCCTAAGAAATAAAATGTGACGACAGGTTATAACCATCTCTCTCTTTCATCTTTTCTTTGAACCTAACCAAAACTTCTCTCCGGTTCCCTTATAGCCTTCTCAAGTTCTTGTTTCAATTTGTTCAGGTTTTGAAAGAGTTCTCTTCTGTATCTCTGTTTCTTTTACAGGTAAGATAGATTTTTACTTTTGCCATGATCATCATTTCTGATGGATTCTAAGAAACTCATTTTTTGCAGTACTTTAGGTGGAGGAGTAGAGTAGAAGATGTAAATGAGGGTAAGACCTAATGTGGGGTCATATTTTACACCTTTTGAGAAGATTGTAAACGAAACATGACTCTGTTTCTTTTTTTTTTTTTTTTGGGCAAAACATGACTGTTTCTTAGATGTCTCTCTTTTAAGTATTTTGGTTTCCTCTGTTTTTATTAGACCGTATGTTCTTCTTTGGCTATGGTCTGTAGATATATTTATTTTAAAATACCCATAGGCTTGTCCACTCTAAACAATTCCATAATACCACTGTTATATGCTTGTTGGACGAAAATCTCTTAGATGGATCCCTTGGATCCTCTGCGCACGAGTCTTTAATGTGCTTGAAAGTTGAAACCACTGATTTTGGCTTTTAAATGCTTGTTAGTTTCACGCTCAAATCTCCAAGGCTTCCCTTATTCAAAACAATAGTGAAACTTTATTTGCTCTTCAAACTTCTAAAGTCTAGCAAAAAGCCAAAGTCTAATACACCAAAGCTACGCGAAGTAAAAAACTAAAGATATGGGCAAGTAGAAAAAAAACAACGGTTGGAGAAACGAAATCTTGGCGTCATAGAATGAAACTTGGTGAATGGTGAAGAAATCATTCATGCAATCATATCTATTTACTCTTAGTTTGGTTGTATTAAAAATAAATATTTAATACAGAAAGTAAACATATTATAAATTATTTTTACATCATGTACCAAATAAATTGATCTACTTTTTAATACATTAACTTTTTAGTTAAATATTTAATATTAATTTAATATTTACTAAAACTTTTATAAATATTTTAAACATGGATTTATGTTTTGTGAATATTAAAAACTTAAATTTGATTGTATAAACTGTTTTTTCAAATGCTATCAGCAGCAATTTGTAGTTTTACTTACACATTCTCATGTAAATAATTCACGAAAATATCATTACTATTTTTTCTAAATATGTACTTTTACTTACACATTCTCATCTACATCACTTATCTACGAAATTATCACTATTATTAATACCACCAACCATCATTATCAACCCATACCAATGTCTAAATGCATTTAAAATTGATTTCTACATCTTCTTATTTCATTTCTTACACACGAATAATTTATCCTGCATATTTCATCTCATTTTATTCTAAATCTTCAAAATTTTAGATTTCAAGATTACATTTTTATTAAAGTTACTCAATTTTGATAAAAAAAAATTCAATAACAAGTGAATATATTTCATTAAAATTTTTGGATGCTTAGATAATCTAAGCATGAATCTCAAAGGATCTAGGTATGATAATAAAAAATTTCATATATTTCATGCAAAAAAAATCTCCAAAAATATAAT
Organism: Brassica juncea; assembly: GCA_018703725.1. Classification (NCBI taxonomy): domain Eukaryota; kingdom Viridiplantae; phylum Streptophyta; class Magnoliopsida; order Brassicales; family Brassicaceae; genus Brassica; species Brassica juncea. The sequence goes on from CM031938.1 coordinate 47,928,435, forward strand.
CCACCTAGAGAGAGGGAGAGAGAATGTGTAAGTTTTCTTTAGATAAAAAGATAAGAAGATAAAAACTGTGGTTAGGTTAGAAATATTTTGGATGTAAACTTCTGAAAAAAATTGCTAAAGCATTACATTTTAGGAGATTTTTTGGGGAGGTCTCCTAAACCTAAATTTACTATACGTTTAGAAGACTTCTAAATAAATATATTAGTGCATAACTTCTTGACATACTTTTTCAGAAGTTTGTTAGCGAAGTTTAAAATGAAGCCTAAAATATTGTTCCCAGATTTTAAAAACCTGCATATCTAAAAACATTAAAATAACTTCAAAACTGATAAAAACTTCAAAATATAAAATTGTAAACTTAAATAATAAAAAATCATATTATAATGAATCTATAGTTTATTCGAATATAGCACATAAAAACACGAAAATACATCTACACTCTATACATTCAAAGGTTCTTATAGATTTTTGGGTCAAAGTGTTTCTAGAAGCCAATAGTTGGGGTATTACAAGTGGTTTTAGAGCTAAACACATATGAATGTTGAGTCATGTGTCGATTCACACTAACATGAATAACAATTCTTGGGCACAACGAGACATTGTGCTCTGCAAGAGGGAATAATTATAACATCCGAGTTTGTGATATATAATAATGTATATTGAAAGACTTAAAAATAATTGATTTGATATTCTATGTCACCAAAATGCATTTCACTATTCAGACACATTTCTATAGAGAATTTCAGAATTAACTGCGTTTGAATGGGAGTAACTGAAAGATATGTTTCTTATCAGAAGTGATTCGCGACATCATATAGTGAGATATAAACACGAAGAAATATTGTATAGTGATTTAAAGAATCAGTAAATAGGTCTTTCGAACCTCTGACAATTTAATGCATAAACCGTTGTACTAGAGCTTAGAATGGATGTAAGAGGCCCATTAACAATAGGTGGTCGGGTATTACACTAGTATTCAACACTATCAAATTCTTCTTACAATATAAAGTGAACCAAAAAGAAAACTAAGGGACAACTTATCATATGCTATGAAGGGATTTGGATTAGTACGTCTCATTTGCAACTACTAGATAATTGTCCTCGTCAATAGTGATGTCCCCATTAAAGAGAAGTGAGTTCGATAAGTTAGTGCCCATACGATGACATTGTTATAAAGTTAATGGATAAAACGAAGGAAATATAGAAAGAATTCATAAAGATGACTATCCACAATAATTAGTGGTTGCTTTATTGAGTCTAACAGAGACATCGGCACATGCCCTTACGCCAAACCACCATTCCTTTTCCGATCTTCTCTCTTTCACTTTGCCCTCGTTTTCAAACTATCATCACAAATAAACATTTTATAATTTTCGTAAAATTATACTTTTATGAATAAAACTTAATTTTGGCCCATCTTTGATGAAAAGCGGTAAACTTAGTGAAAGTAGTTTTATTGGTTTATGTTGAGAACAAACGCGAATTAACTTTGAAGAAAGCAAAAAAAAAGAGCAAAACGTATTGAGGTAAATACCCGTTTAGGGTTTCCTATTATTATGTGAATGAATAATCTTATAAATCCTTAGACTCGTATCTATAGCAGCCTCAAAACCCGATTTCTTTTTTCCTATAGGAATCAGGGCCGGTGCTGAGAATCCGGGAGCTTGAAACAAAACAAAAAATGGGGGCCGGTTTCATAACATAAAAATTTAACTGGTGTGAAAATTGATATGCAGAAGAAGAAGTTTTTTTTTCTGTAGAAGAAGAATAACATTAAACGTCAACAAGAAAGAAAGCAATGAGACTTGATTTTTTAATTTTTACCTTAAATCAAACATCATTTTTTTTTATTGGATATGCTTTATATATGTTTTGGCCCACTTACTCTATAAAAGCAAAGTAAAAATGTGCCTTACATTGTTAGATGATGGATCTGTGGTTTTACATATATTTAAAAAAATTCTTTCTACAGGGGCTTCAAAAAAATGGGGGCCAAGGCCAATGTTTCAATGGGCTTGGCCCAGATCCGGCCCTGATAGGAATACATACTTATCTAAAAAAAGTAAATTTTTCTAAACCGAAAAGGTGTACCGTACGGCACCCCCCAGATGTCAATCTTGATAGCGAGTTTATACGTCCGACCCACGAGTGCTGAATTTTTACTGGTGCACAGAGATTTAAGACACACAGATGCAACAGTTTAATTTTTTTTGTAAATAGATTTTACAAACAAATACTTGAGAAGGAAATAAACACATAAAGGAACACTAGAAAAAAATAGTCAATTTTAAGGAAATTTGCAAGGGTAATCTTTGTCACAAATTTATGACGGATCCACGAGAGATTTGTGAGGCGAAGAAAAGCCAACGAAAAATCCCTCACAAATTTTGCAAACGAAAAAGTTTGTTGTAAATTTACCAGAGATTTGCAAGGAAAGTTATTGACATTGCAAATCCATCGTAAATTTACAAGGAAACTTATCTATTCAGATTAAATAGGAAGTGATATATGCTCTAATAATTTGAATATCAGATTAAATTCACGTTGCATAACAATGACTTTGTCATTTTTATATAAATAACATCAAACTCTTAGTTGAATACATCCTATAGGAAATTAGAATGTCATTTACTCTAGTAATTTGAATGTCAGATAGAGATTTTCGAGGCAAATTACTGACCACCCAAAGTTTGTTGCAAGTTTTGATATATTTTGGAAATTGGAATGTCATTTACTCTAGGGGATCTATATAAATGTTTTAACTAAAGTTTATTAATGGTATCTCATATATTTTATGCATATGCTTCTTTGTCATGAGGTTCTCTCTTTCTTTTTTATGCATATGCATATGTTTCTCATTGTTGTAAAGCAATGAAGACATATCTAGTTAGAACAGTGAATTCGATTATGGTATAATATAGCAAGTTTTGTTTTTTAGTAAGTTTTTTTTTCTTAGTGATGACCCATTCATTCCCTTCTCTCCATTCCACTATGAAATATCAATAAACGAAATCGGAAAAATTGCCAAATCGAGACAAAAATTCAGTGTGGTTGTCCCTTTGGTATAATACATTTTTGGCCACTTTTTATCCCTTTACCCTTTTCATCTTTAAAAGTTAATGAAATAAATAGTTTATGAATCAAAAATAAAAATTAAAAAATAGAAACAATTGATAAAACACCCATATACACAAAATTTTTATTTTTATTTTGCTTGGAAAACTTGATAAATTAAATTTTTGAATTACGTTCTACTAAAAGTAGATATCATCTTCTATAGAAAATGAGTTAGTACAAAGTGAATTCTAGATTAAACAAGTTCATCTACTTATTTTAGAACGAACAATCTACCTTTAATTAAGCTTCTAAATATGGAGAATGCGAATTCTAATAATTGTAAATATAGCTACTTTTTGTCGAATGTAGTTTCTACTTTTATTCGGTATTCTAAATTCTAGGAATGTAAAATCTAGACACTACTCAAACGGCTACATAAGGTAGAATCTGCATATTAAATTTTTGTTTTGGTTCTACGCAGTGTAGAAAGTGTCTTCTACGTATAAGAAAACCTGATTTTGCAAAAAAAAAGGAAGTTCCAGTTTAGAAAATATTCTAAAAATATTTGTAATATTCTTACTTCCCTAAAACGTGTATAGGTCGATTTTTCTTGTCAAAAATATCAAAAAAAAAATCGATTCTACCTTTTCTTCTTTATCAATCCATGATTTCTCTATAGTTTCTCTTGTAATTTTCACAAACTTTTGTTCGGTGATGCATATCTATACAACATGTAGTGTTTGAGAATTAGATGCAACTACAGGATGAGTTTTTTTGGCTGATGACAAAGGGGTAGGCTACTGTTATTAGAATCAATTTCAACCTTTTATTTGTTTTTACCTTTTATTTCTTATCCCTTTGTTATAATTACATTTTTCTAAATATTAAAAGAAGTTTTAAAATTATATTTTATTTGATTAATTTGATTAATCCAGGATTAATTTTGGGATTATGGAAAAAATATACTATAGCAACAATGTCAAGTTAGTATTATACCAAAAGGTCAACCATACTGAATTTTTGTTCTGTTTTGGCAATTTTATGGTATTCTGCGATTGAATATAGATATATGGTCACATTCATCTTTTTCGTTACCATCGTTTTCATGATGTTGCGCTGTGTAGACCTCCTTTGCAAAGTTTTACGCTCTTTTTGTTGAAAGTTATAAGGCTCTTTTTTTTTTTTGCAAAAAAGTTATAACGCTCTTTCCATTGAATGTTTACAGTATCTTTATCTTGAGAGTGATTTTACACATGAAAACGATCAAAAAGGAAAAACATAATTTTTACAAGAAACAAGCATTATACGGGATATTGAAGCGAGCAGTAATGTTTTTTTTTTTTTTTGATCAAACAAACAATGCATTACTTAGTTGGAGCCTAAACTCCGGGAATAGTGTTCGAAGCATACAAAGCGAGAGCTGTTTTTGCCACTGAATCAGCCTCCGAATTAAAGTTGCGAGAAATAAAATCGAATGTTATGACGTCAAAGAAGGAAATACAATATTAATATGTTGTGATGACATTCACATAAAGTATTAGATTATATGTTCTTGTCAAATTAGATTATTATATGTTCTTGTCAAATAAACACAATATTAATTCTCAAAAAATAAAAATAAACACAATATTGAACTCGAAATAATGGTACATATGATCAGTGCCAGCCTTACTAATTTGGTGGCCTAAAAGTACATTAGCATAACATAGCCATGTATTTTAACTAGCTACCAAACAATTTGAACTATATTTCTTTACTTATAACGGATTATAACATAGCATTATATACTTTAAATACTTTTTTAAAAAGAATCAAAGATGATCCCGTATTTAACAAAAAAATGATATAATGAGTATATATGATGATTCTAAACAAAACACACACACAAAAAGTCGAAATGGTATAATATCAAGGAACCATACTCAGCTGAGAATCTGCTCATAGATACAAAAACGTAATACAAAATGTACACCCATTTTGATATATCAAGGTAAACATGAATGTATTACAAAAAAAAACAAATTATAATACATATATATTAAATCGGCAGTATGCTTATACAAATTCAAATTTAGGATCGCATTCTCTTTTGTTTAACAATCGAATTCAATTGTTAAATACTCATGTAAAGTAAAACTAGAAGCGCTGAAACTGATGTTTAAAACAATCAATATCTAAATGTGAAATGCCATGCATTATTGTCGTCTAAATCATAAACCAGGAAAAGAAACAATGTGAAAATAGTGGCTTCTCCAATTTGGTTTCTCTTTTTAAAAAGATTCCGAAACCAAATGACAAACCATCTTCCTAACTTAGTAGTACTAGACCCCCCTCCCCCTCCCTTCCCCACCCCCACTAGGGATGTATCTTTCTATATATAATTTATATTCATATGCTCAACCTTGTATTCATCCAATCCACCATATTCATAACAACACCAAGAAAGGTGAGTAAAGAAAAAGTAAAAGCTATGCCAATCCGATCTAGCCCTTTCTTCAATATGGAGAGCTCGGCTGTGCTCTCTATGCTGCGGCACACCGGCAAGTCCATGGATTCTAAACAATCCAAGAAATCTTCTGGAAGCATCGGTGGCGGGGTTCTCAAAATGTTCAAGCTCTTGCCAATGCTATCATCTGGCTGCAAGATGGTGAACTTGCTAAGTCGAGGGCATCGAAAGCCCTTACTTAAAGACTTCGCAACTACGGGAACAATATTCGGTTTCCGCAAGGGAAGAGTCTTCCTTGCGATACAAGAAGATCCTCATTGCCTGCCAACGTTCATCATCGAGCTCCCGATGCTGACCTCGGCGCTGCAGAAGGAGATGGCCTCGGAGACCGTGAGGATCGCGCTAGAGAGCGAGACAAAGACGCCGAGGAAGAAGGTGTTGGAGGAGTTCGTGTGGGGGATTTACTGTAACGGACGGAAAATAGGGTATTCGATAAGGAGAAAGAACATGAGCGAGGAGGAGATGTATGTGATTGATGCGTTAAGAGGTGTTTCCATGGGAGCTGGAGTTTTACCCTGTAGAGACCAATACGAGCAAGAGACAGAAGGAGAAATGACTTACATGAGAGCTCGATTCGACAGAGTTATTGGGTCTAAGGACTCTGAAGCATTGTATATGATTAACCCTGAAGGTAGTGGTCAGGGTACAGAGCTTAGTATCTTCTTTCTCAGATCTCATTAGTTCTTGTTACAGTTTTCTTTTTGACGTCCGTTTTTACTCTGTTTTAAAGTCAATAAAATGGTGATAAAAAATATTTGATTAGAAAAAAATTTCATCTTAAAAACTAGTTGAGGACTTATTTAAAAAAGAAGAAATGTCATTTGGTTTTTTTATTAATCTGGGTATTCTAGAGTCCCAGACTAATCTCCACGTGGAAATGTTACATGGTAGACTGTACTGAGGTACCTTCGAATCCAAGTTGGTTATTAATTCAGTGGTAAGATCTCTGTATAAATGAGTCATTGACATTTGTTTCTTAAAAAAAGGATAGATTGTGGTAAAACCGGAGCAGACTAAAACATATGTACACTTCCGAGTTTCAAAGATTGACATGCACCACACTACAAACATAGAGCTGTTGATTACCCCAACCAAAGGATATTGTGATCAGATCTAATCTGAGCCTGCAAAAAAAATTCTACTTTGTACATACCTTAAAATTATGTGGAATGGAAAACACAAGACAACATAAACTGAAATAACTTCACTTTCCACTTATTTATGTGCTTTTCCTACACATATACTGCTGTAAAAGAAAATATTATCTGAACCACAGCCAAAAGAAAAGTACTAATTTCAACTTTTTGGAGGGAGAAAAGAAAAACAAAGTCCTAAAACATTTTCAGATGGAGAAAAGGTATCTAAAACTGAAGTCATAAGGGATAATATGGATACGCATAGAAGCGGGGGACTGAGACATCCCTTGTTGAAGACGGTTGAGAGCATCTTTTCCTAACTCAGTAGGCAACTGAAGGCAAATCCAATCAAGCAATGATTCAGTATCCTTTGCAAAGTCATGACTGTACCACTTCATCAGTTTTGGTATCCCCATTTTCGTCGTTGATATCCCTACTGATGCTTCCAAATACTCTCTTTTCGCCGCCTCCAATTCCTCCTCCACTTTACCCGCAGTGTACACCCGTACCTTCATAAGGTTTCAGAGAATAAGACCTCAATTCACAAACATAATGTTTTTTAAATAATAAATTATTGCATTTTCTTATTATATTGATTCTTGTTCATTAAACTCATTTCTATGTTTAACATTTTTATTTGAACTTCAGATTAAGTACCTTCTGCAATTAACAAATGATACTATAAGTCATAGCTTCATTCAAGAAAAAAAAACAGAATTTACCAAATATAAACGCCAATGCAAACAAACAATCGAGACCTAAAGCATCTACTTACAGCGGGTGAGGACCAGCTACCACATGAGAGAGCAAATGTTACAAGTGGCTCTGAAAATTCCAATCCGAATCTACTTCTCGCAGCCATTTCATTTTTCTTTGAACCTTTCGGGGAAATCTGATATATCAATCCAGAAATGCAAGTAAAAAAATTATTTGATTAATGACAATAACAACTCTAGACAAAGGGAAGGGACCAGCGAACAAAGAGCTTACATATTTTGAGTGATGTGGCAAGCGAAGAATGAAGTGTTCAATAGTAATTGCATTGAGAAAGTGTCCCCCTACATTTATAGACGCCTGCAAGCACAGCACAACAAACCCATGGGACCAGAAACACTGAATGTTTTAAGAAAGATGTTTATGCTATCTTCTTAAACTTCATGAAGAACGTTTTGATCATAGACTTACCTTTTGCATTAGTTTAACCACCAACTCAGGGCTCTCTGGTATTCCGTGTTCAAGGAAACCCTATTGGATTCAAGGTAATACTAATTATAATCAAGTCATCAAGACAGGAACATATATATATATTTCTTAGTGCTTACTTACATTCATCATGCAGCTGTTATAAATGTTTATCCAGAAAGCTAACTTCTCCTGCTGATTAAGTTTCTGCAAGTTAACTGAAGAAAGTCTTCCACGAAGACCTCTGCGAAAAAAAATGACTAATGAAATCAACTCAATAAAATTTCGTTTTTGGAAGTAGCATATATATCTTAAACGACGTTTACCTAAGTTGACGAATGAGAAACGCATATGAACTTGACGTTCTATTTTGGTTAGCTGAAGCTGCTTTAACATTAATAAAATTCTTATATGGACCAATATCTCTGCTTCTGAAGCTGGAGCAAATTCCATAAGGATCCCTGGATGTTGTATCTTCCTCATTTTCTTGACATCTCGTGAAAATGCTAGAAAGACATTTAACTAAATCCTCAGAAATTTTATTTGGGTCACATTTTTCATCAGCTCCACCATAACACCTCTGCTCTGCATTTGTTTTGCGAGGCCTTGGACTTTCCTGCTGTGGTTTATCATGTAAAAAAAAATTAAAAGTAAATCTCCAAAAATTTTTTTTTCAAAAAGCAATTTAAAGATACAAACTATTACTATGTATGTACCTTAAGTTGCTGAGCTTTTAGACTCTTATTAAGTTGTGTATGAGCAATATGCATGTTGATTGTAGAATTAGCACTCAACTTGTTCTTAACCCTTCGGCTCTCTACAAAAGAGAAAATTATAGTATTAGTCTAAATGACACCAATTACTTAAAACTTCCCTCATTTAGAACCCTTAAATTCACCTTTAACAGATAGCGCCTTCGGCGAAAAAGGCAACTCAGATTCTCTAGCATTACTTGAAGCTGCACTGGAATCATGCAAAAGGGATTCTATGCTTGTTTTGGACGATGTAAATGCCGCTTCTTGATACAATTCTTGTCTAAAATGCACAATATTTTCTTCTAACCGAACAATTTCCTCTTCAAGAACAGCCACTTCCGCAAGTAGTTGCAAAGTCTACAAGAACAAATCAAGATCAATCCCAATTTCATCAGAGAAACATTCTGTGAGGTACTAACCATTGGAGGGAGAAACGGAGGGAGACGAGGAAGTGCTCCAAGAGGTCTGTTAAATGCTCTTTCCATTGCTCGGTGAATGTTCTCTTCAAGTCTAAGCTTCTTCCTCAGTTTTTCAACCTTTAAACAAAATTTACAGCCACTCTTAGAAACTTAAAAACAGAAGTGGACAGTAACTTGTTAGATCAAACCTTTAAAACAAAGTGGATGGTACTTACATCTTGTTGCAGAGCAGTGATCATCTCTCGATTCAGCTTCTTTCGATTTACAACGCCATTTTCACCACTGTTTAATTTCTTCCCCTGTGGATCATTAAGCTCATGGATCTTAATCTTCTTGCTATTCAACAATCTCAGAACCAGACGGATTCTTCAATAAAAAATTTACAAGAAATGGAAAAAAAAAAACTATGATAATAATTGAAGGATCAGATTTTTTAAAAAAAATTGCAAGATCACAGCAAAAACACAAACTCTCAGTTCATATGTTAATTGAAGAACACAAACATGAAACGATGATCAGACTTTGAACATGCGAAAAATTAAAATAATTTTTTTTTTAAATAATTTTTTTTTAAAAAAAAAACAGATCAAAACGATTGGGATTCCTAACTCACAATTTTGGTATGTGTTGATGACGGAGCTTTTGCGCCTCTTGTACTACCACTACTGCTACTGCTGCTATTACTCATCATCGTCTTCGTCACCGAATTATCTAAATCTGCAGAATCCGAATTCAAATGATTAACCACAGAGGAAGAATGAGAATATTCAAATGATGATCAAACTGAATTTGAAGCTTTGAGATTACATCTGGAATTATGGAAGCTGGTTTTAATAATTAAAATTTGCAGAGAGTGTTGTTTGTTTGTATGTATAGATGGAGACAGTTGCAGGAGATGAAGATTTGGTGTGTTAGTTTCGTCTTCAGCTTCCTGTAAGGTCTTTCTTGATTTGTTTTTATGTTAAATAAGTGAGGGATATCAGAAGGAGCGGTGAAACGGTCGGTGGCCTGTAATTTATATTTAAAATTATTAAATACTTGGTGTTAAAAATATATATTTGTTAATTATGTTTAATTAAGTACGTCAATTTAGTTTTGTGATGTTCAGGACCAGAAGCCACATAGTGTGGTGGCTAGTCCACTTAGCCGAACACTCTAGGCATCATGGTACAACAGTAACAACACCCATTTTCTAAGTTATCCCGGACGTATAGGTATAGCGGTATACTGGCGAACACAACAATGAAGGATATACAATTTTTTGGGTAAAAGTGTAAAACTAGTATTGCGATCCTATCGGTTACACAATTTATTGAAGCGTTATGATCTTTTAGTGCTTTCAAAGAAAGCTGTTAAAGAAAAAGCTATTGGAAAAGATATCAATTATCAAAAGTGTTTATGAGCAGAATTTAGCAAATAAATTCTAAATTCGATCCTTTTAAAATTTATACAAAACTAACTCAATAACTTATTTTCTTTTCTTCCAAACTGTTCCAAAAAAAAAGGCCATTACCTAAGATTAAATCGTCCGAGCGGGGAGGGCTTCTTCTTCTTAGATCATCTCCAATGGTACACTATAATTTTCTCTATATTTCACTCTAAAATAGAGTAATTTTATTATAGAGTTGGATTTGCTCCAATGGTTTACTCTATAATAGAATTTCTCTATTATAAAGTGGAATATAGAGTAATGTTGATTTTTTTACTCTATATTTGGAGTGAAAAAGCAAAATTCCTCTATATTTCACTCTATAATAGAATAACTCTATTATAGAGTAAACCATTGGAGCAAATCCAACTATATAATAGAGTTACTTTATTTTAGAGTGAAATATAAAGGAGATTATAGTGTACCATTGGAGATGCCCTTAGGCTCACTGTCTTTACCCCATTAAAACTTCTGAAACAGATCAAGAACAAAGATGTCGAGATTGAGTTTTTGAAGACTGATAATGCTGATATATAAGCTCAGATGCAAGAAAACAAGATTCTAACTCAGACGTTGATAGATAAAGATGAAATGGCATTTCAGAGTTTTTGGTTTTTTTTTAAATAATAAAAACTTTATGTAACAGCTACTTTTTATTATTTTTAATGTTTTAATTAATATTTTAATTATTTAGGTTTTATTTTTTCAAATAATTAACTAAATATAAAAACATTTTTTTCGGGAATTCCGGTCGTCAAGAATTTTCGATAGAAACTAAGAGTTAAAAATGTCTGACAGACGAGGTGTTCCTGACAGATGATTACACTCGAGAATACCCAACAAACAACAGTCAAAAGTTACCGACAGACCAGACGGTCAGAAATTCCTAACAGACAAAGGCGGTCGGAAATTCCTGATGGATAAAGACGGTCAGGAATTTCCCATGAACGATGACAGTCGGGAATTCATGATCACTGACCGTGGTCGGGAATTTCCGATGGATAATGGTGATCGGGAATTCCTGACGGCTTTTCTCCATGAACAAAGTCGTCAGAATTCATCGAGATACCCTAATGAATTCTCGATGGGTTTTTCTCGACGACCTAATACCAAAGAATGACGTCCCTGAATTTGTCGAGAATACTCATTTCCAACAGATTCTCGATAGTTTTTTCAATCCAAAATTGCATGTTTTTATAGTATAGTAGTTTCTGCCCGTTCACAGCATTAACAAGTCGCTACATCTGGCTGGCATCTTTCTATCCCCAACTTGAACTGGTAAAATTGTAAAACACTTCTGACGATTTTTACACAAGATCACTCACCACCGGTTACAACCCAACCATTCTACAAAGAGAAGCAAGAATAATGGCTAAGAACAAAGGGTAGAAGAACTCTTTTCTATAACTTACTCTATGTCTCTTTAAAGCAAACCCTAAGCTGCTTAAGAGAACAAGCACGTCTCCAATTTATAAAAAGAGTCTCTCAAACCCCTAAGGACTCACCAGAGAAAAACTCTACTCCATTCATCATATTTCCTTTTGTTCTCTTAGGTTGAATCTTCTAGCTCTCTTAGTATCTTGGAAATAAAGTTGAACCTTCTAGCTCTCTTAGTATCTTGGAAATACTTAACCATAGTTGTTTCTCTTCATTCTTCTTGTGTTTTAATGCTTTTCCATCTATATTCTTCTTGAAGCTGGATCACATCTTCACAGTATTTAATGTTGAAAAAAGGTCTTTGATAGAATAAACTTAACTTTCTTATAGGAAAAAATTTAATTTCTTTTGTTACATGTTTGATATTATAAGATTTAAACGTTTCTAAATATAGTGTTCACTGTTTTCTGTTTTAGCTAAATTTATCGAGTGGCTGGATCATGTCAATGACTTTCCAGATTTTTATTATTAAGGCTTTTGATTTAAGTTTGACTGTAACGACTTTTAAATTCTTAAAAACTAGAAAGAGCTTTATAAATAATTAAAAGCCTAAACTTGTGGTTTTAAAAATATAGATCATGTTAAAGAGTAAAGTTAGTCATTTATGCTTTTAGATTTGTTTTTTTTTTAAAGCTTTTAGGACTTTAAAAATCTTAAAGTCCGATCGGTAAAAAAACTGACTTTAAAAACTTTAGAAATAATTAAAGCTTTTAAGTCATTAAAGTTAAAACACCAATCGGAACCAAGATATATTTAAGTCTCGATCAATGAATGACGAAGATTAAGTTACTCTTGGAAGGTCAAAAGTGGAATAACCTCGATCGTGATTTATTTTAGTTTGCGAAATTATCAAATCAATGTTGAAGCCGCATACATAAGCGTGATGCCACTTTGGTAGAAAAAAATATTTAATTGAATGTTAAATTAAATTAAAAACAAAAAAAAAACTGGGTTACATCTTAGTGTGACTTCTGTTGGATTTTTCTCTACAGAATTAAGGAAAAAATACACATTTGCTGAGAACCTTATCAAAGCCGAGTTAAACCTTGGTAAGTCTATAAACTACTAAAATCTAAAGACTAGCTAAACCATATTTGTATAGTTGTATGTGCTTGCCTATTAAAGTGCATCGGTGCTATATGGATGATATGTTTGTCAATGTTGCTCGTTCCCTTAAAACAATTTCATAAGTAAAGAAAATATACACTTGGTTGGCAGACTTTCACTATCGTTAGGTTGTTCTCGAGCGTTTATGCCAAATCATATATCATAACAACACTTTAAATTGACCGGATCATCGTGGCCCAATGGTAAAGATCGGGCTCCTGCCTGTATCCAGGTACATGTCGAAGGGAATTACTTCACGATGCATCTGGTCACCACACAGATATGAGTCCATGTTTTAGGGTTTATGTTTTAGGGTCCATTTGAATATCCGAGAGAGGATCTATCCGTGGACTGCATTTTCCACCCGAGATTAGGTATGTGTCTTTAATAGATCTGGATTTAACCCTTCTATATTCAAAAAAAAAACAACACATCAAATTTATTTTGTTTGCATAATGGCCATGGATAATACCAACTACGTTTCTACCTAATCGACCAATACTTCTAAATGTTTTTTTTTCTTCTATGATTGAATATAATGCACTAAGATTTTGGTAATATATAAATGAAAGAAATGTTACAAAACAAAAATAATTATTATGGGAAAGAGATAGATCCGTACAGAAAGGCACCACAATAATAATGAAGGGATGTGGGCATAATGAGCGAACGTAGCGGTGGAGCTGATCCTTTCCATCCCTTTAATTTTGTCTTTTCCGATTGTGTCGTTTAACAACCTTAGATGTCAATTTAAATTTTTGTTTATTTATAGACATAATAATACTTCTGTTAGGAAAATGAATCGGTGTGGCTCATTGATCACATGATAAGATCTTGACCAAGCACTGATAACAAGCAACCACTACCGAATTATTTATGCAAAGATTTAATGTCCATGATGCTATTGAATTAAATATTTTATCACGCTAGTTAGCTAAATTCAAAGTATTTCAAATTACATACAAAAATTATATGTTTCATCTAAAAAAACTATGCTAGTTAGAAAATAATATACATAACGTTATTGAAATGAAAAAAAACGGTTGTTGAAAACAACGTTCACTAAAAACATGCATACTAACGGAATAATACCATCTTAAGTATTGTTGTGGTACAGTTCGCACATTAAGCTTTTGTCGCATATCCCCATACGTGATTGGCATGCCATCAAAACTTTAATGTGGCTGGAACCAAGTTAAGGTATGACCTTACGCTATTTGTCTTTAAGTTTTATGATATTCCTTTCGTCTCTGCGTTTGTCTTAATGTGTATGATTTCTTATCTTGAGTCCATTATCTTATTATTTATGTTAACTTTGATCCGTTCACGAAAAAAAAAAAGAGAACTCTAGCTGTTCACAACTTTAAAACTCAAAACAGCACTCGTGAATTTTTACCCTTTATTTCATTGGTAAAATAGGAGTACTATCAAAGCGCTTTGGGCCAAAATTAATAAGTACATCTTTCTATCGGAGTTTGTGAGCCCTAAAGAAACGAGAAACGGTCCAGAGGTCAATCTTCTTTGGAAGCACATACCGAAACACAACTAGATCAAAACTCATTTGCTGAAACAGAACTTGGTGGTGTTCATTGCCAAAAAAAAATGTGTTGATATGTCAATTAGGTCCGAATTTCAGAGTCCGAACCAACCTATACACGAGTATTAGATTTGAGTTTAGTTATATAAATCTAAAATAAATTAAACTGGTTGGGCTTAGTACTATTTAAGTTTTGAATGTTTTGAACTTAAGTTCGTTTAGACTAATGCTGGTTCTAAAAAAATCAAAACTTTATATTCTAATTTAAATGTTAGATTTTCGTGATCATAGCCAATCTTAATAATAATATATTATTTAAATTCTTCATAAAACAAATATAGAAGTAATGAATATACTTTTTGATCATTATAAGAGTCATAGTCTGACAAAAAAAAGAGTCATATTCTTTTTTTTTTCCATCAAGATTTAATATAGATAAAAAGGCCAGAGACCAAACAAATTACAAAGCCTAAAAACACCAGGTCAAACTTAAACACCCGAAATGAACTTAAAGCCCAAACACCCGAAACCCTAGCATCTATGGAATCAAGTCGACGGCCGTCACGCAGATCGTGTTAGCATCCTCGACACCGAGAGACACGCGTTTCGCGGACCATCACACCACCACCGCTTCTCGCTACCACCGGAGAACCAACCTTCGGTTCACTGGAACCAACCGGAGCTCCAAACCTCCCCACATCATCACCACGAACACCTTCAAGATCAAAAGTGGCCATAATCGAAGAACATCAATCGTCGTGGCGAGATCTCATCCACCATCGCTTACCGCAAACACCCAAGAGAAAGCTTCGCATGCATCACCACCCTTACCGCTGGAGAGCTTCACCCTCCTTCGACGAGAACACACCCAACCAACACAAATCGAAACGCAGAAATAAAGACAAGTAAGATAAACTAAACCCAAAAAAACTAGGGGCCGAAAGCCGGCGATGCAAGACTGTGGAAACCTTCACCTCCCGGAGACAAGAGCCGAAGACGGCGGAACTGAAGAAGCTTCCCCGTCCCAGATACAAAAGACCGGCGGCGACGGAACTGAGAGAATCTCCATCTCCCGAAAATGGAACCCGACCTAAACGCATCTTCACCACGCCACCATTCCCGTCACCGCGTCGTTACTCCAAGAATAGAACCACCACGGTTGGTGGCTGACCAGAGCTCAGACAGGCGGAAGCCGGAGGAGACGGGGAGTAGACAAAACACTGGTGATTTTAGCTGAAAGAAAACGGACTCCGACGACGGCACAGACGCTCATGCGCCGATCGACAGCCGGGCCCAAACCTCGATTTACTTTCTCTCTCTTCTCTCGTTGTATAGCTCGAAAAAAAAAGAGTCATATTCTAAATTCGACAAATATTTTATGCATATTATATTTTTCGAAATTACAAAATTTAGAATGTTTGACTGTATATAGCATAATTTTTTCTTATATACTAATTTTAGTTTACATTTGATTATTTAAATTTTTAAATTTTGGCTTGCTTATATATGCTTTTTGAAAAATGTATGTACTCAATTAAGAGATAGTATTAGTACCAAGGTTTGTAAAAGTCAGAGTCAAAACTACACATAAAAGAACTCAACTAAGATAATTTAAAGAAAAGGTTTTAGAACCCGTGTGTAATATGATTTTAATGTGAAAAAAATATATTTTTGTTAAAAAGGTTTAAATAAATTGAAGACGAAAAAATGAAACTAATCTTTTTAAACCCAGTCCGAACACTAAATCGAACTATTTCTTAGGTCACTGGATTATTGAGTCGATTGTGGACAAATCATGGTTTAATTAGTTTAAAATATAATTATTATACATATCAAATTGTTAATAAATTACATATTAGATATATATATTAAAATATATAACAAAGTTAAAATTAAGAAGTATTTAAAAGTCTAATATTAATAATAAAATTAACTTTTAAATTTTAGATAAACCAAAAGCAAAACATCAAAAAAATTCTAGTAACATGTCAGCAACAAATGTAAATTATAATATACATATATAAATCATTGATGCTTAAATCTATTTTTTTAGTATGTAACCTCTCAAATATTGATCCACTAGATGAAAAATTAATTTAACTAAAAATTTGTATAGCTAACTTTGCAAAATTAGAACAACACATCTAAAATATCTCCACCATTTATCTAAAATACTCCAAATATAACAATTCAAAACAAAATCGCACCCATCAGTTTAACTAATAGCCAGATCTCAGGTTTTAGCGATTTTCTGAAGGTTTTTCTTGAAACTCAAATCGGATAATATATTGAGTCGCGGATAACTCTGAAATTATATTTATAAGTATATAGATTCATTTATAATTTCTCTAAAATGCAATGTTTTGAAAACCGGATCGGATACCGACTCGGTGCAATTACTGGTTAACTGGTTGAACCGGTTCAACCGGTCGAACCGGGTTTTATATTTTTAAAAACTACTTCTACATATAACATGTTTCTCTATTCTTTTTATTAAATGAAAAATAAACAGTAAACATAAATCTAGCTATATATAAAGTGAACAAGTGAATACTATGTAAATTGAAATTGATAAAATTAAATGATTTACAATTAAAAATTACCATATTTATTTATTTTTACAAGTAAAATCTCAATCTTTATGAATATGGGAAAATCAGAATAGTTATGAGACCCAAAAAGAGATTTTTCATATTTTTTTCTTAAGAAAATTGAATAAAATAAAATAAAAATATTTTAAATAATGATAATTAAACATTAGTTATGAAATATTAAATTTTAAAAGCAATTAAAAAAATATTATTTATATGTTAATTTTTTAGAACCGGGTTTTAAAGTTGATCCAGGTCACCGATTTTACCGGGTTTTAACCGGTTTTATCGGTTTTTCTCAAATCCGGGTTTTAAACTGAACCGGAACCGGCTTCTTCAGCGAGTCACGGTCGGACCGGTTCGACCGGCCGGTCCGGTCCAGTCCGGTTTTCAAAACACTGCTAAAATGAAAGGATCTTATCTATTTTATATTGGTTGACATGACCATATAAATCATGTTATATTATTCAATAAACACTACCTGAAACTATTTTTATAAAAACTTAAATATTTTAAAATCGTGAAAGTGATTTTTCAAAATGGTGAAAGTGGTAGATAAAACATTATTATAAATTATGATGAAAACCCCAAAAAGTCCTATCAAGTCCGGACAAGATTTTTAAAATATAGGCTCAAAACAATTTCGGACCATGCATACCAAGGTTAAATATTTATGAGTTATGGGGATTTTGGGTAAGGCCAGGTGACATCCCCTAGTGCTGCGTTTTGTTTTGATGAAAAAAAACAGAATAGGGTTTAGAAAGCCTATATAAAAACCGACGTGTCTCAGATCGAAGAAAATCACAAATAGTATGGTTATTGAGAGATGGACGAAGTCAAATCATAATTTGTAAATTTATGGACCTAGTCTTACGATTTATATCAAAAAAGGAAGACTTATCAAATCAGCCAAAGATCAATCAATTAAGTTCCATACCATAAAATGTGATAAGTCAAATAAAATAAATAAATCCAATCAAAATCCCTAAAATAAAAATAAGTAGCACTACAGTTCCATCAAAATTCGCTGCTCAGGATCTAAACCAGAGAGAGAGATAAGAAGACATTTTTCGCCTCATACCTACCTTTAACTTCTTTTATTCTTCTCTCAGCTTACTTGTTGTTGTTGCTGCTGCTGATTACCACCGTACATAGGATAAGCTCCATAAGGCGCAGCACCATACATTCTCGGGTCAATAGGTGGTGGTAACATGTATCCATAACCATTGTAATATTGTCCTCTGTAGAACGGTTCAACCCATTGGTCCCCATACCCACCTCGAGGCTGCATAAGAACACCATAACACAATCAGACACTTATAAGAAAAACAATGGTGGGCATATATACAAACCAAAGAATGTTTACCTGTTTATTGCCTTGGTTACGACCCCATGAAAGGCGAACGGTTTGTTTTCCAATTACAGAACCATTTAATTTCTCCAAAGCCTCCTCTGCATTTTCTCTGCAACAAAAGCCGAGAGATTAATATTATTCACTCTTAACATATCCACAATTTCCTTAAATAGTACCTGTTAACAAACTGAATGAATCCACATCCTTTCCCAACTGGTATCTTGACAGAGACTATTTCACCATAACTAGCAAAAGGCTGTCTAAGATCTTCGTCTGTGACATTAGAGTCAAGTCCTCCAACAAATATCTGCAATATAAAACACAGATAACTAAATATCATACCAACCTTCTTACAGCCACATTCATGAAAAAAAACTGAAGGAGATAAACAAAAATTACTGTTGTGTTCAACGAATCCACATCACGTGGAGCAGCGCCAACATTTGACGACATATACCCACCTGACAAAACCCACAGCTTCAGACTAAACTCACAAACAAAGATAAAGGATCAAACAAAGTACCCAGTTGATGATAACCATTAGGCTTCCTAGGAGTGGCAGCACCGATTCGCATAGCCCTGCTGCAGCATTTCACACCATTCATCTCCGACATAGCTTTGCTCCTCTCACCATCATCTCCAAACCTCACAAACCCATACCCCTTCGATCGACCAGTACTACCATCTATGACGACTTTCGCAGTCTTGACAGACGGGTATTTATCAAAGAACGTCTTGTGCAACAATTCGTCAGTGACTTCTGGTGCCAAGTCACCCACAAATATAGAGTGATCAGGACTATTCTCTATGCGTTTTTCTCCGGTGCTGAAACTAGCCCAGTTCAAACGGTAAGGCTGGTCCGACTTAAGCATAGTTACTCCATTAAAATCCTGCAAAACCTTCTCGGCGACATCGTGTGAATCAAATTCCACGAATCCATAGCCCTCAGACAAGCCAGTGTGCTTGTTCCTGATAACTTTAACCGAAGTCATCTACATCATGACAACAAGTAAACACATGTATCATTACCAGAGACCATAACATATAGAGTCAATACACAACACAGAAAAAAAAATTCAAAGTATAGCATATCATGTTCAGAAAAAAATTAAGAAATGAAAAATGGATTGGACATTTTTAGTACTATCATACTTTTCATCAGAAAAAGCATCCAAAGAATCAAACTTTATTCAAAAAGAAGCTACCAAACAACAACAGTATAACAGTCAACACATTTAAACGAAGGTTTAAGCAGACATACACACATTAAGACACTACAGACTTGACACATTTTAGGCAATAGAAATGGGTACTTTCAGTACTATACAGCAGAAAAAAAAAACATCCAAAGAATCAAAACTTTGTTCAAACAGAGGCTACCAAAACTTATTACCCAGCTTCAAATAACATCAGTATTGCAAAAGGCAACACATTTAAATGAAGGCTAAGCAGACATAAAGACAGAACAGACTTGCCACATTCGGCAATAAAAATGGACACTTTTCAGTACTATCAGAAAAAACATCCAAAAATCAAACTTTATTCAAACAGAAGCTACAAATACTTATTGGCCAGGTTCAAGTAACATCGAAATTGCAAAAAGTCAAAAAAACATTAAAGACAAAGACATTGTAAATAAGAAAAGATAAATAAATGAATAAAAAGAGAGAGAGAGAGTGAAGAAACAGACCTCTCCAGCGGGAGCAAAGCAAGAATTAAGGTAACCCTCATCCATCCAGTGAAGCAAATCACCGATCCAAATGGTCTTATTCTCCGCGTTCGAAGCGTTTTGATGTTTGTTACCACCACGAGATTGGTGGTGATGGTGGTGATGATAAGGATGATTATGGTGGTGATAGGGTGAGTAAGGAGGCGGCGCGTACATCATATGGTGAGGCATCACCATCGGCGAAGGGTATCTCATCCCCATCCATTGAGATGGTGGGGCTGGTGGCGGCGGCGTGGTTCGTTGGTTATCCTCAACCGCCGTTGTTTCAGGGGATTGGACCTTCGTGTCAGCCATTCGTGTGTGTGTGTGTGATTGATAAAACTGAAAGAGAGAGAGAGAGAGAGGAAGAGAGAGAGTTCGGCGTTTTGAAGGAGTTGGTTGCGGTTTGCTACTTATGGCGAAACTGAATTAGGTTTAGGGAGTTGCCCTAGGATGTGTTATATCTGGTTAAATAGATGACTCAATCCTGACCGTTCGTTTAGAATCTTCACACTATTTTCTTCCTTTTTTACCCGCGTCCTCGTCAGCATATTTGCCATATCTTTTTTTTTCTCACAAAAATTTGCCATATCTTGTGTGTTTAGCCCACTAGGGCTTTTGATACATAAATTAAAGTGAACTGAGATTAATTAACCACTTTGAGTTAATGTAAAACCCTTTTTTAACTACCAATCAGTTGATAATTTTTCTGGCTTTATTTATAGTAGCTTTAATTAAAACTTAAAAAACATTCGCATTTAAATCAGTGTTACTACTTACTTCACCTTCGAGAGCTGCTGGACTTTTCTGTGACCTGATTTTGGCACAAGCCAATTTATGGTCCCCTTCTTTGAAATTTGGCTACCATCTTTCCTTTCTATATTGACCGAGGTTTGGATTAGTTTTGGAGAAAATGTTCCAACTCTTGCTGCTTTATGTTTCATAATCACATCGAGAAAAGAGTCTTTAAGGTCAAGGAAGCTCTTACAACATCTCAAATGATTGCGTGCTTTGAATGATCCCTCCAGCTTGATCAACTTGGAAAATGAAGCTTTGGCTAGGGATCAATGAATGTGTTTTAGTGTTGGCAGAGGAATGCTTTTCCAAGCAACAACGTTCTAGGATAAAATGGTTGGATGTTGGAGATCTTAATACAACTTTCATCATTGTCGTTCGGAATGCAGGAAATGAAATAAAGTATGTTCTCAACTTGAGATTATCTCAAGGGTGATGGCTCACCGGAGGAAAAGTTCATCAATTTGTGATTGATCATTTCTCGAAAATTATGAGTACTGTCAACGGATGTTTTGTGTTCATCTCCCAGGATATAATCGATTAATTTGATCACAGTCCAATGTTCACCATTACAATGCGATCAGCTATCAGTGGTCGTTACAGGAGAAGTGATCAAATCCAGGTTATTTTGTCTTCCACTAAAATGTACGCCTGGTCCAAATGGTTTAGCGTCAGTGTTTCTCAGGGCATCTTAGCCTTTCTTGGGTCAGGATATAATCGATTCAGTTCAGCATTTCTTTGCCAACCTGTTTATATCGTCATCGTTGAATTATACTAGCCTTGTTCTTATTCCTAAAAGAAGAGGAGCAGAGATATCAGTGACTTCGGACCAGTATCATGTTTCTGCATGTTATATAAGTTTGTCTCTAAGATTATGGATGATCGTCTCAAAAGCATTTTACCAGATATGATTTTTCCAAATCAAGCTTCTTTTGTTAGTAACCGTTAACTCTAGGAAAATGTTCTTGCGTCGGAAGTTCTAAGGCCTCGACTCAGTTCCCTGGGATTTTATCTTGAAGTGTTTAAAAGCGTACTAATTAATTGCTTGATACTTTCATCTCAAGTAAAAGCTTGCATTTGCTTTCCATCATTGTCTTTTTGTATAAATGGTGTCACTTTGGGATATTTCAAGGGCCGAGCGAGTCTTTATAATGTTGATCCGTATCTCCTCCTCTTTTCGTTCTGATTATGACTGTGTTATCCACGATGCTAGAAATTGAAACAAGAGATGGGATCTTCAACTTTCATCCTCGATGTAAAGATTTGGGTTTAACTCACCTCGAGTTTACGGGTGATGTGCTAATCTTTCTCGAAGGTACATAATTATCATCAGTGGGTGTCATGTAGTCCTCTCACAGTTTGAGAAGTGGTCAGCTTTGGCGGTCAACATCACTAAGACATCAATGTTCTCCTCCACTCTTTCTCCTATTACGGAAGCAAACAATCTCCAGGGTTCTTGCCCCCAAAAGTTTACTAGTTAGATACTTTGGTCTACCTTTGGGTTCTAAGAGATTATCTATTAAGGATTGTGACCCTCTTTAATCTCAAATTCGAAGGAAGCTAAACGGCACCTACGTATGGTTTGTAGGTTCTGTATCAATCTCTCGGTTATCTATGTCTAGTATATTTGGATTTTGGTCTTCATCTTTCCATCTTCTATCAAAATTGCTGAATATTATAAATTCTTATCTCGTCGTTCTTATGGCATGGTTGTCTGGGAATAAAGAAACATTAAAGGTAGCGTGGAGGAAAGTATCTCTCTTCCAAAGAAACAAGATGGTTTGGGCCTTTGATCTTTGTCATGCTTGAATGATATCTCTGGTCTCAAATTAATTTGGATGCTCTGTTTCAATGCTGGTTCTGTATGCGTTGCTTGGGTGAGGCAAAAGTATATGGCCCATGGTTTTTTTTTGGTCGATAGAAAAGAATGAATACAACAGTCATGGATGTTCTAACATTTGCTTAAGCTGCGAAGCACTGCTCTTACCTTCCTCAGCATTATGATTGGAAGAGGAAATGGAACCTATTTTTGTTGGGATCCTTGGACACCGTTTGGTCCCCTCATTACCTTTCTCAGTGACACGGAATCTTCTAATTTGCGCATGAACATAAAATGCTTTGGTCAGTGATTGTTCACTGGATAATGATTGGCGTTTCATAGTCGCTAAAAATGAACGCGAGCTTCAAGTTATAGTGTATATTTCTACGATTCACATTTCTGAGCAATGCGATGTTCCAGTCTGGAAAATTGATGATAATGTTATCACTAGATATAACTCGAGGATGATGTGGAATTTAATCTGATTATCAAAAACGTCGGTTCAATGAGATTTACTTGATTGATATAAATAAATAAGCGAACGATCTCGCTTTGTTGAATAACTGGGTTAGTGAAATCCCAAAAAATAAAACATTGATCATAAACATCGTTAGCATTTCACTGAAAATAAAATAGATTTTGATCATTGATTCATTAAGGCAACTCATCGAACACCATTAAAACAAAAGATATACATATTAAAATAACAGAAACGATTCGATCTTAAATCAAAGGTCTAACTGCACTCTCCTCAAGCTCTCTCGCCTCTGATCCTCCTCGCAAGCTGGATATCCTTAGGCATGATCGTAACCCTCTTCGCGTGAATCGCACACAGATTCGTGTCCTCGAACAGCCCCACGAGGTAAGCTTCCGCCGCCTCCTGGAGAGCCGCGACGGCGCTGCTCTGGAAACGCAAATCAGTTTTGAAATCCTGCGCGATCTCCCGGACCAGACGCTGGAACGGGAGCTTGCGGATCAGAAGCTCCGTGCTCTTCTGGTACTTCCTGATCTCCCTCAGCGCCACCGTTCCGGGACGGAACCTGTGCGGCTTCTTCACTCCTCCCGTCGCCGGAGCCGATTTCCTCGCCGCCTTCGTCGCGAGCTGCTTCCTTGGTGCTTTTCCTCCGGTGGATTTTCTTGCCGTCTGCTTGGTGCGAGCCATTTTGGTTTATTAAAGGAAAGAGAAGTTTTTGATTCTTTGTTGTTGATGTGTTGCTGAAGACTGGATTGTGGTTTATATAAAGAAGCGTAAGTGAGCGCAGAAAGAGAAACGTTTTGTTTTCGTTCGTTAGATCTTTTATCTTATCAACGGTTATGATTGTTTGAAGTTTAGTGATCCTCGTCATATGTAGACCAACCAATCATATACGTTTTCGTTGGCGCTGAGTATTTTTTTAGTTTCCTTTAGGTTTTTCAGTTTAGGCGCGTGTTTCAAAATTTTATGCTAGGTTTTGGAATTAAATCAAGCTTCATCGATCAAGCCCAACTTATATAGTTCGGTTAGGCCCGATAAAACCCAACTCCAAAATAGTTCCATACTCCATTTATATCTTTTTTTGCTTGCGAGCTAGATGACTGACTAATGGGTTCTCAATCCCTAGTTTATCTGAGTCAACTATAGCTTCTGAGACTTTGGCATTAACTACCTTCTTCTTTTTATTCTCATGAAGAATGACTGAACCCATCTTCATCTGTTTGCATTCTTTTATTTGCCTCAGTGAGTTGCATAATCCACAACAAGGAGGCATTCATGTGTAATTCAAAAGAATAGAAGTATTCTTCGGATGTTAGAGATATCTTTACTCGGAAGGAGCTTCTGTAAGCTAAAAAGCCACCAACACACAAGCGACGTCCAAACGGATACAACACTCAAAGGAAGGATGAAGCTTTTAGAGGATCCAATCATATCTCCTAAGAATAACGATCCTTTTTTAGAACGTTAAAATCCACCCCTAGATAGAGGCATGGATGACAGATCAGGCTTCATGTGTGAAGTTCGAGGGTTCCAATCTTGTATACAACCATGGGAACATCCGAGATTATGACAAAATAACATCTCAGAACACGCGATCTAGTATGCGCCCTTTAATCAATGTTTTGAAAACCGGATAGGATACCGATTCGGTGTAGCTACTGGTTGACTGGTTGGATCGGTTCAACCAGGTTTTCTATTTATGAAACTTATATATATATATATATATATATAATTATATATATATATATAATTATATACTCCATCTGTCCCACTTTAAGTGGGTTTTTAGGGTTTTTCTTTTGTCCAATTTTAAGTTATGTTCTTTTTATCCTAGATACAATTTATTATTGTTTGAAAATTTTGACCAACTACAAAATACTACATCTTTTTTTTATTGGTTGAATTTGTTTAATTTAATACTAATACATAAAAATTTGTATTTTCTTAATATTTGTGCAAAAACCTAAAACATCACTTAAAGTGGGACAGAGGGAGTATTTATCTTATATGAACTTTACTTCTACATATAAGAAAAATTTACATTGTGGGTCACTTTTTGAGTTTGTATTTACATTGTGGGTCACTTGTTGCTACTCACACACATTTTGTTAACTAAGCCCACTTGCATACTAACGTAGTTTGTTTCTAGTTGACGATCTTGTTAACTGCACAGATTAAATACTTTATTTTAGGTGAGATATTACTACAACCATTGAATCATTGATCTATTTTTGTGTTCCAATAGTTCAGATTCAATAGATTTTATTTTCTTAAAAAATATTTTTTTTTTATTTTTTTCAAATCGATCTTCTTCCACCATATTTCACCGTGAAGCCCTCCTTCTACCTCTCTCCTCTCTCATATCTCACTCTCTAGATATCAGATTGAGAAAGTTTTAACTGGTGTGCCAAAGACCTTAACTGCAGAAAAGAATTTCGATCTGCATACAATCCAAAATAGGAAGTGTTGCCGCTTCTAACCGGGGAATCTCGTCGTCTCCGGTGAAAACCATTCCCCATGCGTTTCTAACAAATGCAAGGAGAAGATGAAGGGAGTGTAGTCAGTCCATGCCGCGAACACGAAAACCACCGTTAGATAGCTTCACCGTCTTTGGTCGGTCTGCTCCCAGTTCATTCCCGGTGCGAATTGAGATGGCGAAGCTCAGAGAAGACATATGATGGAGAGGAAACCTGTAAGAGAAATTTGTTCACGACTCTCATGATGATGAGACCAATAAATTATTATTGCTACAATAATTGCCGACTCATTCCAATCTGTGTTAGGATGCAGTGTTGAGATTCGCTCGAATCTTATCTCTTCGTGTTCTCAGCAAGAGTACTAAAGCAGTAACAAGTCTTTTTCTTAGGAATTTTCAAGAACACTTTCTGGATCATTAGCATTTTCTTTCTTAAAATTATAGTAGAGATATAAAACTTGTTTTTGTTAAAAGACCACAAATATGTGAACTTGGCATCGTTTACTAATTTGCAAAATACATTTTTCATGATCATATATTTACATGAATGTATATCCATGAAATTTATAAATCTATTACACACTTATGTATGTTTTAAAATTTGTACAATGTCCATATGTAAACTAGTTTATGTGTACACAATTACATTAGTGTGAACATTGTCCATATGTACATAGGTACATGTGTACACTTATCTATTGCACACATATGTATGTTTTAACATTTATATGTTGTCCATATGTAAACTAATTTATGTGTACACAATTACATTAGTGTAGACATTGTCCATATGTACATTGCACTACAAGAAATCTATTATTCAGCAAGGGATTTGGCCAGAGAAATTTTTGTAGCCAACATTTAGCCACGAAATAGCTACAACCGGCCATGAATTTTTTATTTACAGAATCTGTGGCTAAATACATGGCTCATGCGTGGCAAACAAGCCACAGATTTATACGTAGCAAATCCCTAGCCATTAGCTACGATTTTTACACTATATATTCTTGGCAAAAAAAAAAGAAAGCCACGTTTTCTAACGTAGCTTATCTCTGGCCATTTAGCTACTTTCCAGCCAAGTAATATCTCTGGCCAAGCAAGTTGGCGGTACAATAATTAATCATAATTTTTTATATCACTTACTTTATTGATTTTACAACAAAATGGTTACAAATTATCACTGACCAATTTTTTTCAGTCACTAGTTTAGTTGAGGAGACTGAATTCAGTGAATATATTCTTTGTGGTCACAAAAGTCTTCTGAGTATTTTGTTTTTATTGGTTTGGTCTTGTCAAGCTAGTGGATAGATTAATTACTGTCACAAATTGGCCAGGAATTTACTGTGACCACTACTTTGTGTCTAATCCAATTGTCACGGGTGAGGAGATAAAATCGTGGCAAATCTCTGGCCAAATCGATGTTATATATATCAATGTATCTTCGTCATTTTGACAGAGAGAACACAACATACATCTCACATTTTTTTTACAAACGTTTTACAAAAAATGTCGGATTATTATGGTTCAAGAGAGTGGATGTATAAGAGATTAGAAAGTGAGAGAAATTGTGTATCGCATGAGTTTGTTCAAGGGTTAGAGTTCTTTTTTAATTTTGTCCGTCAACAAGATTCATATATCCAACGTGGAACTCTGTTGTGTCCATGTACAAAATGCAAGAACCATAAGCGTTTTGATATGGATACAGTGGCAAGTCACCTATATATGAAGGGATTTACGAAAAACTATTTCGTATGGACGAGTCATGGTGAACGATGCTATGAAGGTGGTGAAGCTTCAACAAGCACGCGTGCTGCCGTTCAAAGTGAGAATTGGGGTGAACAGTACCCATACAACAATTCTAGCTACTTTCAAGAAGAAAATTATGGTGATACTACTGAAAATTTTGGAGAGGGAAATACATCAACAGCAGAACCAATACCGGAGGAGCCATACAATGATGCAAAAATGTTTTTTGAGATGCTGAGGAATGCAAATCAACCTCTTTACGAAGGATGTGCGGATGGGATTTCAGAGCTTTATCTCTCTTCTAGAGTGATGAACATCAAGACCAAGTATAATCTTCCAGAGCTTTGTGTGGATGAACTTTTGCAGACAATCAAAGAGATCTTACCGCCGGGTAATAAAGCTCCAAAGTCATATTATGAAACAAAGAAGTTATTGAGATCGCTGAGATTGCCGGTTCAAAAAATAGACGTATGCGAGGATAATTGCATGCTATTCTGGAGAGGTGAGGACAAAGAGCTGGAAAAATGTCGTTTCTGTAAAAAGGATCGATATAAACCAAGAGTTGGAGGTGGCAAAAGAATCCCCAAGCAAAGAATGTTTTATTTGCCTATTACTGATCGGTTGAAGCGGCTGTATATATCCGAGGCTACATCAAAGCATATGAGATGGCATTCTGAGCATAGGTCTCCTGAAGGAGAGATGCATCACCCTTCAGATGGAGCCGCGTGGAAGCATTTTCAGAAGGTACACCCTCAATTTGCTTCTGAAAGCAGAAATGTTTATTTGGGATTATCTACAGATGGATTTAATCCTATTGGCATGAATGGTCAGTCACATTCTGTGTGGCCTGTTATAGTTACTCCATATAACTTGCCTCCAGGAATGTGCATGAAGAGAGAATTTTTTTTCCTCTCGGTTTTAGTCCCTGGACCTAAGCATCCCAAGAAAAGCTTAGATATTTATTTGCAACCACTGATTGAAGAGCTAAAGGAGTTGTGGATAAAAGGTGCTGATGCTTATGATGTCTCATTGAAGCAAAACTTTAAGATGCGGGCTGCATTGATGTGGACCATAAGCGATTTTCCAGCATATGGTATGCTGTCTGGATGGACGACACATGGTCGTTTGTCATGTCCATATTGTCTCGAAGAGACAAAAGCTTTTTGGTTACCCAATGGTAGGAAACACAGCTGGTTTGATTGCCATAGGCAATTTTTGCCTCCAAATCATCCTTACAGGAGGAACATCAAAGCTTTTACGAAAAGAAAGACCATTTTTGATGAGGCACCTCATTGGCTGAACGGTGAAGAAATATTATATGAGCGAATTAACAACATCGAAGGGTTGTGTAAAACTATAGATTGTGGAGGTAATGGACACAACAACCCATCTCGCTCAATTACAGGGTATGGTGAATACCATAACTGGGTTAAGAAAAGTATATTTTGGGATTTGCCTTATTGGGAAGATCTACTTCTTAGGCACAATCTCGATTTCATGCATATCGAAAAGAATTTTTTCGATAATGTTATGAACACTGTTTTGAATATTCCTGGAAAGACAAAAGACAATGTCAAATCAAGGATGGATTTGGCAACAATATGCAAGCGTCCAGAGTTGGAGCTTCAACGCGGAAAAGCTCCGGTTCCCATTTTCAGATTGTCCAAGGAAGGGAAAAAAGAATTTTTACGTTGGATGAAGAATGATATTAAGTTTCCTGATGGATATTCTTCTACATTTTCAAGATGTGTTGAGGAAGATACACAAAGATTTTCCGGGTTGAAAAGTCATGACTGTCATGTCATTATGCAACGCCTGCTTCCAGTCGCATTTCAAGAACTACTTCCAAAAAATGTTCACACAGCGATTTCAGGTAATAAATATTTATATATATATTAGAATTATTTTTTATATTAATTTAGTATTAATGTATTAATTAAATTTTATATGTTATCTACTTTTTAAACAGAGATTGCACTTTTTTTTCGAGATATCGCTGGGAAAACATTAAAAGGTGAAGATGTTCAACTCATGAAAGAAAACATTGCTGTGAAAATTTGCAACTTGGAGAAAATTCTTCCACCATCTTTTTTTGATGTAATGGAGCATCTTCCAGTTCACCTTCCCGATGAAGCGATATTGGGTGGACCAGTACAATTTCGATGGATGTACCCGTTTGAAAGATTTATGTACCATCTTAAGAAGAAAATAAAAAACAAAGCACACATTGGAGGATCAATAGTGGCACAATGTATAAACGAGGAGATCTCTTATTTCACATCCAATTATTTTGCATCACAAGTCGTCCATGATCCCTCTTCCGATGCTGGCTTACAATTTTCTTACGCATATCCGGATGTTCCAACTATGTTTCAACCTGCTGGACGCATTGGCGGAAAAGCTGTTCGTTCTTGGTTAAATGACGTGGACATGCATATCCTCCAAACATTCCTAATGATAAACTGTGAAGAACTTGCACCATATGAGAGGTATATATACATATATATATATATATGTATATGTGTGTGTGTAATACATAATCATATATTTTACTCCTACACAAATAATTATTTACAACTATTTTTATTCAGGATGTTTGAAGAGTATATGACACTAATGCAACCAGATATTACTGAAGACGGCATGACGACGGCTAAAGAGCAAAATTATGCTCAATGGTGTCGAGACTATGTAAGATACTATACATTCATATATATATATATATATATGCATTATATAATATATAAGACAATTAATATTATATATATTATATGCAGATTAATGATGGTAGCAGAGATTATACGCCACCTTTGTGGTTACTTGAATTTGTACAAGGTCCAAAGCGTCAGTATACATCTTGGCCAATTTACTTCACTCGGGGATACAATTTTCATACATTCGCCCATGGCCAAAACAAGAAAACGATGAATTACGGTGTTTGTGTTCGAGGAACAGAAGAATCAGAGTTTTTTGGGTTGATCGAGGAGATAATCCAGATTGACTATCACGGTGCTGTTGGATTAAAAGCAATGGTTTTTAAATGCACTTGGTTTGATCATACAGAAGGACGTGGAATGCGGAGACACACATCTGGTATTGTTGATGTTTGTCCTAGTAGAGAATACCAAAAATATGATCCTTTCATCTTGCCGGAGCAAACAGACCAAGTTTGTTACATTCCTTATCCACGCATTAGAAGAAGTCATGAAGAATGGTGGGCTGCTACAAAGGTTCTTCCTCGGGGATATCGTGACAGTGCTGAAGTCACACAAACCGCATTACAAGATGATAATCACAATCAAAATGTCGTTCGGAGTGATGTTATTCAAGTTAGTACACACACAGTTGAGACAGAAACAGATGATGATTTCGAGTTGGATGATCCACCAATACTATCAGAGCCGTCAGATGACGATGAAGAAGATGAAAATACAAGTGATGATACAGATTCAAATGAAGAAAATAACGATGGTTTAATTCAAGAAGAATCAGAATCAGAATGAGGTAAAAATAAAAATTTAATAACCAGTATTTTTAATATATGTAGATTTTATGATTTTGTAAGATAAGAGTATTAGTTAATTAAAAACGTGTTTGAGAAAATAATGGTTTTTGTATATAGTTAATAAACTGTATTTCAAATTTATTTTAGGGAATTAAACTGATTTGTGGTTTAGGGGATCGCTGTGGCCATTTGATAGAATTTCTATGTTTTTAATAATTTTGGTAAAAAATTTTGATCTTTATGCCCAAGATATTTTTTGGAAACTATAATAATTTTTTAATCATAGCTACAATGTTGCTAAGGAAAATATCGTGGCTGGTTGTATAAAATTGGCGGTAATCCATCTAGTGACTTTGGCGGCATCTTTAGTCTTCTGGCGCCAAAAATTATATAATAAAATTTTCATTATAGCCATTACTTTGGTAGAGATTTGTCGTGGCTTATTCTAATATCTGCAAAACCATTGTTAAATAATTTGAAAACGTGGCAAAACCTAATATATTATATTAAAAGGACACTAACACACCGTAACCCTAATCCTTTTATAATAATCACTTCTCTTCTTTCTCTGAGGTAAAGTGGATCTTTGTCTTCTATTGCAGTAGATTCTCTATTCCTTGTAAGCTTCCCCTTCCACTCTGATTACCCACGCCCACTGTTATCTCTGTATGTCTTCTAATTTGGGATTTTTCTTCTCAGGTTTCATTGTCTAAGCCAAGTTATACACCAATCTTGACTATCATCCCCTGTTTTGGACAAGGTAATTCCTTTTCTTTTCCATTCATAATTTGGGGTTCTTCCCTTGCTTTTCCCTTGCATGTCCAGTAGTGTTGTTAGACTTGACCAATACCTCTTCCTCTGTTCTGTTTTCTATGTTTATAAACTAATGTTATTTTGTATGTAATTGTCAAACAGAGGTTAATATGCAGATTAATCGACTCTTTAACCAGCAACCTCCCAGACCATATCTAGGACGAAGGGCAACCAGCTCTAACAATGGTGTACCTGGTCCTGCCCCTCCTGTTGTGCCTCATGCCCCTCCTATTGTGCCTCCTGCCCCTCCTGTTGTGCCTCCTGCCCCTCCTGCACCTCCTGTGCAAAGACCACAGCGACGCTACCCAGACGTCAGCATTGCAGAATTGATGGCTTCACCATCTCGGCTTCAGATGCCTCTCATTCATCCAGAGAAAGAAAACAATGGCCTCTGGTTAGCTTTATTGGTTATTCATGTATATTTTCTGTTAGTACATTTTTGTGAATTTGTTGTCTCATATTTTAATTATTGTTTTCTATTGAATCTAAGGTTCAAAATCGACAAGTGCCTCACTGATGATTGCACATCGATCTACACATCTGACTGGACAGGAGCATGGCACAATTTCAGCATGGTTTCAGAGGAGATGAAATCAACATGGTGGGGAGACTTTGTGGTAAGAGTTTACTAATCACCGTATACATTTTGTGTTAAGAGTTTATTATTTGTATAAGGGAATACTAATTGCAGTATTTAAATTTTTGTTGCAGCAAAAGTATTACTGGGATCCCATATACAACAACATGGTCCATGCAGCTTGGAAGAAAACAATGATGTCTCTGATTTCTAACTACATCAGCAAGCGCAAGAGGAGTGGGAAGATGCCACCCTTCATGTCATCTGAGCACTGGAATATTTTACAGACATATTGGGGGACTGAAAAAGCTAGAAAAAAGAGCAAGACTGCATCTGAAAACCGTTGCTCAGACCAAGGGGGTCTTGGTAAACATGTGCACACAGCCGGTTCAACACCATTCATCAAAATCAAATATGATATGGTACATATATTTTCTGAATGTTAAATATCTAGTTTACTCTACTAATAATACCTGATATGTGTATCAGATGATTGCTAATGATGGGGTGGAACCATCGCTGCCTGAACTTGTGAGAAAAACTCACACTTTCAAGGATGGAACCTTTGCTGATGGCCGGTCAAAGAAGATCGTGGAAGAAGTAGAGAGTGCGGCAACAGAACGGTTAATGACTGATTCTGTTGAAGGTTCTACTGCAACAACACCCTCAGTGCAGCAATTGAAC
Source organism: Brassica juncea (assembly GCA_018703725.1). Taxonomy (NCBI): domain Eukaryota; kingdom Viridiplantae; phylum Streptophyta; class Magnoliopsida; order Brassicales; family Brassicaceae; genus Brassica; species Brassica juncea. The sequence goes on from CM031938.1 coordinate 47,961,543, forward strand.
AAGTTGTTTATTGAGGTAAGTTTATTTTTTCCAAACATTTAATCTGCTTTTGTTCTGATTATTCATAGGTAGAATGTTTGATCTGTGTTTCCAAATGAGTCTTTATCTTTTGCGTTTTATTATGAGCTTGACTGGTCTTATGTTTCTGAATTTTTTTTTTTTTTGCTTTAGAAACCAATAGGAAGAAGTCAGAAAATGATCTGTTTTGGCTATTTCTGGTTTTGTTAAGTGAATTAAGTATGTTTTGTTTTTCATCACAGGTTGTCTCACCTTACAAAGGACGTGTTTATGGGCTTGGATCTGCTCATTGCTACTATGGTGATTCAACTTCATCCACATCCACTGCTATCCCACGTACTATGCATTTGGAGACAAGAGTGACTTCGGTGGAAGAGAATATGAAGTCCATGCAGGGAAATATGAACTCCATGGCCTCTGACATTGCTGCTATTATGGAAGCTTCAAGAAGACTTTTGGAAGCTAATGGGATTGATCCTTCTGTTGTTCTCAGATCAACAACTACAAACAACTCAGAGCAGACACATGTGTCTTCTCCACATCAGTCTCCAGCTTCAGGCCATCAAGTTCCTCCAACTAATGTCCCTTCTCCGATCAATTTGGCTGACATGGAACCCCAGTCATTTGATGGTTATTTTCAGACTAGTTAGTCAAATGGGTTTGGTTTGAATTTTTTGGTTGAACATTTTAGAATGTTCTGTCGACATATCTATGTATTTTGTAACAATGTCGACTTTAACTTTTTGTTAGAACATTTTCTAATGTTCTTTTCTCTAGTGACAGATGTATTAGATATGTTCTGTTAACTTTTGAACTAATCTAAATATTAATGTGTTATATATTTTATTTCCATTGTTGATTTTAATTAACAATAATTATCTATAAGCATTCATAATTAAATAATGAAAAACCAAATTTAAAATTGTTGGCATGGTCAAATTCTTGCTACGTTATTTAGCCACAATAGGCTGTGGCAATTGGTTAATTAATAGACACGTTTTTTTGTGGCCAATTAGTGGCAATTAACCACGATAATTCTCAAACATTCTTGTGGCAAATGGCCACACATAAAGCTAAGATATTGTTCGTGGCAGATTATAGCCAAGAATATTTTATGCAACTATATTGTGGCAACTTAGCCAAGGATTATTAGTGGCTAATTGTAGCAATTTCTGTGGCAATATAGCCAAGGATTTGAAGTGGCAAATCAGTGGCGAATAGCTACAATTTGAATCTGTGGCTGTGTCGTTGCACTGTGCCACGAATCGCCACGTTTTACGTTTAGCAACGATCGTATAGCTACGGAAATAGTTTCGTGGCCGTCAGTGGCAATTCACTAAATAGCCACACATATTGTGTATCTGCCACAATTATTTCCCTGGCCATTTGATGTATTTCTTGTAGTGTTGGTACATGTGTACACTTTACCCGTTGAGAGATTTATGTTTCACCATATGTACAACAGAACGTGTACACATGTACAACAAATTTCTCAGTTTTTAAATGATTTAATAAGTTTGTTTAATGAACAAGAGAACGCTAAAGATCATCTTATTCTTCGTCGATCACATAGAGGGAAGCAACAAAATTGTTTAAACGTTTTAATATCAGATTACAATCTTCTCAAAACTTCTTCTTCTCTACTCGTTCTTCCAAGCATACAAAAACAATGAAAACCCAAAACTTTGAGGTTTCGAGCTCGTTGGGACCTGTATGGAAATCTATAGCTTTTCAACTGATTGGCACTTCCTAATATAAACATAAAACACAGAGGTTGTGAGAATTTATTTTACCTTTTAATTGTTGTGTCCACCTCAACTAACTAAAGTTTCAATTTCTCTGGTGCTTATGTCATTCCTCACCATGACAGCCAAGTTGATGTTGATGCTACTAGATATGATGGTGTGGTTGATTGTGGTTATAGAGATGACAAGATGTAAAAGAAAACGAGGAAACAAAGACATATCTGCACCAGAATCTCTCCGTGACCGGTAATTTCATAAGGAGATTTTGGAGAAATCCGAATCTCAACCATCAGAAGTATGTTTCTCTTCCGTTGTTGTAGCCATCTCTTTTCTCAAAGCTTTGTTATTCGTCGTTGGAAAAGATGAAACGAAGAGAGAGAGAAAGACGAGATCGGACCCGAAGAAAGAGTTGAAGTGAATTTAATTAATTGATTTTACATAACATCTAGTCACGATCTGGTTGGCTTTAGTTAGGGGTAACTCAGTAAAAAACCACAAAAACTGTCCTAGTAGCACAATGTGCCTTGCAATGAAACACAAAGTCATAAAGTGACTTAAACTGTTAATCACTCTACATATAATACATTCTCTATTCTTTTCTATAACTAACTAAATATAAACAATAAACATAAGTCTAACTGTATATATAGTAAAATAAAACTGAATAGTGAAATGTAAACTAAAATTGATAAAATCATACTATGATTTACAATTAAAATTATCATATTTATTTATTTTTACAACTAAATCTCAAATTTTATGAATATGGTAAAATAAAGATAGTATATGAAAGTCAAAAATATATTTTTCACATTGTTTCTTAAGAAAATAAAAAAAACAATTAAATAGTGATAGTTGAACACTAATTATAAAATATTAAATTTTAGCTAAATTTTAGCTAGTAATAGTTGAAAACACTTAATTATATGTTAATTTTTATGAACCGGGTTTTAAAATTGATCAGGGTCACCGGTTTTACCGGTTTTCAGCCGGTTTTACCAGTTTTTTACAAATCTGGGTTTTAAACCGAACCGGACTCGGCTTCTTCAGCGAGTCACAGTCGAACCGGTTCGACCGGCCGGTCCGGTTTTCAAAATACTGCCTTTAATATTGGATAGAATATAATTATTGAGATATTAATTGAGTATTAGTTTTTACAAATTTGTCCATAGATGTCCAAAGTTTATTCCCAGTCTTGTGAACCTTTGTCAATGTGTGGTGCGTCCTATGTAAAGTGGCCCATGATGGGGTTCAGTCTCAGCCACAGAGAAATTAACATTTCGACATGGTCAGATACAAGGGATCAGAGGCGGACCCACTATATGGTTAGTGGGGTCACTTGACACCACAAAAAATGTTAAATTTGTTGTTTTGTATAGGGAATTGTCAAAAATTCGGTAGCAGAGTTGGTAATGTCTGGTTACTGACCCCTCATAAACGTGGTTCGAATTGCATTAGTGTCACATTAAATTCTTTTTGACCCCAGATATATTTATTCATGGGTCCGTCTCTGCAAGGATCGACATGTGATAACACGTAACTAGTCTGGACCAATTCTGTAAGACCAGGATACCCCTGTATAATTCAAAAAAAAAAGTGGCCCATGATGTAGTTGGACCTCAGGAGAGGTTCTTCCTTTATGACAGACATGGAGGCTTGATACCAACAATTAGTTCATATTCTTCATCAGAATATGTACAAACATGGGAGGTATATACAGAGATCATAAGGGTCCATGAAGCTTTTCTGTTTCGGTCTCTATATCCAATTTTCATTATTTGTTTTGCTATGCTTTCATTCTCTATTGTAACTGTTATTATCTGGTTAAGTTTAACCTTTATAACTTCAGAGAAATTAAAGCAAACACTTGACTCTTATCTTTATATATACTTTTTCAGGTTGTTTAAATACACATGAAATACATAGTTAAAAAAAAAGGAATATAAAAAGGAAGGTAGAAGGATACCAAACACATAAGGACAGTTTGAAATCGAAATAAATGTCGTCACATGCATTGAAATGTGTATGAGAAAGTTGAATAAAAGTCTGAATAATAGGATTCACAAAACTTAGTTCAAACATTTCCAGTGTGAAAGCTCAGTTAAAGCTTCATGACAGAAACTTTAAAATTTTACAAAAAAGTGAAAAATGTAAAAATGCCTAGCTTAATGATTTGGTATTGTTTAGTTTGAAAATTGTAATTGTTTTAATCTCTTATGTCATGTAGAAGTCGCTAGAAAACTTTTAATCGAATAAGATTCAACTATCAAGCACACGAAATTCAACTTCATTTATTTTAATAGAATATAAAATATGAAATGTTACAAAATCATAGAAAATTTTAAACATCTATCTTCTTGTTAAACAATTTTAGTTCTAAAACTATTATCATGATACAAAACACATAAATAATATAGTGGGTTTTCACCGGAGAGAGAATGTGAATATCCTAGTGGCTAGCGTGAATTGAATCCAAGTGGCTTTCCGTATTGGGGCCGAAGCTCCCTCAAATAATTACCACTGAGTCAGCCGGCGGTGGTTCACATAAATAATATATTATATTTCAGTTTCATATATACTTGTTTCTTATAATAATTTAGTAAGTTGATATTTTATACGTAGTGTTGGGAGTTTTCCAGCAACAATAGTTTATATGGATTCAGTTCTATTAGTTACATAAAAAAATATTCAAAAGGCCCCAGTGCTCCACCAGACACTAAAGCATTATAAAAACAGAGTGAGAGAGGCTTGAAAGTTAAGTCGCAAAGGAAAGGCCTTCGTCATTGCTTAACTTGCAATCGAAGTTATGAAAGCGCACATTTTACTCAGGAGGGCCTAACGTTCACGTCAACTATCAAACACACACATACAATTCGTAGAATCTTCGATTGTTATCAATTAGATTTTTGCTATCACTACTAAGAATTTTCCCACCAAACACTGAAAGAACCATTTCAACCAAAGATTAAGTGGATTCAAGTAAACAATGAAACCAACTAAGAAAGAAGGTATAGTTATCGGAGTCTTTAGAAATAACCCCAAACACAAATAATAAGAGGCTTTCCCTTTTTGTCTTCTTATTTTTTTTTAAGTCAGAGTGGAAAGAAGATTTCACTAACTGAGGATGAGTTCGAACGGAGAGAAGGGAATGATGAAACGGTCAGATTTTGCACAGAAGCTGTTAGATGATCTTCGTGTAAGGAAGGAGCGGCTTTCAATCTCCCAGGATACAGGTCAGATTCATCAAACATTTCCTTTGTTAGATCTAAATGTAGAAGAAAAATCCAACAAAGTTTTGATCTATCTTTTTAGCAAAAAAAAAAAAAAAAGAAGTTTTGATCTATCTAATACCGCCTATCTAAAAAGAAGTTTTCGGTCGACCATCTAAGTTCATTACCGAACTACAAGATTGAGAATGTTTTTTTAAGTCAACAAGATTCATAATGTTATGTGATAGCAGAACCGTACAAAACTTTTAAGACAAAAAGAACTACACAAACAAACAAAAAAACATTATGAATCTTGTAGTTCGGTAATGAACCCAAAACATAATTTTGTTACTATTTTACCTAGTTTTTTTTCCAGATTTTCATTTTAGTATATACTTTTAGTTTCCAACTTTGGGAAAAAAATTTTTTTAGCACTTTTAATCTACAGTAAAATTATACAAGTGACTCCAAAATTACAATTCTTCTTTTTTTAAAAATACGTCTAGTTTTAAATCTGCACCATAATGTGTGGCTTATATGGTAAAGAGAGTAAATGATTTTTTTAAAAAAGAATTATTAAATAATCTAGAATATATATACCTCTTATTCGAAAAGAAGTTTTAAGAGATTCAAAACGATCACAGCCTATGAATTGCAACTAGCTTTATAGAAGCCTCAGTAATTATATTTTTTGGTTTTCACGGTTGCAGATAGCTATGCATATAACAGAGGATTTAAGGGATCTAGAGAAAGAAGAACAAAATCTGTAAGCTGTGAAGAATATTTCCAACTTTTAAATCCACACTATGTCGGTCTTACCATTTGTCTTGTGAAATAAAAATGGTTTATTTTCCTTCAGACAACATTTCAAGATTTCAACTATGGAGGAGCCAAGTTCATCCCTAGCGGCACAGAGGCTTCAGATCAAATACTTCCATACGGAAAAGGCCGGAGCATCGATCTATCAAAAGCACTAGCATTTGCGCTTGAAAATGCTGGAAAGGCTACAAGAGAAGATCCTTCAGGGAATGCATCAATCATTAGCTTCCTTCATGAAGTAGGAAAGAGATCTTTGGGTTTAGGAGCATCAGAAAGAAGAAGCACTCAGCTACAGCTTTGTTCAAGCAGTCAGCAACAACTTCCCATGGTTCATGTTCATATCAAAGAAATATCAAAGGGAGCTCAGAAACTGAATCAGATCATTAAAGCATGCAGCAACGGCCTCAGTTTTCGAAAAGGAAGGTACTCAATACAATGCGGGGAAGAACAACACATGGAAGGTGCTATTGAATTGGAACAGTCTCTTCGTTTGCTTGTAGACATTCAACAAGCTTCTTCCGAGTATATCACCAAGAAACAGAGCCAAAACAGATTCAAGCTACTTGAAGAAAATGATGATGAGGAAGAAGAAGAAGAAGATGTTTGGAATCGAAATAACCGAAAGATAAAAGAAACCGCAAAGGCAGACATCGAAATGAGACTATTGGCGCTTAACAACAGACACCGGAGGCAAACAAGTAGCTGCGAAGATAAACCTCAGAAGGGAAGGATTCCAAATGTTGTTGCAAAGCTTATGGGGATAGGAGAATTTCCAGAAGAGGAAAAAGAGACCAAGAACAACAGTGATGCATCCATCAAGTATGAAGAGAGTCTCACAAGGCGTAGAGTAACACAATCCAATGAAAATATTGTTGAGTTAAAGGATCAAAGGAACTCAACATCATTCGATTTAGTAATCCATAAGGAGACTCAGAGAACTACTAATGGTATAAACTACAAAGACAAGTCTCAGCAGAAGGATGATTCAAACAGCAGAAAAGGAAACAAGGGGAAGAATGCTATCAGAAGGAACTTATCTCCAACAGAAGATAAGCCTAAGGCTGTCACAAGGAGCCAACAAAAGCCTTTGCACAAACTTAGTTTTGGGAAGAATGATGAAGCAAAGAGCATCAAGAAAGCGAAATTGAAGCCAGAAAGGCATCAAGAGCATGTCGTAATGACCAATCATCCACCAAAACCTTTGCGCTCAGTACCAGTCATAGACAAAGCTAAAGCTCTGAGGAAAAGCTCTTCTCATGCTGAAGTATTAGAAAATAAAAAAGGAGGAGAGGTACATGAAGCTGAGTTCCGCGGAAAGAAAAATCAGGACACCTCTAATCTAAACAGTGGATTTTGCAAAGTAATGAAGCAGCCAGAGAACCAGAAACCTGTTTCCAAGGAAGCAAATGGAAAACATGATCAGTTACTCAGAAGTTACAAAGACAGTAATAAGACGAAAGCTGTAAAAACAAAGACATGCATCAGTACTTCTGAAGATTCAGGTGTTGAGGTCCAATCATCAAACAGAAATGTGTTGGAGCAAAAGAAAGATATCAAAGATGACTCTATTCTGCTAATCGCTGCCGAGAGAGTCCTATGCCAAGCTCCATCAGACAGTGTAAGCTTATTATTAGTAAACTTCACGTACCATCTGTATATATATATTGCCTCTAATTGGATTCGGATGTGTAGCAGCACCATGAGCTTATCTCTAGAGATGGGGTGGATCAACAAGCTCCAGTGTCAAAATCTGATGGTAATTCAGAAAGATTTTCCAAGACAGTATATAAAGGTAAGAAGCAAAGTATGCACTATCAGTTTGTCTTGTTGTTAATCTCATTGCACTTTTAATATCACTACTAGTGAATGTTCTAAAATGCGGTCTAAGCCTCCGCATATGCGGCGTTTAGGCACTATACGTTAAGTCGATTTTATGTTTTCATGTTGTACAATATTTTATGAGAATTTATGTAATTTGGACGCATAATAGTGTTAAAGGTAGATATTATGCGGACAAGTCACCATAAGCATTTTGCACAAGAAGTCATCACATTTCTTTCTTTTGATTTGTATAAGGAACTAAAATAAGTTTCAGTTGTTTCAGCAAGCGAAGGGGAGGTAGAAGCTGGCATACCCTTGTTGGAGAAGCGACAAGAAGACCAAAAACAAGAAACTAGAGAGACACTGTCTGAAAATGAAATGAACCTCAAGAAAATAGTTGTGAAAAGTCAACTATTTCTAGACACATTCGAGGCACTTTTCAGACTAAACACTCCTCTCAATGTCCTTCATGAAGCTGGCGGGAACAATTACTATCAGCAAGACAAGAACCTACTCCTCGATTGTGGCTACGAGATAATGAAACGAAAAGGAAGATTTCAAGAGTTAAGTGTCCATCCTTTCGTGAAGGTACCCATCAGTTCCTCTAAAGTAGACTCATTGGACCATCTTGTTAGACAATTGAGCAAAGAGTTCGAGAAGCTGAGAACCTACGGTAGGGAGTGCTACACTGAATCACTTGTTGAAGACTACTTACCAAAAGTGTTGGAAAGAGATGTTTACTATAAAGACCCAAACTTAAACTCAATGTGGGACATGGGTTGGAATGATTCGATGAACGCCTTCATCGAGAAAGATGATGTTATAAGGGACATAGAGAGGGAAATCTTCAATGGACTCCTGGATGAGATAACCAGAGATCTTATATGCATATAGCTGTGTTACTTTTAATTTTCGGGGTCAAAAGTGAGCGTTTTAGGTCCATTTCCTTAACATTTAGTCTGAAAATATATATCTCTTGTGAGCAGATATTTGGTACTGAAATCGAATCAATGAGCAGAGTGAGATTCTTATGTCGATTTATTAATCTAGTTGCTGTAGTAAATCTAGTTTATTATATGTGTTATTGTTAGATATCATCACTATATAGAGATTGAAACTTGCCGATTCTAATCCATGAAGAGATTGTGGACTTTAATCTAATATGCCCCAAAGGCTCCTCTAAAATTCGAAAATGTCCCCTTATGAAAAACATTTTCTTTTTCATTTTTTTCTAAACACCCAAATGTATGTAAAAGATTCTAAAACCCTTAAAGAACCTTGAAATTTACTAATCCCAACTGCACTCTACTGTCCGATGATCCACAACCCGAACCCAATAGAACTGGATCATCGACAAATAAGTTAATTAACAAGTCACTTAACTGACTCATGCTAATGTGTCACTCATACAAGAAGTTTGATCTATTATAAGTTTCCAGAAAATTCAAATAATATTAAACATAATGATTTATAAAAGTTAATTATAGAAATTGTAGAAAGTGTATATAACAGATCATATTTAATAAGTAATACATAATTTTCATATTTACTATAAATACAAATAATATAATTATTTAGTTTTCAAAACAATATAATTAAATTTTCTAAACTTTACTTATCGAAAAATGTTAAAATATATTGATTTTGTAGATTAGATTTTGTTAAAAAGTATTTCCGTGCTTTTAAGCGTGGATCTCAATCTAGTCTTTATTTTAAACTTAAGTACTATGATTAAATGGAAGTCTTGAAAAATTGCCTTTTTCACAGAAAATTATCTTTGCACATTTTGTCTTTTCTTATGTGAAGTCATGTCAATAAACTAATTAAGAAAAAACAATTCAAATATAAATTAATTATTTTTAAATAAAATATTATATTCAAAATTATTATTTCTGCGCATGGCGCATAAAAACTCATAGTTATTATATAAATAATAAAATATATGAATTACTAATTTTATTTATAAATATTAATACGAAAACAAAATTAAAAAGTGCCTTAGGGTCCGAATGATGACAGTGGATTTGATATTAAAAATATTATGGAATTTAAGAGCGGAATGGTGCAACTGCGGTTCATGCGGAATTAAAGTGCGGTACGGTACAACTGCGGTTTTAAGTAAAAAACGGTACATAATATTATCTGGTGACAATATATATATTTACGGTATTGAATAATTGTTTATTATCGGTACGGAATATTATTTGGTGACAATATATATATTTACGGTACTGAATAATTATTTAATTAATAAAATAAGAATAATATATAATATTGAATATAGTTAATTAAGATAATAAATATATTTTAAATAAAAATATTTGATTGGTAAAAAATATTTTACTGTATAAATAAATTAGTACTAACATTTGACTAAAAATGAATAATAGTTAATATTTTGGATTTATAAATCATAATTTGTTATATCAATTATGTAATTTAAATAATAAAAATATCTAATAACAATCAAATAATAAACATAAATACATATATAACATATAACTGTAGCTATAACAAAAATAGCACCTAATGCATTTCATTTTTCAAGATAAAGAAAAAGATCTTCTTTTTTTTCAAATACAAAACAGTTATAAATAAATATTTTTTTTTATTAAAGCTTTTTACTAGCAATAAACTTTTAAAAAATTTGGAGTGCATTAATGAAAAAAACTGGGTATGAAGTTCAATATAATGTACAATACATTTCTTATTAAAAGAATTTGTCTAGTAGAAAATAATTATGTACAATATGATAAGCATATCATACACGTGTTTTTGTATATTCCCTCCGTTCCCGAAAGTAAGATTTTCTAGAGTTTTCACGTTTATTAAGAATATATAATAAATGTTTACAGTTTGATTTACTATTTATTTCCTATCACTTTCCAATAATTATCCACCAATAAAATTTAATCAATTCAAATTTTCACAATTAATATTTTTTAAAAGTATACAAAGTACCTTAAAAATATAGAAAATCTATCTTTATGGAACAAGAATAAAATCTAGAAAATCTTACTTTCGGAAACGGAGGGAGTACGTTTCTTCTCGTCTAAAAAGTCAAAAATATGTGGTAGATCATTATTTTTTTTTTTGACTAATAATTTTGAATATAATATTTTATTTAAAAATAATTAATTTATATTTGAATTGTTTTTTCTTAATTAGTTTATTGACATGACTTCACATAAGAAAAGACTAGATCATTATTTTACCATCAGTTTTTCTTTTTATTATTAAAAAGTAAAGCTATTATGTGTGCTTTTTTTAAAAAAAATCGCATGTATTTGAATGCTTGTGCGGATTTTGAACTCTGGAGTGACTTTTATTAGTTACGGTAATCTGTGTGCGGATTTGCAGTAATTTTTTTATAAAAACGCAAAATAAAAAGCAAATGTTGTGATCGGTGACCAAGTTGCGGTTTTGGGAAAACCGCCATGAAAACCGCGAATGATATGTTCACTACCTTAATAAATGGTTTGGGCGGCAAGAACATGAGTGTGTTTCCCTTTCTCAAAAGTAAAGTAATAAAAAAGCCTAATTTTTGTTTCCAAAATAGCCCAAACTTAAAAACGCCATCCTTTAAAAATTGTTCCGTCCATCGTGCTGAGCAAGAACCTTCTTCGACACGTGGCATAATCTTAGGTCTCTTCTGGCCCTCAGCTACCCTATCGCTTTTTTCTTCTCTTCCCCTCTTTCGTCTCCTTCTCACAGTTCCGGAACCTTCATCTCGGAAGATCCTCAGGTTCTTTAGTTCTCTTACCTCTCTCGATCAATATTTTTTTGTCTTTCTTCTGTTCAATGGAATCGTAACGATTCTCGAGCTAGAAAAATAATAATCTGTATTATTGACTATCTTCGTTTCCAATCAAAACCTGTTTTTGTCACTTTCTTCTTGTTTAATTGCTATAAAAAAATAATCACATACAATAATCATAACCGATTGAAACTTGTTTATAATTTTTGACATGTAACTGATTTTTTTGTGTGTTTGTTGATGATTACTACTAGTATGGCGTCATCAACAGCTCTGATTTGTGAGACCCAGGCCTGGAAGGATTTGAAGGTAAAATCTTCAAGATTACCTCTTCTTTTTTTTTTAATGTAAATAGTGATTTGAAAATTTTGAGTTTTTTTTTCTTGCAGGGGCATGTTGAAGAGATTAACAAGACTCATTTGCGTGATTTGATGAGTGATGCACACAGATGCGAGTCCATGATGTTGTATGTCTTTTTTCTCTTCTTCTATTTATTCAATATCAAGACATTTTTCTCACTTGTTCTTAAATTATTTTAAGATTATTATGTTTATTATCGTATAGAAGAGGATGTGGATGTTCTCGGCTTCAAAATACTCTTTTTTTTCTCAATTGCTTTGGTATCAAACGTTTATTGGTATGCTTTTTATCAGGGAATTTGAGGGGCTGCTGTTGGATTATTCTCGACAGCGTGCAACTGTGGAGACAATGGACAAGCTTTTGAACTTGGCTAAGGTGAGGATGAGACGTGTTTATTGGTAGATTTTATTACAACAGTGACAATAATTTCACTTGGAGATTTCTAATCTTTTGTTTTTATATGCAGGCTGCACAGTTGTCAGAGAAGATCAGCCGTATGTTCAACGGCGAGCATGTAAGTATCCTATCTTGTAATTTAAATAGCCGTTAATCTCACTTTGTTTTGATCTTATGGATATAAATTAAGACATTTCTATATGCTAGACAATGATTACAGTGACAGAGACCTTTTTCCCCCTTCTCATCTCCGTTGTTATCATTCTCTAGTGTTTCTGTAACTTTTTTTGTAATGGCTTTCTCAGATTAACAGTACGGAGAACAGGTCAGTGCTTCATGTTGCACTCCGTGCTCCAAAAGATGCAGTCATTAAGGCGGATGGGAAGAATGTGGTTCCAGAAGTGTGGAACGTTTTAGACAAGATCAAGGATTTCTCTGAGAAAATTCGCTCTGGTTCATGGGTAAATTTCTTAGATGTCAATTTTGAAGCCTTAAACTTTATTGTTTTCATCTCTATGTGTTAAGTTCTCTGCACTTATTGTTAGGTTGGAGCCACTGGCAAACCGCTGAAAGATGTCATTGCAATTGGTATTGGTGGTAGCTTCTTAGGTCCACTTTTTGTGCACACGGCTCTCCAAACAGGTGGCTGCATATATTCTTATTACCTGGGCTCCGTCTTTCTAGCTTCTTTTGATTCTCTTATGTGCATGTTCTTTATCAGATCCTGAAGCTGCAGAGTGTGCCAAAGGACGCCAACTGCGTTTGTAAGCACTATATACCTCTGTGTTCCTTTCTGTAAAGCTTTGGTAGTTTGACTTATTTTTGTCTTAATTTATATGCTTTTTTTGAAATCAACCAAAGTGACAAAAGTTAACACTTAATTTTGTATTATAGTTAGAGGAGTCTGTGTTGAACTTGTTACCTTCTAGTCAGTCATATCAGATTCTATAATTTGTTATATTTTTTTTGTACTGTGGGCAATCTATATTTATGCCTGGATTTAATATGTACTTTTTTTTGCAGCCTTGCAAATATTGATCCTGTTGATGTTGCTAGAAACGTCAATGGACTAAATCCAGAAACCACCCTAGGTTCATGCTCAAACCTACCATTACATCCACCTTGGTAGTTTTTATTTTACGGGTTCTTACTCTTAACTAATACTGATGCTACTTGTAACTCCAGTTGTGGTGGTCTCAAAAACATTTACAACGGCTGAAACAATGCTGAACGCTAGGACATTGAGGGAATGGATTACAACTGCTCTGGGGTTAGTATTTCTCTTTGCTTAGCGTCCAAATTCCATGATTGTAGTCATTTGATTGTTGCGTGTCTATCGCCTATCATGTGATGAATGAACAGCAGTCATTTAATATGTAGCAACTTAACAGGGCTCCGGCAGTTGCAAAACACATGGTTGCTGTCAGCACTAATCTTGCGGTATGAATTTGTGACTGAATTTGTTTGTTTGTGATTTATTTTCCATTACCTTCTACATGTATCAAGACAGTACAGAAGAAAACGTTTAAAACTCTCGATGTTTTGTTTAACAGTTAGTGGAGAAATTCGGTATTGACCCGAACAATGCATTTGCATTTTGGGACTGGGTTGGTGGAAGGTACAGTGGTAAGTGCTCGTCTGTTTGGTTGTATTAATTTATCATCCATATCCACTTGCTTGGTTTATAACTGAAATTCTTTGCAGTTTGCAGTGCTGTTGGAGTCTTACCTTTGTCTCTACAGTATGGCTTCTCTGTGGTTGAGAAGTACGGTACCTTCTACTCTATGAGCTATCTCATAAAATGTCTTGGGCATGTTCTCTCTGTCTTTAGAAAATAATTTAACATAAGTTAGAATTGCCAACTGTAAGACGACATGAGTAAAATTGATATATACTATTTTATTTTCCTGTGAATTTCTTCTCTTATATTGTATTCCTGTTTTATTTTCAAAAGTAATGTTCTACGTCTAAATCCAGAAAAACCCTTCTTAGTAGATCCAATTGATATTCAGCTCTTTTCTAACAAAAAATTGGATTGCATGCAGGTTTTTAAAGGGAGCTTCAAGCATTGATCAGCATTTCCAGTCCACACCATTTGAGAAGAATATACCCGTGAGTTGCTGGTCTCTGTAGGATTCGAATTGTCCTTTAACAAACTGTATGAGCGCATCAGTTGTGTGTTTATTTAACTTTCTTGTCTTTTTGCTGTCCATCAACTCATAGTTAGAGATTCATGAAGTTAGTGTAGTCAAGGCAGAGTGGGAGGTTGATTTGGTGACTTTTTATGGTTTCAGGTGCTTTTAGGGTTATTGAGTGTATGGAATGTATCATTTCTTGGATATCCTGCCAGGGTAAGAACTGAGTCATCTATAACAGCAAGTGAAATTTTATTCTCATATTAAGATGTTCTATTTTCATCAACATCTTTTTGTTTTCTCAGGCCATCTTACCTTACTCCCAAGCCCTTGAGAAATTTGCCCCGCATATTCAACAGGCATGTGAACTGGGTTTCCCTTTGATAATCTTTGCTGCTCCACATTTAGCTTTAAGATAATAATATAAAAATCGTTTACTGGGACACATTGTTTGATTCTTGTAGGTTAGTATGGAGAGTAATGGAAAGGGAGTCTCAATTGATGGTTTACCTCTCCCGTTCGAGACTGGTGAGATTGATTTTGGTGAACCTGGAACAAATGGCCAACACAGCTTTTACCAACTAATTCACCAGGTTACACATAATTTTGATTTTTACCGCACTACCAGAGTTATTGAAGGTTGCATTAAATCTTTCTTAATGATGGTTTAGGGACGCGTAATCCCTTGTGATTTCATTGGCACTGTGAAGAGTCAGCAACCTGTGTACTTGGAGGGTAGGCATTTCTTGTTACTTGCAAAATTTAACTTGAGCTCATTTATGCATTCCTTTTTGAAACTTAAGACCAATTCCTAAATTTGATTCGCAGGAGAGGTTGTCAGTAACCATGACGAGCTCATGTCCAACTTTTTTGCTCAGCCTGATGCTCTTGCATATGGAAAAGTAAGACATTACATTTGGTTCTGGTGTATAAAGGAACCGTTGCATGACTAACATTATTTTATTTTTGCCTTTTACAGACACCTGAACAGTTGCAGAAAGAGAATGTTTCAGAAAATCTCATTCCTCACAAGGTAAAATAATGTCTCGGTCCGTTGTCATAAAGAGCTACGAGTTTCTAAGTATATGAAAGTTGTGTTATATCTTTCCACAGACATTCTCCGGCAACCGACCTTCTCTGAGCCTTCTACTTCCGGAACTGGGTGCTTACAATGTTGGCCAGGTCTGCCCCTCTCTTAAGGTTTATCAGTGACGTCTTCAGATTTTGAGATGATAAAAGCCAACATTTTGGTTTTATGTTATATTTTTCAGTTGCTAGCAATCTATGAACACAGAGTGGCGGTTCAAGGCTTTGTGTGGGGTATCAATTCGTTTGACCAGTGGGGGGTTGAGCTAGGAAAAGTTCTGGCTACTCAGGTGAGGAAACAGCTTCATTCGTCACGTACTCAAGGAGCTCCCCTCGAGGGATTCAATTACAGTACATCAACACTTATGAAACGATATCTCGAGGTAATAGTGTCTAGTAACAAATCTCGCATTCTCAATTGTCGTTCGTTATTGGTTCGTCAACACCATATGATTAATGTGATATATTTCAAATACTTTTATCAGACAAGTTCCGAGCAGAAGATATGAAGTTGCATCAGACGAACAAGTCCTTTCTCCTTTCAATCAAACGTGCAACGTTCCAGCGTTTTTGCAGTCTTGTTCTTTTTTTGTTTCTTCTTTTCCAACTGTCCTAATCAATAATACTTTGATTGCTACTCCTTTGATTATAATCCAAACTCCATAAAATCAGAACTCGGAGCATAATAAAAGAGGCCTTTTTTTATAATGTAGTATATGCAAATAATAACATTTAAGTATCTGGAAAAACATAATCACAAAAGGTTTGGACATGAGAATCCAAACATCAGTAGATCGAAAGCCTTCTTGCCTTTAAATATGTTTAACGTTGCTTACTGAATGTACAATAATATCACACCAGCTTGCGCGAAGCTAAAACATTGAAACCACACTACGGTCTAGGATCTTTGAAATGGAGTTTGCAAAACACCTCACATAACATATCAAAATGTCGTAGTCAAAAGTAAAGCACTACTTGATCTTATCTTTCCGGATTATGATGCTTCAAGTTCTTCGTGATGAAGAGGTGATCTCTCATCATTTTGCAAGGAGAAAGAAGTATCATGTGCCTTGCTGTGGGCATCAGTCTTATTTAAAAGCAAGACTTCTACTTGGTTGGGTCAGTTACTGCTGTTGGAATTGCAGGTTAAACTCACCATGAGAGAAGTCAAAAAAAACAACTTCATTATTCTTGCTTTGGGTGGATTCTCCTTCTCCGCTTTATTTTTTATCCACATTTGTGTAGGTATTAGTTTATGGTGTCTTTTTGGAGTTTTTGTTGTTAGTCGTTTTTGACTCGGTTTGTAGAAATACTTTGGACTGGAATACAAGCGTTAGGAAAAGACTCTGTTTTCCGAGCAGACTTTGTAATGCTTCTTCAGTATTAACAGGTGCTCCTTTCTTAATCACCTCATAGTCTTTTGTACCCATGTTAGATAAGAGTTGCAGCAAGGAGGAAGCCAAGGGTACGTTACACCAATGAGTATCATCTTTGTAACATTATGGAGATTAACCCATATTGGTAAAGCGGTAAGATCAAGAGTGTTAAGTGATGATATCGGTTCCATTCATGAACAACAAATGGCACATCGGATATGTGCCAGTAAATGCACATGAGAAGTATCGACCGGATCTTAGCATTATCAATTTTAAAGAGCATAGTCTTGGGGTTGATGTCCTGAACATGTTGATGTACTGAACATCAATCTTTGAAGGCTTGTCCAGGACAGACCATTGACAGTTGATTGTAGCGTCAACATTATCGATACGAGGAGGGTCTCCGATGAAGTTCCCAACAATATAGTTGTTCCATAGAGGTAACAAATCATTGACAATATCAGTAGGAATCGTTGGAGATTGTTGTGAAGCCAAATTAGCAGGAGAAAGATTTCCTTTCTCTATTATCACTGGAGAAGACGATTCCATGGCCGGAGAGACCAAGATCGTGGTACCTTGGAGAAGACTCAAAAAAGAAAATAAGTAGAATTTTCACCATCGTCTCAGAGCATTATCTTCTTTACTATTAATTGTTTTGATATATATACTTACGAATGTGTAATTACTTTTTAGCCAAGGTTAATAATATTTTATTCTCTAAATGCCCAAATAGACGTTATTATCTCTCCAATTTTTTCAGCGGGCATAGAACAATGACAAAATGAGAAAATAATTGAGTTGTGGATAACAGCAGGATATGCTGGCAATCCAAACGTTGGATATGACAACATTTTCCATTAGTGACACGCATATATTAAATATTTTGCTCCGATTGATGATATTAAACCATTGTTGAATAATTGGTCAGGTTGAACCACTAGTGACAGACATGTAATTAGAAAACATGAAAAACTCTATTAAATATGATGTGTATCATAAATTATAATGAATCATTTTTAACCGCTAAATTCTTAGTTATATACATCTCGAGATAAATTTTCAGAAAGAATATTTGATTTTCGTTGTACTGGGCTTGGTCAACATGCCAGCTGTATGCTTCGACATATGCACTTTTCCAATAAGCATTCTCCAAAGCTGCTAATTCCCTCACTTTGTGAAACCTTATAGCTATGTGCTTTGTCCTTGCATCATACATTTGATTTTTAGCCAAACATAATGCAGTTTGACTATCAGTGTAACTGAATACCTTCTTGATCAACACTCAATATTGATACAAGTCCTTGCACCCAAATTGCTTTCTTAGATGCTTCTCCAAGTGCTATATACTCTGTTTCCGCGGTTGACATCACTACGATAGATTGTTGCACCGATCTCCGACATATAAGTGCTCCTGTAAAAGTAAAAGCCTATTCTGTAGTTGACCTTCAATTGTCAAGATCTTTACCATAATCTAAATCTATGAACTTTACAACTGAACCACATTCTTGACCTCCAAATATAAGTCCATAGCCACTTGTTCCTCGTAACTATCTTAAAATACATTTGACATCATTCTAATGACTTCTACCATGTTTTAATATATCTTACTTACTTGACTAACTGCTAGTGCTAGCTAGATCCGATCCAGTAAAAATCATTGTGTATATTAAGCATCCAACTATGTTAACATAAGAAACATATGCCATATCCCTGATCTCTTCAGCAAAAAAAAAAAAATTGATTTATTTCATGAAAAATGTTTTGTAAAATGTTATCAAAGTTAGTTTTACATAAATTGTTTCGTAAAAACGATTTAGTTTTTTTTAAGAAGTTATTTCGTAAAACACTACAGATCGGAAAGACTGTTTCGTTAAGTCCTATTGTTTGCTAAGTATCAAGGGAAAGTTCTCAGATTACATCTGTTCATATGGAACCTGTTTTGTTACATTGTTTGCTAAGTATCGTGACATGTTCTTTTGTGTCACCGTTAAGCTGGTGCAATGTATGCACTATGCAGATCTTACAACATTTCTGACTCTGTCTAGTGATGACATGTTTTGCTATGAGTGATTTTAACCGCTGATATCGATAGAACCGGTTTTGACCCCAGCAAATATTTATAAGTTCAATTCTATTATTCTATATAGTTTACATAGTTTGTCATTTTCTTACTCAGACTCATTCTTCACTAGTTGAGTAATTGTGTGTATTATATAAAATTTCAAAACATGGTATCAACGTTTGATATTATCTTGAAACTTAACCAATTATATCCTCTCTCTTTTTTGAACAACAACCAACCAATTATATCAATAACTTAATAAAAAGGGTTAAAGGGGGAACCACTCCCGGCCTGCATAAAACAAACAGAAAGTGAGAAAGAGGATAAGTTGTGGATGAAGAAGGATATGCTGGGCATCTCTCAATTGTGGTTGGGCTAGATTTTCCATTAATGATACACATATATTCGATATTTTTCTCCAATTGGTAAAGTTGAACCATTGTGGTATAACATGTATTACCTTTGCTAAATTATTAGTTAATATAGTGGTGCAAGAAATTGTTTCTTTTCTTACAAGAAATGGTATATCTCATTATCACTCCTACTGCTTTAATTGTATTACTAGGTTTGACCCTTTGTTAATTATGGAGTTATAATTTTAAAAATATTTTATAATTTAAATTTTAATAAAATAGTTGTTCTTAAAGTGATGTGATGTATATTTAATTCATTTTATATTGATAAAAAGAATAATGTGTTTATATATTAATTTTAATGTTTTTGTAATCAAATTTACAAAAAAAAACTATAAATGTAGCTAAAGATTAATGATATTTAAACTACTGTAATATGGCTATAGGTTTCTGTCTCGCATTGGTCTAAATTCATTTTCAAATATTTTATTAGATTAACCCATTTTCTAACCCGTATCATAATGTTTTACGATTTCTATTGTTTTCATAATTAAAATAGACTAATATATTTTCTTAACCTTGGT
Source organism: Brassica juncea (assembly GCA_018703725.1). NCBI lineage: Eukaryota > Viridiplantae > Streptophyta > Magnoliopsida > Brassicales > Brassicaceae > Brassica > Brassica juncea. Next base: position 47,981,264 of record CM031938.1, read on the forward strand.
CTCAAACATTTTACACGTTTGTTAGAACAATCCGTAAAAGACCACAAATCATAGAACAACAACTTTATCCATTTCATCATTTGTTTGAATATATAAATTTTATTTAATTTTTAAAATCATAAATCTTTTATCAAATCAAAATATTTATGATAATGTTTATGATTCTAATTATTAGATTTAGCAAAAAATATGAAATAATTAAATATTAAATTTATCTTATTTTCATTTTTGTTTTTTCCTAACTTATCTTTTAAAAATTTGAATCATATATATATAATAATGTGAAATTTTAAATCTATAGATAATATTTTTATTCCGTTTTTAATAAAATAATATGAGACAAATATTATACAGATATATTAATTGATATATATATATATATATATATATAACTATATTTGGTTATTGATGTCTAAACAATCATATGTGATCAAGTGCATAATATTTATTATTTATTATTTTTAGTTTTATATTTTTAGTTTTATCATTAATTTATAACATTTTAGTAACATGATATAAGAATTAAATGTTATATCATCAATAAATTTGTACGCTTTTGCGATACCAATCCAAATCATAATTTTGGATCAAATTATGGTCATTTCACTAGCTCCCCTTCATTTTAATACTCTTTCTCTTTCTGTTTCATAATATAAACTAGGGGCATTTCCCCGGCGTTATGGACAGAGTTTCATCTCAATATTTGCTGGAGTTAATGTAGTTGTGAGTTTTGTGTTTTCGGTTGATCATTATTTTTCAATTTTTTTATTGTTATAGGGTTAGAGTTGTGATTATGAACTGTGTAGGCATTGTTCTCCACTTATGAATGACTAAACTGTATTAGTAATGTGATTGATATAGTTCGTAGTATTGCTTGCTGTGTCACTGAGACTTATTGTTTGTTTGTCTTTTTAATTTGTTTCTTGTACTGTTGAAAATACATAAATTATATTAAGGTTGTTGAGAGTACCTTTGTTTCTGGATATTTTTTATCCAGTTTAGTTGTGTGTATTAAGTAATAATTTTCATTATCTTTATGATATTTGTTATATGTTTTTATTTTATTTTAAATTTGTTACTTCTACCGAACCTTTAAAACAAATACATGAATACTTGTAGAAATAACTATAAAATGAACGACAATTCTGAGTATTTGGACCTTAATGGGTTTTAAACAAATTTATGTATTTCTCATAAGAAGACAATAGCATTGGTCTGTGTTGACATTGAGCATGTAAGCTATTTTCATAAGACAAGAGGAGTGAGCAGGTGGAGATGTTGTTGCCGCCTTTGTGTCTGTTGGGATTGTCTCTTATATCTCTTGGTGTGCCTGTGTTTGTTTCTCTTTTATTTGATGGGTAATATGTAAACAAAAATCGTTATTAGTTGTATTTATCAGAGTTCATAACTTACTCTGCTTTTTCGTTTAGGTGATTTCACTGATCTTGGTTGTCTTCTTCGTCTTTTTCATAAGCATCTGCGCAAGTATGTTTGTAAATTGTTAAATAGCTGGTCGCGTAGTTTGTATTTGTTTAGCTGACTCGATGTATATGTCATTGAGTTTTAGTTAAGGTGCTTGGTTTGGTATATTTGGTTTGAAGTTTATTCGTAAGATTAAACAAAAAAGAAAGGTGATCATTAATGATTCGTCTTTTTTGGATTCTAGTTTTTGGTGTTTTGATTATTTGGGTTGTTGTGGTTTCTTTTAAGCTGTAAAATAAAGGTTTGTGTGAAATTAATTTGATAAGTAAGGGAGATAAATAGACGACTACAGATCTTGGATAAGAAATATTTTTGATAATTAATATTAGCACAATATAGACAGTAATTGTGTGTTGATTTTTTCTTATGGGTCAATGAGGAGACGGATAATGACTCGAGTTGTTTCTTTGGTGAGGTCAGAGCTCTGGACAGAACGAATTTGCCCAACCACATGCGAGTTTAAATATCAGTTATGATATCGAAACATAATATAAACCCAGATGTAATATGATAATATACCTGGAAGTTTTAAGTTTGTGTTTACAATCATTTGGAGATTGTCGAACAGCCTAATCATGACTGGAGATTGATCTCAGGAGCACCCGTGATGACTTCATCAATAATGGTTGGTGGAATGAAACGAATGAGGAATGGATGATCAGTTATCTTGTACATGCTCGAGCACCTAATAATCTCAAAACGATCGACTTTCATGAACCGACTTTCAAAGATGGCCTGTAATGATTAGCACATCCGGTGGGAATGAACCCATGAATCACGGAATTTGCAAATAATATTATTCAACAATGAATCAGGAAATCAATTAAAAATAATTATGTTAAATAAGTGTGATAGATCGAAGATTAACTTACCATAAACTCACTGTCTTTCTTGAAGTTCAGGGAATCCCAGAAGCAGAGGAGACTAGCGACTATGCTCTGACTACGATGACCAAGACGGAGAGACTCGAAGGTTGAGTGATGGACGCCAGTGACGCTGGTTTGAGAAATTGGAGAGGCAGAGAGAGACATTTTCTAGAAGATTGTTAAAACTAAGAGGAATCAATGAGTTTTGAGGAGATGCAGATTGGGTTCATCAAAGATGAGAATCATATATATATAGGGTTTACGGCAGGGATACAAATCAGAAACATTTATGATCAAGCAATTTAAGATGGGGGAGATGAAGAGTTCACCGGTGAATAAAATAGATTACGAACAGACAAAGGCGCAACTCTATAACTCAGACTGTCTGACATAATGATGAAAAGAATCCTAACTCATGTTAAACGACGACGGTTTACAATATGAGAAAACTATAATTGTTGCAAATTTGAGCTTTTTCCTTAATATAAAAAGATGGGGGAGATGAAGAGTTCACCGGTGAATAAAATAGATTACGAACAGACAAAGGCGCAACTCTATAACTCAGACTATCTGACATAATGATGAAAAGAATTCTAACTCATGTTAAACGACGACGGTTTACAATATGAGAAAACTATAATTGTTGCAAATTTGAGTTTTTTTCTTAATATAACATGATGAAACTCATTTAAAAATGAAACCCATAATACAGTTGCAGGTCCAGCCCTTAGAAAAAGCCCAAGAAGTAAGGACTTCCAATCTTCATAAATATATATTAGTTTTAGCGATCAATGTATAAATTATCTTTTAATTTAGTGGTATAAATGTTAGTGGATATATTTCAATAACTTGGGTTCAAACCATAAACTTAACATTTTTCACACTTTTTAAAGTGAGCTCCACAAAAATGCTGACGTGTCGCATCAATGAGGCAACTGACTCATATTATAGATTGTTTCAAAAGTATTTTTATTTCAAAATAGTAATTGTTTTTACATTTCAATGTATTTTTTGTTTTTGAATATTGTGTGAAACAGTTAAACTATGTAGATTTTTATTGATTAATTGAGCTTATAAACTAAATGACACTTTTTGAAAATACAACTTTATCATTTTTGTGCTTTTAACTAATACAATTTACATTTTGAAAAAGAAAATATATAATAGAGAACTAGGGATGCATATTTGGAAATGATAATATTATACAGTAGGGTTTACAAATATTATATACCCTGTAAATTTTATTATTTTCGATATTGTCGGGTTTTGAGGTTTTTCTTTTGAAAAGGTGTCGGTTTGTAGGTTTTTTTTTTAAGTCTCGGTTTGTAGGTTTATAAATGAGAAAGAGCCCACTTAAATTTCAATCATCTAAGTTTCATTCCTTTATCCCATCTCATCCACATTGTCTCTCTAAATATTAAGATGAATTCCTTAATGAAATTCTTTGCCTTGCTTTTACTGTTCGTTTTCTCTCCTCTCCTCTTTGGTAAAATTTTATAGTTAGTTGTCATTTCAACTGAATCTTTAAAATCCATACGAAATTGTAGTTTTAGCTAGTATACAATCACAGTTTCGTATATATCACTCTTTTTGGCAGGAGACATCGATGTAGTTGAGAGTTCAAATCAGAATTATCGCTTTTCCGGTCGAAATAAATTGTTTGTGTTTGGAGATTCTTATGCCGATACTGGAAACACAAAGACTACTGATAAGGGGGCATGGGCATTCCCTTACGGTATCACTTATCCGGGTAAACCCTCTGGCAGATTCTCCGACGGTCATATCTCCACAGATTTTCTAGGTACCTCTTTATTATTTAAACTTTTTTCCTCTAGGAGACTAAAGCCAAAGCTAAAAAGTTATCTTCATTATCTAGTTTTAGTGAGGAAATTCACTTCAGCGTCGTATAAAAACTTGTGAAAGGAAAACACATACGTCCTCTGTTTCAAACTAAATGTGTTTTTGAGATTTTACAGATAACAAACTTCTATTACTGCCTCTTACTATCTTCCCATGCATATTAATATTTTAATGAGTTAAATATATATAGCGAATTTTTTACCTAAATAAAAAGATAAAAAATAAATAAATAAATAAATAAATATATATATGTGTATGTGTGTGTGTGTCGAATTGTTTGACGGAACACAATTTCATTAATATTCCTTGGTTTGATTGTTTTGAAACACATGTTTCCTCCAACAGCCAAATTGCTAAGGATAAAGTTACCAGTGACCTACTCCAAGAAAGATGACGTGGATATGACACGATTACAATACGGAATGAGTTTTGCGTACGGAGGAACAGGAGTGTTCGACACTATGGCTACTTATCCTAACCTGACCGGTCAGATCAATCTTTTTGAGCAACTCCTCGGCAATGTCTATTCTCCATCCGACCTTTCTTCGTCCGTTGCTCTCGTTAGTGTTGCTGGCAACGACTACCTTTATTTCCTTTCCACGCGTCCCCTTTACGTAAGAAACACCGGCGTTTAATACTTTATTATTTTCTTTTTACTTTTTTTTAATACTTTTTTGAACAAAAGATTAGCTAGTAAGATTAATAAATGGTATTAAAATAGATATCACTCTGTTTATCTTATTAAAATAGAAACATTATTTGAAATAATCTCGCCCATTCGTGCGACCGAAGGGAAATGTCATTGTTTGTTAATTATTTATAGGATTCTCGTTAAAAACAAATAGATCACTATTTATACATTAGACCATTACAAACAGAATTCACTATCACACATGAGATTATTATACCATATAATTTGTGAAATAATTGGATTTAATAGGTGCGTAGTTTATTGAATGAACGTCAGCTTACGATTATCAGGTTTCCTATTGTTATAGGAATATGCTAAACTAGAAATACAAATAAAAATGTTATGAAGTAAAATAAAAATGTGCATGCTTTTTAGTTTTTACCTGTATAATTTATTTTTGTTATGGAGTAAAATAAAAAATTGCTTAAGAATGTTTGTATGATTAGGAGATCATGTGCTAAATTAGACATACACATAAAATGTCCAGTTTTAGTTATATAATTTTTTGGTATAACTGAATTTTTGAACAAAAAAAAACTAGATATATTCAATTGGCATATTAATTTTGTATTGGTCTAGTATGTGCATTAAAGTGAAAACTTGTTTTCGTCCTTAATGCAAATTTCAACTCTATTGCGTTTCCCAGGAGATCGGATCATTCATCGAGAAAGTTGTGAATCAGATCGAGGTGAATTTGAGGCGAATCCAAACCTTGGGAATCAAGAAGATAGCAGTACCATCATTGCAACCGCTAGGGTATATCCCCCACTTTGCAAACGGCTCCCCAATTATCAAAGCCTTAGTAAACGATCTGGTAAAACACCACAACGGCTTGTTGCAGAAATTAGTGGCCAAGCTTAACAATGAGACCAATCATTCGGCTTTTACCATCATAGATTACTACAATACCTTCTTGACTGTCTTCAACAACAAAGGAGAAATCCCAGGTAACAAAAGTTAATTACAGCATTTTTTTATTAATCAAGGAGTATCGGTCTTTGGACCAGAAAGTTTAAGATTTTGATCTTTATTAATATACATATAAACCATATTATTAACGCTTTGTACTATCTTTTTATCGAAATGCAGATATTCTGCTGTTTGACACCCCGTTCATAGAATGTTTTAAAATCGACTTGAATGAGGTCAAGAATTCTACCTTGTGTGATGATCCTAGGGCTGCTTTCTTTTGGGATGGACTTCACCCTACTCAAGAAGGGTGGAAATCGGTTTACACGGTTTTAAGAAAAAATATTACCGCAGCTTTGACTAATTAATTGTAAAACCACTTATCAGAATCGAAAATAATGAAATGTAAATTTGACATTTTAAGATTTCTTCTTTCATATGTGTTTGCAAGATTTTATGTATTCTGTATTGTGTGGCATCTATTGGTCTCTTGTGTGAATGAATAATGACCTTGGCTAATACAATATTTAAACCTTCCTCAATAGTCCTACAATCTGAATCAGACCATAAATCCTTGATGAATATTCAGCTAAAGCGAATTATACAACCATTATAATATTGGTACTAAAATTGTTTTTTTTTTTGTGTGTGTGTATGAATCTATTAGGGATATTATATCCCACATCAGAAATTCTAAGGGACCTTGAGTAATATATAAAGAGTTAGTGCCAATCCACTAATCACCAATTGATTTTAGGTTGAAAACCCATAATATCCCTATGTGGGATATAATATCCCTAATAGAACCATCACTTAGAACATAGAATAGATTTAGTAAAATGTAAGGAAATGTGTGCTTTAAAGAGATTCTTAAAGAACGTAATACAGTTCTTAAGGACCACAATTCGTAAAACTATGAAGCAGAGAATAATTAATTTATATTTATTTGTTATATAAATACATATTATATCTCTTTAATAATCAAAATATACTTTCATATATTTTCATTGTGTAAATCTACTCTCTCTTTTTTTATAAGTATTCTCTGCTTTGTAGTTTTACGAATTTGCCATCCTTAAGAATCTCTTTAAAGCGCACATTTCCTTACATTATAATTATCTACAAAATAATATACTACATTATATTAATGTCGTTTTTATCAAAGTTCAACTTTGGTATAAATTAATTAACCATAGCGATCAGCGTTTTAAAAAATATGTGAAAACTAGATGACAAAAAATATGTTAAAAGTACCAATTTTCCAGTTTGTTACATTTGTAGAGTCCTAATCGACAAAGGCTTGCCAAACAGCTGCAGGAAGAAGCTCTATGTAAACGTGTCATTCACGATCCTCTCGTTCACTTGTTTGCTGGAGAGACATATTTGAGAAACCTAAAGCGACCGGCTGAACCATGCTCGAGAGGTGTCTGGTGTGATTCTAGCCGTTCGACACAATGATGCAACGCAAGTTACGTTGTTCGACCGTACAGCGCCGGGAGAACATACGCCGTACAGCGGTGGGAGAAGGAGTCACCGGAGCTTTGTCTCCTTGCGAATGCGAACTAATAAAAACGATGTCGTTTCAGTTTTTATATGTGGATCGGTCGATATCTGATCTCTTGCCGCTTGGTCCAGACCGGATGAACCGATTCGATCATTTTAAAACTTCTTTCTACAAGTTTTTTTTTTGTACAATCTAACACTTATAAAATTGTGTGTTTCGACTAAAACAAATTATAAATAATTATGCATACAATAATTTACTACAAACAGATAAAATTTTCTACTATTTTCGTTTAATGGTTTACTTTTGAACTTTTATGTTTTGATTAACCTTTTTTTTTTTTACTAATTACCTCTTTTTGCATTTGTGCTTAGACTTTAGACCTCTTTAGAAGTGGATTGCAGATGTTTTTACGCAAAACAGTTATAAATATGTAAAAAAAAATACGTCAGGATGATATGTTTTTACAAAAACCAAAAATAATAAAATATGCTTTTAGTGGACATATAGTACCTCTTTTTGCATTTGTGTTTAGACTTTCAACCTCTCTAGAAGTGGATTGTAGATGTTTTTATGCAAAACAGTTATAAATATGTAAAAAAAAATATGTCAGGATGATATGTTTTTACGAAAACCAAAAGTTAATAAAATATGCTTTTAGTAGACATATAATACCTCTTTTTGCATTTGTGCTTAGACTTTAAACCTCTCTAGAAGTGGATTGCAGATGTTTTTACGCAAAAAAGTTATAAATATGTAAAAAAAACACGTCAGGATGATATGTTTTTACGAAAACCAAAAATAATAAAATATGCTTTTAGTAGACATATAATACCTCTTCTTGCATTATTGCTTAGACTTTAGACCTATCTAGAAGTGGATCGCAGATATTTTTACCCAAAACGGTTATAAATATGTAAAAAAAAAACACATCAGGATGATATGTTTTTACGAAAACCAAAAATAATAAAATATGCTTTTAGTAGATTAAAAAAAACACATCAGGATGATATGTTTTTACGAAAACCAAAAATAATAAAATATGCTTTTAGTAGACATATAATAAAGGGTGAATTAGAATATAAGACCCATTTGAGGCCCAAATGAGGTATGTGCTCATTGATTGACAGCAGAAGTCCACTACCCATCATTTTGGCTCAAATAAGACCCAAAAGTCCTCGGCTTCCTTTGCACGAGAAACGGCGGCATACAGTCCTTTCTGACAACCGAAGATTTCATCTCTGATTTCTTAGTGTCCTGTTCATGAGAGTAGGTCTGCAGCTATTTGAATTTAAACCACATGTTTACACGGGAGATTGTGCGACAAAGTGGACGATATGGAAGAGGTTGTCTCGGAAAGGTAAAAGGAAATCCAAATATCTAAGATATCTCTTAAATAAATAGGTAAAGAGAAAATTAGATATTATCGGTTTGGGGTTCTTTTGCAGAGAAAAAGGGAGAGAACGAGCGCTGTGACTTGAAGATCCGAAGATCGTAATTCGTTTGACAGAGATCGTTTTCGCTCTAATCAAGGGCCTGAGCTCTTTTATCTGCAACATCTAAGCTTGGTGAGCTTTTGAAACCTAAAGAAAAAAAACATTGTATAGTTAAAAAGGTTGGAAAATCAAATATATTAATGTTTTTTTTCCGTGGAAAACTTGTAGGAGATTGGCTGGTGCGACTGGTTGTTGGTGACTGGGAGAGGGGAGCCCAGGGGAGGTGGAGATTTATCAGAAACCACGTTGAATCCAAATATGATGTCCAGCTAAAAGAGAACGAGAGCTACGGTGCGCTGATAGCTTCGGTGAAAGAGAAATACAAGCTAGACCAGTTTCTCTTACCTACGGAGCCAGTTCTTCTGACTTACGAGTTACCCGACTGGATGAAAGAAACAGATGAGTATACGTCCCCACCTTTGGAGATAAGGGAAAATAGAGACGTAGAAGTATTCATGACAGTTCGTGTAGACTGCGTATGGCAAGAGCTTTTATGAAACCTACGGCGAGGTAGACGTTGGCCGTTACCGTCGTTTAAGAGCTATGAAAGAGGGTATGGTACCAACTGGATCACCTATGCCCACGCAACAACCGTTAACGCGCTGGAGAGGTATGGGTATAAAATTAAGCGTGTAATTATTTTGGCCCCTTATCTGGTACAAGTTTCAAGTGAGGCTAAGTTTTACGTTAATCGTTAAATAGAGATCTAAATGCTACTTCTGCAGGTGCGGTGGAGAGAGGCTATTTATTAGCTAGTGAGGAGGTCTTGATGGAAATATGCATTACCGAAGAGCTGGTGAAATTAAAAAAACACTCAAAGACACTTACACGAGAGCTTGAGGAGGATGGAAGGTTCATCATTGGGAGCGATTCGGGTTCTTCAACAAACTCATCCCCACCTCATGACAGTGACGATGATCCTCCAGCCACAGGTGGTGTTATAAGACTTGAAGACGTGACTGATGCTTTCAACAAAGGAGACGGTGCAATGGTAGACAAGGGGAAGGCAATCATGACCCACAACAGTGTTGGTAGCATGCGGGATATATATGGTCAAGGTGCAGGACATTCCATAGGTGGGGGAATAGGACCCAACTCGGGGACACTGGCCTTAATGCTGGGTGAGTAGTAAGAGAATGAGTAGGAGTAAACATACATAGGGTCAAAATGCTGAATATATATAAGTTCAGAGTTAACAGTTAAATTATTGTCTGTCAGGTACAATGGGTAGTACCAGAGACCAGAGCAGTCTCATGTTCAGTGGAATGGGTACAGAGGTAGCTTGTGATCTAAGCATCATCAGAAATCTTGCAAAGGAGTTCGAAGAACCAACGCAGATGAGAGTCCCAACTGTAGTAAGAGGGCTTCCATTGATGAAGATTCTGAAGATGACCAGATAATTGGTAAGCTATAATACGGAGCGATAAAAAAAAGATTATCATTTACTGTAATGCTTATTTGATATGATATCTCTTAGCAAACAAATTGACTTGTGGGTTAACAAAAAGATATTAATTCACATTTCTTGAAAAATGGCAGAAGGGTCAGACTTGCAAGCAAAGGACCATCTTAGGGTTGGACAAGTATTCGAGAATAAAGATGCTTTCAAGCTCCATATGACACTCTACGAAATCGCTAACAAGTTCAGGTACCTGATTAAAAGGTCGGAGCCGGGTAAAATTCAACTTGAGTGTGTGGGAGCTAACTGCAAGTGGCGCGTCTATGCAACCAAGATGGGAGGTTGCCCTAGGTTCGAGAAAAGGACACTTGAGCCACAACACACATGTTCAATCGCCGACAGATGGGCCTTCCGCAATCATGCCACTACATCAGTTATCGGTGGGATAATGAGAGAACGGTACAGTGGTGGTAGTGGGACTGGTCCATGCCCGGGAGAAGTAAGAGAGATCATGCGTACAGACCATAGGGTTCCCATAACTTACTGAAAGGCATGGAAGTCCAAGGAGTCAGTGGTAGGGCAAGGTTCTGGAAGCTCGGAAGCTGCTTATCAATGTCTGCCATCCTACTTGGAGAAGATAGCATCTGAGAACCCTGGCTCGGCAGTTGCGTTGGAAACGGTCCCAGCACCCGATGGAGGACAACGTTTCAAATATCTCTTCCTCGCCTTCGGCGCAAGCATCCAAGGGTTTTCTTACATGAGGAAGGTGGTGATTATCGATGACACACATTTAAAGGGTAAATACTCAGGGTTTCTTCTCACCGCAAGTGTTCAGGATGGGAACTTTCAAATTTTCCCCATTGGTTGCGGTATTGTGGACTCCGAGAACGACCAGTCTTGGACTTGGTTCTTCAGCAAACTTCAGACAATGGTTCCAGACTCATACGATCTTGTTTTTGTATCTGACCGCACACCTCCATCTACTCAGGCATACGCAGGGTAAGAATTTCAAATTCAATCTTATGAAAAATGGTTAATTGTAACACATAATGTCGACTGTAGCCTTTAGATATGAAGTTGCTCGATAAGTATTTAATTTCCTGCTATAACTATTATTATTACGCTTCTCCTTAAATTAACTGAAAATTTCTGAGAATGATATTATTCAATCAACTAATCTTCTCAGGTGTATCCTCAGTCTCAGCACTGCGCTTGCCTAATGCATCTCTAGCGAAATGTTCAAACCATTTTTAAGAAGAAACACCTCTTGTACCTTATAGCCAGGGCAGCCAGGGCGTTCTGTGTCGAAGACTTCTACACTCATTTCAATGAGATTAAGGTGATTGACATTGTCTGCGCCGACTACCTCATAAGGATAGGCTCCGAGCACTGAGCGAGATCTCACTTCGAGGGAGCTAGATACAACATCATGACCAGCAACTTAGCTGAGTCTCTCAACAATGCACTCTCCACAGCAAGGGAGTACCCTATAGTGGGCCTGATTGAGTACATCAGAGCAATGCTAATGGGTTGGTTCTCTTCAAGGCGCATTGCTGCAACAACAAATGTTAGTGCGTTAAATCCAAAAATTGCAGCTATTCTAACAAGGAACTTCACTGTTTCCACCGGGTATGCAATCCGACACATCATAAACGCGGAGTATGAGGTGCGTGATGATGAGGGGGTCTTCCACAGAGTAGATCTCGATAGGAAGCGCTGTTCTTGCAGAGAATTCGAGATGATAGACATACCTTGCACGCATGCTGTTGTAGCGGCAGTGAACGTGACGTTGAGAGCATGGTGGATAGGGAGTACACAACTGCATACTGGGCCTTGGCTTACGCAGGGAGCATAAACCCTGTGAACGTATCAACAGTGGCTACGGACCAGCCTCAAATGAAGCTTCTCCCACCAAGCACACGTAGGCCAGCAGGGAGACCAAGGAAGGCAAGATTCACATCAGCGGGTGAAATAAGGGTATGAAGCCTAGTCTGAAGGGTCTTAGTTATATATATGTTTATATGATACAAGATCTGTTAACCGACAATACAATTATTGTTGCAGAACACGAGAGTTTTCAAGAGGACAAGGGCATGTAGCAGGTGCGGCGGTAGTGATCACAACCGCGCGACCTGTAAAATGCCTATCTGAACATCTATTTGTAAGTATTAGGAGTCACAACGGATGGAAGGATGGTCTTTTGAAGGTCAGATCAGGGGCGACCTTGTCTCTATATGTTGTATGCTAAACATGTTCTCCTAAGCTATTCTCTAGTTGACAAATATGTAAGTACAACTAGGGAGTGGAATAATGTTGCACTCCACTTTAAGACTTGAACCTTTAATGATGGTGTGCTAATGAAAAAGATTAGCATTTACCGTAAAAGTTGGTTGTTATTTATAATAGTATGTGGAATTATTATAAATATATATATATATATATATATATATATATATATTAAAAATGAGGTTGAAGGTATAAAGGTAATATAGTATATTTATGTAAAAAATGAAATACAATATTAGACACAATGTTTGCGGTCGAGAAATTACAAAAAAGTCAAACGGATGAGTGAAAACGGGGAAGCTAAAGCATAATTTTTGCTTGATACAAACGTTCATAAAGGATACTAAGTGGATTACCGAAATTTAGCAGTTATGATAGTTGGTAGTTAAAACACAAAATTTCATCTAAGAAATACAATTGGGTATTGAATGAATGCTGAATCTATTGGTAATTGGTAGATACAAGGTACTCTACTTTTAGCGATAATTTAAAACATTAACAAGTAAAAGGATTCATTCCGCATTGCAGGGGCTCTGCGTAACCACACATTGTTCAACATAGAGTATCCGATAAGTAGAGGGTTGATCGTAACAAATGTAATATAATGTGAATAAAGCACACTGAGACACGCTCATGCATTTGTATCAAATAATTTGAGTGTTACCCATGTAAATATTGTTGGCAGATAAATCTAGTTTTACAAGGAAAAAACAAGGTTCTAAAACATTATCAGAAACCGAAGGCGGTAGCTAATTTTAAAAGAAATACATCAAATAAGGTTCACTACACCCAAATAATGTTCATTAAAAATGTAGCCGATATGGATAAAGTTATTTGAAACAAACTATCATCTTCGATAAAATGAAGCAAGTTGTACTACTGGACTCATTCTCACTCTTTGTTCTCGGTTGGCGTTATGTGTCTGAAAAACTTGACAAGAAGCTGCTTCGCAGCACCTGGGAACACTCTAGGTGTTATGGTTTTGCAGGCATCGACACCCCCTTCTTTATGAGCATCAATGACGAGCACGGTCATGACAGCAGCGTCGGTAGCGGATGCAACCTGTGGAATTCCTTTACACCTAGAGACGTTGAAAGCCTTCACGATCACGCTTGACTCCCCCTTGCTGCCTCCATAAGAGATGTAGGGCAACATGTTTGCGACCGGGCTCAGCTCTTTCCTCATAAGGCTATCACTCATCACAACTGTGTTGCAGTCAATCACATGAAGCAGACCGGCCTTAAAATCAACACAAGCCCCAATCCAGTGCTGCTGGTCAATGTTAAACGGGAAATACAGCCTTCCTTTGAAACCGGGGGTGATGCAACTGAGCTCGTCTCCAGTGAACTTGAACTTCAGCCTATCTTTCACCGACGTCTTCACAAACCTAGAATGGTGTGACATAAGGGTGGCTGGTAGGTTCGTATATGCTACAACAACCGTGTTTTCATTCGGGGGTGTTTGGCTGCTAATGTACGCCATTAACGAGTCCATAACCTGGCAAGGAAGGATAAAATGTCATTATCGAAATAGGATAAGGCATTTTCATACGGTGAGAGTACCTTATGGGCCATTTGGGTTGATCTGAGCGCGATATCAAGGAAATCAAACATGGAGACAGAGTGGTCAGACCCTATTTTGATGGTCCTGTGGATAAGATAGGAGAAGAAAAAAATTGTGAGCCCTGTTAAAAATAGTTAAAACAGCAAAAAATTAAGATAACGAGTAAATGGTTACTTACTTGATCCCTGTAACCTTCTCAAGAACACCCAGGTAGTGCTGTTCCAGATCTCTCATGAAGGCCAGGCCGCCGATAACGGTTGGGTCGCATTTAAAGTCCTCAAGCCCCGCGGGAGTAGCATGAGATCTCGTGAGATCGCCCGGTGCAATGGGAGGCTCCGCTGGCCTGGAAGCCGGTAGAACATACGAGAGGGGTTTGCAGTGTCAGCCGCTGTGATAGGTGGTTCCTGAGAGACTCCAACGCCAAGAGAGAAAGATGGTTCATTGACCTGATCAGTACCAACAGATAAAGAAGTTAGGATTCGTAAACACAACTTGGAAGAAGCAACTAAACAACACTGCCATACCTCGGTAGGATGGGTTAGCTGAGCATCTTGGGCCGAAACAGGATTGTCGACATCCGTCCATCGGTCGTGTAAGGGGTTTGCAGAAGCAGCTAGTCCAATAGAGGTGTCCATCTCTGCGGGTGGGAGTGTGTCCTTGGTGATATTACCGACAACCTGCTTTCATAATTAATTTTTAGAGGACACAGTGATTGCTAAACGGTAAGACGTAAATTACGGTTACCTCACAACTTCCGTGAGACTGCTGGATATCACTGACAACCTTGTCTATGGTTTGGGTATGATCAACAGTTTGGGGGATACCTGGTGAAGGTATATGGCCATATGAACGAGATATGCTTCCATCGTTCATCACGGGCTGACTTGTTCTTCTCTGAGCTTCGTTTTGGTTGATATCATGAGGTTTGGCTGGTACATCGTTGCTTAACCTTAAGCAAACTTCGTTAATCACTACCTCCTGCATTGCTTCTATTTTGTCGGCAACAATACCCGCAATCATGTTCTCCAGGCCAAGGAGCGGATTAATAAATGTCTCCAAAAGATTAATCCTCTGGTCAATGTTAAGCCCCATGATCGTATTCTTAACCTGCAAATCAACCCCTACGGCCACCCTCTCAACAATGCCGCTAATCTCTTCTTTCAATTGAGTGACCACCATATTGGCAATAACGTTGCTGGTGTCTTGTTCAGGGGTGTCACCCTCTGTGGACTCAGAGCAATCCTCTTTGTCATTCTTATCCTTCACCGCTTTAGCCTTCTGCTTCTGGCTCCTCATACGTGTTAAGTCTGAAACAGTCAACCCTCCCTTAAACATCTTCTTTTTAAAACGGAAACGCGAGTTCACAAGTTCCATCAGAGTATCAACGAGTGGATCTATGAGTTCATCGGGGCATACGATGTCAGCCTCTAGATCCCACTGCTCGTGTGGGTAATCAAGAACGGACCGACCGCGAACCTAATAATAAGTCGAAATTTATCAGACATCTCTAGTATTAGCCAGTACCAAAACACATTATTTATCGATAACTATGTATTTGACAGGAAGAGTACAAATTAGAAGGGAAAAATAAAATTGCTTGTACCTTGCATTCTTGGTCCATGTTCTTCGCATGAGCCGGTATCACTACATACTTGGCATTGTCTGCTGGTTTTTCAGATGCAGATTGGTCTGTCGCCTCCGCCTCATTCTCAACCTCGTTCTCCTCGTCTTCACCGTCTGATTCCTGAACTACAACAGGAGCACTAAAAGTGACCTATTCCTTCAGTTCAGGAACCGCCGCAATCATCACTAATTGGATAGCTTCAACGTAACCTCTCAGGGCAAACGAGTCCTGGGCTAGAGCAAGTTCATCTTTGTTAAGGAGAGAGAGGACATTAGAGCTTGAAAAGACACACGGCCCCAAGGATATGCCATAAATTCGTCTAAATCACGAATCAACTCTACATGCTCCGGGTTCACCTTGGGCGTGTGAGAAGATGGTAACAGAACCGAGTTGACAATGGCGAGGCATGCTAACTTGATGCGAGTATCCCTGTCTTTCACCTTCTTGTTCTTAAGCATGTCGACAATCATCCCTACTGACACCGACTTGAGAGACCCAAATAACTCGTTCCAATATAGTTTCTCGTTAAGAGGGTTTTTCCTCTTTCGACCTCTACAGTTAGGAAATCTCCCACAGTTAAGCCCAGTGACAATCGCAAACTCTCTAAGCAAAATTCGGATCGGAGTTCCGGCGAACACAGCCCAAATCTCATATTTTTATTCGTTTTCAGCCTCCTAGAAAGGACGAAGTAACAAAAGGCGCCAGAAAATGGAGGGTTATCGTCAAAGGAAATTACCCGGGAAAATGAAGAATTTTTGAAAAAATCAACTTCCTCCTCTGTGAGAGCTTCAAGAATCGACTGAGTAATCTTCACTTTGTGGTACGAGTTAACTCTATATCCCGATGGTTCTTCACCGGCGGCGAAAATCCTGGGTGGAAGTTCCGGTGTCGACATAGAGATGGTTGGTTCTAGGATTGCACTTTAGGGGTCTTGTTTATTGATATGGATATTTGGGAAGCCTTTTGTGATGTATTGAAATGGAGAATAAGAAAAGCAAACCAATCCAAAAATTACGAACTAGTGCCATTACGGAAAAGCAACCGTCGCGTGTTTGAATGACGCTCCTACCATTACGTCCTTCAATCGACTCACGCGCTCGGAAACAGTATGAGAAGCTTTCTCGATAACTGTAATCCGACATGATCTTCGGTATATAATACAGACCTAAGCCACGCTATTAGTTCCATAATGTAGGGGTAAAATCGTCCAGAATAAAGACGGTTAATAAGTGAGGTATAAGTCTAATTAACGGTCGGTTTGGGTGTACCAGCTCCAATTATCTCTATAATAAATCTAATTTATTAATTTTAAATTGTAAACTAAGCACTACTAAACAAAAGAAATAAGTAGTAAGAGATAGGAAAAACATATTAACGATAAAAAAAAAGAATTAGTATGGTAAAGAAAAGAAGGTGAGCATGTGGATAAATACAAAAAAGAAGAAAATAAGCTAGGATGTAATTGTAATTAACTAGTCTTGATTAACATCTAGTTGTTACAGAGATTACGTAAGCCTTCTCTCAGAAAAGTTATAGATAATACGTGACATTATATTCAGGGCTAGTAGCATTTAAGTTGTACTAGGTGACCGGTCCGCACCCTGTGTGGGCATAAAAATATTCGAATTACGGAACAGATAGTATATAGTTTTAGAAGTTACGGATTTTATATCATAATACCACCGTCTTTGGGAGAAAACATCAAGCAAAGACAAAGCTGTACCCGAGACGGGACAAAGTAAATTTAGTATGAAGAGGTTGTTATTGTGTCTATGTAAAGAACAGAGATCGCCAGAACTCCTCAACGTCCGGCATATCCGGATTGTACATGCATGTGTGGACTTAAATTTGATGCGTGCGAACATTAAACTGTATACCTTAAACACTAAACTGTAAACCCTTGAATATACCTTAAACACTAAATCTCTCAACATTTAGTTTCTCTCTATTTCACTTGTTTCATCTATTTTTATATCTCTACCGGTCTCTCTCTCAGTCTACCTCTCTCTCTCTCTATCATAATCTTTTGTTTCTCTCTATTTCACCTCTCAATATATATATATATATATATATATATATATATATATATATATATATCCAGTCTCTTTTTCAGTCCCACTCTCTCTATCTATCTCTAAATACCTCTTTTTTTCCATATCCATCTATTTCTGTCTCTCCCTTAAAAAAACACAAAATCATTAGATAATATTTTTCTTCTTTATTGTCAACATACATAAACTATATACATTGATTTTGAAAATCACTCAAACAAACGAATTTCATAAATAAATTTTTAACGTTTTAAACTTATTGTTTTGATCGATAAAATAAATATCCTAAAAACATTACTTCATATGTGATGACTTACAGTTTAAAAGATTAAAAAACTAAATTTGTTCTTCAATATCTAATTTCTCTTTCTTTAGTTTCTCTATATTTCACTTGTTTTATATATTCTTTATATCTCTCTTAGTCTTTCTCTCTCTCTATCATAATCTTTAATTTTCCTCAATTTCACCTCTATATATAATTATAATCACGTCAAAATAATTTATAATTGGTCTTTGGTAACAGTAAGTGGAAACTTACCGCTCTCTTTTTTATCTCGATAATTGAGTCATCATATTGATTCAGGTAATGCTCTGCAAACTAACTGCATTTTGTCATCTCTCATCTTGCAAACTAACTCCTCTTTAAAATCTTGAATTTTGCTTCTAACCGAATCAAAACGCGTTTCATACTTAACATACTTCACTGTATATTTTTTAGATCCATGAATCAGTCATATCATCAAAACATGAATGGATGATACTAATCAATGCCCACAACTTAAGAAGAAGAGTCACCGACACTAATACAAAATCAAATATCGTTTGAAAATGCAAAATCTTCGTTCATATAAAGAATAATACAAATAACATGGAACTTTTCTTCTCCTATGAAATAACCAATGTAATAAATTGACGGATTGACGGGTTGCGCAAGTAATTGTTAATTATTATTTGTAATAAGAAAATTAATTACTATATGTATTAATTGAGAAGACAAATGATATGCATATGATATGATGAAATCGTTTATTAGAAAGGTAAGTTATTAAAAACAAACAACCTAATTATTTTCAGAAACGTTAAATTGAAATAACTACATGTATTAATTGAAAAGACAAAACACAAAAGGTAAGTGTTTAATATGTGTTTCCTTTAGAGGAATGTCGATGATTAAAAAAATGAAAAACAAAAATTCGAAAAAATCAACCAATAAGATTAAGAGAATTTATCTGAGAAGCTCTGTATGAGTGACATGTGACAAAGTGATTTCTCTTTTAATATATAGGATGATGTCTTGTTTATATAGTAGATTGGTAGACGTTACTAATTGATCTAGTTTTCACAATAAGCTATGGAGATGATTGGTAACGGCTGTAACTTTATGTTTTTGGCTGTAAAATTTAGTCTGTAGAATTATTTGCTTTAATTTTTTTGTTGTAGCTTTCTAAAGCACTATTTTTTTTGCTTTGGAAATAAAGCTCTCTATATCCATATTTTGATTTTGTATAGATATTTTTGCTGTGAGTTTTTTTAAGGAAATGAAAGCTTATCAACAACTAATAAGTTAAAACATAAGTTAAATTACTAAGATTGATATCATATCGATCTTATGTTTACTAAATAGGTGGACGATATGCAGCCTTTATTTTGTTTAATATTTCATATTATTAGATACATCTCTTAATATCAATATTAGATAATTATTTACTATTATTTTAGACTTACCTTAAACTTTTAGTTCTAATTTAATATGTATTCCCCAAAAATAAATTAAAGTGGCTGTAGAAAAAAATGAGCTGTAGAGAGCACTCACAGCACTTATCAATCACCCCCTATGTAACAAAATATTCTCTAGTTAATTCAAATATTTATTATACCTATAAGTTAAAATTATTTATGGAATATCTTCTTAGTAAAGATATATTTGAATAATAATAAGGAGAATATCTCGTGAATAGATTGCACCATAATTTTAGCTGACAAGTTTCACTATAAAATATATCAAATTTTAAATGCATGATTTTAGGAAAGAATATATCTCATCAATTGATTGCAACTGATTTTTGATAAGACAAATTACACTATAGGTATTTAAATATTAAATATTGATAGTAAGGAAAAAATAAATATAAGGATTAAATTACAAAAAATTTTGATTGACACATTCCACTATAGATATTTAAATATTATTGATAAATTGGTAATACTATAACTTATGAATCTAATATATATATATATATATATATATATAATTTCTAATATGATTAATCATATGATAATTATTGATAAATTGGTAATACTAAACTTTACAATATAAAGTTATTGATTACATAATTTATAAAACAATATAGTCTATATAAATTTGATATATTTCTCACATGTATATATTTATAGTATGATATAAATACTATATAATATTTTATAATATGATAAAATTGTATAAAATCATATTTTAGTACAAAAGTGTTTGTTAATTATGTTGTAAAAGTAGTGGTAAGATTGTATATAATAATAGTATAGTGTTTTGACTACTTTCTAATATTTTACTAATATATTGGGTTATCTCCTAATATAGTGTGTGGTTTGAAGATTGTTTTCTTTATCATTAATGACAAAACAAAACGTTTGTTATTGTATCATATCTCATCTATTAATTTAGGGATTGGTTTTTATCTACCATTAGCAAGTCATAGTAGCACCACTTAAATAATTAGTAGATATGTCATATTTGATTATTTATATTAATAATAAACCAACTATAAATTTTATTTTTTTATTTATAACAAAATCTGTTGAGAAATAATCTAACAAAATCTTACTTAAAATTTTAAATAGTTTATAAAATAACACATTAATTAATTTCATAATTAGTAATTTGATATTATTATAAATCAATGTTAGCTAAAATTTTACTATAAAAAAAAATTAGATACTATTTTTATATATTATATAATTATATTCTATATTATATAACAATATAAGTGCTATATGACTTAAATATGAAAAAATATATTAAATAGGTAAATTAACAAAAAGAAATTTTGAAATTGTTTCATTTAAATAAATTATCACTCATCTATTTTTTGAAACTCTCAACAATATATTGTTTAAAATATATAATATACAAGAATATAATTCTATATAACAACCTTTAGTTCATACTCTATTTAAAAAATATGTTATTGAAATTTTAGTAATTCAATTATTATTAATGACAAATCAAATTTCAATTATAATTTTTTCAATTATAACAAAATCTGTTGAGAAACAAATAGAAAATATTACCAAAATTCAAATATTTTTTTATAAAATAATGTGTTAATGTAATAACAAAACAATTTAAAATTCATGTAATCCTCCAAACTCAAAATTTGTTGTGTAATTTTTCAAAAACTTATTGTACCTAACTCTAAAATAAATTAGTAAATAATAAAAATTAATAAAAAGTAAAATATAATAAAGAAATCACTATATATTAATAATGCTGAATAAAAATATACAGTAAAGAATAATATTATAGAGTTACACAATATATATACTAAAATGGAAATTATGTATTTAAAACATTTGTAATAATATAAAATATATTTATAAAATAAAAAAATATTCGCACGGAAGTGCGGGTTAAAATCTAGTAATCATTTAAAAGAAGCATGAAATAACGAGATTAAAAAAAAGTTATGTGAAGGTGATACCTTTCATATTATAATAATGGTTTGAGTTTAGACTGCCCCATCATATCAAAGACTATAAACCTGCAAAACATCATAATCAAAGAAATAAGTTAAAAAGAATTCAAATGAAAACTAAAACTAAAACGCGAGGGACGGTGATGGAAGATTATATATCAATTACCTTCACTATAATTCCACACAACCAATTTAAGGGCAATGAACCACATCACTGCAAAACCCTTAAATCGAGGTTAAGAGATAACTTCATCAAAAATCAACCATAAAATGTAAGAGAGATTGAACTAATTACTTGAGATTAATAAAAGAGAAACCGCATTATGTAAAAATAGTTCGAAGAGAAGATTGTCTGTATTGTACCTTGATCAAATCATATATGGCTTCAAGAGAGGATTTAAATTTATTATAGTTCATCTGCATATAAAGCAAAATCAAAATCAGCAAACCATATAAAAAATATATAAGCTTAACATTCAAAACAATATAAATTACGAAACCAAAATCAACAAAAAATTCACAGCATAAAAATGACTTCGTTTCTGTTGAGAATGTCTTGTTTATATAGTAGACGTTGCTAAATGATTTAGCTTTCACAATAAGCTAAGAATTAGAATATTCTCTAATAAATTCTCACAAAAATCTTATACTTGTAAAGTAATATTATTTTTGGAATTTCTTGTTGATAAAGCTAAAAGAGAATATCTCGTGAATAGATTGCACCAGATTTTTGGTTGGCAAGTTTCACTATAAATATTTAAATTTTAAATGCATGATTTTAGGAAAGAAGATATCTCGTCAATTGATTGCAACTGATTTTTGATAAGATAAATCTCACTATAAAGATTTAAATATTAAATATAGATAATAAGGAAAAAATAAATATACGAATTAAATTGCATACTTTTTTGAAAATATACATACTTTTGAATTAACAAAATAATCATATAAAGTTTTTTTAAAAATATATACAATTTATTCTATAAACAACAATAAATAATTAAAAAATAATATTAATAAAACATGTTTGGATTTTGTAATATTAAAATAGTTATTATATAATTATATCTTAATACAATTCATCAAGTAAAATATAAAAATATTATAATTATATTATATAAATATTCGTTCATTATAGTTTATAAATATTAAAAGTAATAAATAAAACATTATTAATCTTTCTATAATTCGAGAATTAATTGCCATAAATTGTTATTTGTAATATTTTTTATATTATATGGCAAGTTATCTGAAATGATTTTAGACTTACCTTGAACTTTTATTTCTAATTTAAATAAATAAAAGGTAAGTGTTTAATATGTATTCCCCATAATTAAGAAGACAAAACACAAAAGGTAAGTGTTTAATATGTGTTTCCTTTAGAGGAATGTCGATGATTAAAATAAATGAAAAAAAATTTCGAAAAAATCAACCAACAAAGAACTTTCAAGCACAATTATAATAGACAATGTAGTTATAACTAAACTTTATGTTCAAGTATCATAAGATGGTCGATTACATGTTCGAAAATCGTATATAAAGGACCAAATGATCTAAATGATAGTACATGTACTATAGTATATAAAGGACCAAATGATCTAAATCGATAATCGTATATGAAGAAAACTATGATCTCGATGATAGTACATGTACTATAGTATTTTCGATGATCTAAAATAATTAATAATGGACAAAATGATCTACAAATTTTCTCGACAATTACAGTTGTTTCCCTTCAATCTGTCTTATTTAGTAAGAATTCAATGCATTAAACAGATAAATTATTGGAAAAGGATGTTCTTTCAACCGAGAATACAAAATAAGGTAAGTATTTATAGGGCTTCCTTTTTTAGTTGTGTCGATGAGAAAAATAAATCAAAAATGAATTTCTAAAAAATCAACCAATAGAATCGCGTTATTTCGGCTGAGAAGGACTGTGTGAGTGCCACGTGTCAAATATACTTCTCTTTTAATATATAGAGAGATCTATTTAGTTAAGAAACAAAACAACCAAACAGGTTTGTTTTTAATAATATATAAAAATATTGTAACGACCGTGACCCAAGATGGGAGGAGCCCATTTGTTTTTTTTTATTAAAACCCAAAACCTTCTTTTCTATTTTGTCCCACATTGAAAGTTTAAGCTTCCTTCCTCCTTTCCCTTCTCCTATATAAGAAACTCCACCCCCTTTCTTTATTCTCACCAAGTCAAAGTATTTTCTTTGCGTGTGACGAGTTGTTGTTGAAATATCCGACGACCAGTCATTAGTTAATTTTTCGGGTGGGATTTCCGGCAAGTTTCCGGCGGGATTTCCGGGCGAGCTTTCGGCGAGTTTTCTGGTAAGTTGTCGCCTTCATATTTCTAGTCGTAGAAATCTATTTAGGAAAGTATCCAGTTTAGGAAACCGCCATTTTAGGAAAGTTTCTATTTTAGGAAAGTTTCCATTTTTGGAAACTTTATTTCCTGAGATCTGAGTCTAAGCCGTTGATTCTCGTATTGCAGTTGATCTCTTTGTCCATCTTCTGTTGTTCATTCCAGCCAGTTGCTAAGGTGAGGGCTATTCCGTTAAATTTCGTGCTAGTGTAGAATTCTTTCTATGTTAGTTTAGTTTCGAAGCATGATCCGTCTGTTTGAATTGAGTCTTGTGTGATAATTATAATATTGAATGTTAACCGGAATTAGGGGTATAGAGGATTCAACTGTTGTTTGGATTGGTTGATGTTAAGTGATGATATACATATATATATATATAGTTATATAATTTGGACTATGTGGAGAGTGCGGGGGCCCAGAGAGATTTGGGCTAACGACGCATATGAGTACGGGGGCCCAGAGAAATCTGAGCTAGCGACGTATAGAGTGCGGGGGCACAGAGACATCTGAGCTAGCGACGCATATTGATGAGTACGGGGGCCCAGAGACGTCTGAGCTAGCGACGTATATTGTGTGGTGCGGGGTGCAAAGACGTTTGCATATCGACGCATATTGGTGGAGTGCGGGGGTCCAGAGATGTCTGGACTAGCGACGCATATTATATTATCGTATATCCGTATGAGGAGAATGCGGGGTGTGTAGACTAGCTATGTACCATCAGCGCATTGTTTGTTTTGTGTGATGCGGTAGGCATCGTGTTTGTTCATGTTAGAGTTAAACTTCCATAGTGGGAGTTCTATTTTTCTAGTCAGTGGTTTGCGGATCTAGCATCCTATACCTCACTGAGTGATTTCCCTGTTGCTCACCCTCCTTCTTCCCCTTTCAGGTGAGACTGCCGAGCAGGAGTGATTGCTATTGGACCGGTGCTTTTGGGAGTTATTTTATTATTTTCAGACTTTCGGATTTATGTTTTTATCGATTTTATCAGACTTATTTATTTTTATCCGATTTTACTGGATTTATGATGATGAGATGACTTTTGAGAAGTAATAAATGGAGATTTTATGAGATATTTATTTATTATATTATTTGGAAAAATCGGGGCATTACAAATATGCCCTATAAATCTCTTACAAAATTATTTGACATAAGCGAAGCTGCAAAAGGTTCTAAATTTTCTTCAATACGCACGGCTCTGACCACAACCACCCTATTAACACCACACCTTACCTTACCCTAGTTAATACTATCTACCACCACACAGTGCCGGTCCGGCGTTAATTGGTGCCTAAAACGCATTAAAAAATTATGCCTCTTAATGATATTTTATTTTGGTATTTTCAATTATTTAAAAAAATAATATAAAATGTATTAAAATTTAATTTGTTGATAAATATAAAGTATATAGTCAATATGTTTTTGTTTAAAAAGTAAGAGGATCACAATTATCACTATTTTGTAAGAAAAATGGGAAAGTCAGTGATATTTATATACTTTATTTTGTAAAACATATTGAATTTTAATATATTTTATAATTATGTTGTCTGTCACTCTGTATAAAAATTCTAACATCTCAACCATCCTTATAGTTTCTTTTGAAAATATTTCTCGACATTAACGTTTCCCATAGATTTTACATCTATAAATGAAATTTTTTTTATAATTTAATCAAATTAGGTTAACATTAATTTAACTTTGTAACATTTTGCTGAATTTTCTAAGAATTTCAGAGAGAGCATAAAGCTAATACTCGATATGATAGTTAGGTTTGATTAGATTTTTAAAAAGTCATGAAAATTATAATAATCATAAAAAATAATAATTAAGACTTACATGGAATATGCAAGAGAGTGCAAAAAATAATTAGGTTTTTGTTTAATATTTATTTTATACATAACAAAGGGAAACTAAGATTGATGCCAAAAAAAAGGAAACTAAGATTAATTTAGAAGTCCTATGCGTCTTATTTAAATTGTAATCATAATGAAAAGGAAAATATTAGGGAAAGGGGCAGCAAACAAAAGATGGATTCGAAACTGCCACTTATATGACAAAGCAGAAGAAACTAAACCACTATACAAAAGTGAATTTTCCGTATTTTGGCGTCCCTAGTATTTTAATAAACGTTGGCGCCTAAAGCCCATGCTTTATGAGCTTTAGGTCAGGGCCGGGCCTGCCACCACAACCACCCTGTCAAACTCTTCACTCCGTATATCTACCCATTTTGTATAAATGAAAACCTAAAGTAATATTTGTGCAAACCTCTCATTCATTTAAGGTAAACGAGGATAATTGATTAGTAATTTCCATATAAATTAAATTAAAATAAATAGGCAGTGGCAGTGTTGTAATATAGTAAAAAAATTAAGGGGACTTTTCTTAAGGTAGTTCATATTGTGTATAAATTACACAGGCATGGTCTTCTGTCTACCAGCATCATCATCCCTCCAAAACTCTGTAAGTCTTTCTTGAATCCAAGCCTTAGAACTCTCTTGATTCTTAGGAATGAAGTTATGAGAGCACCAAGTTTATTCTTTACAAGGCATAAGCTGATGAGAGTGTTATTAGATCTCTCTTTTGAGTTATGAAGTCACAACGAGACTGATGTTTTGCATTCTAACATCAAATAATTTTAAACGAATGGATGATAATAGATAAATAAAATCAATCACTAAAAATTATGATTGACATATAATATAAAAGTAAATACTTCGAGAAAAAACATATGTAAATCATAATCCACAAACTTTCCGTGTGAAACGCGATCAACAGATTTTATCAAAAATGTTTCTAGATGATGATGTAACATATGAGTAGCAACTAAACCACATATGTACTTTTAAGCTAATTTGTGAAGTTCTTTTTCTATGAGAAGTTACTATAATCCAAAATGTTACTAAATGTTGTGATCAAGAGCTTAATAAGAGATCGTAAAAATTTGCTAATAACTTTTTAGTCACTTTGACAAGAGTCTCCAACTTATCATATTCAAAGTTAGAATCCACTCTAAATAAGTGTAAACGATTACAAGTTTTGAAAGAAAGAAACAAAAAATATCATGAAAAGCTTTTTAAAACTAAATACACACAAGAATGTTTTTTATACTCAGTTCGGGGCTAATGTCTTATAGTTCATTGAGTTGGAAAAAAAATCCAAAACTGGAAATAGAAACTAACCAATCCTTTGATTTGTTTCTTAATGGAATTTTTTCCAAGACGAAAAAATCAGATGGAGTATGTAACAACTTTATGCAATAACCTACAAATCTGAGCTTAGGCAATTTTAAATAGATGCCATGCGATCTTGGATATTTACTCGAATTGTCACTTCTAATAAATCAATAGTGAGTAATTTCCGTACAAATATTTAAACATGTTTTCCAATAATCGCATGTCACTAATTGTCAAATATACATTCTTCATTGCAAATGAATATATATATATATATATATATACTAAATGGGAAAATTTAAAAACATATGCCTTCAGTCAAAAAAAAAAGAAGAAAATTTAAAAACATTGTTCTTACATTAATCTTTACATAGGTCAGCTAGATAGATCTATAAGTCGATTTTCTATTAGTTAGAAACAAGATTTGCAATTCTTTTATCGACCACAACATATTATCCTTTTAGTTACATATAATAATGAACTAGATTTTGAAAGCCCGAGTGTATTTTTATTTTAATAATGTTAACTGTTGTTTCGCTGGTACACATGGGACCTTCTACGCAATGCACTTTTTAAGATCATCATGTATGTGTATTTTTCAAAGAAAGTAGTAACTATCTAACTGTTTATATGCGCTAAGAGCTTGATCAATAAAAGTTATATGTGTGTTATATGTGCACCTCTTGGATCATCCAATAGATGTTCATATATAACAATTTAATTTCTAACAGTTTATAGTTTTGTTAAGAGTATTTCTAATAATATATGTGAGATTTAGAAATGAAAACACCAATATGATGTGTGTTTTGATTGAATTCAAAGAGATTGTGAAAATATAGATGATTAAATTTACTAAGGTACTCATGAAATAAACATGGATGATTTACATAAGATTTTTCTTTATTGACGTATGTTTTAGCAACATGGATCACAACATAATATTACTTCTACTTTTAATATATTTTACATTTGAGAGCTACTCATTTTACTTGCGATGCGGATGCTCTAAAGACATTCATTGTATTGCAAGTAGCTTAATTCAGAGGAATTTCAATTTGCAAAAAGGTTAGTAATTATCAATATTTGTCCTCATGTTTAATTATAATAGGCGCAAGTAGCTTACTTCAAAGGAATTTCAATTTGCAAAAAGGTTAGTAATTATCAATATTTGTCCTCATGTTTAATTATAATAGGCCGTATGAACTATAGTTTGTGTTAAAGTCCAAATTATTAGATTTTGAGGATGTCTATTAAATTAATTTCATATTAATACGATTTTATGATCATTTGTATCTTGTTATAACAAAAACAATTAAGTCATTGATCACAAAATTTTAAAAGGGATTTTAAATATTTTTTTGTAATTTAAAGTCGTTTTAAAAATTTAAAACATAACATATGAGAAAAATATAAATTTTTTATTATATAATTAATGTGATTGTTTAATTTCTTTTAATAAAATAATATTTTTATAAAATGAGGGAGGATACAAAATTTTAATCATTCGTAATAATTAATTGTTAAATATATATTAATTATATTAGGTAACACCGTAACTTTTATTTAAGAAAAAAAATCACGCTTCTTATATTTTGGGTCAATAGAATGTTCTCTAGCAATTGGATTTTGGACCTACAAATTATTCAATTGATTCTTACGCTACCACGTAAACCAAATTAACATCCTAATTAAATGACATATTATCAATTTTTTTTGTAATTAGTACAAAATATAAGTTACATCTTTTTAAATGATTTTCAATTAATATATAGGGGATTGGTAAATAAGTTGAACTTTTTTGTTTTATGGACCTTTTATCTCTTTATTTTATTTAACTTTAATTCAAAAAAAAAACAAAAGAATATGAGGTTACTTTAAATTTGAAACCCGGCCAGTTGGGTCACTACAGAATTGGATTCGTTGCGTTCTTTTTTTTTTGTCAACGATTCGTTGCGTTCTAACTAATTAAAAACACACATTCTCATATTTTCAGTATAAATTCGTTGCGTTCTAACTAAAACACAAATTCTCATATTTTCAGTATATTTTCTTTATACAGATCAGTTGGACGAAACGCGATTATCAAGAGGTGATTTTTTTTTTTTTTTTTTGTATTTTGCATACTTATTTCATCTCAATTGTTCATATCATTCATATATTATCTGGACTAGAATTTGCAGAAAGAATATTATCAGGACTATGGACTCACCAATCTTCCTCTAGCGGTTATTGATTACTTATTTCATGTTTGAGCAGGAGACTTATGGCTGAGGTGGCAGTGGCACTTTTACCGTTTGCAGTCGAGAGGCTTTGGAACCTCCTTGTCCGAGAAGCTGAGCAATTTCAAGGATTTGAAGAGCAGTTCGAGGGATTAAAAAAAGATGTGGATATGTTAAGGTGCTTTTTGAAAGATGCAGAGGCCAAGAAACATGCAAGTGAAATGGTGAAAAAAACTATCAAAGACATCAAAGAAATTGTTTATGATGCAGAAGATATCGTCGAAACCTTTCTTCTGAAGAAAGAACTCAAAGAATCAAGCAGCAGCAGCGTGAAAAGATTTGCATGCGCTACTGTAAAACGCATGGGGCTTTCGTCTGATATGAGAATCATACGTAAGAGGATCTCTGAGGTGATCCGGGATATGCAGAATCTTGGCGTACAAAAGGTCATTGTCGATGACGAACATATGCAGGTATAATATTGTATTAACGTAATTGTGTACTCTTATTCATCAACCAAAGTCCGCACATATACAACATATGTAGCATATTCTATCTAGGAATAGGAAATACAACAAGATAGACATAAATCCCATAGATATAGGAGATGATATTATCCTAAGCTGCCCATTAGCAGGCTCTACAAGTAAGAGAAAGAGAAATGCGACAAACGTTTTCTAGAGATGATGAAGAGCAACTTATTGTTGGGATAGAGAGAAATGTCGAGAGATTGGTTGGCTATTTGTTGGAGGAGGATAGCCGTCAAGTGTTTGCTATAACCGGGATGGGAGGTCTTGGTAAAACCACACTCGCAAGAAAAGTTTTCAATCATGAGACAATAAAAAGTCATTATCCAGGATTAGCGTGGGTTTGTATTTCACAACAGTTTGAAAGGAAGTGTGTCTGGCAGACAATCTTGCGACAACTCTGGCCAGAATGCGATGTGTCAAAGATGATGGAAGACGAACTTCAGGAGAAGATTGTTAGAGTGTTGGAAACACAAAAGGCTTTGATCGTCATTGATGATATATGGAGAGAAGAAGATTGGGACCTAATTAAGCCTGTCTTTCTGCCCAAAAAAGGTGAATCTTCTTACGTTACATACATTGGGCCATATTTTAAAAAAACTCAAGATTTGATCATGGAACATTACAAAAATATGAATGTGTTGCAGGATGGAAGGTATTACTTACTTCTCGCAATGAGGAAGTAGCATTACATGCAGATAGACAATGTGTTAACTTCAGACCAGAATGCCTAACTTCTGAAGAAAGTTGGGATCTTTTTCAAAGGATAGCATTTCCTATTAAAGACACAGCTGGTATGTTTCAAGGACGGCCTGCTTGGACTTTTTTATATTCTAGTAAATTTTTAAAAATGACTACAATATCTGCAAGACCATATGACCATTTCGAACATTCTTGTAAATGATGTGCAGAATTTAAGATTGAAGAAGACATGAAAGAAATCGGTATAGAGATGCTTAAACATTGTGGAGGTCTACCACTGGCTATTAAGGTGTTGGGTGGGATGTTACGCAAGAAGTACACATTGCAACAGTGGAAAACGATACATGAGAATATCAAAGCTCCCATCGTTAGAGGGACTGGATTTGACGACAGAAATGTCAATAAGGAGGTTTACGATGTTTTATATCTGAGTTTCGAAGAGCTGCCTGCTTATTTGAAGCATTGCTTCCTTTACCTCGCTAGTTTTCCAGAAGATTATGAAATACATGTGGAGAAATTGTCATATTATTGGGCTGCAGAAGGAATACTAAGGCCAAGATATTATGATGGAGCAAGCATTCGAGTGGTTGCAGATATATGCATAGAAGAATTGGTGAAGCGGAACATGGTTATTTCTAAAAGAGACGTTGATACTTCAAGATTTGAAACACTTCAGTTGCATGACATGATGAGAGAATTTTGTTTACGCAAAGCTGAAGAAGAGAATCTCGTACAAACCATTGATATATCAACTGCAAATTCGAAATCTCCTTGTAAATCTCGCAGACTTGCTCTTAAAGGTTGGCGTCTTGAATCACTAATTAATGTGGATACGGAGGTGAAGAATCCAAGCCTTAGAACTCTCTTGCTTGATGGACAATGGAAGGTAACAAGTTTATTCTTCACAAGGCATAAGCTGATGAGAGTGTTAGATCTCTCGTATGTGGAGTTTGAAGGAGGGAAAGTACCCTCTAGCATCGGGAAACTCATCCACTTGAGATATCTTAGTTTATATGAGGCACATGTAACTCAGCTGCCTTCTTCTATGCGGAATCTGAAGAAGCTGCTCTATTTAAACCTGGTTATATCTTCATCTGAAGTTTACATGCCTGATATCTTGAAAGAGATGCAAGAATTGACATTCTTGTATTTACCGTATGGATTACATGATAAGACAAATTTGGAATTGGGAAATCTAGTCAATCTGGAGACGTTGGAGTATTTCTCCACAAAACATGGGAGAGTGACAGATCTACAGGGTATGACACGGCTCATAGATCTCTCTATCATTATTAGAGACGAGAGGTATACTATGGAAACTCTATCTTCATCTCTCAGTAAACTTTCGCACTTGGAGCGTCTTAGTATATATAACACCAACAAGTTTTATACTCGCACGAATGATGATGAAGATGGATTTGTTTGGGATTTTGTTAATCTCAAACAGCTGGATTTGAATATATATATGCCAAGGTTACCTGATGCGCAACACTTTCCTTCTCACCTTACAACCATATATCTAAAGTGGTGTCGTTTGAAGGAGGATCCGATGCCGATTCTAGAGAAGTTGCTTCACTTGAAAGAGATTACTTTAGGAGAAAGATCTTTCTGTGGGAGGAGAATGGTTTGCTCGAGAAGTGGATTTCCTCAATTGCAGAAGCTAGGATTTTATGGATTAAAAGAGTGGGAAGAGTGGATAGTAGAAGAAGGCTCTATGCCCCTTCTCCATACTCTCCAAATTTACTCTTGTCCAAAGTTAAAGGAGATTTCTGACTTTCCTTCTCACCTTATAACCATACGTCTAGAGTGGTGTCGTTTGAAGGAGGATCCAATGCCTATTTTAGAGAAGTTGCTTCACTTGAAAGAGATTAGTTTCGGTTATCAATCTTTCTGTGGGAGGAGAATGGTTTGCTCGAGGGATGGGTTTCCTCAATTGCAGAATCTAAGATTTGAGGGATTAGAGGAGTGGGAAGAGTGGATAGTAGAAGAAGGCTCCATGCCCCTTCTCCATACTCTCGGTATTCATTCTTGTCCAAGGTTTAAAGAGCTTCCAGATGGGCTGCGATCCATCACTTCTTTGAAGAGTCTGAAAATGGAAAAGGGATGGGAGAAGAGACTGTCTAAAGGAGGAGAAGATTATTACAAAGTCCAACACATCCCTTTTGTTCAATTCAGTTATTATTGATCTCGGCAATTTTGACTATCGGGTAACTTCTCGGCAACTTCTTTGGATTTGCACAAACTATTAGTTAAGACTATTTCGTTGGAATGTCCCTGATGATATGTGTTTTACCAATTGTTTTTGATATATTTGCAAACAGAGGAGTGGATGATGCGGTGAAGCTGTTCGATGAAGTGTCTTACTGAGGACACTTGATCTCCTGCACTGCTTTTAGTTTTTCTAGAGAGAGAAAGAGATGTATTTAGGGAATTGAAGCTGTTCCACGAAGGTTCTCATGTACCTTTGTTGACTGAGAGATGTTGAAATATGCTAAGATTCTTATATTTATTAGTATTCTCTTTACATTTTCTTCTATTTTGGTCTTCTCAAGCGACTACTTGAAATGAAAACGGGAGATTGAGAGATGTATTTAGAGAAGTGAGCACCTCTCAGCCTTGTTTGTTAGGAACCGAACAATATGTCTACTCTATCACACCAACTTGTTTCATTTAAAATAATTGTTTATTTTCTCAGTTTTGATGAATTTTATGAAAAGGGTCTTACTAGGGATTGTGCTGATGAAAAGGATCCTATCAAATACAGAGTGAAATGTGCGAATCTAAGTAGTACCCTATTTTGCAAAACTGTTACAAGGATTTATGTCTCTCCATGATTGAGAAGTCCCTCACTGGAGAATCATCTGAAGCAGTGACTTATCTTGTATGAGAACATTATGCATAAACATCATCACCTCTCAAAGTCCCTCATATGTAGTATGTCACATTTATATAACTCCTGTTTCTTTTTTTCTTTTTTTTTTCCATCCTCTGAAATGTTTTTTTCGGCTCATTAACTTGTTTTTTTTTTTTTTTTTGTTTTCTTTCAATGATGTCGAGACATGACTCGGTGAATACTGTGTATAAAGGCTTGTTCTCTTTACGGCCGCTGTCGCAGCAGCGGTGAATGACCAAATTATAATTGACTTCTTGCCCAAGTACGTGGAGAACACCGCTGGTAACCCTTGTAAAAGTAATCGCAGCGGCAGCTCGTTTTACCAATTGATTTGATACAGTGGCAAACAGAGAATTTACAAGTGAAACATACTGGCACACTGACGCTGTGAAGCTGTTCGACGAAGTGTCTAATTGAGACACTTAATCTCCTGCAATGCTTTTGGGAAGTGAAGCTGTTCGACGAATGTTCTCATGTACCTTTGTTGACTGAGAGAGAGGTGAAATATGTTAAGATTCGTGTATTTGTATACTCTTTACATTTTTTCTCTATTTGTTCTTCTCAAGCGACTAGGCTTTGAAATTTCAGTGGCGTGATCACCAAGAAAGCTAGACCTAAGGTAGACAAGTATTGTAGCTCAAGCCTGAATTGGGGACAGACAATCTTCCGGTAAGACAGCTATTAAGGGCTTAAGATAAAATTCTCAGAAGATGACAAAGGTTAACAAGATTCACCTCTATGAATCCGAAACAATGCTTGGAAGAAACACAGATTCGGTAGCTCCAACAATGAACCTCGAAAATAACAGAGTTTTACAGGTCTAATAAGAATCACAATCGCAATTTCTGAATGAATCTAAAATTGCATGACTCTGTTTCTTTATACTCTGTTCTAACGACTCTTAACAAACTGTTGTTACTTCGATCAATCAAATGTTAACACGTGTCATTCCTCGTTTCCGTTGGAAGTCGACTCTAACAACCTACTCTTGCCACGTGGCCTTTGCTTCTCTTCTCTGTATCAGAAGAGTTTAACTTCCTGCATCTCATCGGCTAACCTTTGTCCAAAATTTAATCAGTAAGATTAGGCATTCTTGCCACGTAGGTGAAATGCCGTTTCATGATCTCCAGAGACTGTAAAGGTTCCAAAACATTGATTTATACTATAGAGTGCTCAATGGTCTGCTGACGTTGACTGAGAAAGCCTTGGAAACTCTCTGCACTTCCAAAAAAAAAAAAGATCTCTTCTACTTTCCAATGTATCTAAAAAAAATCATAATATACTGTTTGTAGACATCTTGCCAGGAAATGAGACCCTTGAGTGAATCCTCTATGAAGAAGAAACCAGTGAGAGTTTCTACCATTTTGGCCAAAGCTTCCAAGTTCATCTCATTGATGTCCGCATGGACTTCATTGTCGGAGCTGTAAAAGTTTAAACCTCCCAGTTCCACGGTACTTTTGAAATCCAAATCTGTCATAAACGACACTCTACATCATTCTTGCTTAAGGATGTTATACAAATTTGATAAACCAAGGAAGGAACCAAGCGGTTGGACCTGTTGCACCAATGATGTTTCTTCCTTGCTTTCTAACAAACGGCGATAACACTCAGAAAGGAGGCTGTATATGTAAGCAAGCCGTTGTTTGTTAAGACCACTAACTGTTGGGTACACGATTGTGCTTATTGTCTATTGATCTATTGCTAAAAAAGTATAAGCCTAGTGCCCTTCTCTATTGTTCAAAAATTATAATCTTCATCCAAAACTAATTTTAACATAAAATATTTCATTAATGTGTAAATACTTGAAAAACACAAAATAATATAAAAACAACTATTATAATACATTTAAGAAAAAACTGAAACACATTAGAACTATAAAGTTTTGTGATTGGAAACAAACTGATAGCAATATATTTTCTTTCTCAAAAACGGTTTAACTTGATTATTTTTTCAACGTAACCTTAAAAATCTAAATACTAAACTTACAATTATCTCTATAAATAATCTAATTTTCCTCTAAATTTCTCAAGATATCACAATTTTTAAAAACTTTTGTATAGAATTATTTATAATGAACTCTCACCTTTCACTTTTAAAATGATGTAAAACACAACACATATCATTTAAATAGCCAACATCTATTATTATAAAAATGAGTTTACTTCCTCCTGAGACTGTTCAGCTCGGATTCCAGCCTGGAAATTCATTTTTCCTGCGTCCGACACATGGCATGTTAAATGAAACGCAATGTGTTGATGTCCGGTTTCGTAATGGGCTTTGAAAGGGAGTTCGGCTTGCGGCCCATAAACCAGCAAAGGGGTATTGGAACCCTAATCCGGTTTGTTCACGACTTCCTGTTCTTCGTTTCTCTCTGTGCGTTGAAGAGACGATTCGGTGTTGTAACGGTAAGCGTTATGCCCACCACGTGACCTTCGATTCATCTGGATTGATAGCTGTATAAATATGTGTACGCAGATCTCTTTTTGATCTCATCTCATGATCGAAATACAGTCAAAGTAGAACATCTTTTTGATTGATCTCTTTTTGATCTCGTCTCATTATCGTTTCCTCTTACAGGCACAACCCGAGAAGCTCTCAAACACACCATTTTCCCCACCTGTTGTGATACTCCTGTGTATTGATCCTGGCTGAACTTGGATCGAGCAATGGTAATAATATTGACATCACTAAAAGAGTAGCTCTTCTGATTTTGGTTGTGTAATGGAAGCTTTACAAGGATCGACCATGTAGGGTTCATCATGCTGGGCCATGGGAAAAGATTTACTTTGGACCTGAGGATGTGAAGGCAGCTATTGTAAACCAAACCAGTTCTCCAATCTCGATCTGGTTTCCCGGGATCACGGTTCGCTGCTTGGCCTAGCCAATACGAACACACATCTTACAGGTGCACTCTCTTATTAGCTGTTTATCTCAGTTTTATCATTGTGACCGATAAATAACTAAGCTTTCCTCATCTCGAAGACGTTAATGGTGAGCTAATAGCTGTAAAAAGTACTGTTACTGACGTTCACCAGGGAAAAGAACCTGTCATGGCAACTATCAAACTGGATAAGTTACTCTATACTTCATATGAAGCCATTCAATACTTTTATAAATGATGAAACTTTTTCTTTTGAGAAGACGTTGATGATTTCAGATTGTAATTTTTCCTTGGCAGTGGTGTATCTGTGTCTTTGTGTCTGTTTGACTCACAAGCTGTGTCATTTCTCAACAAACTGGAAAGCTTCTGCGATGAACCAAGGGTTACTGTTGCAACTAGCATAATCCGAAGATTGTTAGAGGTGTATTTTTTGCTAAAATTATAATCACTATATTAGCGTCTTCATCTACCTCTTATTCTCTGTTTTATGATTAGTAGGACAGAACCTATTGTTTCTTGGAACACAGATAAATTCCTCTCATTTTGCATGACGGCTGTTCTTGAATTCCACTTCAGGAACACATATTTCTTCAAGTGGTCTAACCTCTAAAACGCTCCAGCAGCAACTGCCAAGGTAGCCAAGACGGCACGAGTGGCTTAAGTGAAGTGAAGATAATGCATTACATGGACGCAGTCCTCACTTTTGAATAATACTTATGCACCAATGTTGTTTTCCTTTTTTAATCTTTGGGTATTCTACTTATTATTAATTAAAATTCAAAGGCTATGGAGCAAAAGGACATGCTTAAAAGATAAATATATTACAACCTCTTTACTACAACATTCAAAAAATGGACAAATTGCAGGTTTGGAATCATGTTCCTAATCTCTGGATTTAAGAATACGTTGTATATAAAGTTTCCATGATCGAAAACCTTTTGAGTAACGTGTTTGGACACGGCTCACCTTGGAAAAGCTGTGAGACTAGCTAGGAATCAAATGAGAGACTCAAAAAGTTTTTACCTCCTAGCTCGGAAAAATGGTCACCAACCTTCTTCAACCAATTGGTCTTTTCTCACACCATTAGTCTGCGATTTAACACATAGTTCCATTCTACAAGTCGCCATCACTTTTTCCCCCATGCACATGTAGTTTCACGGAGAAATGAGGAGTTTGAAAGTCTCCAAAGTGTCCAAACTTCTGAGAACCAGATAGACCAACTCTTTTACTTTGTTTTTTTTGTAACTGATTTTTACTTTGTTAAAAAAATATATATTTGCATTTTACTTTGTTAAATGCAAATAATTTTTAAAAACTACATTTTCATTAATCACCACCCGTAAAAAAAGTGGAACAAAAGACCCGTAACGGTAATTACAAGTTGGCAGATTTAATATCACCTGTAAAAAAATGTGGAACAAAAGACCTGTAACGGTAATTACAAGTTGGCAGATTTAATAGCTGTGCGGCTAACCACAATCCTAAAAAAAACTTATTTAGATCATAGGTCGATTATTTGGGTTGTAAATGCATAAATTATGTTGTGAGAATTTAGTCTGCAAATTTTTAAATCATTTTAAAATATTACAATTTTTAAATCGGTGATTGAAGAAAACATATATTTTACAAAGGTTGTAGAGGTTCCATTAAAGTACTAATAAAATATTGGAAACAAAAATTATAAAAGATTAAGTCAAATGAAACATTTTTACAATCCAACTAATCAAACACATAACTAAACTTAAATCATTTTTTTTTCATTTGGTCAGCACCTTATATATAATTTCCAAAAACAAAAATATAAAAAAAATTTGGGTATTCAAACTTTTGAAATTCGTAAAACAGACACAACAAATAATCGAAAAATCATTTTACAATTGTCTAACTACTTACATTTTTTATAATAAATTATTATATTTATCTATCAAAATAACATACAAAATATATAATTAAAATTAAAATTTTATATTTATACATGTAAATATCGATATTCTTACAAAACCATGATGATATGAATATTTTTCTTTTTGTTAATATCACTTTTCCTTTTCTCTTTTAATTTTTTTTTTCCTTTTTTAACTTCTTTCATTGTTAGTGTTCCATGTGATAGTCTTCAATGATATTTAACTAAATATACAACATCAACGATCTTAGCACCAACTATAATTTGTTTTAACAAGATTACAACCATTTCACAGCGTTTAAAGAAAATGTTACAACTTTGATTTCATTAGACAGAAGATCAACTAATTGAAATACAACAAACTCGTACCATTAGGCCCTACGTACTAACTATCCCCTTATCTTTTCAGCCAAAATGTAAGTGGCTATAATAGATTCACTCATCGTTGTGAATACAGCTGGTTTGTCTCGTCTTCTACTTCCCGGCAGCGACTCTGTTGTCAATATCAAGCTGTTGCTAGAAGTAAGTTATTTTTTCCTTTTTCATTTTGATAAATAAACCTTAAAAAAAAAACAAAACTGTCAAAAGTAAAGGCAAATGGATAGACTAATGATATTAGTTTATTCTCGTGGGTTCACCACGCCCAAATTATTCGAATTTCAACATGATTACCAAAAAGTAAAAGGTAATAATAGGAAACAGGTTGCTAGTTTCCTTTTTTCAGGGACGACATGGTCTTTCAGTTCGAAAAAGCGTCAGTGGCTACAATAGATAAATACATCATCGTGAATACAGCTGGTTTGTGTCGGTTGGTGTTGACTGAGAATAATCAACTCTTTGTTATAGGAATAGGTCTTCAGCTACGTTCTAACTAAAACACATTCGCATATTTTCGTTATACAGATCTAAAGTAATCAAAGACACAGAAACTATAAAAACGTTTGCTTTGTTTTTATTTCTTTCTTTCTTTCTTCTTGTTGTAGAGAACATCTTACATTAGTCTCCTTTATATAGCTAATAGAAACTACTTATCTTTTCCTATTACATGTTTATCTAGGAGTCTTAGTCTTTATCCTAAACATATGAGTTATTCCTCTTTGCTTTATGAATAACTTGGTCCTTAAGTCATCTCTTGAAGCTTATCCAACATTCTCCCTTCTAAGCTTCAAGTCATTTTTACTCAGGTCTTGTACTTTGATCAGGTCCCTCATCTCTTTAAACTTGATTCTTGCGAGTGCTTTAGTTAGAATGTCTGCGCGTTGCTCTGTTCCTGGTATATGCTCAACATCGATCAGCTCTCGTTCAACACACTCTCTTATAAAGTGAAAACACTTGTGAATGTGTTTACTGCGTCGATGAAGAACTGGATTCTTTGCTAAGGCGATGGCTGATTTGATGTCCACACGAATCAGTGTTCTTCCCAGCTTTCTTCCTGTGATCTCAGTCATTAATTCTTGAAACCAGATAGCTTGTTTAGCAGCCTCCGTTGCTGCCATGTATTCGGCTTCACACGAAGATAGGGCTACTACTTCTTGCTTTTGCGAGCACCACGATATTGGTGTGTCACCGAAGCAGAACAGATGGCCAGTAGTACTTCTTCCATCATCTGGATCTGTATTGTGGCTGCTATCGCTATATCCTACAAGTCTTTGAGATCCTCCATGCTTGAACTTCAAACCGTAGCCAAGAGTCCCCTTTAAGTACCTCAATACTTGCTTCAAAGCTCTGCCATGCGACTCTCTTGGTGAGTGCATAAATCTACTTAGAATACCAACACTGAACGCCATGTCAGGTCTAGTATGCATTAAGTATCTCAAGCATCCTATTCTCCTTCTGTATTCGCTTGCATTTATCTCTGTTTCCTCCATTGCTTTCGAGAGATGTACTCCAAACTCCATAGGTATGTAGACCGAGTTACAGCTATCCATCTCTGCTTCTTCTAGTATTCGTCGAGCATAAGCTTCCTGCTTAATCATGATTCCTTGCATGCTCTGTTTTACTTCTATGCCGAGATAATAAGTTAATAGACCCAAATCAGTCATCTCAAACCGTTCGGACATCGATGTTTTGAACTCTTTGATTGCTTCCAAAGAATTCCCAGTGACGAATAGGTCATCAACATATATAGCTACAATGAGTAGCTTATCTTTTTCTTCCTTGCGGTAGACTGAGTTCTCCTTGACACACTTTCTGAACCGTAATCCTTTCAGAATCTGATCGAGCTTCGTGTTCCATGCTCTAGGAGCTTATTGCAAACCATATAATGCTTTCTTAAGTTTGAAAACTTTATGCTCTTCTCCCTTCTTTTCAAATCCTTCTGGTTGCGACACATACACTTCTTCAATCAACTCGCCGTGTAAGAAGGCTGTCTTTACGTCCAAGTGGTGAATTTCCCATCCGTTTGCAGCAGCAAGACCTATGAGAAATCTTATTGTTTCCATTCGAGCGACTGGGGCAAAGACCTCATCAAAATCTATGCCATGCTCCTGTACATAGCCCTTTGCAACAAGTCTTGACTTGTACTTGTTGATACTTCCGTCTGCGTTACGCTTGATTTTAAAAACCCATTTGAGTCCTATCACCTTTACTCCTTGTGGCCTTTCAATGAGAATCCATGTTTCGTTCTTGTCTATAGAATCGATCTCATCCTTACACGCAATCCTCCATCGCTTGTCTTTGAGTGCTTCTTGTATGCTCGCCGGTTCATCGTTCAATGCGAGTAGTAGTACTTCGCACTCAATATCAGACAGTAACACGTAATCCTTAAGATAGGCAGGTTGACTGACTTGTCGTGATGAACGTCTTACTCCAGAAGTGTTTTCTTCTACTCCTGATTCTGCTCCGATTTCCTCTGTTTCGTCTGACTGTGATGATGGTTCTGTAACTGTTTCTTCGTTAGTCGTAACATAAGGACCACTTCCATTGTCCTCTGCCATTCCCCATGTCATATGAAACATTCCAGGTTCAGATTGTACATGTTCATCTACTCCCTTCCAATTCCAACGATCTTTCTCATCAAAGACAACATCTCTACTTACGATAATTTTCTTCGAAGTAGGATTGTAAAGTCTATAGGCCTTGGATCCTGGTTCAATACCTAGATGAACCGCTGCTTCTGATCGATCATCAAGCTTCCTTAACTGTCCTGCATCTTTCTTTGCATACGCCATACACCCGAAGATTCTAATGTGAGATATGCTTGGCTTTCTTCCTTTTAAGCATTCATAGGGAGTTTGATTAGACAGAGCTCTTGTCGGTACTCTATTAATCAGATATGTGGCATGACGAACTGCCTCTCCCCATAAGTAGTTAGGCACACTCATTGCCTTTAGTATGCTCCGTGTCATCTCCATTAGTGTGCGGTTTCTCCGTTCCACCACACCATTCTGTTGTGGGGTGTATGGTGCCGTCAAGTGTCTTCTGATCCCATTGCTGTTGCAGAAGCTGTTAAATTCGTGTGAAGTAAATTCACCACCTCTATCAGTACGTAGTGTCAATATCTCTCTGTCCAAGTCCTTCTCGACAAGCTTCTTGAACGTTTTAAACTTGTCGAATGCATCACTTTTATCTTTCATTAGTATTGACCACATGAATCTCGTATTATCATCAATGATGACAAAAATATAGCGGTTGTGAGAGAGTGTTGCAGGCGCTATTGGACCACAAAGGTCTGCGTGTAGAAGCTCAAGTGGACGTGATGCTCTGAACATTGTTGCTTTTGGAAAAGATTGTCGAGATTGTTTGCCCACTAAACATGAATCACAGAGTCGTCGTTCTTCTCTTATCTCTGGCAGACCATAAACCATTTTTTGTGTCGCCATAGCTCTTATAGTCTTGAAGCTAATGTGACCAAGTCTGGCATGCCATCTCCATGGTTCCTCCTGTATCTTTGCGTGTAGACAAACTGCTCTACCTACTTGCAGTTTCAACTTGTAGAGCCTGTTTGCTGACCTCAATACCTTTACTAGTAATCTCCCTTCAGGGTCTCTTAGGGTCAAGTAGTTGTCTTTCATTCGAACGTCACAGTCCTGTTCGGTTGCTTGTCCTAAGCTTAGAATATTACTTTGTAGCTCAGGAATATAATAGATATCGGTCAGCATCTTCTGTTCCCCTGTCTTAGCTTCAAACAGAATTGAACCTTTTCCACTTATATCAACGTAAGATCCGTCTCCAAATTTTACTTTCCCCTTGATGTTTTCATTTATCTCAGAGAAGTAAGATCTTTCACCTGTCATGTGGTTACTAGCACCGTTGTCCAAATACCACACTCCATCTTCTTTCGTGTCGGTTTCAAGCGTCTTGGGATTTACTTTTTCTTCATTTAGAAACACCACTTCGATCTTATATAGTGCTGCTTCTGCAGCCTCAGTTTCAGCTTTATTTAACTCTTCGTCATCTTTCTTTTCGGCGCATACCGAAGCAAAGTGTCCCTTCTTCTTGCAGTTATAGCATATAATTTGAGAGTAGTCTCTCTTTTCTTTACTTCTCTCACCATAATTGCTCCTGCCGCGACCTCTTCCTCTGTTACCACGGCCACGTCCTCTGTTCTGTCCTCTCCCTCTTCCTGGATTATCAGATCCCTTATGGTCATAGGACTTCTCAGTGCTAGAGTACAGGAGACTCGCTTGTTGCTCAACAGGTGCAAAACCTTTTATACGCTCCTCGTATGCCTTAAGTCTCCCAATGATGTCTTCAAAACTTGTCGTTTCCAAGTCCAACATCTGCTCAAGTGATGCTGTCATATGGATGAACTTCGGTGGTAGGCTATTTAGGAACTTCTTTACAACTTTTGGTCCCTCAATACTTTGACCTAATGAAGTTGCTTTTGATGCAAGCTCTGAGATTTTTCCGGAGAATGTATCGATCGAGTCTGCGTCTTCCATCTGTAGTCGATCGAACT
This sequence comes from Brassica juncea, assembly GCA_018703725.1. Classification (NCBI taxonomy): domain Eukaryota; kingdom Viridiplantae; phylum Streptophyta; class Magnoliopsida; order Brassicales; family Brassicaceae; genus Brassica; species Brassica juncea. Next base: position 48,024,253 of record CM031938.1, read on the forward strand.
CATTCATTAACGTTAAGAGACGTGCTGATTTGACGCGTTCTGCGCCTAGGTTTCTTGATCGTATGGCTTCCCATATTACTTTAGGTGAGCCAAGTTCACCTACTTGTAAAATCAGTGATTCAGGTATCGACTGAAACAAGAGAGCAGTAGCTATGTCATTCTTATCTTCTTCATTAGTTCCTGGATCTATGGCATCCCATACTTTGTGTACACGTAAGAGCACTTTCATCCTCATAGCCCATACCATGTAATTCGATGTATTTAGCATCGGACACACTACCGCACCAGGTATTGTTTCCTTCAACTTTACTAAGGCTTTCGAATCTCCCATCGTCTCTGTATCTAAGTTTATGTGATCAAAACAAAACCTGGCTCTGATACCAAATAAAGTAATCAAAGACACAGAAACTATAAAAACGTTTGCTTTGTTTTTATTTCTTTCTTTCTTTCTTCTTGTTGTAGAGAACATCTTACATTAGTCTCCTTTATATAGCTAATAGAAACTACTTATCTTTTCCTATTACATGTTTATCTAGGAGTCTTAGTCTTTATCCTAAACATATGAGTTATTCCTTTTTGCTTTATGAATAACTTGGTCCTTAAGTCATCTCTTGAAGCTTATCCAACAAGGTCCGTTGGACGAAAAGCGATTGGCAAGAGGTGATTGTTTTTTTTATCTCTTTTTTTTTATTGTATTTTGCGTATTTATTTCATCTCAATAGTTCATATCATTCGTAGATTACAAAATAGTATAATAATATCTAGACTAGAATTTGCAGAAATAAATATTAACCGGACTATGTATGAACTCAAGGATCCTTGCTCTCATGTGATTATTGATTACTTATTTCATGTTTAAGCAGGAGACTTATGGCTGAGCTGGCAGTGGCACTTTTACCATTTGCAGTCGAGAGGCTTTGGAACCTCATTGTCCGAGAAACTAAGCAATTTCAAGGATTTGAAGAGCAGTTCGAGGGGTTAAAAAATGATGTGGATACGTTAAGGTGCTTTCTGAAAGATGCAGAGGCCAAGAAACATGCAAGTGAAATGGTGAGGAAAACTATCAAAGACATCAAAGAAATTGTTTTTGATGCAGAAGATATCGTCGAAACATATCTTCTGAAGAAAGAACTCGGAGAATCAAGCAGCAGCAGCGTGAAAAGATTGGCATACGTTTCTGTAAAACGCATGGGGCTTGGGTTTGACATGAAAACCATAAGCAAGAGGATCTCTAAGGTGATCTGTGATATGCAGAATCTTGGCGTACAGAAGGTCCTTGTCGATGACGGGTATATGCAGGCTCTAGAGGTAAAAGAAAGAGAAATGCGACAAACATTTTCTAGAGATGAAGAAGAACATCTTGTCGGGTTGGAGAGAAATGTTGAGATATTGGTTGGCTATTTGTTGGAGGGAGATCAGAGTCAAGTGGTTTCTATAACCGGAATGGGCGGTCTTGGTAAAACCACACTCGCAAGACAAGTTTTTCATCATGAGAAAATAAAAAGTCATTTTCCAGGGTTGGCGTGGGTTTGTGTTTCCCAACAGTTTGAAAGGAAGTGTGTCTGGCAGACAATCTTGCGACAACTCAGGCCAGAATACGATGTGTCAAAGATGATGGACGACGAACTTCAGGAGAAGATTGTTCGAGTTTTGGAAACACAAAAGGCTTTGATCGTCATTGATGATATATGGAGAGAAGAAGATTGGGACCTAATTAAGCCTGTCTTTCTGCCCGAAAAAGGTGAATCTTCTTACGTTACATACATTGGGCCATATTTTAAAAAAACTCAAGATTTGATCATGGAACATTACAAAAATATGAATGTGTTGCAGGATGGAAGGTATTACTTACTTCTCGCAATGAGGAAGTAGCATTACATGCAGATAGACAATGTGTTAACTTCAGACCAGAATGCCTAACTTTTGAAGAAAGTTGGGATCTTTTTCAAAAAATAGCATTTCCTATGAAAGACGCATCTAGTAAGTTTTCAAAGATGGCCTACTAGGAATTTTTTTTTTTTTCAAATGACTACAATATCTGCAGAACATCTCTGATGGTTTCGGACATTCTTGTAACTGATGTGCAGAATTTAAGATTGATGAAGACATGAGAGAAATAGGTAAAGAGATGATTAAACATTGTGGAGGTCTACCATTGGCTCTTAAGGTGTTAGGCGGGTTGTTACGTAAGAAATACTCATCGCATGAGTGGAGAAGGATATATGACAGCATTAGTTCTAACATGGCCAGAGGATTCGAGGATGTTTTCCATGTTTTGTATCTGAGTTTCGAAGAGCTGCCTGCTTATTTGAAGCATTGCTTCCTTTACCTTGCTAGTTTTCCAGAAGATTATGAGATAGATGTGAAGAAACTGTCCTATTACTGGGCTGCAGAAGGAATGCTAAGGCCAATGCATTTCGATGGAGCGAGCATTCGAGAGGTTGCAGATGGATACATAGATGAATTGGTGAAGAGGAACATGGTTATTTCTGAAACAGATGTTAAAACTTTCAGATTCGAAACATGTCAATTGCATGATATGATGAGAGAAGTTTGTTTACGCAAAGCCGAAGAAGAGAATTTCGTACAGACCATCGACACATTAACTGCAAATTCGAAATCTCCTTGTAAATCTCGCAGAGTTTCTGTGGTAAGTTGGCATGATCTTAGATAGGTGAAGAATCCAAGCCTTAGAACTCTCTTGTTTCCCAGGAATGAATTTCTGACAGCAACAAGATTATTCTTTACAAGACATAAGCTGATGAGAGTGTTAGATCTCTCTTCGGTCAAGTTTGAAGGAGGGAAGGTACCCTCTAGCATCGGCAAGCTCATCCACTTGAGATATCTTAGTTTAAAGTGGGCATATGTAACTCAACTTCCTTCTTCTATGAGGAATCTGAAGAAGCTGCTCTATTTAAGCCTAAATACAATATCAGGTGGAGTTTACATGCCCGATATCTTGAATGAGATGCGAGAATTGACATTCTTGAGTTTGCCGAAGAGCTTACATAATAAGACAAAGTTGGAATTGGGAAATCTGGTCAAGCTGGAGACGTTGAAGAATTTCAACACAAAACATGGGAGAGTGACGGATCTACATGATATGACACGGCTCAGATCTCTATCTATCTATATTACAGACGAGAGGTATTCTATAGAAACTCTTTCTTCATCTCTCAGTAAGCTCTCACACTTGGAGAGTCTTACTATATATAACAAGGAGGGGTTTTATACTCCCACGAATGATGATGAAGAAGGATTAGTTTGGGAATTTGTTCATCTCAAACAGCTGAAGTTGGAGATATATATGCCAAGATTAATTGATGCGAAACAGTTTCAGTTTCCTTCTCACCTTACAACCATACGTCTAATTCTATGTTGTTTGAAGGAGGATCCAATGCCGATTCTAGAGAAATTGCTTCACTTGAAAGAGATTGGTTTAGATTTCATGTCTTTCAATGGGAGGAGAATGGTTTGTTCGAGGGATGGGTTTCCTCAATTGCAGAAGCTAGAATTTAGGGGACTATGGTTGTGGGAAGAGTGGATAGTAGAAGAAGGCTCCATGCCTCTTCTTCATACTCTCGTTATTTACGATTGCATAAATTTAAAGGAGCTTCCTGATAGGCTGCGATTCATCACTAACTTGGAGGATCTGAGTGTTGATTGTATGGGAGTCAAATTCAATTTGAGATTGTCGGAAGGATACTTGCCTTCTCACCTTACAACCATAAGTCTTGCTGGTTGTCGTTTGACACAGGATCCAATGCCGATTCTAGAGAAGTTTCTTCACTTAAAAGATGTTAGTTTAGATGATTCCTTCTGTGGGAGGAGAATGGTTTGCTCAAGGGGTGGGTTTCCTCAATTGCAGACGCTAAAAATAAAATATATAAAGGAGTGGGAAGAGTGGATAGTAGAAGAAAGCTCTATGCCCCTTCTCCATACTCTCGAGATTTGGGTTTGTCCAAAGTTAAAGGAGCTTCCTGATGGGCTGCGATTCAACACTTCTTTGGAGAGTCTGATTCTTTTTAAAATGGCAGAGGGATGGGCCAATAGACTGTCGGAAGGAGGAGAAGATTATTACAAAGTCCAACACATCCCTTCTGTTAGAATTCAGTGATTGATCTCTCGACGATAGTGAGTCAGACAGCAGCTGAAGGAGACTGTCAGCAATTACGGACTATCAGGTACGTTCACAGGCCACAATGTTCGGTTTCTCCCTTGGTTTCCAATCAAAGAAAGAATGTTGCAGCAAGTGAAGATGATAACATCAACCAGTACAATACGTCTGAACGTGCTCCAAGAAGAAACGAGACCAGCTTTAACAATAGAGCCGACTCTTCTCAGATGAATTCTTGGCCAGGACAGGGTTCTTACCCATCACCAGTTCCCACAGCAGCATACAGTTCAACACAGTTTATACATCTACCATGGCTCCTGCTTCACTGTCTCCAAGCCCTACTTCCGTTAGCCCGCATGAGTACAGCTCCATGTTTCACCCTTTCAACGGTTCCATGGATGCAGAGGAGAGAAGACACGTCTCTTCTGTAACCGAACATAGTGGAATAGGCAATCAATGCAGTACTAACTCATCGTCTGTAGGGAAAACTCAGCAGTCTCTTCAATGAGAAGCCGCTTTAAACAAGTTCAGGATGAAGCGCAAGGACAGATGTTTTGACAAAAAGGTATATTGTTTGATCACATGCATGACAATAATAAACTCATGTTAAAGAGAATAAATCTAACCTTTTGGATGATACTTTCTTTCTACAGGTTCTTTATGAGAGCCGGAAGAAACTGGCAGAGCAACGTCCACGTATCAAAGGACAATTCGTTCGTCAAGTCCAATCCACTGAGACCTCAGCACAAGAAGATCCACAATGATCCAAACATATTGATATGATGATATTTATAATATATATAGAGAGTTCAATTTTTTTTTCACCGATACAGGAGCTGCTCTTGTGCTAACTCCCCACGTACTAGTTGTGAGTACATACAGCTTTGAGTTTTTAGTTAATCTGCACTTACGTTATCTCCTTACATACACATACCTGATTGTGTCTTCTACTAGACTCTTAACTACAATGAAAATACACATTATTATGTTCGAAGTTCTTCACTCATCATCATCCTCGTCACTACCACCATCATCATCATCATCATCATCATCATCCAAAGCGTTGGATTCTTGCTCGTAGATCTGATACTCTCCATCGCTATCAGCACCATCCAAGGCTGGTTTGCTGCTTGGAAATCTATCGAACAAGCCTTGGAGATACGTTCTCGAGTTGTTGTTCTCCATCTCAACCTTCTTATCATCGTTTTTAAAGAATAACTAAGATTAACCTCCTAATCGTTTTATCAACTTTTCTATGTATGTATTATCATTCACTAAAAAATTATGATTTGAAGGATACATCCATGAGAACTTAATGATATCTCATCATCGTCCTCTGCAGCCTGCAAAAGAACACATTAGAGGAACAACGAAATGATGAAATGGATTCACATCAAGCTAGAGAGTGAAGTAAATAAAACAAGGGTTTTTAAGAATGGTTACCACATCAAGTTCCTCGTATTCATCATCCACGTCTTCAGCATCTTCATCCGCTGATACCTCTTTCTCTTTGTTTGTGTTTTTATGCTTCTTCAGCTCTTCACCATCTGCGGGATTATATTACATCAGTACCTGTTACTTCCGTATACTCTAAGGAGAATAAAGAACGTGTTCGATGGCATGATTGAAGTTATGTTGTTGATCTTACTGAATTCTGTCTTCTCTGACCTCTCAAACTCATCTTGAATAGATTTAAAAACATCTTCGAAACCTGGCTCAGGAAACACAGATACAAACATCAAAGCTACTCGGAGTCTCAAATTATCAAGCAGCGCTTCGGAGAACCATCCTGTTCTATACTGCCAACAAAACATCAAATCAAATAACCAAGATCTCATACGGAACAAAGGGTTGTAAAAGTTTTATGTATTAGTTTTACATGATTTTGTGGGTGATTGGTGAGACTATTTTTTTGGTATTCACTCCGTGAACAAAAGCTTAGCTGAGAACTTACATTACAAGTAGTTTGCTTGGGAGGCTTTCTCATCTCTCGCTGAATGTACTCGTCCTCAAGTTCAAATAGCTGTAGAAATGTTTGACACTTGAAAGGGAAAACTTTAAAAGCACAAATGTCTTCCCAGCTTCTCTTTGATCTGTCACAAAAAGGAACTTAATTATCCTCTTATAATCCACAGACTCAGTTACAAATTTCGATGTATCATACTAAATCCATGCTATGCTCTCACATAAACTATTTTAAATTCGCTAAAAGAGGATATCAAGGTTGAGATCATCGGGAAGTGGCTGAACACTGAAAAATCCAGAAACATAAGAAGATAGAAACGCTTACTTGTTACTTGCATTGGCATCACAATAACCCCTTAATTCAGGTGGAACCCTAAACTCCATTCTCTGGTATCTGAAAAAAGTACGCAAAGTAAATAGTGGTAAAATAGCTTTGACGTCATACATCTACACACTGGATGCCAAAAACGAGGCTTGACATCCTATTTCTGTCCTAGTTTGATTTTTGAGGTGAACAAAATGAGAATTCTACATTACCATACCACAGACCATTCATTTGTAATATGAATGTATACAGAGGGAGAGAACTCACACACGAGATTCAGGATCTTTCCGTGGATCATAGCCTCTTTTAATCCAGAACCTAAGAAATGGACCACCCGAGAAATAATATGCAGACCGAAGAATAAACCTGCAGAGAAAACTCCAGAATGTTGATTATTGCAGCACTCAGACAACTAATACACATAATAAGAAACGCATAGAATCTATTCACCTGTTTTAGCATGTGATGTGTGCATTTAAGACCTTTATCAAGTAGTCGTTGGACTATGGAATCCCTTGTCCACACAGGTCGCTCGTCAAACAATGCAGACACTGCTACTTGCCATTGCCATTGGTCGGAGCTGGGATCAATAAAGTCTTCCCAGTTTAATACCTTAGGGATCTGTATGAATGTTAAGGAGCGATCATGGATATCCAAAATGACAGAAAGCATAAAAAATAAACATGACTTCATAATAGACAATAATAAGATTTGGAAGATCAGAAAAACAGAGAAAAGGATATCTTTGACACTGAAATCAATTGCAAATACTGGGCCAATATCGTCCTGCATCATTAGTAAATCAATTAGCAACCACATACAAATTATCATGCCACCATTAGTGGAGAAATAGCAACCACATACCTCACAAAGGTTCTGAGTTGGTGCCTCATCTTTCTTTTTGGGCCCGATGTTCCTGGAAGTTTCAGCCTGTTCTCAAACAACATGAGTGAAATTAAAAATAGAACTTCAAACACTTTAATCAACTATTTTTTTCTTCATCGTTCACCAACAACTAACATACTCCAGTCCAGACTAAACACCGGCTTCACTCATGTTTGTGTTACCAGGTAAAAATGATAAAACTGTCGGGAACAATGAAGACAGTGCAATCTTACACCAAGTTGTCTGGCATATCTTTGGGTGCAAAGAACTGAGGCAATAACATCATTACATCTTCATCAGCCATGTCCATTAGACCATCGTTTCCTGTATGATATAACAGAGTGATTATTTTAAACTATGCCACAGAACCTTAAGATTCGCCATAATAATGAAAAACACCAAAAGAACGGATAAGAATCACCTGCAAGCGGCTTCACCTCCATCCATTTCCTCTTCCTCTGCTGTGCAACATTCGCGTGAATAGGGAATAACATGCTGGTAGTCAACCATGCCTTTGCAATACCCACATGAATAAGAGTGAATACAATGAGAAACTTTAAGCCAGTGCTCATTATATAAGACACATTTAGAAGCACATAACAATTTGAATAGCTAGGTTCTCACCATCGAAGCAATACGATTCAGACACACGAGCTACAATATCAGCACAGAGAGCTGGCCTTCGACGCAGGTGCAGGTGTGGATCCCTGAATTTAGACGTTTTGAATACGTTTTGAGATGTCATTAATTATCTCATAAAACTGAAGATAACATAGAATGGTCTAAATAAAATTTTCAGGAATGGATGAGAGAACATACAGACTAAACTGCTTGAACAAAAGTGACGTATTCGAAAAATTGATTTAATTTCCCGATGTTTTGCAAGCCAAAACGAGCCTAGTCGAAGCTGCAGTAAAATCAAGAAATGAGCTTAGGATGATGGCGAGGAGTAGCAACTGATATCAGAGACAAGGATTGGTTCAACAAAGCTCAAGAAATCCGGTTTTATGCTAAGAGATCAACACTGTATGTATGGGTGCTTGTAGGCATTCTCCATTACCTTTCTCACACAGAGGCAATGCAAGTAGCTGAATCTCATAGCTGAGAGATGTGTGGTAACCAGCACACTTCTCTTGGCGGATTTCATGAACAAACCATTCGCTCTTTACCATCTTTGGGATTCTCAATATGTCAAGCTTTCACAGATTGGTGATCCGCCCGATCCACTGAATCTCTTCAGCAAACTTCTTTGCCTGCCAAGGGCAGCACGGATGCATCCAGATGATGGAACATCCTGCGGCCGCTTGTATTGGTCGAGGCGGCTTCTGGTTCACCGCCGCCTCCTGATAACTCCATAGGGAATCATGTGAGCTTGGATATGCATGTGGCACTGCAGTGCTTTTGGAGAACAAAATACAATAGAAACTGTGTAGGAGATTGTTTCTAATTGGAACGTATAAACCCATTTGATATAAACAAAATCACAGTATCTTTTAAACCGTAAACTCAAAAGTTCCATTTTTTTTAATGCTCAGCGTCAAGCATATGATTATGTTACATATAAAATGACATGTCATCTCTCACTTTCCACAAATTGTAACGAAACGTTGGTACCCCTAAACAGCCATAAAAGATTTCACACTACTTTCAAGAAGAAACAAAACAGACACACTTCATCTCAGATCTCAAGGCAGTCCTTGACACTCTTCTCAAATTTGTCAAGAAAAGAGATCGACTCCATAACTGCATCTGCAATCTTTTTTCTGAAAACAAGTTTGAACATTGAACTGTCTTATTGACATGAAAGAAATAACTAACATTTTTAGAAAAAGGGTTATTGAGGAAACACTAACCTATCAGAAGGAAGGTTCATATCAATCCCATTGGTCAGCACGATGAGAGAACCAAAGGACCTGTGACATAAAAAGAGCGGAATCAACAGACCAAATCATTAAGCAACAAGATATTTCAAAAAAAAAAAAAAATCTTAGAAATATAAATTGCAAATTACCTAACAAGATCATTTAGTACATTCTCCGCTTCGAGTATGAGTGGGTCCTTATCATCTAGTAATGAAGCAGCATTCTTCAGAACAAGCTTGAATGTGCAAACCTGAAAAAAAATCATTCATCTTCATTAAAGAAAAAACAAACCTTTATCATCATTTGAGATCAAGAGAACAAAGACAAAAACAGAAACCTCCACTCCGGTTTTAGACTGAAAATCGACAATAGAACTTCTCTCTTTAGGAACACAATCTCTTGCAGAAGACCTTAACAGGTTCTGAAGGCTCTCCAAATCTTTGTCAGTATAATCCGATTCACTAGTTGCTTAATGTTAACAAAAATAAATTAAAAGTAATTATCGGGGAAGCAGATATTGAAAGTGGAGAAGAGAGAGAGAGTAATTTGTACTGAGAGAAAGATAAACAGAGCGGAGGCTTTCACGAGATGCATCAATGGGAGCTAACAAGAACCTCGACGACTTCTTCTTCTGATCTTTCAACCATTCCTTAGGTCCTGCTGCGTGAAACCCCCACCAATAGATTAGAGTTTCTTTTCCGAAAATCAAAGAAATGATTGAAAAAAAAGATGCAGCAAAATTTGTGTGCGTACAGATTCCGAAGGCATAAGCTGGATCGGTTGGAGAAAGAGAGAAGAGGAGGAGAGAAGCGGAGGAGAGAGAGAGGACGTCGCGACGTGAGAGAGTGCGTGGATGATCGGAGGTTCGAGCGGGGATTGGTGTTTGGGTTTCAGTGACTGAAGAGAAGAAAGGTCGGAGGATGGGGATAAGAGCAGCCATTGGCTAAAAACAATCTTAAAGATTTTGTTAACCCGCCCACACGTCATATTTAAACGAATGGTATATTTTGGTTGGAACCGGTTTAGCCAAAAATGCACTGAATGGTTTTGATTTCTTTTTTTTTACAAAACATCTTCAGCGCACCACTGGTCCAATACCTTGACCGAAGCCATATTACCAAATAGCACACAAGCGTTATGGAAAAGGAAGCATGCTCCATTAGTGGTAAATTGGTAATATACAAGGAACTGTCAGAATGCCAAGCTCCTACATTGTAAATTTCACTGAGACATGAATAATATATAAAATGTTAGGATTACTATATTTTTTGCCAATTGATTTTAAGATAGAAATTCATAATAAATCTGAATGTCACATGGTATTAGAGCTGAACACACTCCATTCAATCGAACCAAATCGATCCGATCCATCAAAAAAGCCTGATTGATCCTAAACTGATTTTAACCCGAATGGTCGGACGAACGGTCTACCAAACTGATATATTGGGATATTTGTCGAGATTACAATCATGTAAATGGATATTTGTCAAGATTTCACATGTTTTGAATTTACATGAAATTTTTAACTAGAACTCTCAAGGCTTAGGTCAAAATATCTGAATTGAAAACACAGGCTATTTCAAGGGACACACGGCAAAATTGAGTTTTTATTGTTGATGTGTCAGGTTGGGACGACAGAGCGTGATGGGGTTTGCCTAAAGAATCGACTGAGAAACTCATAAAGGAAGCATTAGCAAGCACATAGGAGAACTCTTTGGTGTAAATGTTGGTGCTGCATTCATGATCTGCATGCTACTCCTGAGGATTATGGATAAGATATTCAGTTGTTTGACTTGTTTATAAACAGTAACCGAACCTCTAGATTGTGATTGGTAGTTTTTCTTATATATTTACTACCAAACCAGGAAAAAATAACTATGCTATGTTCACCTCCATGCTCCAACAATTATGATTAACAAACTTGGCTTCACTCGGATGTAGTCAGACATAATTTAATTATATGCAACCACCATGGTCACATTTTCATCTGATCTATGTTCATTTCTCACGTTTCCAAGTCCTTAAATTTTTATTCATCTACAGAGAATCGCAAATAAATCGAAACAAAAATGATCAAAGGGATAATAAACTACACTTAAAAACTTCATTGAAACGAAAAGATCACGGGAAATAAAAGAAGCATAATACAAATTTTTACTGTCATCATCATAAGTCTCTTTCCTCCTTGTGATTGTTCATCCAGATCATAAAATTATTCCGATTAACCCCAATGTCAACGCAAAACCCTTCAGTCTCCTCTCTATCCTCAGGGCCCACTTTCCACCTCAGCTTCTCCGCGTAACTCCTCATTCTCTCCGTCTGCTCCGCCGTGAACTTCGTCTTCAGCCTCTTCACTCTCCCCTCCTCATCCACCAAACGTCGACCGTTATCTCCGTTATGATTGTTCATCCAAACCCTCAGATTCCTCCGAGTCACTCCGATCCCATCGCAGAACTCTCTGACTCTCTCTCTACTCTCCGAGCTCACTTTCCACCCCACCTTCTCCGCGTAACCTCTCATCTTCTCCGTCTGCTCCGCCGTGAATCTCGTCTTCGACCTCTTCGCTCTCCCCGCTTCCTCGCCGGACGATCGATCCGCCGCGATCCTCTTCTTGTTCTTCGCTTCGGTGTCTCCGTCTCCGTAAGGAGAGCAGAAGATCTGGCGAAACTGTAACGGCGAGATCTTGAGCGCTTCGAGGATCGTCTTGGAGACGGATTCCTCCCGGTGGAAGCTACGGTGGCAGCCGCATGCGGCGCAGTCCAGGGAGTCTTCTCCGGAGGGATTGGCGCTGACGAACTCTCCGCAGCCGTCGTAGGCTGTGGTGGTGCCGGCGCTGGCTGCCTGATTCTTCATGCATTCGCCGTAGCGTGACTCGGGAGGGAGACGGAAGATGGATTCGATGGTCGGGGGTGGCGCGTGAGGAGGGCGCGTGGATTTGGTTATGCGCGTGGGAGGGTGATGGACGTGATCCCCTGTTTCACTGCAAATGGGTGTAGCTTTAGTGCGACGTCTACTTTTTTCTTCTTTCTCAGATTTGGTCTCATCCATTGAAGATGAAGAGAGAAAATGAGTGCAGAGTTGCTAAGTAACTCTGAGGAGCTTCTTAATGCTATCTCACTCATTTATCAACGTGTAAGAAGGATATTGCCATGTGGACTCCTTCCTGGAGCTTTTAACAATTTAAAGCCGGATTTGAAAGTCATAAACATTTGATGAAATTTTAATATTTGTAAACATTTGATGAAAATTTTGTAATAATAGCAAATCCCAATTAATATCAAAAATTGTGTTGTTTCATCGTAAAAATTGTATTAGGTGAAAAGTAGTTATCAAATTATATGTGTCTTTTCAACATCATTTCTAAAATATTTATTTGAAAATTTGTGTATTTTTAATAAAAGCAATCTCAATTCACAATCAATGTCAAAAACTTTTTTGTTTCATCCTAAAAATTACATTAATTGAAAAGTATTCCCTCTGTTTCTAAAAGATCTATATTCTAGAGAAAATTTTTGTTTCTAAAAGATCTATTTTTTGCATTTTCAATGCATGTTTTATTAAATAATTACAAATTTCAAAAAACTTAATTGCACTTATTGGATTTTTATTGGCTTAAAATTGTGGGAAAAAGATAATAACAAAAAACTATGCAAATTTAATGTGTTTTCTTAATATATGTGAAAATCTTAGAATATGGATCTTTTAGAAACAGAGGGAGTAATTATCAAATTATATATGTATCTTTTCAACATCATTTCATAAATGTATTTGTTTGAAGAGTTATTTCTTTTTAATTAGTTTAAAAATAGTTAAAATATCTAAAAAATGTCATTCTAAAAATTAAGAGTTATGTCTATTCATTTGTTTGTAAATGCATCTTCTCATAATAAAATATTTCTTCATCCTAAAAGGCAGTGCTTTATAATATGTTATAAAAATGTGTAGATACATATCTTTTCATGCTAAAATATGATATGGTTTTTAAGAGTAAAAATGTGAAATTATATTTTTATCATTCTAGGAAATTTGTTTTTAATATATTTTAAACAAGAATCCAAAATATCAAAGGATGTGTCTTTTCATTTTATAAATTGCTTAGACATTTAACATGTGAACTGATTTTAAACAGTGCATTAGATTTTAAGAAATTTTTAAGATGTATAAGGAAGTATTTTTCATGTTAAAAATTAAGTGAATTTTAAGAGATTGTTAAAAAATGTATAAGGATGTGTCTTTTTATCATACAATTTTGTAGGTTTTAAAATTTATTTATTTTTGTCTAAATATATATTTCTATTTATTTTAGAACTGCATAGATTTTTGAAGGATTCTCAAAATGTCTAGGATATATATTTTTATCTGAAATCTATTAATAATATGAATCCTAATAAATATGAAAGGTTATCTATTTTTATCTTAAGAACTTAATTAGTTTCTAAAAATGTGTAGGGTGCATCCTTTCATAATGATGTTTATTTTGATCATGAAAAATGCATTTTCTCATAATGAAATGTTTTTTTCATCCTAAAAATTAAATGTTTTATATTAGGTTTTAAAAATGTGTACATATATATAGATCTTTATTTTGTTTTGTCATCGTGTAAATATATATATATCTTATCATCATAAAATACATATTTTCATGCTAAAATTGTGAAATGGTTTTTAAGAGATTGTGAAAATGTGTAAAAATATCTTTTATCATCTTAAGAATGTATTTTATTATTTCATAGAATTCCCAATAAATGTGAAAGGTTGTATTTTTCATCTTAAATTTTCATTAGTTTTTATAAAATGTCTAGGAGTACATCTTTTATATCGATGTGGCTTTTCATCATAAAATGCATTTTCTTATAATGAAATGTTTTTTCATCCAAAAATGCAATGATTTATAATATTGTGTAAGAATGTGTAAATATATACTTTATCATCATAAGAATGTATATTTTCGTGCTAAAAAGTGAAATGATTTTTAAGAAATTTTGAAAATGTGTACAGATGTTTCTTATCATTTCTGAGAATGTGTTTTTTATTTTATAGAAATCATAATAAATGTGAAAGGTTGTGTTTTTCATTTCAATAATTTCATTAGTTTTAAAAAATGTCTTGGGGTGTATCTTTTTATAGTGATGTGTCTTTTCATTTTTTAAAAAGTATCTTCTCATAATTAAAAAAATCATCCTAAAATGCTTTGTAATATATTTTAAAATGTGTAAATATATGTCTTATCATCATAAGAAGGTATTTTCATATTAACTGTTTTTTAAGAGATTATGAAAATGTTTAAAGATATTTCGTATCATTCTAAGAATGTGTGATTTTAATTTTAAATAAGAATCCAAACAATTTTTAGATCAAATTAACATAATAAAATTTAAAAACTGAATTTCGCCTTAACCGCTGCTCTCAGACACGATTCTCGAAACAAACTTGTTTCCTTCACTTTCTGGCGCCGGTGGAGCTCGAGCTTGCCGGCATTGGGGCTCCTCAACCTCCCTCTGCTACATCTTTGTTTGCTCCAAAAATATTAACTTTTGTAAAAGAAATTATACAAGTTATAATTAAGTTGTATGTCAAAATAAACTAAATCTTATAAAGGAAATTAATTTTAATATATATATATATATAAAATATGATATATAAATCAATGTAAAAATTATAGTATAATTATTTATAGTTTTTATTTTTATTAGTGTGATGTATATGTATATATATTAATTTTAATGAAACTATATGAGTTATAAATATTTTTCTTAAAATTTGGCTATATTTCACTTAAATTAGTAAGTTTTCTTCTTTTCTACTATCATATTATTATTTTTAATAGCTAGTATATCTAATTCTTTTAGTTATGCTAACATTGACATGTTAAAAATAGCTATATATTTATATAGTTTTCTTGATATGTACGTAATAGTTACTAGTTAGTGTTAACTAGGCACTACAATACCACAATCTACTCATTACTTTCGTTTTTATGGAGAAGATTCCACACTTTTACAAGTTAAAGAGAGACGTGGACCTTGTAAACAAAACAAGGATAATGCATCTGCATAGCAGTTTGCATTTTATTAACTTATAATATATTTCTTAATTGCCAAGTTTAAAGAATATGTTGGCAAATGTCAAACTCCACATGAATTTCCTCCCGGACCACCATAATTGAAAAAGAAACCGAATCGCAAACGATAGAATGGTAACAACGAACCAATTTTTAACCCATAACATTTGTCACTATCTACCAATTTATCTATAGGAAAAGAATTCATTTGGCTTTGCTCATAGTTGGAATTCAAGACTTTAATATTTGTAAAAGTTGCTGAATCCTCGTGGTTTCCATTCGGAAAATTACCATTACCCATGGGAGGACCTGAACCAGAACGTGAAGCCTGAACCACACCACCAACTCCAGTCATATTTGCACCATTGTCTAAAAGGTTAAATAATTCTTTTGGCCAGTAACCAATATCTTCATTAGGTTCATCTTTCATAAGTCGTGTAATCCACCAGTTTCCTGTATTTTTATCCTTTTCCGTATATTAAGAGACAAGACAAAGAAACTTATCAGTTAAAATTAATGTATGGATCTAGAGATGTTATAGTCAAATATATCGATTACTAGTTTGCCAATAAAATTGATTATTTTTAATATTCATAAATTTTATACTGGTAACTGGAAATGAGAATTGATAAATAAGTAAATAAAATAAAATAAAACAAAAACCTGATGAATGGAATACCATAACCAGTTAGGGTCCCCTGGCTTAAGGTCATTGGGCTGGACAATAGGAACAACCTTTGATACTTGAATAAACCCTGAACATGCGGTATTGTAACATCCTTTCCCATCCTTACCCTATTAAATAATATTGAATACCATACATGTTATTTGATCAAGATTATCACCAAAAAACATTTTTTGGTAGCTACACACCTTCCAAAATCCAAATGTCCAAACACGTCCGTCGCCAAATAGACCTGGATTTATCTATCAACATAGAATTGCAATACTTTAAAGATTTACTCAAGTGGTTAACTTTACGAGTGGGTTAAAGAATTAAACTAATAAATTGGATAACCTACCATCCAACCGGCTGAGATAAAATTAACTTCGTCTTTCAATCCACCGCCTATATACATTTGACTATATGAGGCTTGATCATTTCCCACGTTTAGCGTATATCCATTAAACTTAGCTTCTACACCACGAAATGGACCACCATTTGACCTTACTCCAGCAATCTATCAAAATCAGGTTACATTATTGACTCGATACTTGATATATACGTCAAAATACAGTATTAGATCTGTCGTATTAAGAAAAATGAGATAGGTGCTTACATGTGTTCCAGGACTATCGGCTGTTAGCGGATGAATATGCTTCTTAGCAAAAAATTGTGAGTTTTTGATAAATTCTTTTGTATTTCTCAGTATAGGAATAGTTCCATTTGGACATCCTATTTTCTTTTTGTTAGATGTTTCGTTGTTGCCCGTTTGCATCTTTAATTCAGGTCTTGAAACTGAGGGTTTCACCTTTTTCAAACAATAAATTATATAATCAATATTTATCATACTAATACAAGTAAGAACATAGGAAATGAAATTCTGAGGCAATGCACCTGGATTTTGTGGGTTTTGAGCAAGTGATGATTGAGCCCTGGTTGCTTATAAATATCTACGCAATCGTATGTTACATTTTCACTCATCTGTCAAGGACACAAAAAAAATACAAGAGAGTCAAAATAAGAAAAGAAACTGTGCGTCTCAAGTTGTGTTTTAAGCTGACCTTGAGAGATCTGAGAGGCACTGTACTTTGATTGGAATAAACTACAGCTGTTGAAAATAGAAAAGATAAAAGATTCATAACAATCGTCATTCTAATTCTTGTTGACATTTTTTTTGTTTTCTGCCTCAAAAATGAAAATATTCATTTATTTATACATATATTATGATGTCAAAGAGAGAAAAGCAAAATAGTAATTACTAACACACATCTTTATTTGTATATAACGGGAAACACGAACTTTTTAGTTTGACTAAGTTTATAAGGTTACAAACGATGGAAAGATCATTATGGATTAATTATAATCTACTTCATTTGACAGATTTAATAGGATTCAAAAGATTTGTTTTTTTATTTTGAAATATATTTACCTTATTTACAGGTTTAGTTATGATTTGATAGATTTTTTATTGTTTGACTACAATCTAATTTCTATTTGATACATTGATTTGTTTTTAATATATATTCACCTATTGTCATCGAACCAGAGTGATATTAAATGAAATTATTATATTAACCGAAGATTAAAATTAATTTCTAAACCAAATATTGATGCTTAGTGTTTTATCTTTTTTGTGTAGACTAAAAAATCATACAAAAATAACCTGTTTGGATCAGAAGGGTTTAAATATCTTTGTAATAGTATTCTCTAACGTTTGGTAGGATTACACTAATAACTATTAGCCAAAACCAAATTAAATATATACAAATCGTAGTATAGTTAATTAGGATCGACCATGGGGGATATCATTTTTACATTCTACAGATCATTTCGAAATTGTCACCATTGCTAGGCATAAGCAGAGGACTTTGCAGCAGTCTCAGCATCGTCTCCATCAAATGAGGCATCAAGAATGAGTGAATATCAAAAGTATATATAAAATTAAGGTGCAGTCCAGAAGATACCAACCTTGAGTGATCATGTCTTTCTCTGGAATCACTTGATGTACAGTTACTTCATCTTCTACAAGAGATTATACTATTAGGGACAAAGGTCCCACATCGGGTATTGAAAGGGATCGTTAGTAATATATAAGATAGATGGACCACTCCACTTATCACCAATTGGTTTTAAGTTGGAAGCCCATCTAGCTTAACATGGTATCAGAGCCCGATCCGAACAATCCAACCCGATCCATTATCGATCCAGCCCAAAATCGGCCCATCGATCATTGCCCAAGCATTCCGAGATTGATGCTCAAAGAGCCATCATCTCGAGGGGGCGTATTAGGGACAAAGGTCCCACATCGGATATTGGAAGGGATCCTTAGTAATATATAAGATGGATGGGCCACTCCACTTATCACCAATTGGTTTTAGGTTGGAAGCCCATCTAGCTTAAATTGGTTTTAAGTTGGAAGCCCATCTAGCTTAACATGGTATCAGAGCCCGATTCGAACAATCCAACCCGATCCATTATCGATCCAGCCCAAAGTCGGCCCATCGATCCTTGCCCGAACATTCCGAGATTGATGCTCAGAAAACCATCATCTCGAGGGGGCGTATTAGGGACAAAGGTCCCACATCGGGTATTGGAAGGGATCGTTAGTAATATATAAGATAGATGGACCACTCCACTTATCACCAATTAGTTTTAAATTGGAAGCCCATCTAGCTTAACATATACAAGATTTACGCCCACGTTACCTACAATAAAAGATACATTTTATTTCGAAGCATGAAACCATACGACTGATTGAGTCAATATTATCTCTAAAGACCTTTAATTAAAGCAAAGCAAGTCAGTCATGAATATGTTTACTGATAGCTAGAATGTACATTCATACAAACAAAACTGCCAAATTGATAAGAACAGAGATTGTTAATATTTTCCACTTCTTCATAATAGAATTAAAAAAAAAAACTTTGATAACCTCCAAAGTATTAGCTCATGTTAAAACTTGCAAAGGTAAGTCATTTAATATGATATTATTTGAAAGAAAAAAAAACATAAAACTGAAGCATGCATTGTGAACGAAAGTGACAGTTTGGTTTTAGCTAAGGTAAGCATCCATCCCTTAAAATAATGGATTAAACCATTAACTAAGATTTTTAAAACCTAGAACAAAGATATATATCAAGGAATACGTTTGCTTCTTCCAAACAAAATTGTTTTACTAGAAATTTTTGAAACAGAGAACACATGATTCTATTCAATCACAATTGCACGCCTTTACACACATTGAATCCTCACTAGCCAGTCTCTAATCTCCTAAACAATCAATCCTATAAGATATCTCACGTTCTATCTCTCTTGTTCTCTAACATTGCAGAAACGTTTTTTAAAAAAAATCTCTCAAAGCCTAATCTTACAAACGTCTTCATAAACTCCGTTTATAGCTCACAAAGTTCATAATCCTTGTTAAAATAAAACTAAAATTAAAAGTTTCAGGTTATCCATGATTTATTTTTTTTAAACCTAAAAAGAATTTGAAACTTTTTTAGATTTTTTTTTTGAATTCTGAAAATTTTAAAATTTATCAATATTTTCGGCTAAAAGAAGAATAATTCCAGTGTTATAATGAGTACTGTTTTGAAATTAGTATATTAAGATGAAAAAATAATTAGTAGAGATCTTAAACTAGATAGTAAAAAGTCTTAAGTACTAAAGAAGGTAAAGAAATTTAGTCAGAATAATTTGATGGAATTTTTACAATATATATAGGCTGTGCATAAATCGAATCTTGAACGAACGCAACCAAAGATGTCATGGACAACTTACACTTTTAGTTTACCGTTCATCACCCGCCTAAGTATATTTCTTCACAGAGAGATCACCTAGCAGACTAAAAAGCCATCCATAACGTTTGGTAAAATTCATGTACCGACTGTTATTTTTTTCCTTTCTTTGTTCTCTAACTCGTTATTGTTTTGTTAGTACTAAACTAATTACACAATAATCATTTTCTGTATCTTTCTACCAAGAACGTAGAAACAGAAAGTTTTTCCAAACGAATGCCATTTAACATATGTACAAAAACTGCAGTCACCAGCAGAGGCGGACCCACCTTGAACAAAGGGGGTTCAGCTGACACAGGTTAAAAATATATTTTAGCAAGTTTGATAAGTATCATGGAAAATCTCGTAGCTCAGTTGGTCTGTTTTTTCCCTATTTGACCCACCTTTAATTGTGCAACCTGAGTTCGACCCTTCATTTTGGCACCTCTTTTTAAAATTTTGTCTTTATACTAATTTCAAACTGGGCCAAACCCAATTAGTGACACCCCTAAAATATAATCCTAGGTCCGCCATTGGTCACCAGCATTAACTTTCGTATATCCAAAAACAATCCGAGTGCTTATGAGCAAGTTAAATATAGTCGCGGAAATAGACAAATGAAAAGAAAATATCCAAAGAATTTTATCGCAAACTCATGGGATGTTTATGTTTGGTGACTGATCCTTCTTGTTGTTTTATCCGCTTTGAAGTTTGATTCTTGGAATGTAAAACAGGGCTATCTTCAGGGGTAGGCGCCATTGACGGCTTCATCATCAACTCTACTTCTTCTTCTAAGCGTTCAACAATCTCTCTTGTCAAAACCATTTCTGCTGAATATCCCATCATTCGCCTTGGACCCGAATCCTTCTTATTATGTTCTGAAATGTCAGTATAAAAACTTTGAATATGATAATGCATTTACAATACTTTCTCTTTGAAACAATTCTGAGAAACCAAAAACGTTCACTTTCTAGACTAATAAATGGAGTTTGATGTTAAGAATATTACCTTTGAGAGCCTGAGACCAGCTAACTAGCATTGGGGTGATAATAGTGAGAAGAGCCCAGAAGAAGAAGATCATTACGTAGGCCCTTCCTTTCATTTCTCAACACAATTCTGATTTTTTTTCTCTAACCAAAGATGGATATTTGTTTCATCCTTAATAATAAAGCAGAAAATACAAAAACAGGTTGAGAAGAAGACAACTTCTTACAATGTAAACATTGAGCTGGCCATGTTTGCATAACATTCTCAACACTTTCTTCGTTCTTTTATTGTATTTTATTTGTAGGTTTTAATATTCTCGCATGAAGTCAATCATTCAACAAGTTGTCAGATTAACATATACATGGTGGTTAGGATGGTTGTTGTTTGGGAATTATTTTTGGTGCTGTCTAACACACTATCTTTTCGTTTTCGTCATTGGTCCAAGTGATTATTTCAAATCCACATTTGGTACCTTGGATTCTAACTATGACAAGGCAAATGAGATCACTGAACTTGATGCTATTCGCTTTTTGCTTTCGGATGTTAACATATGTACATGAATTATATGCTGTTCGTTTGGTCAAAATAGTACATGCGTCTTGATATATGCTGCGTTTGAATGCAACAAAAAAAGAGCAAAGGTTTTTGATGCAGTTTATGAATCTAAGATATTTCAAAACACCTGTAGAAAGTTTATTAACAAACTAGAAACATCTTTATTAAATGACATGTCTTATATATTAATTATCTTACGTTGAAATGATAAACTTCTTTGTCCCAGGAATATAATAGTAAACTTCTAGTTATGCGATGCTTTGCTCTTGAATTTCATATAAAATTTCTGGAAAGATATGGTTTTCTGCATGTTAAAAATGCAGAATATCTTCGCGAAAGAACCATCCAAAACAGAATAATTTTCAATCGATTGGACGTTGTTTTATATGTTTAATCTCATTGGCTTCATACATCCAAAACACATTGGTTGTTCTTGTTAATTTAATTGTGTATGATCCACTATGTTGTGAAATACAAATTATAAAACTCTGATTAATTCTCGTTTGATGGATAATGGACGGGTTGGTAGCTAAACAAATGATTGAGAAAGCCGGAAAAGTCAATGGCCGTGGTTACATGGTTCCCATCATCCTTAGTTTGGTTTTCCGTAGTTGTCACCATGTAGAGGGCCCACTTATGTTTTTCTTTTGAACTAAACGACGTCAAAGTAATAATAATATTCAGCATTATTTGAGTCAAAACTCTGACAAAACTTCTACTAGCTACTGCTTGTGAATTTTGGATTATTTGCAACCATATTAAGGAAACTCGAGGTTAGAAATGTGAAGTTTTATTACTATCGGTTATGAGTATGAGACTTATTGTAGGTTTGTATTTAAAATATATGTTAAATAAAGGTCTGCAAGATATTGGAGTTATTCTCTAGTAACAGTTCTTGGAGTTTGGCGCCACTCCTTCCATTTTGAGGATAAGAAGGCGTCTTAGCAACACTCCACCTTGCTCCCACTGTCTCACACATGGCTAGCTAGTCCAGGATTGCAAGGTAGTTCACTCGCTAGCCGCTACACGAGCATCACCTTTGGCTAAATTAGAAAACCTGTTGCTCTTTCGCTAATTCAAAAATGGGACACACTAGAGAAACCACCGTGACTTCCTTCAAGGACCTGAGCCAACATAGCAGAGTTTGTACGTTTAGCTACTACAGTTCACTCAGGCCCTTCTTGACGGAACTCTTGAATAACTCTCTTGACGTAATGTAAGGCTGTTCTAGCTTTTACAAAAAAAGGCTTGAGCGTTTTAAGTCTATAAAAAAAAACGTTCTTTGACATGTATTGTTGTGTGCCTACCATTTTAATGCGCAAGCGCCATATCGGAAAATATTGGTACAAATTAGATAGGAAGTCGTGAACACATTTAAATCAAATGACCGAAATGATTAAAAAAACAGTCTTAACGGTAGCTATGAAATTAAAATGACCAAATGCTTTCAATCCCACGAGGTTTTCGAGCATAGAATCTAAAGCCGCAGCGATTTGCAAATGATTCATATAAAATTATCCAAAGTAAATCCAACAAACATTTAATTAAAACAGATCCGGCGTTACACACGAAAGCCTTACATTTCCATTGGAGCCACGTCTTGGTCACCTGCACCACCACCACCCTGTTCTGCTGGTGCAGCAGCAGCAGCAGCTTCAGCCTCACCCTCACCAGCCTCACCTTCCTCATCCTCTGCTACTTTCTCAAATGTGTCAATCACTTTCTGTATAGTTTCCTGGTCCAAGAAGTGGAACGGCTCACCGACACCTAGAACAGAGACTGTGCAGAGAGAACTCTTCAGTGTTTCTCCTTGCAATGTCTCTCTCACAGCCAGAATAGCATCTTTTATCAGATCTTCTCTTGAAGAATCCCCAAAGCTCTCGAACCTACGTTCCAGATAGGTCTTTGCGGCCTGTGAACGGGACCCAATAGCGAAAGCTTGATACTCAAAGTAGTTTCCGCTTGGGCAGTTGTAGTAAAGATGGGCACCGGACTCATCCAATCCACCTACCAACAAACCCACGCCATAGGGACGTTTCCATGATCGTTGGGTACAGACCTGTTCATAGCCAGAACAAAACACAATTATTCCTTTCCGCAGATCGAGAAGTATCAAGAAAAAACCTTGCTAAGGAAAATGATATTTAATGTAACTTAGGTTGGACTTGTCTAGTGAAATTTCTCATGCTATTTAGAGTAAACCAAGAGAAAAAAAAAACATCAAGACAATGCCTTCCTTTTAATAATACATATGGTTCTTCTCAGTGGCTTGTCACAAACAAAGAAATGAAAGATGGAATACAACAGCAAATCTGTATTATACGTTAACGAAAGTGAGAACAGCATACAATTATATGCAACATATTTGTCTGTCCCATCTGAGTTTCAGCATCAAAGCTTTGAACTACTAGGGATTTCCAGAATATTCTACTGGAAAGCAAGTTGATAAGCAGTTATCACAAACTCAAGCCAGAATAAAATGGTGTCATATGCATAGTACATTATCATGCTACCAACATAAGAAAACTGCACCACGAAGCTAGAAGATATCCAAACAAAAAACAAACCAAATCAGTCTTCTTTTAAAAGATGTAAACGTACTTTTTCAGTTCAGGCAATTCCTAATTAAATCAGCAAAACCAAGAAAAACCATAAGTTAGACGCAAAACAGAGAGTGGAATGTATGAAGTTAATAACTACGCGCAAGTTGTACAACAACATTTAGGCTCTAGCAGAGGTATGCGAGACAAAGATGAAAGACCTAACTCCGTTAACAACATGACACAACAATCAACTCTTTCAATGACTGACTGCATAAACAAGTCGTAAGTATCAGAAGAAACACCAAACTCCTCTGGAATCCTATTGCTAGAGGGAATGTATTCGAAGACATGCTATTGGCAAAGGTAAAGCCTTTGTAATGCAGCTGTGACAACAATTCCACCAAACAGGATTTGAGTTTCTGGTAAGATGAATCCTACAACTTAGTATCTTATTAAGTACCATAAGCTCTTAAAAGTCTTAATCAGCTCATATCACTACCATACTTGCTCTTAAGCTCCAAATCAGCACAAACTAATCACCACTTTCACAAAACAAATACACCAATCTTCGAAACCCTAAGCTCAAATCCAATAAGCTAATGTGAAAAAAAAAACAAAATCAAATATCAATCGATTCCAAATCTCAATTAACCTGGGCCTTATCAGCGAGATGAACAACGAGACGCCCAACGGGGAGCGGAGACTCATATGTGAATGAGTGATTGATAGCCTCCGATCTCATATAACGGGAGAGAACACGTCCATCGGCGGTGAGACCAGCGATTGCGACGCCTATATGGTCATCCACTTTGAAGATCTTCTTCTGGTGAGAGGAGAGCTCGGATTGGGCTTTGTTGACGCAGGCGAGGACGACGTGGGAGCGAGATCTGAGTCCGATCGCGGCGGAGCCTTGCTTCACTGCTTCCATGGCGTATTCCACTTGGAAGAGACGGCCCGTTGGGCTCCACGTCGTCACATCCGTGTCGTACTGATTCCTGAACATTTTCTTCTTCTTGCTTTGCTCTCTTGTTACGCCGTTGGAAAAGGGTTTATAGAGAGGAGAGAGCAGTTCAGAAACTTTTCTTTTGCTTCAAGCCATGGATGCTCTTCTTTTGATCTCAAGGGAACAAATGGGCTTACTTCACTTTAACAGGCTTAGATTTATATTGGGCTTTATAATTGACGTTTTGGGCTGTGATTTTTTTCCAAGAGAAAGAAGGTAGCTAAAAGTGCGATGAAATCTCTCTCCATGCATAATGCTAAGCTTTTATAAAAGCTATGAAGTGTATGAAATTTAACATAAGCTAAATGTAATGTTTGTAGTATATTATTTTAAATTGTATTCTAAATTGGTGAAAATTATGTCTACACCAACATAGTAGTTAGTTTTTTACCTTCCACATATACGAATTTAAAGATTTATATATATCCTCAGTTCACTATCCGAAAAGTTCTATATACGCCGGACATGCACGAGGACAAGTTGGTACATGGCTCCAATAGTATTGTTAGTTGCCTCTCGTGAGCTAGAAAACCATCCTTGGCTTGTTAAAATATATTATTCTTTCCAAGCTACATCTACATAACATTATTGGATATCTTCCATACGTTGGCAAGATTAAGTATGATACTTGTCTTCTGGAAATGGTAAATCATTTAGTTGAGTTTCAACCTACAATACTCTCTCTCTCTCTCTTTCCTCAACACGCAAAATGTTCTCCTAAACTTTTACATTTCTATTTTTCCAAATATAACACATTATCCATGAAAATAGCTGTAGTCATACTTTTTTGGAAATCTCCAGAATAGATTATCAATATTCAATAAATGCCAGAATTGGTCTAGTGGCTCCTCCATAGAGCCCATGTTTAATTTCTTATTCGGGTATAATTTTCTATTTTATGACTTGATTTCACGGTGTACTTCCCTGAAACTGTACCATGCCATCCATATGTATCTAGATTCATAACGGTACACTGCCATTCCTATTATGGTTCAAATTTAATAATATTGATTCATAATGTTACACACTCACACATGATATAATCAAATACGATAAATCAGTCCACCACACTTTCATATATAATAAAAAAAAAAAGAAGCAAAATCACACATTCATACGAAACGATATGACAACAGATCCATATTAGAAACCGGTTCAATTTCTAAGCACATATCTGCTGTGCCGACATGCGACTATCGGTTTTCTCGCCGGCCATCCCTGGTTCGGTCTTCTTACAAGCTACCATACCATCAGTTAAACCTGCAGATCCGGTTTTATTCTCCATATTGTCATCACTACCCGGAACCTTGTCCTCAGATTTCAACTGGTCCGGTAAAGAGACAGGGAGAAAACCCTTTTGACGACATGTCTCAATCGATTCCACCAACATATCCTCGAGACTATACTTGAAGTTAAATCCCATATCAATCAGCTTCTTGGAACTGAACATAATGCTCTTTAGATTCTCATCCACTCCTTCAAACCTGTTCCAAAGATTCATATTTAGCAAAAAAAATATTTTAACTGAATATGCAAAACAAGCTTAAACCGGTATCGATAAAAATCTTACGTTGAAGGCACGTTATACTCTGGGTATTTTTGCCTGAGAAATTCGGAGATAGTAAGAATCGTTGCATCATGAGAGGAACAAACATAACGTCCCTTGGCAGCAGCTTGTTCGTACAAGAATATATGAGCATTGCATAAGTCGTCCAAGTGCACATACTGTCCTTGTCTTATGATGGAGTAATGTGCCTCGTTGCCTAAAACATTTTCACCGTTTTAAATCAACATATCACATAAGAAGATAGACGGGACTACTTGACCTGCTCTAGTCTATCTTGCCTTGGTGGAAAATACAAGCCTAAGGTCCGGAAACCTTTAAGTGAAAAAGAAATAATGGATTAGAAACTACACTCACGAGTGATAGGAGAGAGTGCGGTAATAAGACTAGGCGGCATAGATGTTGTTATAAATGGACCGATCACCAATGTCGGAATAATACTGATGAAATCTATTCCTTTTTCCTTCGCGTAATCCCAAGCTGCTTTCTCCGCTAAAGTTTTCGACAAGAAATACATCTGCCAAACAATTGATCAAAACATTAATTACTTTGAAGAATATCAACATGGGGTTAATTTAATATAATGACACATAGTTTATATTTATATGTATACCCATCCTGTCATCTTCTTGGACATGACAAAGTCAAGATCGCTCCAGTCGTTTTCATTATAGACATCTTTCTGGTGTTCCTCAACATTAACCGTTCCAGCAGACGAAGTAAACACAATTCTTCGTACGGTCTTTGCCTTATCACATGCTTTCATTATCCCCAACACTCCATTCACTGTTGGTTTTATCACTTCGTTCTGATTTAAACAAACTCTGTTATAACAAATCTTGTTGGGTTGATATAGAATAAAAAAGGTTCATAGTATAACTCACCTCGGGATCCTTGGATTCAAAATCCATGGGAGTTGCTATGTGGAAAACGCCGTCGCATCCGTTTATAGCGTCATCGTAGCTTCCTTCGTCAGATAAATCGGCTTTCCATAAAGTGAGTTGCGTTTTCGCGTTTGGCAAATCAAGAAGATGCTGCACTTTCTTCAAATTCCCTTTACAGTCCAAGAAAACTCAAGTTACTTAAAACACAAAGTGATACGTATGTATTAACATAATCTAAGGAGAAATTAACGAGTTTGTAAGAGGATATATATATATATATATATATATATATATATATGTACCAGGATCTCGAACAGTGGCACGGACGAAGTAACCACGTTCCAGTAGCCGCATCACGAGCCATGAACCGATGAATCCTGATGCGCCAGTAACGCACACGGTCTCTTTGTGAGCGGCGACCATTTTGTGTGTGTGTTGGAAAGATGGGATTATGCTTCGGTAAAGATTTTACTATGTAGCTTCGGTGGAAATCTCCGTGCTATATGAAAACATTATATAGACGTACCATAGCTTGAAAATTGATATTAAGAAGCTGCCGTCACGTGAATACCAACCGGCAAAGCACGTGAGGAATGTTGGTTGGCTCAGGACTTGGTTGTGTGGTACGTGGCAAACTGGTAAGTTTGATTTTATTTTATTCCTTTCGGATATAGACTGGCGGATGAGATGTGTGTTGGCTCGGGGTTGCTTGGTTGGTGAGAAAGCGACGAAAAATGCAGTCTATTTTTTTAAATTGTTTTAGCATTTATTGAAGGGGGTTGATCTAAAAAAAAGCATTTAATAAAGGGGTAGATGAAAATATATCCCATTTCTACAAATATATAAAAAATTTATAAGTATTTGAATTAAAAATTCTGAAATTCTTTTTTTAGTTATTGAGTTTTTTGAAAATCAAAATTTTCAAAAAAAAATTGACGAAAACTTTTATTTATATGCATACTTAAGAAAATATAACTGAATATATATAATATCTTTCTAATTTTTTTCATAAAAATATTAAGAAATATGTACAATATCTTTATACAATTTAGAAAACATTCATAAATGTATATTTTAAAATATATTATTAAATGTATATTTAGTAAGATATTCATGAATATATATTTATGAGTACTTTATTAAATTTAAATTATATATATTTGTGAAGATATTTTGAATATATATAACATTTTCCTAAACTGTAGAAAGTCATTCATGAATAATTATAACATATTCCCTAAAATTTTAAAAAAACTTTCATAAATTTAGGTTATATGAATTTGAGGTATATGTTATTTAAAAAAATATTTTTAAATATGTATAGCATCTTTCTACAATTTAAGAACACATTGCTAATGTGTATAACATATTTCTAATATTTTGGAAACCTTTTATAAATGTGTATCTAAGAAGTTACACACCTTTTTGATAAAACTCGTGCAAAAACAATTTTTTATTAAAATGTATATTGAAACGGAAGGAATATAAAGTAAGAAATTAAAGAACAAATACGCTACTATATGTCACAGGTTAGGTTCGATGCGACTCTGAACCAAAGAGAAAGGAGACCAAAGAAAGAACGCAAAAAGCTACAAGACTTGTTGACATGGTCCACAAACACAGAAGGAAAGCCTATATTTGATCGATCTATCTTTTATTCAATCATTATTGTATACTTGTTCTTATTCCTTTTGAATTTCAAAGAATTTGTAAGATGATTCTGGAGGAGAAAGATGCATCCGATTGGATATAGAGAGGCGAAGGAGGTGCCAATATTCTCGTCCTTGCTTACGGTGCATCCTCTCCTCTTTTCGTAATTAGTTCTTTCTTCTTCTTTTATCTTTTCAGACACAAGTCATCTTTGAATTTTCTCACAAACCATAACCATTAATGTCTGTATCAATACCCCAAGCTATAGAATCTATAACATTATTTGTATCTCTTCCAAACTCCAAAGCAACCAATACCTAACCTTCGAATTTTTGTTTGATGAAGTAATCATCATCTATTATCAATGGCGTACAAGTCTCCTTCCACATTTTTCTTATGACATCAAAGCAAATATAGAACCGGTTAAACTTTATATGCCCATTTTCATTAGTCAATGTATTAATCTCTGCTGAAGAGTCTTTGCTTGACTGAATTAGCCAGCAGCATAATCTCGGAGTCGTGCAAACTGGTGATCATATTCACATTCAACCCACTACAATGCCTTATTCCTAGCTGCCTAACACCAAGGCTTCGATACTGTGTTCCCCACTTATCCAGAATCATTTCCTCTATTTTCATAGGCATGCAATAGTTTGGTTCCTCCCTAATTTTATCAATATATAACCTATAAATTTGAGGAACCTTCAACATCTCACATGTTCCATTCGGCACACAAGAATGTTTATCTGTAGACACCATAACTTTCTTGAATTTATCACTAGAAAGCGTTAAAGAATAAATACACTTTTCATCCACCAACACATATAAATCTTGCCTAAAGTTTCAGCCAGTTTTGTGAGCATAGTCATTGAATTTTTTTTGATCCTTGTACAATATTCGGCTACCACGTCTCAGAGAAATAAAGATGAAATTTTATATTTGGGGAATTGTAGAAAAATGATATAGTTTGAGAGACTATGATGATATATACTATATTTTTCGTGATTAAATAGATTGTTGATCAAGTTCTACATATTAAAGTTTTTTAAAAGTTGCTTTAACAAAAACAAAAGAGAAAAAAAAACAATAAAAAGAATAAAGTGAGACACAACAGGTGGTAGGGAGCTTACCCTCTCCACGTAGACAGAGAATAGGAACAAATACGCTACTGTTCATCGTCACAGGTCAGCTTCGATTTGACTCTGCCCAAACCCAATAAAGAAAGACAGAAGAAAGAGAGTTTGATGTAGTCTCTCCCTCCACAAACAGAGAAGAAGGAAAGCCTCGATTTGATCGATCTAATCTTTTATCCAATACTTGTTCTTCTGATTCCTTTTTGGAATTTTGAAAGATGATTCTTGAGGAGAAAGATGCATCCGATTGGATCTACAGAGGCGAAGGAGGTGCCAATCTCGTCCTCGCTTACGCTGCTTCCTCTCCTCTTTTCGTTAGTTCCTTCCTTCTTCTTCTATCTTCTTTTTGATTTTGAACAGAAGAAAATGCATCTTTATTTGTTTTTTTTTCTTCAGATTCTATTTTTAGTGTTTCCGCTTTTCTTCTATTGGAGTCAAAGATTCAGAATCATATCTACATGTACAGACTTTGGTCTATTGAAAAATGTGTGAAAATGTTACTAAATCTTATATTAGTGTGTTACTAAATCTTATTATTAGTGTATACTTTTGATTAAACCGGATAATATTATATTTGGAATTGTGCTTTTGATTGTGATTGTGATTTAAGGTTCTTCTTGTGGACCAATCTTTTAGGTTGGGAAAGTGATTCGCATACAGAAGGCTCCTAAGGCTGATAAAGCAAAGAAACCTGTGAATGGCGCTGCGTCTGCTTTAACAACCGATGAGCAGCTTCTATGGAGGGATCACAAAGAGCTCGTTTCATCACCGAATAAGGAAGTTGTTGAACAGAGATATGTTAAGGATGTGATCATCCCACTCTTGGGTCCTAAACATATAGATC
Organism: Brassica juncea; assembly: GCA_018703725.1. Taxonomy (NCBI): domain Eukaryota; kingdom Viridiplantae; phylum Streptophyta; class Magnoliopsida; order Brassicales; family Brassicaceae; genus Brassica; species Brassica juncea. The sequence continues at coordinate 48,055,071 of CM031938.1, forward strand.
CTGGAGTAAGTTAGTTACCTCCTCCTTTTTTTTTCCTTTTTGAGGATTTTTTTTGGTAATTAGCTGATGAGTAGAGAGTATTGTTGCAGGTACGTGTTTCTGTGTCCAAGGAGTTTCTTGAGTCTGTTGATAAGAAAGTTACTAAGCAGCGTCCGCCGTGGCGTGTGAATGCAGCTAATGTTGATACCAGCCATGACTCTGCTCTTATTTTGAATGATCATTCACTTTTCTCTCAAGGTAATCATCAGAAAACTATATGAGTCGTGCTTTTCCATGAGTATTAAATCATTCTAAAACTATTGCGTGCCAGGGGTTTCTAATGGTGGCAATGGTGGTGACTGCTTAAGTGTTGAAATAAAGGTACTCTTCTTTTTTGATAAGTCCTTTTCGTTACAGTCCTTGACCTAAACTCACTGTCCTTGATTCCATGAAGTAGCCCAAATGCGGATTTCTCCCAACCTCAAGGTTCATAAGTGAAGAAAACAAGCTCAAAAGATGCGTAAGCCGTTTCAAAATGCACCAAATCCTAAAGTTGGAACAAAACGAGGTAAATAGCACATAACTTGTACCTCAAAAACAGAGCCGGATCTGGACATAGCTAGTGAAACATTAGCATTGGCCTCCAATAGTTGTTAAAAATGTTTATAGTCCCCAAAATCTCACATCTGGCCTTGCTTAAGAATCTTTAAAAACTTGCTGAAAAAGGTCTTATAAGTATGTCATTGTTCTGCAGATATCTGAAGTAAGCGAATACGATCCTCTTGATCTCTTCTCAGGATCAAAAGATAGAGTATCAGAAGCTGTAAAAGCCTTATACTCTATCCCACAGAACAACTTCCGCGTGTTCTTGAACGGTTCTCTCGTTTTAGGCGGTTCTGGTGAAAGCACAGGAAGAACAAGCCCTGAAACTGCACACGCCTTTGAGGATGCACTCAAAGGCTTCATTCAATCAAACGACGGTCTTAGGACAAAATGCTTTCTACAGCTAGTATGTGATACTGTCTACGATTCAGGAGTGCTCGATAAGCTTCTTGAAGTTCAGAAGCTAGACAAATTAGACATTGAAGGAGCGATTCATTGTTATTACAATATCATCAACCAACCTTGTCCTATATGTAAAGAAGCTGGGCTGTTGGAGGAGGAGGAGTCTCTGCATTGTTTGCCTTTAGATGAAAGCTTGAAGATCGTCAAGGACTATCTGATCGCTGCAACTGCCAAGGACTGTAGTCTTATGATCAGTTTTCGGTTGAGGAGTGCATGGGATTCAGCACCTTCTTGTGATGCCGTCTGTCTAAAATCGACCAATCAAACGTTTGATTACAAGGTATGATCTATTTATAACAGATTCTTGTTTTGTGGTCTCCCATTTAGAACACAAGGTGTTGGTCTTTCTTTTAGGTACATTTCATTGATTTAAGCATGAAACCATTGAAGAGAATGGAGGCATACTATAAGCTGGATAACAAGATAATTAGCTTCTACACTCGGAAGCTGAAGGGAGAAGGACATGTCGGCGATCCAAAACGTTCAGATAGCTAAGGTCATGGATTGTCTCAACACCACGAGTTTGTTTGTTTGTTTATTTTTGTTGTTGTTAAAAGATAAAAACGAAAACCCAAAAGGGGACTGTTCATTTCATGAAATACTTGCAAATGTTGGGTTTATTAAACCCTTTCGACCAATACTAGTAGCTCTACATCTTTTGAATGCTTTCATGACTGGTCAGTATAATGATGGGAGGACGTGAACAAAGAGTAGCCCTTGAGAGGAATCATTCCAAGGGCAGTTCCTCCTTCCACTTTGAGTCAACGTCGTCTTTGATAACTTCAGCTGTTTATGGAGAACAGTCAGAAATCTAAGTCGGAATGTTTTACAAATTCTGTACAAAAGTCTTAGAAATGAATCTGGATAACTCTGAGATCCAAATCTTTGTGCGATTTTGTTGATATATGTAAGGAGTTTGGAGGATAATCTTTGCAGATAGCTTAGGCTGGATCTAGATGACTCCAAGTTCCCTGTGTGCGCAAAGTTGTATATTATTGGTCATATTGGTCATGTTTTAAGGTATACATCAGTATTAGTATCAAGGTGTCGTTGCTGACGCTTAATCACTTTGAATTTTGAACTCAAACAAAACAGTACCTACAATGTGACTTCTAAATCAGTCAAGCTATGTTAGGCCGGTTATTGATGCAAAACAGGCATGTTATCCAAAACAAACATGAGAAGTGGAACATAAAAGTTGATGAAACTACCCAGAAACTAAGATTCCCAATCCAATCAACTGAGACAAAGCTCTACAGACATGACAGTATGCTAAAACTTGTAAGAGAACTTTAAAGGGACAATCATGAAGAACAACAACAAAACTACCAAAGGATCCATTTCACACGAACTAGTTTCTAAACAAGAAAAAAGAAGTAGTTCACCTTACTTTATCTAAAGGAAGCCAGTCTCATGCCACTCTCAAGTTCCAAAAAAAAAAACACCAAATAAATATCCATTACGAGACACAATCAAATCAGCCAATAAAACCTTAAACTCCCTCATCTCGTTCTTTGTTCCATTGCTCAATCCTTGCCCTCCTTTCCTCGCTACCTTCTCTCACAACAGGAGGGCTCCTGCTCCGTCTCGGGCTCCCATGTCTCCTCCTTCCACCATCCCTATCATGCCTCTCCGACCTATCACTGCTCCTTTTCCCATTCCCATGTCGGTCACGGTCCCCACGCTCCCTTTCCCTAACATCTCCTCTCTCCCTCTTCCGCCTCGGGCTCACACTCCTGCTCCTGCTCCTACTCCTGCTCCCACGCCGGTACGACCTCCGATACCTCCCAAACAACTTCCTCCTAAGCTCCCTCGAGATCTGCTTCACGTGCATAAAATTACAATACCCGCCACGGTTACAGTTATCCTCCTCATACTGCCTGCAAGTCGCCTCCCTAAAATCCGTCACGGGGGAGAAATCAGCAATGATGGGACGCCCCGAATAGAACCTCCCCTGCAGCGCCTTCAGCGCCGCTGCAGCCTGGTCCTCCTCCTTGAATAGAACATACACATTGCCGATCATGTGGTCGGCGAGGTTGTCGCAGACGTTGAGGCTCTCCATCTCTCCGAACTTGTCGAGCTCCTCGAAGATGTCCTCGTAGAAATCCTCGAAGTGGGCCTGGATCTTGCTCGGGTCGAGGGGCTGCCCCTGGGGGTCGACGCCGGGGGTGATCATGTCGGGTCTCTGGTACATGTTGGAGAGGAGGAGGGTGGGGGAGATTGTGGGACGGTTGTGGAGACGGGAGCAACGGTCGCCGTGACGGCACGCGCCGATCTTGAAGTAGAAAGGGCAGTTCACTCTGTCCTTTTCGGTGCCGAAGATTGAAGCTAGATGCTCCGCCATGGATTCGAATCTTCACCTGAAATATATATATATATAAATGCAAAATCATCAAACTGTATGAGATTCGATGAACTTGAATCAAGATTCTAAGCTTATCTACGAGAATCAGCGAGAGAGAACGAATCTATGGATATAACGAGAATCAGCGAGAGGATTAGCCTAAACAGATCCGTTTTAATAATCATAGGAGAATAGTACCGGAGAGGATTAGCTGGCTTTCGTGAAAGGCCTCGCCGACGAGGAGCTCTGCTGTTTCCGATCGCGATCTAGGGTTTGGGTTTATTTGTGCTGGCGGCGATTCGCGTGAGCCGGAGAGACAATGAGGTATTATTATTAATATAAGGGTTGATTTGCAAACAGAGTTCTCTTTAGGGGTATATAATAAAACTTAATTTGCATGAATGATCCTTGCTATTAGGGGAGTTTCGTTAAATTAGATCCCGGTTTTGTTTCTTTTTCTCTTTGGGTCGAGAACAACTTAAACATTGACCAACCAACTTATTACACTGGTTTATCGACCCTTTATATAAAGATTACGTCGACTAAACCAGATAATACAACTTGAGACATAATTGTGAAAAGAAAAGAGTGTCTCTTTGCTATTGATCAGCTGAATTAGTTCCTCCACTTGGATTAGCGACAACACTTGATGTCGCTACAAGTTATTCGTTTTAATGTTGCGTGTTTGATCGTTAGTCGTCGTTATCTTATTCATTTAAATGTCGTGCAACTGATCGACACGATTTATCATTGAGTTATTTATTTGTTATCACGAGCGATTAATTATTTATTTTAAAATCATGTTTATTTATTTTAAATTTATTTCTAACTATTTCATTTTTATATTAATTTATAAAATCTATAAATAAGAAATATAATTATAAACGCAAAGTAAATATATTTTTATAACTAAAATTCAAATGTTATAAAAATAATATACTGTATAATTTTTTTTACAAAATCAAATCAAATATTTAGTTAGATAATCGATCTCACATTCGATTTACTAGTGACATAATCACATAATTCTATAGTTCTATCATATGTGCTCATATGGAATATGTCTACCATTATCATCACCACTATATGGGGCTAAAATCCGCAATTAATATAAAAAGGTCAAAATTTAGGAGAACATTAATATTTCAAAAAAAAAAAAAAATTAGGAGAACATTGAAAAAGATTTCTTGATCTAGCTCTGTTGTTGGAGTAGTTTCGGTTACCCGAAGTGATGTTGTTGTTATAACAATAAGAGACAGTGTTAGAAATGATAGGTTGTGATGCAGTTGCTTTAAGCGATTGAACTTTGCTTTGTGGTAGAGAAGTTTCTCATGGACCTCTGTCAAGGATGGATGTGTTTCTTTGTTTTCTATCTGATCAATAATGGGTTTGTAGTCCTCCGATAGTCCTTTAAGATCGTACTCAATTTGGTTTTCATGGTCGAGAGGCTTACCAAGAATTGGCAATTGATCAAATCTCGTAGTGAGGATGTTGGTGTTCTTCCAATCCTTCAGTTATTGACGCACTTGTTTTACATGAGCTTTGCTTGGTTTTGCGTAAGTCAATCCTTTCATATCTGAAATTCAATAGTGGCTTGAGACAGTAAAGGTTAAATATCTGTAGAGATCGCGTCTAATAAAACACTGTAAACGAGTTTGTCTCGTCTCTTCCAATGGGTGTAAATCAGATTAATTTTTTTGATTCCTTCGTTTATACTTTCATTTTGATTACCGTTATAGACTAAAACATGTGATTTTATATATTTCCAAGATAAAAACACAATTACTTATACGCATAACCATATTTAACCAATAGAAAAATAGACTGGAAAATCTTATTAATAAATTTTGCTTTTAAATTCGAAAACAACACTTATTTTGAAACGAAAATTTTTCCCTAGAACGACAATTAATATGAAACGGAGGAAGGTGGAACAATTATCGAGCCATCAAGATATCTTGATAAGTTAGTCATGTTTACACTGAAAAAGGTTTGATTGTTGAGGGTGATTTTCTCATTAGTTGAAAGGGGATGTGTTTGATGAATCAATTTCGAAAAATGCATAAAGTGGCTGTAAAAAGAACCATTCAAATACCATATGGTTTGGAAGCTTAGTATCTTGCATTAATTAACCTTGTATATATATATACAAGTCTAGGTTGGTAATAAGAATAGATATTTACAAGTAGACCTTAATAAACGTATATATATATTCATATTAACAACCAAAATCACAGATGAAAAGATAATATGATTTAGGATTGAACTTTTTTTTATAAAACAGAAACTAACCAAGAAGTTAGAGATGAAGAAAGAGAAAAATTCATCTTTGCATACATATAGAATATATATTAACTACTAGTGTTACTTCCCGTGCTATAGCACGGGCCATACATATGTTATATTTTAATTATCTTAATATAATTGTAAATTTAAATAAATTAGTCATTTTAAATATATCATAATTATGTTTACCTTCTTGATCAGAAAACTGAAACCAAACTTCTAAAACCAATTTAAAGGCGTCTTCTGCGCTGTTTAACTTGTTCCCGTCCTATATGAAGCAAAAGAGCTAATTTATCTCTTGTAGTGTTTCTTGACTGTTTCATCATCAGCAACGATCAACATTCAGAATCTCATATCAAATAGCTTCTCTTCCTCCTCTGTTTCATATCAAACTCTTTGCTTGGTTAATGAGTGTTTTAGCTCCGTAGTAATCATTTTCTAAGAGTTTTTTTATCACCAATACCCATTGCTTTTCTAGATTCTCCATCTTCACGTATCTTTGTTTGTTAGAGAGAGTTTCTTTCTCTTATGGAACCTTATTTGAGAGAGAAAGAGAGGTTAAGAGACTTATTTACCAAATTCAGTCCACTGAATTTTTGGAACATACTACTTCATCCAGAACCACGAAATATCACACAAATCTGAAACAAATTTGCAGCAATTAGAAAAGGAAACTTTGCGAAATCTCGTGCCAAACAAAGAATCTCTAATTTTGACGGACTCTATAAACTACCCGAGAAACAAATAAGAAAATATTAGGACTTGCGAGATAACCAAAGAGGGAGGCATTTGTGTAATCATCAAGAGCTCTTCACGATCGCAGCAATAGTTTATTTCTTGCTTTTCTCTGTAATGCTTCAAACCTTATGCTCTTGTAACACAATATTATATTGAACAAAGCAAAAAAATTATAAATTGTTTTATCAAATCAAACACTAACCTGTTTTGTTCATAGGCTCGAACAATTTTTTTTTAATAAACTTTACGCCAATAGAGATTGCAAACACCTGGTACGACAAATAAGTGTAATTTACTTGATTACATGCTGATCGATTTAATAAGTTATCTATCACTGAAGCGTCTCTTTTGAGTGATCAGCGGCTATATTCTCTGGGCGTTTGTCGAATTTTAGAGATAAGAATTGAGAGAGTAGTGGTTTGTTTTTAGAAGCAGTCATCAACATTATTTAACACTACTTCGTTTTAATTGTTTTTATTTATTTTGAGGATTTAGAAAGGTTGGTTATTTGAATTTTTGAAACTTTCATATTTTGATGAAGAAAAACTTGTTTTGCTTTTCTGGATTTTTCAATTATTTTTTTTAAAGAATTCCACATGTCAGAATTTAATTCGTCATACGACTTGCGCTTTAGGATATAAGGGATATTAAGACGAAATATAAAAGTTAGTAATTATTTTCTTTTTGTCGGCTGTTAGTAATTATCAATAAATATAAACATATAATTTTCGAAATTTAGAATAATAAAATGTCGAATATGAAGATAATATGAATCTAAAAATCAAAGGATTTAACTTGTTAAAATATATGAAAATTAAAAATTTGACATATATACCTTGCCACATTATTTTTATATATAATATAATAAGAAAATGCGGCCGATATTTGGGATTCAAGAAAGGATAAATTGATGACAAAGAAAAAGAATAAATTAAAAATGTGAATCTTCTCATTCAGTGCATCATTGACAAAAATATTTTCCATTGATCGTAGTAGTCCACTCACATAAATTAAAGTACATAATAAACCCACCGACAATAATTTGGCACGTTGCTCAATACGATTATTGCACTCTCAAGGGTTGTCTTTTATCGTCAAACAGAAGTGACGGTGCAGTTGTTCGTGAGTGCAATGTGTTTATTGAGTTTCTTGTGTTCGAAGTTAATCAAACACACGATTCTCTTGTAGAACTTGGGGTGAACTAACTTCCCCAACACGTACGCATGAGATCTAACGGTGAAGTTTAACCTCATCGGCACGGGAGCAGGAGGTGCCGGTGGCTCGACGATCACGATGGGTCCTTTCTTCTTCTTCTTGCTCATTATTGGAATTGGTGCAGGAGGTGGTGGTGGGACTAAGGTAGAACCACTTCCGTAGAGAGGAGTCTTGTCTCCAATCATATTCACTACCACCGTTCTTTGGCTTTTTCTTGATTGGTAAAATTTTTTAATCTGCAATTATAAGAAGAAAAAAAAGAAGTCAAAAAGTAACAACCGAACTTTATATTTATCAAAAGCCAAACCCAAATGCACTCAATAGAATCCAGTTTTAGTATTTTAGCTATTCTTAATATTTTTTGTGATATTTTAGATAGTTTTCTCAATAATAAAACATTAAAAAACGAATGTGCATTTCCTGACCGATGCATGTGATATTAGCAATTATCAACCGACAACATTGATCAAAGACAAACAGAAAACCCAAATCGAACCGAATATTTCCAACTTGAACCGGAAAAGGTTGGTTTAATACCGAAGAAACCAAAAAGTAATATCCACCTAAAATCATCTGATGATAGCAACAGTTAACATTAATGAACATGAATTCAGACAAATGTTAAAGAAGTTTAAGATTTTTGGACTTACAGTTCCAGAACCAATAGTGATCTGAGAGAAACTCAGATCGATCGGAGAAGAAGTAACATGAACACCAAAGAATGTCCCTGTGTTACGGTACATCATTCTCAGTGTCGCGTTCATCGTGATCATGTCGGTTCCTATACCTCCCGCATCTTGTCCAGCTTGAACCTTAAGTTGCTCAAATGTTATACTCTGCACGATTCGATTCAACAGATTTAAGCTCACAGTCTGGTTTTCGGATCTAGGATCCGATCTGAGTTATATAAATGAATTAAGATTATTCTGAGGCAAATGTTTTTTAAAACATTCTTTTTTTTTTAAAAAAGAAGATTAATCTGAGATTCATTGACCTTGACTAAGATCTTAGGCTTCTGAGGCTTAGCAGCTGCATAAAGGATCAAAGAGAAGAAAGCGAAGAGCAAGGAGAATCCAACAACGAAGGCTAAGACATAGCAACGACGAGGCAAACCTTCTCGTTCTCTGTCACCATCATGGAGCAAACCTTCCTCTTCGATCATTGCGAACTTCCTGTCTCCACCGTGTGCTTTGCGCTTAGAGCCGTTGATCTTGGAGTAGCGGCTGGAGGAGGAGTGAGAGTGCGGGGGAGATCCCATCGGGCTGAGAACCGGCGTTGAGTGGAACGATGTTGCGGTTTTCTCTCCATCGTGCGAGTCACGCGAAGGAGATTGCACGAAGTAGGCTGGTCGACGGGGAGATCTAGTGGGGGATGAAGCAGAGAGGCTTGTTACCTCTGAGTCTGCTGCATTGGTGTGCATCTTGAGATTCAGGAAATGTGAAGAAGATGGAGACGAAAGGGGTGAGTTATGTGCTTATTATGTACTAAATGGTTAGTCAGTAATTGAGTAGATGAGGGGGCCACTAGTATTAATTTTTCTGATTGTTAAATAATACTAAGTGACCTATTAATTTTGTTTTTTATCGTGAACACTTGCACATGATTTTGAAGTCGTGTCAATAAGAGTTTGATAATTTTTCCCCTATCGTTCGTCCGGACCACTTCAAGCAAACCGAATCAAGGATAATCTCAATTGCTTCTCTTTCTACTACTGATGATGTGATCATTTCTTTTAACTTATCAGATTGGATCGGATTTTTTTTTGGTAATGATGGATAAGCCGTCAGTTTTTTTTAAAAATTAAAATAATAACAGTGTTTTTTGTTGTTGTTGTAAGAGTAAAATTTGGGTCTAAATAGTAACAAAATGACAACTGAAAAATGATGTAGTTAGATTTTGAAAGGAATCAATAATGACTGCATATGGGACTTGGCGTATACTCTCAGTGATTTTTTTTTGTGTTTCTATTTACATGTCTAAATAATTTACATGCTAGGCTTAGGATTGTTAGAGAGATTAATTAATTGTTACAATTGATATTTTAGATTAGGAAAATTTCTTTTTAGTTCTTCATCTAAGTAATCTTAAAGCTTGAACTTGACTATACACTTTGTTCATGATATTTAGATTGTTAAATCCACTGTAAGTGATTATTTAAACACGTGAAACAAACTTAAATGCGCGTGATTATCTTAGCCAGCATGAGTTAATTGCTATAAGTTTTGTGAACTTATCAAATTTGATTGTGCATGTTTAGAATCTTAAATCCGATAGAAGTTAATCTATAGGATTTCATTACATAAATAAGGATGAGCTTAATTCGAATATTCAGATTTTTGGAGGTATTTGTAATCCGATTTATTTCGTCTTAAAAATTAATTATTCAATGTGATTCGTATATTAAGTTAGATGTAATTCCAACCTAAAACCAATTGGTGATAAGATGAATGATCCATATATCTTATATATTACTTAGGATTCCTTCAAATACCCGATGTGAGACTTTTTATCCCTAATACGCCTCCTCGAGATGATGGTTCTTTGAGCGTCAATCTCGGAATGTTTGGGTAAGGATCGATGCCCCGACTTTGGGCTGGATCGATGATGGATCGGGTTGGATTGTTTGGATCAAACTCTGATATCATATTAAGCTAGATGAGCTTCAAACCTAAAACCAATTGGTGATAAGAGAAGTGATCCATCTATCTTATATATTACTTAGAATCTCTTCCAATACCCGATGTGAGACTTTTTGTCCCTACTATCGTAAACTAACGAATATCCGAAATTTATATTCTTAACACATATCCGATTCAATCCATATAAATGATAAATAAAAAAATAATCTAAAGTAATAGTATTATATTGCAAAATAAAAAATTATTTACATTTTCAAACTTTAATAACTAAATGACAAATTTAGTAGATAAAATAATGTAAAACTTACATAAAATATAATAAGTATATAATATATATATATATGTATATACATAAAACGGATTCAATCGATTATCTATTTATAAATATTAGTATTTGTGATTTATTTCGTTTCTTACTGATATTACATATTGGTATTACCGTTTGTATAGTTACATATATCCAGATTTTTTTTTTGGTTTAAAATCGAAATAAATAACCGATCAAATCAAAATTTATAAATATTTACCAGCCCTTAAGTTTAGCACTTTGGGGAAAGGTTATTCTAATTAAGTTGTTTTAGTTCAATAATGATTCTTATCTGCATTCCATGTCTAGTATTCGTTTCATTATATGTGTTTCTTGAGAATTTTCTACTATCTTGCGCTTTTAATTCAGAAGTTTAGTAATTTTAACTTTTTCATTTACTTTATTTGTAATTTGAAAATTATAATAACATTCATTTCGTTCTAGCTTACTATATTCTCTCGCAAGATCATAGTGTAGCTTTGCATGGTATTAATAGATTCGATCACTGCGGTTTTTATTAAAAGTTAAAACTTGATCACATCAGTTTTTTTATATAAGAGACACTGATTAAACTATCACATTTGTAATACTACTTTCATATTTACCCTGACTATATTTATCTTTAATTTTAAAGAAGTAAGTAGATATTTATAACTCTAGCGTTAACTAATTTTAGAGTTTAGATTTGAGGGATATATTTTTGGTGTGTGAGGTTTAAAATTTTAATAAATAAATAAATATTTTTTATAAATAGTTTAATAAATAATTTTTGAATTTCAAAAGAAAATTTGGATTTTTTTCTGAAAAAATTTTAAAATGAAAATTCATAAAACATTCAAAAACGTATGATTCGAAAACTATAAATTTTATTTTTTATAATTTATTTAAATAATTATTTATATATATTTCTATAAAGTAAGAGTAGAAGAGTCTTTTACCTATTTAATGAAAATTCTTACTTATATATTTTTTAAAAAATGTCTTCTAATGAAAATAAACATGAATAATAGTACAAAAAATGAGGTAAAAGTAGAATTCTCCTTAAATGTTTATGAAGACATTCTGGAATTTAAGAAAAAAATTTCAAATTCTAAAAGATATTATACACATTTAAGAAGATTTTTCTGAAGTTATTTAAATATTTTTCTCAAAAAAATTTGGAAAAATACTATTCAATTTTTTTTTTATTTATTGAATTTTTAATATTTATTTATTTTATATATTTATAAATAAGAATATAATTGTTTTAATGGGTTATTTAGGGAATAAAAAAGATTTGCTGACTAGTTAAATAAATTAATTTTTAAAAAATTAAAATAAATTAATTATACAGAATTACTTTAAATTTTTAAATGTTTTAACATTATGCATCATAATTATGACATACAAAAAGGATATTTAAGAGAAAAACTGGATTACTAAGAAACGACGAAAAATGCCGTTTTTGCCCCGTCAACCTCTTCCTTCCATTTGAATTTCGTTTCTTTTTACGCAAGATGATTGATGATCAATCCAGTTTCCAATCTTCGGAAAAAATATCGAATTGACTCCTTCGTAGCACAAAATGAACGCCGTGGGTAGGATCGGGAGCTACATCTACCGAGGCGTAGGCACGGTCTCAGGTCCGTTCCACCCCTTCGGCGGCGCGATCGACATCATCGTCGTCCAGCAGCCCGACGGCACACTCAAATCCTCTCCCTGGTACGTCCGATTCGGCAGATTCCAAGGGGTTTTGAAGAACAAACGCAACCTGATCAAGATCGAGGTCAATGGCGTCGAATCGGGTTTCGACATGTATCTGGCTCACACAGGCCAAGCTTATTTCCTCCGAGAAGTTGATGACGTCATCGGAGATTCCGACGAGACCGCCGAAGTTTACAATTTATCTTCTGGCGACGAAGCTGGTGATGACGATGGTGATGGTGATGATGATAAGGTTAAATTGCCGTTGAAGTCTAAGAGCTGTAACTATGATGGTCCTGCTCCTAAGCCTGGGATTCTAGGGTTTGTATTTGGTGGTAGATCGGTTAGGGAGAGCAGCAAGGTAGTAGAGGAAGAAGTTGGAAGCTCTGAGAAGTTGGTAGATAGCGATTTGATATTGGAGACTCCTCTTGTTGCGTCTCCTACGTTGCAGTATCTGGACGAGAAAGAGCAGGACTTTCGTGAGAGTAACAATGTGGATGATTACTGTGAAGAGAATGCCATTCTTGTTGATAATGGTTCGAGTAGTACTGTCTTCTCTGTTACTAGTGAAGGGAGTGGGGAAGTAGACATCTGTGTGGAATCGACCGAGCCTCTAACACAGGTTAGTCCTTTATTTAATCTCACTTTGTTGGTAATGGTATCTGATGTCATTGTATATATTGTATCTGCATTAGGATTCTAAGCAAGAAATGTTGAGTGTTCCTGAATCTGTGGAGAATGTAGCATTGGATTTATGGAGCATTGGCACTTCTCAAGAAGGGAGCAGTACTGGCTCTCTAGTTCAAGATGAGAGTAAAATCACCATGGGAGATGATTTTGTTAAGTCTCAGTCAACAAGCGTCCTGCAACCAGAGATGGAAGAGGAGCAATTTTCCTTTAGCGATCTTGACGATTGTAAACCTGCTGCTGAGAGTAGTTCTGGAGGGTCGAATTCTCCTCATACAGTAAAAGCTGATGGGAAAGAGATCAGTCCAGACAATGGCGTGGAGGACTCAAAGGTCTTGTCAGAGCCGGTTGAAATAGAGAGGAAAAATGATAGCTCTGGAGAAGAGGTTGAGCGGTTGGTAGAATCATTACCGATTATGCGGCTTCACAACAATGATGATATGGATGCCAGTCCTTGTAAGCCTATGAGCCAGTCATTTGACCCATGTTCCAGTACTTCGAAGTTGGATTTGAGAGAAGATGAGTCTTGCTCTAGGGGATTAGATGCAGAAAGCGTTGCTGAGAGTAGCCCAAACCTAAAGGCATTTACACATGTTGTCGCTAATCCTGAAGTGGGTAAGGAAATATTACTTACTTTACCTTTAGTTTTTTTTTAACTCCTTAGATATGATGTGGGATTCTATAATCTTTAACGTTTGCTCCATTCTCAGTCGAGCTCTCTTTCTGCAAGCACTTATTACGTGAAGAAATGGGAGCAGAAGCGGCTTCTCAGGCCTTCAATTCAGAAAAACTGGATATGGAAACGTTTGCTTCTTTGGGCCCATCAGTGTTGGAGAATGATAAGCTTATACTGAAGATTGGTGGCTGCTATTTTCCATGGGAAGCAGCAGCTCCTATTATCTTAGGAGTGGTTTCGTTTGGGACTGCCCAAGTATTTGAACCCAAGGGGATGATAGCTGTTGACCGGAATGAGAAACCTGGTGATGTATCAGCTCCGGAGGGTGGAAGCTGGAAGATTTGGCCTTTTTCTCTGAGAAGATCAAGGAACGATAGTGAATGTTCTTCTAAGGACGCTGGTGAACCTGAGGAGAAACAACAAGAGAAGCCGCTGCCAAGACCAGTGAAAAAGACGGTCAGGGCATTAGCTCCAACTTCTGAACAATTGGCTTCGCTGGACCTGAAAGAAGGAATGAATACTGTGAATTTCACTTTCTCCACCAATATTGTGGGTAGTTTATCCTTTTTACTACGACATGTCTGTCATGTAACTGTGGAGAGTTCCCACTTGGTGTTCATAAACTCATTAATTTGACAGGTAGACGCGAGGATTTACTTATGGAAATGGAATGCTCGGATAGTTGTTTCTGATGTAGATGGTACCATCACAAGGTAGAGGATTTACCTTTGGTTTTCATATATATGTTTCTAATTTGTTTTCTGATTCTGTTTCTAATTTTCATAGATCGGATGTCTTAGGCCAGTTTATGCCTTTGGTTGGAATAGATTGGTCGCAAACAGGTGTTACACATTTGTTTTCTGCTGTTAAGGTATGTTCAATGTGCTTTTCTGGTTCTCAGTGTGACAAAAGAAAAAGATTCATTTTCTCTACCATTACATTTCCACAGGAAAACGGATATCAGTTGATGTTTTTAAGTGCACGCGCGATTTCTCAGGCCTCAATCACAAGACAGTTTCTAGTTAATCTCAAGCAGGTAAATCAGACAAAACGCATTCATAAACTCTAGAATCTAGCCAGTTTTGTTAATCATAAGCTAGCAAATGCCAGGATGGGAAAGCATTGCCGGATGGGCCTGTTGTTATATCTCCTGATGGCGTCTTTCCTTCTTTGTATCGTGAAGGTAAATCTGTTTCCTCTGCAATATTAATCAAAAAAATACGTTGACTTTCTCATGATTTGTTGATCTTTTAGTGGTTTGCTTCTTTCTCTACAGTAATTAGAAGAGCACCTCATGAATTCAAGATTTCTTGCTTGGCGGTTAGTTTAGCTAGTTTTGCGCGGTTTCTATCTCTTGAAACTCTTTATGTCCTCTGAACCACTGTATAACTGTTTTTTTAAACTCTTTTGAACAGGAGATACGATCGTTGTTTCCTCCTGAACACAACCCATTCTATGCTGGTTTTGGAAACAGAGATACGGATGAGATAAGCTATCTTGAAGTCGGAATCCCCCGGGGAAAAATCTTCACTATTAACCCCAAGGTACCATCTTTAAAAGCATTACTTAGCAACCTTTTGTGGAACAAGTTATGCTTTAGGCCTCCATCTCTGGATTGCTTGTTGCGTTAGTTTTATCTTTCAAATTAAACAATGACTTCAAAGTGTTTTACTCAACTTACAGTTTGTAAGTTTGCGTTTCGCGTTTTCATTTAGGCTTTGTAAACGTATTGAACACTGAAAATGTTCTGTTTTTCTTTTTCCAAACTGCAAAAGAATTTTCACATGTAAACGCAAAAGCAGAAGTTGGCATTGAAACAATTGCAATCTTGCAGGGGCAAGTAGCTGTGAATCGTAGGGTGGATACAAGGTCATACACAAATCTTCATGCTCTTGTCAATGGAATTTTCCCAGCTACAACCACCTCCTCGGAACGGGTATACTAATAATATATTTCTAAGTTTTGTTTTCTTCTCAGATGTTTTTACTTGCGGATTTTTGATGAACTCTTGCAAACAGGAGGACTTTAACACATGGAATTTCTGGAAACTGCCTCCTCCATCGTTTATGTGATGACGATGATTATGAGGAAAATAGAGATTAGCTGATAGAGATAGCAAATGGTGGCAGCACACATGGAATTTCTGGAAACTGCCTCCTCCGTCGTTTATGTGATGACGATGATTATGAGGAAAATAGAGATTAGCTGATAGAGATAACAAATGGTGGCAGCATGATTGGATTCATATCCATCTTCTTTTAAAGGACACGGTAATTTTGGTTCTTTGTTTTTTGTCACAATGGTTCATATCACAGGTTTACGATGTATGCGCAGTTATACTTGTATATAAATATATTTAATATGTGGACAGTGTTCTTGAAAACATTTTGAAATTTAGAAGAACAATAAATATACATTTACACAAATCTAACATTAATTAGAGTTTTCTATCCATTAAAATATCCATATTAGCACTATAAAAAAAATCAAAAATTGGTTTCACAATAGAAAAAATCATTACGATCAAATCTACTTTACCTCTTATTGATACCAATTTGATTTTTCCTTATTTAGAGAGACATTTAAAAAAATACTTTGGTATGAAATTTCATTAAAACTAAAAGTAAATGTGGTTGAGATAAACATGAAAAGTACTATTAAAAATGTGGCAATTTAAAAAATTTCTTTGTAAATAACCAGTAAATATTTAGTCAAATAATGTTTATTTAATTAATTATATAGTAAGAGTATATTGATATGTTTTATTATTTTTAATTCACGTCAATAAATGTATCTAACTGATATTTTTTTTTGTAAAACGGAGGGAATATCGACCATATAAAGGTTCTATATGTTAGACGCTTGATCTAGTTCAAAGAGATAGGCAAATATATCCAAATTAGTACTTAAAACCCTAAAGCTAACCACTCCCATTAATTTATGGCTGATAACTTTAGGTAATTTTGATACTTGCAGAAATATGGAGAGTTTGGATGAGTTTTACATAGAGCCTTTTTATTAATTTTAATACTTTTATTTATATACACTTTAGTAATTCAAATAATTTTACCAATTTTTAACGATGACTAGATTTCCACCTTGAACGGGTGAGTTTATATTAATAATTAGTTTTATTTTATAATATTTTAAAGATAATAAAATAAAAATGGGTTGTATACATTTTCTATGAAACTTTATTCAAAGTATGCTTTACTAGTGTTCCTAAATAATTAATATTTAGATATTATTTGTTTGTATATGTAAATGTAAAGTGCATTTATCAACGTGTTTATATGTTTATTAATTATATTTAAAAAAAATATTCGATGCTTATTACCTAATACTACACTGTTATAAATATTTTTATTATATTTAATCTATTTTTCTATTTGAATGACATAAAAATTAATTCATATATATTATATGTAACTTTGCTTTGTATATACAAAATTTTTACTGTGAAAATATGATTATTTTATTCTTATTTTGCGCATATATGCATTTGAAATACACTTATTTAATTATCTTAAATACATTTTTTGATAATTTTATATTTAGGTTTTAATCATAATTAATATTTTGATGAAATTTAAAGAATAGTAAATACTTTTTTTTTGTTAGATAGAAGAAATGGGGACTATGATGTTTAATAGTTTATATATATTCTTTTATTTATGAAAATAAAATATTTAAATCAAAAATATTAGATATATCTTCTACTTGATCTTGTTATAATATTCGGACTATGATGTTTTAATAGTTTATATTTTTTTATTTGTTACAAGTTTGTCAAAATTTCATTGTTTTTATTGATTAATATTCTTAGATAATATAGTTTCCAATTGACGAATATATAATGTTAATATTATTTGTAAATTGTAACTAACTCATATGATATCATTTTTACGGCAAATTTCATTAAAGACTTATAAATAGTCATCATATATTTTGCTTTATTGTTAATGACCTTATTAAAAAAATTCTTGTAGGTTATAAAAATATTTAGGTTTGTTTCTTAATTTAATTAATTTAGTGAAGATTTGGATTATTATTTTCTAAAAAAAATTCTAAATTTATTAAAATTTAATTGTTGATGAGTAAATAACGATGTTAATTCATTTTACTGATAAAAGACAGTTTCAAAACACGTAGATAAACATCCTAATCAACAATATGTGTCTTACAGAAGTGAATTATTCTTATAGTCATTTATTTTCTATAGAACTTTGTAAGCTTATTGTAATACAAATAATGAGTTGGCCATGTAAAAAATGAATATCAACAATTATTTTTTATGAAACTTGTATAATATATTATAAATTTAGATGAATTTTTGTAGCCGATACCAATACAAAACTAATAATATTAAATTTCAGTTTATCTATTTATTTATTTGATTAGTTTAACTAGATTGATATAATTATCTATTTTATTTTGATTTATATGATATTTGTATGTTTTGACATATTTTTTAATCAAAATTTTCTATGTTAATTTTTGAAATAGTTAGCATACATATCAAGTTAGTTTCTCTTTTACTTTATTTTTGTTTTTTTCGTAATCTTTAGTTGATTTTTAAGTTTAGTTGATAGATTTTTTTAGAAAGTTTAAGGTTTATAAAAATATTAAACTATGATGCTGAATTATAGTTTTGGCATTTTTAAATTATATCTGAATATCTTTAATAGTATATAGCCATTATCATAAATATGTTGTGGACATTATTTGATTTTTTCTTGTTAAACTCTTTTTATATTGAGTTTTCAATAATTTAGTATAAATACCAATCTAAAATTTAAGATATCTTTTACATTTGTTAATTTATTTTTATGTAGATTTGTATTGATCTTTTATTTTAAATTTACATACATAATAATTTGATTTTGTTTTTAGAAAACTTGATTTTTTATTATAAAAATTGCTATTTTTTGGTTAATATTTTGTGTTTAATTTTCACATATCTATTTATATATCAAGTTCATTATTTTTAATACAATTCTTTCTTTTTTATATTATTTGATTTTCATTTTATTTTGAAATAAATAAATTCTGAAATTTTATATTTTGGTTTGGTATATTATCAATGATATTTGTAAATTCCCTTTGAACGCTTTAAATAATATATAGCCGTACTTTTGAAATTTAGGTGCTTTGGATTCATATTGTTTTATTATTTTAAATTCTTGTATTATTTAAAATTATCTTTGTTAGTAAATTTTATGTTAAATTCTTGTATTTTAAATTTGACAAAATTCAATCATATGTGCTTTATTGTTTTCTTCTTTTTAACCGGAAGTCGTTATCTCAACTGGAAATAACCATGATCATTATATCAGAGGTGAATGAATGCTAAGATGAGATTAATATTACATGATGTGGTTTCCAGACCAAAGGGACCTCATAGTATTCAAAGAAACAAAAATCTGGAATGTCTATGATAGAGAATATGTTAATGGAGGCGAAAATGGTAATGGAAGCTGGTAGAGCTTCAGAGAAGTTGGCCTTGGCTACTATTGAAGCTTTGCTAGAGACTCAATGTTCTCAGAAATTTGATGAGATAAACAATTTACCAAGAAGATTACTACGAGCTAAGCAAGCAGGCACACGAGTCAGAGGAAGCAAACACAAAGCTATCACAGATTGTTTCTCAAATACAAGTGGCTAAAGAGGAAGGGTCAAGAATCTTTGGGAAAGCTAGAGGAAGTAAATAGAGAGGAGCAAAAGGAAAGGAGAGCTAAAAGCTGCTATGGGAAAAGCCAAAAAGGGTAGAGATGGGAAGTTGGGTATGGAGCAAGAGTAGAGAGAATGGGAAGATGAGAACAGAAGAAGGTATGGAGCCTGAGAAGAGCCCAACGAGGTCAAGCACTGAAAGGAGAAATAAGGAGAATGGATTTGGCAGCAACATTGGAGGAGGTACTAATAACCTAATAAACTGATTCCTGGACCTAAGAAGGAGGAGGAGGAGAAGAAGAAGAAGAAGAAGTCCCACAAGTGAATACCTTTTTCTTTTCTACAAAACATTTTCGTTTTGATTTTCTTAAACCAACAACAATACAGGAGATGAGACTGGCCATTACTTTTCCATGCATGAATTTTGTTGATTTTACTTGAAGGAAATAAAGGCATTGACACACGCTTTACAGGTTCAGACAACATAGAAATCTATTCAAATCAAAAGTTTAATATTATTAAACCAAACACCAATTGAACCAGAACCATACAACGATACTTGAAGTGACCTTTATTGTCTAGCGACTAGTTCTTAAACATTGCATTTTAAAAATCCACCACAGAAACTAAAAAAAAGGCAAACCTTTTGAAAGACATTAATTGAGCCTGAGTCAAAGGGGTTTGCAGTACCATTCTCACTGTGTTCACAACTTTGAAGGCTTTGGGAAAATGTCCGGGGTGAACTTCTGCGCAGCACTGAGACTACCCTTGATCTTCATCGCACCCCTGCACCAAAAACATTCAACATTCACAGAGACTCAGAGATCAACTTCTTGTACCAAATCCAAGAAACTCAAGAAACCAGAAGCTTGTGTTTGTTGTTGCTAATTGTGGATATGGGTTCAGACACAAGACAAAACTGCTTAAAACACACACTGTAATAACACTTAGGAGAATAACAACATAAGAGGAAAGAGCAAACCTAATGAAAGCAATCTGAGGATTCATCTTGCCAGTAGCAACTTTGACAAAGTCGTCATCTTTGAAGGAGAACGTAGCATCCACTTTCCCTCCTTCGTATTTCCCTAACTCATCATTTTACAAAGATCAACAATAAATCAATTGATTTAAAAGGAATCCAATTACGATCTCCTATTTTAATACCCAATTAGCACAATCGAAGAGAGAGAGATAACCTTTGGTGACTTCTCCTTTCTTCAGATCGACGATGTAGGTAACCTCTTCAAACCCCAATTTCTGATTAATCAAACAAAAATTAACAAAAAAAAAAGAAAGAAAGAACACAAATCGAGTATAGGAGTGGGACCTTGGGAGCGACGTTGATCTGATAAACGAGGCCGATCTTCTCTGTGAGCTCTTTACCGGCGTCGGTGGAGAGATGCTGCTTCATCATATCCATGATCGCATCGGATTTGAGCTTTGTCGTCGCCATTTTTTCTTTTGCGGATGGAGAGAGATTCGGACAAAGGTGTGGATTTAAGAAGGGGAGGTTGTTCGGTTTCGTAATCCGACAAAAGGAGATATGACGTGATCGATAAGTATGGGAAGTTTCAGATAGCGCTGGCACGCTTCCCTATTCGGCTATTCGCAGATACATTTCTATTTTTATTTGCGAGAATTCGGAGAGACTAATCTAACTGAACGCCATTTTCTCTTAATAATTAAAAAGAAATCAAACTCAACAATTTTTTTATATTATAAATCAATCCAAAATATGAGAATTCAGATTCGGTTACAAATACGAATTGACCAAAAGCTTCAAATCAATATTTTACATTCTAATTTTGTTTACCTACTAAATCTGGCATGTTCCACTAATTCGATTTTTGAAATTCTTAAAAACCAGTTTTCGTTCTCAACCATTAGTGATGATCGCAGAAAGGTGAAGTTCTTCGATGTAGGGATTTCCCATATCACCTCTGGAATAGCTAACTTCTGATAAACACTTTAAAACTTGTAACTGTCACTAACAATGATGCACTTGACGAACTAAAGAAGTGGAGGAATCAAGAACCTTACCGAGAAGATGCTTGAGAGCCCAAACTATACACACCTCCAAACCGCCACAACTGAACAAGAGCGGGTTTAAATCACTGCCACCAACAAACTTAAAAACCTCGAAAAACCTGCATAGTAAATCAAGATTACCACCGCAAGAGAGCAAATGAGCAGAAACGGAGCCGGGACGTGAACTGAGATCAAGCGCTGACACAGAGACGGTCAGTGACTCCCCGAAAACTGCCTCCAAACTTGTGGCCATCGAGAACCAGGGACCATAACCACACTGCAAGAACCCTCGGCCGGTGTCAACGGACTGGGTTAAACAATGAGGCACAACGAAACCATAATCCGGAGAGAAATTAGCGGTCGCTAATACTCTGAGAGAGACATGAAAGGTGGTCGAAACGAGGAGGTCCAAGATGATGCTGGGAAGAAGTCAGTCGCCATAGAAAACCAACGGAATCCACCGCAAAACTAGCGGATACAACTCCCCTAAAGCCAAGACGCAAGACTGGACAGAAACCAGGTGCCAACTCCGCCTGTGCACCTAGCTCATGTCTCACCTCCGAACCGAAAGCACCGGAGCTCACCTAACATCAAAGTAGAGAAGCGGTCCTCTTTGACACCAAAAGCGAACACACAGCCAAAACTCTGATGAAGATCAGTTTCCAAAACCATGACACACCCAAGACCACCGCAACCAGACCGGAAACCTAATCGAACAACCTCGACAACAGTATGATAAAATGGAGCAAATCAACGACGGGAAAATTGATCTACTCCCAACTCTAAAAGCCGGCCACTCACGAGCCACGGCTGCTACAACCATGCTGAACAGCCAGAGAGAACATGGACTAACCGGAGAAAGATACCTTGCCCCAGGATGACCGCCGGAGAGCTCAAACAAACCCAGATGCTCGAGCAAGACGGAGAGACTGACATGGACACGGCGAGAAGCTAAAGAGAAAAAGAATAAGGAGGAGAGGAGGACCTGCTGGTGCCGGACACGCGTTCCGCTGCACCGCGTGTCCGGCACCAGACCTGAAGATGAGCTTCGAACGCATAAAATTGTCTATGGAAAGGATAAGGTAGAGAGACAAACCTAATGTTTGTGTGGTAGCAAACTCAACTATTCTGTGATGTATCTTTGTACAAATATTTGTTTGTGATAAAAGATTTCTATGAATATCTTTTGGAGAAACAGGAGTATATATCAAATAAACGAATGAATGCTAATGATATGTATCATTTTAGTAAATAATCCATGGTTATAGATATATTGTATTAGTAAACATTACATGGTTTTGTAACATCCCAAGTTGTGATATGTGCAAAGACTTAAGTGAATTGATTTGGCGGTCGGAGTATTACAGATTTAGTGTTAGAATATTTCATGACTATATTTTTTTGCAATTACAAATTAATAAACAACAATTTCTCAGAAACAATTTTCAGTTAGCAGAATTTTTTTAAAGTCTTCTTTTGTAAATTATTAGATTATTTTTCTATTTGGATAACTTTTTTGAAATTTTCCCATAACAAATTTTTTTAGAATTTTTCTAAGATAATTAAGTTAATTTGGCAACTGACTGAATTTTTATAGAAATTTTATTTTTTATAGAAAATTTATGAGACTTCTCAAGAAATTTTCTTACTATGACACGAAATTTTTGATGTGTCAGAAAAAGTTTATTTAGGTTAGTTTTACAATTGAATATGTTTGACTTTATATGAGAAGACTCTTCCAGAAATTTTCATAAGTAAGACTTTCCAAAAATATATTCTCAAAACCAAATGTATGACTAAAATCTCAGAAAAAAATAGAACAAACATCTACATAAATTATCTAATTAATTAATTTTTAAACTAAATATTTTATTACTTTTATCAACTGCAAAACTGTCTTTAGTAGACTTTTTGTGACATTTCTGAAATTTTATGTGACAGTACTAAGACTTTTAAGGAAACTAACCTCAATTTTACAGAAACTTTTGGACGTTTCATTTGTTTGTTACAAAGAAAAAGTATCTTAGAAAAGTCTTCTATGAAAAAACTCACAAGATAGCCAATTGGAAAATTATCCTATGCATCGGCCATAAAATTTCTTTAGAAGTTTTCTCGGTGTAACAGATTTCTTAGCAAATCTTCTACACGAAACATATCTGAAACTTTTACAGTATCATATATAGATTCAGTGAGAGTTCATGATTAGCTTTTTCAAGCACTCAAAAAATTTTAGTAAAAGACACCAGCTCGTTATTGAATAAAAATTATGGACTTAAATAACTCTAATAAAATCAAATTTTGAAATTGTCATATTTTCCATAACTTTAAATTAATTTGTTTATTTGTTATGTTTTTAATAATTTTAGTTTCGCTTATTTGTCATATTTTTCATGATTTAAGTTATTTTTAGAAGCTTATTTGTCATATTCCATAATTTAGCTTGAGTCATCAGTTTTAATAAATAATCTTTCTAATTTTTGGTTTTTAAACAATTTTAGTGATTATTTAATAAATATTTTCATTATATTCAGAGATAATTATTATTGAAGAAAATTATCAAATTTTATCAATAATTTTGTAGTTTTGTTCATCTTATGTTTACTTTAGTAATATTAAATTGTGTAGTGTTTTTATTAATTATTTTTAAAAGGAAAGTTACTTCTCTTTTATATCATCGAATTAATTTACCAATAAAAAATATGAATCCAAATAATACAATTTCTTGTCGTTAAAAGTTGAAAAATCTAGCTTTTATTAGACTGAATAATTTATTACTTTTAGTTTATAAAATTTTAGTGAAAAATCCGATAAAAATAGGAAATTCATATAAAACGCAATTAATATTTTGATAAAGAGGGGATTGATTTCATAGGTTTTGTAGATTTGTTTTTATGTTATTTTAAAGTATTAATATAATTTTATTAATTTATTATGATGATAATTTTTACATATGTGGTTTAGTGATAGAATAAATAAAAACTTTTGCAAGTATCAAACAATTATCTATGTTGCATTGTAATAAAAAATATAAAATATATCTTCTAATTAATTTAATATTTGAAATTAATTAAATAAATTAAATTAAAATTAAGAATTATGTTAAATTTAAATTAGTTAGATATATTAGTCTGCGTAAGTATGCAGACTATCATCTAGGTAGCAAGATATTGATACAAAACCCACAACCAAAAATTAATAGATAATAAAAACCTCAAAAGTTAGAAAAATAAAATATAGAGAGATATAAAAAGAAAAAAATAAGCATAAGAATAAAAAATGCAGAAATTTTTATAATATAAATAAGGGGTCTTATATTATCGTGTCTATATAAATATAGATTTTTGTAAGGTTAATGAATTCTATAAAAAAATTGAACATTAATAATATATTAATAAGAAAATAAAAGTGTATAGAAATAAAAATAGATGACTTGCAATAAATCTATACTATTAAAAGAGAAGGAGTCCTAAAAAATCTACCTATGAAAGGTTGTTGCACCTATTCATTAACTAATTGTTATTTTTGGTCTTACCTTATATTTCTCTAACTATATGATAATCAATTACCTTATATTTATCTAACTATACAATAATCAATGTTCTTATTTATTACTCGAGATACTAGGATAGACCAAAGATTTATACTTATCTCCACTGTATTAAATTATCAACTCATCAAAACGGGTCTCATTAATCCCATAACCAAAACGTGACAAATTAATCTCATTACCAGAACTATATTGTTCCTTGGTGCGGTGGTGCCATCAACTCTGTAACAGTTTACTCCATCCTTTACATTGATAAAACAATCTCGTAAAATGAAAAATTCTTTGAATTTTTCATATTGAACTTCTAAAATATTTATCGGTGAACCTTTTATATTGTTAGCTTCTTCTTAATTAAACACTTTTAATAATTTCGATTTTATTTTAAAGAAACCTATTTTGCGTACTTTAGTTTAACAATATATTCTAAATATATTGTGAGAATATTTTTGTTAAGAATATATCATAGATACGATTTTGAAAATCTATAATATTAAAAAATTCATTCTAAAATTTTACTATAAAAAGATTTTTGCATGTATATAACTTTTTTTATCCAACCAGTAACAACTCTAACCATAAAATAATTTAAATAATTTAAATGAATCCTATCATTACTTCTCTAAATTTTTTTTATCATCCAATGTTATTGTTGTTATACAATAACATTGTACACTATATCTTGTGTTTAATATGGACCTAGGGGTGGACGTTCTGATACCCGTTCTGGTTCGGATCGGTATTTCGGATTTTCGGGTATTTCAATAATAGGAGTATATAACCCATTTGGCTATTTCTGTACGTCGGGTCGGTTTCACATATTTTTAAATTGGGTTTGGTTATTTTGGAACGGGTTTGGATATTCAGATTTTGAAGAAAATAAATAAATTCATCAATACTCAAATTTCTTTTATTTAAAAATATAACTTTCACTTAACTGATTTTTTATTTTTAACAGATTAAATGATTAATAGATTTAGAAATAACATTTTAGAAATAAATAAAAAAACACTAATTTGATTATTGTTTTTAAACTCTGGATGTAACTTTTGTTAATGAATGAAATAAAAAAACTTGACATGCATTTTAAGTGAGTAGCAAATCATTTTGTCCGTAAAGCTTCAAGACCACGGGTCCAAAAAATGAATTTGAATAACCTAAACATACTTAATATACTGAAAACATGTTGGGTACTTAGGGATATCCAATCGGATCTCAGGTAGGATCTGAACCTGAATCAAGTTCGCGGATCCAAAAAATATCCAACATCTACTTTTCCCTGGATCCAAATCAAATATGTATTTCGAATCGGTTTTTGGATTCAGATAAAATGCTCAGATCTAAGAGAGAGTTACATAAAAATTTTATGTACATACAAAATCACAAATAATTTATTTCATAAATTATTAATTTTCAACAAATTATCTGCTTTTATATAATACAATTTCGTAACATAATAATCTAAAAAATATTAGTTCAATTCGTATCAAACTTTATTTATAATTTAAATAAACCCGCGCTTTCGAAATGCGGGTCAAAATCTAGTAAACAGATTAAAAGATATCTACACCCTTAAAAATAAAAACAGAACGTAGCCCTAATTAATGAACTGATGAACAGATAACTACGATCAAGAAGTTGCACCTACACTTCAAGCATGGACCGACAATATAAATCAATTCGCAACTGTTAAAACTCAAATTAATTCCGCTTCCCATCCCATACACTTTTATTGTCTAACACAATTTTACAAAATATGGGGTCCCCAACTTAAAACTTTGCAGTTTAGAAAATTGTAAGAACTGTCTTTCTCTATCCTATTAAAAAAATGTTAAAGACACGTTCCTCTAACAAAAATAAACTGCAGCACCAATCTTAGTTCTTCCAAACAATAATGCCAGGATTTACAACTGAAGACAAAGATATCTAGAACTAACAAGCAGTCAAGCCCTCGAATATAAACACTGAAATCTTGTAAGAGAACTTATAGAAAATGGAATATCAAGGTAAACATGTTAAAAAGACGAAGATGTCTAAGAAGAAGGCAAACAGCAAACAATCGTGGTAAATCATTAAAAAGCTAACTGATTCACTATATTTTATCATACTAATTAGTTATTACTTGATAAAATAAGGCCTACATAAGTTTCAATGGACCCGTGCATATACAGAAGATTAACCCCTTTTTCAGAAAAAATACAAAAGAAAAACAGCCAATGAATTGGTCACATGTACTCACTTGAAAGCTTTGGTGTGGAAACTAAAAAGTTTAAAACTGAAAGGGAAAGAACCGATTTTGATCTGATGTCAACAGAGACGAGTTATCCTACAACAGTCTTGAGAACCTCCAACTCTCGTAGATGACAATATCACAGTCAACTTCGTTTCAGAATAAATGTACGATCATATAATTTAGCACTATAGTGCTTGCTTTTACATCAATGGGACGGATATTAATAACTATATGCATTCAGGAAATGGTCCTTTCTTTTTTCGTATGCATGACCATAACTACTATAAAATTGGATCTTTACTACTAGCGGAAGGAGATATACCACGTTTTGCACAGCTATACATATATGATACGGCTCATGAACTTCAAAACCGTTTCAAAGCACTAGCAAAAGAAGAAAACGACCTAGATGAAAGTATTAGGAGAGGATTAACTAAGATGCATGACAAGTACAATGAGTAAGCTAGAGTGTTGAGAATAGCTAGAGATCGATAAGAGTCAAAAGCAAATGAAGAATATTCAATTAAGATACTCAGAAATAAAACGTGAAAGACAATTTGACTTTCCACAATGATGCGAAGTTGCTGGATTTATTGTGGGTGACATGTCTATCACATATTCTGACAGATATAATTATGCATCCTAGAATGGATACATCTCATTGGATAAGTTTTCAAATCCATCGTGCAATCTCATTTTAATATCCTTTGATATTTCCATAAACTATATACTATGTTGGGTGAAATTTTTGTTTTGTTTTTGTTTAATCAAAATTTCAATCGATAAGATTGTGGAAACAAACGCAAAGACCTAAACGAACAAAAGCAAGAAAAAAAATAAGCCAGAAATAACCACACTTGGCTCAGTTATATTTTAATTCTATAATATATTAGTGATATTTTTTAATAAACAAATAGGCTGAATTGGTATTTTTAGTTCTTAAAAGATAATTTAATATTAATACAAATAAATCATAAAATTATACGACAGATTTTCAAATTCTTTTCTCTAATGCTGTCTTTTCCTTATTTTCTGTTATTTTAATAACTTGTTTTCATTATAAACTAATACTCAAAAACAAACCTAATCTAATTCAAAAAGTCTACTACTTCGTTACTAGCTAATAGTATGTTATTTTGGTTCGAAAAGTATCGACACAATAACTAATTAACCTGAATAAGATTCCTGGTATCGATCAGTAATTAGTAATGACTTTTAAAAGAAAGGGAATATGCTAGCTTTTTTCAAAAGGGAATATGCTTAGCTCTTTTTTTATTAACATCAAAGAGTTTATCTATTATACAATCTTAGTAGTCTGCCAAACCAGACCATATTAAAACAACCAGTGTAATACAAATTTCTATAACAATTTTTTGCTATCTTAACTAATAAATCTACTTTTTATTTTCAGAACAATGATGATAGACAATAAAGAATGTTCTAATACAAAAGTTGGTTGATCAGAACAAGTCGTAGTATATGTCATGTGTGGGATTATAAGAAACAGCGACAACTACGAGAGAGATTTATAAATTCTTCAGAGATTAAGCAATTAATTTTCGTCCATAACGTTTCTTTTTTTGTTACAGTTCTTCGATAATTTAAAATAGTCTAAAAGATGCTATTGATTTATACGATGATAAGAAATTATTGTCAGAATCAAAAAATTATGAAATGAAAAATTTTTATACAATAAAAAAAAGTATACAACGAAATGAAAGTTGTGGTGTGGGTTAAGCGATGAGTGTGTGTCCCAATCATTGCATCAAGAGTCAAATAAAACAGATCCAACATATATAGGTCACTAAGTAACGAGATTATAAAATTAATTTTAATGGCTTATCCTTAGAAAATTATTTGTGTTGCTTTTCCATCCATTTTAGCATATTCTTTTTGCAATCGTCCATTTTAGCATTTTTAAAGGAATTTTGATACTATGTTGAATGCACAAATTGTTTGACAAAAGGTACACCCTAATTCAACCTAGAAATCGAGGAATTTCAATAAAACAAATATTCATGTCACTTGCGATAAGCATGAAACCACAGCAAGGATATATAATGTGATATCACGTTTCACAATTTAACTGTTTACATAGATTATAGTCTTGTGAAATACTTGTTGCTCTAACTTGATTTATTATGATTATTATGCTCACAATTTATCTATATCAAAGTAATAAATCATACTAGAACGACATCTTTCATATTATTTGATAGAGAAGACATATATGTGATTCACAAATCTGCCGAACAACAAATGTTGATGTGTTCACAATCGTCTTTTCTAATGTTTTTTTTTTCCCTTGAAATTCCATTCATAAAATGAACAAGCTTTTACAATATACCTTATGAACATCCAGATCACCCCCACAGCCTAAAGAACTTGATCTAGACAACCAAAACCCAAACAACTCCACCCAAACAAGGGGAGAACCAGATCAAACTAATCTGATAATAGAAGCCCACATACAAAGCTCAGAGGCCACGACTTTCATTTACAAAGAACTCAAATAGCCACGAAGGATGACCACACTGAACGTACGATCTTACCAACCCCTGTTTCGTAACACTTTGTGCAATGAAAGTAGCTCCTCTGTTAGCTTCTTTTCTAACCACCAAAAACCTACAGTCAACAATTAGAGACCTTCCCATCTCAATCTCTCCTGCCTGATATAAGAAAGAGGGCCACGCTTGAGGCCGATCAACTGCTCCAAAAAATTCTCCAAACTCTCCCGCAACAATAATCCTAGTCATTCTATGACTCTTCATGCTTTCAAGTGTCCACAATATCACCGCAAGCTTAGCCTCATCAACAGATCGAATATTGCTAAAAGCTCTTCTACTGTGACATTGGACAACTCCTCTCTCGTCGCGCACTACCCAACCACCACCTGCTAGGCTCTTTTCTTTGTTCCAATCAAAACCCACATTACACATTT
This sequence comes from Brassica juncea, assembly GCA_018703725.1. NCBI lineage: Eukaryota > Viridiplantae > Streptophyta > Magnoliopsida > Brassicales > Brassicaceae > Brassica > Brassica juncea. The sequence continues at coordinate 48,085,106 of CM031938.1, forward strand.
TCCACCCTTTTTTCGGTGGCACCCACTTGATTTTTTCCGGTTTAAGGCTGGCGCTTTCTGCATTCATCATCTCATTCTCTATTACTTGTGCCTCAAACCATTCCTCCGCCTCACGAAATGCCTTGAGAACAATCTCTGTTGGAACTAGCTCTCTCCCCTGGAACAAAAATTCATTCCTAGCCTTCCATAGAATCCACACAATCCAAGGCCAAACCCGAGAGATGTGAGTAGGAAACCTCCGTTTCTGCTTCAGACCCAAAAGATAACTTACATTTTCGAAAATTGAGGTCTGGTGAAAGCCATGCTCAGGAGTCGGGATTCCGGAAGAAGCCCATACTTGTCTCGCTACCGTACACTCAAACAGAATGTGATTAATCGATTCTCCATGGAGACCACAAACTTGGCACCTTTCATCCACTTTCAAACCTCTCAACTTTATCAGATCCGCCACCGGGAGCGCCTCGCTTAGTGCTTTCCACAAAAACACTCTGATCTTTGGCGCCGTACCAACCTTCCAGACTTGCTCTTTCAAACAATTTACTGAAGGCTGAGAAAGCACCTCTGGATGCATCGCCATAGATTTTGTGGAGGATGCTAGCCAATAAGCGGACTTGACCGAGAACTGGCCACTTCGATTGAATTTCCAGAGATGAAAGTCCTCTCTAGAGACCACCGGCTGATTCTTCAAAATGATCTCCACATCACCAGGAACAAAAACTTCATTCAGTGCCTCTAAATCCCATCTCCGAGTGGATACATTAATCAAAGCACTGGCCCTAAGATTAACATCAAACCGGTAGTTTTTAATCCAAGGGACTCTCATGCCTTCTACTGGATCCTCAATCCATTTATCAATCCAAACTCTTGTATTTCTCCCATTGCCCACTCTGTGTTTGAGACCTTTGATCAAGAGGTCTCTTCCATGGAGCAAACTTCTCCACGCATAAGAAGGCCTGTCTCCTATCACCGCCAACAAGAATTCTCCTCCAGGGAAATATCTACTTCTTAGAAATCTCGCAATTAAGCCTTCTGGTTGAGATAATATTTTCCATGCTTGTTTAGCCAGCATCGCTTGATTGAAGACCTCTAAATCTCGGAAGCCCATACCTCCCTGCTTTTTCGGAAAGCACATACGATCCCATCCAACCCAATGTATTTTCCTCTGATGTGCATCGGTTCCCCACCAAAAGGCAGACATCATACTCGTGAGTTTTGCGATGACTGTTTTTGGCAGTTTAAAACACGACATGGCGTACACTGGTAAAGAAGATCCAGTTGATTTCAGTAAGACCTCCTTGCCTCCCTGCGATAGATGGCGATAGTACCACACCTCTAATCTTCCTTGTGTTCTATCCTTGAGATAAGAGAATAGATCCACTTTAGAGCCCGAGAAACACTCCGGTAATCCAAGATATTTACTTGCTCCTCCCTCGGAAAAGATCCCCAAAAGGTTCTGAATAATGCCCCTTGAATCACCATTCACTTTATCACCAAAGGTTATCGATGATTTCTCCAAGTTTATGGCCTGCCCTGTTGCATCTTCATAGAACGAGAGGATTTTTTTAAGAGCCGATACTTCTGCCTGAAGCGCTCTACAAATGAACAGGCTATCATCAGCAAACAACAAGTGGTTTATTGCTGGACCTTCTTCTGCAAAACTCATCCCATGGATCACACCATTCCGTTCCGCCACGTTTAGCAAGTGAGTGAGACCCTCCGTGCAAAGAACAAACAGAAAGGGTGATAGTGAGTCACCTTGGCGAAGTCCCCTGTGAGGATGAACCAGACCAAAAGGATGATCGTTAATCAGCACCGCAAAGGTCACTGTTGAGACACACATCATCACTAACTCAACCCAAGTTGGAGAGAACCCGATGGCCAACAAAACACTCCTCAAATAGCTCCATTCCACGCGGTCATATGCCTTAGACATGTCCGTTTTCACTGCCATATACTCGTTCGCAATCGAGGAATGTGCTTTCAACGCGTGCACCGCTTCATGAGCAATGACTATATTATCAGAGATGAGTCTGTCCCTGACGAAAGCAGATTGATTAACGGAGACGATGTCTTGTAAAAAAGGTTGGAGCCTTCTGACCATAATCTTAGTAACCGTTTTATACAAAACGGAACAAAGACTAATAGGTCTAAGATCTTTCATCAATTCCGCATCGTTGATCTTTGGCAGAAGACAGAGGTAAGTAAAGTTCCAGTCACTAGGCATGGACCTCGATTGAAAGACCTCTTGAATCTCTTTAGAGACCTGATCCCCTATTATGCTCCAGTACTTTTGAAAAAACCGACTCGTCATGCCATCCGGACCTGGCGCACTATCTGCTTTGATAGAGAAAATTGCCTCTCTAACTTCATCTTTTGACACTGGTCTGATTAGTGCTTCATTCATCTCCCCAGAAACTCTGGGAGCCATACTCTGTAACACCGGTTCATAAGAACGAGGATTCGACGATCTGAACAGCTCAGTAAAATAGTCTATCGCCACTTCCGCTTTGGCTCCTTCCGACCACTGCAATCTACCATGTTTGTCCTTCAGCCTAGAAAGCTGGTTTCTTGATCTGTTTGTTTTGACTGAGTCGTGGAAAAATTTGGAGCTGCGATCTCCATAGACTAACCATTTATCTCTGGACTTTTGTTGCCAGAATAACTCCTCCTCCTTGTAAGCCTTGATCAAATCCTTCTTAATGATGTTAATCATGAAAAAGCAAGGATATGATCTTGACTGCATCCATTCCAATCTCTTCTGCAGTAACTGAATCTTATCTTGTGCATTGAAAACTCTCTGTTTCTTCCAGCAACTTATAGCCGATCTGCATCTTTTAATTCTCTGCGAAACGGAGAGATTCCTCCCATTTGAATTTGATGTCCAGGCAATCTTTATCTGATTCTTGATCTCAGGTTGCATCAGCAGTTTTTTATCAAACCTGAAATGTCCTCTAAAAGATTCCTGAGTAGCACAGAAGTTCATCCAAACTGGCCTATGATCTGACCCTCGCTTCTCCAAAAAGGTTTGATTACAACCCGGAAAGAGATCATGCCATGCTTGATTCCCAAAACATCTATCCAAAGCACACTGAATCCATTTTTCCAACGCATACCTCCCCAAGTAAGCTTGTCGCCTTTGCTTATTAACTCTTCCATACCACAACTTTTAAGCATATCAGCAAACGGCATGAAGGATGCAGCAGAACGTCTTGGACCACCAGTCTTCTCCTCATTACACAGTATCTCATTAAAATCACCAATGAGACACCATGGTTCTTTTCTATTCACACCAAAACGAGTTACACGCTCCCATACAATATTACGACCTTCACTTCCTGGGATCCCATATATACAAGACAAGAAGAAGGTACTATCACCATACTGCACTAGACAGTCCAAAAGATTTTTATCAGCAAATTTTACATCGATTTTTATGTTTTTCTTACAAAACAGAGCCAACCCCCCGCTGTACCCAACTGGACTAACAGTATATACACGGTCATAACCCAACCAGACCTTAATATCAACCAAAATATCTCGAGGCTTCTTCGTTTCCATCAAGAACAGAATCTCCGGAAAATGTTTCTCACGCATCTCCCGCAGACGTTGAATTGTCAGGCCTTGAGGCCGCCCCAATCCCTGACAATTCCAACGCATAATGCTCATTGGGGATTGGGCTGTCCCTCAATCGGGACTGCCTTAAGGCACAGAGCCTTCAAAGTTGACCTGCCTCCATCTTCCTGCTCTACTTTCTTTCTCTTCCTACTTCCAATCTCTTGCTTCCCTTCCCTCCTGTTTTCAAAGTCCTCTTGGTTCTTGTTCTTGGAGATCACCGCACTTGCTTTTCTCACTCCTTTGGGAGGACGTCTTCGAGGAGCAAACCTTCTTCTGATCGTTCCGGAAATTCCAGGTTCCAAAGAGCCTGCCCGGAAAACCGTTGAACTTTCAGAAGGGGTTCGCTGCTCACTTGCAACGCTGCTTTCATCCGATGCCCCCGAACCGAGAAGAAGAAGAGGAGCACTGGTTACACTGTAAGAGTTGAAAGCTTTGAAAGATCCAGCCATAAGTTTATTTGGGTTGACATTCAAATCAAACTCCACTCTCTTCTTAGCTTTGTCCCCATACTCAAAGACCGGCCCTTTACCCTTATTAAGATCAGGAGTAATTATCGGCACTGCCTCCAAACGAAGGACAGACCTTTGAGCAACGGGATCTGCCTCTGCCTCCCTGACCGTAGTCCTGAGTCTGTCCACTTTGATGGCTCTATCTTCACCAGTATCTGCCATCATGTACCTTCTCATCTCATCAAGGACTTCTTTGGCTATCTTGGGCCTTCCAGAACCTGGATCTATACCCATTTGTGTCTCTTCCAAAACCCCATATAGAGGATCCTCTAGGTTCAGCTTCCCAACCTCCATTGGTAATCTCTCCATCACCTTCTGTCTTCTTACTTGAGCCTCATCCTGTCGTTTCTTTATCAACAAGGGACACTTGGGCTTCTCATGATTCAAGCATTGACATTCATAGCACCTCTTTTGCACTCTTTCATAGTTGAAGTGAATGGTTACCTCCTTCCCTTTGACGTTCAGAACTCTGGCCATTCTCAGCGGATGCGCCACGTTGAAACGAACCTGCACTCTAACAAAGTCCTGAGTAATGGGCTTTGTAGGATCGAAAGCCACGACAATGACTTTTCCCACCATATCTCCTAGCTTCGTCAAAGCTCCAGTCGTGTAGTAGTTAACTGGAATGTTGCTTATCCTCACCCACAAAGGAATGAACTGCAGATAGTCGTCAGGAGGGTTTTCCACCCATCGCTCCAGTACAATGACCCAATCCTTGTACGTATGAACTCCTTTCTCCAAAACATCTAACAGATCATGTTCTGTCTGAAAGATGAACTGAAATCTCTCCTGAGAAAGGGCTACTCCTCTGACTTTCCCCTCTTTTCCCCACTTGCGAGGCATCGTTATGATGAGACCAGGCATACGCTGGTAATCCGGGTTTAAGATTCTTCCCATAAGACTTAGACGATTTTCTTCCACCGAAGTAAACTCTGGTAGATCTGGCATGATAAACGGTTCTTCTTCCTCCTCCAGTGTTAGAGCCATTAAAGCTCTATCCATAGCCACAGACATGCTTAGAAACTGATAAAATCTCAGAAACCACGAAAGAAACTTGCAAACACAAGACTTGAGTTTCTGAAGAACACAGCAAAAACACTCAGAAAATCTTTAATTTTAACCAAAAGTACTTGAAAGTAGCGTAAAGAGGATAAAATTTAATAAACCCAACGTGTTTCAACCACCTCCACTCACAAAGAAACGTCTTAAAAACTCTTTCTACTGACACACAGCTATATCCCACTTGGGGTCTCTAGAGAGCAACTTTCTCACTCTTCACTTTCTCACTTGTCTTTTCTAATGTTAGTATGAAGTTATTATATATTATATATATTTATTTATTTATTTGTTTTAGTATGGAATGATTATACAAAAAATTATCTCATTCACCTACATTTTTGTTTGTTGTTATACTTTAACCGTAAGAGTATGATTTATCAAAAATCAGGGATCTGGAAAAACATTTTTTGCATGGATCATTTGTGCGAACGTTAGAGAGAAAATTACCGAAAACAGAATTTTAAAGTTGCTAACATCATTGGAAATCCAGAAACTTTTTTTAAACTAACCAGTTGAGAATATACAAAAAAATTCAATGAACATAGTTTGACATACAATAGCTAAAAACAAAATGCAGTTCATCAATTCAAATATCACAACAAAAATCTCCAAACTATCGTCATATGTTTTATCGTTTTAGACACTCGATAATGTTTTGATGCAACATAATGTAACACACGTTTTAATATAAAAAATCCTAATATAAAATCTGCAGTTAGCACAGAAAAAATATCTATTATTAATAAAAAGCTATTATCGCCCAGTTCAATAGGTTTAAATTGGTTCTATTTATATGAAATATTGGTTACAAAATGTTTGAAATGTATAACTGCAGATTCACCCCCTCTCAAAGAACGCAACGTCCTCGTTGCGCCCCACGACAGGTCTCAAGACGCCTCTCGGGTCAGAACCGAGACGGCTAACCAGCTCTGATACCACTTGTAACGCTCCGACCGCCCACGGCTAATGGGCCACCCACGCCCGCTCTCTCGGCCCGTGGGCCCCATCCCATCCGACGGTCGGTCGTTAAATTTCCGAAAGGTTCGAAATCATTGTTTACTGACCCTGCAATCACCACCCGACCTTTTCCCGTGCTTTGGCCTCACTCGCACGCTATCGCGAATCACTTCCCGACAGGTCACCCATCCTTCCACTACTCCAGCTCAAGCACGCTTAACTCTGGAGTTCTTTCAGGATGTGGTCCGGAAAAGGTAAGTCAACTTTGGTGACATAGGTAGCCAAATCAATTCTCTTAAGCCTTTCCACATATCACAACTCGGGATGTTACAAAAACATGTAATGTTTTTTACAAAGATAATATAAATGGATACGTATAAGTATAAATGGATAGTTGCACATTAAGTATAATAATTTTTTAAAGTTTCATAATTTTCAATCATTCTATAAAATTATATATCAAAAATTACTTCCAAAAGTTACCATATAAAATACAATATTATTGACTCATTCTATTGTCTTAACTGAGCAGTCAAAACGATGCAGTAGATTGAAAAGTAATTTATTTTTTTAGTAACTGTAATTTTCTTTATACATTTGACCATTATCATTGTTTATTGGTATATCATACATTTGACAAAAAACCATTGTGTATTATAAAGACTGAGTAATATAAACCTGTAGCTGCTAATATATACCTCTGTTAATTTTGTGTCCATTAACCCATAAATTCAGTGATTTTGCCCCTCTTCAACGCCTCATGTTCATTTTGTCCCCACAACCATGAGACAATTTTTCTGAAAATATGAAACACTATAACTTAAAGAAAAAGTATCAAATTGCTCATCATAGTATATTGAATAATTGAATGATGTTTTCGATCTATCTTTTGCTGTAAAACCTATTGTACAATCAAAGAAAAGTTCAGCAATATGATCTTTTTGTAGTGAAAATATCGAGAGACGTTACCGTCTATCAAAATCTCTTCTTCTATCAAAATCTCTTCTTCCATATCTGCATTTGCATTTGTGTCCGTTTTGTCTTCTTTTTCTTTTCTTTTTTCGTTTTTGTACAGTTAGTATGAATTTAAATAGGGAGAGATGTTAGGGTTTTTTATAAAACAAAAATAAATAAAAAGAATACATAAAATCAGTTACAAACGAAACTGTTTTCGTTTAAGATTTTTTTTTTGTTTTTGCATTTGAAATTTTTTAAAATTGTAAAGTACATGTGTCAAAATTTTTGGATATGTGACTTGTGCTTTCGTATAAGGGATTTAGTTTATGATGTATAAGATAGATTTTTTTTTAAAGAGTTTAGATACTTAGATATTACATATTTGGTTTTTCTGAGTTAAATGCTTAAACTTTATTATTAAAGCATAATTAGAAGGACACACATAACACGATAAAACCAGGTGTCTTCTCGCTGTATAGGCCCTTGTCACGAATATCTAGTCTTGGGATCAGCAAAGCAGTGATATATGGGATTACAAAGGGAGCCGGTTACCACTAAGTCCCTAACAGACAGTGTTTTAACTAATAACGGTGGTAATCAAGTTCTTTGATCAGGATAGTTTTCCACAAGAATTCAAGACGGGACTTTACAGTAACATATCGGAATTGGACTCAATGTGGAATTATTTGTTTGACGTTAAAGAGACGGTACTGTCAACTTGTCAAAGTGTGGAACTTTGCTATAACGATTACTTCTAACTTTTAAAGTTCAAAATCATATAATACTATAATACCGGCACTAACAATCTACAATCAAAAACTACTTGATGTAAATTTAAGGTTTACATTACATATGAATGCAACTCACACCGTCACACGAGCATACAATATATTTATAGTCAGGGATATATGATGAAGACACATGAAACTAACCATAGTACGTTGATTTCTTTACTCTAATACATTACAAAACACTCATACCCAGTTGTAACGATCGAACGACCTCCTCAGAAATAGACTTCAGTTTACGTCATGTCTGGAGTTTTTCTGAGTGGAACAACCTACATGCCAAGGAACAAGACATTGCATTAGATAATAACTTGATCACATTTACTGCCTTTTTTTTTGATCAACAATCACATTTACTGCTATGATCAAACTAATTGGTGGGAAGAAGTTCACCTGATCAGTACAAGACGATCCGTTCATCACTGTCTTCATCTTCTCTGAGCTTCCATTTTCCCCTTTTGTTACTTCGTTGACAAAGTTCTGGTCAGATACCTCTGCCAAATAGGAAACATTGAGTATACAAATCAACTATAAAACACAACATATTTGAAGAGAGCGGGAGACATAAATAATACCTTCTTCTCCTAAGCTGATTTGATACCGGTCACGTGAATGAGCGCAGCCTTCTCGTAGCATGTTCTTGAGACTAGACGCTGAACCAGAGCTGCATATGACTATACCCTTTGGTAAAGGCTTATAGTGCTTGATCCACGGACTCCTAAGAAACTCATGATGAGAACCACCACCACCGTGTCTTCCTTTGAGACGATGCTCAGGCTGTTTTACATTCATCTTCTGTCAGAAACCATCACGAAGAACCTTGAACTAATAGCAAAAAAATACAGACAAGGACTAAATATATCCAATCACATGGAAGAAAACAAAAACAGAGGAAAACGTCTCATTCACCACCTGTTCTTCAGATGGTTTTCCTCCTACGTTCTCCTTGCTCAGACTCGAACCGAGGGAGTTATAAAGCTGGTCTACGAATGAAGCTTCCACTGATTTAAGATACAGACTATGCTTCTCATCAGTCCATTCTGTAGGCATACACACTTTTCCCGCGGAATACTGCAACATGTTTTAATAGGAAAGATCAATTATACAAACTACTGTGTAATCAGATCTTTAAAAATGAATCAGTAACATTTGGAATATACCATAGAAGAAGTCGTGTCTTCCTCTATAGAAGAAGCATCGTCGTAGCTTTGGATATAGTTCCCTCTGTGATCACCAGCCATTGGCTATCTTTCTTTGTTGGTGAGAGAGGAGGAAATTAAAAATATCTCAAGGAAGGAGAAGAATGTGAAAAAGAACAGTACGCTTTTACATGTGATTATGTTGCCACATCATCACCAGTCAATTTGGCGGAATTAAACCTCTTTAGATTTTTTTTCTCCAAATATCAAATCAAAGATATTTTCTTTCCCGAATTCTTTATTTACTATTATCTCTTAAAATATATATTATAGATTTTTCTCTCTTTTTTTTTAGTAAGCCTCAAACTCGCCTCATGTGTTTTTTAGGACAATCAATCTTCCTTTTTTCGTCGTCTCTATCGAATGGGATTAGATCCACTCTTTTTAATATATGATACTGTTGTAGAAATATGCTTTTATATATACAAATAGTTAGACTGAGAAAAAAAAATTATACAAATAGTTCTACGAGAATATTGATTGTCTAGTAAGTTAATGGTCGTTAAAAAAGGTTAATGCCCGTAAGATGAAAGAATAAAACATAATAACATTAAAAAAATAACTCCAAATATGGTGAATACAAAGTAACATGTTTTACTCTATTTACTCTGATTTAGTTATCAATCAGAGCCTATGTTATATAAATGAAGCTTTCGTAGTAGATGTCTTTTTAAGTGGAAACTAACGTCTGATCCGCATTTATAAAACATGAGATTATTATTTGGTTGACAAAAGTATTAGTTAATGTAACTGTAATTTATTTTATACACATAATCTATATATTATAAGATTTATATATTATTTATGTTTAAATCGTCGTTCATGTTTTCTGATTGTTTTTTCTTATGTGGGTTTTGACTAGTCCAGTTTAAACCATGTATCTTTTAAGTAGAAAAGCTTATTTTATTTAGGAAACATTAGGTCGCTGTTTTATGAAAATAAGGATTTTCTTAAACTGTATAAAATTCTTATTAACTTTTTTTTTTGTTCTATGCTTATGATATAACAATATGCAGTCCCGTAACTTCGGGAGAAGGTGGAAACCCTTCTACACCATAAGGTCTGGGTTTCAATTCCCGAAAAAGATTGAATTATGCAAATTAAGAGAGAAAAGACTTACAAGAGATCTGCAGTATGGCGCAAAGAGTACTGTTAAGCTTGGATTCCATAGAGCGACGTGAATTTTCATACGTCAGATAGAGTTGTCGGCCGTAGAATCGTCTGTAATATTTCTCATAGTTGTAATAGCTTAATTAACCAACGTTTTTAAAAAAAAACTTCGGGAAAAGAGGTGCCTCCTCTTGTTGGGCATTGAATCCGGTGAACCACACTGTTTTGAGCCGTTGTTTCTCAGACTGCTAAGCAAGATATGGTTTTATTGATGTCTCTAAGAATACTCACACAATATCATGAAACTGTGGACAAGATAAACGCATGCATACAAAAAGCATCTAAATTCAGATAGCTTTGGCATGACAGATTTCAAATAACCAGGAAAGGTTACATTATATATATGCACTAGAATATCTAAACTCCTTAGATTTTTCTGGCTTTGCCGAGTCATAAAATTTGCTTAAAAGTTGGAATGCCAATCTTATTAAGAGCATAAAAAATTCTTATTACGAGCATCAATAAAACAAGATTGTTTGTTTAATGGAAAAAGACTTACCGAAACAGATTTAGGATTGCGCATATATCTGATACAGATACAAAACATGTACCTTTTCCAGACATTTTCCAGCCTATATATGCGTTATCCATTTTATTACTCCTTCATTATCTTCATTGATTCAAAGTTGAACAGAAAGTAATTATACAAATAATTTGGAAACGACGCACACCAAATTCTACTCATGGTGCGAGTCAAATAAGTTTCCCAAAAGTGTAACATTGACGTACTCATTAGGAGCGTGAGCAGATAATCCCGGAATTAACAATCCGAGAACCCTATAAAACTTCAAGAACCATCCTTCTCTGTATTCTTCACCTTTCCAATAAGGTATGATGAAACTCCTTATCATCTCCCACACTGAATTCATAATCTTCGGTATGGCCCACAAGATACTGAAGTAGTTTTTGTTTGGCTCCTCTTCTTCTATCTGAACATAATATTACACAACAGGAATGAAGACAGAACAGTAGGGGAAACGTCTAAATGAAAATCCATGCGTAAACAAAACAAGATTTCTAACTTTTTCATTTGGGATAAACTATTTAATAAAACTATTGCATAATAGTATATATGATAAAACTTGTAAGAGACACAGAGGATATATCAAATATAATTTTATATTTATAAAATATAAGTCATCTAGTTCCGTTTCAGCCCTCTTATTTTCAAGATATGGTGTCAGGTCCTGACCAGAAGCACATTCTCATCTGAGAAAGAACTTTAGGAGCATGTGGGAAACAAGACACAACAAAAACTTATCCATCTCAAATCATATGAGTGACTAAATTAAATAAAATAATAGAACATAAAATTTAATTTATAAATTATAACTAACCTTTCCTCTATAGAAACTGTCATAGTAACGGCATGCCCCGAAGTGTTTGAACATAAGTGTCTTGTCGTCAAAAGGTAACCTAGGAACCATGTCGTTGCAATAAACGTATCTTTCGTAGTTGACCTCATACTTCTTCAACGAATCTTTCATGAACTTTCCAAACTCCTCATCTCCTACACGTGGCTGCCCAAATGTGTAAACCCCTTCGAGCTTGTCTAGCATTTGTTCTTCCTCGTGCATCATTAACGCTCCCGTAAACAGGATCGCTAGGGCTCCACCTAGGCTATGTCCGGTCAGAATAAATTTGGATTTCGGATTTTGATCGAGAATCTCCTTTAACTGACTCTTAATAGTATAGTATGCATATTGAGTTGTTTCTTTTTGGGTTTGATCAAAGTTTACTTCTTTAGGCAATCCTTCTTTTTGAAGTCCTAAAGCTTTCATGAATCCTCCATGGATCTTTCCTACATTCTTAATTTCGTACCTATAATTAAGAGAGAGATGAGCATAAACCGAATAAAATCCAACCTATACAGAACTAGTCAATGAAGATTTAGTCAAATCAAAAAACAGAAATCACCATGAGAGATCTAAGTCGGTACACCAATCGTATGCGTCGAAAGGATCGGTGCCTCTGAAACTGACAACGATGAGGTTCGGATCTGTGCTTGCGTCCTTTATGACAAGCACTTCTGTTGACCTCTGCTCCTGGTAACCTGAGAAAACCCAAAGAAAAATGTGTTACTACAAAAACCATGTAAATCTTTTTTATATATTATATTTGTCAGAAAATCTTCTAAATATTCGATACAAGTACAAACGAATTCGAAATCCTATAATATATGGGAAAGTTAAGGTATATATGATCTTATAGAAGTGAAGAGAAACTGTAATAAATTAAATATTTTCTTTGAAGTCATTACTGATCAACTACATTTGGATTTGGATGAAATTGGGTTAAAAGATTGAATTACTACAGATTTTACGTATGGTGTCGCCAATTATTACTGGAATCAAGTTCATTTTGGTAAGGAACAATATAAAAAAGTCCGGCATAACAGTGCTTTCACGTGGTATTGCCTTATTAATGCAGTTAATTTACTTAATTATATGTATTATCATTATTCATTAATAAAAAAAAGGACAGCATTCTCACCATTCCAACAGCTGTAGAAACCCAATAAGTCCATCTGTATCAGGAATATAGTAAACATTGTGATTATAAGTCCAACAGATAATCAGTCTCTATATAAGGATTTGATTTTGTTGTTGTTTTAATCAAAGAAAATCATGCATGATCATGCTTATAAGATACGTTTTCACAATTCGACGAAATAAAGATAGAGCTAAATTACATACATTATTTGACGTATTGTTAAATGAAACTTTTACTTACTTCACAAGGAAAAAACTAGACCATAAGAAAATTACTTTAAAACTTATAATATTTAGAAGAAAACTATAAAATCAATTGGGTAAACCTATAAAATATACCAACTAAATTTTAAGAAGTTTTTCAATACCTAACAAATATTTAGCTCCAACTAATTATTTTACTAATTTAATGTATCAGTGTTTAAATTATAGCCAAGTTGATACTGTTCTCGACTTAACCAAAAAATAGCATCTGCTATGTCCTTATTTTTTACTAATAAATAAGATTGTTATTAGAAAGGAAAGAGTTAATTAGTAAAACCTTCCAATGGTTGTGAAGGACAGAGCTGACAAAGTTAATGTTCTCGTAAGAAAGCTTAGAAGCCATGATTGACAACATTGCTGTGTATCTTTTACTTCCCCTTTCTATTCTCCCGTCTAACTCTACTCGCCCGTCAAGGTTTCCGTTTAGAGATGCAAATGTCGCCGATGTTTCATCTGGCCAAATAATCTTTCCTGGAATAATTACAAAAACAAAAGAATACTTAATTAATAGGTTTAAAATATTATACGTGTTTCCCGGCCGTTGTATTTTATTCTTGATGTATTAACCAACTTATACTAATTAATTAATCACAAGAAAGTCAAAAGAAGACCATACCTTTGAAAAGATTAGGAAGAATCATGAAGAAACCACCATTGATATAAAGAAGGTTGAACCAAAAACCAAGAGAGAATCCGAAAAAATAGAGAGGTTTCCTTAGGAGAATCATGAGTTTCTGAATCACGATGGATACAAAGATGATCCATCGTCTCCGGAACTTGCAAGGATCATTATCTTCAAGCCTATCTTCAGAAGAGTGGATGAACCTTCTGTTCCTGAGATCTGAGGAGAAGAGAAGACGTATCAGATCCGAGACGGTGGCTCCTCGCGGATCCAAAACAAAATAGTTTTCGGTTGTACACATTTTCGTTTTTCTTTGTTTGTGGTTTGATTGTCAAAATTCTTTTAGCTGGAAGAGTTGGTTTGCAAGTTTAAGTCATGCTAGCTTTGTGTACTTATGCAATGTAGACTAATTATATTTTAATATTTGCCACGAGTTTATGCTTGGGATTTTATTATTTTAATTTCGATATTGCGGATGTATCATGGAGGTTGGTCTCCGTCCACAAGCCAAGATTATTCACACATGTGTTGTTTATACACTTAGCGTTACGCGGGAGACATATTTGATTTGACGAATCTCATAGGTATTAAAATATTAGATTGCGTTAATGATTAATAGTGCAAATCAACAATTTCGACTGGATTTTCAGATGAAAATATGGTCTTTATATGAAAAAATTACTAAACTCCTTTTACGAAGTTTGACCTCGTGCTACAAAGTAAAACATAAACTCGATCAAATTCTGCTTTGAAAAAAAATCTGATTAGGGTTTAAGATTTGACTATAGTTTAATTTTTGTTCATTTTGTTTTTTAATATATGTAATGATCAACCAACTATAAATCAAACTCAAGATCCATTACCTTGTATCTATATATTGCAAATAAAGATGGAAGTTACAATTTTTTTTTTCCTGATAACCATAGTGTGATCTCAAAGGTTTTCTAGACCAAAGATTAATCACTATGAAACCCGCAGAAACTGCGTTTTCTTACTATATAAGACATCCCGGGTAGCTAAGAAAAATCGAAGCAAAGACGATATTCACAGCCTGTGAACCCTAGACCACTAGATCAAGACCACTACTGATTTTAAAGATCAATACTGTATGATTTTAAAATCAAGACCACTAGATCAAACCACATTTTTCCTTGTTACGGATATTTTGAAGATCAATACTGTATGATTTTAATTTATCTTTCATAAAGGAAAAATGAGTGATACACTTAGTACTTTGTTATGGTATAATTACCGATCTAAATATATAAAAAGCTTAGGTTTGTCTTTTTAGAACACTAAAGAAGATATGTATGAGCTGTGTGGAAAAGAAAAAGAACTTGATGGTAATGCTTTTGTAGTATTATAGAATATTGATTCGCAGGGAAGAGGAGATAAAACTATCAAACTCTATTATCAGATTTGCTGTATGATATTTCTTTGAACGGAATTTCTAATATATGAAATAGGGGCAGTCTCTTTTTTTTTTTTTTGAACACAAAATAGGGGCAGTCTTAGTAATAAAAATTAAATAAACATTTTCATCAAAGAAAAATTAAATAAACCTTCGGCCTAGGTCTATTAAAAAAAACTTGTAAGGGCACTTAATTTCTTCTTATATTCAGTATCTTTAGGCTAGGTTTAGACAAGTATATATATATATATATATATATATATATATATACATATATCATATATTGATGTACTTAATCTTGAGTTTTGAATTTGTACTAACATAACAAAATTTTATGTTATTCAAACATCAATTTCATGAATTCTCTTGAATCTCAGTTTTATTGAAATTAGTCATTTGATAGTATATTTTAAAATCTAATGCTATTTAAAATTATTAATTTTAAGAAATTATTTGTCATTATAACGTTTTTTTTGTTTTGGTGGAATATTTTTAGTTAGAGCACATAATATATGAATACAATGCACAAATAGTAATATATATTACACTAAAGTCACGTTATTGAAATTTAAAATTAAATAAGAAAAAACATTAGCAACTAACGAAATACATCTTTATTCCATTATCATGCATATTTAATTTACAATACTATATATTTACGTAATGCATATTATAATTAAAACACACACATTATATAAATATAATAATTTTAATAAATATAAAATTATATGACGAAAATAAAAAGATATAAATAGACAATGATATATAGTTGTTATATTGTTAAACTTGTGAGTAAATAGAATAAAATATAATATTTATATTATAAGATCAAATATATTTTAGAATTAGTTATCTGTAAAAAAATTATTTATTAGCCAAAACAAGAAAAACATATGAACAACACATGTATACTGCGTGAGACATACATAGTCCCTCTGCTTTTTCCAAAATATGACAAAATTTTCTCATAGATTGAAAATACAGTCTTGGTTGAATACACCTCTGAAGACTCTAAATTCATAAGATAGATTAACATAATTCATGGCATCATTAATTTAATAGGTACATCCACATACAATTACGTAAAGTCTTTCCACGGTATCATGCATTCCACTCAGATTCACGGATGACATATTATTCGACAAATTCATTTGGTGTTTCAAATGTTTGTCTCTGGAAGCAAAAGGTCGAAGACTGTATTTTCAATCTTTGAGTTAATAAAAAGAAGAAAAAAGAGCCACACACCTTCACAAACACACAATATGGGTTGTTTATTCACAATCCTTTATAAGGAACATCTCAACATCAGCCGACTCAACTTCCTGCTCCTTTCTTCCAATGGATTCATAATAATCCATTGACAACTGAGTAAAATAAATTATCCAAACAAATACAGAAACAAAAAGAAAAAAATTCATTCTCTCAACTTTCCCTTCACTCATATTTTTCCACAACCCAAATCATCTCTCATACTCAGTAAGATTTGTAAAGTACGACCAACTTGCCTGTGAGGCTCTGCACTGATGGGAGCTTGAGGGTCTGTTTCTGTAACAGAAGGAAAAAAAGCTCTTATGAATACTCTCATTCATCCTATTTTCCGCTTCTTCGCATTGTTCAAGCCTGTCGTCTTGCAAATCGGGCAAAGATTCTTCTGTTTCAGCCATTCTTTTATACATTGGCTATGGAAATCATGCCCACATTCTAACGTCCCCATGTCTTCTCCTTCACTGTATTCCTCCTGCACCATTTTTCACCATTCATACCCTTTTTAAAAAAATGTAATCCTTCTTGTTATTACCACTGCAGCAACACGTATACATTTATTTGTTACCTGACAAATACAGCATGGCTCTGCATCTTGTGGAGACTTTGTGCTGCTTTTGAATTTACGCAGTTTCAACCGGTTTGATATGGTTTCTTCGTTTACACCCGTACAAACATCTCCTATACGCTCTTCTAGTGCCAACAGTTCCTAAATTTTATTAAACCAAAATGAGTGACGCATTCACCAGCTAACATGACCTTGTTTTATGCGTTTTTATTTATACCTCATATGACATGTTGTCTACATCAAGTCGCATGTCTCTGTAACGGTCATGCATGCCAGCAGCTGCCCTATCAAACAGCAATGACTGGTTTAGAAGCATAACGTCCTGTGACAAAAACAGCCGTGTAAGAGTACTTATATTGTTAGTTCATCTAGAAAAGTAACAAGAGAAACTAACCTCAAGCCGCAAGTTATGATTCGGATCCCTTCGCATGACATCCAAGATGTTCTGCATCTGTCCAAAAGAAAAGCTCATTGTCAGTTCTTCAATTTGAGTGAAGAACAAAAGCTTAACAAAGAAAGGTTTCATGACCATAGAGATTGTAATGAACTGACCTGGGACACCGTAAGTCTGCTTCTTCCTCTGCTTGCAGCTGCCAAGGCACGAAAAGAATGAGGAGCCCTAGCCACACTATCCTCTTGTCTATCTAACCACAGACCTGCCCTCGAGTAAGGCATTTGGCTATTATCACCACCAGGCTGAAGCACAAGCCCATCCGGAGAGGCAGGAGGCGCCAACAAAGGAAGTGTTGGATGATCACCAAGGGAAGAAATCAGTGACCTACGGGCTAGCTCGGATCTTCTTCTCTGCTGATGTGGTGAGTTCGGGTAAGATGGTGGTTGAACACCTGTCCTGGATACTGATGATGCAATGTTCAGGTTTCCACTTGTTGCATCTCTGCTACTCCTAAGTTCAGGAGGTTGAATAAACGAGGGACTCTCTGATATGCCACTTCTTGGCCTGGTTTCATCTAGCTGAAGATTTCTCTCAACAACAGGTACAGTAAAGGTTGATGATCCACCCGCTAGTGAGACCTTCGTCCACTGAAACGGTGGTAGCATATTCCTTGAAACAGGTGGTATGCTAGTAACACTACTCTCTTCGAAAGGTGCAGTGACATTCTGAACATGTTGATTGGGGCCAGATGGCTGTTCAGAATCTGAGTCTAAATCAATTATTTCATTTCTTCGTTGCTCACTGTGACTGGAAGCTTCATTCTTCGTGCCACTAGAGCTAGCCTCAACGAGGCTAAGCCTGTGTAAGTCACGTTGCTCGTGACTTGTTTCGGAATTTGAAATCATGTAATCGTGCAAGTCGTTATCACCAAGACTGTGAATGTTCTCCCAGTGATCTGTGACACCATTACTTGAGGTAGAACCAAGCTCAAAGTTCAAGGCCTCTGATAAATAGCCGAGCATGGCCCTCTCTCCCTGCATCTCAGCTAAACTTTAACCACGGCTACACTTATTTAAGAGACTTTCCTTGCTTTGTCAACAATGGGAGACTGCAAAAGACCAATGCCAGTAAGTAAACTTTTCAGTAACAAAGACAGTTTCTAGAACTGTAACGATAAATTGACATAAACAAATTAAGCAGTAGGAGACAGATAAAAAAGACACAAACAAGACTCCAAACTGCCTTGAAAAAGAGCTGAATCTATCGATTTGAGCTAGCAGCAGACAACAACAAATGCCACTTGAAACAAAACTGAAGGACATAGCTAAAAAGAGTGAAGAGAATATCAAAATAAGCACTGACTCATCAAATAATACCGCGTCTCTGCCTGACAATCTGACATATCAACTAACAGCACCTAATCAACCAAAGAAGTTAAGTATGAAAAAGTCCAAATATCAAGCAAACATATCAAAGCAGCAAAGGTAAAGCAAAGGTAAAATGGAAAGAAAGTCCACAGCTTGAAGAAAAAGCATGGTCAGATAAACAATCCACAACCTCAGAGGAACATATCTCAATAAACCCCATCTAAAGGAACCATCTTTGAATAGATTTTGCACAGCTTGGAATATGATTAGACCCTGAAATTTTCAAAATATAATAAAGCTACAAAATGAATGAAACCCATCAACCGATTTCGATGGAGCTTGGGAAAACAGTAAAACCCAGAAAGAAAGAAAAAAAAACAGATACACAAGAGCTAGAAAACAAAACCGATCATGAGAAAAGCTCTCAAGAAAAAAAAAAGTATAACTGTAGGGAGATTCTTAATGAAAACGATTCAAAATACAGAAAGGTATAACGGGTTGAGGAAGAGAAGAGGACCTACCGGTTTGTTGCAGATAGAAGAGGAAGACCAAGATGAGGGAATGAGGAGAAGAGAAGCTCTAAAAGCTCAAATGGGAACAGACGAGAGATTATTAGGGAGAGACAGCAATGTGTATGTAATTTACCAAACTATTAATTTAAAAAAAAAAAAATATTGATAAAAATGGAAAATTAAAGTAAGAAAGAAATCTAATGGTAATGAAGGGAGAGTTAGATACAAAAAGGTCAGTCAGTAATAAGAACAATTTCTACAGAAGAGAATTGAAAGCATAGCCTAAATCAACGAATAACAGCAAAACTATATTAAATTTCAATATATTAACTGTGTAATTTAAATAAACGTCGACCAAAACTTGGTTTGAAGAATGGGTTGTCGACAAAAGAAATGTTTTGTCAAGAGAAGTGTTTAAGGAGGAGGAGATGAAAAACAAGTTGGCAACTTGGCAAGTTAATATTTCCTCTGGGAGAGAGAAATGGTCAGGACATATGCCCCACGCCCAACCAAAAAAATATCATAGGCAGCCTTTTGCTTCTTCGCCCACGTCCCTAGTTTTTTTATTTTCCTTTCCATTTTTTTTTTCAATGAATTCAACTAGTGTATATCATAGGCAGCCTTTTCCTTTTTGTTAACTAGTTGCTATGTAAAATTGGTCTACTTTTTGATTCTGTTTATCCTCTACAAGATAAACACTAGTGCATTGCACAGATTTTATTTGATTTTTAGTTTTATGATTAGTATTTTAATATAATTTATGGTAAGTATTTTTGTTTCAATTTCATGATCTTTTAAAAATACTTATTTTCGTTTAATATAAAATAGTTCAATTTTAATTATTTTAAAAATAATATTAGTGTTAAGTAGCTGAACCATATAAACAAAGTTAAACCATTAGACAAAAAAACATATAAACAAAGTTATAAGTGTAACATCTCCATATTATTTCTATAGTTTAAGATAAATTAAAAATAACACTACTAAAAATAGTTAATGCACGAGATTAATCAATATTTGTTACAAATAATCATCTCAATATCAAATATTTTGGTGGACAAAATCAATTTTTTCTGTAACATCTATTTTGGTGTACTTTCACCTATTTCTCCGTATATCGTATATTATTGAAAACTTCTTAATATAGAATATTTTCTGGTGTAGGCGTTGCACCGTCACTGATACCTAATAGCCATTTAACAAAAAATTTCTCAGCTTGGTGCAATCTCATCTTATATAATTATGTAGTTTTTGTTTAAGAAAATAATAATTTCGTGGATTACTAATTAATTTTACAGTTAGTCTAATAGAAATATTATATATATTTAGAATTTGGACCAAATAATGATAGCTATTTTAGTAACTTAATTAAACATATTTCTATAATGACTTTAAGACTCATTCTAATAATGATACGTCTTCATATCACAAATGTAACAATGTTTCTCAAATAATATATAAAAGATTAGCAAGAAACCTTAAAATCGTACATTTAGGGTGAGAATGTCTCTCCTTTCTCCCTACAAAAGTGTTCACCCTGGAGCCGAAACCATCTTTTTAGCGTTCGGATTTGGCAGGTGTTGTGAAAGGCTCCACTCCTCCCTTTTTCCACCTACGACACTTCATCTGTGATTTTAAACTTAGACTGTCACTGCATGTTGGCTCGTTCCAACTTATATGGCATTGCAGCAATACCGTTTTGCAGATCACAGATTTGAGTACAAGGTTTGATGTTTGCTTTCCTTCTTATCTTGTTTGCTGGTGGAATACGATCTACTACTTGTCGCATCTTTGGGATTTGATTTGGAAATCGTGGTCGTGGCTTAGTGACGCATGAACTCTTTGAGCGAGTTTCAATGAACTTCACTTCTAAAAAGATGATCTACTAGGTGACAGTGGATTGGAGGTGTTTTCCCACTGAGTTATCTACTGAGAATCTTCTTCTCTGCTTGTTATTGTTTTGTTTGTGTCCTTGGAGTAGGTGATGGTTCTCATGTTGATTTCTTATATAATTTAAAGATACTATATAATGTATCGACTATTTTGTATTATTTTACAATAATATATTGGTTATTTTTTGAAAAAAACAAAAAAATACGGTAAAGCCAAAAATTAAAATCTAAAAACTAAAAACCAAAATCTGATAATTAAAAATAAAAACTTGAAAATTAAAAAGCAAAAAACGAAATCTAAAAACCAGAAACTAAAAACTGGTTGTTTTTTGAAGAAACAAAAAAATATGGTAAAACCAAAAATCAAAATCTAAAAATTAAAAACTAAAATCAAAAGCTGATAATTAAAAATAAAAACTTGAAAATCAAAAAGCAAAATCTAAAAACCAGAAACTAAAACTAAAATCTATTTCAAACAATCAACACCTAAGTAATAATGTAAACAATAGTTCAAACAAGAAAAAATCGTGACATTCACAAACCACACGTAAAGATACACCACAAACCACATGTGGTGTATGTTGACCCAACAAACTTGTCCAAAAGTCAAAACCCAATCCAAACCCGTATCTGTCGTGTTTCGGCCTCTTTAATTCCCGGTTTAGGGTTCTTTACGACCTAGAGACCACTCTTTGGCATCTCAAGGACTTGGTAAAAATATGTTAGCCAGTGACAAACAAATAATACCACATCACTTCGCCTCACGGCGCGTAAACTCCACGTGCGTGTTCTATTCAACTACAAATGCGTAACACGCGCCGAGGGAGCGCACGAGTCAAGACACGATGTGGATAAACATGCAAAAAACTGTCTTAACCTAAAAGGAGAAAGATATTTTTAATTTAATCTTTTACTATAGCTTCCAAGGCGAATACTATCGTACGCAGGATAGAAAACTAGAAGCCAAACGTACGCCGTCGTTTAAGTCCCCCCATCCTCGTAGGGTCTTTTAAACCTAGTTCCTCTCTTCACCGTAATCGCTATCGCTCTCTCGCCGTCTCTCTCGTTATTCGCAACTCCGAATTCGAACCTGCCATGGCTAACTCCTCCGCTGATTCCGCCGCAGACCACCGCAACAAGCACCTCTCCATCAATCCTCCTAACCAGATCTTCAAAGGTTATTCATTCCCCCATTCATCACTTTCCGATAGTTTTAGGATTGCGCCATTCCAATCTCCTGTGTGCCTGTACACCCTAATAGACTGCAGCTCTCTCTTTCTCCGATGCTGAATCGTCGATTGAAACCAGTCTATGCTCTTGAGTCCCATTTAATTAGGGTTTTTGGTTTCTCTCGATCGATCTCTGTTTTATTCCCCCTTGTATTTGATTATAGGCTTAGAGCAAAAGCGTTACAGTTTTTCCTGGATTGTTTAAACTTATCAGCCCCACTTATGTTTTAAGTTTATTGATGTAGATCCATATGTTTGTGGATTGTATCTGAGATACATGATGTTTCTCTACTGTGTGCAGATGTCCAGGGCTCTGACAATCCTATTCCTCTCTCACCACAGTGGCTTCTCTCCAAACAAGGGAAGAGCAAGACTGGAACGGGAACTGTGGTATTTTTCATATAGCTTTCTCTCTGTGCATTTTGTTTATATTTAGATTTAACTGGGTTCACTTTTTACAGGAAGCTCAGGGCCTCCATAACCCGTATGGAAACGACTCAACAGGAAATGGGGAGGAGACGCCGGATAATCCGAAGAAAAAGGATGTTTTCCGGCCTTCCATACATGCTGCTGAAGCTGGCCGCCGTGAGGGTTGGCGTGATGAGGAAAGGGATACCTTTTCCACCGTTCGGAATGATCGCTGGCGGAATGGTGAAAAGGACTTTGGTGATAACAAGAAGGTTGACCGGCGGGATAATGTGGGCTCTAGGCAGTTTGGGGAACAACGCCGTTGGACTGATTCAGGGAACAAGGATGCTGGGACAGAGCAGCGCCGTGGTCCCAGTGATCGGTGGACTGATTCAGGTAACAAGGATGCTGGGACAGAGCAGCGGCGTGAAAGCAAGTGGAACTCTCGCTGGGGACCTGATGATAAGGAAGCTGAGAACGCCCGTAGCAAGTGGGATGAACCTGGCAAAGATGGTGAGATCACTCGTGAGAAGGGTCCGACTCTTCCTTCTAGTGATGGAGACCATTACCGGCCCTGGAGACCCTCTCAAGGTCGAGGAAGAGGAGAATCTCTTCATAGCCAGTCAACACCAAACAAGCAGGGTACAACCTTCTCTCACAGTAGGGGGCTTGGAGACAACCCTGCTGTCTTTTCAGCTGGGCGTGGAAGGTTGGGTTCTGGTGGAAGCCTTTTTACTAGCGCATCAAACCAGTCTCACCCTCCTGGATCTGCCTCTGAAAAAGGGGAAAGTGGTACTGGGGAGCCTTACCATCTGAGATATAGCAGAATGAAGCTGTTGGATGTGTACAGGATGGCAGATGCAGTGTCTTTTGAGAAGTTTCCAGATGGGTTCATCGAGGTGCCTTCCCTTACTTGTGAGCAGCTGTCGGATCCTCTGGCTATCTGCGCTCCAAGTTCTGAGGAAGTGGTCAGTATTCATTAATTTAGTTCGTATTTTTCTTCTTCCTATAGTATGTCACTTTTCTAATCGTTATGCCCTTGTTGTTCCTCAGAATATTCTTGATGGGATTGAGAAAGGAAAAATAGTGAGCAGCGGTGCCCCTCAGACATCCAAGGATGGCCCTAGTGGACGAAATCCAACAGAGTTTTCCCAACCTAGGCGAATCAAGCCTGGTATGAATTCCGTGAAAGACTTCCAGGCTTCTAGTATTTTGTGTGTATGATACATACGTGAAATTAGTGAATGTTTTGTTGCAGTTGGAAGCAGGGAAGATATGGCATACGCTGCTGACGTATCTAAAGATGAAAGTGGAGAAACAAGGAACTATACAGAAGATAAGTTTAGGCCTGAAGGTATGTGCTTTAATATTGTAGCCTTCATGCTCCTTTGTTGACTTGCTCATTTTGAAATAGCTGATATGGGAACTTAGTGATTCGTCCTTTTCTGTAGTTATTGAGTTTAACTCGTATTTCTTAAAAAAAATCTTTGAGAAGTGTTCTGTAATAATGTAGCCTTCATGCAGCGTTGTTGAATTACTCATTTGGGACTGTTTGAAATAGCTGATATAGGAACACTGATGCTCTAATATCTGTTCAATATATGCGAGTTCTTTCTATGTTGTTATTAGCCTCTCATATGATGATTGTTTCTGTCATGTTTACAGCTTCTCATGAAGGTTATGCTCCTTTTAGGAAAGGCAATGAAGTGCAGGGCAACAATCATGTCCAGTCTCCATGGCGTCAGCCTGGAGAAAGATCGAGTAGGATCTCACATGATTGGAATGACCCTTCAGCTGATAGCAGGTTGAAATCTTCTGACAATGTCTGGTCACACTCTAAAGATTCAATAAACCATTCCGGAAGCAATGTGATGAGCTTGCCACAGCCACAGTCCAAAGGAGAATCAAGATGGCAAATGGGTGAAGATCCTGCACTAAGAAGGCAGCCATCTATGGTGTTTGACAGGGAGCGAGAAGTTAGAAAGCCTATGCCATCTTCGCCTGAAGAACTTGTACTCCATTATAAAGATCCTCAGGGTCTAATTCAAGGCCCCTTTTCTGGAACTGATATTATTGGATGGTTTGAGGCTGGATATTTTGGCATAGATTTGCTAGTTCGTCCTGCGAGTGCACCGAGCGATTCTCCTTTTTCATTACTTGGTGATGTAATGCCACATTTGCGGGCTAAGTCGGGACCACCACCTGGTTTTACCGGTGCCAAGCCGAGCCAGTTTATTGATGCAGCCGGTACACAAGCATTCCCTGGTGTGGGGAAAGTTCATGCTGGGATGGGGGAGACTGATATGTTGCAAAATGATATGAGGTATAAGCAAGTTGGAGGTACGGTAGCGGAAAATCGGTTTATTGAATCGTTGATGTCTGGCAGTTTGAACAGTTCATCTCAAGGTAGTCTCTTGGCGTTGGATTTGATGTGTTTTGATAATTTCCTTTGTTTTTCTATTAGCCGCTCAGAACCAGTAATTTATTTAATTTCTCTGTTTCCGTCTTGTACCTAGGTGTTCAAGGATATGCAGTAAATAGTTCTGGTGGGTTGTCTTTACCAGTTACTGATGGTGGGGCTGACATGTATCTCTTGGCCAAGAAATTGGAACTTGAACGTCAGAGATCAGTAGCTAGTCCGTTTTCATATTGGCCTGGTCGGGAATCTGCAAACCTGATGCCAGGATCCGAGAATGTGCCAGAAGTTGCTCAACAGCCTACCCGTTCTCCCAGTGCTGATTTGTTGTCCATCCTCCAAGGTGCAAAGGATAGGTCTTCTCCTGCCGTTAGTGGTCCTATTCCTGCGTGGTCGCATTCCAATCAAAAGGATGATTTGCACCATGCGAAAAGTTTCCAAACTCAGACTTCCTTTGGGGTCCAACAGCAAAGGCAACCAGAGCAGAACTCACCTTTGGCAGGATTACTTGGTCAACCTATTGAAAATAATCCTGCTGGCATGTTATCCCCTGATATGATGCTCGTCTCTGGACTCTCCCAAGAACAGCAATCGCTCAATCTGTTGCAGCAGCAACAGCTTTTGTTGCAAATGAATGCTCAGACACCCCTTTCTGCACAGCAACTAATGATTGAAAAGATGCTTTTGCTTAAGCACCAACAAAAACGAGAAGAGCAGCAGCAGTTGTTACGACAGCAACAGCAGCTGTTTTCCCAGGTTCTTGCTGACCAGCAGCATCCTCAACAAAGATTTGGAGAGCCATCGTATGGACAGTTGCAGCAATCTTTTGATGCTCTTAGGCTGCACGAATCAAAGGATATGACACAGGTCAATCAGCAGATGCAATTTCCTGTTTCCCATGAGGACCGAGGTGCCAACTTAACTGATTTTCTCTCTGTAAATCAAGCCACAAATCAGAATGTTGCAACTGCCGGAACCCATCATCTGCACCTTCAACACCAGCTGTTTGGTAATGTTGACCCTAGGATGAGTGAGGGGACAGTTCTTGCAGATAAAAAAGATTCAGAGTCCGACTATGAAAGAACAATTCCTGCAGATTACATGAACAGCTTGTACTCAGGAAAGCCTGGTTACCATGCTACACTTGGTGTGGAAGGACCTCTGAGCTTTTCAAACAATGAGAGCGTCACTCCTGAAACAAGTGACAGTAAGTCACTGGAGAAACAGACTAAAGATGTGGCTGCTGGGCAGGGAGAGACAAGTAATAAGTTAAATGTGGAGATTCCTCCAACTGAAGTTAAAAGCATTGAAGTTTCTGGAGGACGAAAGACTTCTGAAAAGAAGTCCAAGAAGCAACGGGGTAACAAGCAGTCTGCTGAGCCGGTTAAGGCAGCTTCTAAGCCTTCTCTGCAGGAGGCAAAGCAACCTGAAACAGGATGTGCCGATGATTCTGAGATGAAGGGTAAAAATATGAGTCCAGCTGACACTTTGATAGACAATGATACTCACCTCATTCAGAGCTCCCCAGCTGCACCCTCGAGTAATGTACTAATGAGTTCTGAAGCGGTTGTGAATGAGTCTTCACTGCAAAGCACACGAACGCAACCAGGACGTGCTTGGAAGCCTGCCCCTGGCTTTAAACCAAAGTCATTGCTAGAAATTCAAATGGAAGAACAGAGGGTAGCACAAGCAGAAGCTTTAGCTCCAAAGGTTTCTACTGCCTTGAGTTCAGTAGGTTTGGCTTCTCCTTGGGGTGGAATTGTTGCCAATCCAAATCCTATCAACCTAAGAGAGACTCAGGGAGAGTCAGTTATTACTCAAACAGGTGATGTAAAGCCTGAAAGTATTCCTGCTCTTAAGGGTAAGCAAAGCCACTTGCGTGACTTATTGGCTGATGATGCTGTGGCCAAATCCGTTGTCAAAGAGAGGGATGTAGTTGGAAGCAGTCCTAACGACACATATACGCAAGTCACAGCCACTAATGCAGAGTATTTAGACGATGATAACTTTATTGATGCCAAGGAAACAAAGAAGAGCCGTAAGAAGTCAGCAAGAGCAAAGAATTCTGGAGCGAAAACAGCTGCACATGTTCCTGCTGTAGATACATCCCTCTCAACAAGTTCCATTGAGAAAGGAAAAAACTCTCGGATTGCGCAGCAGCAGGTTAAGGAAGATTTGCCTGCTATTCCTTCTGGGCCTTCTTTGGGAGATTTTGTTCTCTGGAAAGAAGAGCCTGTGAACAGTCCTTCACCAGCTGCTGCATGGTCGACTGGTCCAAAGAAATCCACAAAACCTAGCTCACTTAGGGACATCGTGAGGGAGCAGGAGAAGATGACGACCTCATCTCATCCGCCTCCTAGTCCAGTGCCTACCACCCATAAACCTACTCCGCCACAGGCTGTTTCTCAATCTTCCTGGTCTCGCTCCTCTGCACAGGCTGTTTCTCAATCTTCCTTGCAGTCAGCAAAATCCAAGGGAGATGATGACCTTTTCTGGGGTCCAGTTGAGCAAACAACCCAGGAATCAAAACAGTATGAATCTCTCTCTTGTTCCCCGAGTTTCCAATAAGTTTGCATTTGTTCATCGCCTCATATTTTGTTGAAAGTATCTACTAACTGTGAGTTATTTTGGAGCACAGGGGAGACTTCCCTCAGCTTTCAAGTCAAAACAGTTGGGGAACCAAAACCACACCTGTGAAAGGAAGTGCAGGAAGCTCGCTGAATCGACAGAAATCAGTTTCAGCGTCTTCACCTGCGTCCCAAAAAGGGAAAAAGGAGGAAGTGACAAAACTCACAGGTTTGCTTTTGTACTGACAACTTCTGTCTCCACAGTTTTGTAGCTTGATTGTTTTTTTTTTTCTCATGTGGTTATGGTTTCCCCAGAGGCGAATGGCTTCAGAGATTGGTGCAGAAGCGAATGTCTCAGACTTCTTGGTTCCGAAGGTAAAGAGAGTTCATACAACACCCTATTTTAATCGTTTATTCTGTTTCTGATTTGTGTATACATCTCTTTTTTATCAGATACAAGTGTGTTGGAGTTTTGTCTGAAGCTATCCCGATCAGAAGCAGAAACCCTTCTGATTGAAAATCTAGGGACGGTTGACAGAGACCACAAGTTCATCGACAAGTTTCTCAACTACAAAGACCTGCTACCATCAGAAGTAGTGGAGATTGCATTTCAATCAAAGGGGTCGTCGTCGTCTGCGTCTGTAGTGAAGAGCCGAAACAACAAGGCGGGGGAAGAAGAAGAGTATTACAAAGCCCCGGCAAATGAAGGGTTTTCGAAAGTGGGAGGAAAGAAAAAGGGGAAGAAAGGGAAGAAGGTAAGCTTAAGCTCATCGGTTCTGGGATTTAACGTGGTTAGTAACAGGATCATGATGGGTGAGATTCAGTCGATCGAGGATTAAAAGAGGGGAGGATGAAGCTGGTTTTTGTCTTGGTTTCTCCATGGTTCTGAGTAATGGCTCCTACTTTATTTCAGAGATTTTGGCACAATACAGACCACAAGCTTGATGACTAATGTGTTTCCTGAAGTAAAACTGAAAACTCCCTTTTTCTTTTGTTGTCTTTCACTTTCTGAGTTCCTTTGTAGCGATAAAGAGTTTTCAAGAACAGTTTTAAAATATGTATTAGATACACAAACCAGGTTTATTACATGTTATTGCAATCCAAATGACAGTTTCGTTCATATGATTTCAGATTCAGACATTAACCATAATAGGGAGCTCGAAATCTCTCCAATGGTTGAGAAAAACTGTCCTTGTGCATCAACCATAATTCCAACTTGATTAGCTCTGCTCAGTTGCTCAAAGACCAGTTTTTAAGTATACTTGTTCCTACGGAAGGATTGCTACCTCATTGGAGTAACTTACTCAGTCTTCTCTATTATTTATCTTTACGGTTCCTTCAAAGTAATTACACATATAAGCAAGAATCCTTCACTTTTGAGAAACTTCTATCTGAGCTATAAAAATGGGATGAAGCTCATGGTTGTTGGTTATCGAACATAGAAATCGACTAATGTTTGTTTGTTCAATTAACTCTTAGTCACGTAAATAAAAAACCGGCCTGTTTGCATAGAAGTAAAGTGGTTGAAATACGACAAAACGGATAAACTTTGTTGTTACTCTTGATAAAATCATCCTAAAGTTATACGTTCCCAAAAGAAGCGGATGCCTATCGTTTTCTCCAGAGGCTAGGCTAATTAATGCATTCAGACTACACCAGCTTAATTTTGTTTGTTGTCAAACACGCCTCTATAACGTGTGGTCCCGTAACCCTCGAGCTGCAACCTCGCTCGTATAGTTGTTGGCATGTCGTTTAGCAAAGTAAGTCTTGGACTCGAATTTGGTTTAGAGATTTTCTTTGATTCAGACCAGACATTAACATGGGTGCAGAATCCCCTTCTAAGAATTTGAGTATTCAAATTTCTTAGACGAAAAAAGAACACGATCATCTTTAGCTTTGTAAGAATTTGGTAGATGATGTCGGCATGTTTTATTTGCGTCGTAAAATGAAGACATCCACTATTCAACTACCCAAACATTCTTTTAAGAAAAAAAAAAGAACGTTGCTCAAAAAAAAAATACTCGTTATTTCTTTTGACCAAAAAAATAAATACCGAAATATTCATTCTAGAAATTCTTCAAATTTCAACGAGCGTCACGACACGCGTCATCAAATGCCGATTCCGATCAACATTGATTCAGTATCGACCGTTGGATCTCACAATCACGCATCTTATTCCTCCGCGTGGTGGATAAATCCTTTGGGTCCATTTTGTCTTATTATTCCATTTATTTTTAAAATAATATTAGAGAGAAAAAAAGGCATAAAATGTGGTAAGATTCTCTCCGTAACCGTCTTCCCTTTTCTATAAGACCCGACCCCAAGACAGACCAATTATTCATCGAACAATCAAAATCAAAACCAAAACAGAGAGAAAGAAAGAAAAAAACAATGGCAGCACCAGCAGAATTGATCCCAGCAGGAGAAGTGATCGCTTGCCACACCGTCGAGGACTGGAACAACAAGCTCAAAGCCGCCAAAGAATCCGGCAAACTGGTACTTTTTTTTCCTCCAGATCTAGGTTTTTTTTTTAATTTACGATATTGACGGATTCAAAATTAGGGTTCATGTCCGAATCGATTTTGAAATTCATGAGCCGGATCTGAGAAATCGAAACCTTAATTAACTCATTTTTGGTTGTGAACACGCAGATCGTGATCGACTTCACTGCAGTATGGTGCCCACCTTGCCGTTTCATCGCACCCATCTTCGTCGAGTTCGCTAAGAAGTACCTTGATGTTGTCTTCTTCAAGGTCGATGTCGACGAATTGGCCGTGAGTACTTAGACTCCTATCATCACTCATTTAACTGAATCTCTCTGGCCCTTAAAACAACTTTTTGTTGTGTGTTTCTTTTGTGCAGACGGTTGCTAAGGAATTCGATGTTCAGGCCATGCCGACCTTTGTGTACATGAAGGGTGAAGAGAAGCTCGACAAGGTGGTTGGTGCTTCGAAAGATGACATCGAAGCCAAGCTTGTGAAGCACACTCAAGTTTCCGCGGCTTGATTATATCGTTTCTTCTTTTACCTATTTGCTAATATGTTTGGTGTTTTAATAATAATCCATGTTGCGTTTCGCTTGAGTCATCTTCGTGGTGCTTACATGCCTTGGGTGTGTGAATAAATGTTTGCAAAACTTTATGGCTCGCAGCTATGCTCATTTTCATGTTAGTTGTTTTTTAACTCTTTGAGACTATTGTGTTATGTCAGATATCAGTATTATGTTTACTTGATGACTTCCAGTGATTTCAAATTTCAATTTATCAGAATTTCGTAAATTGGTGTTCACTATTTAATCAGGAGTTCTTTGCATAGCAGCACTTTGTGATTGTGCCTGTAGCACATTGAGATTCTAATCAGACGAAACACAAAAACAAGTACTTAGAAGTACTAAGCATTAACCTGTGTGTGTTGTCCTCTGTTAGTTTTATTTGTAACGGAACGAATGTGTTATATATGCTGTTATGCTAAGCTGTTAATGTTCAAGCGATACTGCTCTGCACGAGCTTAACTGAATACTGATTTGCACGAGCTAACAGCACCTGGTAGGTCCTTACTCAAATGCATAGGAGGCTTTAGATCTATACTTGTGCAGTTCAGATTCCTGAGAACTGTACAATTTATTTTCTCAACGGTCTACGCTTCGGATATCGATGGTCGAAAGGTGACACTTCGGACATCCCACAAGGGCAGCATATAGTCATTAACTAGTCCTTTTCATGGATAACAATGGGCGAGTGTTTATGAAGCATGGTCTGCTTTATTAATTCATTTAAACGAGGTCTACAGATATCAGGATTTTTACAACACATTTGTAATTTCTCAAATTTCCACTCACAAACAACACAAAAACCATACAAGATAGCAAGTAGTGTTTAAATACAACAGTTGTGTTTTGTATATGTAATTTTAAACCTCTGCTTTTTTTTGTCAACAACCATCGCTGTTTATCTAAAGTCTTTTTGGGTTTTATACTGTTGACAAGAAATATCACACCACCAATTCGTTTTTGAAACTTTTTCCATGTTGCTAGTAACTTTCACTTTCAAACCATATTAATGCTTAGCTATTTCTCTTTGTTCCTTTTCTTCGAGATTTGGTAAACTCAAAAATAAAGATTAGATTGTAGAATCGAACCCTCTACATTCTCTCCAGCGAATACTGATATTTTTATCTTGTGTTGCAGCATCATACTGTTGAGAAGTATCACAAGTTGTTTAGTCTTCTTTCTCCTCTTGCACCATAGTTGTGTTTGTGCGTTTGGATTCATGGATCATGCCCTGGGATAGTTGCTGATTTTGATGGACAATTTTTTTGAACAGGATTCAACATGTTTTCTACATCCTAGTTTTTCTGTTCTTTTGAAATTTGATCACCATATGAACAATGTGTTTAAGCACTGGTAGAAAGATGGGACACTGGGTGCAAGTTTGCAACCCATAGGCAAATGGTATAGCTTTTGTTGCAATTATCAACGCACAATGACGATCAGATGTTACATGGAGCCTAACATAATTTCACACGGAGCCTCTTAACATAATTTCATTGAAAAAGTTCATCCAAGTTAAAAAGAAAGTTGGCCATCAATTGATTTTACTAGAATATGAACATATATTGCAAAAAAAAACATGTCCCCAAATACAATTTGGCATCAAATTTCCAAGGTTACTTGAGAGACGACAAAAGCAGAAACTGTTAATTCAAGGTGCGAGACATTTCAGATGTCTTTCATACATATTATCCATACAAAAGACAGAGAGAGAAAGAAAAAGAGTTGAGGCCACAAGGAATTCCAATTAGTACAATAAGTCTGGGGAAATTATATAAAACCTCATTTTTTATTTATGATGTTTGGTCATATCATCCTCATCATGCCTTGTCATCATGGAACCACCATCTTGTCTCTTTAGGAGACCTCCCGTTCTTGCAGTTCTTTACATATCGGTCATTATCAGCGGGACGTTGCTGAGACATATATAGACATAGTAAGATTATGTGTAGCTTTGTGATAATACTGTGGGAGTTGATAAAATGTAGAAACCTTTTCCGGTGAACTCGATAGCATCGAGAGAATGCTGATGCATACTGAACTAACCGTCATGGCTGGAGACCACGAGTCATACAGAATATCTGCAAAAAAAAGGGAATAGGAGAGAATGAGTGTTACATTTCCTATCGGAGTTACTCCTAAGAGCTCAATGTCATTTGTAATAACATGTTGTTTAACTAATTAGACATGACTTTAGGTACATTGAGTTCAGATTAATGAGATTCCCAAAATATTTCAATTTCTAATTGTTTTGTGAAAACAGCAAACTTACAAAGTGTAATCTATATTTTGATTTACTTATAATAAAATGTTAATGGGCAAAAAACATACAGCAGAAAGAAGCATCCAACACAAGGAAACCAAAAAAGCAAAATGCAGAGAGTGAAGAAACAAGAGGAGATAGATTGACTAAGAGAAATACCTAAACAAATATGTCCGTTGCTGTAAATATGGGGATGTAGCGGCGCCGGTGGAACAAAAACTACCTGCTCAACATCCAACACACACACAAGAAAATTATCCAAACAAATCACTCTAAATCCACTAACTAAGTTTATAAAGCCAACGCTAAGCCCTTAATCACACAATTAAGAAACTTGGAGAAGAGGCCCTTCCTTAAGGTAGAAACTACAAACACTAATCACGATTTGATTGCCAGCAAAAGAATATAAAAAGATAAAACTCAAATGTAAATTCCAAAAAGGAGATGAGAGAAGTTGCCTGAGGAGATTCCATGGGGTAATGTTCAGGAAAATCGACCTGAAGCTTGTAAGTTTCATTCGCATAGAGGGTACCTGGTGCTCCTGTTACCTCTATTATCCATCTTTACAATCACAACACAAAAGTCCCATCAAAAATTTCGGAAATTGAAGACAGAAAACATTGATGAGATTTTTTTTTGTAATATATAATATATACTTTTGGAGATTATCGGTGACTTTGTGGTTAAACCCAGTGGGAGGATTGACTTGCCACTCCGATAACTCTTTTTGTAGTCTATTACACGCGATCTTGCTTAACGCCTACGCCATCACAAAACCATTTTTTTCTAAATATCAAAAAAACTCAAAAAAATACACAAAATTGACATCAAGAATACGAAATCAAAGAGAGACCTTGCGTGAAGGAGACGAAGAGCTGGTCATGGTGGTGTGGAGACAGACGTTGAATCAGACACAGACAGAAGAACTTTGCTTCTTCTGCTTTTGTCTGAATTTTTGGAATACTTAAAAAAAAGAAAAAAGGAACTTTCTCGGGAGTAAGGAAAGGGCCACACGAAAATACACGTGAAAGAGTCACAAATTACGGAATAGCCATTTTCGATCGGACGGCTATAACTCCTTCTTCGTGTTCACACGTGTCATTGTCTTTAGCTTTTTGACCTTCATATATCAAAGAAGTCGATGACATTTTTAAAATACGTATTATTTCATATTTTTTAATTCCAACAAATAATCTCGTATTAAGACATTCTTTTACATTACCACTTCCACGTCCAACTAAATTGTCTTTCCGATTATAATCGTACAATGAGAAGTACATAACATCGACAAGGACAATAAACATACGTACGTTCGCATGGTCTCATTGTATGGGTCACCATTAGGCCCAACTCCATTTTATGGGTCAGTTCACCTCTATACCAACTCCATGTTATGCAAATGTTACCCCCCACATTATGTTCGTTTTCTTTCTTAAATGGGCTCAATATCCAAGTGGGCCTTTCCTTCTTCTCCTCTCTCCTCATCTTCTCCTCCTCGCTCAGATCAACTTCTGATTTCACGCTTCTTCGATCTTCACCCTTTTGGTAATTCCTTCTCTAAGGCCTCTATCGATTTCATAGTGCACTCTTCGCCTAAATTAGTCTTATACAACATTTCAATTGTGAATCAAATTCCACTGTTCAGGAAATGGAATCCCTAATTTCAGTTTACAATCGTAGAGTTTGAGATAGCTTCTTAACAGTTCGATTTTATCATTCAGATAAGGATGGCGGCGCATTCTCTGAGCTTCATCTCCACCAACTTGAACACTCTACTCCTCAATCATCAGTGTGAGAGTTTCGTCTCGCCATCTAAATCCAAGAGTAGATTCGCAAGAATCGTTAGAGCTGTGCAAGACGACACTCAAGGAGGTCCGAGAAGGTTAATCGACATCATAAGAACGGTACCTGATATCTCCAGAAACTACTTCAAGAAGCCGTCGAGAAGAACGCTTTTCGGAGGAATCTCGCTGTTAGGTGGGTTCTACGTCGCGCAGACCATCTCTCTGTCGTTTGGAGCCTTGGGAGTGAACGACGTTATCGCCGCGGTTTTGTGTGTTCTTTTGACAGAGTATGTGACGAGGTTCTACTATAGCCGAACCACCGTGACGTTCCCCATCGCTCTTCTGAATAATTTCAAGATGGGTTTCACTTATGGTCTCTTCATCGATGCCTTCAAGCTCGCTAGCTAGCATGTTTTGGAAGTGAGGTTTCTCACGAGAGGTCAAAAAAAGCTTCAGAAGTGTAAAGATTTTAAAGCTCCATTTAGTGTGTATACTCATGAGCTCCCATTGTTTGTTTGTGTTCAGTGTACCAAAAGCTCAGCATGAATGTTTATGAGATTAGAAAGTCCACAAATTAAGGTTATTCACTCTGGGAGTTTCGGATAGATTCATAGATTCTCTTACTAAGTAACATGCATAGTGAGTTTCATTTTGGTTAGAAACAGAGAGCGTGAGAGAAATGGTTGATTGGGCTACCTTTCACCTTCGACTCGAATGGGGTTTGCTTGGTGGTTTAGTTCTCTCTAGCCATCTTCAGGTACTTGTCCGAGGAAGAAGAATATGATTTGAAGGTGTTCAAGGTATAGACGATGGTACCTTTTTTTTTGATAGAACAGACGATGGTACCTTGCTTTTCACTGAATCTAAAAGTGAGACTGACTTTGAGAAAGGAAATGTGTAAATTATCCATAATAATAAACCGATAAATTACCACTGTTTTAAGATAAAATAACCAAACCCATTTGCATGAGTTTGTTAATTTGACAGTGATGAAACTGAATGAAACTTGGGGATAGGTTTTATATGTACAGAAAACCTCCAGCAGCAGAATCAGCAATTTTAAAAATAATTAGAACAACAACAATAAGAAAGCTTTTTGATGTCTCATTGTCTCTCCTCTCTCAAGAGGGAATGAATTCTTCAGTGTTCTCTTAAGCAATGTTCTTTCTGCTATGTGCCCAGAATGGTTTTGCGGGTGTACGCTTCATCGCCTTAACGCTAAATGGACTGTTCTTGCTCTGCGAAAACAACACAACATTTCAAAATCAGTAAACATTTTCCAAACATCACCATCATCCAACTCAGTGCTTTTGATTTTCCCAAAAGATGTTAAGAAACTCACCATCAAACAGGTATCACCATTGCACACCGGGTACTCATGAGGACAACAACTAGTGTTATCAT
Organism: Brassica juncea; assembly: GCA_018703725.1. Classification (NCBI taxonomy): domain Eukaryota; kingdom Viridiplantae; phylum Streptophyta; class Magnoliopsida; order Brassicales; family Brassicaceae; genus Brassica; species Brassica juncea. Next base: position 48,121,264 of record CM031938.1, read on the forward strand.
CGCAGCAAGTAGCAGCTTCGAGAGGGCAACATCCCCAACCGAAGCAGTACTTGCCGTACTTGAAGAGACAACAGCAAGTGTTGCCCTCAGGGCAAGAGTAGTATTTGTCACACTGGGTCGGTGGCTTGATGGGAGACGGTGGTGACGGTCCTGGGTTTGGCGGGTTCTGTCCTTTCTTGATCGGATACGAAGCCTCCATGGCGATTCCACACTTCCCTGTTGGCTCCGCAATGTTACGTGCCATCTTTATGTATCCGCTCTCTCCCCAGCTTCCTCCCCATGAGTTTCTCACAATCCAGTAGTCTTTTCCGTTCTCAGTCCCGTAACCAACGGCTACAACTCCGTGGTCTAGCTCTGTACCACAGGTTCCATCAAATACACCCTGCAAGAGGCAAGGCAAAGTAACATTTTAGCTTATCTGATTCTTCTTATACACAAATGGGTTAGTTCATACCGATGAATAGAGCTGGAAAGCGCGACCACCAGCTTCAATGGCGACACTAATAGGCTGGTTAGCCAAAGCTTTCTTAAGAGCCGCCTCGTTGTTCTCAGGAACATCTTCATACGCATCAATTGTGACAACCTTCGCATTTTTCTGCAAAATTAAAAAAACAGAGGCATTAGTATTAAAAACCATTGTTTTCAGATTTTCATTACAGAAAATAAATGCAATAATTGGGTAACTAAACTAACCCTGTTCTGATCACAACGACCATCAGAAGCTTTGTATGGATAATCCTCTTCGGTATCAATACCGCCATTTTTAATGATGAACTCAAACGCATAATCCATCAAACCTCCATTACAACCTTCATTGTAAGATGTGTCACAATCTACTAGTTCTTGTTCAGACAAAGAGATTAAGTCTCCTGTCACAATCTTGTTTATTCCTTCCACGGCTCCAATCGTTGAAAATGCCCAACAACTCCCTAATAAAACAGAAGATTATATAGTTAGCCCCACCACTTGCTTTAATCCTTGAAAAAAGGAAAGTATTATGGATCCACGATAAGTCAGAAGACCCTACAAACTTCTATAATTTCTTAAATTTGACCCCACTCAATTCATCTACATAGATGTACCCAAACGTGTACACCTAAGAGTCATGACTTTAGACCAAGCATCATCACTAGATTCACTACACAGAATAACAGGGGTAAACTTGTCTTTTTGACAAGATATTCTTAAATGACTATTCACTGTAATAATTTCAGATTCGAAAATCTACGATTTGCTGGATTTTAAATGACCGGAGATCGGAAAGAGAGCTTACCGCAGCTTCCCTGATCTTTAACGGCGGCGACGGCACCTTCTTTCCTCCAGTCAACGGACTCCGGAAGCGCGTCACCAACACGCGGCTGATAACGACCGCTGGTTTTGAGGACTCTCTTCTTCGGTTTGGCACCGAGGTAGATAGATCGGTACTCTTCGTTGGTTAGATCAGCAAACCGGGTTAAACCGAGTTTGTAACTGAGGTTTTTGTTGTTGTTGTGTTCGTCGATGAAACGGAGGTTGTCTTTGAAGATCTCGAATCTCTGGTCGGTGACAAGACTGTTGCTCTGCGTCATCATCTTCTTCTTTCCGTGTTTCTCCATCCACGCCTCGTAGATTTTCGCAACCTCGGCGTCGCTCCGGCCGTCGACGGCGGCGGACATGTGGTGTTTCTCGTCGTATGAGATGATCGACATGTCGACGGCATACGAAACGCCGATCATCATCGCTAGGAGAAGGACAGTTACTTTTATGAACGCCATTTTTGGTTTTGGAAGGAAGAAGAAGATGATGAAGACAATGGTGGGATTGTGGAAGAGATTGATAGGGGTGCATATAAAGGAGAAATCCAGTAGAGCATTACGATTTTATTATTAATATTAACTACTTTTCTCCACTTTTCTAAAAAGAAAATAATAATAAAGAAAATAGCTAAAATAGAAAAAAATTGCATCTAGAACAAAACTGTAGCGATACATGATTATCCCTCTATAAAGAAAACACATTTCTTTGATAAAAAAAAAAAAACACATTTCATTTTTAATAAATAACAGGTCCAACATATGTCACTTTAAAAAATGTAATATTTATATGGGTAAAGACATTGAAAAATCATGTATCTAAATGAGAAATACAATAACAATCACTAGATTTTTATATGCGCTTGTAAAGCGCATAATTATATTTTGATTGACAAATTTTTTATAGAAATAGCCTTTTTTTGTTTAATCCGTCTTATACTTAATAAATATTTTTATATATTTTATAGAATTACTTGTAAATAGGTGCAATCGCAAAAATATGTATTCAGCTTTCATAAATTTATATACAAAAATTGATTATATCTTAGATGATGCAATAACGTGTCACTATAATTCTGATTCTATCTCCTAACTAATCACCTGATTTGGATTCAAGAATCTGTGAGATTGATTTTTATTGATCATAGCTCAGTCCACGTCACATTAGTTTCACACATCAAGCAATCTTCCAACCATGTACATATCATATAGATCAGTATGTCACAACATATGTACTAACCACTGTCATTGATGCACCTCAGCTTAGAACTTTGATTGTTTCGTTGGTCCATTCGGCCGTGTCCCCTTGGATGGTTTGCAACTGTTCCCTAGTTGCCCCTTGGGTTCATCACCTCTGCCTGTTCGTTCCTGTTCACTCATTTGGTTCCCGGTTTATAGCTCATGCGCAACCAATCATGCTCATAATCAGCATACACGTGCCTAATCATAGCTTGCGATCGTTCACATTATCCCTTCCTTCCATATGAAACTGATCTAAAATGTTCTAAACTGTTCAAATACATTTTATAGAAACTGAACATGGTCCTTTTGGTTCGTTAAATTAGACATATACTGAGAAAAAATTCGTATTGCCAAACCATTTTCCAAGGTATCAAAACGTTTCAGAAGTTTTAATTTCGAAGATACAAATAGAGTAGAGCATGTTTTGTAGCGTTTTGTAGCGAGAGCATGTTTTGGTAAATTTTTTTAAAACGTATAAAAAACTAGTCAGGGTTTTGTAGCGTTTTGTAGCGAGAGAAGAGAGAGAAAGTAGATCGGGGTTTTTTCTGGCCGACGACGGTGGCTCCTTCAGTCACGTCGTCGGTCGGGATCTGTTGTGTCTCGTTTCCCTATTGTCAGTTCGGTTCGCTTTCCTTTTGACTCCGGCGGTGCATCGTCTTTTCGGTGGTCGGTCGGTTCTAGTTTCCGTCGTGGCTCCTGTTTCGATAAAGGAGAACGGTCGGCTAAAGTTTCCGCGTCGCCATATCCTTTGGTTGACGGCGGCTCTAGTTTTTTTTCTTTCGTTTTTTTTTCTTTGCTCTTCGTCGTGGTTAGAGGAGCAGGTGGAAAAGGTCTATGGTGTGAGGGATGGATTTGTAGTCGGAAGAGTAGCGAAGCTCTCCGACGGTAAGTGGTGTTGGTTTCACGCGTTTCTTCTTCTCGGTGGTTGCGATGAACCGTGGTGGATGAGATCTCGCAGTAGCGATTGAATCTCTCTGATTAGGGAAACACCTGAGTCGAAAACGTTTGCGGTGAAGAAGATGTGGAGTGGTCGGGCTCCGGTGATTTCTGGCGGTGCGGTCAGGGGTTCGGAGGAGCAGTGCATGAGGCGGCAGCTCGCTCTAGCTCTTTCTGGTTCTAGGGTTTCCATAGTTGGGCCTACGGACCGTATCTGTGTTTGTTTGGGTTTGGTGTCTGGTTATATTTGGGCTTTGCCCTTTCTGTAGCTTGTTGGGCTCGGCCCGTTTCTTTAATAAAATTTTCGACGGGAAAAAAGAGTAGAGCATGTTCGTGTAGCGTCACTATTCAACAACGTGTTTGCGTAAATGCCTAGCCCCAACTTAATTCCTGACTTTCTTTTTGTTTGTTAAAAGTTTTTTAACGTTAATTTCCGACTTGTACAAGAAAAGTAGAATCAATTTGCATAATTTACGTTTCCTAAGTTTTCATCGACCAAGTGATAAAAGTTCCATGAAAAAAATCAATCAATAGAGACAAAAAAAGAAATATATAAAATATATACTAATAAAAGTAGCATTATTACAAAAAAAACGTAAATATACAATATAAGGAAAAATAAATAACAAGTCAATATATGAAATAAAAATACTACATTAAACATCTATAATAATAAAAGTAGTAGCCTTTCAAGGCTCCATGGAGTATCCACATCAGGGAAAAAAAAATTCCGGAAGATGTCGTGTGGTATTATTACAAAAAAACGAAAAAAATACAATATAAAGAAAAATAAATAACAAGTCAATATACAATATCTGAAATAGAAATATTACATTAAACATCTATCGTGATATTATCATTTGATATAAAACAAGAAAAATTAGAATAAGTAAATATATAATATAATAAATAATAAATAATTAGTAAATATACAATTGAGAAATGAAAAAACGAAATTAAACAGCTATCTGAATATGCATAGTAAAATAAATAATAACTAAATATACAATTAAAAATAGAAATATTATACTAAACATTTAGCGTATAATAAGTAAATGAACAATATAAGAAAAAATAAATAATAAGTAAATATACAATATAAGAAATATAAATATTACATTAAACATCTAACGTTATATTATCATATGATATAAAAAAAGAATAAGTAAATATATAATATAAGAAAAAATAAAAAATAAGTAAATACATAATATAAAAAATAAAAAATCTAAAATAAAATCTATCTGAAAAATGTATAGTAAAATTATAATAAATAAATATACAATATAAGAAATAAAAATATTACATTAAAAATCTATTATAATATTAAAATAAGTAAATATACAATATAAAAATTAGAAAACTGCATTAAACATCTATATGAAAAATATATAGTAAAATAAATAATAAGTAAATATACAATATAAGAAATAGAAATATTACATTAAACATCTATTGTAATATTACAATTTGATATAAAATCAAAATAATTAAATATAAAATAGAATAAAATAAAATAATAAGTAAATATACAAATAAGAATTGGAAAAACTACATTAAACATCTATCTGAAAAGTGTATAGTTTTATATTTTTATTATATACAAATATACTTATAAGTAAATATATAAATATACAATTATACTTGTAAGTAAATATATAATAGAGACAAAAAAGGAAATATACAAGGGAAAATCAAGTACATCCCCCTTTCCACCACAAAATTCATAAAGGAAAATCTCCTAAGTAATCATTATATCTTCATTTATAATAAGATTTGATTATTTTATAAATAAATTAAATAAAAATTAAAAATAGAAAATAATAAAATCAAAAATATTTATTTTTAAAGTATAAAAAACTCTTTTTCTAAATAAATTTAATTTTTGAATTTTTTCCTTTTTCAAATTTTTGGGAAATATTTTTATTTATATAAGTTCATGAAAACCTTCTTGAACATGTATGAAATCAGAAATCAGAATTATCTTCATAAATATGTATGTATATTAAGAAAATCTTCCTTAATATATATGATATATTATTGAAGTTGACTTATATGCATATTTAAATATGTATAATAACTTTATAAAATTTAGATATCAAATTCATGAAGATCTTCTTAAATTTTTTTATAAAGATGTTATACATATTCCAAAATACCTTACTAATATACATATAATTCAAATTCAGTGAAGTATTCACTAATATATATATATTTATGAAGGTCTTCTTAAATATATACGTAAAATATATTTTATGTTTGTCTATATCTTTCTAAAATTTAAGAAGATATTATACTTGTTCAGTAATGTTTTCCTATAGATATAACTCAAATTAAGAAAGATGTTATTTACATTCAGGAAGATCTTTTTTAAGAATTTTTTTCATAAAAAAATTATGAAAAAATATTGAAGAATTTTTTTTTTCATTTTTGAATTTAAATATTTATTTATTTAATATGTTTGTGGGAAATGATATAGTCGTCATTTATTCTTTTAACAAAACATATTTTGCTCACGTTGACTCTTATGGGCTAGTACGGGAACAAAACATATTTTGAAACTATTTGAAACAATTTCTTAATCGATCATGCTCATTCTATTTTAGAATGTAAAATTTTTTATTCTGAAAGTAAAAAATAGTCATGATTTTTCCTTAAATATATAATTATAAATTAAATATAAGAAAATGATCAAAACAGTTAAGTTATACAATAAAGTTAAATACACAAGATTTAATAAATATAAGAATTATCTATAGAAACAATTTATATTTTGAAACAAAAATACATCTAAATAAATCATATTATGAAAAAAATAATTATATAATAGGAGAAACAATAAATGTTGAAGGAATTATTTGGTTGTTTTGATCAAAAACTATAAACAATTGTATTTGGTTGTTCACATACAAAATTGCAATATAGTTGTTTCATAACTAAATAATACTTCCCGTAATATACAGTAACTATTAACTAGGGAAGGTCAAAACAAAAAGAGACTGATAATGCTACAATCCTTACATTTCTGTGAATTTTCAGTTGCATATAAATTGAAATTCTCCCTAAATTATAACTGTCAGATCCAAAGAGATATGCAAAATTAGAACTTACAAGTGGTACTCTTTTCTTTCTTTCTTTTTCTGATCGAAAGTGGCAAGTTGTATAAACTGTTGGATCACGTTCATGCCCATCTCATTATTTATTCATATGATCCAACTAATTACAGATATGCCCATCAACAAATTTAGTTGCGTGTTAAAGATAACAAACCATGTGCAACTAGTTGCTTTCAAGTTGCCATGTACTGAAAAAAACAACAACTGCATATATATATAATGAAATTTATCTTATGATAATAATACGTAATTCAAATGCAAACACAACTAAGCCCATATTCTTTCTTTTTTTTTTGTATTTGCTTGCAGCATTTAAATACAGAATCTCAATATAACATTTGAATGTCACATCCAAATATTTTCTTTTTTATAGTTTGTATTTGCATCTAGATACAACATTTAGATGTTAAATTGTTTGTTTCTTGACTTTATAATAGCATGTGAATAGTACTAATTAAAAGACTATGAGAACATGATTTATATAATTGATAATTAATTAATTAGTTATTGTATTTGAATAAATATGTCTAAATTATATTGTAAAAAGGTAACTATTATAGTTAAATAATTTTTGGAAATCCACTTTAAAGGTTTTGGCAAGAAATTCAATTTTATGATTAGGTGAGAAATCCGATGTTATGGTTTTTATGGAAAAATATGATTTCACAAAAATTCGATTAACTAGTTTTGGCGGGGGGAGGGGGAAATGATTTGGCTGTTTTAACCGAAATCTAAAGACCAACATCAAAATAACAAAAACATACTATTCAAACAATCAACTCTCAATCTAGGCAATTTTCTCGCAACGCGCACCTATGAATTAGTTAAGACAGTTCAAAATATTATGTAGAACGGACATGTGGATGGAAAATAATGAAACACACTTATCTGATTTCAAGGGAAAATTATGTAACATTCCGCGTCCTAAAACTAAGATTGACTTGCATTTTACTTTCACGTGGAAAAGTATTTATAAGAAATTGGTGTTTTCCACAGTTATTGTAAGCTTTTGACATTTCGGAAAGATGTGTGTTAATTAGTTCTTAGTTTCTGCCATTGTTTTTTTTAAAAATTTTTTGGCTCAACATAAAATTTTCTGTTAACCAAAAATTGAAATATAAAAACTTTTACCTCACTAAAATTCAACTACAAAGACAAAACGATCTAGTATCACTCATAAACACATCTATAGACCATACGCTACCATTCAACCTTCCTTGTACCCTTGTACGCTTAGGACCACAACGAAAACAAGATCATTATACGACCCAAAATGATTCATTTTTTAAACCACCTAATTCTACCACTAAACACAAGATTAGAAAACTAGTTCTAAGCCTTCGACTTATCATAACTTGAGAATTCTAGTTGCATATCTCAGTAGTTGATACCCAAAGATAGAAATTATGATCGTGACCAACGGCATCAACACCAAACATGCGCTTATTCTTAGTCTGGACATTTTGAGAAGCAAGGAACACAAGTTTTGAATTTTGCAGATGCATTGGAGATCTTAAAAAAAAGATATCCAAGGCTTCCAGCCTCCGCTTGATCAACGAAACTCACCAATGAAAGTCAGGTTGAGGTTTTGGCACCAACCACGATCGAGATTGAGATGCCACATCGAAGTAGAAGCAAATCTATCAAATCTTACTATCGTCTCTAGACTGTGAATGATTCGCTTCGAAACTTGAAACCACTGAGAATTCAAGTGCTCATGTTGACCAAGCGAAAGGCTTGAGCCTCTTCACATTATGTCTCTAAGAACCAGAGAAATGGCTTTTTCTACATGAAACTATCGTGATACTGTTGATATGCTCAAATTTATCCTTTGAACTACTTTGCAATTTTAGAGTGCAAAGTAGCGCTTAGGGATCGAATCCAGAGACTCAGATCACGCAGTAGACATTGGTTTTGAGTTAAGCTAGACAAATAATAGAAAGCAGTAAATCACAAAAAGTAAATAAGGTTGTGAAACATATGGAGATCAAAGCACTATACCTAGGGAAATTCACAGGAAATCAAAATTGTAGATCAAAAATTTTCAGGGGTTATGAATAATAGTTATAGAAATTGAAACAAATAATCAGATCAGTCATTTTTCGTTTAAGAGAAAGTCTATGTGTAACTCCTATAATCTGATATCTCTTTGCATATTCAATCAGTTCTGACAAGCATCAAGAACAAGTTCGATAAGTTTACTAAATCCCTAAACAAAATCTCTTTGCAGATAAGTATTTAACTCATTAAGATTAATTCAAGCAATCAATAATTCTTTAGCATCTACGAATCATCTTAAGATCTAAATTTCAGGTTGTCAATCCAAATCTAACATTATGAACAATCAAGATGAAGAATAAAGACAACCCTAACAATTCATTCTAGCAGTTCATCAATCCATTGAAAAATCCTAAATCTAACATGTAGATTACTCGGACATGATCAATGAAACACAAATCATAATTTGAATAAATAAATCAAAGTAAGAGATACATGAGTTTGAAATCTTCTCTCTAAAGGAGTTCTGACTTGTCTCTTCAAAGCTCTCTAAGATAAAATAAAGCATAGCCTAAACAATGGTTTAAGAATAATATAAGGTAAAAACCTGTCTAGGATTCCCTTGTAAATACTAAAGACTTTTGTGGCAAAATGCAACTTCATAAAAAGTCAGCGAGAACGCTTAAGTGGGATGGGTATCGATCGACACCATGTGCAATGTTTGACACAGAGTTAATCTTTTCGGCTTCTAATTCTCTTCAAGTTCCCAAGTGCCATATAATCTCCAAAATCGTCCAAAACATACCTAAAACCTGTAAAAAATCTAAAAATGGTTCAAAATATAATATAAAACTCTAAAATAGGACTTATCTCATGGTAAAAACCTATAAAAATCATGATATACCAAATGTGGAAGCTCTGCTTTTCTATGAAAAGCACCTTCTTTCCAACCTCCGGATGGGCCATAGACGATCCTTTTTCGGTTTCAGAAGGCGTAGTAACACAAAAATCCTAGCCCATCAGGCTAACAAACACACGTCCACCATTTGGAACCCAAGCATGCATCCAAAGGTTGGAACCTCCAAAGTCCACTTGGGCCAGAGAAAGACGAATGAGCCGTCATAGATTGAGCGCCATGGCACGCACCCCTCTCTTTTCGGATATGAGCAATAAGCCACTGTACTAGTCCAATTTCCAGATTTGCAATAAAATAGACAAGTGCAAAGCTAAACACCTTTACATTGATGTTGGGAACAGTGGCGGAGATAGTGCTTAGGGAGGGGCGTTACTTGACCGTTATGAATTTTCATTACAAAAAAAATCACATGTATTTTTTATTAGAAGACTTGTAAAATGTTATAAAATCAGTATATTGATCCCGGTAATATTTACTCAAAATTAGATTGATCCATGATTTAATTATATTGACCATGTTAAACTTCGTGGCCGGCTCCGCCACTGGTTGGGAACCAACACTTAAAGGGGAAAATGATTGTTGGGCTCCTCCAACAGACCTTATAAGCCGACCCATCTCAAAGATTTCTCCTTATTCGATTCGCCGGCGTTCCAAAGAGTCGCTATCTACTTACCTAGCTATGCTCCGCCACAGCCAGAGCCATAAACTTCCAATGAACGCCAGAATCACCATGCATCTAGCCAGGACGGAAGAGGAACTCCATGAAAACAAATAAAACATAGAAAAGGGAGGAGAGATGCCTCCGACCACAGGAGAGGGCGAGCCATCGGATCTTTTGGGAAGAGAGGTTCGGAATACGTGGATAGAGAGAAAATGATCCAATTTTTTCTTTTATGTTTCTGCCATTGTCTTTTTATTCTATCGGTAAGGCTATATGTCTAGAGCTCTGATTACTTTTATTCTTTTCAAGTCAAAAAGCTCTGATTATTATACATTTTATTTTCTTATTAGAAAACAATCCATACGAATATAAATTTTTTTGATAGAATTAGATGACAGTTTAAGCCTTTAAGAACATTGGTATTTGGCCAAAAAAAGGAGAGAACATTAGTATTGGTGGGTCTATAAAAGAGTTCTTCATAAATTACAAAGATAAAGAAAAAAAGGAAAAAATGTGAGAGTTTGTTGTTTTATTGAATGTAGTAGATTTTGAAAAATAAAACTGTGAAAAAAATAATTAATATGTGTTATCAAGAAATTCAAACGTTGAATTTATAACACTATTGCAGTTAAGTTTCGGAATTTTCTCCAATTAATCATGCGTTTGTTACACTACCATGACTCATGAGCAACGACGATAAATTACCCGTTGAAACTTTTTTTTTTTTTGAACAAAAATTACCCGTTGAAACTAAAAAGAAGAAAATGTTGAAACATTTGATATCTCATGACTCATGACCTTAAATCGCCGACTACAAAGCAAAAAAAGTCAAAATTTGACAGCGTTTATTTTTTTATCATTTTAATTGAGGGGCTAATTGCAAGATTGTTGTTTCAATAACAAACCCTATTGGCCTCCTACTAACCAATAAAAATTCCACTTCTTACAAAATTTGCTAACTATTTTTTTAATTCCTACTTTTAATTTCTTTTAAGCAAAATTTTTTTCAATCTTTTTAAGAAAATCATAGAGTTCAACATCATGTGTTGTGTAGATAGTCTGGAAAAACTCATGCAATATGAATGCACATCGATTGTGTTGACTCGCTTATATAAATAGTAAAGGCTTGAACTTGAAGAATTCAACTGCATATATGTAAAAACGTGATAACAAAATGAGATAGTCCAACATTCTTGGTCAAGAATGAATGCATACACGCACACAAAGATGCATATATAAGCAAAAATCAAGGAGCCATTCTTTTAAATCTCAAAAGAAAGAAAACAAGAAAGAGAAGAAAAAGATAGAAGTAAATGCAAAAAATAGTATTAACAATGGGGAAGAAGATTAATGTGTTTGTGCTGTGTATGATCTTTTTACTGGTGAGCTCGTCTTTGATGTTTCGGATGGTTGATTGCCGAGCCTTACGATCGAAGCAATTAAAAGATATCAACTGCCAGGATCAATCCACCGTGGCGGCCATAGAGGTGAAGAAAAGCTGGAGCGGTGAAGGTCCTTTGATGAGGAGCTATGGTTTCCGGTTAGCGTCTGGGCCGAGCGGAAAAGGAGTTGGACACTGATCTAACAATTACCACTTCTTCTAGTTTGATCTCTATTCGGAATCGTTTTTGGTTTTCTTCTATTAAATTTAAATGTGTAACTCGAAATTTTTTGTTGAATGATTCTTTCAAGGAGTTGTAACATTCCCTCCATTGGACTATATTTCTTGCAAGTATTAATTTATGATTAAACAAAACCTAAACTAATTAGGAGAAAAAATGCTCTCTAGTTTCTCTCTTTCCCCAAACCTTAACTTACCTCCATTCACCTCTCTAGCTCTGTTGTCAAGTGTCTTCTCTTGATGTTCTCCGGCCTCCCACTTCTTCTTTATTTCAACTTTTGTGGATTCTTTGGACTGCGGCCGGATCCGCAAGTGGTGTGTGTTCGACTTCCCCGAAGAGTTCGTGTTTGGTCGTATTCCAAAAGGAAACATTGTCTCTGGAGGTAGGTCTAGGTTAAGTTTGGTTTGGATTGGAGGCTTCGCAGAAATTGTAGAGTGTCGCTACCTCTATTCCTCCGATCAATTTTTTGTCTCCTCTTCCCTAAGCCTACCTCTTACGTCAATCGCACTCGTAGAACTTCCCCATCAAGACCCTTGGTTCGTAGACAAAAAGGCGGCCTTGAGGATTCCGCCGGGGACTTCTCCTTGATTCTGCAACAGCTTACCATGGCTGTTTTTGGAGATGGATCTGTCTCTTCTGGTTCCTCTAAGTGGCTCAAGATTTTCGTGATATTTGCTCTGCCTTTCGCCTTTGCACCTTTGGAAGGTTTCCTTGATTCTCTCCTTACGTCAATCAAAATCTAAATTAAATATATAATATATCTTTTGATAAGAAGTGAATAATAACAAAATCTTTTATAATTTTTCATATCTAGTAATTATCTGTTTTATAAAGATATACTCGATCATGTGACTGCGTAATTATCAGCAGAAAATATTCTAAAAATAAGTTAACGGGGACTTCAATATTCTCTGTGATTATTTAATGTGCATGGCAAATACCATTAACAAAAACTAGGAACGAGAGAGAGAGAAAAGCCAGAGCGAGAGAGAAGGGGGAAAGAGTATAACAGATCTACATAATTCAAACGTATTGGTTTAATCTTCTTAGATTTCCTTTGTATATTTTCCATTAATGCCTAAAATTCTTTTCTCACTTCCGTTAAGATATGTATATATTCTTCTTTTTTTTTGTGTTTTTTGCTCAGCTTCTTTCCTTAGTCATGGACTCTTCTAGCATCAACACAAACAGCAAAAGCTACAGACGTGAAACGGCGAAGGAAGAGAATCCAACTCTGGTGAATCAACGAGGTGCGTCTCAGCTGCAGCCTCCTCAGTCTCAACCCAACCCTCACAGATTGTTGGACGAAGGGATCTCTAGAATCTACAGTGGTGCTGATCTGCAAACCCTAGAATCCTCTTTCGGTTCGCTCTCCTTTACCAATTCAAGTGCTCATCAGCAGAATCCGTTTCTTAATAACCGTAGGACCAACAGATCGTCTTCGTCGTCAATCAATGGCTGTGTTGGTAGTGATGGGCTATGGGATAGTAACAATGGTGTTTTCCTAAACAGAAACTCGCAAGACATTCCTTACTACTCAAGAGGTCATCGTTGGGGTTCGAACTATGGGCTCGGTTCTGTAAGGAACAACAACAGTTCATGGAGGAGGAGCAACCAAGGATTCTTGAACAACCATGATCCGTCTATGTCTTTCGGGAACCCTAGAATGAGATCGATTGCTTCGCTTGCGCAAGATCAGAGTTCAAGTGCTGAGTTGCAGAGGAGGATCTCCCAGGGTTCCAAGGAGACTGTTGATGTGATTTTCGAGGGTGTTATCTTTCATATCTGCGACTTGATGGTTGACCCTTACGGTCAACACGTTGTCAGGAAACTTATGGAGAGATGCAGCCCTGAACAGATCACTCAGATTGTTGATGCGATCACTCAGTTCCAGTTTCGATTTGTTAACATTTGCTCCGATCCTGTCGGGTACACACCTCTTATCAACCTTTGTTGCCTTGTTTAAGAATGAGGGCCATTTTAATTTTTTTAGTTTGGATTTTTTTTTTGTATTATCAGAGCCCTTTCGGTAAAGTCGCTGTTGAGATTTCTTCGATGTGAGGAACAAATTGTGCGCATGGTACGAGCTATAAGCTTGGGAGCACTTGCATTTACAAGTAGCGGCAATGCACTTGTACTCCAATGCTTCAAGCAGTTTCATCCTTCCCACACTTGGGTAAGCATCTCATCCACGGTACCATCTTCATATATATATTCATTTATGATATGGTTGGTTCTTTGGAGTCAAACTTTCATGTCTTTCTCAAACTTGAAGAAATATATCGCAACTCAATAGTAGTAAAAATAGTTACATGAACCAATTTAATGTTCACTTTTGCCTCTTTGTCAGTTAATTCAGTTCATGATTCTCTAATCATGTCATGACCACAAACGTAATTCTAGAATATCTGTTTGGTATGTTCTGTACCAGTTTTACCGTAGCTAACCTTCTTACTTGTGGTACAAGTAGCAATCATATTTTCCAAACAGGTTTGGCCTTGGAATATGACACTCACCTGCGTTCCATCTTCTGTTCTTTACAGGATCTTCTTGAGGTCATCGCTCAAAACTGTTTGCAGATAGCAACTGATGAATATGGCTGCCGCATGCTTCAACAATTTCTTGACATTGGTTGTAACGTGGTGAAGCAACGATTGACTCAGGAGATAATCGCTAACGCGTTGAGACTCTGCGTCGACTCCTTCGGGTAAACATTAGACGAATGATCATACATACAGTCGTATTCTTGTGATCTCATATCCTCTTTTGTTTACTCACAAGTACTATGTTCTCCTTCAGAAACTACGTGGTCCAGTATCTACTGGAGCTCGGTGATCCAAATGTGACAATTTGCCTCATAAGACAGCTGCTAGGGAACTACGCGTACCTCGCCCGTAACAAATTTGCAAGTCATGTTGTGCAAAAGTTCTTGAATATAGGGTATATCGACCCTAGCTCAATCGTACGCGACTTGCTAAGAGATATTGATACACTTCTTTGTGACCCGTTTGGAAACTATGTCATTCAAACGGCATGGTTTGTCTGTAAGGTAATGAATATCAAGGCCGTACTTTGATTAATACTGTGGTATATATTTTCTGCGTAGAGATTATGTTGGAGATCATGCAAATCTTGTTTGGTGTTTGCAGGAAGAGTTGCGCATGATCTTGATGAGGCATATTGATCGTAATAAACCGTTGATGAGGTGCAACATGTATGGGAATAAAATTCTGCAGAGACTCAATCTCTAGAGGAAAAAGAAAGAATTAAGAAAGTGTTTGCTTCGGTTTTTTAATGTCATTGTAACTGTTAATCATCGTTGAATTTTTTAGGTGAGCTTTTGGTGGTGTTGTTGTTTTGTGAAATCATACACCAGTATGTGTCCCGTATTGGGAGATTTGTGTTGGTGTTGTCTTCTTTAACAACTGTCTGTAAAAGACTCCGACTATATTCTAAAACTAAATGTATCTGTGTGTTGTCTTTTATTCTTATTTTCCATCATTGCTTATTTCATTCAACCTATTTATTCTTTGATCATTGTTTTTCTTGTTTCCTTTACAATACGTAATTATATATGTTTTTTGATGAAATTTATTTGCGAATGCTAGAGCTTTTGTATTTTTCTTTTTATTGTGTTTTAAACAATATTTTTACGAGAAATGGTTTGATAACAAGCGCAATGTCGTTTATAGCTCTGGGAATTTTTTCCGGGCACGAAAATCCGAAGTGGTACTGATCTAAAACTATCCAACTTGAAACAGAACCAAAAAAATTATAATAAGTATATCTAAGTGGGTTCAAATTTGTGTTACCCGAAAAAACCGGGACCAAAAAGAACCGATCCGAATAGACATAGACCCGGAAAAAATCTATCTGAATAGACCTCTATCTTAATAGATCTGATCTGATAAAATCGATTCAAACCCAACCCAAAAACATGAATATCCAAAGCTATAGTTTCATGTGTTTCTATTTTCTATATTTTAGTTTATAATTTAGTTAATATTTCTTTTTGTTAGCTATCTTTTTTTATATGTATAATATTTTCAAGTAATATAAAACTTTTAGTGTTCAAAAATATTTAATTTTAATTATTAATAGTTTGTTTTGGTTATTTCGTAAATATGACAGATCTCTGCTATATTTTGATGGAATTCGGATATTTCATGTTTTTTTAAAATCCTAAATACCGAATCCAAATGGGACCTTTTTTATAGACCTCATGGTAGAGATACTTTAATTATAGACAGAACTAATCCGAACTCGATAATAACCAATTTGAATCTAAACCGAAAATTTTCAAGTATTTAACTGGGTCTAAATATCTAGGATCCGAAACCAAAATAAATTGACAGAACCAGACGTAAAGACTCAAACCCCCATGCAAAGTTGTTTTTTTTTAAAAAAAAAGGGTCCTTGTATTTCTTTGTTTCAATGCTTGAACAATAATTTAATATATTGTGCTATACACAAAAGTAATTAAAAAAAAAGAAATGATAAAAAACAAAAATTGAAAAATCCTATAAATATTTCTTTTAGTTTGTGTTCATAAAATAGCACCCAAAATTCAAAGTAACCAAAATAAGTTTCAGTAAAGAGTAAAGAGTTTAATGACTATTATATTTTTATAATTTTAATTAATTATATAAAATATATAAATAATTGAAAAAAATAAAATAAAAATTAATTTTCTGATATTTCTTTAAAAAGATTCAATCTTTTCAAATTTTTAAAACGATTTTTCTCACAGGAAGACCTACTGAATGTATATAATATCTTCTTGAATTTGTGAATCGTTTTTGAATTCAGGAATGTCGTATAATCTTTCAAATACACCTCTCAATGTATCTAGTATGCATATTAGGAAATTCTTCCTAAATTTGTATGTTATCTTCTTGAATTTAATTTATATGCATCGTTAGAAAATATTACTCTATATATAACATCTTTCAAAAATTTACGAAGATGCATTTAAATGTGTATAATATTTTTATAAAATTTATATATCAAATTCATGAAAGTTTTTTGAAAAATGTAAGAGGAGGTTACATATTTAATAATTATCATATTAAATATACAAATAATTCAAATTCAATAAGCTGTTCATATATATATATATATATATATATATATTTATAATTTATGAAGGTTCTAAATACATAAATAATAACTTGTTTTAATAAAAATTTATGAAACTTTTTTTTAAACTATTAATATGTTATACATATTTATTAGTATCTTCCTAAGGTTTAGGAAGATATTATAATTATTTAGGATCCTAAATTCAAATTTAAGAAGATATCATACACATTTATGAATATTTTTAAACTCAATTTCAAGAAAATTTCATACATATATAAAGGTATTTGAAAACTTGTTTTTAAATATCATTCCCTATAAATATTTTTGAAAAAAAAAATGAAGAAAGTTTTTTGACAAAAATAATTTTTTTTTAAAAAATCATTGTTAAAAGCATACTTATCTAAATATATACAAATATATACATATATATATATAGTATGAGTATAATTGTTATTTACCTTTTTAATGAAACATATTTTGCTTATTTTGACCATTGTATGCTATCCTAGAGATACGCTGAAGCTTGCAGAAGTAGAGTCCAAATTGTGGGCAGAAGCGCAGATCTCAAAAGCACATGCTCATAACCAGAATAGTACAGAAATTGTGAGAGATCTCCCGGTGGTTCCAGGAAGGTGGTGTTTTACTGATGGGTCTTGGAAAACCCAAGAGGTTTTATCAGGTCAAGGATGGTATAGTACATTGGAGGGTTTTGATGGTCTGATGGGAGCAAGGAATACCAGAGCTAGTCAGTCACCACTCCATTCGGAAATATAGGCACTTATTTGGGCTATGGAATGTATGAGGAATTTACGTCAATTTAAGGTTACGTTTGCAATAGACTGTTCTCAACTGGTGAAGATGGTGTCGGAACCGGAGGAATGACCAGTGTTTGCTACATATTTGGAGGACATAAGAATTCTGAGGGAAAGTTTTTACCATTCGGAGATTCTCCATATATCTCGGACGCACAATAAAAGGGCGGATAGCCTTGCACGCAGTGTCAGGAAACAACCAACCTTTGTCGTCTATATGGATGCAAAGCTACCCGAGTGGTTTACAGAGTCTGTATGAGTCTGTTTTTATGCTGATGACAAAAAAAAAGACCATTGTATGCTATTTTGGATTAAAAATAAATGATCTCTTAGGATATTCCTTAATAAAAATTGAATTTATTAATATTTAAATTTTTTTTCATCAATTATAAATTAGAAAACTTATATAATTTTCATTAAGTTTTTGTTTTACTTATGATATTTAATATATAGTTTTCGGTGCAGTTAAGGATTTTTGTTGCACCAATCACCTAAGTTCAAATATGTAAAATTTTAAAACTCCTAGAACATCATAGGAGTTTTATTGCACCAATCCAAAAAATAATATTTTAAGTATAGTATCTTTTTCAAAATAAAATCTTAGTTTTGAGAAATTATTATTTTCTATTTTAACTTTATCGGTTTGGAAAAAAAATATTAATATAATTTTGTAGATTTATTATTTTTGTTTAAAAATTTCACTTTTACTTTATTTAAATTTCTGTAGACTTAAGATTACATTTTATAAAAATAAAATTTTAATTTATATTATATTTTATTATTAGTTATTTTAAATATGACTTTTTGTCATCCTAAATATGTCTTTTATCACCTAAGTTCAAATATGTCTATATTTTTATCTATATTATATTAATATAATATTCCTATTCCATGTCATTAATTTTAATTTTAAATATAATATTATTTTAATTTTAAGAAATTAATTCATATTTAGACATTATTGTTTTTATATTGTAACTTCAACGGTTTGAAAAAAAGTTAAAACCATAAATATAATATTTAGTAGTCTTATTTATTTTTATTTTGTTTAGCTATTTCACTTTTATTTTATTTAAATTTCTATATAATTAAAATTACATCTTATTAATAATTTTAGATTTATATTATATTGTATTATTATTTATTTTTAAATATAGCTTTTATCAATTAGTTGTAAATATTTCTGTATTTAAATATCTAAATAATAAACTTTGGATTTTTTTTTTGTTTTAGTTAAAGTAGGGTAAACTTGTAAAAATCAAATTGTTAATTAATGTAATGAACCGATAAATTTTAATAAAATTTAAATCATTTAACTATCAAAAAAATATCTTATTTGTATTTCTTTAGTTTTTATTTGTTGATGCACATTTACAACTAATTTTTATTATATATACAAAAGATGATATATAAAGATGAAAAAATGTTTTTAAATTGTGTTTAGTTTATTTTATGTGATATATATATATAGAGTGGTGATATATGAGTTATTAATTATTAATATCTCTATATAGTTTTGAAAAAAATAAATATTTATAAAAAAAATATTAATGGTCATATATGAGTTAATAGTCATTACTATATTAAAAACCATTGCCAGAAATTATAAATTTTCATAAGAAAAACTATACATGTCATTATTTTTCAAAAACTATGTCAACAATTTTTTTTGTTGAAATTAAATGTGACAATGATATATATGCAAATCACTTCACAGATAATTTTTAGTAGATATCTCATGGTCTCCACAGATAGGTTCGGGATGCACACAAATAATGAGAATGAAAACTTTCTTTATGGAGCGTCTGTTTGACACACTTTGGTAAATCTGATGGATATTTAATTTAAAGTAGATTTTGGGCTTGGTTCTTCTTGTTTTGGACTCCCAATAGATTTGGTTGAAGGTCACTCATGGTTGGGCTGAAATGGACTAAAATATGCAAGATATGACTCATCGGGTGTTGTAAAGGTTCTCTAACTTATAAAATCCATATACTTTTGATCAGTGAAGTTTTTCCAATGCTTCATATTTGACATGATGTTTTGATGAGTTGAATGTGTAGGAAAAATCATTTCATGGCTTAAGTTCTCTTGGTTGGTGAGATATACTCATTGGAGTGAACCTCTATTGCAGCTAACTCCTGTGTGACCGGTGTGGGCAAATTGATGAAGGTCTAGCCATGGTTCTGATGTCGTCATCACATGAATGTTACATATAACTTAAGCATATAAATGATCAGCACAATTGAAAAACCTCTGAAATTCAAGTAAATTCTACGACTGCCATGCTAACCTAAACCAATATCATCGTTCAATACCCTTGAAGACTTTGATGGTGTCATCCCTTATCTTAAGCGCTTGATTTGTTTCGTAGTCCATTTTCAGTAGTTTGCATTGTATGATCCACCACCGGGTTTCAATGCCTGCGGCCCGCATATGCGTGTGCGAGCAACAATTTAATACCGAAAAGTATACACTTGAAGTTAAGTTAAGAAGATATGGATGGTTTCTTTGTTTCTACCACTTTCTATAATTTTGGAACTTTTTGAAGTTTCTTCCTGGCTCAAATTTTAGCCTTTGTGGAATTTTCGTTTCCTACATCGACTTTATTTGTTGAGATAGTTTTATTATTATATAAAAGATATATAAAAGTAAAAGATGGTTGTTCATCTACCTTATCAATGCATATCATACGCTACACAAATAACCTAAAAGTAAAAAAAAAAAAATACAAATATTAAAATAGAAGGAGAAAGAAAATCTGACTAGAATCAAAATAGAAGAACCATACACGCAAAACAAATGAGAATCATATTTAAGTTCATGAATGTAATAACTTAATTTACGACATATTAAGAGTGGTTTTGCACCCTCTAATGGAAAATTGCCACATCTGTAAATACCACAGTCTTTTCGTGACAAATAGACTACATACTTCGCAAAGGAGATAATGCATCAATTCCTCTAAAGTCAAAAGATTATCTTTTCCAACTCTAAACTGTCAAATTTTAGAGGGATCGTATCACAGTGGAAGGATGAGTAGTCCGGAATGTGGACAAAAAGGTTAAGCTAGAAGGACAAAAGAAAGTAAAGATGATAATGAAGAATGAAAAAACTTGGAAACTAAAAGCCATAATGAAAACTGAATTTCTTAACTGATTACTTAAAAGAAAATCCAGAAAGAAGATTAAGACTCGACGGCGAATTTAAGCCAAGGGAGGAAGAGCTGTAGCGGTTCTGACTTGTGGACTGAACGAGAGAGGATCGTCGGACATGCTGTTTATGCTTATATATCTAGGTAAATATTCTTACACACGATGAACATCACAAAAGAAAGGAGAATAAACTTTTTTTTTATTTAAAATTATAATACAATAAACCAAACCGGTTTAAACCAAAAATAGGGTCGTTACAAAAATCTTTTGGACACATTTCTTCTTCGACTTGTGTTTAGATGACCATAAGACCATTAACTCAATCTGGAGGGAGAGAAATTCGAGAAGGCATGCACTCCAAGGATCTCCACAACGGCTCTAGTACGACGCATTGACATAATTATTCGCAACATGATCTTGTTCATGAACTACCATGGAAATCACAAGCTGGAGGGTCTATTTCGAAGATGGTTTGATGTATATACTCCTTGAATCACGAATCGGTTTCTTCTTACGATTCTTTACAGAAAATCAATTTACATTTGTAGTTATCGATTTGCTACCTGTTCTTAATCCATCCATCTCTCACATATTGTTTTATAATCAGTTGAGCTATTTAAATAAAATCAATTTTAATCAAATGAAAGCAGTTGAGAACCTCTTTTAACGAGATTTTAGCGCTGAGAATGCTCTAAAATGTTAAAAATCCTTGTTAAAATGTTAAAAATCCTTGTTTTATTTTTAAAATGCACATTGATCATTGACGATGAAACAAACAATGCCTAAAAAATTACAAACCTTTATTTCACCAAGAGAAACCAGAGATTGTAAGACAGAAAAATAATGAGATTCAAAATCAAATACTGACAATAAATCGAAGACCAGTGTAACTAAACAGAAGCAGACAAGCTCGGGATGAGAGAGAACCAGCGAAACCCACAGCTCCATTTCTCCGGCAACGAAGGACACTTGGGAACCCAATGCCACGTCCTTCTCCCAACATGAAAGAAGAGAATCTCAGGCCAATTATAGCAACACACACAGATCATCTCCCTGTGCCAGAGACAGTACACATGCTCGTAGTTGTGGTAACAGACCGAAGTGAATTTCCGACAAACAATGTCCGGGAGCGTTTCAGCTTCGATCCAACTCTCTGTTTCTCCTTTAAATTCGTAAACCTTGATGCTCCTGCAGATCCCGTTTCTCCCGATACCTCCCACCATGTAAAGAACCTTCTCCTCGGGATCGCTGACTAATCTAGCGAACGCGATCTCATCGTCCGCGGGGAACACAGCGTCTCCGGTGGATGTTGTCCATTCTCCGTCGTCGAGATTGACGCTCACGAGGAGAAAAGGCTCGGATCTGACGAAGTAGAGCGACCCGTTGTAGAAGACTCCATCTTGATTGAACCCACGTGGTAAAACCTGGTCAACTCCGCCGAATATTCTCCACGAGCGATCGCCGGAATCGTAGAGACAGACGGACCTCGAGGAGGAGGAGGAGGAGATGGTGAAGATCCGGTAGCTGTCGGGGGAAGCTACGAGGGAGAGAAGCTCGAAGGGGAAAGGGTAGAACGGGAATGTGATGGATCGGGAGGATCTGGTCAAGGGGTTGAAGACGGAGAGAGAAGAAGCAGAGGAAGGGGAGACGGAGAAGCAGAGGAGACCGTGGGAGGAAGAGAGGAGTGAGGAGGCGCAGGTTAGCGAGAGGGAGCGAGGGAGCGGTAACGTGCGCCAGGAGATGAGATTGGGGTCGAAGAGAGGGAAAGATTGGAAAGACTGAGGGTGAGAGAGGAGGAGGAAAGAAGGGAGGGAGAAGGAGTGGTCGGAGAGGAAAGTTGGAGAGAGGATCAGGGATCGGAGATGCTTGGATGTTGTTCGGAGAGAGACGAGGGTTTTGAAAGGGAGGAAAGAGAGGATGTGGTCGAGGATGTGGTTAGGTAGGTTGGACCAGATGGTCGGATCCATAGAGGTTGGAGAGGATACGGCGGTGGGGGAAGATTCAGGTGACCAGTAAAGGAAATTGGAGGCGGAGGTTGAAGTGGTGATGGTAATGGGTTTCTTGCCGGGAGCTCTGAGTCGGAACATGGTGTGCGAGATTAGAGAGAAAAAGTGGTTTGAAACTAAAGTGGTGCTTTACTTCAGGAAGATAGGAGAAGGGAAGACGTGTAAAGAATCTCCGTTTGTTGACAATAGACGTGGAAATATTCAAGTCGCAATTAATACGTAACAAAAAGTTAGTGTAAAACCAAATTGAACGTGGAAATATTCGGATGTTGATACACAACAATACTAGTTTTAATACATACTTCAATCAAGCCAAAAAAATTCGAACTGACTGACTACAGTATTAATGATAGTTGTTAGCATTTATCAAAGTCAGAACGGCGTAAGACCACCATCATGTTCATCGTTGAGAAAAGGAACAAGTGGGTTATAAAAAAAGATAATCGTAGGACGACTTTAGTTGATATCGATATTAAAAGTGATATCAAAGACAATCATAGTTAATTTCTTATAGTCTATCTTGGGTAAACTTGAATTTGCAAAGAGATAACTACTAGTTAGTACTAAGCTGTCTATCAGTAAATATTAAGTGTTAAAATAGGAGCAGATCATTCAGATTCATTTTCTATTCAAATTTAAGCATCAGATTTGTTCAAAACAAAACTCTCGTGTTCAAGTTTACTTTGTTGCTGGGAGTGGGAGCACATGTTGTGCTGCTTCAATCATTCAAAAATCTGTATGGAGATAAGAGGACATGATACACAAGCAGGTTTTATGATAAGATTGGGTTTCTTACATCCGGGGATGTTAAAATTCAACTCTTTTCACATGCAACCACAAGGATAGTCTGAAGATAAATAATCCAAGATAGTTGTCATTGGCAGATTGAATTGACAGTCCGAAAAATGTCAGTTCCAAGGTTGTTTGTTGATTCATAGTTTGATTTTTCAATACATTTAACGAAGATATAATATAAGTTTGACAATATATTTGACCTGTTCTATTTAACATATGTTCACAATTCGACCTAGATCGGATCCAACCAAACAGAGAAATGTCGTGCACGTTTGCGTTTTAGCTTGGTTTATCCTTTTATTCAAACTTTATGGTATGCACTTATGAACTCATACATAAGCTCTTTTTCTTTGTATACTTTAGAAAATCTTTCAAATTTCTAATATAGAAAAATCATACGAATTCTAATTTGGTAAACTTATGTTCACTTTTCAACATTTTGAATTTTCATTTCTCATACACTTTATTTTTTATTCTTTTGAATTGTATGTAAAATTAATATTTAAGTGAATTACATGACTTTGTGGCTAGAATTACTTTGAGATGTTTTAAAATAGGGAACATAACTTGGATTACAATTTTTTTTTTGTGAACTACTTGACAAAGCTTTCCTCGTATTTACTGTCACCCATGGCTTGGATCGACTGCAAATGATTTCATACATGATTTGTGATACTTTGGATAATATGACTAGTCGTGGATGGCTCGGTGGTCGGTGCCATGCCGATGCATGTTTCTTTTTTTCCAAATGATGTAGAGAGCGAGGGTGACTAACACATAGAGCTTCTTACTTGTTTATTAATGCGATATACTTAAAAAACATGCAAGTCAATATGCAGCTTTTGATTAGTATTAATGTCTTCACGGATTCACCATTTTCAATAATTCCAAGCATTAAATATTTTCTCAAGTTCATCGTGAATGGTGACTAACACATAGTAGAGCTTTTAAATCATGATTACTAAGAAGATTAATATGCAAGATCTGATTTTTCTGATACCAATTTTAGAGTTTTACATGGGAGCATGTAAAACGAACACAAAGGTTAGCCTATTTTAGTGATCAATATGAGTTTGTGTGACTGAAAAATCTATGCATGAATCGGGGCAGAATCCACAGACGAAAATCTACAGCTTATTACCAATTTACCATCAAATGTCTTTTGGTTGATCATTCAAAACTTTCTCTCTTTAAAATGTTTCTACTCAAAGTTTTTCTAGAATAATATTATTCGAACAACGATATTCACTATAAGAATAACAACAATATTCATACTAAAAAGATACTACTACTATTTTATTCAACATATTTTTAATTTCATTGGGATTATTTGCAAGTTCGTGTAATATATTAGTTAGTTCTTATAGGTAGAATGAGTAAAGTTTTCAATACATAAAGGCAAAGGAATATATTAGAGCACTCATGCTTTTATATAATAAGAAGAAAAAAAAACAAAATTGTGCAACCCACGTCCTATTGAGGAAGGTTGTTTTGTTTACTACTCTCTCCAAAACATGAACTCCATTACAACCCACAATCAAAATCCCCCTTTAATAAATCATAATCAACAATCACTTTTTTCATCCCACATCCAAAACAGAAGAAATGGTGTTGGGTCTTCGAACAAAGAGCCGTAGAGACAATGGAGTTTTCGTTGAGTACCTAATCTCAATCAAGGAGCTAAAGCCATGGCCAACGAGCCAAGTCCCCGCACAATGCGTCCTTCTCAAATGGCAGAACGGCGAAAACAGCGCAGGCTCATTTATGGCGGTCGTGGGCAAAGACACGATCATGTTCAACGAGTCCTTTAGGCTAACCTTAACGCTAGAACCCAAAGGTGTTGATGACAAGAAGTTTCATAAGAATCTTCTTGAACTTCATGTCTACGACGCCAAGAAGAAAGACAAGGGCGTCAAGAACAAGCTTCTTGGCTCGGCCGTGGTCAACCTCGCTGATTACGGCGTGTTGACCAATTCTGTTCCCGTGGGAGCTCCGTTTACTTTCAAGAAAAGCTCGAGGAACGATGCGAACTCTGAGGTTTACCTAACCATTCAGCCGCCCGGAGAGGATGATGGTTATAGGAGTAGCAGTTCGTCGCAGCCGAAAATGAGAGGATCAGTTGATAGAGAAGGTAGCGAGTTTAGTTTGGCGTCGTTGACGGATGACGATGATGATGCTTCGTCGCAGTGTTCGTCTTCACGGAGGGTTTCTTTCTCAGCTATGTGTGATGCTAATCCCATGGTACGCATTTCAATTTAATTTGTTTCTATTTTTTAATCTTTGGATTAGTGTTTTAGTGATATTGTGTTTCGAATTGGATCTGAGGTATGCACGTCTATGCTCTAGCTAGATTCTTGGTTACAAAAAATTCTGTTTTTAATTTGAATATTTTACTCAAAATACAGATGGCAAAATCACAAGTAGTTTGAATCATTATCACATATTTTATTTAAAATGACAGTATATACGTTTTTAAAAAACAAAGAACATGTTATGTTTATCCGATAATACCTTATTTAATTGATAGTACTATCTTGTTTATTAAAAAAATACACGCAAAAAAAAAATCACACATCACTTATCTAGCAAATATCTCTATTATCTAGTATTTTGAGTTCCCTGTTTTTACTAGGATAACTAGAAATATATAGGTTTAGGCTTTTAGCAAAACAAGATTTGATGATTTGTAACATTTACACCAAATTTTTTTTTTTGATGATTTGTTCTTTTTTTTTTGAAACACCAAAAATTAGCAAAACAAGATTTGATGATTTGTTTAATTATTGGTATGAGTTATTTGTTTTTACTTCTTTTTTTTCTCTGTTCTCTGAGCCTTTTTTTTTTGTTAAAGATCACTATTGTATAGCAAATATTTCACTTTATGATCGTGATAAAAAAAAAAATAGTGATCTTTAACAATCAGATCTTGATAAAAAAAAAAAGGTGCATTCAAAAAAAATAGCCTTATTTAAAACCAAAAAATAGCCTTATGCACCTTATCACGATCACACCAAAAATTAGCAAAATCAGATCTTATTGTAAGGCTAAATAAGGCTATTTTCTCAACAGTTTCACAAAAATAGTGATCGTGATAAGGTGCATTCCTGAAGAAGTAAGACTAAATATTTGTGAAACTGTTGAATCAAAGCAGAACGCAGAGGCGGAGATGAAGGGAGATGAGAAGAAAAGTTGGAAACATGTAACGCTTAAGCACAGTAACAACGAGGCAGCACTCGTCTCCGAGATCGAGAATCTACTTAGAGAAGAAGAGAGAAAGAGACATAGCAGTGAGTTAGTGGCTGTGACCGCAGAGAGTGACCAAAAACACAAGAATGATACAATTGCCGTAAAGCTAAAGAAACAGTTCTCAGAGATCAGATCCCTTCCTTCTCCGTTACCTCCAGACGCAGCGAGGAAACAGATGAGACTGCGGACAAACACTCTCGCCTTAGGAAGAAAGACTCTAGGAATGGAAGGTGTGCCAAGACTTAAACAGCTTAAGTCTATTCAGGTGCTTTTTGACGGAACCGGCACGGATACGATCAAAGATGATAATCCGAAAAAGGCGAGTGGAGTGAGCAACAAGTTAGGTTTAATAACTCCGCAAGAGTCTAGAACAGAGACGCTTGAAGATGAGCTGAAAGAAGCAGCAGCTCTTGAAGCAGCGGTTTACTCTGTGGTCGCTGAGCATAGTAGCTCCATGAGCAAGGTTCATGCTCCAGCTCGTCGTCTCGCTAGGTTTTATCTTCATGCTTGTAAAGGAAATGACTCAGCAGATCATTCTAAGCGAGCATGTGCAGCTAGAGCCGCGGTTTCTGGATTGATATTAGTTTCTAAAGCATGTGGAAATGATATTCCAAGGTACATACATAACCAATTTAATTCGGTTTTTATTCCCCTCCATAATATATATTGATGGTTACATCTTGGCATATGAATCTAATGTTGTATGTTTTTAATAAATATATATATATATATATGACAGGTTAACATTTTGGCTATCAAATTCGATTGTGCTTAGAGCAACTTTAAGCAGAGGTATAGAGAAACTGAACCTGGTCTCTATTAAACCCGGTTCAGACGAATGGGAAGATCCTCGAGCTTTGCTTGCGGCTTTGGAGAAGTTGGAGTCTTGGATATTCTCTCGAGTTGTTAAATCAGTATGGTGGCAGGTAATAAAAAAAAGAAGAACAAAATTTTCAAGATGGTTTTTTTTTAATTGTAAAAGAGTTTTCATCAATCCTTTGATCCGCGATGATCCTTACATTGCAGAGTATGACGCCGTATATGCAATCTGTAGCGGTTAAAGGATCGATGTCGAGGAAAGTTTCGGGGAAAAGACGGTTAGGTCATAAGAACCAGGGACTCTATGCTATAGAGCTATGGAAGAGTGCTTTTAAAGCTGCTTGTGAAAGACTTTGCCCACGTAGAGGTTCAAGACAAGAGTGTGGTTGTCTACCTATGCTTGCTAAATTGGTAGGAGAAATACTAAGCTTTTTAGTTTGGTTTATTAGGTTTTCTTGTTATAGCTGCTAAACTTGCTTCTGAAAATCAGGTTATGGAACAGTTAATCAGTAGACTTGATGTAGCAATGTTCAACGCGATACTCCGTGAGTCAGCAAGTGAAATGCCGACAGATCCTGTCTCTGATCCGATCAGTGACATAAATGTTCTTCCAATTCCAGCAGGAAAAGCAAGTTTTGGGGCAGGCGCAGAACTAAAAAATGCGGTAACTTAGTTAGACTCCACATGATACAATGTTCACAACAACAAAAATATTATTACTTGTTGGTATGTAATATGTTTTATTTGCCTTTGCAGATTGGAACTTGGTCTAGATGGCTTGAGGATCAATTCGAGCCAAAGGAAGACAAATCTGATAGCAATAATAAGGAGAAGCCAGAAAGTGAAAGTTTCAGATTGTTCCATCTACTTAACTCGTTAGGTGATCTTATGATGCTTCCATTCAAAATGCTTGCAGACAAATCCACAAGAAGAGAGGTAACTACACTACTTACAACTCATTTCTTCTTGTTCCAACAAAAAAAACACTTCTTGACTTAATTTCTTTTACTTCTTGTTCCTGTCTGAAAGGTTTGTCCAGCACTTGGTCCACCAATAATAAAAAGAGTTCTACGAAACTTTGTCCCAGACGAGTTTAACCCGCACAGAATCCCTAGAAGGCTATTCGATGTTCTGGACTCCGAGGTTAGAATACAAAACCTTCTCCACACTAAAATAGTCAGTCTGTATGTGTTAGTTCTTGACATGCCCTTCTGTCTGAAACTCAGGGTTTGACCGAAGAAGATAATGGATGCATCATAGACTTCCCTTGTGCAGCATCACCAACAGTATACTTAATGCCGTCTACAGATTCCATAAAACGCTTTATAGAAGAGCTGAACAATCCATCTCTATCCGAAACCGGGACATCGGTGTATAAGAAACAATACACGAGTGACGATGAGCTCGATGACTTAGACACATCTATTAACTCTATAATCTCTGCTCCTGGAACAACCAGTTCATCAGAGTGGATGCCTAGAGGATACGGACGCAGAAAGACTGTAAGATATCAGCTCCTTCGAGAAATATGGAAGGAAGATGGATTACAATGACTCTTCTCCTTTCTTTGCTTGGCCATATATGTTTCGTGGTGACATGTATGAATGTATACTTTTGGATAAAGAGAAGAAACAAGTTGCTATTTTGCAAAACTCTTTTCTTGATATCCTAAACGATTAGCCTAAAGAAGCTAACTTATTCGATCTTTATATCAAAACCCAATCAAGAAAGCTAAATAAATTTATTTAACTCTGTATAATACATATAAACAGATTAAGATCATGCGCCGAACAGGGCCATATACTCAACTTACAATACAGACATAGAGAAGAGAAAAGAAATATACAAATCTTTGGAATCAGAAAGGGCGGCTCGGTGGCCGAACCGTGATCTGAACCGGTAAAGGTGTACCGGTTCCGGTTCCCCCGCAATTGCTACAAGCCGCACGACCAGAACCGGAACACCTGCGACATCCAATATCTCCATCAGACCATCGAGAGCAGAAGCACGTGACACGTCCCGTGCCGTTGCAGGTCGGGCAACGAGGGAACGGGCCACCGGCCATAGGCTTTTGGTCAAGAACCGATTTGACTAAAACCGCGCCGGCTAAGACGCTAAGACCTGTGGCTAGGTGGGTGATGGCCATCGGACTCATTGTGTTGAAGAGAAAGAGAGAGAGAGAAAAAAAAAAGGTTGCGAATTTTGGGGATAACGCAAAGGTAGAATCGTGGAGAGATTGAAGAGGAGAGAAAAGATATTTTTTTTTTCTTTTTGGTTTTCAGACAAAAGTGTGGTCTTATTTTACTCGATTTTGTATTTTATTTAATGGAAAAGTTACATTTTAAAATTTAAAAGGGGCAGATAGACATGGATTCATATACATGAGCAAAGTCCATAGTAGAGTGAAATGAAATTTTATAGCAGATTTGATGTTGAATATGAGGTTCGATGAGAGACTTGTTGGTCTTATTATGTTCTGCGTCTCATATTAAGTTTTAATAAATGGCGAACCGAAAGGACGAATTCTACCAAGAAAAGGTTTTAAGGCAAGGAAATTTTCTATCCTTTTTTTTATCTTGTACACAGAGGCACTGATCTTCCTTGACAAAGCAGAAGCTGATAAGAGGATTTTGGAACTCCGTGTAGCTAGGGTGAGCTCAAAAATCACAAATCTTCGATGATAAGTTTTTTTTTTTGGAAGTGAAGAGATTATGAACATTTTAGATATATATGGAAAAATGTCGGGACAAAAACTAAATTCGGCAAAATCCTCTATCGTTTTTGAAAAACGGAGTTGACCACTCTCTGAAACAAAATATTAAAAATGTTTTTGGTATTTTCACATGAAGAAGGCATGGAAATGTATTTTACGATTTCTTGAACAAATTTGTGGATTGAAGATTAAAGTTTTCTCTTTTGTACAAGATCGATTCAATAGGCACGCTAACACTTGGTCATCACAGTTCCTGACATTTGTGATATCATTTTTCTATTTCCACAAAGCATTATCGACAAATTAAGGAGCACGATCTCAAACTTTTGATGGAACTCAATACAAAATAACAGAGGTTTGCATTGGAATAAGATATGTACCCTTATAGATATGAGGGAATTAGATTTTCAAGATCTCTATGATTTCAATACTGTGCTTTTTGCTAAACAATTATGGAGATTAATCTAATTCATGTAGTTTTTATTGATACGTGTGTTCCGAAAGGAAGATATTATAATCATGGTTCCCTCTTAGAAAATCGATAGATGTAATCACCATTATTTGAATGGCGTGGTATCATAGCATCAAAATATCTATTTAAGTCAGAAAACCATTGGATTCTTACTCTTTGTATCATTTGGGTTGAAAGGAAAAAAGATTGAATCAAAGAAATAAAGCAAATAAAATGTGACAAATGGCTCGTTATCTTCACCTTTGGGGTCATATGCCAATGCTTCGTTTGGGGCTATGCCCAGAACTACCCAGGTGTTTTGGTTATGATTTTTAACACATCCAACAGGGAACCCTGAATGATGGAAGAGAAATCGCGGTGAAAGTGTTGTCGGTTGGATCCCGACAAGGGAAGGGACAATTTGTTGACGATATCATAGCAATTTCTGCAGTTTTGCATCGCAACCTTGTAAAACTCTACGGGTGCTGCTATGAAAGACATCATCGTTTGCTGGTATATGAGTATCTCCCAAATGGAAGTCTCGACCACGCACCATTTGGTAATGAACATAAACATGAATTATTTTAATATTTGTTTCTACAAGGTTCAGTTAGTCATTATTTGAATGTTGCAGGAGGTGGTAATAGTCTACATCTTGATTGGTCAACACGTTTTGAGATATGCATGGGAGTAGCCAGAGGTCTAGCTTACCTCCACGAGGAAGCGAGTGTTCGCATAGTACACAGGGATGTGAAGGCCGGCAACATTTTGCTTGACTCTAATCTTCTCCCAAAAATTTCTGATTTTGGGCTTGCAAAGCTGTACGATGACAAGAAAACCCACATAAGTACCCAAGTGGCCGGGACCATGTAAGCATTCCCAGACCCTGAACTTTTTCTTCCTTGCAACATTATTATATTATGGTATTATTTATAGCCCACATGTCGTTTCGTACAAATGCAAGTGGATATCTTGCGCCAGAGTATGCCATGCGTGGGCACCTAACGGAGAAAACAGATGTGTATGCCTTCGGTATTGTGGCTCTTGAGCTAGTGAGTGGAAGGAAAAACTTTGATGTGAACCTGGGGAATGAGAAAAAAAATCTTCTTGAATGGGTACGTCCTTGCTTGCTACTCAAAAGTCGATTGTAAATGTTATTATCCGAAAGATGATATAATCTATTTGTTGTGAACGAACGCAAATCGACTTGAAAAAGGCAAAAAAATTTAAGAGCACAAATGAATTGAAGCAAATAGTAATTTAGTGTTTGTATATTTATTATGTGAATTAATAAATTCAGAATTCCGTAGAACTATCCAGCCCAAATACTGGTATTTTTACTGGTATTTAGAGATTTTAGACACTTTCAAAATTAACACTATCAGTCGTGGTGTATACAGGCATGGAATCTACACAAGAATAGCCGTCAAGTTGAACTAGTTGATCAAAAGCTGATTGAATTCAATATGGAAGAAGTGAAACGCATGATAGGCATTGCTCTGCTATGCACATATACATCTCATTCCTTGAGGCCATCGATGTCAAGAGTGATGGCTATGCTTACAGGACACGTTGAGGTCAGTGAAGTGACCTCTAAGCTAGGCTACCTAACTGACTGGAGAATTGATGACACCTCGAGCTCCTCTTTCAGTGCCTTTCAAACTATAGACACAGGAACTTCTGCGTCATACTCCACAGGCTTTGTGGCACCCAGAGAAGGCGACTATAAGCCAATGCTTGGAGTCAAGATCAATGCGGGGAGATGACAATGTATCCTCTATCCATGATGGCTATACATATACCCTGGTGTATGTGAGTGACTATATAAGGATCACTGTTTTCTGCTATGGTTGGAGAAACATATTTCTGTTTGACTCAATAACGTTTTAAGCACTTCATAATGAGTTTGTCAACTGGCGAAACTGAATAATGTAAGTTTTATATCTGTAGATCAAATAACTGATCTCTTTTACGTTACTTCCAAAGATCATATACATCATCATGCGTTTGATCAATTTTGTAGTTTGCTACATTATCACTACAAAATATGAAAATTCTAATGTATAAATAGTTAAATTCCATGACAAGATGATTTCTAAGACTAATTGTCACAGCTCTCTCAAACCCGAGAAAAATCAATGGACAAAAGAAAAACAGAGGATTTGGTGTCTTAGCAAGTTTCACAGCTCCTATATTAACGTTAACACTATGCCTGCATGATCCTTGCACAAAATCTTTTCAGGATTTCAAGGCAATACATATTCAGTTATAAAACTGGTTCAAGCTGAAGTAGTTCTCAGTAAACTGGCCTACCCCGTTTCTATGTAGACCGGTTGGGCCCTCAACCGCTGGTGGGTCCGGCTGCCAGTAGTCGGACACCGTACTGAGTTGAGTCACAGACCGGTGAGCCATGGGTTGGAGGTTGGTTGTGGGTTGGTGATCAAGGGAAAACCGTGTTGGCTGGTCAGAGGGAACCCATGATGTTGAATTTGACAGAAGAGAGAGAGCACCATCAAGATCTTGAGAAGCACCCATGCTTGAAGAGATTGTGACTTTTTCTAAAATTTCCAAACATCATCAGAATCATGACCAAATATACTCGAACCAACGATCAATATGTAGAAAAAGAGAAAGAAATGAACAAACCTTTACTGAACAACTCAGCTCTAGTGATTTTCGTTTTGGGGTCCAACAATCCAAATCCACAGTGCTCGGTCTTTGCAGGTTGCTGTATTAACTCTCTTGATGGTATAGGTTTTGGATTTGGCCATATAAACTTTTCCTCACTTCTTGGATGGATAAGAGCAAATCTGTTCCATACAAAATCCATATGTTCTTTCCCATCTGCATGCAAAAAAATCATTGTAAACTCCAAACTACTAAATGCTACTTTTTCAGTTCCCAAAATTAAGATTTTCTAGAGTATTCATGCATATGAAAACTATAATAAATATTGACAATTAAATTTATTATTTATTTTTACTATACATTTTTTAATGACTATCAACCAATGATACCTAATTAATTCAAATATTCACAGTTAATGTATGTAGACAAAAATATAGAAAATTTATCTTTGTTGAACTGGAAAAAAATCTAGAAAAAATTTCGGGAATGATTGTTGTAAATACCATATGTCCTCTCAGGATTAGGCTTGCGACGTCTTGCATTGTGATCTGAGAGACGCCGGCGACAGCTACGCTTCTTCTCATCAAACTCAGAGAGACAATGGAACCTTTGAAGACCAAAAAAAAAACATAAAAAGTCATATGTTGTCTTTAATGCTTTAGCTATAACTGATCAAAAACCACTTTTACCTGCTACATTGTTGGCAGAACCGACGCTCTACGCCACTCACAACGACTTTAGGGAACTTCGAATGGTTTTCACAGATCCTGTGTTTCCGATGATAGTCCTTAGCTGACGAGAGATCGAGGTTACATCCCTCAACTTGGCAAAGAGGAGTTTGTAACTTCTGCGAAGCAGATTTCGTTCTCTTCACCGGAGAAGCAGAAGATGACGACACAAGGCTCACAGGAAGTGCCGAGCCTCTGGCGGCGTTCTCCACTTCCCAAAAGTCTTCAAAGTATGTCCTCTTACCAAGCTTTAAACCAAGAACCGGATCACCAGAACCAAAGGAAAGTTCAAGACTCGGAGATGTATCGATTCCTTTCGCAAAATCTTCGCTGCTCCCTAACTCTTCTGATGTGAAATTGAGTGTTCTCGCTTCAGGTGATGAGGAGCTAATGGAAGTTGACTTTGAGCTTTTAGAGAAAGCATGAGCTAGATTAGAACTACCGTATGCAGCTGTAGCAAAGCTACAATCGAACTCATCAGTTTCCCAATCCATTGGTCGTAGCTTTCTTGGAGTTTCAGCTGATGAAGTACCAAAAGATATTAAATTTTCCCATTCACACTGCGCATTACACTCCATTCAGACACTGGCCACCAAAAATCTGAAAATATCACAAATCTCATTAGAAACTAACTAGCAAATGCACGATAAGGCGTTTACAAATAGCATATATGGTAATAATTATTTCGAAACTTGGTAATTTTTGGTAAAAAGAAATCAACCTTAACTCTGGCTTGTCAAAGCTAGTTTATGAAAGAGCATAATATTTGGTCTATTTCTTTTTTTTTTGAATGTTAAATTTATTCAACAAAAAAACATTTGTACATCAAGTGTTACTTTGAGTTTTAAATGTTAAAATAATAGAAACAAAGGCTCATCACTCTAAAAACTAAACCATGATATCTCTAGTCCAACCTATAAACAGGGTAAGATGAAAAAAGATAAACTAGATTTTCCTAAGAAAGATTTTCCGATTAAAAAGTGAACTGTGAGCTGTTTTATATAAAGTTTCCAAGGTTCTCTATTAGTAAAGTCTCGGATGCTTTTAGCTTAAGTTCTCTGATTTGCTCAATTCTCTATATCTTTCATCGTTTCCTCGAGAAACAAAGGAAAGATTTGTTATCTGATCAATAAGTATACGAGAAATACTAAACACAGATCTCTAAAAAGCTTTCCCAGTCTCTCTCTCTTTTCCACTAAAGAACCATAGTCTTCTAACAGCAAATCAATTTGTAAAGTCAAAGAGAAATAAAACACACATAAAACTTCAACCTGCAAAGAAAAAAGTTCTTTTACCTTGGAGAAAATCAACATATCACATAAACACTAACATACCTTAAAACACACACTTATGGATCTCTGTAAGGTGACAACAAAGGAAGCCGAATAATTATTTTTATTTTTTTGGGTGCATAAAAGTTTGTATCACAAGTTCATCCACATGTATATAACAACAAGAACAGAAGATACCCCCATCACAAAAACTTTTTGCTCACCAATAATTCACATTCATTGAGTTTGTGGGGGCACAATCCTTCAAGATGTAGGACCCTCCTTTACCATTTCATTATCAAAGGCGTTTTACAGATGCAGATTAACTACTCAAAATCTGTCAAAATCACCCTTTTAAAATTACAGTCCGCAACATTTGTCTACTACTTACAATCTTAACAAGGTTTTTTTTTGTTCCTAAGATCTATAGACTATAGGGCTAATGGAAAAGAGTAACATTTCTTGTTTAAGCTTGTAGAGACAGTGGTTTTGAGGGTTATATATTCATCAATAGATGCAAAACCAATGGTGACTTTTTTTTACTCAACCATCTCTCTCTTTTATGATGCTATAAGTAGAAAAAAGGAAAAAAATGGAAATGAAAATTGAAGAGTGTAATAAAGTTGATGTCTCACCATTTATGGTAAAGAAGTTTTTCTCCAATATTATCACAACTTTTTTGTTTTAATATTTGTTTTAAGCTAAGTAAATAACAAATCTCTACTTTAAGCTATAAGAACAAAAGAAATTAATCTAAGCAAAAGATGGGTTACCTGCTAATTAGAGGATTAGGGAAGGATCTCGTCTTCAACAGATCAAAACTTCCATTTCTTTTGCTTGACTAAACAATGAGCATTAGAGAGAAGAAGCAGAGAGAGAGAGGAGAGAGAAATAAAAAAGAGAAAGAGCATGTGGTGTGTGCCAAGTTGGGAGATGGGGAGGAGTCCAACTGCTTTCATCAGCTTCAACTTTTTTGGACGATTCCTTCATTGTCGAGGAAAAAGCAAAATTTTATTTATAAAAACCTTTATGATATATATTTAAAAGCAATTTGATAGTTGAACAAGCATGTGGACTTCGGTAGATATCAAAGAGCGTCGAAATCAAGAATAACCCATGATTTTCCCTCCTTAAAATTGATTTTCTTATTCTTATATTAAAATGCAAATGATTCGATACACCCTTTTAAGGTTAAGTTCTTGGGTTAGTAAATTGATATAAAATGAGTTTGTGTTTTAAAACATTTTATCATAGGAAAGGAAAGGTTGGTCAGAGTTATCATTGTACTGGAAGACAAAACCGCTCATCAGGTATGGCTCAATTATATTATAACCCCCTTGTGATTTTTTGTCTATTTAAAATGGCATCCTGAAGAGCACCTAAAAATGCTCAGTTAGTTGGTTGAATATTTAAAATTAATTGATTATGCGTAAATTAAATCTCCAAGTTGATGTTGATATCGTAAATTAAACATACGATCTATATTAATAACAATGGAAATGTTTTTTAAAAACAATGGAAATGTTAACGTTGATTTTTATGAAACTAAATTTTTAAAGTCAATGAAAACAATTAAAACTAATTTTCTATTTAGAAGTTGGATAGTTAATCTGCAATGTTGCAAATATTCTCAAATCAAATGATATCATTTTCAAAATATAATATGTTCTGTCAGCAAATTATTAGAGTTTATTTATAATTTTTTTTAAACATATGTAATATTGAAACTATTATTAAAAAGGATCAAATCAAATTTATATAATTACCAAGGTTGACCGGAAAAACGTTAAACATATAATTAATAGGGTAAAAATCCGCCCATGCAAGAAACAGTTAATTTTTAAAAAAATTTAGTGAAGATTTAAAAAATATTTCTTTTACTCTAATTTTAAAATTGAAAACAGTATTAACATTCACTTATTTGTTCTGTTGTTCTTATTAGAAATTACAGATTTATTTTATCAATAAGAAAAAATTTATGTAACTGTAATTATTTTACATGTTTTCAATGTTTGTACTATTTTTATATAATAGCAAATAAAATAAAATATTCTGAATTGTTGTCAAAAGTCAACACATAAATAACAAATTATTTTTCTTCTTATATATTTGATTTTAAATCCATTAATATTTTTCTCTTCTCTTATACATATTTTTTTAAAAAAATATATATATATATATATATATTGGTTTAGATAATGCAAAAATAAATAATGAATCCCCTGTATATTTTAAAAATATCAAGTAGACATCCAACAAATCTAATATCAATCATTATTCAATAATACACATATCTATTTAGAACTTCTATATGTTAGTATATTGAAAACCTAATAAATCAGATCATCCAAATAGCTCATTAAGTTCTTAAATCATATATTATTGTTAGTTTTCAGACTATAATTAGTAACTGTTTTATTCCTATTTTATTAATTTTTATTATTTTATATTGTTTTTATAATAAAATTAAATTTATTCTATACTTAAATTTTTTTTTGTTTTTTTGTGCTTTTGTGTATTAAACAAAATATTCCTAGGAGCCAAAACTTGCATAATTTAAAATTTGTAAAAAATATATTTTTAAGGAAAAAAAGTTTCTGCAATAATCATTATAAACACATAAATGAAAAAGACAAAAAAGATGTGAAAGAGCTTTTATAAATTCGGAGATCAAGTCCAACATACTTGAGTTTGAGTTTACAGAATGTTGTGTAAATCAAGTGTTATTAAATTTTGGGAAAATTGTTTTTTTAGGCCAAAAAAATGATAACTATGTCCCATTAGACTAATCTTATATGGTTCATGTCCTATTAGACTAAATATTTTCAAAATGACAAAATTACCCTTAATTTCAATTAAAATTTCAAAACTATAATTATTAAAACAGTTGTTAACTATTAAAATATAAATTTTGACTAAAATAATTTAAAAAATATATGAAAATCCCAAAAAACCTAAATATATCTAAATCATTATAATGTATTTAGATATATTTAAATATTTTATAAAAAATATAATTATAACTGAAATTCATAATTACAATTAATAAATCATTATAATGTATTTAGATATATTTAATATCATGATAAAATATATTATTCATATATGGAAAAAATATATTTCCAAATATGTTTTTTTAATAAATCAAAATTTTAATTTGAAATTCGTAGTTATAATTAATAAATCATTATAATGTATTTAGGTATATATAATATTATAATAAAATATTGATTATAATTATAATAAATAATAATATAAAAAGAAAAATCATTATAATGTGTTTAGATATATTTAAATATCTTATAAAATATATTTTTATAATTGAAATTCGTAATTACAATTAATAAATTATTATAATGTATTTAGATATATTTATTATTATAATAAAATATATTATTCATATATGGAAAAAAATATTACCAAATATTTTCTTCCAATTAAATCACGATTTTATTTTTTCGAATTTTTTAAATCGATTTAACAAATAAGAAAACTGAATATTTCCAAATATTTTTTCCCATATTTTTGGAACTGATTATCATTATCCTTATCTGTAGAATCTATATTCTACTATATTTAGAATAAAATTAACATATTTGAAATCGATTTCTACTAGTTTTAGATTTATAGTATTCTGTAGATTCTGATTTCTACAGGTTTTAGATTTATATTAATGTGTAGATTCCTATTTCTACAGATGTTAGAACGATATGTTAAATGCAGAATGTGTTTTCCAAATATTTTTAGATTACTATTATTTACGTAGATCACGTATTCTAAACATAGTAGATTCAGTGAAAAAAGTGGATCACATTTTCTACTGTGTAGAATGTCAATTCTACATTTTGCAGAACAAACTATGAATTTATGATCTAAACATTTTTCGAATTGAAAAAAATACCAATAAGTTGATATAGGTATTTCATCACTAGTTACTATTTTTTTAATTTTTTCAGTTTGTATAACTATTTATTTGATTTATTTTGTGAAATACTAAAGGGTATTAGATGAAAAAATGGAACAAAAAAGAGATTAGTCTAAAGGAACATAATTATCATTTTTCTGGCCTAAAAAAACAATTTTCCCTTAAATTTTTAACTAATGTTCGCTAGATTAAAACTCACTTTTTTTTTGTCAACGACTAAAACTCACTTAGAACTAAGTTTTCTAAAGCTATCCGGAAGCAGAGTGTGTGGACTAAAATTTTTTCTTACATGAATAGTTTGTCTGCAACCCCTGAAACATCTCTTATTACATGAGTTGTTCGCACATTTTGTTAAGTGAGTTTAGTTACAAATAGATGTGTTCGATTTGGTAAAACCAAACCAATTTAAACGAAATGAACCTGAATAAAGAAAATGGTGGGGAATACCGAATAAACTGAATGAATGGTATTTTAAAAAATGTATAACATATGAATATAGTTTTGGTATATAGACCGATTAATCTGAATAAACCAAAATTTTTGATTAACTAAAATATAATAGTATAGTTATATGAAAATTATATAATACAATAAAAGATATCATATAATTTATTTTATTGATATGATCTTGATACTTTTTTTTTGTCAACTCTTGATACTTAATATATTGATTTTAATGATTTGTTATTTGACTTTAAATTAAAGCCTCTTTATTTTTTTATCAAATTAAATAAAATATCATTGTGTATGCTAAATTTTAGTTATGAAATAATATTCATATTACTATTTTCTTATTTTTATTTTATAAAATGACCACGTTTATTATATTTTATTTTTTAATCATATTTTATATTTAAATAAGTGAAAAAATATTTAAAATCTAGAGTACTGAAGATATCTATGTTGAAATAATATTTTATGTGCTAAAGTTATGTAATAATATTGCTATTATTAATTTTATTTTATAAAAATCAGAATTATGTTTTTGACTAGTTTGTTTTTAAAAGTTTAATAAGATAAAAAACATTATATTTAAAATCTAAAGCTCTGAAAGATCTATGTTTTAGTATATCCGATTCCTAATTATATAAACTAAAACTCACAAATATATTATTAAAAATAAATATATTTATAATCTGCTGTTATAAAACCAAATAAAATATATAAATATAACTAAACCAAAATAGATATAATTTTTACATAGTAACTACTTTATAAACTAAAGCCTTGATTGGTAGAGCATTAGCATTAGCATTATGCTCTATATTATCCAATCAATATTTGTTAGAAAAGCATTTAAAAGAGCATTTACTACATGCTAATGCTCTCCAAATGCTCTCTGGCAAATGCTCTCATATGAAGCTTTTGGAAGAACATTTGCATTTATAATTTATAAATTTAAGAATAATACATAATTAGTTCATTTATT
The DNA here is from genome assembly GCA_018703725.1 of Brassica juncea. Taxonomy (NCBI): domain Eukaryota; kingdom Viridiplantae; phylum Streptophyta; class Magnoliopsida; order Brassicales; family Brassicaceae; genus Brassica; species Brassica juncea. Next base: position 48,162,107 of record CM031938.1, read on the forward strand.
TGATTTTTAATAATATCATAAAATTATTTTTTATACCCAGAAAATGAAATTTTGATTTCTAAAATAAATTTACCATATAAATATTTTTTTAAATATTATTTCACATTTAAAATATAATTTTATTATATTAAATTAATTTTATAAATTATATTTTAAATTAATTATATAATTAAATTATATAAATTTATTAAATAAATTATATAAAATAATTATATAAATTATATTTTAAATTAATAATATAAATTATATTTTAAAATATAATATAATTAAATTAATCACGTAAATTATTAAATGTGAAATATTATTTTTAACATAGATATTTTAATTATAAAATTTATTTTTTAAAATAATATTTTCGATATAAACATAATTTTTGAAATTAGTAAATAAAATAAAATAATTGTATATCTTTTATATATTAATATAATATATATATATATTCATATATAAAATAAAATAAATAAATATATATATATATATTAGAAATATATTCATTATAAATAAATATATTATATATTATATACTAATTTTAATAATAATTTTAAATAGCATGTCCATACTGCTCTACCAATCAATCTATTAAACAGTTTAGCAAAAGCATACAGCTTCTGCAGCATACTACTTTTATAGTTTACAGCTACTGCTTTCTCATCTGCTTTGCCAATGAGGCCCTAAGACATCGAAAAATGTTGGAACTAAAACCAAACAGAAATTGGAATCTAACCGGATCAAGCCATGTTGCAAGGTTGATTCCATCGGTTCACTTAATTGATAACCGAGAAAAACGGTTCACGTTAACCGTCTCCAATCAAACCAAAAAAAGGTCATCGTTCCCAAACGAAATACATTTGCAGCCTCACCATTTTCATCTCATCCTTAGATGGATTCCTACAACACCCTAGAGATCGTTCGCAAGAACACCGCCTCCTCCGTCTTCCACCTCATCCTCAACAGGCCATCCCAACTCAACGCCTTATCCCTCGACTTCTTCGTCGAATTCCCCAAAGCCCTATCCTCCCTCGACCAAAACCCAGACGTCTCCGTCATCGTCCTCTCCGGCGCCGGAAAACACTTCTGCTCCGGGATCGACCTCGCCTCCCTCTCCTCGATCTCGGGCCAATCGTCCTCGGGCGACAGGGGACGCTCGAGCGAGCATCTACGCCGCAGGATCAAATCGATGCAGGCGGCGATAACCGCCGTGGAGCTGTGCCGGAAGCCTGTCATCGCGGCTGTGCACGGCGCGTGTATCGGAGGAGGCGTGGATCTCGTCACGGCTTGTGACGTTAGGTATTGCTCTGAGGACGCTTTCTTCTCGATCAAGGAGGTTGATCTGGCGATCGTCGCGGATCTCGGTACGCTCCAGCGGTTGCCGGGGATCGTCGGGTATGCAAAGGCTATGGAGTTGGCGTTGACGGCGAGACGATTCTCGGGGTGTGAAGCGAAGGATCTCGGTCTCGTTTCTCGGGTTTTTGGATCTAAGTCGGAGCTTGATAAAGGAGTCATGATGATCGCCGAAGGTAATCTCACATTTTTTTTTTTTTTTTAATTTTAGAATGAAAAATTGAAGTTATAATTTTTTCTTTTTCAGGAATAGCAGCGAAGTCTCCTTTAGCTGTGACAGGGACGAAGGCAGTGTTATTAAGAAGCAGAGAGATGAGTGTAGAGCAAGGTCTTGACTACGTTGCAACTTGGAACTCGGGTATGCTTATATCAGACGATCTCAACGAAGCTGTCTCTGCTCAGATGATGAAAAGACAACCTCGTTTCTCTAAACTGTGAACAAAGAGTCTCTGTTGCTCTCTTCCTGTCTCCCTGGTAATAAAACAATAAGGTCTTCTCTTGGAAGAACTTTTTTTTTAAAGAACTATTTGTTATATAGTTTCTACAGCAGCTCGAATAATTTGATGACTTAGTTTGTGTTGATCGTTCAGAATTCCTGTAAGTTAAGATCCTCTTCGATCAAATCCGATTTATTCATCAAATTATCATGGCTAAGTCTACTCAACAGTTGGATTCATATCGAGTGAAGTTGATCTTTGATTAGATTTTGATCAAATATATATACATTGTTTCATTTAAGTAGAAATCTCATATCATTTAAGTGAAATATATATATTACGTGCTATGTTGTATAAATTAACCATTTGTAATTGATGTAAGCCAAACTCCGTATGCAAAGCCCGCCAAGAGAGTCTTCTTTTGCCCCGATCGGATGCCAAGGGATAACACCTTTGGTATGATGAGTTTTAACAGAAAAAGATTAGTTTGCCAAATGTCCCAAAGAACATCTTATTTTGATCCGGAAAGACTAAAATCAATAATTTCCGGATACATACGAACATATGTTTAATACAAATATCATAAATGCTTGAAGTTTACACGATCGAATTGAACTATTTCATCACTAAATCCGATGTTAAAAAACTGGGAGTCCAACTTAGAGAAAGATGGAGAAAGAGGTGGTGAATCGGTCCGAGAAAGAGAGCATGTTGAGGAAGTGTAAGACGGTAATGAAGACCGAGAAGCTGCCAAAACACCATCATTGTTCGGAATATTTTTAAAGGCCGGAGCCACCACATCTTCAAGAAGCCCTTGTTGCTGCCGGCCCTGAATAAGTGGAGGAAAAAAATCATCTTCCAGGTTGGCCGGTTTGTTTCCATCGGCTTCAGATGCCATACAATTTTGGTAGTCTGGTTTGACTAGTTTGGTTTGTTTGTTTTTTTCTTGGGTTTGAGATTTTGGATTGATTTCGAAATGGGCTTTATTTTGAGCATCTTTATGTATTTTTGGTTTTTTATTGGATCTATTAGATAAGAAGAAAGGATAGGTGAAGTGCGTATGGAAACCATCATAGGTGATGATATATGTGTCAGGGTCATCAATTGATCTCTCCACTTGCTTCTTTGCATTGCAGATTGAGTTTGTGCACTTGAAATAACTCCTACACATAAATCAGACATAGTAGTAAGTAGTAACATTAGGCTTGTGACCGAAAGCTCAAGTATATGCTATACACAAATACAATATGCTTTGGCTGAACCATAGAGGATTGAACTAATATAGGATTCTGAAGCAGATCATGTATATGTTATATGTACCTTGGATTGGGGCTATTTTTGATGGATTTTTGACCATACTTTCTCCATTTGTATCCATCATCACTCATTCCATTAGAGTTGTTCTTTACCATTAATGTATACCTATCCACCTTGCTCAAAGTACTCCTTCCCAATATTGGGACCCTTAAAATTGATAAACAAGAGTCATGAGTAAATTTTACTGAAGGCTCAAAGTAAAAAAAAAAAAAAGAAGAAGAGTAAATAGGAGTTCTTGAAGTTGAAAAATTCTCTATTTATTTACGTTGATTTGGAGATTTGTCGGATTGGGTGGGTTAGGGGTTCAACCATGGCTAGAGCGTTTGTAATATCTTGGAGTCTTGGACCGAAGTCGAACTTTGATGAGACTAACTTGTTGATGATGGATTTTTCCTTTGGCATGAGCCTAAGATGTTGTTCTTGAGGCAGAAAGAAGAGATGTGGCTCATTAACAAATAGCTCATCTAAGACTTTCTTCTGCCGTATGAGTGTGGGACAAGAAAATATATACGAGCAGCAGAGCAAGTGGAGGGATAAGAGGAAGAAAAGGAGAGATTCTTGTTATTTAAAGATAAAGGTGGGTTGAATTTATATTCAACCTTTATTAACAGGTCTACTCGATTCTAATTTTACATATACTTGGTGAAGATACGTGCCTTGTAGGAGATAAACATTTTATATACAAATTATATTTGTGTATTCTTACTTATTTTATGTTTTTCTACATATTATAAAATAATAATAAATAAATATATTATTATCATTTTATGGTAGATAAATCAAAACAATTAATTATATCTATAAGATATATAATTAAATTTAAAAGATATTAACATAGATATATAATATATTTTCAATATAGCTATTTATTAAATGAAGTGATCCTAATTATATAGTTTTATGATTACCAACATCTTCTTAACACGAAATTTTAAACCATTGATAAACTTTTTTATGAGGGATGTTTAATAGTTTTAGTAACTTATAATCATTTTTAAAAATTTAATGCATATTTCAAAATTAATATATTAAATTCGCAATATTGGTTCAATGCAAAAATATAAGTATGTATTTTTATGTATATAGTTTAACTTAAATGATATAGAATATATAAAGACCTATTAAATAAGACTTCTTACTCATGTGCTTTATCATTTGTATCTTTTATAGCAAAAAATTTAAACCATTGTTCATAAAATTTTATGTGAGACTTTTAACATTTTAGTAATTTAAAATCATTTTTTTTAATTCAAAATATAACATATACCAAAATATATTATTTTTATTTTGTAGTTAATGTAATTGTGTAATTTATTTTAATAACAAATATTTTTTAAAAATGATAGAGGAAATACAAATTGTTAGCAAATATTTATTATTGAAAATAATTAATTGTTATTTATATTTTAATCAAATTAGTTAATTCCGTAGTTTTTATTTAAGAAAAGAATGAAGAATAACTTTTTAAATTAATAAAGGATTTTATGGTTAGTTTAATGCAAACTATAATTTATATTTAGATGGACCAATTTATTTTTCTAAGGACTCTCAAAAATTATTTTCATGACGACACGTATCATGCCTCAAATGTTATAATACTTCTCTTTTAATATATAGGAGATGCTAAAATGAACCGTCTCTATATGATATATGTTTAGTAATTTATTTTTAATACATTTTTGAGTTAAATGATCAATTTAAATGGGGTTTCTCTTATAATTAATAGCTAAGGTTTGGATACATGCTGTGTGGATTTGAATATAACAAAAATTTAGATGACGAAATAATTAAAGCCAAGGATCAACAACTCGGTTGAAAAAGAAACAAGCCAAGCAAGTAAAATGAAAGTTGTATTTGCTACGGAATTTGATCCAAATATCTAATCATAAGAAACACAATGGTAAGTAATGCTGTAACTCTTTTTTCTTTAATAAACTTAATGATGTAAGCAGGGCCGGCCTCGGATATTGGGGCATGTGACAATGTTTATGTAATTTTTTTTAAAAAAATTTGGGAGTTTAAAAAAATTTTGGGGATTTATGTCTATGTAATTTTTTTCAAAAATAATTGAGATCATGTTGCAAATGTTTCACTTAACATGGTTTATAAAAATCCGGATCCAGACTTTTATAAAAAAAGATAAAAAATTAAAATTAAATTGAAAACTAACTGATGTCAAAAAAAAAATTTAAAACTAACTAATTAACCATTTATTTAGCCTATTATTTTTAAATGAAAATTATTAAAATTTAATTAAACTAATATTTTAGTTATTTTATATATAAATTATTTATAGTATACATATATAAATATAATTATATTTTAAATATATATAGAATAAGTCCGGATCCGGATATCCAGACTTAAAAATTCAGTATTCGGATCCGTCAGATCTATAAAATCACTATCCGGATTTGAATCTGAACTCCCCGAATATCTGTTTCCGGATCGGATCGGAACGGATCTTGGATTAGATAACAGATCTCAGATATTAAGTCTCATGCGCCTAGGATTGCTGACAGAATATTGTAGTGCAATATATATGTGTGTGTATATTTGGTAGTAACATGAATTATAGAGTTATATATGGTTTATTACAGAAAAAAATTAACATAAACTACTAAATAAATATTACTTCATTATTTTCACATTTTGTATGACTTTGACACTTCCCAAAAATATTAAGAAAATCATAAAAATATATTTATGTTTTTATTAATTACATCTATTTAATCAAATAGTATTTGAGATAAATAAAATTATTTATAAGATCAATGTAATTTGTAATTAATATCAAGTTGAGAATATACAAAGTGTATTGAAATTGTAAAATAACAGTCTTTGTCTGATAAAAGAAAATTCCAATAATGTAAAACTGGAGGAATATAATTATTTTTATAATTTATTTTGAAAAGATGAGGCAATAATGCGTTTTTGTCATTTTTTAACTTGCGACGACCTATAACACTACCATCAAATGGGTCATCTTATCACTAGTTTTTAAGTAGTTGTCCACACATTTTATGAATAAACCGTCGTGGCTACATTCGTAAGCTTGTATCTTAGGTCCCATACATTAATAAATCGAGCTTTTTTTGTTGCTATGTGGCTTTGACTTTCCGATGTAAATACAAAAAACTTTGTATGACTAGGTAACGGACATACACAGGTTCGGTTGACTTAGTGGTTAAGTTTTGTCGTCTCTGCTATTTGATGGATTGGTTTTGGATTTTTCCTTCTCAAATCATTCAACAAAGTCAACCATGTAGGGTTAACGTATATAGACAGAGCTTATATTGCTTTGTAGTCGTAATTTGGGAGCCCATTTCTATTACGGAAGCTTAATAAGAGAGGTTTTAAATTCCATAAATTAAAAAGTTTGAGGCACTTTTCAAAGTTTAAAACTAAACTAAAATTTGTAACAAAATCACGGTTATATTAGAGAAAGGTTAGTAAAAACATTAGATTAATCTGAAATGTTTTCGTAAGTAAAATAAAGAGTCCAAACCACCGCGTTGCATGGCTACATTAATTGACGATACTTGGAACATAAATTTTGATTGGAGAGATTTTTTCTCATGTAGATCACATGATCTAATTTGGATTCTCACGCCGTTGTTATAATCTTTCTTCTAGATAACTATAAAAGGACAACAAATTAGAAGAAGAAGGAGATCCCAAATCTCATACATCCAAGTTATACTCTAATTGCTCTCATATTCACTTGTATTCTAATATTCTTTGTTCATCACTGTTGTATAAAGTAAAAGACCGATAATATACATTTTTTAAACCATAATCATCAATAAACAGTTTTTTTACTTATTATTTCTTTGATATATTTGTCTAAACCGTATAATCCTAACTTCTGAGTGGATTATTTAGCACGAAAAAGGAATTAACATAAAAATCTTCTGAAAATTCTGACGTAAAACACACATATCGCAATGACTGGAGTAAATCTGACAACAACTACGCAACAAACTTTTAACTAAAACAGCCTAACTAGCTAGTCCATTTACATCCAGTAACAAAAAAATAGGAACTGTAAAGAAAATGTTAGCATGGTCCGTGCGCATGAACAACAGTACAAATTGAAAAATGGTCGTAAAAAATAGTCTATATACAAGTGGAATAAATGAATCAAAAACTTCATTGTTGAACAAATAAAGTAGTCTTTGGTACGAACTTTGTTAAGAAAGCGATCGCATCATTAGAAATCCTCACCTTTTTATTCTCCTCACCCAACAGAATCAGACACTTTCTTCCATCGTCTTCTTCATCATCTTCCTCACTCCTAACCTCGATACTGGCGATGGCTTCAGAGATCTCCATGACCATATCAGCGATCACTCCCTCCACACCCATCATATATTGTAAGTAAACCACTTCTACGACATTGCTGAAATTATTAATGATAATTCCTTTCAGAATAAAACAGAGGAGGCAAGAGATATAAGACCCAAAAGGATGTTTGTATCTATGTACTTAAGCTGGCCATAGGATATAAGTGAAAGTTTTGAGTCCTTGACTCGAGTGATTGCGTTTGGGGTTCTTAATATGGCCTTAGCCTCAGAAACAATCCCTTGCAAACCGCCTTCTTTGCAAATCTTGATGGCTTCGTCCAATGAGTTTCTTCTAACATCCGCATAGATTTCACATCCTCCATTTGTTAAGAAAAATACCTAAACGTACATATGCATTTCAGTACATAACTGAACGATGACATGATGGTATGGATTTGAAAAATAAATTTAAAGGAGCAATTTTACAGGATAGCTTATTTGCAATTTCCTGATGAGTTGAGCCGCATCAGGATGAAAGCTCGAGAAGATTATGGGCCGGTTCTCTGCATGCTCATCCACAACCTGTTCAATAACAGATTTATCTACTGAAGCAACACAACAAGACCAAATATCAGATAAGTGAAGAATATGTTGTTCACCTTCAAAATGTTTTCAAGAGTTTGACGTAACTCTTCTTCTCCATACACAATATTATCGTCGAATTTGAGCTCGATATTGAATCCTTGAGAACTTTTAACTTTTACAAATGCATCTTTAAGGGTGCACAAAGGATCATCCTTAGCGACATTCCACTGAAAGATTCTTCCATCTTTTGTCTTTCTGAACATAGGATTTACATTTGCACCATCCTTTTGTGGTCCATAAGAGAAAAATTCATGTAAGGCCATTTCCGTTACTCTTTTCTCGATGATAACTCCCTGAAAAATTTGATTCCAACTTTGCTGATTTAGCTTTGCTAATCAGAACAATTTTTTTTACCAGAAACAAGATTGTTTTTGTGGTAAAGAGAGTAAAACCTAACCTGTTCTTGCGTGAAGATGAAGTTATCATGGAAAATTACAGGACAGCCATCTCTTGTCACCTACAAAAAATAGTTACATTCCTTATAATAGGATGTCAATGTGTCTAACGCAAGTTTATGCAGTTTGCATTTATTTTTTAAAAACCGTTCATTACAGAAACAAAACAAATATTACTTATTGCAATGGAGTTTCTCCTTTCATTTGTGTTTGGAGATTGTGCTTAGCGATATACGATTTTTAAAAGCAATGAATTTCAATACTAACTTGTGGTTTGAATTTACCTGTGATTTGTTGTTATTTTCTTGTAAAAACAAAACAAACTATGAAGATATTCTAGGTAAAAACTCAAACCTGGACATCAAACTCAACGAACTCAATGGGAAAATCTGCAGCAGCGTTGAAAGAAAGAATAGAATTTTCTTTGACTGATTTCATTTTCTCGTCCGGAGATTGAAGCATGTTCATCCCAAATCCTCTATGACCCATTACGACAAATTTAGGGAAAACAAATGCCTCCTGCATCTTATCATCTTCAACACCTAAAACCAAATATTATGAATTTGAATTAATAAAAGCGAATTTTCGAGAATTTTTTTAATTATATTACCTGTTGACAACTTGGCAGAAGATACCGACAATGCCATAGTCTCGAGAGCAACGTTTGATTTCTATAAAGTCTCAAAACTTAAAAGTTTATAAAAGAAATGTTTGTGAATGGAAGAAGCAGAAGGGATCTCCATAGTGACAAGACAAAAATATCCCATTCGATACAAAAGAAGAGTCTAGAGATCGAATGGAGTACTCCATTCGCAGAATCTTCAAGCTTTTTCTTCCGCCGAGAAGAGCCTTTGTTGATTTATGAGGTGAATTCTGTTTTCTCTGATTATTTTGATATATTTTGTTGTATCCTTTTCTGGACGATTCTATCTGGTTATAGGACAGATAGAGACAGTTTAATTTTAGTTTGACAAAAAAAAAGAGACAGTTTAATTTAGACAATTAGATAGACAGATAAATGTTAATTTTAGGTAGCTTCATCTTCCTATTTGGTTTAAGGATTGATTTTGGATTAAACAATTTGTTTCTTCTAAATCTAATCTACCCAATAAAGGTGGAAGTGCAAAAGCGAGAATTTCTGCAGCTATACATTATTTTGAAAGAATTTGATTCAAGAAAATAAATTAAATTAATTTAACTAAATGATAATTGTCAGAGTTGCTGTAAAAAATAGTAAAAATGTACATGAATGAACTTTTTAAATCAATTTTGCATTAAAATTTAACCATCTCCAAAGAAAAAAATATATAATAGAGTTAGACTCTATTTTCGGATGGGTAAGAAAATGAAAAAAAAAAATCCACAAACTTTAATATACATTAAAAATAAAAATAGTTAGTTTATCATCAAGTGAAAGTAAAAATATCATAAAATTTTATATACATTAGAAAAAGAAAGGTGATTTTGTTTTTCATATGATCTATGAATTTAATATGACATTGCTGGTAAAATAATTGTGGCGACTAATACAACTTTCATATTCACTTTTCGCAAGAATACTCCGTAGAAAATATTATAAACTTAGTTCGGTTTTGCGACCGGTTGCTTTAGATAGTCCTTATTATGTTTGGACGAGTTTATCAGAAGTTAGGTATTTATTGACCTTATGAATATGATAAAAAGTGTATTTTGGTTTTCAGATAGAACATGGATAGTTCCATGGAATGATTGTTAATGATTTTATTCATACCTTTCTATTTCGAGACTTGGGAAATATGTCCATAAAATTCGAACATGGCATGAATAAAATCTATGAAATAACATAACGTTCATTTAACAAAGAGCTTACATGATTATATTCTTTTATTTTGCTATGGTTTTTCCATTGAGTTTTCCTATATAATACAAACGTTGAGTAGGAAAAAAAAAAGAAAAAAAAAAGGATAATGACACTAATCTCCAAATAGAAGTGTTATGAAAGTGAAACAAATGTCTTTCTGAACTCCACTATCAATATGCACAGATAATAACTTTTGCTTTGTACCTTTTATGTGAATAAACATACCATTTTCCTCATGTAAAATATCTATTAATCTTTATATCAGTATCCCTTATTTGCAGATATTAAGTTTTTGTCTTTGTTTTTGTATATCTATAATGATAAACTATAAGTATTATCACAACAAAAACAATATATTTATCACATACATTTTTAAGTCAAAAGACGTTTGTTTTATTCCTTAAATTAGGAAACCACGCAAAGTAGCCAGACAAATGTCACAGTTTGAGCCACTCATTCATCGTGAAGAAGGCCATAGAAATGTCACAGCTTCTCACTTCCTCTTCCCATTCCCTATGGTGAGTAGCTCAAAGTTCTGGAGTGTGATGTCACGAGCAGTCCTCGATGGCACAGCTCTGGAAAATGAAGAAGACGATGGTCTAGTGGTCGGGTCGGGAACATGCTGAGTCCTTTGAGCGGTTGAGGAACGCCCATTGCTTGGAACAACTCTGCTCGAGCGGTTCTCTGTGAAGTCTGCTGAAGAAGTAGCTCGAACGCTCGAGACAATGGCTGCTTTTCTTGAAGAACTCGCGTGTCTTGTTGAAGAGATTGGTCTTTCAACTCTCTCGTAGTTTTGCTAACCAAGAACGATTTTATTGTTTAAAAAGAATTTCAAGAGCATTTATGACAAGATTTTGATAAATTTTTAACATGACTCACTGGTGCTGTGTCCCTTGATGATGCTAATACATTCTCTGAGGTTCTCGGTCTAGATCTATCAGCTTGAACCGCACCGCTTCCTGAGCCATTTCTTCTAGCATATGCCTCTAAAGCACCCGAGAATCTATCACGGCCGTCTTGTCCAGCTGTATACATTAACAAATAAACTATGAGAAGAGAATGTGCCGCAGCAAACAATATCTTTAACCATGTGATTGGTTCTGTAACAATGATATTCAATTAAAACTGGAATTGAATCAATAGATTTCTCATATGATCTAATAACAAAAGCTTAAGGGCTTACCTGAAGGTTTTTCTGGTCTCTCAGCAGATGGCACTGGGGGATTCAGAGCTGGTCTAAGACTTGACTGTTTAAACACAGAGACAAGAGTAAGGGTTTGTTTGATTCTCTAGAGAAGCTGAAAATGATGGAAAACTCCAAATATAGATTCTACTTACTCTTGGTTTAGAGCTGGAGCTGGAGCTTGAACCGAACTGTGGATACTTCAAGATTGTCCAATCAAATACATAGTCAAACTGATAACCTGCATATATATTATTTGGCTTTGAAAAAAAACTTTTGTTTTGTGTTTTATGTGAAAATATACAAGAATAAGTATTATCCAACCTTCTCGGATGAACAGATCCCTGAAAAGCCTCTTTAGGTATGGATAATCTGGTTTGTCTTCAAACCGCAATGATCGTACATAGAGAAAGTATGATGTGAACTCAGGTGGAAAGGATTTACAGAGAACCTGTCAATGGAGATACCTTTAAGACAACATCCTTGGCAGATTCCATACAGGTTTCTCAATAACGGATCTGAAACTAATTTACCTCTACGGGTGTTAGCCTTTTCTTTTCACTGATCTTGTCATACTTCTGCTTTTTTGTACCCGCACGAAGGCCTTGCCAAGGCAGACTAGCAAGAGAAACTGAGAGTAAGGTAAAAAGGAACCAACCAAATAAAAGCAAATGGAAGCAGATAAATATATATACCTTCCACGAAGAAAATACATAAGCACGTAGCCAAGGGATTCCAAATCATCCCTCCTACTTTGCTCTGCGCAAGAGATCTCAGTTTAGAAGTTGACAAATATGATGGAATCATAGAAGAGGTAAAAGCAAACAACACTCACCAATACCAAGATGAGTGTTAACACTTGCGTATCGAGCGGTTCCAGTAAGATTCTTGTTTTCTCTATTTAAAAAGGTATCTGTCAATATTCCTTATATTCTAACATTTCTAAATGTAACCGAAGCAAAAACTCTTTCACATAATATGAATACCTGTAGGGAATGTGCCTATGAGTTTGAAGATCTCTGTACTTTTTCGCAAGCCCGTAGTCAATGATATACACCTGGTTTGCTTTGCGTCCAAGACCCATCAGAAAGTTATCTGGCTTAATATCACGATGAAGAAATCCCCGGACATGCATATACTCAACTCGATTCAACTAAGCAAATCAAAAAACACAAATAAGTAAAGCAGTGTAATAACTCCCAAGAGAACAAATAAGTCATACCATCTGATCAGCGAGCATTAGAACTGTCTTTAGATTGAACCTCCGACTGCAGTAATTAAACAAATCCTCCAGGCTAGGGCCCAGAAGATCGATCACCATGCAGTTGTATTCACCTTCGACCCCGTACCATTTTAGATGTGGAATGCCAGCTTTCACAACACAAGTGTAAACAATATGATTAAAAACATTTTAAAAAAAAACAAAGAATGAAAATTGAAAAACATAAAAGACAAAAAAAAACTTACTTCCTCCTTGAAGGAGCATATAGAGCTTTGACTCATAATGGAGTTGAGGATGCCTAGCCCGCGTAGGTTCCTGCACAAACACAAATCTTAATCAAGATTGACATAAAGAAGATAGACAAATGTTGTTGACTTACAAGCTTCACGGCAACTTCGTCTCCAGTTTGCACATTCTTTCCTGGAAAAAAAAAAAACAAAACTTGACCATCAAGATGTAAAGGAGTGTCTGATAAGCACAAGGTGAATTATTAAAAAAAAAAAACTTGAGATTAACATAACCAAAGAAGAATACTCTGAATACCTAGAAAAAGTTCACCGAATGATCCACTTCCGAGTTTACGTCCAAGCTTATACTTGCCACCAACCACACGATCCATAGTTTTCAATCAAAAGTATCCTTCTTTATTCGATTTATCTTCAACCAGACCCGATAAGCTGAAAAAGATCTCTAACCCAGAGAAAACCCCCAAATTGACCCAGATCTTCAATCGTGCTCCCTAGCTCGATACAATCTATAACCACTCAAATCGAATCAAGTAGCCCTAATCGCTGAATTGATCAAAGCAATCGATTTGCGAATAACCACAAAGTAATCTAATTGATTGAGCTACGCTTCGTAATGGAGAAAACCCAAGTTGACCTAGATCTTCAATCGTGTTCTCTAGCTCGATAGAATCTATGACCACTCAGATCGAATCAAGTAGCCCTAATCGCTAAATTGATCAAAGTAATCGATTTGCGGAAAATCACAAAGTAATCTAATTGATTGAGCTTAGGCTTCTGCTAACTAAAAAATTTACCAATTGAGAAACCTCTTTTTTTTTCTGACAAAAAGTTTCAGATCAGGTTGAGGAGAAAAAGGATAACGAAACGGAAGAGAAATGAGAAAAAAAAAAAGTCTTCGGATTCGATTGTCGACGACTGGTACGAGAAAACTGGATTGAGAGTATCTTTTTAAAGGAAAAAAAATTGGGAAGATAACGAATTAGAGACGAAATCAAACGTTACAAGAAAAACGAGAGACGGCCTGGCCTGGCCTGCCTTGAGAGATTGTTGTTGTCTTTCCTTATCCCTAATTTGTTTTTTACTTTTAAGCTATTAGTTTTCGTTCTCCGGAATTTGCTTTCTTCTTCGTTTGTGGGTAATTATTATTTTATTAGAAAGTGGCGTCACCGTTTAAAATTATATACACTATGAGATTTTTTTTTTTTTTTGAAACACTACACTATGAGATTATTTATATTGATACAGAACATAAAAAATCCAACTACTAATGTTAGTATAAAAATATAAACACTATGAGATTATTTATATTTTTATACTAACATTAGTAGTTGGATTTTTTATGTTCTGTATCATCTACAAATGTCTTGTCCCATCATCTTATATGAGCTACTGAAATTGTTAAGTTTTGCTTCTTTGATTCTCCCGGCAATATAGCATATTTTCGTTTTATTTTCAACTAAAATGAAAAAGATATTTTCCATATAGTTCTCTATTATTTTACATCTTTTTCACAGTCATAAATAATACTAATAATCATATTACTTCATTGGTTGAATTCTCCACGAATTGAAAGCCCTTATTTAAAAAGAATTCATTAATTATTTGTTAAGAAAAAAAAGTGCACCTGAACAGTGTCAAACATATAAAATGGCATGCACTTTTTTACAAAGACAGCTGTGATTTCGGTTTAAATATTAAGACAGCACTTATAAAAATCTAAACTACATTGAAGAGATTATATCCTAAACATATTCTTTAAAAAAAATTGAAAGAGAATGAATCTGTTGTGTAAGTACGATTAAATATCAACCTTAATTTTGTAGATCGTTGACATTAGTATTTTTGTAGTCTTTCTCTTCTGTTTCTATCTACACTTTTACTTTTGTTTTCTTTTGCAGTATCTCTTAGATTTCTTCATTTTAATTTTAATGCTATCTTCACCCTAACATTTTCATCTCTAAACTTAAAAAAAAAAAAAAAAAAAACATTTTCATTTCGAAAAAATCTACAAATTTGGTAGAGAAATTGCATCAAATAACATTTAAAAAACTTTTATTTACTCTATGCATATAACCAGGGGCGAAACCAGACCTTTTTCTAAGTGGGTGCAAATAATTAATATATTTAATAAATATCAAACTAATATTAAAAGGAGCAAATGAAGCAACCTTATGATAGCCACATCAGATTGGAAATTCATCCAATCATATCATTTCTTTTGTCCACGTCACTCTTGGGTTGGGCAATGTTGGGCTTTTTCTTTTTTTATCCATGTATGTGTTTTTTTAGAGACTGTGTGGCCCAATGTTTGGTCTGGTTTTGAGAATTTGGTCGTTTGGGTTCTCCCCGTAATCCTCGACCTTTTATCTTCTTCTTTATTCTGGACGAAAAATCACCAAAAAATGTGACGTCTCCTCTCCTCCATGGAGTTATCAAGCACTGTGATGCCTCCTCTCCTACTACGTGACATCTCTACTCCTTTCCGCCAATCTTTTTCTGCGTCTCTACTCTTCTCCAGTCACTCTCAACGCTGTTCTTCTCTTTCCTCAGATCTCTGCTTCATGTCTCTCCACTCTCGGTGATCTCTGCTCATGTCTCTCCATCTCCACTACCAGCTCTGTCAATGGTAACGAATTCCCTCCTCCTTTTTAGGTCTACAAATTATTTACCTTCTCATCATCTCTCTTCTGTGTGGCTTTGATTTTGGTGCAGGTTCAAGAATCTAATGATTAAGATTAACCAAAGGAGCGATGCGGTGATGTCCTCTGTACAGTCTCCTCTCTCTTCCTCCGCACTCTTCCCCGCTCATCCACAGTCCATGTCAGATCTGGGTTTTATTTGAGTTTTATTAGATCTGGGGTTTTGTTCTTAGTTGAAACTTCTGATGAATATTATTTCTATTTTTTGCAGGTTTGTGATTTGAGGATGATGGGTTATATATAGATTAAGGAACTGTAGCTTTAATAAACTCTCTAAGAAAGATTCTCGTGTGAATCTTTACGGAGATAAAGACGTAGCAGATGAGATTTTCTTGAAATATGAAGAAACGAGTCTCAAAACTGCAGACTCATCGCCTTTTTGCGATAAGCTTCTCCAGCGAGTGGAGCTTCTCTGGAGAGATCACGAGGCAAAGAGACTCGATCACAACAACTTTAGCTCAAGACAAGAAGAAGAATCTGCGTTCGACGATGTGATCGAGATGAAGAGAAAGATTCACACGTTGACCACTGAGAACTCTCATCTAAAGAAGTTGCTCGCGGCGAAAGAAGAGCTCGCGGTAAGCCTGCAAGAGCGTAAGCACCAAGTGTAATCAGAATTCAAAGCGTGGATGACGAGATTAGACTCGACGGAGAAAGAAAATGCGTTCTTGAGATACGAGTACACCGTTCTTGAAAAGAAACTCGAGGTGAAAACATAAGAAACAGAGCATACTCGCAAGTCCATGGAGCTAACGCACAAACAGCAGCTTAGGAACGTGAACAAGATCGTGTAGCTCGAAGCAGAATGCAAGAGATTGAGACTCCTGTTTCGTAAGAAGTTTCCTGATAGGTCTATATCAATGAGGAACGAAGGGGAAGAGATGAAGAGGAGAAACGCGAATAATAAGAGTGATCTGATGATGAGAGATGAAGCTCAGATCCGGAAGCTTAAGTACGATATGTCGATGGAGCAGATAGGTAACGTTAGAGCGGAGAACAAGAATCTGATGGATATCATTATAAGGAAGAACATGGAGACTAAAGATCTTAGCCGAGGGCAGCAACCGTTGAGTGATGTTAGAAGCGAAAACAGTGTGATTAGTAGCCCTTATGGTTCGAAGGAGATGATGAAGTTGCTTATAGATGACTTTAACGAGATGGAGAAGTTAGCTATTTTTTGTAGTGAGAAAGCTCCTAAAGAGGATGATGAGAAAGAGGACGGATCTTTCGACTGGATTCAAGTTGTTTTGAGTGCTGTATGACTGTATCAAAGCAAGAGAGGATATCAAAACGCGGTGTTAGAGAGTTGTTGCAAGACATCAAGATTTCTTTGGGATGTATGGATGATGATGATGATGATGATGGAGAGACCAAGAATCCTCTCTGCATCACATGGAAATCAAATGTGAAATCAGGTCCAATGACAAAGAATGAGATCAAAAGACATTTGGGTCTAGCAAAGGCAGATAAAGTTGAAACTGATAAAAGTCGAGAACTGAAGGGTAAGCTTGAGGAAGCTGAGGCAAAGATCTGAAGCTTAGAAGGAGAGGTCAAAGCGTTGAGAGAGAGTAAGGAGAAGGTTGAGGCTGAGATGGAAGCTGAGAGATCGATGAAGGAGATCTTGACACAAAGCTACACATAGCTGAAGCTAAGCTCAACGAAACACAGAAGAAACTGTCTTCTCTTGAAGTAGAGTTTGATTACAGAAAGAGTTGCTGTGAAGAACTTGAAGGGACTTGCATCGAGCTTCAGCTTCAGTTAGAAAGGTAACCAAAAACTGTAGTCACATCTAAAGATCTCAACATTACTACTCCTTGCTATTGAGTGTTCATCACCTTTTATGTGAGTTTTTGCAGTGTTGAAACGAAGAAACCAATGCGAAGAAACAAAAGTGTGCATTGCAATGTACATAATTCACAGACTAAAATATAAAAGTTTGGGGTTTATTGATGGAGTTTTTGTTTGTAGAGATGGGATATTGCAGCAGCTTCTGTGAAGTTATCACTTATCAGAGTGTCAAGATACAATAACCAATTTAAGCAAACAACTAAGAGCTTTATTGACAACGGTTTGCATATTCCTCCGCACTCTTCTCCGCTATGTTTGTTTTCAATGTTTCCTTTTGTTGTTGAGAATTCAAGTACTTATGCTGATAACACAACAAACCATTTTCGTTTGGATTATTTTCACCCAGGTCTGGCGCATGAGGTTTCAACCCTCTATAGCTCTTTTGAAGGTTCCATGTATAGGTGCGTTATGTGTAAAAAAATTTGTAATGTTCCTTTTAGCTGAATGATTGCCTAGATAATGTTGTCCTAAATTGTCAATGTAGGATTTTATACTATCTTTACAGGGATGATGATACTTAAGAAGCTTGGCTTATTGTTAATACCTCCTTGCTTCCCACTACTACGACTGTTACAATGTTCCATATTTCGATTATTTTCATAGGCAAACAGTTTTTTAAGGCTTACACGTGATCTCTAAATTATTAGTCCTAATGCTAAAATAATAAAATCAACACTTATATGATTATGATCGCAAGATAATAGTTCTTCACTTTTTTTTTTAGTTTGAGAAAAAAATACTAATTAACTACTCAACCTTTTAAAAACTAGATATTTAGACAAATGTTTGAAAACTAAACATAATTTACCTAACAAACAAAACTTTTAAATTGTAAAACTCTCGATAAAACTATTTGTTAAAATAAAGTTTAAATCAATATTAAATCACTAGAAAATATTTAGAAGAACACGAATTTAATGTCTATGTTAATTCCTTCAAATGTAGCATAATATATTCAAATTAATTCTTTAAATTAAGAAATCCATATAAATTTAGGCAAAATTTTGGAGATCAATTTTAAATTTTCAACTTACCAGAAAAGATGATGTATTAAAAATATAAAATCAATATCAATGTAAATATACCAAAATTACTGAAAAATATACATAGGAAAAGAAGAATATTTTAGGAAATAATCTATCAAAAATTATAAACTACCAAGTTACAAAAATCAATTACCAAACTGAAAATTAACTAAACAGTGAATAAAGAAGACAAACTAAAAACTGAATATAATTAAACATATAAAAATGATACGAAGATAAACTTCTAATATTGAGAGGAAAAATGATATACGACAGAGGTTTACACCTAAATAGATATAAAGTTGAAAATATGCTATGAAAATGAAAGTTTAATAAATATTTTTTTAATTGTAAGAACATATTGTGGACTAATTATATAGGATGAAAACATTACTTTTATAACAAGTGGAAAAGAAAATCATGTTGCGGACGACCACTGATCATAAAATATATAAAGATTGAGAATACGTATTAATTAACTATATACTATATATTTTAAAATTAATTTAAAAAGTTAATACTCTCCATAACACCATAAATAACACCATAAGTAAGATTTTACTTTAATAATGCCATGAACACTACTCAAAGTTGAATTAATTACAAAAATAAACTACAAAAGAATGAACATTATACCACTTAAAAGATCAAAGACAATTAAGGATTGAGAATAAAAACTCACATTAAACTAATTCCTCGCTTTTGGTGTGTTAGTCATACTACTTCTTTTTCAGTTTCATAGACTGTATTCCTCTTGTGTAAATATCAAAAACATATGTGGTATATTATAAGATAATTATCCCGTTAGACTCTAAATTTACTATAAAGATAAAGTAAATATTTTTTAAAGTATAGTAAAAAGTTATGAAAACTATTTAACCAATAAATACTTATAAAATACAAACTCAAACAAAAAACTAACCTAATAGTAAAGAGATCATTTGAAAAATACTATATTCATGATTTTAAATTTAAAGTTACAGCTTATTTTCTTCTTTTATGTGTCCACCATAGAACTTTTTATTTTTATTTTTTGTTTTTAGCAGTTCATCCTTGGATTATAATTTTTATCATCAATTTAAACAGATTATGTTAAGACTTTGCAAACAAAATCCTTTGATTATTTTAATTTTTCAGTTTAAAACTTAGGAGTTAGTGAAATCTAAAACTAAGGTTTTGTTTAATTAGTTGACAATAATCATAAGAAAAGAAAAATCAGAGGAAGCAATAGATATGAGAAAACAGAAAACAAGGAAAAGATCTGATGAAATAGAGAGGCTTCGTCTTTTATTTTTCATAAGATATCTGTAAGTAAGATATTGCGCATATGTTAACAGAACTATTTTAAAAGAAAAAAAAAACTGAATTTTATTTAGATTAATCTAAGTATTAAATTTTATATGAAAATATATTATAAGAATTTTAAATATTCAGATTCAATAATTTTAAATTTTTTAATAAATATATTTTCAACAAAATTGATTTTATAATTATTAACAATTTAAAGTGTATAAACCGCGCGTAGCGCGGTGAAAAGATCTAGTTATGATAAAAGTTAAAATTGAAGGCATCTAACTCAGGTTTTAAGAAAACCGTGGGTGCATCTTGACCAACTCAGCCGCTTCCACCTTATATTTCTTTTTTTTAACAACTTCCACCTTATATTTATATGTAAAAAAATTTGGTATCTAAATAATAATGGATTGCACCCCTACCACTCAAGCTAGCTCTGCCCCTGCATATAACAACACGAGTGATATGATATGTTATATATTTTGATATTTTTAATAAAAATATTTTTCTATATTGGAAACAATGAACATCTTGTTGAATCTCTCCTCTTTCTCTTTTTGTTTCTCTTTTTGTTTGTTTATATTATGTTAATATATCTTTTTACCCAATTCCAAATTATTTACTTTCAATCTCTTTGCCATAATTGTTGTAAACAAATAATGATGCATTGAAAATATATTTATATTTATTTACATATGCCACAACTAACTTTTTAAAAATAGATATATATGTTTCTCAAAAACATATATTCTATTTTAAATAAAAAATATTTGATTTTATTAAATATTTTTTATGAAACTAAAATAATTCTCGAATATATAAATAAAATTTCAAATTTATAATATATTAAAAACTTTTTTTTTTGAACTTTAATATATTAAAAACTTATATAATAATATGGTTCAGTTTCATATATTTACATAAAACATCATACTCAAACATGTAGATTAGAAGAAAATTTCAAAACAATTTGAGAATTATGTTTCAGGACTCCAATATATTTGAATTTCATAACATTGACATGATCCAATTGTCAAAACATGCAATTGAAATACTTTCACATACTATACTGGCTGGTCATCAGAATAGTAAATCGCCTCTCAGCTCTACAAAAAAAAAAAGGTTTTGCCTAAAAGCTATAGATTGTGGTTAAATATATGGGCTTGTTTATATAAAGGTTGGCCCATTAAAGAGGTTTATACGATAAACGTAATCTCCACGTTCGAGATATTCGATTGAATTAGCTGACGTGGCTAACACACCATGGATCTGAGCTTCACCATGACTAATAAATAAACCCATCAGGCAATCTTCACGCCTCCAAGCTCTCCTCTCTGCTACACTAACGACCCCTTTCCGTTCATTTCTCCGGCGATATTTTTCCCAATCGATCAGATGGCGAAGGATCCAGTTCGTGTTCTTGTCACTGGAGCTGCAGGTAACTTCATATAATCTCTCCAATCTAGTATCAGATCTTTGGTTAGCGAACGCAGAGTTATTGTTTCGTAGTGTAGTTGTAGCTCTTGAAATCGATTGGATCTAAGTCTGTATTCGTTAGATCTAAGGAATCGTATATCAAGTGTGTGTGTGTGTTTGTACGAATCTGCAGGACAAATCGGATACGCTCTAGTCCCGATGATTGCGAGAGGAATCATGCTTGGTGCAGACCAGCCTGTGATCCTCCACATGCTCGATATCCCTCCTGCTGCTGAAGCTTTGAACGGTGTCAAAATGGAGTTGGTCGATGCTGCTTTCCCTCTTCTCAAAGGTACGTTCTGAGTTTTTATGTTATTATTAAACTGTGGATCTTTTGTTTGTACTTACTCAGTGGCGTGCGTTTTTCTCGTGTGACAGGTGTGGTGGCTACGACTGATGCCGTTGAAGGGTGTACTGGCGTGAATGTTGCGGTTATGGTTGGTGGTTTCCCGAGGAAAGAAGGGATGGAGAGGAAGGATGTCATGTCCAAGAACGTTTCCATTTACAAGTCTCAAGCTGCTGCCTTGGAGAAGTACGCTGCACCTAACTGCAAGGTGATGATGATGATGAGTCTTTTTCGATTCGTTTCTTTATAGACATCATGTGATTCTTCTGATGTATAGTTTCTGCTTCTTTGTTTTGTAGGTCTTGGTTGTTGCAAACCCTGCGAACACCAACGCGTTGATTCTTAAGGAATTCGCACCGTCCATCCCCGAGAAGAACATCACTTGCTTGACGAGGCTTGACCACAACAGGGCGTTGGGACAGGTCTCCGAGAGGTTAAGCGTGCCAGTGTCTGATGTCAAGAACGTGATTATCTGGGGAAACCACTCGTCGAGCCAGTACCCAGATGTCAACCACGCTAGCGTCAAGACTTCTTCTGGGGAGAAGCCAGTTCGTGAGCTTGTCAAGGACGACGAGTGGTAAGAAGAAATCTTTAAATCCCCTTTTTAATATCTCAATCGTTTACGATATTTGTTAAAGAGTAATGTATGTAGGTTGAATGGAGAGTTCATCACTACCGTTCAACAACGTGGAGCTGCTATTATCAAGGCCAGGAAGCTGTCTAGTGCACTCTCTGCAGCTAGCTCAGCTTGCGACCATATCCGTGATTGGGTCCTTGGAACCCCCGAGGTTCTGTTCAATTTCGAGCCAGTTGATTGTTTGTGTACTAAATAAACTATAATAACTAAATATATTCTTTGTTTAATTTGTCAGGGCACATTTGTTTCAATGGGAGTATACTCAGACGGATCATACAACGTTCCATCTGGACTCATCTACTCTTTCCCCGTAACTTGCCGTAACGGAGAGTGGTCTATTGTCCAAGGTAGACATATTTTTCTCTTACCAAAGTAAAAAAACAAAAATGTTTTAAAAGAATTTAGAGATTGCTGTTTTACACAATGATCTGATTTGTGTTGTTTTGCTGTTGTTCACAGGTTTACCGATCGATGAAGTGTCGAGGAAGAAGATGGATTTGACAGCAGAGGAGTTGAAGGAAGAGAAGGACCTTGCTTACTCATGCCTTTCTTAGATCGGTTTTATCTGTGAAAGATGATAAAAGAGCTTTGTTTCGAATAAGGATGTTTGTTTTTTTAAAAAAAAAAAAAAACTCTGAATAACCTCATGAGGTTAAGAGCGGTACTTGTTTTTTTATTGTTGTGTTTCGCTGACCTTATAAACCAGCATTTTGAATATTTGATCTCTTTCAGTCTCAGCTTTCGTTTTACTTGCGTAGTGGGAAAGTACTCCAAACTGTGAACAAAAGTGTGCGGTCAAACTGTCCAAACTACCCTACACGGTTTATTTTTTCGTCCACTGATTTCATTGATATGAAAATCTTCATGGAAAATTTGAGTAACTTCTATTTAGCTTAGATCATTTATTTTTGAATATAAATGTGTTGGATTTTATTTAGTCTTAATTAGTGTTGCATAATGTCCCAGCATAATAGCCAAATTATAGATTTGACATTTTTAATTTTGAAAATATTAAATCTAATATGATTTCAAAGATCTAAACATATATTATGTTAGTAGGTTCCTTTTAAGATTTTTGTATATGGTGATTTGGTTACTAAAACCCGTGAATTGGTTTGTCAATGACTAAAACAGATGAATTTAAACCGGAGGCACACATAGTTTATAATTGATGACTTTAATGAAATTACGAGGAATAGAAAAGAGGAGGAATCAAACCATCTTGGATAATTGTGAAATGCTAGCCTTTCTTATAAAGGAAATTTATTTTTGTGGGTGGGAAAAAGATGGTCACAGGAAAGTGAAAAATATTTTGTTATTCATGTTTTGTTACTGTATATTTTTTTTAAAAAAGATTCCATGCCTAATGATTATTATTAATAGCCATATTTACTAGTGCCACTATGGAAATTTGATTGACCTAGAAAACATAATGAAATTTAGATAGCTGAGACCTAAGAGAGTAACAAAAATTGTGTTTGTTTTGCATTAGAAGAAAGAAAAGAAAAACACTCGATTTCAACGTAGAATAGTTATTATCTTTTAACTTAGATAAATCTGATAACAAAAGTAGGATAATTCGAAAACAAACCAAAAAAATCTTTAGATCTAATAAAAACAAAAGAAATATGCTAAGTAAACACGATAATCAAGAGAAAATAATTTAAAAAAAAAGAAATCTAAACAATAATCTTCTCCTGGATTTTCTCCGGTTCAGCTTCGCCGGAAAGCTCCTCAAGCGATTTTCCGTTAGGCTCCGGAACAAGAAACGTGAACAGCAAGCCAATAAAACTGATTCCCGCCATGATCAGTAAGGTCTTCTTCATCCCCACAGCCTTCACCAAAGCAGCAAAACCAAAAGAACCAACCATCGCACCGGCTTTACCGGAAGCGGCAGAGATACCATGACAAGTAGACCTTAGCCTCGCTGGAAAAATCTCAGCCGGGACAATGAAAGTGGTTGCATTAGGTCCGAAATTGCAGAAGAAAAACATGAGAGAGTACAGAACTATGAAACCAATCCGGTTATTTGGTAATGTCCAATGGTGGTACGGAATGCCTAGACAAATCAAGCAAACCGTCATCATGGAGAATCCAATGACCTGAATCTTGAACCGTCCCCACCGGTCGATGAGACCTATGGTGGCCCAATAACCGGGAACGGTGCCGCAAAGTGCAATTAGGAATTGTGCCTTAGCGATCTGGAATAGCTCTTGGATTGCGTTCATGGTTTTAGCCGAGGGTAACCAACCAATGGTGGTGAAGATGTCTTTCTGGAAAAGGTTTTGGCTGTAGAAAGCAATGTCGAGGAGGAACCATGTGGTGGCTGTACCGAGTAGGTGAAGTCCGTGGCGGCGGAGGAATTTCTTGGAGAACAAGCCAAACTCGTCTGAAGAAACCCTAGCTTGGTCATGCTTGGCAGAAGAGGCTTCAATGACTACGTCGAGAACCTTAGACATATCTGAAGCCGCTTGATCCGCGTTCTTAGAGATTAGAGCAGTGTAACGAGCTGTTTCAGGCATCTTCGCGCGCCAGTAGTAAGTTAAGAGAGCCGGTACAGCACCTAACATGAGAATGATCCTCCACACGTAATCTGCCTGCGGGACGGTCGAGGCGGCCGGGTCGACCATATAGGCTGGAGACGGAAACTTATGGTCGAAAATAGCAGAGACAAGCAACGACACACCTCCTGCGGCCAGGATCCCAAACCCTTGCATAGCAAAGACAGCTGCTACAAACGCGCCACGTGTACGTTTGTTGGCGTACTCGGACATGATGGTAGCCGATAGAGGATAGTCACCACCGATGCCGAACCCCAGCCAGAAGCGGAAGAAGCAGAGCGTTATCATGACGGATTTGGGGTCGCTGCCAAGGGAAAGACCAGAGCAAATGGAGCATAAGGTCATGATCACAAGGGTCAAGCCGTAGACTCTCTTACGGCCCAGCCTGTCACCGAGACACCCGAAGAAAATCTGTCCGATAAACGTTCCGGCAAAGGCCACACCGCTCACGGCAGCAGAGATGCCGTCAGGGAGGCTTCCCGGAGAGGAGGAGCCAGGTTTGTGATAGTAGATCCGGCCGAGGAGTTTCGTGACGAGAGATATCACAAAGAGATCGTATGAGTCCGTAAAGAAACCCATACCAGAGATTATAGCCGCCTTGAAGTGGAACGGTCGAGTCTCTGAACCGTCAAGAGCTTTCAAGATGCTGCCTTCTTCTTGGTTCTCCATGTCGATTTTTCTTTCTCTTTTTTCCGCACTCTGAAAACAACACAAGTGAAAGAAAAAAATTGTTACAAGTATAGGATTTGGGACTCCTAGGAGTTGACGTTTTAGAAAACAAA
The DNA here is from genome assembly GCA_018703725.1 of Brassica juncea. NCBI lineage: Eukaryota > Viridiplantae > Streptophyta > Magnoliopsida > Brassicales > Brassicaceae > Brassica > Brassica juncea. Next base: position 48,187,688 of record CM031938.1, read on the forward strand.
CAATCTATCAACGAACTATACCAAAAAAAAATTAGGGATCTAAAATATTGCGACAAAAGAGATTAAACACAGAAAGATCATGACATGGCTTTCGTGTTGAAACATCTGATAATAGTTGCAAGCAAATATTATTTGGAAATAATAGTATACTTAGGAACGGAGTGATTACCAACGAGGAACTGAGAAGCTGAAGAATCTTGATTAATGTTTGTTAGGGTTAGGGCGGTATCCATATACATATATATATATATATATAGATTGAGATGAATATACAATAGCATATTCTATTTATATATATGATAAATGTGAAAAAAAATTTGTTAATATCTGACGGTAAAATATTGTAACTGAGAGTTATCCTCTCAAAGTATCTTATTATATAAAAATTAGTAGTTCAAAGTTGCTAACTAAAATAATCGTGAAACATGACATCAAAAAAATTTAAAATTATAACTTGTGTTTAAAACTGAATAGAGTTATCTAAATCATATATCTAATAAAAAACTTTCCTTTTTAAATTCCTAAACAAAAGAGAATTGAAAAATATATAATTATAATTATATAAAATCAAGTATTTGATAGTAAATTTCGTTTTTGTAGATCCTAAATAAAAGAGAACTTGAAATTTATTTTAATGTAATTTTCCCCTTTTAACACAATTAGATAAAAACATTATATTATAAATGACAAAAGAGAATTGTAAAAATAGCAATTTAAATAATTGTTTATAGTAATTTTTATTTTCTCAATTCCTTTACGCAAGATAATTGTAAAAGATTCATTGTAGTAATTATTTTAAGTTTTAAATATATATTTATCTAAAACAATGTATTTGATGTGATTTTTTTCTTTATATTCTAAAGAAAAAAAGAACGGGTAATATATTACTATAATTTTTTTTTGTCAACAACATAAAACACAATCATGTAGACGAATATATTAAAGCATTTGATAATAATTTTGCCTTTTAAAAAATGTGAACAAAAGAGAGTTGAAAAAACAGTTTGGAAGTAATTACCTTAAAAATTAATTTGATGAAAACACTATATCAAAAATAATGGCACAACGAATTTTAAAAATATTATTAATTTTTTAAAAAGATTAATTATACGGAAATTATTATTTGATAGTAATTTCACTTTTTCAAAACCCTAAACAAAAGATTTATAAATGATTATTTTGATATAACATGTGCTATTAAGTTGAGATTATGACATGTGTCAAAAATTGATTTGTAAATATAATATAGTTATTTTAATGAATTATATTATACTAGTTTTCCTTTTTAAAAATATTTACAAAAGAGAATGTAAAAAATTATTGGATAGTAATAAATTATGTATGTAGATTATAACTTTATTGTTGGAAAGGTAACTTTTTCCTTAATGACTATTCATTTTTTTCTTTAAGTATTAGTCCATTCTATTTCTAAAAGTAGCTAATTTACGATGTTCAAGTATGTATATAAGTACTAATATAGATTATAGACTCAAAAGTACTGAACTTTCAAGAATAAAAAGGATAAAAGTAATCTGCAAATAATGCTTGAATATCTCATTTTCTTCATATATATAACATAGTTCTTGAAGTTTCAATGACTGATTGTGATCTTCATTTTTGACGAGTTTGTTATGTCGCACTATAAAGAGCAACCACGGCTGCAAGAGTGCAAGACTATCAACAAGAGATAAAGATCAATACTTAAACAAAGTTGGTTTATATCTAAGTCTAATCTTCTCTCAAGGACATTTATATATCGAACTATCAAGAGGCACAACAGCTGCAAGATTTGAGATTCTTAAAATAGGTACAAAACAATACGACAACAATATTTTACAAAATATTGTATATCAAGAATTTTTCACAATATACGATATACCTAAAAAGAAATAAAAGTCGTACCATGTTAATGCTAAAGTAAATAATTTGATGTTTGTCCAACAGATATTTGATAGTGAGTTGATTATCAGTAACAAATATTAACTGGTGGTGTGTAACATTAACTATTTGTATATGTGTTTCTTTTAATTTTTCTTAAACCCTTGAAACAATATGCAAGGTTTTTTATACCAATAATTTTTAATATGTTTTAGCTATCTACAATTAATATTATTTTAAAATAATTAAAATTGAACTACTTCTAAATTAATAAAAATTTTAAATTAAGTATATAAGTTTTATGAAATTTCAAATTAAAATATAAAGAACTCCATGCAACGCGGGATTCATATCTAGTACAGAATAAACTCCAATTTAAGTACCTCCAAAGATATAAAAAACAAATACTCAAACCTAATTCCAGCTAGATATTGGTGATGACTGGTTCGACTGTTGCTGGAAAAATTTAGGTGTAAAAGTTTAGCTGTAGATAAATTGGTTGTAGTTGTAAAGTTGTTACTGTAGATTTTTTTGCAGAGACTTTTGCTGTAGTTATATTTGTTGTAGTTGTAAGTTATAGGCTGTAGATATTTTAAAATAAAATATGTGATGTATATATAAAACAATTATTTTTATCAATTAAAAGAATTTATATTAATATTTTAAATAAATTATCAAAATTTATTTAAAATGTGATATGTAAATAACATTTATGTTTTTTAATATTTCAATAATTTTTAAAAACCCAAAAATAAACTAGAACATTTATAGATGTTTTTATCATGATTATATAATTTATTTGATATTATAGATTGTTTTTTTCATTTACAGATTCTACAGTCTAAAAAAGAAGGATGTAGAACTTTACCTAAAATACATTAAAAAATTTTGCTTTAGTTTTTTTGATGTAGCTTTAAAAACAAAGCTAAAGCTTGATTGGTAAAAATTAGTAGAAATATGATGTACGCTTTAACTTTTAAAATAAAGATACAAAATGATTGGTAAAGATTAGTGATTTAAAAATAAATAAAGCTAAAGTATGGAGATAAATCCCAACCAATCATCCCCATTTATAGATCAATCTTTTATTTAAGTGTGAAGTTTTCTTTTTACTAATTAAGAATATATAATAGAGTTTATAGAAAAGCGAGCTAAAAATAATAAATGGTTCAAAAGATCAACTAATCAAAGTATCAAACTATGGAATGAGGCCGGGTAATCTAAATATAGGCGCCTAGGCCGGGCAATCTAATATAGGCGCCTTTGGAAATTTGAAGCTCAGAATCAAATTTAAAGAAAAATCAATTAATGGCCTGGCTGATTTAAACACAGCGGTTACGGTTGTGGATGCGGAAATTTGCGGATGCGGTTGGTTGCGGTTTCAAACGTTATTAAGCATTTTGTATAACTGGCACAACGTTTGAAAATTGTTGTGTTTGCGGAATATTTGTGAGTGGTTGATTATAAGATATTGCAGCGGATTAATAATAAATTACCAATATTAACATATTATAACACTATAAAAATATTTAAAAAAACTATTGTAATAAAATATTATATTTATCAATATAATATGATACATTCTTCTTATAACATCATAAACCGTTAAGATTGGCAAGCAAATATTTTTTTTAAAAAAAAAACAAAACGAAGTAAGAACAAACATCACACTTCAGATAAAAAATGAAATATAGAAATACAAAATAGTTTCATGGTGATCATTTCTCTGCCTCAGTCTCACCGGAGAGTTCTTCAAGGGATTTTCCTTTGGGCTCAGGGACAAGGAAGGTAAAGAGCATACCAACAAAGTTGATGACGCCAAGCATGATCAGTGAGTTCTTGACTCCAATGCCCGGTGGATATCCTGCGTCCGTCTTGGTCTTGTCTTGTGGCTGAGCTGCATATAGGAACCCAAAAGCTCCCACGATGGCTCCAGCCTTACCTGTTGCAGCTGATATTCCATGGCATGTAGACCTTAGCCTAGCCGGGAAGATCTCAGCCGGTACGATGAAGGTGGTTGCGTTTGGTCCAAAATTGGCGAAGAAGAAAGTTAGAGAGTACATAACCACGAATCCGATACGGTTGTCTGGTTTGATCCAATGGTCGTAGGGGAAGGCAATGGCAAACATAAAGACGGTCATCATGAAGAATCCCATCAGTTGGATAGCAAATCTTCCCATGATATCAATAAACGCAACGGTGAACCAGTAACCAGGGACAGTACTACAGAGAGCGATGAGAGTTTGAGCCCTCGCAATCTTGAAAACCTCATGGACGGCGTTCATGGTTGCTGCCTTTGGGATCCATCCGATAGCCGAGAAGATATCCTTTTGGAACAAGTTTTGGCTGTAAAAGGCAATGTCTAGCAAAAACCAAGTGGATGTACATCCTAGGAGGGGAAGACCATGGCGTCTAAGGAATTCCTTGGAGAACAAGCCATAGTTAAGTCTTGGGTCCTTAAGGATATCTTCCTCCCTCTCCTCCATTTCAAGCTCCACTTGTAAGACCTTGGACATATCTTGTGTCGCCTGTTTGAGGTTCTTGGCCACTAAAGCGGTGTAACGAGCAGTTTCGGGCATCTTCATACGCCAGTAGTAAGTCAAGGCAGCGGGTAGAGCGCCAAACATGACGATGATTCGCCAAATGTAATCAGCTTGGGGAGGCGTTGAGAGAGCTCTGTCGACTAAATAGGTCGGTGATGGAAACTTCTTGTCGAATATGGAAGATACTGCTAAACCTACAAAACCTCCGGCCAAGATCCCGATACCTTGCATAGCAAACACGGCAGCGATGAAAGCACCACGGGTCTTCTTGTTTGCGTATTCAGACATAATGGTAGCAGAAAGAGGGTAGTCACCTCCGATACCGAATCCGAGCCAAAACCTAAACAAAGTTGTTTATATGTTAATATACATTGTTAAAAAAAATATTGAGATATAAGGTTTAATCTAAATATAATCATAAAAAGGCATATCTGCTATGAAATTATTAGTAAATCATGCGTGTATATATATGATGAGAATCGTACCTGAAGAAGCAGAGGGTGGTCATGACACCCTTGGCTTTGTTTCCGAAGGAGAGACCCGAAGCGACAGAGCACAGAATCATCATGATTAAAGTGACACCATACACTTTTTTCCTTCCGAGTTTGTCACCTAGCCATCCGAAGAAGAGCTGACCAGCAAGGGTTCCACAAAGAGCCACACCATTGACAGCGGCCGCAACATGAGGAGGAAGTGAGCCAGGCTTCTCTGACAACGGATTGAAGTAGTAAATGCGGCCAAGGAGCTTAGTTACCAAAGAGACGCAAAACAGATCGTATGCATCGGTAAAGAAGCCCATTCCAGCAATGACAATTGCCGTGAAATGGTAAAGTTGTGTCTTCGCAACATCGAGTGCCTTGAGCACTCCTAGTTGTTCTTCAGCCATTGCCTTGAGTTCTATGACCAAACAAGATAAATAATCCAATATTTCATTAAATCAATCTTTCTATGAGAAAAAGTCATTTTAAAAAAAAACAATATGTTACGTTCGTTCTACTTTGTATGAAAAGAAAAAAAAACATTTGTAAGTTTTTAAAGATCATAGTACGTTCTCCTTTTTATAACAAGTAGTTGACCTTTGTATGGCCAAAATTATGTAAAATACGGAAGAGTGAAATATACATATATATTGGTGGGATATTTGTAACATTGAGGAAAAAGGCTAACATACTAACTTGATAAGGTATAAGATAAATTCGACCAAGGCAGGTAATATTCACCTTAATCAGCCTTGAATGAGATTAAGAACTTATATGGAGAGTTAGAGGGAAGAATGGGAGAGAAGATATGTGGTGATTAGAAATGAACAATTATTGTGGCAATTTATAGACAAGGTGAGAAAGAAATGCAAGCAACGTGAAAGTTACAAAAAAAAAAAAAGAAAGAATGCAAGTAACGTGATCGCCTGCATCTTCTTGATTATTTAATTTGTAAGTAATTCATTTGAATTTTAGACACATTTAACGTATTGGTTAGCCGCAAAAACAATAGCTTTAGTGTAATTCATAATTCTATAAACCGTCCAGACCCGTTTAATACCAGTATACTCTTTTAATAATCAATTATCAACATTGGTTAGCCGCAAAACAATGCCTGCGTTTGCAACTAACTGTGAGGAAATTCAAACATTAGCAGAAATTTTCAGATTCTAAAGATCAAGCAAGCTTCCAAGACTCAAAATAGGCAGATAACCTAGCATAAGGTGCAAGGAGTCAACCACCTTACTTTGTCCATATGTACATATAATCTCCATTTTTGGTTATCAGAGTTGATAGAATCGGTTTATGTTGATAACAAAAAAAATTAATTATCAATATTAGTTTTTTTATAAAGTCATGATAAAATTTAAATAAAATCTAAAATATATATAAATGTTTCTGCTTTTACAATCTTTTGTCCTATTCATTAAAAATACAAAGTAAATATGTTTATATAAACTTTGCTGTGTGTTTCCTTGTAAAAATATTATTCATATATTTTGTAACGTAAATATTATAATTCATATTTGTCATTTAAAATATCGCTTTATCTTTAAATCTTAAATAAATATTTGAAATTTTGAAGCAAACATTTACTTTGATTTCGTTATTACGGAACAGCCCCAACCCCTTATGTAAAACACAAAATGATAAAGTCGCAGGTGCATTGATGATGCAAGTGAGTCTAAGATGAATACTAGTATTTGGGAAAGCTAATAAATAGTAGTATTCTGTGTAGTACATGAGAGAACATTATTATTATTTATGGTAAAATATACATTACTATAAATAAAACTGTATGCAAATGCAATTTTTAAAAATACATATATAAAGTGCAAGTTTTTACTACTTCTACTTCGGAGAAGAGTTAGATCTGCATTGTACGATCATTTTTATCCGTGATTTTTTAGGGCGGGGTTCTTAGGGAAATATAAGAAAAAGATACTAAAAAGTTAAGAATCTGTTTTTTAAAGCAGTAGAGTTAGATCTGCATTGTAAGATCATGTTTATCCGTGATTTTTAGGGTAGAATTTTTAGAGCAAGATTATTGGTGGTCTTTGCTCTTGGGTCCTTAATACACATATATATGTATGTATATATTATATACGTATATATAATATATACATACTACATATATGTGTATTAAGGACCCAAGAACAAGGACTCCAATAATCTTACTCTTAGGGAAATATAAGAAAAAGATTCTTAACTTTTAACTAAAAAGTTAAGAAACTGTTTCTTAAGGTACTGCTTTAAGAAACAGATTCTTAACTTTTTAGTTAAAAATTAAGAAACCACGAATAAACATGCTCTGAACTCAAAAAAGAGGTCCGCAGCACAATTCTTCTTTTCTGTATGTCTTCTCAATTAAAATGTATGTAATTTGTAAATATCGGTTGGTTAGTTTTGTGTACGGATTCACAATTTATGTTCATATAAAACGCCATTTTGGGCTGAACAAACATATCATATTTGTTGACTTACATTAACATAAACTTCAAATTTCGATAAACTTGTCAACTTTTATTAATTACTCTTAATTACACATATACTGTATATAATGCTTTTTTATTTCAAATAAGGAGTGGTAAAAGTTTTTATTCTTTATCGTTTTTTTTGGTAAAAGATTCTTTATCGTTTTGTTTGGAATTTGGATTATAAGCTATTCTAATGCCAACATAAGTAGAGTAGTTACAAATTTCATCTTTTTTTTTTTGATCGAATCGTTCGGCTCTAACAGTTGACATTCTGAGGATTGACAATCTGGATACATGTGGGCATCAAGATTAATTATCATTTAGCAAAAGTCAGAATCATTATTAAAACAAAGCATATTCGAAAAACATAGGATATTCGGAAGAACTTAGGGAGATGAATTCAACTTAATATATAAAGTTCATGTCTTTGTGAACTTAGTTGATATCATATATCCATAGTAAATCTTTTAAATCAATCGATCCAACTCAGACCAATTATCCATCTATGTGTGTATGATATCATTTAATTTAAGCTACGCTATTTCTTAGTTTCTCTTTGTATACTTATTTTTTGAGACTTTTATGTGGAGACTTTGTTCAGCTATGTATAAAATAATATTTCAAATGGTTTTATAAGTTAAGTTGTTATGCAAGAGGTAGCCATGTATTAACGAAATATAAACATATCAGGTTAAAATTGTAAGTAATCAACTCCATATAACAATGCCCACCAAGTATTGATAGATCTTTCACACAAAACAAACATAGAAAAAAAGTAATTGCACAAGAAAATTTAAATAACCCGCGGAAACAACAAAAAGAACTGACATTATGTACCACTTAATCATTTCTCAGCCTCAGTCTCACCAGACAGCTCTTCAAGAGACTTACCCTTGGGTTCAGGGACAAGGAAGGTGAAGAGCATACCAATAAAGTTAATGACACCAAGCATGATCAGAGAGTTCTTGACTCCGATGCCCGGTGGATATCCTGCATCCGTCTTGTTCTTGTCTTGTGACTGAGCTGCGTATAAGAACCCAAAAGCTCCCACGATGGCTCCAGCCTTACCTGTTGCAGCTGAAATTCCATGGCATGTGGACCTTAGCCTAGCTGGGAAGATCTCAGCCGGTACGATGAAGGTGGTTGCGTTTGGTCCAAAATTGGCGAAGAAGAAAGTAAGAGAGTACATAATCACGAAACCGATACGGTTGTCTGGTTTGATCCAATGGTCGTAGGGGAAGGCAATGGCAAACATAAAGACGGTCATCATGAAGAAACCCATTAGTTGGATCGCAAACCTTCCCATGATATCAATAAACGCAACCGTGAACCAGTAACCAGGGACAGTACTGCAAAGTGCGATAAGAGTTTGTGCCCTAGCAATCATGAAAACCTCGTGGATTCCGTTCATGGTTGCTGCCTTTGGGATCCATCCGATAGCCGAGAAGATATCCTTTTGGAACAAGTTTTGGCTGTAAAAGGCAATGTCAAGCAAGAACCAAGTGGAGGTACATCCGAGGAGGGGAAGACCATGACGTTTGGCAAACTCCTTGGAAAACAATCCATAGTTAAGCCTAGGGTCTTGAACGACATCCTCTGCTCTTTCCTCCACCTCAAGCTCCACTTGTAAGACTTTAGACATGTCTTGTGTGGCCTGCTTGATGTTCTTTGCAACTAAAGCGGTGTAACGAGCAGTTTCAGGCATCTTCATACGCCAGTAGTAAGTTAAGGCTGCGGGTAGAGCACCAAACATGACGATGATTCTCCAAATATAGTCAGCTTGTGGAGGCGTTGAGAGAGCCCTGTCGACTAAATAGGTTGGAGCTGGGAACTTTTTGTCAAAAATGGAAGAGACGGCAAGTGCCACGAAACCTCCGGCTAAGATACCAACACCTTGCATGGCGAAAACGGCAGCGATGAAAGCACCACGAGTCTTCTTGTTAGCGTATTCAGACATAATGGTAGCAGAAAGAGGGTAATCACCTCCAATACCAAATCCCAGCCAAAACCTAAACTAACAAAATTATAAGTTAATCCAAACCACTAATATTTAAAGCATGCGTATTTTCAGTGAGATTATTCTTAAATCATGGGTATCATATATAATGATAATTGTACCTGAAGAAGCAAAGGGTGGTCATGACACCCTTGGCTTTGTTACCGAAAGATAGACCAGAAGCCACAGAGCACACGATCATCATGATCAAAGTGATACCATACACTTTTTTCCTTCCGAGCTTGTCACCTAACCATCCGAAGAAAAGCTGACCAGCAAGGGTTCCACAAAGGGCCACACCGTTGACCGCCGCCGCAACATGAGGGGGAAGTGAACCAGGCTTTTCTGACAACGGATTGAAGTAGTAGAGGCGGCCAAGAAGCTTGGTCACCAAGGAGACGCAAAACAGATCATAAGCATCTGTAAAGAAACCCATACCGGCGATGACAATCGCCGTGAAATGGTAAAGTTGCGTTTTCGCAACATCGAGTGCCTTCAGCACTCCTAGTTGTTGTTCAGCCATCTCTGCTTTGCTTGTCTCTCCTGCTTTCACATACTAAACGTTAATAATTTTGTGTTGATATATTTTCGTGCAAATATGAATACTGTAATGTGTGGATAAATTCAGATCCTCCTGTCGGATAGGAGGGGGAAAAACTAGTTTGACTCTTTATTAGGGGTTTCACGTCTAAAAGAAAGAGATAAAAGAAACGCGTGTGTTTAACTAAGAGACAACATGTTAAGTACCTAAACATTAGATTTTTGTAAAGCAAAAGTGATTATATACCTTGTCGCTAAATCAGAGTAGCTTGGATGAGAGATAGAAGAGATGGTTTAAGTGCAGAAATGTTAGGGAATTTATAGAATGTAACGCGAGGCATCTTTTATTAGGTATATGCTCACTTCTATATTTTTTGACAACAAATTTGGTATATACTCTCTTGTTGTTTCTTTATAAGCCTATATGTTACTAATTAATACAAATAAATTTGATAATATCAACATCCCATGACACTATACAATTCATTACATTAAGAGAAAATAATGGAGCTACATTGACCTGGTATATCACAATTGAGGAATAATAAATATGCGCATACAATATTTGAGAATTAAATTTGTTAATAACAAATATTTGAGGAATAAAACTCATCTTTTCGCGTTATAATTCATATAAAGTTTTCAAGTCCAGATACTAATGCATTCTTAAAATCCCGAGTAAGGAAGATTGCTTATGTTGGACAAAACTAGTATACAAAATGTTTATCTTCAAACAGACTTTTTATGATTCCTATTTGGAAATAGGGGAGTTTTAACTTTTTAAAGTTTTCAAGTCCAGAATTTGAGAAGATTTAACTTTTTACTCAAATCCCCTTTTCTTGTATCTAACATTTATAAATTCTATATGAAATCCAAATACCACCTCCCATGATGGTATTTAAAACTTTTTAAAAAATTAAAAGTAAAAACTTAATTCACATTTTGAAAAGAAAATCAAATGTTTGAAATGAAAATAAAATAAAAATATTTGAAAATTGATTTTTTAAAAAACTTCTATATATTTTATATATTTCTTTAAATGATAATAATTAAAAATATATATATATATATATTAAATAAATATTTACAATTTGATAGATTTTAAAAAAACTCTGAAATTCCTTCAAAAACACTTAAAACTTGTACAGTTTGTTTTTTTAAATTTAATCAAATCTCAAATTTTCTTGAAATTACTCAAATCTTGAATTCTCTCAAATCCTTGATACAATAAGTCCCTACGTTTTTGTTACGTTCTATATACTGAATCTAATTCAATAACATAACAACAAGTCTTTTAAGTTTTTGTATGGACATATAAATTTACTAAACAGTGAGTTACTCGAAATTCCTCAAACTGATTTTAAAACAACCAAATTAAGGAAAGGAGGCTTGCTCTTGAGATGTACATCATGGTCGTTAATTTATGCCTAATAATAATTAGGCGACTCAAAAACAAGGTGAAAGAAATAACCAAAATGAAGAAGCAAGAAGTAGAATCGACCAAAATGAAGAAGCAAGAAGTAGAATCGAGCAGCGAACTCAGATTCATGTGGTCGATGTTATCAAAACCTAAACAACCAAAACCAGTTGTTAGTCCCAAAGTTAACCGAAGACTTGGTCAAAAGAACAATAAAACGCTTTGACTCGTAATGGCCGAATCCAGCAAAGTAGTGATTAGATATTTAGATACTATAATTTGGATACAAAAACAAGATGGAATATAGAAGACAATGATATAATTAATACTCCCTCTGTCCCATTTTAAGTGGTGTTTTAGGTTTTTGCACAAATATTAAGAAAATACAAATTTTTATGTATTAGTATTAAATTAAACTAATTCAACCAATAAAAAAAGATGTAGTATTTTGTAGTTGGTCAAAATTTTCAAACAACAATAAATTATATCTAGGATAAAGAGAACATCACTTAAAATGGGACAAAAGAAAAACCCTAAAAACCCACTTAAAGTGGGACAGAGGGAATATATCTCAACACACGCTCAATAAAATTCTTTACTATATTTTTGTTTTTGATTAACCTGAGATATCCCAAACTTATAAATGACTCTAACTAATTTCTAATGAGAAATACATCTCATGGATAGAATAAATGAATCGTAAACAGAATCCATATCCGAATGTCCAAAAGTAATATGACTTAATTTTGGATAGAAAATGAATCAAATTTGAAATGGCATCCTAAGTCCGTCTCGTTACAATTCAACAACAAGGTCTCAGATTTTTACTATATTTTCCTTGTATGTTTATCTTTATTTTTGTATAAAACTATGAAATCATCAGTAACAAAATTCGTTTAGTCTCATCTTTTTTCTTTGATTTGGACCGAACTTGTGGATATTTATCCAAAAGATCAAAGATCATTTGATTTTCTTTGTATCTCTAGAAATTCATCTTTTACCGTATTCTTGTTTTTTAAATTTAACAATTATAGTTTTTATTATGTAATGCTATTAGAAATGGTTTTACAACAAACGAACTGAAACTATTTGGTTAACTTCTTCATTTCAACAATAATTAAAAATTATGAATGGAAAACTGTTTAAAAATATTTTTATTTTCTGGCAAATATTAAAATGTCAACTGATATACTCTAATAATACAGTATATGTTACTAATACTTTCAAGTTGATTTTTAATAACTGAAAGCGATCTCTTTTTCTGTCTTTTATCTGGAAATGTGCTGTACGGTTGCTTCAATCCATACAACATTACAACGCATTGACTTTTGCAACAGCTATCAGATGTTTTGATAATAGTGCTGTAGGTGATCACTATATTAAAATAAATCCATACATGGGACGCATTACCTACTAAGCTGCTACGTTATTTCCGTTAATATTGAAATGGAAGATATTCTGTATCTGAAAGGATAAAATGTAAACTAAGCTTTCTTTTCCAGAAAAATAAACAAGATATATATATATATATATACTTTAAATTTACAAGGCATCTCCCATGTAGTGGGCGCCTTGTCACATGGATAGTTTCATAAATATTAACTAAATTTGATTTGATAATATATCGGTTTATAAATACCAAACCTAAACATAGATTATCTTTTCTGGAGAAAAAATAACATTGTTGAGCCTGAATTAGACAGAGATCTTTATTCCTGGATAATCTGGTATATCTGGAAGGCTAGAAATGATAAGCTCTTTAGAGGAACTGTCAGAGACCCATTGGAACTAGTTCGCTATGCTGAGAGCGAGTGTCAAGCCTGGTTTAATGTGAACGAGATGGTACAATCCAACCTACAGGAACAAAACATGGAAGAACCTCAAGTCTTAAGCTTGAGCAATATTTGCATGATAGATGGATCGTGGACATCCACATCACGGTTTAGTGGATATAGATGAGCCTGGATGGATAGCTTGGGGAAAGCTCAACTCATGGGAATATGAAATTACATACGACGTGAGTCTGCTCTCACTCAGAACTGGAAGCACTGCGATGGGCAATGGAGAACATGCTTCAGCACTCGACATGCCAGAGCTTCAGAACGGACTGCAAGGATCTAATCGCCATGATTAAGGAACCTCATGCATGGCCAAGCTTTGCAACAGAACTCGAAAGGATAGAGACTCTGCAGATTTGCTTTCCAGACTTCAAGATTTCATATATTCCACGATCGTAGAATCGGATTTCGGACTCTTTAGCTAGGACTGCGAGGTCTTTTCATAGAGAGCTTTATTTTATTGGTTGTTCTATTCCGATCTGGTTACCCAGACCACCTCTAGCTTGAATAATAGAATAGCCGTTTGATGTAAAAAAAAAATAACAAACCTACTATTGTTTAGACTTTCTGGCTCCATCGTTTTCTCTATTGAAAGAGATTGAGAATTTATTTAAAGTGTTATTAAAAAAAATCTATAATATATATAATTTACATTTTTTTGAGTTTGAACCGGATATCTTATAGTTTAAAAACACTAACAAACACTTAGTTAAATTTTAATGGCTGTAGCTTTAAAATTTTTGCTTTAGAAAAAAAACTGTAGAATTTTTGCTTTGGCTTTAGTTTTTATTGCTGTAGATTTTATGGAAAGCTCAAAAAAATTGCTTTGAATATTTGGCTCTAGAAAGCACTTACACAGTTGTAGGCTATTTCAGGAGCTGTGATTTTTAAAAAATCATTAAAGCTTGATTACTTTAAATTTGGTGCTTTAGAAATAAATGGTGCTCTGGAGAGCACTTACAGCCATTACCAATCACACCCGCAGTCATTTATTTATCGATTTTGAATAAACAATAAAAATCCGTATAAAGTCGACTTGGTCTTTGTAAGAGAACAAGAGTAGACACACATTATAGTTAAAACTATTTTATTCAAAAATTAATTGAAAATAATCATCCTCCGTTGAATAAAGTAAAATATATAAAAAAAACAACATCAATGCAAAAATATGAAAACCAGACTTAACAGTTATTGTTTATCTTTGATCTTTTTGTTTTTATTATTTTGCTATAAACTTAATGTCAATATTATTTTAAATATTATATTTTGTGGTTGATAATATCAAAAGAGAAAAAATGTTCTTTTAAAGTGATGTTCTACCCATACCAAACTTGTTGAAATGGCTCAAAAAATTTATAATATGTACATGAGCATAACTAAGTTTACTACACATCTTCTACGACGGTGATGGGTGGAGAAGATTCTAGCAAGGATCCTTAACCCAAGCGATACAACTCTCTGATTTGATGCACCATGGAGCCGTCGTAGGAGAGGACGCATTAAGCGGAGGAGCAGCAGTGGACTTCAAAGGAGCTGTTGATAGTGCTACCGATGGTTTTCTGAGTGGTGCTTGAGACCAAGCAACACGACACATCTGCAACACTGGCGAGGAAGAACATGAAAGGTGACGAAGATGAAGACGACGGTGACACGAAACATAACTAGAGAGGGATGGCGACGCCGACGAGCTGAACCGCAGCCGGCATCGAGAGATGAAATTGAAAGCGGTTCCTAGGTTTCCATGCTAGAGCGAAAGCAGTCTAAGGCGAACGCTTGATTTTTAATTTTACGGTTTTTAACTTTTAAGATAATAACAAAATTTATTGTTATATTCACAAAACAATATTTAACCGTTGTGAAGTTTACCGTAGAAATATCCAAATTTTCCCAACAATTCTTCCTGAAATACCATTAGTATAAGAAGTCTTCTAAGCCTTAAATTTATTATCTAGAAGATTTCCTAAGAAATATTTTAGATCAAATAACTAATTAAATAAAAATAAATATTTCACTAAACATAAAATCAACTTATAAAGTGTTTAATATATACAAACTAAACATATTTATGTCAAATTTAAATGCGTTTTAAAAAGAATAAGATTCTAAAATCGAACTCTAAGAATATAAACATTGCTAGAACATTTTTTTTTAAAACTATTATTATTATCATAAAAAGTTACGAGCTTCAACCGAAGTCATACAGTGATGAAAAAGCCATTACAACAGAAAAAGATCATATAATGAATGAGAGAAACAGTCGGAAGCCAATCCCGATCGAGTAATGATAAGCAATCGAAATGTCTAACCGTGTCCACCGCGTCGACCACGACCCCGATTTCCCCGTCCACGGCTAGTGTGTTGCGAATGCATCTCCTTTGCTTTTGTAGAAGGTTTAACCGGTCTCTCCCGAAGAATTCTTTTCCCCGAAGGTGTCATAAGATCCATTGGTCCCACCTCCTTATCTGAATCTATGAAATCTTCTTCTTCCTCGAAAGACATTAATGAAACAAACTTGTTAGAGCCAAGGTCTACCTCAACTGTCTCATCTTTTTCCTTTTGGAACTGAGTGACTGCTGGAGAGTTTACTTGAGCGTTGGGAATTTCATCAACTGATGACTCACTGGAGGGATCAGACGGAGACTCCACAGTCCCGTTGATGCAAACAAACGAAGGAGGCAAACACATATTCTCAAGAATAGATAAAGTAGCTAAGGATAGCAATTCATCCTCATTTTCAGTGACTGGATCAACGGACGTTGATGCATTATGCATAACAAAGAGAGTACTAGGAGGAGATACCTCCATACCTGATGGAATATGAGACATAGCAGCCGCAGAGTTCTTAGCATATGACAGCTCGTTTGGTTGTTCCAGAGTATTAGATGTCTTGTTGATATCAAATGAGTCGGATGGAGCTTGGACCTCCTCAACAGCAGATTTGGATGGTGCTTGGACCTCCTCAGCAGCAGAGTCAGTGTTCTTTGCTTCATCTTTATCAGATTGTAAGCAACGTTTCACCTTGTGTCCTAAATGTCCGCATCTAGTACAAACAGTGGGCAACCACGCATATTCAACATCCACCATAGAAATAAAACCCGTTTCATCGCTTGCTGCAATCCTTTGAGGAAAAGCTTTACTCAACTCTACTTCAACAAGGATTTTAGCTTCTCCCATATGCATGGGATCCAAGCGAGGTTTATGAGTCGCCATTGGAGCTCCTAACCCGGAAGCTATGTGACTAATTCCCGGAATTGAGTAAACAATGTGAGGTATCTTTTTCAAAGTTACCCAAATAGGAATGGTCTTAATCTCAGGAATAGCTAAGGTCGCTTCTGGTGTCCGTGGAGCAACAAACATTAGGCAGTCGTCAATATGCCAAACACCTCTTGAGAGTACCCAGTTCCTCGAAGCTTCATCAGGAATGTGGAAAAGATAACTGGATTCACCCAACTTTTGTATGGTGATTCTACATTTTCTACCCCATAGCTTGTTGAAGACTGCATAAATCATACCTCCTAGCGGAGGAGAGCCTCTATAGAACTAGCCTAAGATGTACTCTCTCTGGTTTGCTAACCCTTGCTGTAAGACATGTGTAGGAATGGTTACCTTAGGAGTGCCATCATCTAAGTACTCTGGTTCTGTCGCTCTGAAAAGATTCCGCGAAGCTGGATTCATTCTCGCAGCCCAGGGAAACCTAAGAGCATCCTCTTTCCTGTCAGACAATTTTTCAATACCCGGTGCAACCCCTTTGAATGAACCAGTGTTAGCTACATGCTTTCCAGTCGGCCTGAAATCTTGTTCCGACAGAGATGGCCAATGTTCCTTGAATGGTACTGAGCAGCTTCTCCTCCATCTGTTTGAAGTGTTAGATTCAAATGGGATGTCGGAGAGAGGACTTTTATCGGCTTGGCCCACGCTCCAAGCCTAGACAAGGGAGTAGCCGTAGAGGTAGCATTGTCGGACATTGTCTTCTGATCAGGAACCGTAGACGAGGGAAGAGGAGCAACAGTTGTGCTCTCGACTGGTGGAGTTATGGTTCTGGGAGGAGAGACCAGACTGGTGTCGGAGACATACCAACAATCTCATCTTGAGAACCAGAACGATTTTGAACTTCAACCACAGGATTAAGAACACGTAGCTCTGCAACTAAAGAAGGAGAGGAGCCATCCCTGAGATCGGTGCTTTCACCAGATGGTTGAACAGACACTTTCTTCATAGTCGACGGCGGATCTTCCAGCTCGGGTTCCATGGCGGCTTGTAAGAAGAAGGGATGAGAGAAGAGAGGGGATGGCTAGATCAGAAGGGACCTTCCGGCGAGACTTACGCCGGCGAGGACACCAAGAACGGCGTTTTGAATTTTAGGTTACAAAATCCTAAATAAAAAACAATCATGACTTACAACCTACATACACTCCTATATTAAAAACAATTAAATTTCTATAAATTTAGTTTTACATCATTTAAAATTATTTATAACTACATGATTTCAATTTATTTTGTATCAAAATATGTTTTATAGATGTTATAAATTTAATTTAATTTTAAATATACGAGAATTTACTAATCAAAGAAGACTTCACATGGTTATAATCGTAAAAGTGTTTACATATTTTTATTTGATCATAAGGGATTTGTTATAATTTCATTACACTTTTGAATTATTTTTGTATTTGATTGAACTTGGTCTACTTTTATATTCAAAATCAAGTTTTATGTCATTTTTGTATAATCCCCCTATATTATATTCACAACTTCAGTGTTTTTATAACAAATGTATATCGGCAGAAGCAGATAAATATACCAATATTAACTGGCCTTTAAGAAAGAAAAAAAAAAGAGTCAAATATTTGGATATAATTAGGACTGGGCCTAATGAACTGCGTTAAACTGTACCGGGGGGTCCATCAGAGAAACTCACCGGTAAATAGATAAAGCAAAAAAAAAAAAAAACGTAGAGAGGAATTAAGAAAAGTCAGGAGACGATCCTTTCTTCTGAGACGATGCCCTCAACCTCGATTTCCAGCTCATCAGGGAGGCGGAGACTGGCAAGAGGAAGCTCGAGATCGATTCGTGGTTTGGTTCGCGCAAATCAAGCGCCTCCATTAGAACCGCTCTTAGCCACGTGGATAACCTCATAACCGGTGTTATAAGAGGTTTCCGGTACAAGATGAGGTTTGTGTATGCTCATTTTCCCATTAACGCTTCCATCGGCGGTGATAGCAAGTCCATCGAGATCCGTAACTTCCTTGGCGAGAAGAAGGTTTGTTTTCTATATCTGATTATCTCGAACGTAACACTGGACTTACGACGTTACTGGAACAACAACAGGTGCGGAAGGTAGAGATGTTGGATGGTGTAACCATTGTTCGGTAAAGTAAAGGATGAGATTGTTCTTGATGGTAACGACATCGAGCTTGTCTCTAGCTAGGTCATGCGCTCTTGTTTGGTGTAGTTTGCACATTGTTTGTTTGTCTCCTTCCCATTTTAGGCGGAACCTTGAGGTTAATACAGGGGATGTTTTGATTTTGGATTACATTTTGCAATAGTGAAACAATAAATGAGTAACAATTGTTGATTTTACGCATACTAGTATAACCGCCCATGCTACGCATGGGTTAATTTAGTGTTCTAAAAATCATTTGATTGCGGTCATATTTTTCAATCAAAATAAATATTATTTTAAAATACTATATGAACAGAAAATAATTTTAGAGGTGCCTGCATTGAAACAAAAGGATTGAAGTAGTAGAACAAAGGCATATTATTATAAAATGGATACTTGTTTGTAGTATTTTTCAAACAATATAAAATATAACATATATTTTATTTGAGACCTTAATTTATTTGATGATTTCTTACTGAGTAATAAATACTTAGTTTTAATATAATGTAAATTTAGATATGATAAACCTAATGAATTTATTTTCTTTTTATTTCACAGTTTAAAATAATTCATAGACATTTTATGTTAATTCACCTAACATCCTTTTAAAAAGCACACATTTATACAAAATTAACCGACAGTTTTTTTTTGATAGTTTGTTGAATTGTCCAGGAATAATTAATTAAATTCCAAATACAAAAAATAAAAGTAAACACCTTTGGATTTAGAAATGCAAGTTCCATGATACGTCCACCAATAGTTTTGTGGCCGAATTCAATTGTAGTGGTGAATAATGAAAAATAATTGATCTAGCAAAGGAAACTTTAATCAACAAATAAATAAAAATTACTGAAGAGTTGAGCACTTAAACACATGCAAACTTTTTTTTTGCGAGGAGAAAACCTGATTCTTGTCTTTTTGACATGACTGCAAATTTGCTGCATCTGAGTGTTTTTTTTTTGTCATCTGCTGCATCTGAGTGTAGTCATGAGATTTCCACGATAATTTTTTTGCTTATGCTCCATTCCATCTTTCACAAACATTTAACTCCAGGCTCTGTGAAAGAAAAGAGGAAACTTCTAAATTAGCTATACTAAAATGATCAAAAATCAAATCTCTTAAAAATCAAATGCCAATATCAACCTCTTTCCATAATTCCGCTGTATCTAATTTAGATTTTGTTGATAATGGACTTTGAAGTACTAATCCATGCGATAAATAAAAGAAGTTTTGAATTGCTGCAAAAAATAAATGAAGAATCGTAGAGATCAAAACTGATAATGAAGATGATAGAAAAAGAGAGAAAGAAAGCATAAAGTAAATTAGTAGATTAAAATTTACATAAGAAAAAAACGGTTTAAAATTGTGATAATTGAACATTAAACGAATGTGAATGTGATATTTGAGAAAAGTTAGCATAAAGTTGCTGAAAATTAGGGATGAAAATTTTATATTAATCACTTTTCTTTATTTTTTAAAATATAATTTCCATTTGTCAGATTTTTGTTGGTCAAGTGACTTGTGCTTTAGTATATAAGGATGTATGAACTTTTTTTTTTTAAATCGCAACGGATATGTATGTAATTTTCAGAAATGTCAGGTGAAGAAGAAGGGTATCAGGAAGTTTCTCGATGGTATATGTGTTAGCGAGAAGAGCAAGATCGTTGAAGAGGAGTATACATATTCTCGACTTTTTTTATCACCTTTTGTATGTTTCGTATTGTTTCGCGTACCAAAGTCCCTACGGTGTTGCAAAACCCAGCTTATCCCTTGTTCCCTTTTGTACGAGATATTATTTACGTCGACCCAAATTTTATTCTTTCCCCTCACAGGCTCACACATTTTTTATAAATTCCATGACTAAACTTCTAAAGTTGACTTTTAAATTCAGGAGATTGTTTTGTAGGAGTAACCAAAAAAGGATAGATTCGCGCTTTCATAAAGCTTATTTATACGGTTATACCTTAACCACATTGATAAACAGAGTTCTGAAATTTTGTATTATGTAAATTAGAAAAAGGAAAAGCTATGTCTGGGTATTTATCCGTTCAGAACATACTCAAATCTAATCTAGTAAATTAGGTATTTGGACCTAATTTACTAGATACCGTATGATATTTAAATTTTTGTATTTATTCATAATACCTACATCGAAATATTAAAATGCATGTTTCACTATACGGTTAAGGACTAGCTAAATGTAAACCGAATCTATTCTAACTACACCAAATTTAAAGAATTCGGTTGTCTAATACCAGAGCAGAATTTTACCAAAACCGTTCTAAGAGCACCCGCAATGGTGTTACTCTCATTGGAGTTCTTAGAAAAAATGTTTTTTAATGTTTTTCAGATTAAAAAAAAAAAGAAAAAAAAAGAAAAAAAATATCAATCAATCGCGGGCTGCCACGTCTCGTGGGGATCCGCAAATAGTGCAAAGATTTACTAAGAAAGAATCCTTATTTAGGGATTTTAAAGATTGAATCCTTACCTTTTGGTGGGATCCACCGATTATTTAATTATTTTTCCCTAAAGATTCCCTCTTAAGAACCTCCATTGCAGATGCTCTAAGCTATTAATCGATAGCTTGACAACTGACCTTTCTTTTTTCTTGGACAACTGACCTTTCTTATAAGAAGTTTTATATCATGATTTCACTATCCGGTTTATAAAAATGTTTCACCATCCGGTTTACATAGGATGGCCCCAGGGGCGAAGGCATGAATTTTAGTCAGGGGGTGCACTATTAATAAGAAAAGATAATAAGACATGAGAAAGGTTCGAACCTGAATTAATTGGGGGTGCACAATCTAAGTTTTACCATCCGATCTACTAAATTCTTAATGATTTGCCTCACAAAATTTGACAGATAAATATTATCAGGGGTGCACATGCACACATAGTACATAAAGTGGCTTCGCCCCTGGATGGCCCTATTCTTTTGATGAACGCTACAGCCAGCGGCAGCTACAGAAAATTACAGTGCAACGGAAGTAAATTTATCCGCACGAAAAAATTAAAATGGTAGCTAGTAAACTAACGGAAGTACAAAATATGGGAAGCAGCTGTCACTGAAATATTCATTGTTCCTTTTACTTCTCACAATCAGCCACAGCGTCAAGAAAAGCAGGCTGGCGTTAGTGGCAGAGCCACAGTGTTGGTACATGGGTCAACTGACCCGACCTAGGTGAATTTTCTATTAAAATAATTTTACTGGTATAATTATATAAAAACTATGTAATTATTGGTAATTTTAGCTAGATGACCTCTGTAATATATGTTATCTTTTAGAGATTGACCTTCCTAAAAGATTTTCCTTCCTAAAAGATTTTCCTTTCTCTATCACTGGCTGGCGTTGTTTCATGAGTGCTGTGTTTTGCCGTGATGATAGTTTAAATTTTCAGTCGCTGCCGCTGTTGCAGTGTTCAACAAAAGAACATGGCCATATATATTACCTTTGGTTTATAATATGAAATCACCATTCGGTTAACATAGGACATATAATACAGTATATATTAAACTTTTATCATATTTAATCGGTTTAGTGTAAACCAAACTGGTACACAGGATATATAATATAAATTAAATTTTATATCGTAGTTAATCGGTTTAGTGTGAACCAAAAATGGTTAATTGATAAGATGATATTGTTAATCGAGTTGACCATATATTGTATACATTAATTCAAATCTGTCAATATCGGTTAAGATGATATTAAAAGTTAGAATCACAAAAGATTTTCATGACATATTCATTGATTATTTCAAATTATATCAACAAAAATTACAACAGGTAAATAACTAAATATCCAATCAAAACAAATTATGGATATTTTAACCGTATAGCGGAATAAGTTATTATCTATTTTACTAAAAGATAAGTACAAATATAGATTTACTCTTAATTTTGTGTCTTTTATGTCTTTTTGAAATTAATGAAGTAATAATTATTCATAACTTTTTCCTTCCATATCTTTTCCAAAATTAAAAGATATTTCATAAATTAAATTCACAACAAATTAAGTATATATATTTAACTTACCGATTGCATATAAAAATTAATGCACATCAATAATATACACAGAATATTTATGTAAGAAATAGTTACCTTTCCGCGATATCGCGGGATAACATCATTTGAATACACTTGTGGCAAATAAGTTTTCTATATATTTGATATTATAATAATTTTGATAAATTAAATTTCTTGACGAAAATTGATAGAAATTGGTTAATAATCAAAGAATATCATTAAATTTTATTTCATTATATTAATCATCTAAACACATGTATCTCATAATTATGAAAAAGGTAAAAATTATAAAGAGAAACTACCATATGAATTTTTTTTTTATGAAACTGACTACATATATGAGTTGTAATAATATATATATACACATATATCTAATATTTAATTTTGAGAAGATTATATTATAATACTTGGATAAATAATATAAATCTATTTTGAAATTTTAAACAATATTAATTACTAAGTATGATTTAGTTGTGTACACATTTAATCAATAATATTATATTAATTCCAAGACATTTTGAAATACATTATAAGAGATCCCACTAAAATTCTGAAGACATGGAATTATTATTTTTTTACTAAATATAATATATTAGTTAACAAAACTAGGATTCTAATCAAATATCTATAAATTCAAATAATTTGAAGAAACTTCGGTATATAGATGATTTTTTTTGCATTGTATGTACATATTCAAATTCTAATTAAGATGAAAATCATGTAAATTGCAATCAAATATAATATTATTTCATTATAACAAACTATAAATTAGCTATTTAAGATAAGCTAATAGATATTAAAAAATTATAGCCACATTTTCTATAAAATATTATTTTAAAATTTTTCTAAAGCAGCATATTTAATATAATATAATACATATTTTTTTGAAGATAACATTCTTTAAATTAAATTATAACTCTTACTTCCACTTTTTTAATTATTTATAAAATACTTGTTATACATGTTATACTTATGAAGAACTTAAACTTTTGATCATTAAAGTGACGTCCAACTCATTTTGTACATATATTTTTTTTTGAGAAAATCTGGAGAACAATAATAAAATTATGAACACATATTATATAGTATTTAAATATGATAGAATTTCTACGAATTAAAATATCTTATAAATTAATTAATGTATATTATGCCATATATCCTATAACAAATATGATTTTAAAGATTAGATTGAACAAAATATTTAGAATTCTATCATAATCCTTATCTCTAATTATTTAATAAAGTTTCAAATAATAGTATAAATTTAAATTGATTAGTATAAAATAAAACTGATGACTCATCACTCAAAATTATTAAGAACAAGAAAAATAATCAAAATTATCCAAAACTATGGAGAACATGATAAATAAGCAAAATCACATTCAAATAATAGTATACTAGGATATAACCCGCGCTTAAAAGCGCGGAATCATTCTTTGTTCACATATTTATTTGTTCGCCAATATGTTTACGTATGGACATTCAGTTCGGTTTATTTACAGATTGTATTTTTTCGTTTTCGGTTTGGTTATAATTTTTGGTTTTCAGTTCAAGAAATATATGATACATTCAGTTATTTATGAATTTAAGTTTGGTTTGAATTTAGTTATTTTAGTTTTTGATTTGGTTCAAATGATAATGTTAAAAGATCGATAAAATTTCGAGTTCAATTCAAATGCGTGGAAAAAATAGAGATATAATGTTTTCATATTTATTATGTTTGGATACAATTTGAGTTTTAGAATTTTATATTTTGTAAATGAAAATTTTAAATAAAATTGTACTATTCATATGTTTGCGATATTTAGCTAATGTTTTCTACTTTAAAGTGCTTTCAATGTGTGTTGCAAAAAAAATTAATAACAATATACAATATGATCAATTTCATGTAATACCCAAGTACTTAATATTTTTGGCCCATCTATAATAATTGTCGATGTTAGCATTAAAAGTAAAATAAAAAATCCATTGATGAAAAGTTGTTACGTATGACGTATCTACTTTGATTTTTTGAGAATATTGAATAATATTCTTTAGTTAGGATTTAGAAGCTGTTATATCATTTTTGGTCACAACAATTCAATAGGTCAAAATTAAAAACATGCCATGGTAGAATTCAAATAGCACCCTAAATTAATAGATTAGATATATAAGTTTTATTTTCGTGACTACCCCGTAGTCTTCTTTTGGAAGAAACTCTTCTTCCTCACCAATATAACATATAACCGACATCACTATAATTGTTTATCAAATTTAAAACAAAGAATCTATTTATATGTGTTTATTTATATTTTCTTGAGAATTATTGATAAGTTCGCTTATTTTCGATAACCACTATTTATATTCTTAACAAGCTATTATTTTTCGAATATACATAATTTTTAAGAATATTCTCTCTTATTAAAAACTGAATAACTTGTTAAAAATCATGCTCATTCCTTTGTTTTTGGGAGGGAAATATAATTATTTCATATAATTTAGTTTATTTATAAATAAAAATTTATAATTGATTTAATGTACCATTGATTTAGCATATACGATATTTGTTCTTATAATCCTATTTAACCAAAAATACATTACTCAGGTCAAAACCATGATATAAATATACGGGTCAAAACCATGATCAAAATATACAGGTCAAAAACCATGATCAAATAACTTTTTTTAGATTTTTACACTTTTACAAATTATATTCACACTTTTACGAGTTCAAATCAAATTTACGATGAAGATCATTGAGGAAGCGAGATCAAACTCCGTCCTTGTAGTCGTAGAATTGGGAACCGCAAGGAACCTCTGCCATTGACATGACCAAACCAAAACGACCGCGTTTGAACCGGAACTCGTCAGCAAGTATTTTATGAACATGTCAATAACACATAAAGAAACATTAGACAAACAAGAAGAAAAAAAAATAGTTTCTCCCAATCTCACGACAAACACCAGAGATGGAGAAAAAAAAAATGGTCACGCGGATATGGATCCATGCTTACGGTCCATTTGAATACCCGGAAGAGGGTTTATCCGTGGACTACACCTCATACTCAAGAATAAGGCTTGTGTCTTTAATAAATTCGGATTTAACTATTTTAAGTTCAAAAAGAAAAAGCGGCGGCGCAAAATCTAGAGAAAAAAGTGAAGAGATAGAAAGTCAGAATGATTATCCTCAATTTTTTTTCTTCTGTTTTCTGCCATATATAGCCACAGTAATTTTCTTTTTCCTCTTTTCATCCTTTTCAAAATCTTAATATAATTGATTGTTTGGCCTAATAGTGTATTTCAAATAGTTTTGGTTCCGGTTTCCTTTGCCGATCCAAAGTATTTTAGAAACTAAATCATTTAGATATTTACCATCATCACATTTGTTTTTTTCTTGCTGGTTGATGTTGTTCGTTTTGGTTCCGGATAATTTACAAAGTCCTAGTAGGATTATTTCTGGTATGTTATTTTTATATAGTGTTTCAATTTATTACATGGTATTTTAATAGTTTTTTTAATAGAAACCTATCTTAAATAAAAGCCCTTTCTCAAACAAAAAAAACGAAGCCTATCTAAAACTATTTAAAAATACATATAGGTGATATATCATTATTTTTTGAAATAAGTGATCCTTTTATTAGTTTATTTTAGTTAATATAGATAAAACATTTTTTATGTTTTTATTGGTTGATTATTTTTGAAATAGAAAGCTATAGAAGTTTGCAGACAAAAAAATAATAATAGAAAGCTATAGAAGTCAATAATTTTATCCATAAAAACTTAGCTGGATTAGATGGTAAAAATGGAGTGCACCCATAATTATTTTAGCAAAAAAAAAATTGACCATTTTATTAATATATACTAGATGCATACATAACAACAACATTCACGACCACACATAGAGAGAGAGAGAGTAAATTTTCGTTTGTTACATTGTTGTGCAGCTGCACTAATCATACAATACTATGATGTTTGTGATCGTTTCTGGCTTTACATCTATCGGAATACTTCAGATATTTTTTTTTGGTAAAATTACTTCAGATATATATATATATATATATATATATATATATATATATATATATATATATATATATATATATATATATATTTTTTTTTTTTTGGTAAACTTACTTCAGATATTTGCTGGACGTTAACTGTAAATTGTTTGACTAACATACAATAATATCAAGCCACACATTGACTTTTGCAGCAATTATACGTACAACATGATGTTTGTGATCTTTACAGGCTTACCACTACAAGAAAACATTGTTATTCTGAGGGACATACCGAGGGAAAATGAGTTCCTCGGAATTTTCTGACCAAAAACCGAGGAAATACCGAGGAAACCAAGAAATGTGGTTTCCTCGGAATTTCCTCGGAATTTTCCGAGGAAATTCCGAGGAAGAAACATTTCCTCGGTATATTCCGAGGAAATTCCGAGGAAGGTAGTGGTTTTCAGTATTTCCTCGGAATTCCCTCGGAATATTCTGAGGAAATTCCGAGGAACTAGGGATTTTAAAACGAAAATAACGTTTTGCGGATTGAATAACACGTATATAACCTTCATTAAGTATCTTAACCACATTATAAAGTCAAACTTTGGTGTTTTACACGATAACAAACACTTTTACGATTGCATGAACGAAAACCACACATCATAAGAGAAACACTTATACATTTTAATAAACGTTAAAGGGAATACTTACCATTATTTTTAAAATTTTGTTATTTCATGGTTTATGATCATCTATACAAAGAATCCTCAATGGTATGCATTACATTTGTATAATAAATGAAATACGGCAAAAAAAAATTAATGTTTTGAAACCCCAAACCATAATTCCTCGGAATTTCCTCGGAATATTCTGAGGAAATTCCGAGGAAGGTACTGGTTTTTTGTTTAAAACCCCTGGTTCCTCGGAATTTCCTCAGAATATTCCGAGGAAATTCCGAGGAAGGTAGTGGTTTTCAGTATTTCCTCGGAATTTCCTCAGAATATTCCGAGGAAATTCCGAGGAACTAGGGATTTTAAACCGAAAACAACGTTTTGCGGATTGAATAACACGTATATAACCTTCATTAAGTGTCTTAACCAGATTATAAAGTCAAACTTTGGTGTTTTACACGATAACAAACACTTTTACGATTGCATGAACGAAAACCACACATCATAAGAGAAACACTTATACATTTTAATAAACGTTAAAGGAAATACTTACCATTATTTTGGAAATTTTGTTATTTCATGGTTTATGATCATCTATACAAAGAATCCTCAATGGTATGCATTACATTTGTATAATAAATGAAATACGGCAAAAAAATTGATGTTTTGAAACCCCAAACCATAATTCCTCGGAATTTCCTCGGAATATTCTGAGGAAATTCCGAGGAAGGTACTGGTTTTTTGTTTAAAACCCCTGGTTCCTCGGAATTTCCTCAGAAAATTCCGAGGAAATTCCGAGGAAGGTAGTGGTTTTCAGTATTTCCTCAGAATTTCCTCAGAATATTCCGAGGAAATTCCGAGGAACTAGGGATTTTAAACCGAAAACAATGTTTTGCGGATTGAATAACACGTATATAACCTTCATTAAGTGTCTTAACCAGATTATAAAGTCAAACTTTGGTGTTTTACACGATAACAAACACTTTTACGATTGCATGAACGAAAACCACACATCATAAGAGAAACACTTATACATTTTAATAAACGTTAAAGGGAATACTTACCATTATTTTTGAAATTTTGTTATTTCATGGTTTATGATCATCTATACAAAGAATCCTCAATGGTATGCATTACATTTGTATAATAAATGAAATACGGCAAAAAAATTGATGTTTTGAAACCCCAAACCATAATTCCTCGGAATTTCCTCGGAATATTCTGAGGAAATTCCGAGGAAGGTACTGGTTTTTTGTTTAAAACCCCTGGTTCCTCGGAATTTCCTCAGAATATTCCGAGGAAATTCCGAGGAAGATACTTTCCTCGGAATATTTTCATTTACCCGGCAATCCAAACCGCCAAATATTTCGCGAAAATTAAATTAATGGTTTCCGAGGAACCTATTAAATTATACCGAGGAAATTCCGACGGACATTCGCCGTCGGAATTTTTATTTTATAATTAGGTCGAGCAGACCTTTCTTCCCCATTTCTCTCTTCCTCTTCCTCGCGAACTCCGCCTCTCCCTCTCCTCCTTCGACGATTTCCGGCGATTCAAGTGGATTTCTCCTCAATTCCACTCCCAAATCATGTAAGGACATTATCCCTCTCTTTTAGATTCGAAAATCGAGTTTGATTATGGTGTTAGGGTGATTTTTATAGATTTTTGTTAGGTTGAATGGTGTGATTGTGTAGTGATAGTTTGATTATGGTTTTTTTGTGAGGATTGTGATTATTTGTTGTTATTGAGAGTTTGATTATGGTATGGAATTTTTTTTTAAGTTTTATTAATTTTGTGGTTATAAAAATCTAATTGATAATTATGTATATATAATATGAAAACGTTTTTTGTATATCAAAACTATTTTTTAATTATTAAACTATTTTCTATATATTAAAACTATTTTTGTAATTATTAAACTATTTTTTATATATTTAAACTATTTTTTGTAATTATTAAACTATTTTTTACATATTAAAACTATTTTTTAATTATTAAACTATTTTCTATATATTAAAACTATTTTTGTAATTATTAAACTATTTTTTATATATTAAAACTATTTTTTGTAATTATTAAACTATTTTTTACATATTAAAACTATTCTTTTAATTATTAAACTATTTTTTCTATATTAAAACTATTTTTTATAATTATTAAACTATTTTTTATATATTAAAACTATTTTTTTGCAATTATTAAACTATTTTTTATATATTAAAACTATTTTTTGTAATTATTAAACTATTTTTTATATATTAAAACTATTTTTTGTAATTATTAAATTATTTTTTATATATTAAAACTATTTTTGTAATTAGTTTCTCGGTTATGAAAACGTTTTTTTATATAAAATATATTTTTTATATTATAAAATCATTTATATATTTATTAAATATTTTTATATTTTCAAATTTAAATTTCGAAAATTTAATTTATTTTTTTTAAAATATTTTTTTTGGAAATTCCGAGGAAGATCTCCCTCGGAATTTTCCGAGGGCAGTGTTCCTCGGAATTTTCCGAGGGCATGCTTCCTCGGAATTTTCCGAGGGCAGGCTTCCTCGGAATTTTCCGAGGGCATGCTTTCTCGGAATTTTCCGAGGGCATGCTTCCTCGGAATTTTCCGACGAACCATAGTCCTCACAGTTTCCTCGGAATTATGTTTCCTCGGAATTCCGTCAGAAAATTCCGAGGAAATTCCGAGGAAAAATGAAATTCCGAGGAATTTTTTCCGAGGACATATTTCCTCGGTATGTCGTCGGAATACGGTTATTCCGACGACATACCGACGATTTTGTCCCTCAGTATTAGTCTGTTTTCTTGTAGTGTACATCCATCTGAAAACTTCATATATCTGCTATACGTTAACTGTAAATTGTTTGATTAATGTTGACATGGAGTATTACTCTGATGCTTCCCTGGATTAGTTTGACCTACCATTATTTAGCTCTAATCCATAAATTTGACCGCTGACATAACTTGCAAACATATCCAATTTGTAAATATATTTAACACATTTCGCTTTTAATTCCTTTGTGGTCTTTTTCTTTATCAAAGCCGTCTCTTTATTTATTTAATAAACTAGCTGACTTTTATAGAAAATGATGTTTTATTAATATAATACTATCGCACGGTATACAATAGAAAACAAATAAGGTGAACTTATCCAGTTTATATATTTATTTTACACATTTCGCTTTTATTTCTTTGTGTTTTTTTTATTATCAAAGTGGTCTCTTTTTTATTTAATAAAATAGCTGACTTTTTATAGAAAATGATGTTTTTATAAATATAATAATATCGCACGGTATACAATGAAAACCAAATAAGGTGGACTTTAGTTCGGAGATACGTGATAGGTTTTACAATAACCTTCTTTTTTTGGATGAAAGGTTAGACAATAGAGTGGTAAAGAAAAGAAAACAAAAGAAACTTGCAACATGATTCTCATGAAATTTCTTTTGACGAAAGTCAACTCGTTCTTTGAGAAATAAAACCGAATGAAAGTCAGCTCGTTCTTTGAGACCTAAAATCGAATACGATTTGGTAAAAAAAGCACACATACGCATACACATACACAATCAGACTACCTTTTAGGCTTTTACAATATAATTAAAATGGTCAAAAAACACATTTTCTTATATATAATCGTTTAACAACCGGATACACAATGAGGATCTGTTATGAGAAAAACGACTCATGAGGATCCACCTTCGCTAAGAACCCGCGTCATCAAATTTAAACTCGATCTGCACTACTAGAGATCACTCTTATAACGAGAAGCTGTTTATGTGGTTTCCCACACAAATTTCATAAGAAATGATAAGAGACATATCGACTTCGTCTAATATCATACTCTAATTTAAAATTTAATAAACTTCAAAATTTTCTATAGACAAATTTAGGTAACCATAGCAAGAAAAGGCTTTCTGAATACATATTCAATTAGAAATACAGAAATAAGAAATTAATTTTTTTATTATTTTCTATAAAAAAGCATTTAACACTTCACAATAAACTACCTAGCCAATGAAAATACAAATAGCCATGATATATCACATAAATAAATTGTGTATAAAATTTAAAATCTTATTAAAAGAAAAACGGACTTTTTTAAGATACAGAAAGAAAAAATATATATTATTGGCAAAAGAAAAGTGTATACATATGAAAAACATCTCTCTCTCTCTCTCTCTCAGTGAATTACTTCTAGATGGAGCATGCATCAAAGCAGGAAGATCAGTGAATTACTCAATTTCATCTTGGCTTGGATCGATTACAGAATCATTGAGTAATAGAGAGTAAAATAAAGGATTTTCTAATAACCAAAACAGAGGGAAACTAAACCCGTCTCCTGCTCTGTGAGAGCAGCTTGGATCGATAAAGGAATCATCCATCGTTGAGTAAAAGAGAGTAAAACAAAGGATCTTCTAATATTCAAAACAGAGAGAAACAACTAAACATGACTCCGGCTGTTTGAGAATAGTCGAAGCCAGAGATCGGAAAGAAACATAAGGAGAGTTATCATAGAGAGAAGGCAGATGTTAACTTGTAGAGAGATAATTTTTAAAAATAATTTAAAACAATTATTCAGAAAGTTGTTTTATAAATGACAAGTAATAGAAATCATTAAAGTGACTTTTATTTTAATATATAGTTAGATTATAATGCTTTGTATATGAATATTATAGTTTATATACAAATTAAAATATATTATTGGTTTCTATAAATTCATTAAAAATTTCTTTATATTATTTATGAATACATCGTTGATAAGAATTATTGATAAAATATTATGTATGCTTTCTACAATTTCTACAATTAGTTAATATAAATCATTATGTATAATAGATATTGATGGGTTGTTTGGCAACTAAATTCATTGGTGTAAGATTTCCTTTTAATGTCAAATTAAAATAGATAAAATTAAAAATTATTGACCAATCAAATTATAACAATTTTCTACACTTTTACCTATTCTAATAGACTTCTTTTTAATATATACAGGATAATAAGATGACAAATGAAGGAAAAATAGGGTGAGGGGGTTTGGGGAATACAAAATTCATAAATATATAGATAGGATCCTGTCCAATTTTTCTGTGGTATTTTGTGAATTATATTTTTAGGTTTTATTTGCGAAATAACCAAAAAGGGATAATTAAATTTTTAGTGAGAGGTTAGGGAGAGATAGGAAGAGAAATAAAGAGAGAAAAGGTGTTTTGGATAGATAGTGAATTTTGGATTTTTTATGTATATAGAGGCAAATTTCTCTTTTTGTAATGGTAACTGATGCTCATTCCTTTATTTGATTTGTCGTGCCAAACATATATAGAATGCGTCCTTCAATGTAAATCACATAGAGGTGTCACTGATACGATGATAATAATAGATTATTAAAAGGACTATAAACTATGTGCAGACCATAACATTTATGCTGAGAAAAACAAGAAAGAAAAGTTAAGAAAGTAATGGAAATTTAGTTTAAAAAGTGATGGAAAGTAAATAAATTAAAATAAAAATGTGGATATACCCTTAAGATGCCGGAGACTAAGCTTCTCCGATCTTCTCTATAAATTTCCGACTTCTGTGAAACCACAATCACAACCACTTCTCCCTACTTCATCCTTCTTTTTCGCTAACGTTAACATAACATCACGGTAAGATTACTCACAGCTTATTGTATCTTCTTCATACAACTTCGCAGACACACATACATATATATATGAGAAATTTTATATATAATTAAAACTTTTGTTTACACCCGCTCAAAACTATTTGATTGTGTATATTTTAATTACCTCAAAAAATCTTCCCCTTAAGTTTTGAATATATTATCATTAACTAAGAATACAATTCATACAATAACAAACAAAAAATACTGAGTATTAACTTTTGTAACTCCACGAAAACAGGAGAGACAAGAGAGGCTAAGATGGCTGAACAACAACTAGGAGTGCTGAAGGCACTCGATGTTGCGAAAACGCAACTTTACCATTTCACGGCGATTGTCATCGCCGGTATGGGTTTCTTTACAGATGCTTATGATCTGTTTTGCGTCTCCTTGGTGACCAAGCTTCTTGGCCGCCTCTACTACTTCAATCCGTTGTCAGAAAAGCCTGGCTCACTTCCCCCTCACGTTGCGGCGGCGGTCAACGGTGTAGCCCTTTGTGGAACCCTTGCTGGTCAGCTTTTCTTTGGATGGCTAGGTGACAAGCTCGGAAGGAAAAAAGTGTATGGTATCACTTTGATCATGATGATCGTGTGCTCCGTAGCTTCTGGTCTATCTTTCGGTAACAAAGCGAAGGGTGTCATGACCACTCTTTGCTTCTTCAGGTACAATTATCATTACATATTTAATAATTATCTCAGAGTGAATACCCTTGTTTCAAAAATTAGTACGTATGGACTAGAAATGTCTAGTTAAAATATACATTAACATATAATTTTGTTAATTTAGGTTTTGGCTGGGATTCGGTATTGGAGGTGATTACCCTCTTTCTGCTACCATTATGTCTGAATACGCTAACAAGAAGACACGTGGTGCTTTCATCGCTGCCGTGTTTGCTATGCAAGGTGTTGGTATCTTAGCCGGAGGTTTCGTGGCCCTTGCTGTCTCCTCCATTTTCGACAAAAAGTTCCCAGCTCCGACCTATTTAGTTGACAGGGCTCTCTCAACGCCTCCACAAGCTGACTATATTTGGAGAATTATCGTCATGTTTGGTGCTCTACCCGCAGCCTTAACTTACTACTGGCGTATGAAGATGCCTGAAACTGCTCGTTACACCGCTTTGGTTGCAAAGAACATCAAACAGGCTACACAAGACATGTCCAAAGTCTTACAAGTGGAGCTTGAGATGGAGGAAAGAGCAGAGGATATCGTTAAAGACCCTAGACTTAACTATGGCTTGTTCTCCAAGGAATTTGCCAAACGTCATGGTCTTCCCCTCCTCGGATGTACATCCACTTGGTTCTTGCTAGACATTGCATTTTACAGCCAAAACTTGTTTCAAAAAGATATATTTTCGGCTATTGGATGGATCCCAAAGGCAGCAACAATGAACGGAATCCACGAGGTTTTCATGATTGCTAGGGCACAAACACTCATTGCACTTTGCAGTACCGTCCCCGGCTATTGGTTCACGGTTGCATTTATTGATATCATGGGAAGGTTTGCGATCCAACTAATGGGTTTCTTTATGATGACCGTCTTTATGTTTGCCATCGCCTTTCCATATGACCACTGGATCAAACCCGACAACCGGATCGGATTCGTGGTTATGTACTCACTCACCTTTTTCTTTGCCAATTTTGGTCCAAACGCAACCACCTTCATTGTACCAGCTGAAATCTTCCCGGCCAGGCTAAGGTCCACATGCCACGGAATATCAGCTGCCACAGGTAAGGCTGGAGCCATCGTGGGAGCTTTTGGGTTTCTATACGCAGCTCAACCACAGGACAAGACCAAGACGGATGCAGGATATCCACCGGGCATCGGAGTCAAGAATTCTCTGATTATGCTTGGTGTCATTAACTTTGTCGGTATGCTTTTCACCTTCCTTGTCCCTGAACCCAAGGGTAAGTCTCTTGAAGAGCTCTCTGGTGAGACTGAGGTTGAGAAATGACCACGCCGTAAGATCTTCAGTTGTATTTATTATTTGTTTGTGATACTCTTCTTCTACTTGTTACCTTTTGTGATGTGTGACGTGATAATCGTAATGGCACCCATGCTTTTGTATAATTCGATCAATTCTCACAGAAATGAAAAGTAAAAATTGTAAAAATTGATTCTCTTTAGTTTGTTACTTACAAATCTGATACTATTTTCTTTAAAAATGCGGAGATTATGTTATAAGAAAAATGAATATTTACAACTTATAAATCAACCAATTTCTAAATCGAACAGTAGAGCCAAACTGCAGTTTTAACCAAACTCTACCTTATTATTCGCAAAAGAAAAATGTATACTCATAAAGAAACCTAATTTTAACAACACATTCCTTTTTTTTTGTTTATAAGTACTGTACATTACAAATCATTTTGCAAGGTGATTTTTAACATTTTAAATGTCCCTCTGAGTCTCATAATTTGTATATAGTCTTGCTAGTTATAGTTAATCAAGCTTAATCTCTGCAAACCAGTTAGGGTGCAACTGGATTACAAATTTTTGGAATGAAATTGCATGGAATGACTTATTCCTATTGATTCCAAATTATTTTTACCATTTGAATGGAATTAAAAAAAAATGATTCCAATGATTCCTTGTGGAATGGATGGAAT
Organism: Brassica juncea; assembly: GCA_018703725.1. Classification (NCBI taxonomy): domain Eukaryota; kingdom Viridiplantae; phylum Streptophyta; class Magnoliopsida; order Brassicales; family Brassicaceae; genus Brassica; species Brassica juncea. Next base: position 48,223,199 of record CM031938.1, read on the forward strand.
TAAATTGAATGTAGTTATAAAATATTCATGATAAAAAAAAGTTCATGAATAAATAGAATAAGTGGAATGTAATTCTATTTTTTCATTTAATAACTTCTCTTATTCCATTCATCTGCGTTCCATTTTCTTCAATTCCATTTATTCATAATATTCCAAAAATTAAAAACCAGTTACAGCCTTAATTACATGTCTATCCTATTAAAAAAGAATCACTTAATCTACCAAAAAAATCATGGTAGGACCATTTAACTAATAATTAATATGACTTATTTGATTATCTACATCAATTAATTTAACATCTACAGAAAATCTGACAAAATATATTTTATAAACTTAACCACACCCTCTAATATTAAACTATTCAATCATATATTTTAATAAAATCTAAAATCTAAGCAAAATTGAAAATTATTCGAATTATGATTCTAATAAATCTAATATTATTGGATATGCTATTTATAAACATTATTTAAAATTTGATGTTATTTAATGAATAATTTAAATCTAACTTTTATATTCAGTCTTAATTTAACTTTAAAGGATCTATTTTTATATATTTAAAACTTATTTCTAATCATTTGTTGTGGAATCGCGTGAATAAATTGATAAAAATCAAAATCCTATGCATATTGCAGAGATTTTGGAATTTACCAACTAGAACTATATATTCTAAATAATATTCACTAAATCCCAAACCCAAATGTTAGTGTATTTTTGATTGAATGCATTTTTGAAAATTGGTATCCAATTTAGGGTATGACTGATTGAAACACAGCAGTTGCAGTTGCGGCTGCGGGAGTTTGCGAATATAAGTGGCTGCGGTTTCTAGCGTTATTAAGCGATTCGTACAACTTGTACAGCGGTTAGAAATTGTTGCATTTATGGGATATTTGTGATTGATTGATTATGAGATATTACAGTGGTTTAATAATTAAATTATCAATATTAACACATTTTAACGTTGTAAAATATCAAAAATATACTACTATGATAAAATATAACAAATATTATTATAATATATTTAATAAAAATATTACATTTTTTAGTTTAGTTGAAAGTTATAATTTCAATAAAATTTATTTTGAAGATTTATATTAGAACTTTTAAAATAATATTTTATTTCATTTATATATGTATATATATGAATGTTTAAAAATTATGTTGAATAGTTTTGGTTTAAAGTTTTTATAAAATAAAAAATTGTACTGTTAGTGAATTTAAATTAAAATTAAAATATATGTTATTTATAGTATATTAATTTAAGAATTTAAATTAAAAATTTAAATATTTCTTAAAAATATTTTGTTTATTTATTTATCCACCGGCAACCGTATGCAACCGCAAATGCTATCGGAAACCAACTTTTGATTTTATGAGGTTTGGGGCGATTTGAGGCAATTTGTAGTATTTTGTGTGATTGTTGCAAAACGCCAACAACCGTTACTAACCGCAAAAGTTGCGTTTGATGGTGATAGCGGAGAAATTATTCACACCCTTAGCGTATTTCAAGCAAATTCTGGACAAACAAATGTCCAAATGTCCATTTGCTATTGAAATATTAATATTAGCCTCACATTGGTTAAGGATCTAAACATGATTATCACGTGTGATGGTTGAGGAAAGAAATTTGTTAGTTTAGTTTGTTTAGCTTCATTTTCTATAATTTGGTTTACTTTATTCTTATCTATTCATATTTCACCCATATGATTAAACCATCTGACTTATACCTTTATTTTCTTTATCACAAACATATGGTTTGAGCTAAATACCACAACAAAATTTTGTGGTTTCTTATCTCGCATATATCACTTTATGTTAATGACTGGCAACATTAACATCATTAGCTATGATCGAACATCAAATTTTCTGATTTACTTGTAAAATTCACTAGCTAAAAGTTTACGTTCATGAGATACATATTAACATCATTAGCTATGATATTCCAGTCCATTTATGGTTTAGCTTACACATTAATTACCAACGGATTATATCATGCCAAATCACCATTTAAAAAATAACGCTAAATAGAGATTTGTCAGATATCAATTTTTTTTTTGAAAACATATGATATCAAATTATTATGTTAGTAAAAAACCATTTGTAAATATATCAACTATGAGTCAGTAAAGTATTTTCACAAAATATTGAACAAATCATTAAAAGAAATAAAAGATTTTGTAAATATATCAACTATGAGTCAGTAAAGTATTTTCACAAAATATCGAACAAATCATTAATAAAATTTAAAAGAAATAAAAGATTTTGTAAATTTATGATATTTTATATATTTTCACATTCATTTTCCTAACGAATCAAAAAAACATCCTAATAGTAACTTTTCCCACTTCAAAAAAAAAGTGAGAAGATTCTAATATGAACAAATTCACTTCCTTTTATTCTTCTTCTAGGTTCAAGATTTACAAACAAGATATTAATTTACAAATATTGTTACCGTGACAAACTTAGTTATGTTTATAAATGCTTAAAAATTACTAATAGAAGTTTATAAACTCAATCCCACCCCCTAAATACTAAATTCTAAATCCTAATAAATTCACTAAATCCTAAGCCTAAAGTACTTTTGATTGAATGTATTTTTGAAAAGTGATATCAGAAACACATATATTGCATGTTAAAAGGCAACTCTATTGGTCAGTAGAGAATTATTGAAAATAGCCAGGGTAAATAGCCAAATAATACTTTTGATTTATATCAGTTATAAATAATTTTACAAAAAAACTCTATCTAACTACAACTATTAGTTATTTTAAATTTAAATCTTCTTAGGTTCAAAATTAATAATAAAATTAATATAAAATAGATACATTAACAATTATATATTGATAATATTCAAAAATGAATAGTATGTTATAAATAAAAAATAAAAAATTGAAAATTCTAAATTAAACAAATAAAAAAATATATATATATATATACGGATCAGACTCTAGTTTAATAATAAGATATATTATTTTATTGGAAACTGATATCGTTATAAATTTGTAGACATGACTTGTGCCAACAATCCTCTACATTTTTCCAAGTTGTTGTAATATAGTTTTATATTTTCTGTTTTAAGAGTTATTCTACGATTATATACATATTAAAAATTAACAGATTTGCTATATATTATATTTGATATTCTAAATATATTTTTCTTTCTAACTTTTATATTATATTACTAAAATTAAACCAGGATTTTCTTTGAACTATGAATTAAATACAAAATGATACTTGTGAAATAAAATAAAATAAAATTTAATAGCTCGTTTTGTGAAATGGATAGAGTACTTTTCCCACCTTCTCGGATTATAATCCACAAGAATAGAGAAAAAGATATTAGGTATCAATAGAAAATGAAATTACTCGTTAATTACGATAGTGTTGTGCGGCTGCACTAATCATAAAATATTATCACGCAACACACTGGCTTTTTGGCAATTGATGTTGTGATCGTTACAGCTATCAAAATACTCCACATATTTGCTATACTTTAACTGTAAAACTGTTTTGACTAATATTGATGTGGAGTATATACTCTGGTGCAAATAACAAAAATATAATATACGTAGGGCACAGCTTGCAAACATATTTAATGTGTATATGGACACAGCTTTTGACAAAAAAAAAAAGTATATGTTTATTATATATGGGCAACAGCCAACAGGGGCCGATCTAGAATCCATTTTCATCTGGGGCAACAGAACCTAAAATAACACATCATAAAGGGTAATATAAAAATTCTTTGAACACATCATAAAGGCCTTGTATTTAATAGCCAGTAAGTTTAAAAAAAAAAAAAAATCTTTGAACAATTACACTAACTTTCACAAAATTATGGGGAGCAGCTGCCTCACCCAAGACCTATATATATAGATTTGCCCCTGCTTGCAAACATGTCCAGTATGTATATATGTTCAACATAAGTCGGTTTTTATTTCATAGATTAATTTTTGTGCTCTTTTTATTTATTTGTAAAATAGCTGACTTTCTATAGAAAATGATGTTTTTATTTATTTGTGATATATGTAGATACCTTTCAAAACAATAGAAAACAAATAAGGTGGACTTTAGTACGGAGATACGTGATACGTGATAAGATAACTTCTTATAATTTTATTCGAACCATTATTCGTCGGAAAAAACCATGTATTCGTGACTTTATAAATCAAATCAAATACTAACATTTAATATCCGTTAAAGATACAAATACTAATATAGATATCCGATATATATATATGTGTTTATATAAAATTATATAATTTCATATCTCTATATAAATTTCTTAATATTTTTTATTTGCTAAATTAATTATTTAGTTATTAAACTTTGTAAAATTATGTAGTAATTTAATATCTACCTCTAAACTTTTAAATCAAATATTTTAATTATATAGTAATAAACACTTCATTAAACATAAAATCAATTTATAAAATGTTTAATATATACAAAATAAACATTTATATGTCAAATTTAATTTTTTTAAAAAAATATTTAAGATTCTAAAATCTAACTCTAAGAATACTAACATTACTTGGATATATGTTAACATTATACTAACTAATGGACAATCATGATTTACAAAATATATTCACTCATATATGTTAAAAATAATTTAATTTTATTAAATTTAAATTCAAATGATTTAAAATTATTTATATTTGTATGAATTCAGTTTATTTTCATCAATATATTTTCTTATAATTATATAAATTAATTTTAGGATTAAATACATGAGTAGACTTCTCGAGATGAGTAAAATTCTTGAGAAGTATTCTGTCAGAAGACTTCATTGTTTAGAGAAGACTTTCGAGGATTTCAATCGTAAAAGTGTTTACATGTTTTTTATTTGGTCATAAGAACATAGTTGTAATTTTATTATCTTCATAGATTACTTTTGCATTTGATTAAATTTAGAATATAGATTTGAAATCAAATTTAAAATTTGGGTCATTTTTGGCAAATCCTCTTAAAACTTATAAGAAATACCAACGATAAATTAGCACGAAAGAATAATATAAAAATTGACAGAACAAATAATCAATATGCATTTATCAATATAATAATATTCTATCTAAGTATTCCAATCAAAAAAGTAAAAAAAAAAATTTATAAATTTCTAACATTTAGGGAAAAGGATCAAAATTTAAATAGACTGTCTAAGAGATTTTCTATCTGATTGTAATCATTTAGGAACTATTAAAGCAATTATAAAATTATGTAACAGGTTTCAAAGGATCTTAAAAAATTTCATCTAAACACAAAAACATTATCATATCAAAATAATAATTTTTCATGCAAAAAATAAACTTTCATAGATTTCAATACATTATAAAATCATACAAGCTTTACTATTATAAAAAAAATAGTTAGATCAAGTAGACGATAAATCTAATACTCTGGATTCTCTCTATTATTATCTTAATAAATAAAATTTAGTTAATGTTTGATAAAATATTATATTTATTTGAATATTAATGTTATTCTAGAAAAACTATTTAGTATCAGGCTATTAGCTTAAGATTCATCAAAATATTATCGTGATTAAATTATAAATATAAGTAATTTAATATCACATATAAATAAATAAAAATCACACATTAATTCGAAATTTTTACTAAGTACAAAGCAAAGTTATATATTATGTTATATAAATAAATTACATGTAAAATTTATGATAAAATATACGGTGTATTAATATCTTACAAGCATTTAGTATTCTATATAATATTTTAAAATATTAAAAAATCAATACTTTCAAAAATATAAAAATATGCTTATAATTAAATCTAATACATTTATAAATAAAAAATGGATAAAAATAAATTATTTTAAATTGTAATTTTAGAAATAAACATAAAAAGTAAATTATATTTTGAAAAGTAAAATTATATAATTAATGAAAAATAATTTAAAAGTTACTATAAAACTAAACTATATTATTGATAGAGACTCCCACATAGTGCGGATATAAAAGGGAGATTTTCAAAAAAAAAAACTTTAAAATTTGATTTTAAATGTAAAAGCAAACTCCAAATTCAATCAAATACAAAATTAACTAAAAAAATAGCGAAACTACAACTAGCTCTGTACGACGAAACAAAAAATCTGTAATAACTTTTACGATTATATCTATGCTAAGTTTTCTCAAGTATTTAATCTTAAAGTAATTTATAAATTTACAAAAAAATATTTTTGATGAAAAATAAATTGAAATCATGCAACTATAAACAATTTTAAATGAGTAAATTTAGATTTACCGAAATTAAATTATTTTAAACACAGATGAGTAAATATAGGTTGTAAGTCATAATTTTTCTTGGTTTAGGATTTGGTAACATATGTTGTAATATTGTTTGTATTTTTAAGGTGAGATTTTAGAAACTTAATTTTTTTATATTGACATATATATGTTTAGTTTTGTATATATTAAACACTTTATAAGTTGAATTTATATTTAATGAAGTGTTTATTGCTGTTAAGATAGTTATTTGATTTTAGGGTTTAGAAAACTTTTCGAAAAAATTATAACATATAATGCACTAGAAACTTTTTTTTGAGAAGTCATGCGGAATGAAAAGTAACTTAGGATTTATAAGAATTCTTGCGAAATCTTCTAATGCAATTTATATTAGAAGTCTTCTAAACTGAATCGAACATTAATTTTACCTTCAATCTTACCAAATATAGAATAAGTCCATGGTTATAGATCACATAGAGTTGTCACTGATAAAATATAGTAATGACAGATTTTCAAAAGAAATAGAGACTATGTGCAGACCACAACATACCGAAAGAAGAAAGAGAAATTAAGAAAGTGATGGGAATTAAAATAAACTAAAATAAAAATTTGGATATACCCTTAAGATGCCGGAGACTAAGCTTTTCCGATCTCCTCTATAAATTCCCGACGTCTGTGAAACCACAATCACAACCACTTTTGCCTACCTCTCTATATCAATACTTTTCTCTTCTTTGCCTCGTCCTTCTCCTTCGCGAACGTTAACACAACGTGACGGTAAGATTAGTTACAAGTTAATTGTATTTTCATTTAGAAAAAAATATTATTTTATCTTCATCCAAATTTTGCACACACATAGAACATATGATATTTTTATATATAATCAAAACTTTTGTTTGCACTCGCTTAGAAGTATTTGATTGTGATATTTTAATAATCTTATACAATAAAAAATATCTTACTGTTAAGTTTTGGTTATATTAGTATTAAATAAAATACAATACTTACAAAACAAAACAAATCAAAAATATACAATATTAACACTTAACTGCATAAAAACAGGAGAGGCAAGAGAGGCTAAGATGGCTGAACAACAATTAGGAGTGCTAAAGGCACTCGATGTTGCGAAAACGCAACTTTTTTTTTTTTTTTTTTTTTTTGAATGAATGCTAAATTTATTCATCAAAAAAACCTATTTACATCAAGTGGGTCCTTTGTGAAAAGAAATAAGATCCTAACTCTTTACATAAGAATCTTAACTCTTTCTAATCTCCTAAACCTCTGCAAAATTTTTACTCTCTTGTTTCAAACCAGTACTGGAGACTGAAGTTCATGCCTTTGATTCCCTTCATTTGGACCAGACTCAGTTTATTGCGGATCGCCTTATCAATCATCTTAACCAGAACATGCTGAGGCATAGGACTTTCCCCATGACGTCTCTTGTTTCTTTCTCTCCACAGCATATAGACCGTAATTTGAAAAGCATACCTCAGACAGAAGCGCTTCATTTTCCCCCTTGACGAGACAGAGATCAGCTCAGTAACTTCATCCCACTTGTAAGCATAAGCATTACCAAGAATTCCTTTAACCAGCTTCTCCCAAATTCCAGAAGAGTAAACACACTCAAAGAAGAGGTGATTTGTAGTCTCCTGAAACACTTTGCAGAGAACACATGTAGAGTCAACTCCTGGGTTCCAGCGAGATATCCGATCCATTGTTGCCAATCTACCTCTAGCAGCAATCCAAGTTATAAATGCAAACTTTGGGGTGGCTTGAGAGAACCAGATACTTCCTCCCCAAGTATATTTAACCCCTGTTTCTCGTATCTGCATCCATGTTTCTGTGGTAGAGAATCTCGGTTTGTGACCCGCTTTCCCCCTCCACAGATCCACATCCTCCACTTCAGTCCTCTGCTTCCTTTTTACAATTTCCAACTCAGCTTCTATATCATTCAGTAGGAGTCGTCTATGTTTCTTCCTTCTCCTTGTATTATTTAGTACTTCCTCCAAGGTAGCTTCCTTTCGAATGCCCATCTCTATAAAGCCCCTATCTCCAAGCAAATCAAACATCACCCCAAGGTCAGACCACCGGTCATACCAGAAAGAGGTGTGTCGACCATTTCCTACTGCTTTACAGTGAAATCTCTTAGCAATCTCCCTCAGTTTTAGCATCTTTTTCCATATCCACGATCCCACTTGCGTTTTCCCACTCATCACCCAGAATTGCTTCTTTTTTATCAGATTGGTTCTGACCCATTTTCCCCACAAAGAATCTCCAACAAGCATTCTCCAGATAAGTTTTAGACCATATACCAAGTTCACTTCCTTCAAAGCTCTGATCCCCAGACCTCCTTCTTCCTTTGGTTTACAAATCTCCTGCCACGCCACCTTTGCACCCGTAGACTTAAGATCTGGGCCAGACCACAAAAAAGCTGATGCTAATTGCTCAATTTCCTTCAGACACTGGCTTGGAAGCCTAAAGACTGCGGCCCAGAAGTTGACTATACTCATCAATACCGCTTTAATCAGCTGTAGTCTGCCAGCGTAAGAGAGAAACCGACTAGTCCAGGTGCTTATTCGCCCTCTGATCTTCTCAAGTAGCGGCAGGTAATCATGTCTACCCATGGCCTGCGTTAACAGGGGAAGCCCCAAGTATCTAACAGGAAGAGCTCCCTCCGCAAATGGAAAGTTGTTGAGGATTCTTCTCTTCTCCACAACTGACACTCCTGCCATGAATATGGTAGATTTCTCCAGACTAATCGAGAGGCCCGACCACACTGCAAATTCTTCAAGCACCGACAGAATCCCTTGCACTGATTCTTTCTTTCCCTCTACAAAAACCATCAAGTCATCTGCGAAGCAAAGATGGGTTAGAGCTAAACCTTGGCACCGGGGGTGCAGCTCAAACTTCTTTTCTCTCATCGCTTTATCAATTTTATATGATAGCACATTCATACAAATAACAAAGAGATAAGGTGAGAGGGAGCATCCCTGTCTTAGTCCTCTCGAGCTCTGAAAGTAGCCCGCCAAATCTCCATTCACTTGAACCGAGAACGAGGGGGAGGTGACACAAAGCTTTATCCAATGAATGTATCTCTCTGGAAATCCCATAGCTTCTAAACTATTCAATAGGAACGACCATTGAACAGAGTCGAAAGCCTTTGATATATCAAGCTTCATGGCGCAGCGAGGAGAGCTCAAATCTTGGTGATAATCTTTCACAATTTCCGACGCCAGAAGAACATTCTCCATCAGCAGGCGACCTTTCACGAAAGCAGATTGATTCTCAGCAATCATCCGCGGGAGAAGACCCTTTAGCCGGTTTGCGATAATCTTCGAAACCGTTTTATAGAGCACATTGCAGCACGCAATGGGTCTATAATCCTTCATCTCCGTTGCTTCAGTCTTCTTGGGGATGAGAGCTAATATTGTTGAGTTAACGCCTTTCGGAAGAAACCCCAACTGAAACACTGACTGGACTGCAATGATGAAATCATGTGCTATCACTGGCCAGGCCGTTTTGTAGAACTCGCAGGGGAACCCATCCGGTCCTGGAGATTTGTTTGATGGCATCGAGAATAGAACATTTTTTATCTCCTCTGCCGTGACAGCTGCCTCTAACCCTCTGCACTCCTCTGTAGAACACTCGAAATCCAGTAACTCTCTCAGCTCTTCTGTAGAAACACCCTGATAGGTCTCTGGTACCAGATTCAAAATCCCCGAAAAAACTCTCTCTGCTTCTGCCTTAATCTCAGAATGTTTTGTTGCTACACTTCCATCCATACATTTAACTTCTCTCAGCGTGTTTTGAGCTTGCCTTGTTTTGACTGAGTTATGGAAAGTTGTGTTGTTTTGATCCCCAACATCAAGCCAATGAAGCTTTGATCTTTGTTTAAGCCAATCCTCCTCTAGCTCTGCGACCTTTAACCACTTCTCATACGCTTCCGCTTCTTCTTGAATTGTCTCAGCACTCGGATTTGCCATTGTAGTTTTTTGCTTCTCGCAAAGAACTTGATGAGCTTCTTTGGTTCTTATGGTGAGATTACCTAAGTTCAGCCTTCCAAAGTCTCTAATCAAGGGCTTTAAGCTCTTTAACTTCTTGGAGAACCGGAACATAGCGGAGGTGGAGAGAAACAACTTTTCCGTCGAGTCCCAGTACTCCTTGATCATAGGGAGGAAGTTCGGTAGCCTTCCTGTAGCGTTGACATATTTAAACGGCCTTTTTATCCTCTCTTCCGTTTGCAGTAGTTGAACTTTGCACCTCATGTGATCTGAACACCCCCCTGGCCCAAAGATCGAGTAAGCATTTGGAAACCTTTGCAAAGCTACGTCATTTACCAACACCCTATCAAGCTTCTTACAAACTAGCCCTTCATCTCTTTTATTACACCAGGTGAATAATGGTCCTTGATACCCCATGTCTGAAAGCCGACAGTGAAGTGCCGTGCTCTGAAAGTCTCTCATCCCCAACGGTAGTCTTGCCATACTATCAAATCCCGAATGCTCACTTCCATCAAGTATCTCGTTGAAATCTCCCATTATCAACCACGGCTTACCTTGGAATAAAGGAGAGTTTTGATGCTGACATAAGTCCTCCCACAAGATCTTCCTTTCTTCTACCACATTGCTAGCGTACACAAAGGAGCAGAAGAATTCTTCTTCCCCTTGCATAGCTACTGAGCACGTAATAACCTGATCCGTTTTATAGACCGGTGACATACGAACTGAGTCTCTCCATAGTAACCAAATCCTTCCGCCTTTACTGTGCTCATAATTTGTCATAGCTGACCAGTCTCTGAACACTGAACTCAAAATTCTTTCTGACTTCTTTTCTTTTACCCTTGTCTCCAACAAACACCCACACTTCAAATCTTTATCCCTTAGCCACTCCTTTACCACGGTATGCTTCAATGGCTTGTTGAAGCCGCGTATATTCCAAAAGAAACCCGACATATTATTGAAGGCGACGAGAAGACCTTGTGCCCTTAGCCGTTGATGCATCATGCGACTTAGCCTTCTTCTCCTTCTCCTTGTTAATACTCGGTTCTCTCTTTACACCTTTTCCTCTGTTCTCCTTTGAAACATCACTATCATGATTACTTGTACCCTCGCTCTCAGCAGCAGTGGCCAGATTAGGTCCTGCAGCTCCCGCTCCCTCAGCATCATCTCCACGTTGCTCTACATTTGTGTCTACAGTATCAGCAACCAGTCCGCACAGCTCCCTTATTTCCCCATCCTCCTCTTCCTCAATACAAAGTACTGCAAACTTAGAGGCGGAAATTGGGAAGTTTTCATTTTGGTTTCCATTAGCCAATTTCTCAGGAGTTTTCCCCGCCTTTGTGGGAGATACCAAAGACCAGCCTGATCCTTCTGGATCACCCTTTTCTTTCCCTGTAATATTGCCTTGTATTTTTTGTGTTGCCCCATCCTCCAAAATCTCTTTTATCATTGTTTCTTTCCTGACCTCTTCAGCTGCTTCTAGCTCAAGATGCTGAGAAGTAGCCAGAACCTTTTCCACATCCTTATCTTCCTCCATCAAAACCCTCTCATCTGATTTTTTTTTTCCCATCCCACATACTTCTGTCAAATGACCCCACTTGTCACAGCTCTTGCATCTTGATGGTAGCCAAGGAAAATGAAAATCCACAGTGAAATCTTTTCCATTCTTTGTAAAGTTGATCTCTTTTGGTAAAGCTTTAGAGATGTCCACCTTCGCGAACACCTTTGCTTCTTCAAAATCAGTGCAGGCGATAGTCTCAGAATGCAGTTTGACTGGAAAACCAACAGCACTAGTGATAAAGCTTAAACCTTCCCAGGAGTACATGTGAAGAGGAACCCTGCGGAGATGCACCCACATCGGGAGAGCTTCCTCTTCCTGCTTTTCTTCTTCTGCTCTTGGCGTCCACTTCGATACCACCATTGGAACCCCAACAATGTTCCACATGCCCCTTTTCAAAATCTTTTCCCTGGCCTTAGGGTTTGAAACTCGGAACCTCATTGTTGTGGCATTAACTTCAAATACTTCTACTTTCGCTGCTACCTCTCCATACTTCCAGATCTTGTTGAGAACCATGTGTACTTTTGCAACATGGGGGGATATGTCCAGAAACTTTCCCACAATGAAGTCTTCCCACAACGGCGTCGAAGAGGTGAGAACATCATCTGGAATCGTAACCGAGTGCGACCCATCCTTTTCCAATACCGCAACATCATACTTCCTCAGGACCTTCTTGTCTTGCGCTGCAGAGACATAGCTCAGAGATCCTGCCTTCCCCACAAACGGACCCGACTCTCCTGTCGCAGAGCCCTCCTCGACCCGGTCCTTTCCTTCTCTAACCCTCACCGGAGACCCAGGCGGGTCTGGCGGCACATCCGAAATCATCGTCGTAACCCTAAATCCCAATCGCCTCCAAAATCACCTTCAGAGCAAAACGGTGCGTTTCTAAAATCTCCTATATAGTTCAAAAAGGTGTTTTCACCTCTTTGCCGGGAACCCAAGCATTGTAAATAGTCCCTCCCACCGTGAGTTGAACCCAAGTGGCGGAAGTTACAGCCGCAACTCCTTTACCACTAGACCAACTCAACGTTGGTACGAAAACGCAACTTTACCATTTCACAGCGATTGTTATCGCTGGTATGGGTTTCTTTACTGATGCCTACGATCTCTTCTGCGTCTCCTTGGTAACCAAGCTTCTTGGTCGTCTCTACTACTTCAATCCATTGTCCGAAAAGCCTGGCTCGCTTCCCCCTCATGTCGCGGCTGCAGTCAATGGTGTCGCTCTCTGTGGGACTCTTGCTGGTCAGCTATTCTTCGGATGGCTCGGTGACAAACTCGGAAGGAAAAAAGTGTATGGTATCACTTTGATCATGATGATCGTGTGCTCCGTAGCTTCTGGTCTATCTTTCGGTAACAAAGCCAAGGGTGTCATGACCACTCTTTGCTTCTTCAGGTACAATTATCATTACATATTTAATAATTATCTCAGAGTGAATACCCTTGTTTCAAAAATTAGTACGTATGGACTAGAAATGTCTAGTTAAAATATACATTAACATATAATTTTGTTAATTTAGGTTTTGGCTGGGATTCGGTATTGGAGGTGATTACCCTCTTTCTGCTACCATTATGTCTGAATACGCTAACAAGAAGACTCGTGGTGCTTTCATTGCTGCCGTTTTCGCCATGCAAGGTGTTGGTATCTTAGCCGGAGGTTTCGTAGCACTTGCTGTCTCTTCCATTTTTGACAAAAAGTTTCCAGCTCCAACCTATGCAGTCAACAGGGCCCTCTCAACGCCTCCGCAAGCTGACTATATTTGGAGAATCATCGTCATGTTTGGTGCTCTACCCGCAGCCTTAACTTACTACTGGCGTATGAAGATGCCTGAAACTGCTCGTTACACCGCTTTGGTTGCAAAGAACATCAAACAGGCTACACAAGACATGTCCAAAGTCTTACAAGTGGAGCTTGAGATGGAGGAACGCGCAGAGGATATCGTTAAAGACCCTAGACTTAACTATGGCTTGTTCTCCAAGGAATTTGCCAAACGTCATGGTCTTCCCCTCCTCGGATGTACATCCACTTGGTTCTTGCTAGACATTGCATTTTACAGCCAAAACTTGTTTCAAAAAGATATATTTTCGGCTATTGGATGGATCCCAAAGGCAGCAACAATGAACGGAATCCACGAGGTTTTCATGATTGCTAGGGCACAAACACTCATTGCACTTTGCAGTACCGTCCCCGGCTATTGGTTCACGGTTGCATTTATTGATATCATGGGAAGGTTTGCGATCCAACTAATGGGTTTCTTTATGATGACCGTCTTTATGTTTGCCATCGCCTTTCCATATGACCACTGGATCAAACCCGACAACCGGATCGGATTCGTGGTTATGTACTCACTCACCTTTTTCTTTGCCAATTTTGGTCCAAACGCAACCACCTTCATTGTACCAGCTGAAATCTTCCCGGCCAGGCTAAGGTCCACATGCCACGGAATATCAGCTGCCACAGGTAAGGCTGGAGCCATCGTGGGAGCTTTTGGGTTCCTATACGCAGCTCAACCACAGGACAAGACCAAGACGGATGCAGGATATCCACCGGGCATCGGAGTCAAGAATTCTCTGATTATGCTTGGTGTCATTAACTTTGTCGGTATGCTCTTCACTTTCCTTGTCCCTGAGCCGAAGGGCAAATCTCTTGAAGAGCTCTCTGGTGAGACTGAGGCTGAAAAGTAATCAAATGAGATGTAACATTGGTTTGTTTGATCTTTTTTTTTTCTTTTCAATTCTAATGTCCCTTTGCGTGATGCACTAAAAACGTGTTTGTAATGTGTACTTAATTTTTACTGTCCTGAGTGAAAATCTTGTAATCTACACTTTGTTATCTAATCATCAATCTTTTTTAATTTGATCTTCTATGGCATATTGCACTCTATTTACAAACTTTGAATCTATGTCTATCGATAGTGATCCGAAAAAATTTCGACCACTATGTAACATCTCTAAGTTCAATCTCTGAAAACTTTGTTTTTTTATCACAAATCTCTGAAAACTTAAATCATCTTTTTCACAGCCTATTTCTTTTCTCCATCTTTCAAAACTTCTTCCTCTCTCATCTCTTTCCTGTTGACATTCATGGTTCCATTCGAACTGAATCGGAAATATCAAGTCAACTCAGTAAGTTGGGTTTGAGTTTAACCGTGTTTCTTGCTCCTTTTTTAACTTTCTGACAGGAACAACAACAACAACACTTCTTGTAAAAGGAAGAAGAACAATTTGTAAAAGCTTTCATTCTAATTGAATTGGACATACCGAATTAACTCAGTGAGTTGGGTTTTAACTTGACCTTTAGTGGGAATGAGCAGTCCTAACATGGTTTCTTACTCCCAGAGTTTTAGCTATGATATTATTCTCAGGAAATAAAACGATTAATAAAACGATTATTAATTCTCACACACACTTTTCCGATTTTCAATTACACAATAACACACTTACAACCTTAAACACCCTTAAGTTAAAGTCATATATATCTTTTTGTTCATCAAATGTTCAACATCTCTACTACGTTTCACTTCACATCTTCTTCTTTCCGATTCACACATATGTGAATTCAACAGACCAAAAAATCATGAAATAAACAAATTTGGTTCTTGAAAAATTCACCTTAATACTTTTTGTTTCAATTTCTCTGTGTATCTATTTGTAACTTTTTCCCTTACATTAAATCTATGCCACATCAAAACTCTAGAAATCTACGGTGCTTCCGCTTAGAAACCAGGACAAAGTTCTGAATCGGCATCCACTTCTTTACGGACACTTAAATTTCTCCATCTTCCCAATCTCACGCCGCCATTTTGTGTGTCCCCTAAATCTGCCTCTCTTGATTACTGTTCAAAATTGAAGGTAAGACTCACCGCTGTAATACTTTATCGGCGTACATATCTGTTAAACCTAACAATGGTAGTTCCATTCGAAACCCAGACCTCGACGCATCCCCCTTTAGTGACCCATCCACGCAACCTCTATCCAATCACCCATCCACGACTAATCCATCCACTCATCACCCATATATCCATCCATAAACATAAACCCCACAATCCTTACTAGTTACTCTACCTAACTGGTGTTACACTATGTCTCCTTTTGTTATATGTTATCTATATGATGATGTATATTTTGTCTTTAACCATAATGATTTCATTTTTTTTGGATTGTACTTTTTAATCCAAAACATGATTACTACTTTCTTTGATTGTATGATGTTTGGATGCATTTCTTGATTCTTTTACTGCAAATTTTAGTTTTATGAGTTATGTAGTCATTTTCTTTATAGATGAGCAAATGTTCGTAGATGTATAAATCAAGGATTGAGAATTTATGATTAATGGTGAGTGTTGTATGTTAAGTGAAACTAAACATTGTTTATATTTTGAAAAGGTTTTAGGTAATATACGACTGTTAGTTATTCAAAATCAAAGAAATCTGATTATAAGAAAACGTTGTATGGTGAAGTTATTTCTCATTACTAAGGAGAAAGCAACTTCCACGAATTCCAGGCAACAGTGTGAACCTAAAAAAGTCCCCTCATAGAAAATGAGGCTCTTAAATAATAATATATAAAAAATTGTCGATAAAATCTTAAATTTAAAATTACAATATCGTTAAAACTAGAAAATTTATCAGTTCTTAAATATTAGTCTTTTTAATTCACTCATATTAAATTTGTGGATAAAAACTTTAATTTATAATTAATAATTACAATATCATTAAAACTAGTAAAAATTTATCAGTTCTTAAATATTAGTCTTTTTAATTCACTCATATTAATTTATTATATTCCTTTTATTTCACTCATATTAAATAGCACAAAAAGGTATATAAAATTTAGTTAGTATTTATTTTAGAGATGGTCCATCACCTGCTTAACTTATCGAACACATTAACACATAACAATATGTTATGTTAACAAATAACAACATTGAAAAAGTAGGCAGTAAAAATTTCAAAAAAAATAATAGGCCCCATACGCTTGTATTATATGAAAGGGGTCAAACCCGGGCCTGCATGCATGCAATGCAACTGTGTTCATCTAAAAGCGTGGACATAAATGGATCCACAAGAAAATGTCCATCCTCCCAGAACAGAATATGCACACCCCTAATTTAGAGTATGTTTATTAGAGATCTCTTAGGTTGAGTCTCTTAACTTTTAACTGAATGGTCCAATATGGTATTAAATGAATGGATTCCTATGGGAGCACATTTACCCCCCTTACTTTTTCTCATGTGTATGAAAGTACAAATTTCAAATATAGGAAAAGCAGAAAAAGAAAACAACTAACTGACTTAAGGTTGCAAGAGTGAATTCTCCGATTTCACATCTCTTGTTTTCAGATGATGGTTTGTTTTTTGTAAGGAAACAAAGGAGGAATGTCAAGTCATTTGAATATTCTTATAAAGTATGAAGGGGTTTCAGGACAACAAATTAATGTCTTAAAATCATTTCGACGATGTGGATATAGGGTAGATGATACAGTGCATAAAGAGGTAAAACTATTATTAGATAATTCAGAATTGGGTAGAATAAGCTTTTACCTCATAATACCTGAAAGTTAAGATGGACCAAAAACATAAATTTCAGGCTTTAAAGGACATTTTGCATAATAGAGTTAATGAATCGATTTTTTAAATTACTAACAAATGATGGAAAAGAAGTCTTGACCCAATCAGTTGCGTTGACATTTCCTAATCATGCTTTGCTATATTATAGACTGTCTAAATCTATAACTAACAAGCTCACAAGTTTCGTTGCCCAATTTTGGTTGAGTTTAGTGAGTAATAGTCAAGGAATGCATTGGATGTTACCGGAAAAGTTATGGCGGAAAATCATAATGGAGGAATAAGAATTCAGAATTCAGAAAATTTAATACAGTTTTATTAGCAAAACAATTATTGCGCTTAAAAGGTAGACCACATTCTGTTTTTCAAGGGTCTTCCAAGTGTACAGATTTGAAAAACAAATCCTCTTGACCCTATCAGAATAATCTCCTTTGTATGTGCACCAAAGTATTATATATGCTAGATCTTTGGTAAATAAAGGATAATCAAAAAAGTAGGTACGATTTCGTTAATTTCAGTTTAGAACAACCTCTAAATCCCAGCTTCTTGTTTGAGACCAGCAAATTAGAAATATATTAAATAGTTAACAATGATCTTTTCTATACAGTAGATCTACTGTTTAATCTGCATTCAAAAATTTTGAACATACAAGTGATCCAAACTATGATAGATCCGGATGATGGATCTATGATTGCGAGTATGCCTATTAATCGGTTATGTAAGAATTCAATCCTTAACATACGTTATTTACATAGAACTTTAAGTTTAGACTATGTATTAAGTCTTAGAGTAGTAATAAGTTTCTTTACCAACATCTCTCAAAATAAATATATTAGTATTTTAAGCTAAAGTAATTACATAATTAAAAATTAATGTGTTATAATATATAATGTTGATATCCGTAAAATTAGTCTTTTAATACAAATAAAAACTTTAAAAAGTCTCTTCCCATAGAGACGTCTCTTTCATTTCTTATTTTCTCTTTCTTGTTTCTAATTTTTATATTAATTTTAATACTGAGATACCTTAATAAATGAGATACCTTAATAAAAGATGTCCACTGTGAGTATCTTCAAAGTAGCTCCATTGATAGAAATATTTTGACAATTTAGAAAAAGAAAAAAATAGGAAAGAAAAGATTAAAAGTATATGTGCAAGACATATTTTGACTGACCCTTTAGAAACTACTTTTACATGTGTTAATGTATAATTGGTTTTACGTAATAAATTTTAATTATATTATTTTACTTTATTAAAATATAAATAATTTTAGATTGAGATACATGTATATAGATCTGATCCAATGAGGCTGTTCTTATATTATTGTAACAAAAAAGTTAAAATTATTGGTACTGATATTTTTATTTATTATTCATTATTATTTGTCGTTATTTATTATAGCTTCTAGTTGTTTTCACTGCTGTTTGTTATTCCGTAAATAACTTTTACCCTTTTGTGTCATCAATATGTTACTAAAGGAATAGTAATAGCAATATATTGCTATATCTCCTTGTTAAACAAATTCTCAAAAAAAAAAACAGCAACTGCTATATCTCTTTATTTATCAGATCATATAGTTTGCATTCTGAGCAAACATCAGAAGATGCTCTCGGATAGTTTGACATTCTTTTCAAATCATTACACATTTTCGAAAAGTAAAATAGGTCGGCACCATTCGGTCGCTTTCGTTCGAAAACATTGGTTCCTAATGCCCCAACCATGGTCATATGATCATTGCATATAGTTTATTTGTATATACTATCATAAACATTTTTGCTTTTGTGATAAGTGATTGCGAATTTCACTCACTTCTTCTTTCCCTTGTTAATATTGTTCTTGTTGGGATTCTCTCCATCCTCGAGAAGTTCCTCCAAAACACTATCATCCAAATACTCAAATTCAAAAACTTGCCTAGAAGAAGAAGCGGAGGAGGACGAAGATCCAGCCACTGTGGCCGCACCACCACTACCCATGTTATACTCATGAGGAAAATTTAGAATCGCGGCTTGGCCTCTCATGGAGTAGGCGGCTTGATCATATGCTCTAGCTGCTTCCTCCGCAGTATCAAACGTTCCAAGCCATACACGTTCACCACGCTTCCTCGAATCGCGTATCTCCGCCGCGTATTTTCCCCAAGGCCGTCTTCGAACTCCCCGGTACTTTCCTTGCTCACCTCCACCGCCACCACGACCTCCTTGTTCCATAAATATATGTATGTACGTATATGGTAATAGAGTTTATAATATTGAACAATAAACAAGGATTGTGTCTTGCGTATGTGCTAACTCGAATACGTGTTTGTGTGTTTTTCTGCTGCATGTTTTTGACGGGATTTGATTTGAGAAATTTATAGGCGGGGAAACAAATGTGGGTCCTAACTAAGACCTAATATTCGAGCCCGGCATATGTACTGCAAGAATATAACTCCATTGTGTTAGAATTTTCTTACGCATTGAAATTTCTTCTTTTAAATATTATTTAAAGATAAAGAATATCTAAGCTTCTGGATTTATAGTCATGTTCAACTGTAAAAACACAGCATATGTTTGTAAGTTATGTGCTTCCTTGGGTGATAACACAGATGAATTTTCTTACAAAAAATATATGTTTCAACTTCCAAGTGAATAAAGAGAAAATAAAGAGAAACTATATTGGTCGTGGTGGCCTCACAGGCAACGCAACGTTGGAGATAATGTTTGACTTTGATTGTCCGCACGTGTGTTGACTGTTGAGTAAGCAAAACTTAGATTCTTAAGCTTTTTACATGGACCAGGATGATAATTTTTTTATAAAAAGGGATTTCTAAATCGAACTTTTTACTAATAAGGCGTCGAAGTAGCTGGTTTTATCTTTTAAAACAAACGCAATTACCCATATTTAAAATTTTAAAAAGTAATGGAAAGGCGCATATTGATCGGCTGCCTCGGCGTCAGACTCATGTCCTTTGCAACAAGAAAGCTATAATCTTCTAGAAACTTTATGAGTTTTAAATTAAAAAATATCCATGCCAAAATCAAAACTAATCTCCAAAATTTGTATACAAAAAGGCCATTTATTATCATTGACAAAATGAATTATAATCATTTAGAAGCTACTAGGACAATATAACGTCTATTATATAAAAACAGAATCATGACTTAATCTATGTGATTTTTTTTTAATTTGAACTACTTTGTAGATAGTTGTTTCATTTAATTTTCTTATAAATATTCAAATTATTTGAATTATTCTATAACAAACAAATCAAATAGATGTCCTATATTTACTCTGAAATTATATCTGAATATAATCATTTCATGTTTTTTTATTTATAATATAAATATATATATTTCATTTTTCATAAAAATAAACCTTTTAAATATTTAAGTAATTTCGTATTTATTTTAAATAAATGTATATTTTACTTTTCACTTAAAAACTTTTAAATATTTAGTTAATGTCGTGTATATTTTAAAATTAAATTTATATTTCATTTTAACTAAAACAATTTTTTTAATATCTAATTAATTTGTAATTATAACTAGACTCATGTACAGTTTTATACTGATTTGCAATATTAATTTAATATAATACTTTTCCATAAATTATTGATCCTTAATCAATAAGATTTTTCAATTTAGAATTTTATAACACATGATTTAAAATTTTCTATCTTTGAAAATTTAAAACAAATAAATTAAATTATTACATGTGAACTATAAAAGTATTGTGTGTTTAAAATGTTATATCACACAATTAGTAATACGATAAATATTACAATTAATCATATAAAACAAATAATCATGTGTAAAAATAAAATAATCAACCGCACGGTTTTATAGGGTCAAGATCTAGTTTCATAATTAAAAAAGATACATAGATTATGATTTGACGGTTTTAGAATTAAACTAGTTAGGTAATTGACTTCTAAACATTTGATACATTGATTATGATTCGACGGTTTTAGAGCTAAACTAGTTACGATTTCTTAAAGTCTTACATTAAAATATATGCGGTTGTTTATACAATAACAAGTAAAATGATTAAATTTAAGCAAATAAAAAAAAGTAAAATGATTATAAATAAATAAATAAAAGAACATAAAATGGCAGTGTCTTGACCACTGATCCCATTAACTTAACACCCATACCATGCTCGGTCTGAGTAGGTGGCAGAGTCTGAGGGCTTCTCCCAGCGATCGTAACTCGTGGCAACTTTGACATACAATCACGCCGGTTTCACTTTTTGCGATCACGCTGTTTTATGTTATTTAACTTGTTAATGTTATACTTTTAATGGTATTCTTATCACGCTAGTTATTGTCATAGTTTCTCTCTGCGTAGATTTCTATTTTTATGTTTTCTTATTTTTTTTATAATTTCTTTAAAACTAAAATTTGGTTTACATTTCAAAAATTAAACCAAAAGTCCGATTAATATTGGCATTTAATTTAGAAATTATTTGCTACAGCCAAATTTGAAAATTACTTCGGATAATCGATTAGAAATTATATGCTGCAGCCAAATTTGAAGATTACTTCAGATAATCGAGACCGATGCCAATGATGCATGCTAAAGTATTTTAATTATTGAACATATTATTTTAAATATGAAACATTTGATATTTTATAAGAATTTCTACTGAAATCATTATTTAGTTTTCACTTCGTTTTGTTTAAAGTTGCTATCACTATACTTCCTCCATTTCCATATGATGAATTCTCTATCTTTCTAAAGATATTTGTTTAGGTTTCTAATGTATAGTACTTTACTAATTAATAATTAGAAATTTCAGATATCAAAAGCTAGTTATTGGTAAGAATTATATTTTTGAATTGTTACATGAAATTGTTTTTAAAATGTATATTTTAGATTGATATGATTAATTGTTCTCTTAATATGTTTAAAATTTTAACTAAGTGGTCTTGGCCTAGTGGTAAAGGGCTCACAGCTGTGAGTACCGCCCTGGATTCGATTTTCCTTGGCCATCCGGTGCATCTTAAATGGTAAAAAAAATGTGGATCATGCGGACTTTGTGGTGATTAATCTTTGGGTTTAGAAAGTTTTTGGAATTACATCACGGTTATCGAAAAAAAAAGTTAAAATTTTCTAAAAATTTATTTCATAAACGGAAAGACTATCAGATAAATTTTTCAAAAAAAAAGAAAAAAGACTACCAGATAACACAAACACACATAAATTTTCTCAAAAAGAAGAAACACAACACACATAATTTGTACAACGAAAATGCACAAGGCAATTGTGTAGTGAAGTGACAGAATGCCGTTTCTCAAGCATCATAAGGGGAGATGAATCTAAAATCCAGAAGAAACAAAAAAAATATTTGTTTGTAAATCAATACTAGTACAAGAAAAAATAATTATAAACATTGTGTGGATGATAGTAAACAAGAATCAGAATCTCTTTTGGTTAATGTGCGAGTGATATGTTGAGATTGGGGTCACCAACATAGACTGTGCAACTCTTTTGCAGTCTTCATTCACGAACCAAATTTATTAAAGGATCTTTAATAATCACAACGAGAATCTGGCAAACGTATAGCCGACATTGGTCCCGCTTACTCCGATTGGTGAGTTTTCAAATTAAATTATTTAAAACTTAAGGACATTTATGTCATTTTCAATGAACTTATAGCCGACGTTCAAAGGCTTTGAATGGAATCACAAAACAAATATAAATTAAATACTAAAGTCTATTAACGATGCAGCTTCAGCTGTATTCAAGTTCTAACTGCACTCCATTTATTAATGTAGATTGAAATGTACTCCATTTGTTTCTTTTTGGATAATGTTTTTAGAGAATATTTGTGTTTCAATTTGTATGATATTTTGAACTTTTTATGTAAAACTAATATAATTAATTAAAATATTAAAAGTTAATGTTTAACTTCTTGTTTTTTTTTGTTCTAAATAGCAATGACTAATTGGTTTTGGTTATTTAATTGCAATCTAATGATTTTAACAAAAATGAACATTTTCTTAAGATGTATTTATACTAAAACATCACATAAAAAGAAACAGAGGGAGTATAAAATCTGTATGCAAATTAATATAAAAACAAGCTGAAGACCAATGGACTATAATTCCGATTGGTTACAGTTGTAGTTTTATATTTTTCCTGTAGAGTTTTTGCTGTAAAATTTTGTATCGTGACAGTAAAAGTTTGGTTGTTAGTTATAAAAGAAAACAAAGTATGATTGTTAAATACTAATAGTTTTTTCAATTCAAAATTATGTTTTGGTTATTTTAAAATCAAAATAATATTAATACATGTTAACCAAAATTTTAAATTAATTAATTATTTTTATAAATTAAGAAATAATTTTTGATATATAATTAAAAGGTGACTTTTTATTCATACGAATATGAAATTTATATTTATATACCACATATATGTGTATATATATTTACATGGTGAATTATATATGCATATATATATAATGAAGTATACTATTATATTTAGACTAGTGGAATATATATGTTTTATATGTACTAGAAATATATTATTATGGAGAAAAAGAAACAGTTTTCATAGAAAAATGATAATATCTTTTATACATTTGAATTAGTTCTTTACAAAATTTGCTCCCCACTGCGGTGAAATGAAACGAAAGCTTGCTACAGTTGTGAGATCCAAAAATTTAACCAAAACTTCATTGATTTAGCTATAGTGCTCTAGAAAAAATAAGGATGTGGACAGCAGTCACGACTTTCACCATTCTTTTTGTTTGACATCAACATAAACAAACTCATCTAAGACTCTACAAACCAAATTGGTAGTTCTGCATCCATATAGACGACAAACGACGGTTGATTCCTAGCAATATGTGCAAGACTGCCTGCTCTTGTATTTTGCGTCTAGGATATATGAATGAATTCTGAGTGATTGAAACTTCATTTCAGTATCTTGATATTTACCAAATAACTTACAAATGCAGACCATTCTTCTGATTCTGAAATCATCTTCACCAATTAAAAACAATCCGTTGAAAACAACTTTCACCATTCACCCCTTGAATTCTATTTTCTCCTTGTTAGTTACATATTGATAAAATCATTTAATTCACTTATTTCATTTTTAAAGGAAATACAAATCTTTTTAAAATATGGTTTATCTTTTTCAGTTTCTTTGTTTAATAAATTACTTTGAAACCAATTTATCTATAAATATATTTTCTTTATATATGTATTATTCTCTATAAATATGTTAATAGCAAAATTACATATATTTAGTCGCATATACATAATTTTTATTCTCTTCCAATTTTTAAAAGTGATTTTTAGCTTTTATTTTTGTATCTGAATATTTAAGTTTAAGATTTTAATTAATGAAATTTTATTTTAAAATAATAAATATATAAAATCTAAAATAGTTATGCATTTTATATAAGAACTTGTATTTTTAGATATTTATTTTATATTTTTAAAATTTTAATATTTATTTAAGTATGATAATTTGATAAATTGATTTGGATAGTTATACTTTGATTTAGATATTTAACTTAAATCATTTTATATTTTGAACATTCCAACTATGATGATTTAATAAATTAGTTTGATTTTTTTAGGCAAAGTAAATTAGCTTGATATGTATTTCTTCTAAATAATTTACTTGAACTATTGAACTACATTTGTTCTATTTAATATGCATTCTTTGTTTGATCTGCATTTTTGATATATGGATCCTAAAATGTTGGGCTACCAAATCTTTTTGGTTTAAAACTAACTGAAGAGAATATGCAGAAAAGTATTAAAACAATTATCAAATCTCTAATTAAATATAATTTGTTTTGTAATAATATAATATAGTCTATGTTCTTGTTATGTATTTTGATATTTTCTAATATACATTATTGGGTAAATATAAATATTTGATAAGTTTTTTTTAGTATAGGTGGGATAGCAATAGCAAAAAAAGGAAGATAAAGGATATTATGTTTTTTTGGTAAAAAAAAAGGCATTATGTTTTTATATGAAACTAGGTGTTTCGCCTGCGCATGCAGTTAAAAGCATTTTATACTTATTTATTAATACATGCATTACTAATTACAATATTATAATGATAAATTGTTATTTATGTTTTCGTTTAAAAATTCTTACGTATTATATTTTTTGAAAATTTCTTTCGTTATATTCATTATTAATAAATAAGTTTTAGAAATCACTCAATATTTATTTTCAATTATGTAAAATTTTAAAAAATTACTTGATTAATATTTAGTTATGTGTTTTCTGTTTTTCTTTTTTTGAACTTTTTATTAAAGCTTTTTTGGATAACAACATTATATATATATATAAGAATTATTTTTTATATTTTAAAATATATTTTTAAGATTTTAGATAATTCTTAGTATTAAAAATTTTAATCACCTATCTAATAAAAATTAATTTTGTTTTATTTTGGATAATTCTCTCAAATAGACTATTTTTATGTTTTTGTCACAAAAAGAGTCCACAAAGAGAAAAATGACAAAAATATTCATTAAATAGACAAAAGATCATTATACCTTATACATATAAATATAAATATAAATAAATAAATAAAAATATAAAATAAAAATAAAAGAGTTTTTTATAGTTTTGACTTATATGTTTTCAAAGTCTAACTTTTTATTTAAAAAAATCGAAAGTATTTTTCAAATTTTTTAATTTTTTTTTTGAAATTCCAAAATTGATTTTTGAAACTATTTTCCAAATTTAATGTATTTATTTTTTATTTTTTAAAATTTTAAATCTCAATTTTAAAATCCCGCACTTTAGCTCTAAACTCTAAATTTAGATTAGTTAATCCTATATGTGTATATATATATATATATATATTTACCTATTTAATGAAATATTTAATTTGATCATTTTAATCATTGAAGTTTATATTTGTAACAAAAATCTATTTAGAGTTATTCTAGGATATTTCTCTTTTTTTGACTAGTATACATATTTTATTTATTAAGTGTGTAGCCAATATTCTCTTTATATTAAAATAGAAACATTTTAACAAACTAACCTTATCTTCATATGTTAATAACAAGAATGTCATTTCCTATGTGGCATCACCATAGCTCTTCTCAGTCTCTTTAATTAAAAACCCTTCTTTGACTAACATAATTACAAACATTGCCATTGTTATGAACCAATCTTATTAGACATCTTAATTTGTTACTTGCATGAATGATTCTTATAAGACTATGTAAAGAGACGCACGGAAATGATATGGTCGAAACGTAGTTATACAAATAATAATATTACCTGTTTGTATCTTAGCAATTTCATATATACATATAGTTATAGCAATAGCAATATCATGATTCTTTTGGAACTTGGTTGCCACATAGATTACATATAGTTATATAAATTTATACACAATAATAATAGTTGATATGATCGTATTAGAGAATATATTAATGACATAATAACAGTTTAATATATAGTTATATAAATTTACACACAATAATATTACATGTATTGAATATTGATATGATCGTATATTAACTATATATTCATCGTGTATAAAATATACATGAGAGCAGAACATATGCATGTAAACTTTAGTGATTACTTTGTAGAGTTGTAGTTTATGATTGATTTGTGATTGATTGATTTTCGTAATCAATCAATATATATGTTGTTTTCCTTATATTTCAAATTATGAGAATAACATTTATATCAAATCTAAATTGCCTTATATTTCAAAATCTGAGTATTGTTTGAAAATGTATCAAGATAATTGACTCAATTAAGGGCATAGAAAAAGCAAGTAAGATTATATGACCACTCTTTTCGCGTACGTTGATTTATTAGCGTGAGTTGTTAAGGCAATTTTTGATTATGCATTAGAGCACAAGATATGGATATTAATTGGTGAAATTAGAAATTTAAGATTGGCGATTTCTTTTTGTCTTATAACTCTAGACTCCTTCCAAGGCAAATATAAATACGTAATCAATCAATATATATATATATATATATATATATATATATATTCCTTATATTTTCAAATCCTAAGTATAATCATTATATCAAAATTGTGTTTGAGCCAAAAGATGTTCCACAAATCGATGCTTTGAGACTAAAGTAATATATTTAGTTTATTTATGCAATTTTTTACAATAACTATTTTTAGTTTGGTAAACTGATATATTTTTCAATTAATAGTTTCTTTATTTTGAGTTCTTTCAAAATTTATTGGTCTATTGTCTATGTTTTGTTTTATCTTATATTCATAATCTATACTATAAAAACAATAATTCTATTATCTATGTCCCAATTTGTCTAAAATTAGTAACTAATTTTATATACATTTTCGCTTATTTTTATAGATTCACTTCAACAATTATATTTCAAATACACAAATCATTAGCACACGTTTATATAAAAACGGAGCCTTACTTCTTATAGACATGAACAACTTCGTTCAATCTATTATTATATAAAATGCAATAATTTATGATCATGACTTTTACCTTTATGATACTTATAGATTACAAGTTATAATATATTGATTACTACCTAGTTACAAAGCTTCCTTGTAAAAAGTCATTTCGCACATCATAGATTTTTTGAATGCGACACAAAACAGTACAACCGAACCGAAAAAACTTAAACCGAAGATCATGCCATCGTTTGATGAGTCATCATCATCGTCATCTTTAGATCCACCAAACACACAAAGGTGCTCCACTTCCATTTCCATCTCCCCGGACGATGAAGATTCTCGTCGCCGTCAAGCGTGTCGTCGACTACGCCGTCAAGATCCGTGTCAAACCCGACAAGGTAACAAACCCAAAAAAAAAAACCCATCTCTAGATTTCTCCGTAGTCCATTGAATCACCGTTTAAATTCGATCCCTTTATTTAGACTGGCGTAGATACCCAGAACGTCAAGATGTCGATGAATCCATTCTGCGAGATCGCGCTCGAGGAAGCCCTTCGAATCAAAGAAGCTGGGTTCGCCAAGGAGGTCGTCGCAGTGAGTATCGGACCTTCACAGTGCGTCGACACGCTTCGCACTGGTCTTGCCATGGGCGCGGATCGAGGAATCCACGTCGAGGCCAATTCTAGCATCTTCCTCCCTTTGACGATTGCTAAGATCTTGAAGAGTTTAGCTGATGTCGAGAATCCTGGATTGATTTTCCTCGGGAAACAGGTTCATTTTTAGCTTAAAGTTGAGATTTTTCAGTCTTCAGAAGCCGAAAGATTCGAACTTTGAGTCTTGAATGTGTTATGTAATTTTGATTGTCTTGTAATGTTTTAGGCAATAGATGATGACTGCAATCAAACGGGACAAATGGTTGCAGCTTTGCTTGGTTGGCCACAAGCTACTTTTGCATCTAAGGTGGTAACAAGTGATGATTTATACATACATTTAAGTTGTTATAATTATTTTTGTTCATTTCATCTCTTTGTTTAGTAGGTTGTGTTGGATAAGGATAAACAGTTTGCAACCGTGGATAGAGAAGTAGATGGAGGTCTTGAAACCCTTAGTGTAGATTTACCGGCTGTGATCACGTAAGTTCTACTTTTGCTGCATGATTGTGTCATGATCTCTCTTTGCGGTTGAGGTTTTATGTGGTCTCTCAAATTGCTAAGCAAACTAGCATTAAAGCTTTGAATAGATTAGATGCAAGAACTCTTATTGTAACAACTTTGATGTTGTAATGCAGAACTGATTTGAGGTTGAACCAACCAAGATATGCAACACTCCCCAACATAATGAAGGCAAAATCGAAGCCGATTAAGAAAATGACGTTGGAGGATCTGAAAGTAGACGTTAAATCTGACATAGAGATTGTGGAAGTCACGGAGCCTGCAAAGAGGAAATCTGGAGTTATTGTTTCCTCAGTGGATGAGTTGATAGATAAGCTCAAAAATGAAGCTCATGTAGTTTGAAGAAACAAAACCTTAAATGTATTCATCCCAATCTGCTACACGCACACTTGGTTTCTTTCTTTCTTTCTTCTTTAGATACATTGCTATTTCAGGAATGAAGTAGAGAAAGTAAATAAATAAAGAACCTGCAAAACAGTTTATTTGGTAAGTTTCTTGAAACATCTTCTCTTTATTACATTCTTTCTTCTGTTTGATAGAGTGTTTTAGAGAATTTCATTAGATGCAAAATCCACAATTATCTGATTATATCTTCATTGAGCTGGACAATTCCTTTTTTCTTATCCTGAAATTAGACAAATACGTTTTCCTTATTGAAGCCATTTGCAAGGTATCCTGCAGTGTACTCTGGTATGCTAAGGTCTCTATACTTAGCAGGTTTGTGTCCGGACAAGTTATTTAATTGGTCTATAAATCGTGAAAATTGGAAACAAACGTAGCTGATCTGAAATTCGCGGCCTATGTTCATCTTGTCCCTATGCTCTGCGATCGTGACACTTAACTGCTGTTCGAACCAGAACAGAAGAACGACTGACACTCCAAAATTCGACCAAGACACTATAAAATAGACCAATATACTATCATCGGTAACAAATGGCATAGAGAGTATTTCAAACGCATAAAGGCCTATGAAGAGCAAACTACTAAAAGCATCCTTAACCCCTCTCTATATTTACCTCTATAATAACATTTATAAGCAAATCCACTCCAACACATTGTGTTGTCACATTGTGTTGTGGATAAGGATAGGCATGTATAGACTTATCCCCTGTGATAACGTTAATTCTACATACTTTCATGATTGTGTTATTTCTACATACTTTCATGATTGTGTTATCACTTTCGTGATCTCTATGGTGTTGATGTTTATATATAATTGAATAGACTAATTAATTCGATTATTTCTTCATCTATTAACTATATTTTTGTTTTGAACAGTTTATGCGATCTCTCAAATCACTAGGAAAACTAGCATTAAAGCTTAAATAGACAGATGCAAGAACTCTTTTATTTTTATAACAGGCTAACAGCTTTGATGTTATACTGCAGAACTGATATGAGCTTGAACCAACAAATGCAATTAATACCGAAGAACATATCACATTATTTAACAAAAATAAAACATAGAAAAATTGACTTCTTGTAATAAAATATTATGGGTTTTGGAGTCTTTTGGTCATCTACTCCGAGTTAACTTCCTGCTCGGTCTCCCCTTGACACTACGCGGTCTTCTTGCATCCCATCATGCCCTCTCACCAAAGAAGATTCTCTCCTCCCCGTTAACAAATCTACGAGCGAGCTTGACCAAGAGAAACAAAAAGAGAGAAAGAGATGGGTTTCTTCTTGTTTCTTGGAAGAGTTCTATTCGCTTCTCTCATCATCGTCTCTGCTTGGCAAATGTAAGTTTTGTTGCTCTTGTTGTTTCTTCAAAGGAAATTGCTTCAAGCTACTAGATCTTATATATGGAATTCTTGTACGCTCTTTCGAGTTGGTCTGAAGCTGATTTTTGTTGCATTTGGCATTTGAGTATTATGCTTTGATCCTTATGTATCTCAGTTCTATATTTTGAGGTGAAAGAAAACTTCCTTTACAGATGTCTCCAAGAATCCAATGTGATTTTTTTTTTTCTTTCCAGTTTCGAGTTTTTTTTTTGCGCTCTTTGTTCATATGCTTATGGAGTTGGCCATCCTACAAAATATGTGTGGTTTTATCATTCCATTGTATAATTCTTTAGTGAGAAACACCAATGTATATTTCTTTACACCAAAAAAAAGTAAAATAATTTCGCACTATTCCTAGAGCACCGTTATTGGAATTTCTCCCAATGGTTTTTCTTTCCCTAAAAAGCATGTGGACCCTATCAATTTGAAGAAACCTGTGACAAAATGCTCTGAGTAGAGGATCTCTTTTGGTGGGTTTTTTGCACTGTTCGCGGATCCCACCGACACATGGCGGCCCGCGATTGATGCAATTTTAATTTTTTTTTTACCGAGAAAAAATAACAAAAAACAAAATTAAAGTTGTGGGTTTCTTTGGATAATGATGTTCTTACTATAGCTTTTATTTCACCGACTTGGCAGCCCCATATGTTTTTTTGGGTCAAAAGCAGCCCCATATGTTATGAAGCAACAACTTTACCTGTTTTGACCATATTACTGAACTTAAACTATGCATCTTTGTGGAATTATTATAGGTTCAGTGGCTTTGGAGTTGATGGTGGTCCTGCGGCTAAAGAGTTGGCTCTAAAGCTTAATCTGGCTAAAGCTTAATCTGGCTAAGGCAAATCTATCTTCTAGATTATGGGTAACTTTGTCTTATATAGAGGTAAACGACCTTGTTATAATGTTCTTAATTCTCTCTTGTGCTCTCGGTGTATCTCTATATTCATCTTTCTATGACCTTGACACCGAATCTTTAAAGGTGAGACAAGCCGGAGTTACTATTGTTTCCCTGATAGCTATGGGAGGCGTACTCTTTGTTATCAGAAAAGTCTTTGGTGCTTATCTGGTTAGACTTCCATCTTGTTCATCCCACGTTTATAAAAACCGGATTCAAAGCTTGACACATTTTTAAATTTTAACTCATCAACTTTTTTTAGGTTTTGTACTTTACGGTTGTCAGTCCTATTCTGTATGATATCTACAACAACGGACCTGAGGATCGGTATTTCTCCCCTTTCTGGATAGAGCTCTTGAAGGTTTGTTCAAAACTTTTTTAGGTATCATAATCTCAAGAAACTAGCTAGGGGGATGTGGGTTTGCTTTGATTAGGATGAAAAGAACGCAGCTTTTACAGCTTCGAATCTTTCGGTCTTACAAAGCCAAGATCATCCAGTCTAAAGTGATTCGATAATAAAATCTCATTCCGTTTGTTATTGCAGAACGTTGCAAGTTTTGGAGCAATGTTTATTTATTTTTTGAATGAATAACCCGACACCCTCCAAGAGGAATCTGAAGAACAGTACTCCGGTTAGGAGAGCCTCCAAAGAGGAAATCTAGAGTTATTGTTTCTTTTGTGGATTAACTTATACATAAGCTAAGCTCAAAGACGAAGCTCATGTAGTTTGAAGAAAGAAACTTAATATTTCATTATCACAATCTGCTACACACATAATCATTTCTTTTTTTCCTCTTTAACTACATTGTTGTTTCATCAGTGATGCATCAAGTGAAACAAAATAAATAAATCAATTGTGAATCGTTTTATTTAAAACATATTGTCTTTGTTACTGAGGTGCAAAAGTACACAAATATCTTATTATCTTTCCCTTATTTCATATTCTAAATTTAGACAAATGTGATTTTCCATTGAAGCCACCCGCAAGGTATCCTGCAGTGTACTCTGGTATGGTCATATCTCTGTACTTAGCAGGGCTTTCATCAGACAGAAGCTCTTTGATCGGTTCGTAAACTGTGGAATTTGGAAACAGGTTCGAGCTAAAGAAGCACGCAACTGAAATCCTCGGACCATCTCTGTTTGCCCGTACCCTATGCTCCACGCTAGAGAACTTGTCGTTAGTTATCAGCTGCAAAACAAAATGTCTCTTATTTTCTCAACAGAGAGATTTATAGTTAAAATAATGCATCAGTTGAGGGTTTGCTTGCCTGCATGAAGTCACCGATGTTGACGACAAGAGCTCCATGAATAGGCGTTACATCGACCCAATAATCTTTATGAAGAACTTGAAGACCACCGATTTGGTCTTGAAGAAGAAGTGTAAGAAAAGAATTATCGGTGTGCTTACTTATGCCCAAAGTTAGGTCAGGTTGTGGGCAAGGTGGGAAGTAATGGCAAAGCATAAACATGCCCTTGAGACAATCCATCTTCTTAAGGATCTCAGAGTTCAAACCTAAAGCTTCCGAGAGAAGTTGGAAGAGCAAAGCTCCAAAGTCCATCACATGCTTCGAGTATTCCATCACAGCATCCCTTAAATTAGATTCACTTATTCATAATCAAAACACTTTGACAAAAAAGGAAAAAAAAAGGCAGAAGCATTTGAGCTAAAAAAACATTCATAGGCGATTACGAAATGCTAAAAAATATTTATTGTAGACTAATGATTTTCTTCTCAACTATATATTTTCCATGATCATTATATATAGCTGAATTACTTTTCAATAATAATATAAAAATGAAAATTGTAATATATACTCCCTCCGTTTCTAAAAGATCTATGTTTTAGATTTTCACACTTATTAAAAAAAACATAAAATCTTAGTTACCAATGCATTGTTTTTCTCAATTAACAATTCCTCATAATTTTTGAATCAATAAGATTTTAGTAAATACAATTATATTTTTGGAAATGTACAATTTTTCATTAATTGATGTATTGAAAATGTAAAAAATATATCTTTTTTTTCTAAAATATGGATCTTTTAGAAACGGATGGAGTATAATTTATTTTGAAACTAACAATATGATGATTTTTATATAGATAGCTTTCTCTTTTTAGGCAACAAGATATTTATGTTACTTTTTATGATAGTTAACGGAATAATAAAACGTGTTTTATTATGTTGAGTTTTCAAATAGAAAACAAAAAACCTGAAAATAATATTTTAAATAAGAAAAATAGGAACTGAAAAAAAAATTGTAAAATCTATTACCTATATGTTTTCCTCTCTCTCTCTCTCTCTCTCGTTTTTGTCCAGATTTAAAATTCACACACCTATTAAACATGTAAAACAATTCATTCTTAAATTATCACTAAACCCGCCTTGCATCCAAATCAGACCGAACCAAATAGAACTTATCAGAAGTTCAAAACCTTTGAGTCAAAACGAACCCTGAAAACCATAGAAACCAGACCAAAACTAAACCGTAAACGGAACTGCCCATAAACTTTTTTAACTATTTCTTTACCTGCAAGCTACTGGGATTTCATCTGGACTTGCAGCATCTGGAGCAATGTAGCAAACGAAAGAGTCTCTCCAGTTCATAGGAGAAGATCGATGGAGATCGATGTTATTGTTGTAAACAAATCTCTTGTTGACATCTGTAGAACAATAGTTATTCTTCACCTCAGGATCTTCTTCGTGGAATCTTCGAACTCCTTGTTTTATATCTTCAAGAACACTTAAAGGAACACCATGGTTGATCACCTGGAAAAACCCCCAGTTCTCAGCTGCGTCTTTGATCTTCGAAACGATGATATCTTTTTCGTTGTTTATCTCTCCGAAATCGAGGATTGGGACGGTGAGGTTCTCAGGAGGTTTGTCGTTGGATAGAGTAGAAGGAGGGTAATGAAAGACTCGTGGAAGTTCTGTTATCTCTGCATCGACGAGCCCTTTCACGCCTGTTTTCGTCGAGACAAAAGCTTGCGTATCCATTTTTTTTTGCTGATTTGAAAATTCAAAAGAAGAAGAAAAGTCAGGTAATCTTCAAAAAAAAAAAAGTCAGGTAAGAAACTCGGTTAGAGAAATAAGTGATCGAAGATAAGTGTTGATGTTTTGTGGTTTCTATGCAACCCATTTATTTATAGAAATATATACATATAAAAGTCATTGTGATTGTTAACTTGAAACTTGAAAGAGTTTTTCTTTTTTCTTTTTTATGAAAGCTAAAAAAAATTAATCTTAACTTGAAAGAGTTGTCTTCGAGAAAGATGTCTCTGTATCTTTGGAACTTGTAAGGCGAAAAATCAAGAAGGTTGAAGAAATCAAGAAGATTCAAAGCATCAATCCTGGAAAAAGATCCACTTATAAGGTGATAAATTAGAAGATTAAATATAGTTAGTTAATAAATTTTAAAAGGCAATCGAAGAAGCACATTGACAAAGTCCAGCAAAATAAGTTTATAAACTCAAAATCAACTTAGGAAAAAAACAAGACTCATTCAAACTGACATTTTAAAGCATTACACGAAATCAGTTAAATCAACAAAACTAAATGCAAGTAGTGACTTGAGGTATAAACAAAAGAAGAAACAAACGGAAGAACAACTGAGTTCGTATCATACTATATATATATAGACTACACACTACTTTAATTTTTGCAATTTTCTGATTTACTTTTGTATAAATGTATCCGAGGGTAATGGAAGAACCGATGAAGTTCAGTTATGTAGGCGTTAACGATCGACACAGAAGCAGAGAAGTCAAATTTTCCTGATTTTTATGTCTCCGAATTTAAATGATTACTTTTAATGTTGGAGAAATAGAGCTGAGACTGAGAGGATGATGAAGAAGAAGAATATTCTCGTGTATTAAGAAATCAGTAAGACAAGACAGAAGTGAAGGTAAGTTTCTGTGGGACCCGTTTAATGTGTTTGAAAAGTCGTGACTGTAACTTGTTGAAACCGGAGACATCATCGTAGCTGTAACATGTTGAACGAGCTGTGGTGGAGAGCGATGTGTTGTTGTATTGTACCTTGAAAGAAGAAGATTCAAAAAAGAAATGGAGATGCGGGGTATCGATCCCCGTACCTCTCGCATGCTAAGCGAGCGCTCTACCATCTGAGCTACATCCCCAATTGATATTATCTGTCCATTAAATTACACATCAAAAATTACACTTTTGTACAAAAAAACCAAACTGGGCTCATTCAACAACCAGACTTTTGGTTTTCTTAAAACATTTACTATACCGACAAAGTCGTACATGTAATGTAATTAATATTGTAGTCTCCCTATTGGTTTGTTTGTCGGAAAAAAGTAAAATCACCGATTAATTAGATCTGGAAGACAGTTTTTGGTTGGGAGTTAACGTAAATAAAATCCAATACGGTTTTTTAGATATAAAATAAATAAACTCATCAAATAACCAGAATTATTACTATTCGCCAAAGAAGAAGAAGATTCCCTCTCTACCTACGTCGATAAATCTACGAGGGAGCTTGACCTTTGAGCAAGAGAGAGAGAGAGAGAGAGATGGGTTTCTTCTCGTTTCTTGGAAGAGTTCTCTTCGCTTCTCTCTTCATCCTCTCCGCTTGGCAAATGTAAGTTTTGTTTTCTTGTTTGTTTGTTCATTTATCCTCTGTTCTCGCGTTGCTCTGTGTTGGATTAGATCTAATCTGGAATTTGAAAAGTCTTTGTATGCTCTTTCGAGAAATCGAATGCTTATCTGAATAAAACCATCTTATGTTTCGATCTGGATCTCATACTATAATTGATTTTGTACAACATTTTATCAAATATTTGTTGAATCTTAGGTCTTGGCGATTTCTTGATATGTTTTCTTTGGTGTTGTTAGGTTCAATGACTTTGGAGTTGATGGTGGTCCTGCAGCTAAAGAGTTGGCTCCAAAGCTTCATCTGGCCAAGTCACACCTATCTTCTAGATTAGGTGTAACTTTGCCTAGCGTAGAGGTAGTTTATTGATGTTCTTCTCTTTTTGTGCTCTCTGTTGTGTGTGTTATTGTATGACATGGAGAATGATTTGTATTTTAGGTAAAACAAGTCGTTGTTGCTATAGTTGCGTTGAAAGGAGTTGGTGGATTACTCTTTGTTATCGGTAACATCTTCGGTGCTTATCTTCTGGTTAGGTTTCCTCTCTTTCATCACAAATAAGGGGATTCAAGACTTTTAGCCTTTATATATCTCATTTTATTATTTTCGTGTTAGGCTTTCTATTTGGTGGTTGTCAGTCCTATTCTGTATGATTTCTACAACTACGGACCTGAGGAGCGTCATTTCTCTCCATTGTTGACTGAGTTCTTGCAGGTTTGTCCTGAATTTTATTAGTCATTTGTCTTAATTTCAAGAATCTGGACAAATGATTAAGATATAAATTCAACACTCCTTCTGTTACTGTAGAGCGTTGCACTCTTTGGAGCATTACTCTTCTTTATTGGAATGAAGAACTCAACACCCACTAAGAGGAACCTGAAGAGGACTCCTAAGCCGAAAGCTGCTTAGTATCTTCTTGGTTGCCACACGCAAAATACCTTTCAGTTTTTTTTTTTTTTGTTCGGACAAAATCGTTTCTTAGCACTTTGGTTTTCTTTTTGGTGTATGATTCTTAGATTGGCTCGTGATATCATATTATTATCATCTTTTACTTGATTTGATATTGGGAATTCTTGGATTTTTGATTTGCTAAAACTTGAACCTTGCAGCTATGGAGAACGATTTCAAGAACTTGCAAATTCAAATCAACTAGAAAAGTTCTTAACAAATTATATAGCTCAAGTAATGGTATATAAGAACTAGCAAGGGGTTTAATCTCTTGGTAGATTTAAATGGTTAGAGATATTCCTAACCAGCTCTCTTAAAACAATCTACATTGGCAAGAATGTATATGATAATTCTTTTTCTTCGTTTCTTCTTCCATATCCTATCCACTCAGACAGGACCGTCTCAAATTATATTTATACCATGTTCAAAACAAATTAACGATATATTGAAATAGTTTTAAAAATTAATAGTTTTATCTATATATGATTGAAGTTGTTCTTAAGATTGTAAACTATAAATGTAAGAGTATATCTAAATATTTAAAATTTTAGATCAAAATTTTTGTATTTAGTTTTAAAAAATTCTTATTAA
Source organism: Brassica juncea (assembly GCA_018703725.1). Classification (NCBI taxonomy): domain Eukaryota; kingdom Viridiplantae; phylum Streptophyta; class Magnoliopsida; order Brassicales; family Brassicaceae; genus Brassica; species Brassica juncea. The sequence goes on from CM031938.1 coordinate 48,260,927, forward strand.
TTTTTATTTTTAAACGTGGACTATATTCGACCGCTCTACTAGCAAATAGTGTTAGACGGCCCTGCATTCAAGGATCTCGAGATCAGTTGGCAAACATTGGAAATCTTGTGGAAGTTGTGTACGCATTTGTGATATAATTAACACATTTACTTTGTTTAATGTGATCAAAGTAAGATAATTTCCATTCGAACGTTTAGAATTTTTTTTTTTTTTTGCAACTTAAAAAAGAAGAAGTAGAATATCGTTGGTTATGTTAGTTTTGTCCCACATCGTGAATACGAGATAGAAGTGGCAGAGAAGTGCTTGTATATAAATGAGATGGGCCTGGACATTGAAAAATTAAAAAGGGTCGGATGGCTATTTATGCCACGCTCAGCCTGTGATTTAAAGGGTGAGTGCTGTATGGCACAATCAAGACATATGGCCGACATTATTTCTGGAAACCCCCATAGGGTTGGCTCGCTCGGCCGACCCTCCAATATATTACAAATTGTAAAACTATTTTTACGGTAATTGCCATTAATGAGCTTATATATAGGGTCTGACTGGTATAAGCGATTGTGGGAGTTTAAGATACGGGAGGTTGTGGTTTTAAGCGTTTTCTAGAGATTTGTACGACTGGTACATCGGTTAGAAATTGGTACGTTAGCGGGACTTTTATGACCGATAAACTATCAAATGCAACAGCTGTTAAATAATAATTTAACAATATTTACATTTTATATAATTATAAAAGTATTAAAAATCATAATATTATAATAAATATAAAAATAATATTTATATCATAATTATTATTGTTTTAAAGTTTTATAATATAAATTAACATATAATATGTATACATTTTACAATTTCTATTATTTCAATTTAAATTTTTTATTGAATATTTTTAGTTTAACTTTTCTTTTTTAACTTTTTTAAGAAAAAAAATTTACCATTACGCAACCGCCCGCAACCGCCCGCAACCGCAAACGCTAGCTGAAACCAGCTTTTGATTTTAAGAGGTTCGGAACGGTTTGAAATGATTTGTAGCGTTTAGTGTGATTGTTTCAAAACGCCAACAACCGCTACCAACCGCAAAAGCTGCGTTTGCGGGTGGTAGCGAAGAAACCAGTCAAGCCCATAGTCATTGATCTAAATTGATTTGAGTTTTAATATTTAAAATTATTGTTTGCATCTTTAAGCAGCAGCATCTAATACATTTTGAGTTAGCTCAATAAAGTTTAATTTTTAAAATAAGGTTCAAATTTTTTTTTGTATCATATATACTTATCACTCCATAAAAAATAAAGTTAAATGAATTTAATGTAATAGACTTCAACATATGTATTGTTAATTTAACATGTAGTATTGTTAACTTATGAGAAACTCTCTAGAATGTTTTTTTGTAGGTAAACACAATGTGATTAATGTGTATCTTAACCTGCAATTTTTTTTTAAAAAAAAAAAACATGCCAATTTTATTGTTAAAAATTGAATCAAATTTTTTTTATAAAACCATATTAAAACATATAGAATACTCTTTGAATAGAATTACCAAGTCTCAAAATGAAATAACATAATGAAAACCCAATCATTCAAAAACCCAACATCACACCAAGACGACTATTCTTGCATTTCTTCGAACTCATCTGAAAAGAAAAAAAAAAGAGTATTTTGATATATACTCAGTGAGAGTAAGAGAAACTTTAGAAGCTCTGAAATCAATCACCAACAATTATTACACAACATAGCAAAAATCATAGCTAGAATATTTAGTAAAACAAAAGCAAGCAACAAGAAACGAGGATAACTTTCAAAGATGCCAGCGTGAGACCATGTCACTTAAATCAGTACATGCGTTCCTCATCTTGTCATGTGAGAGCTCATCATTTAAATTGGTATTTGTGAGTTCAACACCTTCACACAATCACAAAATCAAAAGAATTATCTTTAATAAGAAGAAAAAGCAAAAAAAACAAAATCGCAAGAAGAAATCGCAGCATAAAAAAAGAAATGAAAATATTTGGTGAAGTGAGAAAAAAGAGAATAAAAAGGAAGTAAATAGAAAAGAGAGGGCAAAAAAGCCTTTGCTTTATTCTCGGGTACATTACCATCGAGAAATGAAATCTGCTGGATCAAAAATAAAAAAAATTAATCCTCAAAATCAGAATCTTTGTCAATGGTAATATCTTCAAAGGGCAGGAAGTAACCCCTGGGTAACCAAGCCAAAAACCAGAGGTCGCTTCTCGATGGAAAAACCATAGGCATTATTGCCAACTGGACTCAGGCGCCTATCCATAGCAACATGCCCTCGAGTTATTTAAAGATTCTGAGCCATGATCTGATGCTCATAAGCAGAACGCCATCATATTCATAAGGCATATCAACGAGTATACGCACCTGGTCCAGGCCATGTGTTCTACATCATATTAGGAATCCTCACTGAACCTCCGTGTTAAACATCTCGACTTAATTACGAGTCCCTTAAATCATTTGACTCCGGTCACACCATGTGTCCACAAGGGAATAAGTCCATTAAGGCTATGTTCCCATAAGGCCATGTTCATATGGTTAAATACCATCACCAGATAACATGTCCATTCAGATTATATTACTGCTCATGACTATGCCCAATAAGCTAAAAGGACCCCGGTCATTCTTATGGCTATTCGCCCTTGCTCAGGCTTTATTTTCATACACATCCGAATTTTCCATCTCTTCTTGATAATTTCATTAATTATCTTGCTAGATTTAGTGATCCAAACTACGAGTAATCCTTTTAAAACCTGCTGAAGTAGATAGATGATTACAACGTTGTCTGGCAAGAAAAATGGTTTAGTTCTTGTGGCAGATGAGACATACTTAAAACTTAGAGAGAAGTCAAAGTATGTATTGTCTTTGTACTTTGTATTCGAACCCTTTAGCCAAAATATCCATCTATCTTTTGATTTTGTTGATAATGTATATATTACTCACTAGCTTCAAATGGATGATTAGTGGCTGAATGAGCAAGAAGTATATATTTAAATGAAGATAGCTTTAGGATAAAAAAACAAATAAGTGCAAGTTTTATCGTTTTAACGTGTGTACTCTTCGTAAATACGTAAAATTAAGATCTTAGTATCAAAGGAGAAGAAGAAATATATCAGTATGCACCAGCCGGATTTGAACCTGGGTCTATGGTAGTAATTAAGCGAATCAAAGTACCCGAGTTGCTATCAAATGACTCGCCTCCTTGTTTTTTGCCTAGCTGTCCAATTAAGAAAGGTGACTTACAATTAACTAAACTACTATGTATTCATAATTCTGTAACGTTTTCGTATCTTTGATATATTTTAGAAGTATGATAACGCGTTGTCATCTCTATACACGTTTTCCTTTTTGTAAATCAATCCTTGTAGTAAAAAAAAAGTAGCCAGTCTTAAATTCATATTTGGTCTTGTACCGATCAAATTGCTATAAAACGTTGGACTATTACAAGACAAACACAAAAGGAATGTTTATAAATAAAAAACAAATACGACCGATTTCAAACCACTCCCTTGCCTTTTAATTGTCATCTTTTCGTAACTATGTGGACTAATTGAAGAGTTTAGTTGAGGTTTATTTGGATTCCAGCTATTTGGATTAATCTGAGAATTGACTTATTTAGTTTTTATGTGATTTCTAATCAAATATTTCGTTATGTCTCTTTCCATGCTTTCATGTTCGTAATTTTTTTTATACGAGTATTGTAAACAAACATAGTAGAGACGAAAGTAAATATTGGCTTTTTTGGTAAAAAATTAAATATTTGGTTTGCTTATAACAAGAAGATAACAAGTTTAAGCTTGCTAAATCGCAAGTAACAAAATAACTTTTTGTGATTAGTGATTTTTAGTGGAATATATGGAGTACCATAATTCATTTAACACTGATAAAGTCTAATTCACCTGGAAATGTTGAAATGGTCGTCTAGTTGTATTTTAATTTGAAACAACGCATAAACTAAGTTTTCCCTTGAAGTCGAATTTTAAGGAATACCTTCACTTCTATTGTATCAGGCAAACTGATTTTGGAATGTGGTCCAGGTGTTTTAATCTAATGTGTTGCCTTTTAACTGGCTACCCACCCTCGCTCGGGAATAGTTCGGTTTGTTTTGGCTTTGCCTATTTCATCGCTCTCTCCAAAGAAGGTTCGAGCGGTAAACTCCTATAATTTCTTTGCTTCTTGGAATTAGCTATAGAAACTTGCTATTGTTGGCAAGTTACTAAAATATCATAGGATCGGATACGTTATATAATCTTGCTAATAATATTTACATGAGAGCAAAAACAAATTGTACCATATATATACGGTGATAATTATGTGATGAAAAGCAATCGATACATTAATATTATATATTTTGGACCCTATACATTAATATACCAATGATAGGAAAAGCCAAATCATGTCTACCAAACATAAAAACACAACACCAAAAGTATAATTATCTATATATATAACCATCTATATATGTATCCAACACATTTGACTGCTCTTTCATCTTTAAACTTGCCTCAAGCTCCTAGCTTTAGGGTTTCAACATTTCTCCACACATATCTCTCGATCGATTGAAGCAACATATGCAAAATATGGAGTGTGATAGATCATCGTCGTCGACATCATCAGAAACCGGAGCCGTTCTTCGTCATCTTACTTCATCTTCGGTGTCCACCGTGACGAGACGAATGTACGAGTGCACTTTCTGCAAAAGAGGTTTCACGAACGCACAAGCTTTGGGTGGTCACATGAACATCCATCGACGTGACCGTCTCAACAAGGCGGCCAAGCAGCAAAACGACGCTGACGTAGCACTCTCCGGTGCTCGAAGATGTTTCCACGTGGCATCGTCTGATCGTGGAGGCTACGAGCAAGTTGAATCCCTCGTCTTGAGGACGACCACGAACTTGAGCTTACGAATCGGCTCGATGGTTACAAGGAGAGAAAACGTGGTCGTTGAAGGAGATGAGATCGATTTGGAGCTACGTCTTGGCTTATGAGATCATCAACCACTACACTACACCAATATTTGTGTAATACGTTTTTGGATTATTTTATGGTTTTCGGGGTTGATATATATATATGTAAGCTAGGAAGCATATGAGGAGTTCATTATATTTATATGTCAAGTAAGATATTTTTGGGCGTGTATCTAATTATGCATGTTTTTGTGATCAACCATTAGATATATTACATCTTTTATAAATCTTTTTAATTGTACGTCACAAATATTAGTTTCACTGAAAAAACTCCGATCTATCCCACAACAAAATGATCGAACTATGTACTACAAATACTAGCGTAGTGAATTTTTTTCTTCTGATATAAAAATCTTTAATTTAAACAAAAACTTTTCATTTTATTAATTGAGAACAAGATTAAATGAAAACTTTATAATTTCACCATAACATGTGACATATCTAAGATGACGTGTATCGATGAGTCAAATATTATTCATTTCCATACAAGATTAGACTCTATAAATTTGCTGACATGACTAATGGGAAATTAGTTTAACTAAACTATTATTAATTACCACAATTTTAATACCAATTAATTATATTTGTGTTATTTGGTATTGTATAGGGTTTATGCTACACTTATGGTTTGGGTAAACAGTTTCAGTTCAATCTAATTCAGGTTGTTTTCCAATTTTTTATTATGCTTTTGAAATCATACATTAACATGTATAAAAAAACTATATTATGATTTACTATTATATTATCTATTTAGGGTTGGGGTTTAGGTTTGAACACATGTACTATTTAGTTTTTAGGGTATATGGTTTTGGTTTCAAAACCGAAGTTTGATTCATAATAAATTTTGTTGTATGATTAAAATATTTTTAGTCATATAATATTTGATTGATTGATAACCACATAAAATATAATATTCAGTTTTTGATATTGTTTTCAAAAATTACCTTCTTATTTTATTTTTTTTGTAAATTAAAATTGACTTTATTCTATCCTAATAATTTTTTTTTACTGAACCCTAATAATATTATTACACACATTTATGTAACTGACCTCATGCATGAGTATTTGAATACGCAATGCTCGATACTAATAAACTAGATCACAATTGGATTAACTAAAACTTAACACAACATTATTGACCGAAACATTAGTATATATATCATTAAGTTGAAGACGAACATAAGATAGTATTTAAAGTATTACCAAATTATTTGCAACATCCTGGTCGGTCCTATATGTTGGAAGTACATCCGTTTATTACATCCGTTTAGAATTCTAGAGTTAAGTGTGCTTGAGCTGGAGTAGTCTAAGGATAGGTGACCTATCGAGAAGTGATTTGCTATATTGTATTAGTGAGCCAAAACACGAAAAAATTCATGTGGTGATTGCAGGGTTAGTAAATAAGATTTTCGTGCCTTCAGAAAATTAACGCACTGTCCGCCGGATGGGATGGACCCCATGGGCCAAGAGAACAGGCGTGGAGTCAGTGAAGACTCATACTAACATGGGTAATGATCGTGGGGTGCAACGAGGACGTTGCGTTCTTTGAGAGGGGGTGAACTGTAACATCCTGGTTTGTGGTACATGTTTGAAGGCTTAAGAGAATTGATATAAATACCTATGTCACTAAAGTACGTTTAATTTTTCGGGAGCACATCCGTTTAGAACTTCAGAATTAAGCGTGCTTGAGATAGAATAGTCTACGGATGGGTGATCTATTAGGAAGTGATTCACAATATCGTATGAGTGAATCCAAAACACGAGAAAAGGTCATGTGGTGATTGCAGAGTTAGTAAACAAGACTTTCGGACTTTCAGAAAATTAATGCACCGCCTATTGGACGGATTGGAATCATGACCGAAAGAACGGGCGTGGATGACCCATTAGCCATTGGCGATCCAGACCTTATATTGTTTTACAAAGTTTTACGTTTATAACATTTCAATTAGATAATATAATTGGCTCACTGCCTCGGGTTGAATCATAAAATAGAGACAAAACTCAAAAGTAATGTCCAATATTTTTACTTTTTTTTTTCTTTTCAAAAAAGCAGGAAGTCAATAAGAAAGGAACCCATTTGTCTTCACGCCAGTCTAATGTTTTATAATGACCCAAGTCAAATTTAAAAAATGTCTTTATAAATGATTTATCAAAAATTATAAAACAATTTAAAAACTTAAGTTTTCACTAAAAATTGACTCCATAAATTTTTTATATATAAACCTAGTTATTTAGGATACTTAATGTTGAAATATAGTTTATTTAGCAACGTTGAAATATAAATTGTCTTGCATTTTTAATGCAAAATCATTCATTAAACTCAAATAATCTTGTCTTTACCATAGTTGTTTCAATTGATGACAAAACCAACAAAGAGGATGAATTAAGAAACTGAAACAACAGAAACTAAATACTATATAATTATAAGACAAAAGGGCAAAGGAAAAATATGGGTGAAAAGAAAATTGATGTATGATGTATAATGATAAATTGGAATAAGAGAAAAAAAACTATTTTGTGAATAATTTTATTTAAGGTTTTCACTTTTGATTATTATTTAAAATAAAAATTTACTATTAATTACTAATAATATATTTAACTTTAACAAATTTATAAGTATTGTTGAGAAGTCCATAAATGTTATTCTAACTAATAATACCCAATAAGTAATATTTAGATAAAAAATAAAAAATTTATTTACTTTTAAATACTAAGAAAAATTTCAAAAATATGTCCTCTTAGTTTGGATGTCCTAATCGATAGTTTGGGTGGTTTTCCCTCTGTACTGGTACTGTTCGATAAGCGAAGCTTCCGAGACAAAGAGGAGCTTCCATTCAGTTTCTTGGAGTCTTCTCTCCACTCTCTCTTCCACCTCTTCTCCTTGTATCTGGCAAAAATATTTTGTCTAATATTAATCAGTGTTTATTTATAGTATAATACTATTGAAAAAATATAATCCTGTCCATTTTATAAAGAGTATCGTTTTCACTTATTCACACAAATTAAGTACGATTGTTTTTATACTCTTAATAATTATATTTTTATTAATCAAAAAATAATCAAAATTATATTTGTTTAATTAATAGTATTTGAAATAAGTAAAATTATAAGATCATTTCAGTTTATATTTAATATTGAGCTTAATATATACATAAATTGTAGGAATGGACAAAAATTAAATCCGAACCAAAGTGAATCCGACATAATATTCGAATGAATCTTGTTTTACGGTATTTTGGTTTTGAATTTTATTCGAATAGAATCCGAATCCATACGGATATGTGAAAAAACTCAAAAGTTTTCAAAAAAATCCAAAAAATTCATACCAAACACAACTTGATCTTGAATAAGTACTTTAAAAATATTTATAACATGAAAAATTAACGCTGGTATTTAGTTTAAAGTATTTTGATAATTAGTAAACTATTGATAATTTTATATTTTGATAATTACATCTAAATTTTGATTATAATTAATTTCTTCAAAAAATTCCAAAAAAAATTTGATTTAAGTTTAAATAATGTTTTCTACGTATATAGAGTTGTTAGTTGTTATTAGTTCTAACTTGTATATGTTTCTCTCTTCTTAACAACCACCTCTTAATCATGCCACCAAACCATTGTTAATGAAATTTTTTAAGTTTATGAACTTTAAATATATATTTTTGAATCATAAATAAGTATTTGGATGTTTGCCTAAAAAAAATAATAAGTAATTTGGATATCTAAAACCTGAATTAGAACCAACCCCGAATTTAAACGGGTTCAACCGAGTATCCAATGTGTTATTATAACCGAACCAGATCTGAGTAAGCTCGAATTGACACCGACTTGCTAGGCAGTTTTTTTAGATAACTATTGATATACTAACACTATATATGGCATACGTAGTATATCATAGCGATATTTTTGGTTTTTATACGTTCTATAATCATAAAAATATATGTTATTAAATTTTAAGGCTACTAGTTCAATTAGAAAAGTATAACAGGAAAAATGTGAAGATCTCCAAAATCTCAATAATGAGAATAATAGTCCAAAACCTGAAGAAGAAAAAAAAAATGAACTGGACATATACCTGAGTCTCGATTTTCATGGTCGCAGAGAATTCGTGAGGAGAGAAATTGGCTTGGACCGTTTTTAGTTTTGTCCCCATTGATTTAAGACATTGAAGACTTTCTACCATTGAATCGATCCCAGACAAGGGTTCTTGTAGGCTAAACCTAATATCTGTTGATTTTGCCTCCAGCACATTCATTCTTCTCTCCAGTTCTTTCTTATATTCTTCTAGTGTTCGAATTTGATCGACCGCTTTTTCAACAATCGAGATTTTGTCATTCTGAAACAATTTTTTTTTTACAGTTATATATTAATTAGTATATAGATTAACAATGATAATAACAATTAGTGACTCCAAGTCGTTAAGAACAAAATGTAAGGAAAAAAAGGTCATTAAGAAAATAAATTCATTTAAATTTAATAGACACAAGTGGTGTACCTTAGTGGCAAATGGTAATAGAGAATGCAAAGCTAAGTAACTCTGTCTTTGTGTCATTCTTCTCGTCCTCTCTGTCATCATATGTCGTCGGCATCTCTCCTTCTCCGGCGCTAACGCATTTTTCTTCTCCTCCCAAATCTTTCTCAAAAGATTCAACATTCTCTTGTTCACGTTCACCGATGATGAAGACGATACCAACGTCTGTTCCGTGTCCCTCACGTATGACCTAAAGGCGCTTCTGTTTATTACACGTACGGTATTGTCAGCGTTGCCGGAGACATCACCGGCGATCAGATCCCAGAATATGTCATCTTCTTGGCAAAGGGAATCTAGATAGAAGTTATCCATCTTTCTCACTCTCTCACTGCTTTAAGGATCTCGAGTTGTAATTTGATGTGCGTCTCGTGTGTGTTTATATATAATGTTATTATTTAAACACGTGGGGTTGGGGTATTGTTGATTTAACACACGTGAGAACCATATTCAGCACGTGGTCAACGCATTCCAAAAAGAAAAGAGGATAATTCTATAGAAAAAGTCAATGGACAGGAAACAGAGAAACATATAGCCATAGAAAGTCAAGGAGGTATCTTGGCAACAATATTTTCTTTTGACGTGTTTTAACTTTTGAAAGGATAGGAAATTTTCCTTGTGTGAACGACTTGACTATAAAATTCGACTCGTTTATTTCAGGTGGAGCTATCATTTCTCTATTTTATTCAAGGTAATTTGCATTTTATAACTATAAAAAATTATAATTTGACAAATTACAATATGGAACTCATGGCTAGAATATTGTGTATATATTATGTAATATTACAATTCGTACCTATAATTAGTCTTTATCATTTATTTTTATCTTTATCTTTTTTTCTCCATTTTATTTCATTTGAACTATACTTTTGTATTAATATAATCAAATCAAGAAACTATAGTTAAACAAAAACATAGATATTTTTGGAATGCTTTTCTCCAATTCCCTTTACGCCAACTCTTTTCTTGTCTAATAAAGAAATTAATGTGTCTCGGACCCCGCCTCTGTACTTACTTTTATGGCACGAGAGGTGGAGTCTCCCGGAAAAGTGTCATGACTCCAACTCCGACTGCGACATATTTCCTTAATATCTGGCCATCATAGGTTTAAGGATACCTTTACCATCTTCCAAACTCATGGTATCTACCAAACATCGTGTATCCTCTGGAATCATACTTGTTGGATTTCCCAACTTTAGCTCTTCCTCAATACGGTTTTCATTCACACTTGTTGTCGCGGTAGTACGAGATTCTGCTCTGTCTGGCTACTAAGATGCTTTCTGGAATATAGTCGCTGCATGCACAACTCTGGCGTTAGCGTGATGGCTACTAAAGACAAAAGATAACCTACTAACTAACAAAAGAAGGAAGTACTAGGAGCTTTGGTCTTGATGGTGAACATTAATCTTCTGAAAATCTTCATTTTATAAAACGTTTGAAATCCAAATATAAAATACTATATCAATTACTACTCACCCTCCCAGACAGAACACACTGAGTTTAATCTCCACTCTTATACCAACTGTAACATCTGCATGTCCATAGAATATTTAATCAACCTTAATAAATAACTCAATATAAAACCGAATATTAAATAGTATTGAAATCTTAATATCTTCGATGAAAACTATAAAAAATCGAAATCTCAAATCCTTCCTGAAGTTAGCACCACCCTTTGACTCCAACTATTGCACACCCTCATACGTATCTACAAGGAACAGGATGGATGAATCATGGGGTTACTCAGGGAGAACATGTTCTAGGAACTCGAAAACTCATCTCAAATCCAACAATTCAACAAGCATAATCATAAGTTAATATCACCTAGCAAACAACAAACAACCTAGACTTCTAGGACCTAGTCTGCTTGCAGCCTACTTGGATCCACAACACGACTCTACATGACTACCCGCTTGTGGCTTACTAATATCCACATTACAGTTCATAGTCACTTATGCCCCGACTCAGGCATGAGTACTTAATCTTCCTGGAACTGCTAACCTTATACTGCCCTTTTGCGGTTTCACCTCCATTCCACATCTCATTATCACATTCCGATTATCCATCTCATTATCACTGTCATTCTTATCACACATCTCATTGTCACATTCATTCACTTAATACATATCATTATCTATTTTGTTCTTATCACAAATCTCATTATCACTTTCATTCTTATCACACAATCAATATACTTTCATCACATCAACACAATCAACATGCTTTCATCACATCACTTAATTACAGGAGAAGGGAGGAAGTTCATGACAAGTCTCCTTACTCGACGTCACAGATCTAGATATAAAAGAAGAAGAAGGCAACAACACAACCACATATTTGTACTCTCATGCTGAAACAGAAGATGGTAAAATTAATAAAGATAAGATCTATCACACCCAGTGATGAACCATGAAGGCCAGAAGTAGATGTAAGGCTTGCTTTTCAGATCCGTGATACACTAAAAATGAACGTTTGCTACTGTCAAGTTAACAGTAGTTGTTGTAATACTTTAGATTCAATTCCAGAGGACAAGTTTACACTTTATCTTTATGAGTTTTCTACTTAGCTAGAACAATGATGGGGTTTGGATTTAGGTAACGTGCAAGACAAGTAAAATATTGTAAATGTGAATTCAATTTAAAGAGAAGCCGACCTAGGGTTATAAATCGAGTGAGTTCAATCGCAAACCAAACAACTATTCAGGTTCAATTTAGAACGAGTCTAGAACTCGGACCTTGTGGTTAGAGCAGCACATTGTCGTGTAGTTGCCCCTTTCACAGATCAGCCCCAGTGCCTAAGATGTTGCTTGGTCTGAGATCTGATGGTGAACATTAGCATATAAGTCCGATATGTTCACAATGCACCCTAGCATCTACTTTCGCATGGCTAGGGATGTAATGCTCAAACATGCAAGATCTAGCAACCTATGTCACATTTGATGCATAAGTTAAACCTAGAGTCATATGATAGGTGATCAGATTAGCATAAGCATTAAACACTGCATGAATGAAGATAATAAAAGCATTAACCTATTTATGTTTAGCTTGCGATCTACACTCTAACACCCTAGATCAACTTAAACAACTACTCAGCCATTACACAAGCGAACGCAGAGATGGAGATAATATGAAACATGAAATAGATTGCATAAACTAAAAGAGGGTTCAGGAATTCTTCTCCAAAAGAGAGAGAGAGAGAGCAGATCCTTTTCCCTTACAAGTAGCAAAGCGCCAAGTACAAAATCTCTCAAAATCAGTTTCTTGTGTAAGAACTAGCGTAGAATAAGATAAAGATAGGAGACACTCTTTGTATGGAGGCGCCGATAGGTTAGAGGAGAAGATAGGATGGTTAGGGAAAATCCCAAAATATCTTGAAGGTTTCCTTAAATATTGAGAGCAATCACCCAGCTGCTCTTTGTGGGATCAACCGTCCTGCTTCGCGGGAAATACTGCAATTATGGCATTTTTTATGCACTTTCCTTCAACTCTGAAACCTATTCGAGACCTGAAATGACTCAAAAAGATTAAAGCGACTCGATAAAAGACTGAAAACACTGTAAAAACATATTTACAATGATGTCAAAAACACCATATATCAATATGACAAACAACAACGATGGCAGCTGCAATGAACGAGACTGGAGAGATCAACAGTGTGCGTGGAGGCTGGCTATTGGCCGCTTGGCTCTGGTGAAGGCAGCTTATGGCTCAGCACGAGAGAGAGACGCAACGATGAGAGAAGAGAGAGAAATAAAAATAGAGATATGACACAGTTTTTGGGTCTCTTGGGATCTCTGCAAGGTTTTGCTATAGTTTTGCTATAAGAAAAGAGAATTGTAGGCTAACCCTAATGAGCTGTAAGACCTAATGTGCTTTAGCTAAAGAGAAAAAAAAATTGAGTTTTAGGATTTTGGGATATTAATGATAGATAGCATGCTATTGTTTAAAAAAGTTGATCAACAGATTCATTATAATAGTAAAATTACAATCTAGAATCTATACTATTAAAACAGAATTCTTCTTATGATTATGCTCCTGAATTTTTCAGTTAATTACAAAACTTGCCAATGACATTTAATTTCAATATAAATATTATTTATTTAAAATAAACAGCTGAATATTTCATATATCTATGGTAACTAATCTTTCCATATTTTGTAAATAATAATAGTTCTAATTTCTTTGCAATCTATACTTTCCACTTAATTTAAACATTTAATACTCGAACCATTGGTTATACTAGAATAAGTTTTATCTTCTATTTTTTAAAATTAAATGTAATTCTTTTCTAAATTGATATTACGTAAATTTTCTAAACGTACGTGTTTACAAAACTATAATTTTACATAAATCCTAATTAACAATTTCTAATTATTTTTAAATTAATATTTAAAAACTTAAAATAAAGTTGATTTTCGAAACCAACCTATAATAATGAGTTGACTTTTTTACAATTGCTGTTTTCTAAGTTAATTCATCGAGTATATAAAATATTTTTCAAGTAGAAATGAGTTGAACATTTAGATTTGTTATTTCTATTATGAATTAACAAACAGATTAATAATTTTATCAACAAAACTAATTCTATGTTTTGAAAAGTGCGGGTTAAAATCTAGTCTATCTTATTAAATGAGAAGTATATTATAGAATTAGTTTATATCTACATGATGTATTACGAAATGTGTCACAAAAAATTTTGATTTTTAAATATTTACTAAGAGTAATCACTTTAACTAAACTTATAATTAATTAATTCATAAAACTAATTAACTAATATGTATATATATATTAATATCTTTTGAATATAATCTCTAAACATATATTTCCTTTTCTATAACAATATCTTACAATAATCTTTCTAATATCTATTTAACTATTAATTAAATTTGAAGCTAATATCTGAATATGATTATACATTACTAATTTATTGTATTTTAATCTAAAACGAAAATATTGATATTATATATATATATAAAAATATAATTAAATTAATAAATTAAATATTAAATATAAATAAATAACTTAATAAACTAATTATTTTACATATTATAAAATTTCATTTCATAAATTATGCACATATAAAACAAATAATAATATATTTTAAAATTAATAATGTCTTCTATATATTTAACTTGATAAGTAAAAATTAGTAAAAACTATATATATTATTCTTATGACTATATGGTGTGTCGGATTACAGTTTGATGCTTATATAATTGTACATTTTTTATTAAACATGCAAAATATTTGGATCACTGGAAATGAGCTAAACATATTAACTTATTTTGATTGAAATAATAAAATAAAATTTGGTCAAAGTGAAATTGGTAAAAAAACCTATTTCAGTTATTAAAATCTAGAAACTAAAACCAATGAGAAAATGATTAAAAAGATGGATTTTTTAAAAAAAAATTAATTCTACCAATTAAGCATTACAATGGGTTATAAAATTAATAAAATGAGTTTATTATAGGTTTTAAAGCAACAATTTTAGTGTAAACAAAACTAAAGTTTCTATTATAAAATGCCAAAAATAAAATATTAAAATCAGTTCAAAAATGCACGAAAATTAAAATATATGTAAATTATTAAATTAAAATTTTGTTAATATAACCTCACGCGTTTAAAGCACTAATAAAATTCTAGTTTAGGCTAAACATTAACTTCCACTATATATTGTATGTTAACAGTAAAACATATACTCCCTCCGTTTCTAAAAGATTTTTGTTTTAGAAAAAAATTTCGTTTCAAAAAGATATATTTTTTACATTTTCAATACATTAATTAATGAAAAATTGTACATTTCCAAAAATATAATTATATTTACTAAAATCTTATTGGTTTAAAATTATGGGGAATTGTTAATTAAGAAAAACAATACATTGGTAATTAAAATTTTATGTTTTTCTTAATAAGTGTGAAAAATCTAAAATATGCATCTTTTAGAAACAGAGGGAGTATCAATTAATTTAGTTTTTTTTTGTAAAGACAATTAAATTAGTTATTTCCGTTTATTTCATTTTGGAAAACAATGAAAATTTACATTTCTATTTTTGAAACTCTCGATTCTGATTTGAAAACGCTAATGAATGACTATTTGTCATTTGGTATTTATGCTTATTTGTTTTCTTTTTTTGTATAATTACTGTGTAATGATATGACTATTTCTTGATTTATATTTTATTATCATTTTTCAATATTTGTTGCTATTTTAATATAATGAATTGACCTGAAATGAATTGATCACATTATCTTATCAAATGATAATATCCTTTGTATAAACTAAACAAAGGTAAACAATTGAACTCATCGGTAGATCAATTATATATATATACGTTTCTGTGTTGTATAATTACTGTTGAGGAATCAAACCAGATTCCACCAATCTTGATGCACAGATTCGAAAGCTATAAACACTTGTGCATATTGATATGTTCACCGTGTTAAAGAACGGTTACATCCGGAGGGGAGAACTCTTGCTCCCCAACTGCCTCCACTATATCTCACCGGAAACCACCACCTCCGGTGGTGGTGTGTACAAAGCAATCGCTCACCGCAAAACCACAATCCGGTTGGCTTACAAGAGGAAGGGAAGAATGAAAGAACCCTAGAACCCGAGAATGAATCAAACCTCACTCTCTCTAGATCTCTCTCTCTCACTCTCAAAGAATCACCATTGAAGACGCTTACTTCTTTACTCTGAAGACGTCGTCCATGTCTGTTTTATTCCAGAAGAAGAGGCTTCTCACGTGTTGTCCCACGTGACTCCAGAACAAAGCCCAAAGACTCTAAGTCGTCCAGCGTCTTTCAAATATCTCTTCCACTTGAAACCCTCTTGTCCAGTTAGAATATCTGATGCACATAGGCTTGACCAGCTCTTGTCTCTTCCTCTTCAAAGCCAACGACTTGTCCTCTGCACGATATGCTCCTGAGATGAACTGAAGACCAAACCCAACAATTACGTTTTTGTATAATTATGTTTTATGTTTTATTTCCGCGTATCCGTATGTGAATCCATGCAACCTTGAAATAATATTGATATTCAATGTGAAAACCATATTTTACTACAATAAGATTATTGTGCTCAGGCTTTAGATTTTTATTGTCTACTCCTGATAAATAACCATACCTTTTTATCTAATTAATAATAATTTTCATAAAAATCATTTTGTTACTTATTTGTCGACCAGATAAGCGTCATAATATATGCACTCCGGCAAAGCACAAATCATTATTCAGAACTTTAAAATATATTATCGGTCGATATATCACTGAATCATTCACAAAAGATACATATCTATATTGGAAATTGGTTGCAGTGTTGGGTTCGGTTACAGCATATGGGCATTGTACATGTGATGGAGTTCGAATATAATTAGTTTCATTATGAAACTTTCGTGTTGCCTACCCTACCTAACATGTAATGATGAGATAAACGGGCGATCATGTCTATATGTTGTATCATTAATTGAATCGAGCGGTGGATCAACCAAAGAATAATTATAGATTGAAAGGCTAACCCTTTAAAATTTATTTAGATTCCATATGCATTGTGTTTTGCAATTATGACCACGAGATCGAAACCGGGGGGGGGGGGGAGATGTCATCAACTCAACTATATCTCATTTTTCGGGAACGGTTGGAGACTGTCCCGATTCTATTAGCGACTCATGTCGCTTTGTTTCTTCGGCGCTCATGGCTGAATGCCTCGCCATACGTTCGGCGGTTATGTATGCTGCCTCGTTGAATATTAAATCCTTGACGATACTGTCTGATTCTCAATCCTTGGTGAAGCTTGTGAAGGAGAGAGGTTTGGTTCCAGCTTTGTTCGGCATTTTATTCGATATCTATCACTTTAGCTTACTGTTTGATGTTATTTTCTTTTCTTATGTACCACGTTTGAGTAATGTGATGGCTGTTTCGGTGGTAAAATCAGCCCTGTCATTGCTAAACTTAGTCTCTTCTAATGGAGTGTAAACCTTTAAATTTGAATGAAGTTGTGTTTGATAAAAAAAAAAAAAAAAATCTAGGCTGTGATGATATACTTACAAGCTTAAACACCACACAACGAACCCACCGATTCACAAATCACACTTCACATATCAAACCCAAAGTTTTGTTGTTTAGCGTGTACAATATAAACCACACTACGTTGAAATTTCCCCTTTCTGAAATAACTTCTGATATAACCCAAAGATCTCCAAAATGTCGTAGTCCATAAATCATATTCAACGCGGTCTCAAACTATTTAGAGGTAGATAACTTTTGACTGCACCATTTGCACATGCTATCAGGTCCTGCCAAAATTACATTGTTTTGGTATGGTCCACTAAACCAAAACTAGTACAGCAACTGTCTTGCTGTAACATGTACAAAGAACAAAGAGAATTAAAACCCAAAAACTATAAGGCCCCATAGATGATGAACTGTCACAAGACAAGATTTCTTGTCAGTTTTTTTTTTCAAGATACATATTTACGAAAGATCATAGAAGTTTCATTGAGACAACGTTGGGGGGTTGAAATGACTTGTAAAGAAATCAATGAGTCTTTAAAAAGTACCAGTGTGTTGTTCCTTTAACAAGTGATAGACACCGGAACAATCACCAGAATTTTAATTCAAAAGTTACTTTAATGTTAAAAAGCAAGTCAATAAACACACGCAAAAAACTACAAATTTGTTTGACTTAAGACAGCTAGGGTTTGAATTCTGTTGACTAGGATGATCTAATCGAATGATCTAATCTTGATTTGTCAAGAACCACATATAGAAGAAAGAGTAAGTTCTTGGCTTCAAGAAAGAAAGGTGACATATGCATGTGGCAGACCACATCTAGTGCTTACCCTACAAACCCGAAACGCTCAACCAGAGAAAAGAGTTTTTATATTATACACATGAGTGTACCATACTTTAACCCCACTTCCTTGAATTAGGGTTAACACGGCAAATGGGTAATGTATCTATACCGT
This sequence comes from Brassica juncea, assembly GCA_018703725.1. NCBI lineage: Eukaryota > Viridiplantae > Streptophyta > Magnoliopsida > Brassicales > Brassicaceae > Brassica > Brassica juncea. The sequence continues at coordinate 48,279,404 of CM031938.1, forward strand.
CCATCGAAATCAAAGAAAGTATCTTTTGGCTATAGATGAAAGTGTCCCACGAATGTCCCCAAAATGATGGGACACACTTTGCATCAAAGTTGATGCTACTGTTTGCTACCCGACATCTTTAGCTTTTGCCTTTGTCCTTAACTCAAGTTCTTTTCTCGCTTATTTTCAAAAATAATCTTTATTTTTTCTAAATTTACAAAAAGGACTTTAAGTTCCTATAAAACACTCTTTCTTCACGAAGCCTCATACTATCAATAACTCTTTCTCTCTCTAGACAAAGAACAAAGTTTCTTTCTTTGAAGACTAACCTAGTTAAGAAATTAATGGAAAACGTTGGTGTTTGTGATGAGTTTGTTAACCTAAAGGCAACAGAGCTGAGACTGGGATTACCAGGAACAGAAGATGAGAAACAAAAGGTTTCTTGCGGTAAAAGCAACAAAAGAGCCTTGCCTGAAACTGAGAAAGATATTGAATCTACTGGAAAAACTGAAACAGCTTCTCCTCCAAAGTAAGTGTTAGAAAAAGTGTATTATGATTGTAGATCTGATCTGATCTAATCTATTACAAATTTTGTTCATTTCAGGGCTCAGATTGTTGGATGGCCACCTGTAAGGTCTTACAGGAAGAACAGTATTCAGACGAAGAAGAATGAAGCTGAAGGTCAAGGAATGTATGTGAAAGTAAGCATGGATGGTGCTCCCTATCTGAGGAAGATAGATCTAACGATGTATAAGCAATATCCAGAACTGATGAAATCACTCGAAAACATGTTTAAATTCTCTGTGGGAGAATATTTTGAGAGAGAGGGATATAAAGGCTCAGATTTTGTGCCTACTTATGAAGACAAAGATGGTGATTGGATGCTTGTTGGAGATGTTCCGTGGGAGTAAGTAAATAAATTTCACATTCATAAAGTTTTGTCTTCTGTTGATTAGGTGTTTTTGTGTTATTTATCGTGTTTTTTTTTGTTTTATTCTTGTTACAGGATGTTTGTTTCGTCTTGTAAGAGGCTAAGGATCATGAAAGGATCAGAAGCTAAAGGTCTCGGTTGTGGTGTTTAAGAAAACTCAGAAGATTAAAAACAGAGTTTTTTTTTCCTGTTTTCTCTGTTTTGAAAGAGCTTTGAAACTGCTTGGGTTTTCGGGGGAAGATGTGTCATACAAACATAACTGTGAATCTTTACCTCATCGGTTGAAATATTCACTTTCTTGTGGTGTTCTTGATTCTGATGGTAACAAATGTACCAGAGAGAGAGAGGCTTAAACGGTGTTAAGCATAAATTGTGAGGAAATGTCTAAATCTAAACTCTAGCTGTGTAGCTCTATGTTGTGTCCTATTGAAAGTTTAAAACCTGAACATTATGTTTGCCTTTTTTTTATGTTACAAAAACCATTTTGTGTTTTGGTTCGCTTCCTTTTGCTAGATTTGTGTATAACTTTTTGAAAAAATGCATTAGCAAACCACGATCTCATATTTAGATTAAACATAGTAAATGTCACTAATCATAAAACCAAGATTTTATATTAGGATTACGCCCTAATCAAAAGAATCCACAGCTTGTTAATGGGTTTTGATTGGATCAAGCTATAACCTAACTTGCAGATGAGCACAACAACCAGAGCTAATTTACAGCAGGAATTAAATAAAAATAGCCAACATGTAAAAAAAAAAGAAGCCAACTTGTAAGCAAGTGCCCTTGGATTCTAGCTTCTCTTAACTTAATTTATACATTTTAATCACAAAAGAGAGAGGCAGAAAGAGATTAAACAAATATCAGAAATCTTAATCCAGCAGTGAGAATAATTTTTGGGACTTTGTAAATGTTTATATTATCTTTTGTATGCATTTAGTTTGATTCCTACTGATACTTTGGTCCCCCACACCTTCAACAAGTAAATCTACTCAACTGTGCTACTTTGTCTCCACTATCACTTAAAATAACCTAAAAACTTATGAATAAGAAACTAATAATATTTTGAACACTTGGAATCAGAGTCTTTTTCAAAAGATGGTATAGATTCTTCGAATTTCGAGTTCTAGAGGAGACTTTCCTTGGTGCTCTAACAATTTACTAGGTGTACATACAAAGCTTCATGCTCTTGATGCAATATTAATACCACAATATTTTTTTGATGCAAGATGATTATAATTTAAAGAACTAAAGAAACATCAAGAACTAAAACAAAATTGTAATCTAATATTTGTCGATAAATCTAATCTTTCTTTTTGGAACGTCAAAATGTATCAGAGGAGATTAAGAAGAGTATAATCTTTAATCATCAGTTTCTGAATCTAACTAGGTTAACTTGCCCGGTTTGGTCGATGCTACTACCACCAGATATACTTATAACTGGTTCAGACTGAGAAGCAAATTTTTCTTCTTCATCAGCCTGTGGTCTCTTTTCCACTGTCTGATCCGAGACCAAAGCAACCGACCGGCTCGTAATTATCGGTTTACCTCGGTTAACATCTTCACCAGCTTTCTTTTTAGGTAAAACATAAGACAAACAGTATTTCTTTCTGAGCATGAGTTAGTCCTGGACATAAACCCTACAAAAACCCAAACAGAAAAAAGCTGACTTTGTTGTAAGGAATCTAAACAAACGAAAGAAACAATCTTTTATGGCATAAACATAGATCTCTAAATTATGAAAAAAAATATTTAAAACAAAAAATGTTTATGATCCTCAAATTTTCAGATCCGGCCCTAAGTTATCTTTATTACTCTCTTCTTCTAGGTCTAGTTTGCGGCATTTAGTAGACAATATCCGCTGAAGTATGAGCAATGTTCTCGAGCTAGGTGCCCTTCAATGCTAAAGATGTATCTCTAGAGACAGCAAAATGAACAATAATACTGAAATGCTGCTTTAAGTTAAATGTGAAATCAAGAAGTTAATGTGGGGTTGGTTACTTGTAAGGTCCATTGTCATTTCTCAACAAGATTATCTGAGCCAACAGCTAACTCAAAGAGTAGCGATAAGTACTTTACCTGAATTATTTGTAAAATGCATATAACAAGTTAAGGCTTAAAGGTAACTAAGTAAATGCATATTGAGAAACAGAGTTCTTTAATTTATTTTTTACTGTTTCTGAGAGGAAGAAGCTCTCCATGTGATCTTCTTGTTTTATAAAGTTCTACATCTGTCATGTGACAATAACCACAAAGTCACGACCTACATCAAGATACCTGTCGTAAGAAAAAGAAGATGTTTAAATACTTCTCATATAATGAAGGATAAGTATTGAAAAAGCTAACTAATTAAACCTTTCAAGAGCGAAAATAAAAAAAGTATAGTTTCATGTTCTGTGCTGAGAATATTGACAGTTTTTTAAAACATACAATCACTTTTAAGAATTTACCTGAAGTCCTGGCCAGAAAGCTTGTAGGCTGTTAAAAACTGGCCAGACAATAGATCCAGAATCCATATTTACCTCTAAATACTATGAGAAAACTAGAAGAAACAATGGTTAAACAGAGGAATTTGCTTTTTCATTTTCCAATATACAAAAGGATTGCAGAAAGCTTACCAAGGATCCTTGTGAAGGTAGTGTGGATTGCAAATCCGTAAGCTTCTCGAAATGTACAAGTATTCCTCATCCCCGAATAGTGTATAAGCCAGTAATTGTCAACTCAAACAAAACAAAAAGCGAAGAAAAGTTTTACACAAGTTAGAAAAACTGAATATAAATCTACTGGTTTCTGGATTTCAAGGACTTGGCATTATATCCCAATAACTAAAAGTATCTTGTCAACGGCTACTAACCTTGAGAAGATACTCATAGAAGGAATCAGTGCTTGTTCCTATACCCGCATCCTATCAAGTAGACACTACCACTAAGAATATGGCGTAAAAGAAAAATAGACCAGTTATTTTGTGAAAGGAATGGTCTTCAATGAAATGAAGAAGATCCTTAAGTTGTTAGCTGAAGTGCAACACACAGTTGTTCTTGTAACATGTAAAGGAGTCTTTTTAAAGTTCATGAACAAAAATAGGTATTACCTTTTATGTGCAATCACCTGTAAAGATATTGATATGCGCACCAACCAAGTCGAGACTTGAACGACGTGCCCATAGTCCCCTCACCGCGTTCTTTGCAGCTTGTTCGAAAACTTCAAGTTTAACAAAGATGGACCACCATGTAAGAGCACATAAGAAACTAACAAACTATAAAAACATCATTACATCTTGATAAGGGAATAAAGTGAGGTAGAGATTTATTATAAGACATGAATACCAAAGCTCCATAGCTTCACTCACCAGGATCATTTGTTAAACGACTAAGCACGTCAAACTCCAAAGTCAAAGTGCCACCACAAGCCGTTGATATTATCTGAACAAACAAAAGAAAGATGTTGGAAGTGCAAGATGGATCTGATACAAAAAATAATACATACAAGTACAATGCCTCATTTATTTCACAAAGTACTACAGCAAAAACAATAGTGAGGGTTTTTCTTTCTTACTAACTCTCTTTCGAGTTGACTAACATGTCAGACAGAAACACTAGCCTAACACGTTCCTAGATCTATCCTCGACCCAAGAACCCCTCGTACCCCTTCATCCCTAGCCCTTATGCTTCGTGTCTACTCTCATTCGACACCAAAACCCTTATGCTTATGGTCTTTCTTTTGAGATAATGTCTAACCTAAGGCACGTTTCTTTCTACTTAACTAGTAGATTTCATGGCTAACCTTAGCCAACTTCCCAAATAGATATTCTCAAATCTTCCTTATGGAATATTTCCAAATCTTGTATCTTCCCTTGATGATTTATCGTTTCTCCAAGATAAATCATAATTTGCTTAGCATTCAAGTAACCTTTAGTTCAGCTCTAAGTCGGCTCCAAGTCCAGTCTTCGAGTCAGCTACACAGCTTCGCTTCACGTAGCACTTCTTGTACTATTTCATGTAGTACTTCACGACTGGTATAAGAACACCTTGAGAATTTGTTTTTCTTCAATTTCTAAAACTCAGTCGTCACTGCACTAACAAATGTAACTTCCTATAAACACCATACATCAAATTCACAGAGCTATATGGAATTCCTGCAGATAAAAAGAGAAAGAGATGATGAAGCATTTCCCCATTTTTTTTTTGACAAAGGGCATTCTATTTAAAACATAACAAAATACAAAGTATGACTTTTAAAAAAAGTCATAGAATTTGAGAAAGTTTTGACAGCAAGACATTGCTAGCTAGTGGCTTTGTTGCCTAATAAGAGAACATTCAGTCTAGAACAACAAGAGAATAAGATAGCATAACTAGTTAGGTGGACGATATCCACGGCCACGGCCGCATTGTCCTCTCCCTCCCACGGTATGCCATTCCATATTTTGGAATTTTTTGTGCCGGCTTAATAGGCTCCCTCCTCTTGTCAAGCCAAAGCTAGTCGAAGAGTCGCCAATCACAAATCCAGTCGCATGATCATAGCTCATCGTGTCATGATCAGGCTGCTGGTTCTCTGGTGTTTTGGCGTTCGGAGAGCATATTAAGTGATCGTCAGATGAAGCTTATAGGCTGCCAGAGACGATAATGTTTGATGGAACTTCTTCCAGTCAAAGATTGGACACGAGCAGATTTTTCACCTGCTAATGGGGAAAAAGAGTTGTAAGAGTTAGAGGCAGCAAAAAGAGTTACCTCTTGAGTCATATTTTGGGAAACTATTGGCAATTCCCCAACTGCATTGTCTTGAGTTATTGTAGTGTTCTTCTTGGATTGGTTACTTCCAAAGTTTGTACATGCTTCTTTAGTTGGTGTTTCAAAGAGTGGCTGATGGTCCTTGCTTTGAGTAGATAACTCATCAGAATATGAACCTTGTAACACATGGCCATGCTTCTCCAAAGAAGATTGATTTTGTTCGTTCACCACTTGATCAATATCAACCACAGGGATATCATCACTGATCTTTAGACTGTCTTTGTTGTTTATGGAGTTTGCAGTGTTTGGTGGCAGGAGGCACCTCTTCTCTTTATGACCTAGGTTTCCACACCTAGCACACATCGATGGTATCCATGTATACTCTACCTCCACAAAAAATATGTTGCCCTGCTTGTCATCTAATGCGATCATTTTCGGAAAAGCTTTGTCTAACTCCACTTCCACTAATATTTTTGCTTCTCCCATACTAGTTGGATCCAATCTTGGCATTTCCCCCATTTTGGCATATTCATATACACACCATCTTAAAAACAACTGAAGTGATCACCAAAAGAGAATACCAGTTGGTGTATCAAATGCAGGAAGCATTCTCCGTGTCAAATCCTCAGCCAAGACTAGTAACTCATTGTCACAAGATGGAAATTTCATGCCATGTCATTAGATAGGATTCTATTCAATCTCACACGGCAAACAACCAAACATTTTGCATAAGGAGATTTTTGTATCTTGGAAGATCAATAGTAATGTGTTAGTTTCGAAAGTATCTTAAATCTTTGTGTATCAATAAAAAAAGCCAGCATTCGTTGAAAATATTAACAAATTGTGAAATACTTTAAACCCCATTGGGTTCAGCCCAAAACTAGCCTGTGAGCTATCCTTGATTAAAGCTTCAAACATGCTGCTCAAATAAAGTTCGAACCTGGTGACAGAGACACATGTTAATCTTTACTGTATAATCTGTGTTGTAACCAAAATGGAATTGACAATGAAAAAGACCAAATCATTTTTGAAGAACATTGGGATTCTGTTAACCAATTCAAGGGAAACAATCAGAGCCGGTCCTATTATATAGGGGTCCTATTCCAAAAATATGTTTATTATGCATTTTAGCTTTTACATTGTACTAATGACTATTAAAACTTTCAATCAAAAAATTCAATTGCATCTGTTGTGATTCAGATGAATAAACAACAAAAGATTTGTTTTAAAAAAAAATTACAATTTGGATTTGTAATGAGAATCAATAAACAATTTTTTTTTGTGAATAAATGATTGTGACTGTCTCACGACTAAACTCAGCAGCATATTTGATTCCAGTTCCCATTATTATGTATTCATTTATATAACAAAACTGTTGAAGTTTTGTTATCTTTTAAATCATTATTACCTATGAGTTTATGTTATGTTCTGAACCGTAACTTTCTTATCGTGTTTGCGTTGTCAATTTTTTATTTTTACACTAACATTAGACGAATAAATAATAAACACATATATACATATACAGAAAAATTGAAAACATAGACCACATAAAGTGAGGGCCCCGTTCAAATGTTTCTTGAAACAATCTTGACGTCGGAGATAATTACCAAAAAAAAACCAAGTTTTAGAGTGCAGCAAACAAATTTTCAAGTTTTGAATATTTATTTACAGAGAATTCCATTTTTAATCCCACACTAACTAATCTTCATAACATTTAAAAGAATCAAATTTCTTACACTAATTAACCTTTAAACTGCAAAGAAAAAACTTGAATTATGTCCTTCGACAAGGTATATTTTTCAACAATTGGATCACCATTAATTAATTATTTGTATATAAAGAAGATTATTATGGTTTTAGATCAATGATCTGCCATGAGTCTCCTAAAATCTTCTATATTAAAAGAGAAGTACCATTTTTATCTACTATAAAATAGTCATACTAGATCCATATATTGAATTATATTTTCTGATTATTTACATTAGTTTATTTAATGTATAACATTTCTAAATAATTATAAGGATATAAATAACAAATCTATTTAACTATAAATTTAAATTTTAGTTTTAGTAATAAAAAAATCTGCCGAGAAAAAATATAACAAAATCTTCATAAAAAATTACATATTTTCAATTAATGCACTGATTAATTACGTAATTAGTAGTTTAATATTATTATAAATTAATTTTAATCAAAATTTTATTATAAAAAATAAAATAAAATTATATGCTAATTTTATAAATTTTATAAGTATAGTCTATAATATATTAAAATAGAATTAATAAATGAATTACATATAAAATTATATTAAATTGGTAAACTAATATATTTTGAAAAAAATCTTTCATTTAAATAAATAGATAAAATATCATTCACTGTTTAAAGTGAATAAAATATCATTCACCTTTTAAAAGTATTAAAATTTGTAATTTATTAAATTTTTATATTTAGAACTATATATTATCTATTTATTTATTTTAAAATGACAGCAATATATTATCTAAAAATAATTATATACAAAATATAGTAGTATAAAACTTTTATATTTATAAAATGAAAGGTCCGTACGGGTAAAAATCTAGTGAAGATTAATAATTAATCATCATGATCACTTAGTATTACTATTTTACGTAGTTTTGTTCTTAGTTTATAATAGCTTATAAAACCGAGTAGGAAAAAATATAATAAAATACAGAAGAGAGCATTGTGTCAATCAAATTAATATCCGAGGTTCAATCTTATCCAACAGAAAGTAGGGCTTTGAATCACATCGAGAAAAATCAACTGAAATTTGATCGTTTCGGATTCTGAAAATGTGAATTGGACAAAAGCATCGACAGTTATGTCGGGGTTTGGGGTTTGGATCTGCAATGTCTTGAAACCCACATTAGATAGTGTTTTATTAGCAGCATCGAGACCCACAAAATAGGTACACTTACTTTTATGTCTGTTTTAGAAAAACCCTAATACCTACATTTTTCTTTACATACATGTAATACTCTTTAGTTAAAGCATGTATAAACATATACATACACACGTATCTTGCTTCTCTATAATAAATACGACTATTGTATCTCGATTTTGTATTAGTTTCATGTCTTAATAATAATAAAAAATACTGAACAGGTTCGCACCACAATCAATTTCAATTGAGAATTTTGAATTCTAATTATTAAAATATCCGTATTCTAGCCACAACCTAACATCTCATCTCATATATAAATATATAAATTAAAGGAAAGACATGTTCACGAACTTTCGTTTTTAATCAAATAATCCTACAAAGAAAATAAATTGACGATTTGTTCATATAAAAATTAATGGTAGGAGATTGTGTTTAATTTGGACCTTATAAGCATTAATGCCACAAATATTCTTCGATTAGATCCTGCATATTAATTAGGACTCTTAAAACACATTAATCCATAAACTCTTTAATTAATATCAATAATTTTGACTTACAAGTGAAAAACCATGTAGAAATATCGAGACTTTCTTGATTCAAGATCCACTTTCTTGATATGACGGCACTTCCGATTCAAGATTTGATCAACTAAAATCAATTATAGAACCATCAAAATACATACATATGGAGACGGCAAATGGGATCAAGATTAGGGTTTTATTGATGCGGCCATCAACGGGTGAAACTGCCACATGATCTGATCGTCCCTGTTCAAATCTATATACATATATAGAGAGAGAAGTTAAGATCATGCTGGCAGCTTCATCAGATGCTGGTGCACCTCTCCTACATATGGTAAGCACAATACTGTTTGGTGATACAAACTAGAGAGAGTGAAGTGATATGAGAGGAAGATGGTGAAGAAGCTGATTTAAATAGACATTATTGGTTGTACTATATTTTAAAATAAAAGAAGTAAAGTATATATGAAGGGTATCCATATAGTTCTCTCAAAGGCTAATTGAGCTAGCCATATAAATATATATTATTTTACCGGAATATAAATATATTTGATTGTTAACACAATTTTAAATGGAAGTAACTGTTTTTGTTACTACAACTCAAATAGTAACATCAAAATAACGTGAACTATATACCTTTTTTATTTGTTAGGGATTAACTATAACATAAATTTTATGTGACCGGTGAGGTATCTTTATATGTACAAATAAGTGAATTTTTTTATCAACGATGCGATGAATTAGTGGTTTAGTGCAAGAAGTTAGATCTATTGTGTCTCTAGTTTAATTTCCGTTAAAAAGAATACTTTACGCAATGTCATCAGCTATTAGCACTGGCTTGTCTCGAACATTGTGAAATATTAGAACCTGGATAAAACTCTTCCTGGTTAACAAAATTACAAATAAGTGAAAGACAATTGTATATTTAAATATGAACTATTGCTTTAATATAATTAAGTACTATCTATGTAATTATTCAATCAACTAACTGATGCTTTTGTCTTCCAGCACATAGTTTAGAATCATAGCTTTTTAGGGATTATGATTATCGCACCAACCCTAAATTATAATTTAAGAGCGATGGTAACTTCTCTTTAATTAAGTGATCAAGGTAAAAGTTAATATCAAGACAACAACATCATAACTAACCTTATTATAACATTTGGATGTTGTCTTAATTCATTGTATTTAGTTTGCTGTTACCTAATTATTGGTTCTTTGAAGAACCCGATTAATAAAAGACGCCATACCGAGAACACTCGAATAAAATTACCAGATCACAGCTCACAACCATTAAAAGTTCCAAAACTAATTTTATCCTCTTTCCCTAACCGAAAAACTGATCTAAAGTTCTTCAACATGCAAACATCTGTTTTTAATGAGTATGACATAAGGGACGAACAAAACGTTTTCGATTCGTGAGTTTTCTACAAAAGTTTTGTAGTTTTTTGGCTGTAAATGGTAAGCATATAATGGAATTACTGGGATAAAAGAACGGAATAAGATAAATGAAATATGGAAAAATGAAATAGATCTATTTCATTTTATTCATTATCAAAATTATAATGAAATAGTTTACTTTGTATTTTATTTTTTATTTTTTGTATAATTGATGAAAAAAAACATTCTACTTTATTCAAACAAATGGTAATTTTTTATGAAAATGAAGGAATAAAACATTTCACATTTTTCAATTCTATAAAATGACAATCCAGTTGCAGTCTTTGGTATCAAGTTTTATTTTTCTTTAATTTCCACATGACATTTTGTTAGGATTTAGCACAATAAAATATATATTAACTATTTCTGAACGTATTTTATTATTCATTTGCAAACAATTATAATAAAAACATGTATTAACTATTTCGAGAAGTTCTCGGCATTTAAAAAAATAGAAAAGGAAAAAGAGAGAAAATGAAGAGAAATTGAAAAATAATTATTTACTGGAAAACTTTAAAAAGATCAGAGTTTTATTTAAACTTTATAATTTTATGATTTTTAAATTTCAATTACATTATTTAATTAGATAAAGTTTTTAATTAGGAGTTTTATATTAAAAGTATCCAATTCGTTCAAGTGAAATTCGAACAAAAATTTATTGTGTTGAAATGTCATTTAATTTTGTGGGTTTTGATCATTAGATGGTGATTTAATTTTTTTATTTGAATATTTTTACTAAGGTTAAGTAATTTTTTAAAATTAATTTATTATGAAATAATAAATTATTAGAATTGGTATAACATACAGTTTTACTGCTATATACAAATTCACGTAAATAAATTTATTTGTTCTAAAAATTTCTAATATATGTATTTCCATTAAACTGCATAAATAACAATTTGTATTTTTTAAATTTAAACACTAAACATTTTGGTATAAGAACATTAATAAACATTCGATCAACTAATTAGCTACATACATTGCTATTGAATAACGTATTTACCATTTTTAGATAAATTTATAATATTATTTTGATTGATGAAATGGAAGTGTGTAGATAATTATGCTTATAATATAATACTAGTCGGAATAATTTTCTTACAAAACTTATCTGGTTGCGTAATACACCCTACTTTTACGTTTTTGGTTTGTATCGGTTTATGTGAAACTAATTGGCGAGCATTCTCTAACCGACAAACACAGCATTATTCTTTCGTAATATCCATGACATACAGAACGTTACAAATGCTACATATATTTATATATATTTATTCTCTCTTTTCCAATGAGACACTCGCATACATATGTATTCAGGGGTGATGCACGTATAATAGATCTCCAACTTTGATTGGTGAAGGAAAAATCGTACAAATAAAACATTAGTTTTAGGGTTCAAAATCACTATAATAGATATAAGTTGTGATGAGATTAAAGTGGATATATGCTTAATAAAGTTATGCTATGAGCATATGACCTCATACCACTAGTCCTATTTTAAATATCGAGTTTAAATCATTTAGAGGTACTACTTAACTTTCCCAATTCGAATCTAGAATCCTTGAACATTATTTGCAAAATAATTTATTAATGTGTTATCACTATATTCATTCTCACAAAAAATGACATAATAACAAGAATTTATGATATGATGTGACTTAATTATAACATGTGTAATTTCATTTATAAATATTCATATTTTTGGCAAGATTTTCTAAAATATATTAATAACTAATAACTCATACATCAACCATTAAAGTAAATTTTAAATTATATTGATTTTTCAAGATTTTTGAAATATAGTAATGACTAATTTTTGACATTTGGTATAAATATATATATTTTATCAAAATTATTTGTAAGTGTTCTTTACAAATATAAAACTAAAAAAAATACTAATCAAATAATTTCTTCTTGATAATTAATTGATTGAAATTTATTTAAATTTAATGGTTCATTAAGTAAATAAAAAAATTTAACATATTTTAACTAAAATAAACAAAAAAAATTATTAAAATTTATATAGACTTAAATATTAATTAAAAAATAGGAGATATATACATATTTAAATAAATAATCATTATCATATAAAAATCCTATTCTTAGCAAATATAATTTTAATTTTATCAAAGTTTAAAGAAAATAAATTTAAAATAATTAAACTAAATAAAAAACGAGAATACATATCAATAAAATTTCTAGTTTATTTTTTCAAATCAATAAATAAACAAAATATTCTTTAAAATTGAAATAAATTATATTTGAAATTATTATTTCTGCGCATGGCACACGAAATTTCTACTCGTTTATATAGTGGAATTTTATTATGCGACTAAGAGGCTGTGTTTTAACATGGATTTTCAATGGTTAGGTAAAGCTTTCACATCTTTGATAATTGTAAATTGTAATGTGCCTAATTACATTTGATAAACATTTCTCAGACCCATTAGCTTATGAAGCAGTCGACGTCATGTTGTGTCGTGCTCGTGCACGTGATAGACATTGTATTCTTTATCTCCATAATGAACTTAGAGGCCAATCTAGTTAAACCGAACCTTAAATCGGAAAACTTAATGTCTTAATCCTAAGTTTTTAACCAAATCTTTAAGTGAAAAAAAAAACTGAGTCGAAACTTAATTTTCTTTTTGCAAAATAGAAGTATCTCAGCAACCAAAATCGTATCAGACCGTTTTTGACAGTTTATCGATTCAGGCTAATAATTAGTTTTAGACCAATTTCTACGACTAAACTCATAAATATCGGTTTCCTAATGTAAACATAAACTCAAAGGGGTTATCCATAATCAAGAGAAAAGAAAGTCACAAATCCAACCAAAAGAACTTATACAAGCTCAAAACTTAATCTCAATAATCAATACACCAAGCCAAAATCGCTCGACAACACTAAAATAAACGAAGATGATTAAAAACAGAAAAAGGGTGAATGAGATTGAATACTAAAGTAAAATATGTAGACAAATCATGTAGTCCAAAATCAAATTTAATTTCATTGGACGTAATTAGAAGTTAACTTCTGTCTCTACTCTCTGGCTTCCGTACCAAACAATTTCTTCCTGAGGACAAATGAAACCATGCTTATGGCAGGAGGTAAAGCAATAGTTGCACTTGCCTGGTGTTTGCAAATGCTCTTACTACTTTTGGTTGGTTCTTATCTTTTTGTCAAGAACTCCTTTAGGAATCAACATTTTATTAACTCTTATCTCCAGTTTCAATTGTTTAGTGGCTGTGGTCATTGTGGAACTTGAACAATATTGACGGGGTTCATTGAGTACTTGAGCAATTATCTCTTCACCCAAATTTTAAGCTGATTTTGCATTGAACTACTACCTACATGCTATAAACCAGGAAAAAATGTGTTTTTATAGATACCTTTTAGTGGGTATCTGATATGTACATAGGATTTTCAGAAGCTAATCCTCTAGTTCTTTTTTTCTTTTGGAACTCGTCAAAGTAGTAAACCTGGAAAAAAGATGTTCTTTCCATCTTAAGGACCTTAGATCTTCGTCACGTGGGGTGAGTTATGCACATGGAAGCATTGGGGGCGTCAAGGGCCTGCCAGATTCTCGGCAATGGATTACCAGTTGACGTTGGTGCTGGTAATGGTTGACCCATGTCAGGAGCATTGACTCCAAAGAGAGGTCTAATTTATGGTTGAGGCTCAAAACCAGTAGGAACTCGTGAGCAGCTGCAGTGTTGACATTTCCTATTGATGTTTGTTATCCTCCCTTACAGTCGGGTTCTTTGTTTCCAGCTGCATGAGCTTATGAATATGGTGAGAACAAGTCATTTTCCCAAGTGATTGGGGTTGAGGTTTTGCGACAAGAAATGTAATGTCTCCTTCTCACATCTCTTGTCACGTAGTTAAACTGCCCTTCCTTCTAGTACTAAACTGTGAGCGATTATTTTCGTACAAGTGATTGTGTTTAGCTCTATGAAATGATAGGAAGAAGGAGACTGTCCATCACATGCCTTATAGACTAGATAAATCCAATCAACTATAAGGTCATGCGCAACAAGGCCGCGTTTCCATTAGGCTATGCGCCCACCTATGCGATGAGCCATACTATCCATTTCTCATGTTGCTATCACGAAAACCAATGATGCATATTGGTCCATACTTACATGGCAGTAGAAGGAAGCAAGCAGTACTATGTCAACAAATCTCTCTTAGAGACAGAGACTCAATACAATCATCCCGAAAAACTAGCTCTGATATTAGTCATAGCAGCCTGGAAATTGTGGCTTTACTTCCAAGCTTATTCAGTCCAAGTGGTAATAACACTATTATCAACGCAATGCTCTGTAAGCCAGAGGTATGATAGCGATTGGCCAAGTTGTCAAAGCCAGTCATCATTCTAAAACTTCTGGTTTTCAATACCCCAAAACCTCCAGGTTTCAGGAGAAGATATATCCCAAAATCTCTGGGTTTCGGGAGAAAATATCCAAAAATCTCATGGTTTTCAATATTTGAAAATATTCCTCCAAAAGGACTTAACGAAAACAGTCCTTTGAGTTGACAATTACTTATAAAGTATTAAATTAGTAAATGAATACAAAACTTTTATTTGATTTATTTATAAAATTAATTATAAAGTATTAAATTAGTAAATTACGAAATCTTTATAAAACTACATTTTTTCTAAAAACTTGTGTGTTTTTTTAAAAAATAACTATCTCTAAATTGATGGAATATAGTTTTACTAATTTTTACTTTATTATATATTATGTAAATATAACTATCTTTAAATTGATGAAAAAATCCTATTTTTCTGAAGCAAAACAAGCAAGAAAATTAGATATATGTAAAATATAAAGCATATCACAAATAAGTTGCTGGATCGTACAATGTTGTTTTTTAATTATAAATCTTCTGGTGAATAAGAAATATACTTTGGAGGTGGCAGACTGCAATTTCCGACGAAAGAAAAGAAATAAGAAAGTGATAGAATTTGAGGTACGATTTTTTTTTTTAATTGACATCTTGAGGTAAGAGATTTTTCAAACCAATAACGACAGATTTTAAAAGATTGACAAATCAGCATTTTCAAATTTTTGAATAACACAAGAATTTTATTAACTTCGTAAAATACTGAATCTAATAACACTAAATTTTAATATATTTTGAAAAATCTTGATTGAAAAACACTAAGATCATTACAAAATTTAAATCTTTATAACTTTTTTAAAATATATAATACAATAACACCCCTAAGGAATTAACGATCTACAAACGATTTGGTTTTTAATATTCCTTTGAATCTATAAGCATTAGACAAGTTAAGTTTACATTACACTGTACAAGTTAGTAGAGATCCATAGTTTTTTTATCAGATAATTAAAACTCAATTTTTAATAAATTCAAGTAAATTTAAAAGACTATATTTAAGAACATCTTCAAACCAAAAACATAAGAAAAAGATTTCGAGATAAGACTGATCAAAAACATTAAACAAATGATGAAAAAATCTTATTTTTTATTTGAATCCGAGAAACGCAAACAAAGAAACGCAAACAGAGTAACAACACTGGTAAAGTAATTAGGAAATTCTCAGAGATATATTAAACGAAACAAAAGTCTCGTCTCTGCTCGAGCTTGTAATTCCAGTAAACATTTCCGGTTTAGATATGACCGGCCCAGTTTTGGGAGCTCTCGACTCTAGGCATGCTGCTGGTACCCTCTCTCTTAGCCTCAGCATCAACCTGAAAGGTGGCACCACACACCTCTCCTGAGCTATCCACCCTAGGCACTGGCTTCAGCTGGTTCTTTGGGTGCTCGAAGCTCCTCAATCCTCCCGATGATGTAAAGAAACAACCTTCAAAGACCCCAAACCATGTAAACAAGTTATAACCTTTTTTAGTGAATTACACATCACCACAATCACACAACAAGCCAAACAGAATCATAGCCAAAACATTTGGAGCAAAGTTGATTTACCTTTAGGGAAAGGACTGTAAGATTTGGAGCAACCTTTCTTCACAATGGCTGTGTCATCAGAGAGAACAAGGTGACCTTCAGCATCAGTTCCCCAGAAAAAGGGCACAGCACCATCAGCATCCTGCACACAGACAACCATCCAAAATCCATAATCAAATAAACTAAAAAAAACACACAGACCAAGAATGGACAAGGGGAGAGTTGTTACAGCAGCAGCGAAGACGGTTTTGTTGGTGCCATCAAAGAGGATGAAAGCAAAGTTTCCATGGAAATCTCTGACAACTTTGTCGACGGGATAAGGGCCACGGTCACGCAAAGTCCTGTAAGCCTCAATGACCATGATGGCCTCGTTTGTGACTTTGCTCAGCCCATACTGCTGCCTCAGAAAGGGAAGGTTCTCAATGTGTCCTCGGAAGATGCAGAAGATGTCATCCACAACCGCAAATAATCTGTTAAATTGGACAAAAAAAACCATAAAAAAATTCACATCACCACAAATAAAAGTAAGTGAGAAACTCTAGTTACTGATTCTATCAGTAGATCAAGAACATTTGATCATAATCATCAAGCTTACCACCATCACAGGCAAATCAAAATACGTATGTAGAAATCTATAGTTCCGGATCCTACCATTAGTTCCAAGAAAGATTCATGTTCATCATCACAAGAACAACACCATTAATTCAAGAAAGATTCGTCATCATCATCAAACTTAGCACCATCACAGAATCTCAACCTAAAAGACGATTAATCCTAGATCCGATGGGGAAAAAAAAGTCAATCCAAGTAAAATCTAGAGAGAAAACGCTAATGAGTTTATGATCATCGCAAATCTGATCGATCTGATTGAATGAGAGCACTTGGTCAACATCAAAACGGATTCCACTAGATCAAATCACATTTAAAAGAAAAATGAGACTTGTATTTTTGAACCTGTGAACAAGAGGATCGGTGTTATCAAGAGAGTAAGCGAGCACTCCCGACGATCCGAGGTTAAGCGAGACGGAGTTTGAGTTTTTGGAGACGAATTGACTCGCTAGATATCCTTCTTTCAAGGCGTAAGAGGGCGATGATCCGGAGTGAGGACTCTGCAGTGCTTCGGGGCTATTCGCTACGCTATTCTCGAACACAGCCAACATTTTTCTCTTTTGGTATCTGGTTTTTTGAATTTGGAGAGAAAATCTCAATGGAGAAAAAGTTACAGATGAAAGAAAGAGCGAAAGACCCGGGGATATAAAGGAATCTTGTCCGATATGTCTATTTCCGATTTTGCCCTTTCTTTTGTAGATACGTGTCGCGATACGATAGGGTTGCAGTTTTGGATATTTCTCCTTTGTGAGTAATTAGTAAATTATTATGATTTGGGATTTGATTTTTTCTAAAAAGGGAACCTAAATTTATCTGATTTGGCAAAAATAGTATTAATTGTTTGATAATTAACGCAATTTTATCATACTTTTGGAATGTAATAACTTTTTTTTACGTCGATGTAATAACTTCTTTTAGATAAGATTTATATAATTAGACGTTATAAACAGGTGACGTGTTATATATATTGGCTTATTTACATTTAGATACATATACAGTGGTGGATGCCGAATATTTCCGGTGATGTTTATATTAAATAGACCAACATTCAGATTGTTCAGACTATTTTTTCTTACCATTTTCTGAATCCTTTTATAGGTTGATTGAGATAATTATTTCTGAGTGATTAGAGAAACTTTCCTTAGATGGCGGAATCATTTCATCAGCTATCGTTTATAAAAATATATACTTTTATTTTGTGGAGAATCGCATGGTACGAATACGAAAGAGGATAAGATTTAAAAAATTAAAGTCAGGAAAATGACGTGGCGAGTACGTGCACTCGATATTCTTAATTAAAAGTATATAAATCGAGGCAACTCACATGGGAGGACACAATTCTTGAGAAAAGTCAATCCAACGGTAGATTTATCACGCGTTTCGATCGAAACGTATAACAACTCTAATTTAGACATGTCGCGTATTCTCATAGTATTATTGTTTCGAGTCATAAGGGCATCAGCATCGCTGTATATAAGAGCATATCTTAGGTATTAAAAGGCTAAAGTAAAATAAATAATGGTTAAAAACGCGGATTTCGTATGTTAATTAAGAAACGTTAGAGGCTCGTTTGTTGAGGCACGTGTCACGTAGCCGAGACCGAAAGACGCGTGAAAAGAGAGGAAAACATATCGTCTCCATTCTCTCTTGTCTCTCTCTCTCGTGCGATTTCTGTCTCTCTCGAGACCGAACCCGTGTTCCGCTTGTAACAACGGCGAATGCAGATGCTCTCAGATAGCGAATCGAGGCCTCACCATCCCTAGGACGGTCATACAAACGATCTCTCTTATCTCCTCTCAGTGTCGGCGATTTCTCTCTCTCGAGGCGACTCCGAAGCTGTCTTCCCTTGTTGATACCGAATCGAGCCTCTTTTGATACCTAATCAAGCTCTCACATACCGAATCCACCGCTCACATACCGAATCGACACCAAACCCGTCTTCCTCTGTCAACATCGATCTCTCCGCCGATTTCAACCGACAGCTGATTCGACCCATCTCTCTGCCTATTCGATTGTAAACGAGGTATTTCTCACTCCTCTGTCCGCGTTTTTGAGATTTGATTGTATGTATTTAATTTTTTTTAAAAAAAATTAGGGTTTGTGACGATTGAATGGTAGGTGTTTTCGAGAGGTTGGTGATTGGTATTGAAAATTAGGGCTGGATATATGTGATTCTAGGTTCGTGATTGCACTTTTGTTAAAATTGGTGATTGAACTCTTGGTTTATTTTCGTATGATTGGTGATTGCATGATTTACAGACACTGTAATGTCGCTTAAATACAAATAACTTGAAAATTTGTGTGCTGTATGTATGTGTTTGATGGCAACTTGGATCAGGATTTTTTTAAAAACCCATTGGTGAAAATGTGTTTGAGCATTCAAAATATTTTTAAAACCCATACCATTATTTTCTTTCGTTGGTCTTCACCATTCATTCATTGATGTGGTATTGCTTGAGAATTCATTGAGTATGTGTGGTTTACTTGTAACTGTGATTTACTTTAGTATGTCTTTGAGCATTAATTATGTTACCTGGTTGCGTGATATGAGTTTAGTTTGTTCTCAACTGAAATACAATAGTTAGAAGAATAGTTCTCATGTTTAACATTTCGTTTAGTTAGATGTGAAATATATATGAATAAAGTGAAGTTTGATTTTAATGAAAACATCCAGATATTTAATTTCCCTCTAGGCTTTGATGGTAGTGTAAGTGTAATAAGTTGTGATTAGATGGATACTCGTTTATGGTTAGGTCTTTAATATTGTAACTTATTACTAGTAACATGTTTCCACCTATAAAACTTCAACCCTCTGCTTCTGTCTCTCTTCATTCCTACAACAACCTTCTTATTCTCTATCTTTATTATTCTCCCCTCTCTGTTCTCCTTCAAATGGATCCAAGGGTACCATATAGCCAGTCTTCTAGCTATATGGGGCTTTTGAACAGTCAAAATGACAGTGTTCTCCATTCAAACTTTCCCTATGAGAGTTTCCCATCTAGTATCAACATAGGAGATTCCGAAATCCCTCCCTTCGGTAGCCAACATTTTGATGAGGCTCCATCTCAAGCTCAAGAGACAGCAGTGGGGCGTAGGGAGAGAAAAAAATGGACCCCAGCCGATGACGAGGTCCTCATCAGTGGGTGGCTTAACACTTCTAAAGATATTATTGTAGGAAATGATCAGAAGTTAGGGACATTTTGGAAACGTGTTTCTGAATACTATGGGCAAAGTCCTCATGCTAGAGCTACTGGTGACAAGAGAGAGCATCTCAACTGTAAACAGAGGTGGCACAAGATCAATGAACTTACAAATAAATTCTGTGGTGCCTATGCAGCTGCGGAGAGACAAAATAGCAGTGGTCAGAGTGAGAATGATGTGTTGAAGCAGGCGCATGACATCTTCTTTTCTGATTACTCCATGAAATTTAACCTAGAGCACGCATGGTGTATCTTGAGGTATGAACATAAATGGATTTCACTCAACACTTCTAAACCCGGTGCCAATGGTAAGAGGAAAACTGGTGAGGACGCTTCCAACCCTTCAACCCCCAATGTTGGTGATGAGGAGATACGCCCGGAAGGTATCAAAGCGGCAAAAGCAAGAAGGAATGGTGGTAAAGGAAAGGCTCAGGTTGACTATGAACGCGTTTGGGAGATCAAGAAGGAAGATTTGGAAATGAAGGAGAGACTGTCAAAGCTTGCAATCCTAGACACACTCCTACAAAGAAAAGAACCACTTAGTGAGGCTGAAGAAGTGGTGAAGAACAAGCTACTCGAACTCTTGTTCTAAGTTTATTGCTGTGTTTATTTGGTTCCTGTTTATGGAATGTGTTTATTTGCTGTGTTTGAATGTACTACCACTCTTTGTTTGCTTCCATGTATGTTAAAATCTTTCTCAGCTTTAATATTAATGTAGTTCATATATTGATCCTGATTTTTTTTTTGCACTGCTATATATTAATCCTAATTTTTTTGCACTACTATATATTAAACCTGATTTTTTTTCCAGGTTAGAAGAGCTATGGGGCTTGATTACAGCTATACTCAGGCATCACAATCCGACGACTATGGTGTGAACTCAGATGACTCCGGTTACAGTGAAACAGAGGAGCTCATTCGTCGTGATCAAGCCGAGCTAAGCAACAAATATCCAGAGCCAATTCATTATCCTCCTCAACCAGAAGTTGAATTTGGTTTTCCACAGACATGCTACTGTTGTGGTCAACCTCTTCTTGCAACATGCCACAGCCGCTCTGATCCAGGCAGAAGATATTACACCTGTGAGAACACTGATGATGGCGAGTGTCATGTTTGGAAGTGGTGGGACGTCGCGGTTATGGAAGAGATGAGAGCAAGGGATAGACACACACTTGAGCTCGCTGAAAAGGTAGACTCTCTTACCATTATGACTGACTATGAAACAGAGCAGAAGGTGGCTAAGTTAGAGTTGATTGTTTCTGAGCTAGGTAACAAGAATTCTAGGTTGAACACTCGGTTTGACATGGTTGTTGGTGCAGTGGTCGTTCTTGTTGTGGTAATAGGTCTACTGGTGATGTTTAAGTAAGACACTTGCGATGTGTATTGTTGTCTTGTATTTTGAGGAGAGCTAATGGTGATGTTGTATAATTATGTTGTAATGGAACCCGTAACAAAACACTTCAGAGTGATGTTGTATTATTATGTTGTATTTTAAAACTGAACTCGACTATGTATGAAAATCACGTTGTATTAATTTCTTTAACTCATATTTTGTATGCTTCAGAGTAATGCTTTCATAGTGATGTCCCACCATCGACCTCATATAATTACAACCCGTGATGTCCCAGTGTTATGTGTAAGATAGACCACAAGAAAACAACCTATTGTCACAAGTGTTATGTGTAAGATAGACCACAAGAAAACAACCTATTGTCACAAGGTGATGGAGTTTGAGAATAATAACCATCACGGGTGAGGGATAGATAATTAAAATATCTACAAATTTTACTCTATAAGTATGAGAGAACTTCTCTCGTTACATATATCTTTCAAAGCATCCATCTTTCAACTTCTCTCCATCTTTCAACTTCTCTCGTTACAATCACTTTTTTCCATTTAAAATGGCATCTTCATCACATTATCATTACCAGAAAGATGATGATGCTGAATTTGAAGCTCTATTTGAAGAATTATTAGAAATTCCGGACATGCTGTCCGAACCCAAAAAGAGAAAAAAACGTATTTTTATTGAGAGAAACCGGGAAGAAGGCGACATCCAGCTATGGAATGATTATTTTTCAGAAACTCCTACATATCCTCCCCATATATTCCGGCGACGGTTTCGAATGAGCAAGCCATTGTTCTTGCGGATTGTCCATCGTCTCTCTACGGAAGTGGAGTATTTTGCTGCAACGGAAGATGCAGTCGGAAGGAAAAGTCTATCACCGCTCCAGAAATGCACAGCAGCAATTCGTCAATTAGCATATGGTGGTGGGGCTGATACGGTAGACGAATATGTCCGACTTGGTGAAACAACAGCTCGGAATTGCTTGCACCTGTTTACTGCCGCAATTATCAACTTGTTTGGCGATGAGTACCTAAGACGTCCAACACCCGACGATCTTGAAAGGCTACTACATAAGGGAGAAGAACGTGGATTTCCCGGGATGATTGGAAGCATCGACTGTATGCACTGGGAGTGGAAGAATTGCCCCACCTCTTGGAAAGGTATGTATTCCCGAGGAACTGAAAAACCAACTATTGTGTTGGAGGTCGTAGCTTCTTATGACCTCTGGATATGGCACGTATTTTTTGGAGCTCCAGGTACTATGAACGATCTTAATATTCTTGATCGATCACCTGTTTTTGATGACATTATTAACGGAATCGCTCCCGAAGTCAACTTCAATGTCAACGGCAGGGAGTACAATTTGGCCTACTATCTAACAGATGGTATTTATCCGAAATGGGCGACATTTATTAAATTTATTAGTCTACCACAGGGTCCAAAAGATTCATTATTTGCAAAAAAACAGGAATCTGCCCGAAAAGATGTTGAGCGTGCCTTTGGAGTCCTGCAAGCTAGATTCGCCGCTATTAAAAATCCATCAAATTTATGGAATAAATCGAACATAGCAAATTTTATG
The DNA here is from genome assembly GCA_018703725.1 of Brassica juncea. NCBI lineage: Eukaryota > Viridiplantae > Streptophyta > Magnoliopsida > Brassicales > Brassicaceae > Brassica > Brassica juncea. Next base: position 48,302,574 of record CM031938.1, read on the forward strand.
AGAGCATGTATCATACTCCATAATATGATTGTCGAAGATGAAGAACGTACAGACAGTCGAGATGAGACTTTTCACGATGAGGATTTATCTTTTTGCGTCAAGATGCCTACGGAGCTTTTCGATTCACTTGATCGCCGAGCTAGAGTTCGTGATAGACCAGTCCATAGACAATTAAAATATGATTTGATCGAACATCTATGGGATAAATTTGGAACTGAAGATTAACCTTTACCTTTTTATGAAATAAAAGTATTGTATTATTGCATTTTTAATGTTTTACCTTTTTCAACTTTGTAATTTTTTTTTTCCAACTTTGTAATTTTTTTTTTCCAACTTTGTAATTTCTTATGTTTTCAATTATCTATGTTATATGTTTCATTTTAAACACAAATAATTTTTAGAAAAAAAATATTTATTTCTAACTAAGAACCAAAAAAAGTTTCTAGCAATAATCTCCAAATCTAACCAAGTTTCTTAACTACATCTCTTAATCTACATTTATTAATAAACTAACCTAAGAAACTTAAATTTTGTCCCGGCAATGCGGATGCTCTAAGATAAAATGTAAATATGTTTTTTTTTTGAAACTTTTTTTTTGTCAACTTTTTTGAAACTTAAAATGTAAATATGTTCAGATTACAATAGGAAATGTAAACATATTTCAAGGAATTCTTCCAAAATACTTGACAGATTTCCTTTTTAACAATACGTAATTATTTGGCTCCTTATTTAATACTAAATTCTTTTTGTTATTTAATTAATAGCTAAACATTTAAAATTCAATGTTTCACTAGAATTTTTTTTTTTATTGCGTAAAATTTCTGCAAGGTACATCAAATAATCTTTGGCTACTTTTCCTATTTTTGACTCCATTTTAATACGCAATCTATTTACTTTATTAAATTAGAGTTTTTTCTCGATTAGTTTTTAAATTATCATTAAAATTGAAATAGTTAAATTAAAATTGACACCACTAATTATTATCATACAGTACGTTTTTAATATACATTAAGGTTAATTTTGAAAAATAGTGGATCATTGATTAAAGATTTATAACTTACATTCCCTCTGTTTTAAAATCAATATATATTCTAGAGTTTCACACTTATTAAAAAACACGTAAAATTTTGACAATAAATACATTATTTTCTGTGTTTAGCTATTTATTACTCCCTCCGTTTCATATTGTAAATAGTTTAAGTAAAAAATCTTTGTTTCAAAATATAAGTAGTTTTAACATTCCAATATGGCTTTTGCATTTATTGTATATTATATAACCAATAAAAATATGTTAATTTTTTTATCATTGGTTGAATTCATATATTAAATGATATTTTTTAAAAAGTAATAGATTTTTTAATTTTAGTACTTTTATTTAAAACTACTTACAAATTGGAATAGAGGAAGTATGATTTTTAAAAAATCAAAATTTAGTAAACACAATTAATGTCTTTAAAATTTACAATTTTTCATTATTACATATGTAAAATATGAATTTTTTAGAAACAAAACTTTTTTATAAAACATATTTTGTAAGACGTTAATAATATTTGTTTCTTATATAACTTAATTCAAACGTATTTTTCTATTCTACCGTATTTCTTTTTTTTTTATTTAGAACTATATAATATATTAAGGCCTTACGTGTAGAGAAACAATCTTGATATAACTGTATGGCTTCTAATTCACAGAATACTTATCAAAAGAATACTTATCGAAAGTTTCCACTTTTTAAATATAATTTTAAGTAATAGAAATTAATAGGTTCTAAAAATAGGTCTGGACGGCAACTCAGTTCCATCCAAAATGATTTTCTTAAAATTCAATTTATACGATTTAAATCGGTTTAAATTGTTATAAATTGATTTAAATAAATCTAAATTAATCTAAATATGTTATAAGCAGTAATCTTCTTTAATAATAAAGTTGACATATCTGCCATTTTAAGCTATCCACGTCGCTTTATGGGATGGGGGGTTATCGTCACGTGTCGAGTCGGTAGGGGGTCTGTGGCATTCATGCGAAGTGATTTCGTCCCGCGCGTGTGCGTCTTTCTTTGATTAAAACCAAATGGGCTTGTGTAATAATGTCGTTCGGTTCTTCCTCTTCGTTGCTTTTGCGGTTTCTCTATCACTTCTATCTTCTCCTATTAACTTCATCAATACTTGAATCCTCTTCAACTTCCCCTCTCTCTCTCCCTCTTTATAAGCAACATGAAAGTGAAAAATGATTTTTACAAAAATTCAGTTTCAATCGATCTCAAGGATCCAAAATGGTAAACATAGTAGCATAGCTATTTGGTGTGAAGGCTGTGTTTCTTCTCCCCTGTCCATGGTCGAATCGCTCTTAATGCCGAATGTTTGGTTAGTATTTGTCGCCCAATTTCATATCCAATCTCCGATTTTTTGTCGCCTAATTCATATCCAGTCTCCGATTTTCAAAGTATATATATATATATATTCTGCTCTGTTTTTCTTTCTTGCAGGAAGCAGATTCGTTTCAACCATAATGTAGGTAGAAAATCCCTATTCATTTTTTTAAAATAAAGCTTCAGAACGTGAGGTTTCAATTTTGTATTAGCTTCCCTGCCAGTAATGGTTAGTTTTGCAAGTTTATACGAACTGATTAGCATAAAGTGTTTGTTTTTCACTGATTAAACTGAGAGTTTTTGCTTTTGCTCCAAAAATGATAGTTTTTGCTAATTGAACATGTTAAATAGATTTTGAACTTCATGTTTCAGTTTTATGGTAAAGCCTTTAATTGAACATGTTAAATTGATTCTAAGATGTATTCTTCCACAGATGAAGTTTCTTTTTCGGAGGTGTGGAACATGTGAGTCAGACACAACGTCAACCTAACTGTAGCAATGAGCAGATATGAACCTCAAATGCTCTTGCTCTTTTTTTATATAATCTGTTTTATTTATGCCGAAGAAAGATTTAAAATAAAGTGTTTACCTTTCTCCTGTCTAAATTTATATTAAGCATTGTATTCTTATGGGTTTGGAAGGCTAACAATCATGCATTCGATGAATTATGCATGTATTCTTATGGGTGTGTAGTTCATTCGAAGTGCAAAAATTACGAGGAAGAAAGTCACGTCTGGTCTTATCTCTTCAACCCCCCTGAACGCAACACTGCTCTTTCCGACTGCGGCGTTCACCAAGGTTAGCTCTTGACCTTGACAGAATTCATTACTTAAAACGCAATTTCTATAGTTTTGAGTTGGGTGATTCGTGTTTATAACCAACTTCCGTTATGGGGTGATTTTGAAAGTGCATTGCTTTAATGTTGTTTTCTGCTCTCTACATTCCTTACTCAGACCTTACATAATCTTTGTTTTAAGGAAAATTGTGCACGTGGTGAAGATATTGAGTCTGATGGTGGCAGTCTCTTCCTTTTAGATTGCTCTTTTGTTGGCTGCAGTAACTCTGCTAGCTCATACATGGTTGGTGAGTAAACGAGCCTGCTGATATGTCTTACTTTTGCTACTTATTGTTCTCAACCAGCTAATGTTGTTAAGATGTAACCATGTTGTGATATGCTTTGTAGCGTCACTTGGATGATATGGCCTACTAATGGTTGAATTGGGATAATGCAGTTTCCTATCTGTTCTCAATAGGCAGTTCTCTTGCAGCACGTACTCTACTGTCTTTCTTCTTTTTTTTTTTATGTTGATAGTGTTGAATTTTTTACTAATCTATTTTAGCTGTATTGCACGTTATTGCAGAGTATTCAACTTTGCATGTTTGAATCATCCATGTAAATACACTTTTTGGATTAAAAAAAAATCAAATTCTTAATTAGAATTATCCTTGAATCATATTTTAATTGCAGTTCATGATCGGTCTATGTTTAGTATTCTAATTCTTGAATATGCATGTATATATACAAATTCCTATTCTTGATAGGAACACTCAAACGGAGGTTTACGGTGGTTTTCGCAAGAGCTTCAACTATGCTTTCTCATATTACATGGGCAACATTATCTGAGTATTAGATATGTCATTGCTTTGCACATGCATTCTTAGTTTGTTTCCTCTGATTTTATTTTTGGACTTTTTGTTCATATGATTTAACAGGGAATCACATTTGGTTAGGGACCAGACAGGAGCTAAAATTTCTTTCTCATCAACGAGACACTCATGCTTTCCGCTCTCAGCCAGTATGCTAGATCCACAGGGAATCACATTTGGTTAGGGACCAGACAGGAGCTAAAATTTCTCTCTCATCAACGAGACACTCATGCTTTCCGCTCTCAGCCAGAATGCTAGATCCACAGGAAACCCTCTTTGGGGACTTGGTGGTCCACACAATGCCACTGCCTACAATCAGCAGCCCCGTTCCACTTCTTTCTTCTCAGACAAAGGGTCCTGGGAATCTCAGCATGGTAACTTCTTTTTGAGTTTGTGTTCGTTTATTGTCACTTCCCTTGCAAACCAAATCCTCTCTGTTGCTTCCTTCCTCCACATTTAGCGGCAGTGGGATGTCTCTATCTGAAGTTGCCAAGCTAAGATCTCAGCCTTCTGAGTTAGCAGTTGGGTTATACAGTTCTAATGGTCATGACAGATACGAAGCAATCACAGAGATCTTTGCAAATCAATAAATATCTCATATAAAAAACCTTCATTATCAAGTTAGGGCTTAGGATTGATTTAGGAGGCAAAAATGGGGGCTTTCGATGATCCCTGTAATGTTTAGCTAAATATCGTCATAACCTATACTTATCATCCTCCATAATAAGAAATTGAAGCTATACATTAACTTTGTCAAAGAGCTTATTATAGTTTTGAAAGTGTTTTGCATTATTTATCTTTGGTCTTTCTCTAGATCGTTGGGAATTTTAAGAATTTTATCTTCATACTTACATATTAAACTGCAGATGCAGTCGAATGGTTGCCTGCTTGACCTTTCTACTCACAGTATGCATAGTTTGCACACACGTGACATGTAGCCTTGAAGAAGTTTTTATGCATATAACTTTGTTGAACCGTATACATATTTAAATATGTTCAGATCCATTAAAATATGTCTAATACCATGAAACAAAGTCTGCTTAATAAACTAATGTCCAATAAGAATGTTTAAGAAGTAGCACCAAGATATAAGGATTACAACAGTAAATTCTTATACATTGAGTCTAGCACTATTAAAATTCAATAATTATATTGAAAGTATAGAAACGTTATGGTAAACATGGAAGAGTACAAATTCAAATTTATGAACCATTGGGTCCCTACCTCTCTACATATGTAGAATTCAGAACAAATCCAACTACTTAATATTATAAAGTACAAATTACTATAGTAATTTTTCCCAGGGAACCTTATTTACAAAAAATATAAGACATATATCATCATAATATTTAAAGTTAGTTAGCTATTCTATATTTATCATTTTTATGATTTAGATCACTGCTATTAACAAACTACTTAGTAACCCATATAATTAATATAATTTTTAATAATTTTTAATACAACCAAATGTTTGACATCAATTTTTCTGTTAATATACAATAATTCGAAATACATAATAAAATTAAACACACATTAATTGCAAAAAAATGACATAAAAATAAAAAAATGTTTACAATATTGTTTCTCACATTTTATCAAACCCATACAAAAAGTGAATCCAAGCCAAGGCTTAGAAATTAATAAAAAAAAAAAGAGAATGAAAACATTACTCAAATATTAATACAAAGTCAAAAAATGGTTTTGGAAAATAAAAATAACAAAATATAAAAAATAGAAATAGTAATTTGTGACAATCCATAACTTGAGCTTGGTGAAAAGCTTAGTTAACAAATAATAAATTTAGACAAAATACCTAAAATATAAATTGAAAAATCAATAAAAATCAAAAGAAGAGAAATTCATTTATAATATTCCTTTACATTTTTTATAAAATTCAGTTCTATAAAAATAAAAAAGTGAATCAGAAGAAAAATGTTAATTTGGTCAACAAAATCGAGGTTAAGCACTTTAACAAAAAAAAAGATTGATGACCATAGTTAAAGATTAATACATAATCAAAATATACAATAAGATAAAAAAATATAACTCATTGTATATAAATTTTAAAAATAAAAGAAAAAATTCATAAGAGCGACAAATAGGAAATTTATTTTTGTATTGCTTTCGCATTTCAAAAACAAAGATCAAGCAAAATAAATTAAAAATAAACTTCCCTGATTTCTTTAATTCAACTAAACTTAAATTAAAGAAAATAAATAAAAAAATTATTGGAAACACAAGAATAAATAATATCAAAACAAAGATTTTTTTTTTATTGAATCCACTTGGACTTATGAGTTTCAAAACTGGCGCTTTCGCTATAACAAAGTGGTGCTCTGACTAATTGTTCTACAATCCCATGAAAATCAAGTTGTAATGTTTACATTCTACAACCATGTTAACGGATATCAAACAATTATACATACTCCTTATACTTATTAATAATATATTTGTAATTTTTTTCTTCCGTCACTTACGCCCGCATATATACAAATATGTTAAACAAACAGTTGTATATGTTCTCTTCAAAAATTAGCGTTTACATGTTTATAGTGCCTTCTTTACGGTCAGACTGATAAGTTTTGAACCAACTACACATCGTATATGTTGAACTTTATATGTTGTCACATGACTCCAAATATTAAAACATTACACAACCGTCAAACCAAAGAACCTCAGAGATAATAAAACGTCATATAACATTAATAAACTATAAAAATTAAAAATAGAAAACTATGCTTTAAAAAATTTTCATGAAATAAAATTAATACATAAAATAAAACAAATTCACGAAATCCCGCGCGTAGCGCGGACACACCCCTAGTGTTAGTATAAAGCCACAAATTTGTTTAGTTTTTATGTTTTGTGTATCTAGTTTTGATAATTTACCACTACGATTTTATAATTAAACTCAAAAACTATAATATCTCATATAAATATAACATACATATAAAATAAATCAATAGTTTGTTAACGCCTAAACTTTGTCTACCCCCGAATAATCTACAAAGTTGATAATTCTTTTGTCTACGCCCCAATAATCCACCTAGTTGATAATTCTCTATTAAGTATTAAGTGCCAAGTTGCTGCCTAATGATTTGTTGAACATTGGATCAAATTTTTATAAAATATGCTAGTAATATATTTCAAATGTAAAATTAAAAAAAAAAAAAATTAGCAACTTTCAATTTTAGCTGACAAATTTTTTTTGTCCCAAAAAAAGAAAAAGGTGACAATTTTTTTATCTTAACAAAAGCATAAATATGTTACAAACACAACAGAGTAAACAAATACATAGAAATATACATAGAAATGCACCACAATGCTATCTTCTTAATGAGCTTGAATGCTTTCTCCAAACTTGTGTGTTAAGCTCTTTATATACTCCTTCCTAACCGGGTGTTCTTCCTGCGGCCGGTTATATGGCGTCCAAACCGGTTCGCCCACAAACAGCCTCATTAGCTGCAAAACCAAAAACAACCAATTCATCACAATCCAACAACCAAATCTTTTTAACAGCAGATGTAAAAATTTCATCAGCGTTTTAGTAGAGAGGCTTTGTAATACCTTGATGTAGTTGCTGGTGTCGAGTGTGAACCGGTGGTAAATTCCGGCAGGAAGGACAATGAGATCGCCCGGTTTCATCCAGATTCGGATCCAACGATCATCCTTGTCCCTAACATCGAAGTAGCCACTTCCCGCTAGGCAGTAACGAATCTCTTCGTCCTTGTGAATGTGTTCTCTGAAAAAGTTCTTCAGCTTCTCTTCGTAGTTGATGACTTTCTCGGACACAGATCCAGCATATCCTACAATGACGATTTGATTCTACGCATCAATTTGTAAGATATTAAGTAGAGATCTAGGTGATGGGTTTCAAAGCCAAAACACCATCAATATGTTCCCTTAGCCTAGATAACTGGAAGAAGGCAGAGTGTGAGTGTCTATGTTAACTGGATTCAATCATTTTTTCTCTTACGATTAATATGCAACAAGTTGACACACAAGAAAAAAATATCATTGACCATTTATGTTGAACATGAGTGAGAGTGATGAGAAAAAAAATGGGCGTACCATGTAATCGTAACCCCTTTCATCTCTAATCTTGCCTAGCTGGGAATCATTCTCGTAGTTCTCAGGGTTCAACTTCCAGTACAATACTCCCAGTTCTGCAAATCACAGCACAACTACTGTGAGAGACCATTTGTAAAGTTGTATACTCTGTTATTGGGTATATTTGAATATTTGATAATTCCCTTAGTTTAAGTTTCTTTCAGGTGAGCTCATATGATCACAACTCAATACAATAAAGTAACACAGCACACAAATACAGAGTCGTTTTTTCATGATACATTCCAGTTAAAATTAAGGAGAATATGAAAACAATCGTTTTGCAAAAAAAAAAAAAGAAAAGTCAAAAGAGTAAGTTAAAGCGAGAGGAACCTGCCAAGTAATCCATAGTGAGGAGCCCTTTCGGGCTAGGATGATGAGGAAGTCTCTGATCTTCATTGCTATCATCCATTAACCATGCCTGCATCAATACGCAGATTGAAACGTGAGGATAAGAGTATCGAATACAGAAAACAAATTCAAAATACTGAAGAAGAATTAGGTTACCTCGAGAGCCATTCCTGATCTTCGTTCGTCTGTGTCAGTGAATGCTTCGATTTCAATCTCATCGGAACTGATGACGATGAAGAGGTTCATCACAAAAGAGATCATTTCCTCCGTCGATGATTGTCACGTGTACGGCTTATGATGTATGTTTGTTTCCTCTAGATTTTTATTTATTTATTCTGGTTCCAAAAAAGTTTATTTTTAATTATGGAGTCTTGTGACCAAGAATCGGTCAACATTTCTCATGTCTTTCGTACTCTCTACGCCTGGGTAAAATATTCGGATTCGAAAAACCAACCCGAAATCGATCTGAAAATCAGAGTCTCGAATCCGATCAGATCCGGGATAGATATCCAAATGGATTCTGAATTGTTATATTCGAAGAACCGGTCTCGAACCTGATCCGAACCGAAAATCGAATGAGTATCCGAAGATATCTGAAATGTAAATATATGTCATAATTATATTTATAATTATTTTAATATTTTAAATTAATATTATAAGTTTTTAATAGTAGTTATTTTTGGTACTTTTGAATATCTTTGGATAAAATATGATAGTTTGGATAAAAGTTTACCCAAGAAACTGTGTAGAATGAATATTTTTGGTTGCTTTTGATTATTTTTGATTAATTTTGATATAAAAATTTGAACTGAATCGGGTACTTTGGTTACTTCGGGTACAAATATCTAAACCCGTTTTAGATACTTTGGTTATTTGGTTATTTTTCAGATTCCTATGCATGAGAACCGAACCCACCTAGATCCGGGAAGACCTGACTCGAACCCCCGATCCAAAATTTTATAATACTCGAACGGAGCCTAATTTCAAAACCCAAAAAACCCGATACCCGAAAGAACCGATCCGTATCCGAACGGATATCCGAATGCCTAGACCTACTACTCTCCTATGAACGGATATATTTCAAAACAATTTTTTGTCTAGAATGTGGTAAATTAAAAATTGGAGTGATTACGTTTTATAAGCAGATAATTACAGTTCATATATAAATAAGTATAAGTTATATCAAATTATTTTTCAAAAAATATATTTCCAAACTTGTTGTGGCATGAATCCAAATATCCTAAATTTTAAAAGGCTCTTTCTTAGATCAACAATTTGAGAGGATTTCATGTTTTTTTTTTTCAAATTCCTTTTTATTGTATCTATTATTTATAAATTCTATATGAATTCCAAGCTTATTAAATTAGTTATCTGTATAAATTCTATCAAATTTCAGTATATTGAAAATACGGATTTAACAATTAAATCAATCAAATAGGATTTGGTGGAGTTTAAATGATATTTTTTTAAATAATTCTTTTTTAAAAAATAGAGAAAACTACTTCACAGTTTTAAAAGGAAAATTAAAATGTCTAAAATGGAAAAAATATATTTTAAAATTGATTTTTAAAAACTTTATATATTTTATAAAATGATAAAATATCAAATTATAGTGATCGAAACTAAAATAAATATATTATTTAAAATAAATACTTAAAATTAAAAAAAATATATTTCAAAAACTCTGAAATTTCTTCAAAAACTCATAAACTTGTAGTAAATCCTTTTAAATTTTACTCAAATTTCGGATTTTCTTGGATTTAGTCAAATTTTGAATTCTCTCAGATCTTTGACTTAATAATCTCCTTAAATATTTGGATTTATTTCTCTACTTAGCATGATGTCATCTTAGCAGGATTTAGTCAAATTTTGAATTCTCTCAAATCTTTGACTCCATAATCTTCTTAAATATTTGGATTTATTTCTCTACTTAGCAGGATGTCATCTTATTTTATAACTCTTAACAAATTCAAATTCTTTTAATTCCTTTTCTACTTAATTGATATTACTAATAGCTTTATATTCTTTGTTATTCATAGATTTTGCCTTGATTCTTACTCAATACTCCCTCTGTTTCTCAAAGAATATATTATATATATTTTTTTTTTCAAAATAAATGTTATTCTACATTTCCAATATAATTTTTCATATTAGATTTCTTTCTTGTCCTTTTAAATAACAAATATATGTTTAGTTAAATTATTTTTGTTTAACTAATTGTATAATAAATAAGAGTAAATCAGTATATTTTGTTATTTTCTTGAAATGTATTTAAGTGAAATTTATTATGGAATCGAAGCACTCTTTAATGTGAAAACACTACTGTGTTCTTAGTTTATTTTTATATAATTGTATGAAATCAATAAGAGATACCAATAATAGTTCCAATTAAACAATTACTTTTTAGGAATCTAATTATAAACTGGTATTCACAATTGAGAAATAAAGATCTCGACATAAAGTACTTAGACTTTTCTCAAGCTATAAATAATCTCTCTTTCACTCATCTCATTCTCATAAATCTACAAAATTTTGTTTTTTTTTTGGTAGTACAAAAAAATATTTATAACCCAAAGAATTAGAAATGTCCCCTTCTTTTCTTTTCTTTATTTTCCTTTTGATAAAGGAAATGTCCTCTTCATCATCATCAAACCCCTTTATGGAAGGCATATACAAAACAAATCTTTTAACAGTGGGCTTATCATCTTCGCCGTCTCCGCCAAAGAGCCTTTTAGTGGCAACACCGCTGGCGGAAGGAGAATATCCGGTGGTGATGCTCCTCCATGGTTACCTTCTCTCCAACTCATTTTATTCCCAGCTTATGTTGCATGTCTCTTCCCATGGCTTCATTGTCATCGCTCCGCAGGTTTCAGTTCTATCCCACAATTTAAATTTGAATTAATCAAAATGATTCAAAAATTAATTAATTAGTTACGATGGATTAATGCAAAACTTACGTGTAAAAATAGGATTTGGATATTTTTAATTGAATATACAAAATCATAAAGATACATTTCTTAATTGATTAAGATTAAGGGGGTCAAACACAGCAAAATACATCTATAAAACTATAACTCATTTCAATGGTGTACATATGATGCCACATTTCACTAAGTTTCTTTCTTCCTGAAACCTTATTATTGTTTGTTTTAATATGATAACCTTACAAGAAGAAAAATAAGAACAAATATGCAAATCGATGGGTCCACTTGATGTGTGATTGTTTTTTTGTGTGTCCGTAAATCGATTTTTCAAGTCATTATAATCTCTCGAATTTCCCAAAAAGCATTACACACTTATATTCACGTTCCGAGAATGGTTTTGTTGTCAACCAAATTTCTTGGTTATAATATTCAACAGTTATATAGCTTTGCCGGACCAGACGCAACGGACGAGATAAAATCAACGGCAGAGATTATTGGTTGGTTATCAGCTGGACTAAACCACTTTCTTCCGCCACAAGTAAAACCAAACCTATCCAAGTTGGCACTCTCCGGCCATAGCCGTGGTGGGAAGACCGCATTTGCCTTGGCCTTAAAGAAATTTGGATACTCTTCCGATTTAAACATCTCGGCATTGATTGGTATAGATCCTGTCGATGGGACAGGGAAAGGGAAACAAACCCCTCCTCCAGTTTTAACCTATCAACCAAACTCATTTGACCTAGGCAAAATGCCTGTTCTAGTGATCGGTTCAGGACTTGGGGAATTTGGTCGGAACCCGTTGTTTCCTCCGTGTGCGCCTCTGGGAGCGAACCACCGAAATTTCTTCCAGGAATGTCAAGGTCCAGCGTGGCATTTTGTGGCAAAGGATTACGGGCATATGGACATGCTTGATGATGATACAGGAGGGATTAGAGGGAAGATTTCTTATGAATTGTGTAAGAATGGTGAAAAGAGAGAACCAATGAGGAGATTTGTTGGTGGAAGTGTTGTGGCGTTTTTGATGGCTTATTTGGAAGGAGATGATAGCGAGTTGGTTAAGATCAATGATAAGTCTCGCCATGATGTTCCTGTCGTTATCCAAGAGTTTGAGTTTAAAAAGTAGTTTTCTTTATATTATATAGGAAAATTGCATATTGTATGACCACAAAACAAATTATAATTCAATATATATCTAGCTAAAAATAAGTTAACCTTGATATTTAACATATTTTCTATCTTATTTGCCTAAATACCCTTTTTTATGTCATCACCATAAAAACAGATTCATACAGACTCTATAAACCACTCGGGTAGTTCTGCATCTATATACAAAGGTTGGTTGTTTCCTGACACTGCGTGCAAAACTATCCGTCTTTTTATTGTGCGTCCGAGATATATGGATGATCTCCGAATGGTGAAAACTTTTCCTCAAAATACTTATATCTTCTAAGTATGTTGCAAGCGCTGACCTAGAGACCCCTTAAAATCACTGATGCAACCATTTTCTATTTTCTATTCTCTTTTATCTCAGATGAAACGTTTGTCTAAAGAACAACAATCATCAAGATTGTCTTCTTCTTCGATTATTTTTTTTGTCATAAGTTTTTTTTATAAAATAAATTTGCAAATAAGAAAATGGTGCTCTATTTCTTAATTTTGTTCGAATGGTTGTTTTTAAGTCCGTATTCATCTTCATTGTAACTAGGTGCTTTCCTGCACAATGTGCAAAACTAAAACTTTTAAAATTTAAACTTTATTTTAAACAATTTTGTTAATTTTTGATTTTCTTTTTTTTTTGAATTGAATGTTAAATTGAATTCAAAAAAGAAAATCCATGTTACAACTATGTGTGACCTTTCCTAATTTTTCTATACAATTTTGAATAAAATCAAAGTAGAACTTTTTCTTCTAGACTTCTTTCTTCTCATCCCTTATCAACCTTCATAAAAATACCTAGCACTCACTCCTACTAGGCAACCAGCTCTCACTCCTACTGGATTTTCCAGCACTCACTCCAACTGGATTTCCAGCACTCACTCCTACTGGACTGACCCTTTCCCCCATATCTGCTACCTTGTGCTAAACCAATAAACCATGCCTCCCTCATAATCCATATCTCCTCTCTGCCTGATTATCGAGAGCTTATTTCTCATATTCTTATCAAGCCTCTTAACCAACACTCCAACTGGTGAAGCTGACTCACCGTGCCTCCTCCTATTTCTCTCTCTCCATATAGTGTGAACAGCTGCTTGAAGGATATATCTCATCACAAATAGCTTGAGTTTACCTTGAGAATTATCCAATTTTTGATTTTCTTATTTGCTTACAATATATAATCTTAATTTAATCATATGTAAAAATTTAAGATTAAAAACTAATTTCTTTTATTAAATGTATATTTAGTATATGTATATATTTTAAACTACAATTTTGAAAATATTCTTTTATCTATATCTTTTGGTTAAAATATAATAAATCAAATTCTGTAAATTAAAGAGAAAATTTTGTTAGGTATATAATTATCAAAACATAAAATTATATAGTATTTCTAAAATTACATATAAAAAATTGTATAATTTTGAAGAAAAATTGTATAATTTTGAAGAATTTTTTTACTAATAGTAATTATATGATTATAAAATAGATTTAAATTTGAAAATTTGAAAATAATATTATATTTCTATTTATACTATTATATTATTTATTGCTATATTAATGATGATCTATGAGTTATTACAATATTCTAAAAACTTACCGAAAATACAAATCAACATATAAAATAAGAAAATTACATATAAAAATTGTATAATTTTGAAGAATTTTTTTACTAATAGTAATTATATAATTATAAAATAGAATTAAATTTGAAAATTTTAAAATAATATTATATTTCTATTTATACTATTATATATGTATTGCTATATTAGTGATGATCTATGAGTTATTACAATATTCTAAAAACTTATAAAAAATACAAATCAACATTAAATAAAAATGTCCATGTAATAATTTGAAGAAAATTATTCTTTTTTTTTAATGCACAGTATTTTGAAGAATTTTTTTAATAATAAAAGTTATATACTTATAAAAATATAGCTAAATAATATTTCGAAATTTTAGTTATTATTCTATTTCTATTTTTATTATTTTTATATTAATGATCTATATTATTATTTATGAATTGATTTTGCTGATTTGTCATGTTCTCCATAATTTTAGGTAATTTATTAAATAATTTTAGTTTGGTTTATTTGTCATATTCTCCATAATTTAAGTCATGTATTTATTTGTCATATTCTTAATAATTTTAATTGGTAATTTTATTTATTTGTCATATTTTATAATAATTTAGGTGCTAACTTTAGTTTTGATTACTTGTCATATTTTCCATGATTTTATATTATTTGTCATATTCCACGATTTAGGTTGAGTCATTATTTTTAATAAATGACTTTTTGAATTGTTAGTTTTTTTAAAAAAAATAATGATATTTAATTAAAAAAATCATCTTATGTTTATTTTAGTAACATCAAATCGTTTAATGTTTATATTAATCTTTTTTAAAAGGAAGATTGCTTCTGTTTTATATCACCGAGTTATCTTACTAATCAAAAATATGAGTCCAAAAATACAATCTTTCGCCGTTAAATTTTTTTTTTTAAAATAAATTTTACTAGACATATATAATTTATTATTTTAAGTTTATAAAATTTAGTTAAATAGAAATATGTTTTTAATTATTATATATTTTGTTAATAAGTGTCACTATGAACTCTAATGAAAAGGTAATTAACATAAAATGCAATTAAGATTTTGATGAAGAAGGGATAAATTTCATAGGTTTGTAGATTTATCTTTTTGTGTTATTTTAAAGTATTATTAAAATTTTATTAAAGTTATTTTGATGATGATACTTTTTACGTATTTGGTTTGGTGATACTAACCATTATCTATGTTGTTTTAGAAATAAAAAGAGTAAATTATATCTTATTAATTTAATATTTTAAACTAATTAAATAAATTAGATTAAAATTAAAAAAATTTATGTTAAAATTTGAATTTGTTGGATATATATTAATTCGCACAAGTGTGCAGACCATCATTTATTACCATATTTACAAAAACTTACCTAAAATATAAATCCACGCTAAATATAAATGTTCATGTCTTCAAGCCATGTCATCAATGTCACTGTGTCATGTGATGATACATGACAAAGCAGGGGATTTTCGTTAAAAGCTATATTCATCTAAAGAAAAAGTGTTTGTGATTTCCCTTCTTGCTTTGACACCACATCAATCATGTGTTCTTTTATCGTTAGAGGCAGTGTTTTGAAAACCGGATCGGAACGACCGGTTGGACCGGTTCGACCGTGACTCGCTGAAGAAGCCGAGTTCGAGTCCGGTTCGGTTTAAAATCCGGATTTGTAAAAAACCGGTAAAATCGGTAAAACCGGTGATTCGGGTCAATTTTAAAACCTGGTTCATAAAAAATAACATATAATTAAGTGTTTTCAACTATTACTAGCTATAATTTAATATTTTATAATTAGTGTTAAACTATCACTATTTAATTGATTTTTTATTTTCTTAAGAAACAATGTGAAAAGTATACTTTTGACTTTCATATACTATCTTTATTTTACTATATTCATAAAATTTGAGATTTAGTTGTAAAAAGAAATAAATATGATAATTTTAATTGTAAATTATAGTATGATTTTATCAATTTTAGTTTACATAGTATTCATTATTCAGTTTTATTTTACTATATATACAGTTAGATTTATGTTTATTATTTATATTTAGTTAATTATAGAAAAGAATAGAGAATGTATTATATGTAGAAGTAAAATTCATATAATATAAATATATAATTATATATATAAGTTTCATAGAAAGAAAAACCGGTTCGACCGGTTGAATCAGTCAAACCAATCAACCAGTAGCTACACCGAGTCGGTATCCGGTCCGGTTTTCAAAAAAATAGCTATATATTATAAGCACTACTTATCATTCACGCCAAAAAATAGAAAACAATGTGATTCAACCATATACACACAACAAGACCATATAATACATCCCATCCATACGATTAACAGATGCTTTGAATGAATGATTTGGATCGTTCTGAAAAATCCATCAAAACCTCCTCCACTAACTCCTCCAGCAACTTCAACTCTATTTCTTCTCCCATGCATTCCATCTCCAACCTCAAACTCTCCTTTGAACCAATCTCCGCCACTTCAGTCCTCACCACTCTATTCACCGCCAAACTGCTCAAGTCTCCGTCTTCATCCCACCACCGATATTCCACTCTTCCCTTACCCTTTAAACATTCTTGCATTCTGTTCATCACATAACCCCTCAATGTCTTACCAGAGAGAAGAAGCATATGACTACCATGTCCAAGATAGCTCGGTGGTAGCTCCAAGAGCAGTGTGTTGACGAGGTCAAACACTAGCTTCTTCACGTTTGGTACCAGTCTTTGATGTTCTGTCGACTCTGCGTAGCTCTCTCTTAGAGATGGGTCTAATGGGCTTTCTACGGAATGCCATTTAGACAAAAGATTGTCTATGATAGAAAATGGAGACAATGAGTCTGATGACTCTTCATCGAGATGAGATGCTGATAAGAGTGTGTTGATGAGGAGACGCAAGTCTTCTTCCTCGTCTCTTGTGGAAGGAGTAGAGCGTTTTGATGAGTAGCACCGAGCTACTGTTGAGTCGTTGAATGAGAAGTTTCGACCAATGGAAGGAGATTTGCCTAGTAAGTTGGACATCATCATCTCCGGTTCTGTTTTTTTTTCCAAGATTTAATAAGGAAACTGATATGAAACAGGATAAAGAAAGAGTGAGTGGTTGCTTTAAGATGAAAGCTTACCAAGAGAAGAGGATGATCTGTTCAAAACAGAGGAGTTAAAAAAGACTTCATCGTCTTCATCAGAAGAAGTTTCCAAGACTGAAACTGGAAAGCAAGTTGATAGGCCTGCCTGTTGTTGTGATACCAAAAAAAAAATTGTAAATAAGAGAATGCAACAACATATGAATGGATTGACAATCAGCAAATGTGTTTAGTTTCATATGATCACAATACCTCCTGAGAAAGTATGCTTCTGGCAGACACTGATTCATCGTTACAACGAGAATCCAAGCTTTCAGGATTTGCCTCGTTAGACCTCTCAGAACTTGCTTTCTTGTTCCTTGAGAAAAGAAAGTTTGAGACTTTACCCTTCAGAGACCATTTCAAGCTCTTTGACTTTGTCAGCTCAGGAACTTTGGATTTGCCTTTGTTGTGACCAAGACTTGTGGATGATGATTCAGGGAGAGATTTTGACCTCATAAGGCTTTTAAATGGCTTTGAATTGCCTTCCTCTCTACCAGGTAAGCAAGATGCAGAAACTCCAGGATCATTTGCTTCTTCTTCTGTTCTAAGATCTGTCATTGAATCTGAAAGTGCAAGCATATCACCTAAAGAAATGTTCACACCTTTCTTCTCAACAACTTTAGCCTCTTGCAAACTCTCATTCGATGCTGCCATCAATGCCCATCTCTCTGAAAGCCGTTTCTTGGCCTCTCTGCAGACTGATGATGACTCTGGAGAGCCAGAGGCTCTGCTAAAAGGGGAAGAAGAAGAAAAAGGACTGTCATACTTGTTGATATAGTCCCACGAATGCCTAGAAACAGGTGACATGATTTCAGAATCTGCATCATAGCTATCGTCAACTGTATAGCCGTTGGAGAAGACGGAAGAATGTGAGGTTTCATCCTTGAGCATCTCTTTCTTCACTCTCCTAACCACATCTTTTGCCCTTGGAGAGGTTGGACATGATGAAGCCTTCTTTGTGACAAGACCAGTAGGTTTCAGAACAACTATTCTAGTTGATTGCTTGGTCGGATAATCTTCTTGGAACAACTCAAGATCCTTCTCACTATTTGTTCCCTCCCGGGCTGTTGCTTCTTCACCTAACTTATCATCATCATCAATGGACTTTGAAGGCTTCAGAATAGTGATCCGCTTAGACTTCTCCGGGAAACTATGGAGATGATGAGAGAAGAAGTTATTCGACTCCTGCAAAAACTCGAGGAACAACTCCTTGTTTGAACTCAAAACTTCCATAGCTTCTCGAAACTCCTTGGAATGCCGAAGCTTCTCGTCTGTAACCAAACGTTTCGCCTCCAAGAACTTCTCACGGACAATGTCCATCTTCTTCTTATTACTTAAACTCTCCACATCCAAAACCTCATAGACATCTTTACACTCGCCGTGACTTAAAGACCTCTTCAGCCGAGGTTTGGAGCTGTTGTTACTCCTTTGAGCATGTGGAAAGGAATCAAGACCCATTAACTTGGCAACCAGATTTGTCGAACCACCACCGACCGTCAATTCCATTTCTTTTGACATCTCCTCATCCAAAAGCTTCTTTATTGGTGTTCCATTGACTCCAATAGCATCCTGCAATCCACAATGAACATAAGATGAACACTTTTTTTACTACATATAAAAAAAAACAGAAAGCTGTTGTCTTTTACAGGTAAATAATAAACTCACAACTTTATCTTCTATCAGATCAAGTTGATTCCTCTTTAAAGAACCTGTGAAACCATAATCACCATCCCTTAAAGATCATAACTTTATAAAACCCAGAGAGTTATTAATAAAAAATAAAATAAAAAACTAACCATCATCAAAGAAGGGTTTATGGGTGAGAAGCTTCTTCCCAGTAGTAACTGTTCCGAAGTCGAATAGGTTTACCATCCGACCCAAACATCCGTGAGGCTGCTGAACGTTTCTTCTTCGATTCCGATTCATTTTCAACGGCTGAAACATGTAAGAACAAATTATTATTAAAAAAAAAAAAAAACAGAGACTTTCTTGCGTAATTGAAGTACACAAAGACAAACCAATGGTGTAGAGGAGACAAGAGATTATTATTATTAAGGGAACCAAATAAAGAAGGAAATCTTGAGAATTAAAGAGAGCAATCAAACTCGTCGAATCAGAAGCATTTATTAGCCACACCAAAGAAAGATAAACACTTCCAATAGCGTTTTTTACAAACGCAAACGCAGCAACTGCGTAACCGACACCATTTACAAGTTAAGAGCCCAAAAAAAAAGGTAATAAGAGAGGCGAGTTTTCACAGGGAGAACGTTAGTTTGAAAAGGAAAGAGATCGGAAAAAAAGGCATATAAAAATCAGGAACGTATAAAGTTTCACGAAGAAAACGTCGTCGTTTCAATCGGACAACGACAGTTCAATAGAGAGAGAAAAAGACAGAGAGACTTGTCTGTCGTCGGAATCTGCATTACCAGGTGAAAATCGAGCCGTAGACTTGATATAACGATTATAAAGGTGCAAGCTTTCTCTCGCCGGAATTTCGATTAACGCGATAAAGGTTGAGAAGCTTGGTTTCGCTGTTTAAGACTTTTGAGTCAAGAAGAAGAAGATTGTGGGTGACATCACAGACCCAATGTCGGACGCGAAACGCGTGGATTAAATGCGATTAAATAGAAGGCGACAGGTACGGAAGTGGATGTGAGAGAGTTGTGTGTTGTCCATGGATAATGGAGCAGGTTACGACTTTGGACCAACAAAATGGAGTTTGGTTTCTTAAACGCGTTTCTATTATTATTACAAGGTTCCATAATATTCATTAATTATTGATGCCGGATACTTTAAATACTCCCTACGTCTCTAAATTATAAATTATAATTAATTTTGCTTAAAAACACGAATATTTAGAAAGTTGTAGAAAACCTAATATTATTTCATTGGTCACACTATCCAATAAATGAAAAAATATGCATTAAAATATATAAACTACTTATATTGTGAAACAAACTATTTTTCCTAAAACTACCTACAATTAAAAACAGATGGAGTATTTGGATGATTATATTAAGAGAAAATTCCTTAGAAATACACAGACTGATTTTCATTTGCTAATAAAATACACGAACTATTTTGGATCCCCGTTCAATACATGAACTAATTTTTGTTGCCTATTAAATACACAAACTTTTGAAATTCGTAGGTTTTATACATTATTTTAAACGGCGTTAACTATATTTAACGGAAGTAATGACGACGTTAACGTTTAATTAAACACGTGATTAATTGTAAAAAAAATTCCTTAAAAATACACGAACTAATTTCCATTTGCTAATAAAATATACCAACTATTTTTAGATTCTCGTTTAATACATGAACTAATTTTTGTTTCTCATTAAATACACAAACTTTTGAAATTTACAGATTTTACATATCGATTTAGACGATATCAACTATGTTTAACGTGACTTAGACGATATCAACTATGTTTAACAGAAATGAAAACGATGTTAGTGTTTAATTAAACTTGTGGTTAAAATGCGAAAGAAAAATTCTTTAAAAATCCTCTCGATAGATTATATTGTTAGCTTTCTTCTCTATTACGCTTCCATAATGTAAATTAGCCTGATTGAATCATTACCACTGAATTCAAATCGAATAATAAGAATCAGAAACACATAAATGAAAATCAACACTACACTTCGAAGTAATAAAGGGAAATAAAAGCGAAGAAGAAGAAAAAGAACATAGTTTGAAGAATAATAAAGTTGAAACAGATTAGGGTGCCAAACTCGAATTGAAACTAACTTGAAATAGGGCTCAATCGATTTAAGAGGTTTTAGCTGAGGGTGAGTATGATTTTCACAGTTTAACCACATGTTTAGTTAAAACTAATGTCAACTTCTGTTATGTCGTCTAGATTGATGTGTAAAATCTCAAATTTTAAAAGTTTGTATATTAAACGGGAAACAAAAATTAGTTTGTGTATTAAAAGGGAATCCAAAATAGTTGGTGTATTTTATTAGCAAAGAGAAATTAGTTAGTGTATTTTTAAAGAATTGTTTTTTTTTTCAAAATTTAAACATGTATTTAATTAAACGTTAACGTCGTTGTTACTTCCGTTAGATATAGTTAACGCCGTTTAAAATGATGTTTAAAACCTACAAATTTCAAAAGTTTGTGTATTTAATAGGCAACAAAATTAGTTCGTGTATTAAACGGGGATCCAAAATAATTTGTGTATTTTATTAGCAAATGAAAATCAGTCTGTGTATTTTTAAGGAATTTTCCCTTATATTAACTTAAATATAAAGTATTCATATTAGTTTCCTTATAAATATACCATCCATATTGGAATGTACAGATTTTCTTAGGGTATCTCCAACCCAACTCTATTTTTTTCTCTATAATGGAGTAAAAGTGAATATGGAGTAACAAATGCTCCAACCCAACTTCATATCTCACTCCATTTTGAAGTTTATCCCATAAATGGAGTAACCTATTTTTTATTTGTTCATGACTCCATTATGGAATGAAGAATGGAGTTGGGATGGAGCAATTTTACTCCATATCTACTTTTACTCCATTTTGGAAAAAAAAATAGAGTTTTACATTGGAGATGCTCTTAGTCCATCCATGTTCTGATACCTATGTTATACTCAACGAATACATTTTTGTTTTATAACTCAACTTGACATTAATTAGTATGAATACTTTTAAAATTAACTTCTTGTTTTGTGAATTTTAGTATTAAATTTTGTAAGTAAATAAACAATGTTATTTTGATCTTTTGAATCATACTTCTTATCTACCTACATGTTCAAAATCTATACTAATAAAGTAGGCTTTTTTATCTCCTTGGGGGAAAAAATGCCATGTGGCATTTTCTTTTTAATAATTAAAATATTTTCTCAATTTAAATTTAATGAATTTTGGTATTAATTGTGAAATAAATTGGAGGTTTTAAATTTTGCTTCATACAGGTCCAATTATAAGAGTGTTTTGATTTTTGAATCTGACATGGATCCGTAGTTGAACCGATAAATCCGGTGACCCAATATAAATCGGATTTGGGTTTTGTGAAAAACCCATAAAATACACAAAAACTCACTAAAATCCGATACATGTTGCAGCACTGGTTGAACCAATAAATAATTTTTATTTTTTTACTATTTTTAGTTCAAGTTATGTTTTAAAATTATTATTTTTATCTCCTTGGAGGAAAAAATGCCATGTGGCATTTTCTTTTTAATAATTAAAATATTTTCTCAATTTAAATTTAATGAATTTTGGTATTAATTGTGAAATAAATTGGATGTTTTAAACTTTGCTTCATACAGGTCCAAACGTTTATAAGAGTGTTTTGAATCTGACCTGGATCCGTAGTTGAACCGATAAATCCGGTGACCCAATATAAATCGGATTTGGGTTTTGTGAAAAACCCATAAAATACACTAAAACTCACTAAAACCCGATACATGTTGCAGCACTGGTTGAACCAATAAATAATTTTTATTTTTTTACTATTTTTAGTTCAAGTTATGTTTTAAAATTATTATTTTTATCTCCTTGGAGGAAAAAATGCCATGTGGCATTTTCTTTTTAATAATTAAAATATTTTCTCAATTTAAATTTAATGAATTTTGGTATTAATTGTGAAATAAATTGGAGGTTTTAAACTTTGCTTCATACAGGTCCAAACGTTTATAAGAGTGTTTTGAATATGACCCAGATCCGTAGTTGAACCGATAAATCCGGTGACCCAATATAAATCGGATTTGGGTTTTGTGAAAAACCCATAAAATACACTAAAACTCACTAAAACCCGATACATGTTGCAGCACTGGTTGAACCAATAAATAGTTTTTATTTTTTTACTATTTTTAGTTCAAGTTATGTTTTAAAATTATTTTTTATATTCTAAATTTCTAATTAAAAATTTAAAATTTCCAGTTTTATTGCCGTCTTCCTCTTCTTCTACACTATAATTTACGTTTGCAAGAAAGGTGATTCATAAGTTAAATAAAAATAGTTTTGAGCCGCGCGTCCGTAAAACAGACTAAAGCTCGATGAGGCTTATTATTCCTCTACAATACAATTTACGTTTGCAAGAAATGTGAGTAAATTATTTTTTATTTAACTTAGTTTATAACAAATCATTACATTTTTAATTTACAGATCAAAAAGAATAAAATCATATGATCATGTGAATTACAAAACAGAGTTTTGGATTGTTGAAGAAGAAAAACCTGATGAGCTTGATTATAATAAATTAGAGAATCCTCTTGCTGAAGAATATCCCAAAGATGATGAAGTGACAAATTTAGAAAATTTTGTTGGTAAGGTTTAAAATTTAGAGAAAACCAAAATTAGTTGATGTGATCTGGTGTTAGTTTATTTTTGTTATTGATAATTTATTACAATGATGTTTTAATCTTGGTTCATTTTGGATTGGAAGTTTAATTTTATGTCTTGATTTTTTTAGATGTCATAACTCTTATGTTACAATTTTTTTAAATAGTCTAAACTATTTCTTAATATTTTGTATGTACACTTAAAATACTTAACTTTAGTTTTTATATATATTTGTTTTCATAGCTATTATATTATTATATAATAAACTAATTCATTTATTAATCTGCGATTCATCCGCGGTTGATCCAATGATCCAGTGATCTGGTAAATCATCCGATTCAATGTCCGGGTCAGGTTTCAAAACACTGGTTTATAGGATTTCTTTGTATTTGATGTTGACGATGGAGAATATAGCCTCTACAATTCTTCTTCTTTAACGCAATCGACGTAATCGTTCATATAATCAACCCAGAAATCTCACTCATCCCACTATCTCTTATTGAATGCTTCTTTAGTTCCTGCTTTCTCAGTTTCATTGTATATGTATAGACGGTGTGAGAGTTCGGACGATAATCCCTTTACTTTTTCCAATTCAATCATTGTCGAATTCCCAGTTTCATTCCTCGGAGTTGAAGACAAATCGGTGTAGAGATATTCAGACTAGGCTACAACAATTTTGGCAAGCCTGAATATTAAGAAAGGGGTGAGATATTGGGGTTGATATTTTGTTGATTCATGGGAAGGTACATTGATTTCTTATTTCAGTTTACCAATTAATGATTGCTTACTTTTAAAGTAGTAGTTTTTTATGCATTATTTCTTTTCTCGGGTGGTGCTTTTACATGCGTTAATCAACTTTCTCAGGTTTAACACCTTCAAATATTTCTTGAAAGAAAGCTCAGTCTATGACATGAGTATTTAAGATTCCAACTAAATTAACTTTTCTACGACTATCGATTTTTATTCTATTTTATTAATCGATTAGTAACAACTACTTATGCTATTCTACTTTGAACTAAACAACTTCAAACAAAATAATATACTACGGTCGCAAACCACTATCAAAAAGTTCAGAAAATATCATTTTTACATATTTTCATTTTACATATTTTTAACATATTTTCTTTACTAAGACCATATAATAAATTATAAATTTAAGTAAGAATACAACATATGAATCCGGCGCGTAGCGCCGGAATATCACTAGTTAATAATAATAAACACATTTCATTTACTAATAATATTCTAAATGAGTAATAAATAACTATAGTTACTATTCGCGATTAACAATAAGCATTAAAAATTCATATGACGTATGATAGTCTCTAAAGCTTGTGTTTAGAGTCTTTAGACAATTTAACTTTATTATGAGATATCGGATTTATATACTTGGCGAACAAAAAAATTTCGATCTAAATTTCCTTTAACAAAAACTATATATCTCTATATATATATATGTGTGGTTTTTACATGGATCAGAATTTCTTGATCACACTCGTTTTTCTTTTAGTTCATCAGAATATTCATGCTACTTCTTACTTTTCTCTTTAAACTGACTAGTAGATGTCCAAAATGTTAAAGTTATTCAAATTTGTTAACTTCCAAGGAAATTAGTCAGTGTGTAGAAATTGTTGATACAGTGATTTTCACATGTTTCTTCAATTAAATTTATTTTCTATATATAAAATACAAGAAATTATAATTAGTTATAAAAGCTATTATTGGAAAATCAAATGGAAGCCACGAAAGTGAGAATAATTGTAATCATTGCGGGCTTATTAAGGCATGCAAAATTTTAAAATTTGAAAGTCTTGGAGTATATTTCAACTATACGTTAATGGAACAATAATTATAATAAAGTTCAAAAAAAAAAAAACAATAATTATGAACCCATGCTTGTTGGTTTACAAAATTATGAACCCATGCTTTCACGATTCTACAGTTCTGTTAAGAGATTTTTTTTTTAATTTATATAATTGCATTACGCTGTACACTTGTACGATAGGGGGAGGGGGAAACGTTTTTTTGTCAAAAAAAAAAGGAGGGGAAACGTTATTAGCTTAGGCTACAGAGAGAAAATCATTAATTCTTGGAGTACCACAACGAATAACAATGTAGGCAAGGCAACAAATGTAAGTACAACTTGGCAGATAAGACTACATTATTTTATATTAATAAATGAGTAATTTATTCCAAAGTTGTATCTGTAACTGCCAAATACTCTCCAATCAATGTAGTCTTTTCCCCAAAGCTCATAGCTCTAATGGTTTTTCATTTCTTTAGGGGGTGTATTCAATCTAACATTTGAGATGATTTGATTTTTAATGGGATTTTAGATGATTTCAATAAGTTGCAGAGATTTAGGTGATTTTTGTTAAACAACTTAGAATATCACCTAAAACCATGAGATTTGATTTTTAATTTTTTTAACTAAGAAACTCCACCCAAACACCCTAAAACCACATGAAAACTTTAAAACTCCACAACTTAAAATAAGTTCAATAACAGTGGATTTCAAAGTACTTTACGAAATGTCAAGTTCAATAACACTGGATTTTAAATGAGTTTTTAAAATTCATGTTTGAATAACAGTGGATTTGTCATTTTAATATAAATCACCTAAAACACTCAGTTGAATACACCCTCCTTAGTCTATAGAAGACGTTAACAAATGAGAGAAATTTGTTTTCAACAGTGCATCATTTTGAAGAAGAAAATAAGTTAAAGAAACACTATTCACAAACTCATTTTAGTATTAAGTTTTTTTTTTTAAATTTATAAATATGTCCTAAATTTTTATATAATTTTATTTTATATCTAAAAATGCAATATTTGTATGTAACTTAAAGAAACTATTATATTTTGATAATATAATTATAAGTTTATATAGTTCCTTGTATAGTCTTTTAGAAACTAAACTTATGTACATAATGAATACTTAGTTAAAATAAAATCATATTTGGATAAAATCTGTAATTTATATAAAATAATAAGCATTAGTAGAATTTATGATAGGCAGTAATAACATAGTATATTTGAAATATTTTTTTGAGGTAAAAATGAGAAAAGCAATTAGAGCAAAATGTAAACACATTTTGAGGGAGAAAATGGATGTAACTATTAGGAATGTCTTTGTGCACAAAAAAACTATCAGGAATGTCCTAAAAACATTTCCTACTCACAACACTATTTTAGTGTCAATGCTAAAGAAAATTTCATTTCTAACATAAATCCAAAACACTATTTTAGTATGATTATTACATTAGATTTCTTCCATCCAACACTAAAAATTACAGTACTTTATTGCAACGTAAAATTATAATATTGCATTAAAAAGTGTATTTTTAATGTTTAGTTAGAAAAGTATATTGTGAAAATTATGCTAAAATAATGTTTTAAAGTTGAATTGGAGATGACCTAAAAGTCGTGTACTCTTCAATTTGTGTTTCATTCTTTTTTTTTTAACAATTTCTAACAGTAGAGTAAAGTGGAATAAATAGGGGAAAAGGAAAGAAATAAAATATGTTTGTGTGTGTTACAAGAAAAACGAAAATATTGTTTGTGTTACTCCCTCCAATATACTTTTTATTTTTGTAGAGTAAAAAGGTAAAAATACCATAACAGATAGATTTTTTTGGGCAACACCATAATAGATAGATAAACGGTCAAATTTCATTTAAAGAAAGTAAACACTCTAATATTGTTTCTTTTTGATCAAAATAGCACGTAAAGAGGAAAATGAAAAAAAAAATCATAAAAGATGTAAAATATTTTTTACTCCTATTCTACAGATATATAATCGTAAACATAAATAAATTAAAAAAAGATCTGAATCGAAAGATTTTTTTTGGAAATTATTTTTGATTTTTGTAAGAAATTATTTTAAATTTTAAATCTTAACTACATTATTTTTTAAAATCTTAAATTCCATTTCCCTAACCCCGCTTTCAAATCTAAACATTAAGTGTAAGTTTGTGAACCTATGGATATTAGTCTTTTTACCAGTGGAAATTTGTGAACCTATGGATATTAGTCTTTTTACCAATATTTATTACTCTAATTATACCAGCAAATAATAACATTCTATCTATGGTTATCATACGTAACATGAATTTCAAGCGAGAATCCCAAGCCAAAATTTAGATTGATTTCCAGAACATCAATTTTGATTGGAATCGAAATGTAAATACAAAATTTAGCTTTCTAACTATTATTAAAATAATAATAAATTAGTCTGAAAACTTGTTACGAAACCTTGAACAGCTAGACATAAGTTAGTTAAGAATTAAATTTGTAATTGTACTCTGTCCATATTAATTTAAGTGGTGTTTAAGAATTTTTATTTTGTTTTATAATAAATGATATTCTCACTATTTCAAATAAATTAATGTCATTTGAAATTTGTGACCAGTTACAAAATATTGTATTTTTATTGGTTAGAATAGTTTTATTTAATAGTTATTTTATGTAACCAAAATAAATTATATAAAAATTTGTATTTTTTTAATCTTTGTGCAAAAATCTTAAAAGTTAATTAAAATGATACTCCATAGAGGGAGTAATGTACTATGTGTGTATCAGTGTATATGAACAAAATTAAGAGGAATGTTAAGCTCTATTATCTATGCAATGGTATGTTGTAGAATTTGATGTTGTCTTCATTGTAATAAATTTTTTATTTTAATAGATCCTTTAATAAACCTACTACACCGTTCCATCATGTATGGTATTTGGTTTTAAAAATGTATTTATTTCAACTGTTGTAAGGTACTAGTATATTGTTTTCAGTTTTCACCTATCACACATGCCTCGGTAGCAAATATACAAATCATACATTTTAGATTATTTACATTAAAAACTATAAAATTCTAAACTAATATCAAAGGCTTTTTTGAACACCAAACTTATATCAAAAGGCTAGAGTTCGGTTATCAAAGGCTGGCAAAAAGATATGATGCTTATGTTGCTTCTTTGTATATATACTTGTAAGTCTGTAACTTCTGAAAAGGTAGTATGTCTCCAATCATGTTCGATCCTATACATCTGCTAGGTTTATGGATAAGCCAGACAACTTTTGAGTTGTTCGGTTAAAGTAAGCCTATCAATTAAATGATCTAACTAACAACTAAGGTAAACAGATATTCCACAAACAATTGAAATTATATACTCTGTTTTATAAGAATAATATTATTTTAATATTTTTTGTTACAAAAAAAAGTTATATTAAAATTATAATGCAATTTATACTTGAAATAAATTTAATATTAATTACAAAATGTATTTGAGCTTAGAAATAATTTTATTTATCTCAAATACTATGAGTTAATTAGATGTATTTAATAAAATATAAATATATTTTAATTATATTTTAATATATGTAAAACTGTCAAAATTGGTCGAGTTTAGTTTTGGTAACCTTTCTGGCAAAGACCTATTTAACAAAACTGGGACTTTCGTTGAAGCTTCCTTTGTCTTATGTTTGATCATTGACTTTTTGTCTTGCTTGATATGATCATTGACTTTATTCGACGTTACCTAATCACATGTTTCCCGGTGTGGCTATAGTTGTAAACTAACCAACACAAAAAGTACACGTCTTAGAACAAAATATGCTCCATATCCGGGGCCTCCGGCTCTTGTGGTAAAGGGCTCACAACTGTAAGTATCGTCACCTTGATTCGAGCTCGGCCATCTGAAACGTCTTAAATGATAAAAAACATGGATTCTGCAGGTCTCGTAGTGATTAGTCGATAATCTTTAAAATCACATCATGGTTATATAAAAAATGCTTCACTAAAAAATACATTTCATCTATTATCATTTCTTTAGAATTATAATAGACAAGGTATACGCCGAATTAATAACCGGATGACAGAATTTGTAACCACTAGTAGATATGGCACACGCCAAATTGAAACATGAAACATTATAAGTAAACATTAAGTTCATGGTTTTAGCGGAAAATCGAAATTTTAAGCTTTGATGAAATACGTAATTCCACAATTTTAACGAGAAACAATTTCATAGTTGTGGAGGAAAATCAAAATTTTATGATTTTGATCAAAAATGTAATTTCACAATTCTAGCAGGAAAACATAATTTCACAGTTTTGATAAGAATACATAATATTACGGTTTTGATGGAAAATGCACTTTATAGTTTTGATGAGAAAACGTAATTTTATGATTTTAGCGGAAAAATATAATCTTATGATTTTGACGGAAAAAATATAATTTAACTGTTTTGACGGGAAAATATAGTTTTGTGATTTTGGTGGAAAATGTAGTTTTACGATTTTGGTGGAAAACATTGATTTTACAATTTCAGTATAAAAATGTAGTTTCATAGTTCTCTAATTTCAAAGCTTTGGAAATAAATTATAAATTAATTGTTAAAATATTAATTATAAATACTGTTGTGAGTCCGTAGAACTGCCCATTTAGAGATTGTTTATACTGGTCTTGAACATTTTTTTAATTGGACCCACCATTACTGTCCAAAATTAAAATGGTTTCCGGACAAACCTAACTGGACGCTGGACGGACGATTTAACAGCTCTACACCTGATCAGATTCCTCTGGAATCATCATTGGCTGAAGATGTTTTAGAGGTCTAACCAGAGGAAACAGTAAAAAAAACAGAAGCGGTGCATGTGATGCAACAGATTGGTCTGCTCAGAAAAGAGTGAAGAAAGCTCACATTGAAACACTAGAAAAGATTTACAGAAGATCAAAGCGGCCTACTGTAAGGATATTTTCTTTCCTTTTACATTTGGATCAGTTCTTCGTTAGTTGAGTGTTCCATCTCACAGAGATCTTGTGAATGTTATAATGGTGTGTGCATAGAATGCTGTGGTTAGCAGCATTATTCAAGTAACCCATCTTCCAAGGAGGCGAGTTTTGAAGTAGTTCGAAGATAGAAGAGTAGAGGATGGAGTTCCAGAGAAGCGAGCTCCCTATCAGTCCCCGGTTTGATTTGATGTTTCAGATCGTATTCTCTTGAAAATAAATTGACTCAATTTGCTTCTGGTTCTGTTTGGTTTCCTTACTTTTTAAAAATTATTAAAATGTCTTAATTTTTGTCTCTCGTAAAATTTGTATATCATCCGATGTATACTTCTTTTGTATATTATAGTTAAATCTATATTAAGATGCGTAATAGTATTGAGAGTTATATATTTGAAATAAAAATAGATGTCTTTGAGTTAGTGACAACACCGATTTATGATATCATTTATATGCTATCTCGAATTAATATTATGCATAAATTATATTATACACATATATTATTTATGTTTTTATGTGTAAATTATGAATAAAGTGCGATTACCAGTGTTTTGAAACCTGATCCGGATCCACGGTTGAACCGGTAAACCCAGTGATCCAAGATAAATCCGGTTTGAGTTTTGTGAAAAAATCAAAATTTAAAAA
The DNA here is from genome assembly GCA_018703725.1 of Brassica juncea. Classification (NCBI taxonomy): domain Eukaryota; kingdom Viridiplantae; phylum Streptophyta; class Magnoliopsida; order Brassicales; family Brassicaceae; genus Brassica; species Brassica juncea. Next base: position 48,333,589 of record CM031938.1, read on the forward strand.
TCCAATAAAATCCGCTAAAATCCAGTACCGATTGAACCACTGGTTGACCCAATAAACATCTTTTAATTATGTTTTTAAAATCTATTTTGTATAAATTTTAATTAAGAAATTAGGTTTTCAGTTTTGTTATCGACAATTTATTAATGATGTTTTATTTTTGGTGTATTTTGGATTTAAAATTTAATTTAATTATTCACATTAGACATAAAAATATTTATGAATTTTTAAGTCTTGATATTTTTTATTAGATGTCAAGTCTTAACTTGTTAAAAATGTTTTTAAACTAATCTAATTTTGTTAACATAAATAATCTAAACTAATTTTGATATTTTTTATGTCAAATAAAAATAAAAATATAGAAACTAAAGTTAAATATATTCTAATTTTTTTAAACATAAAATATATACATATCCAACAATTATTGTATGTTTTATAAGAATATTAAAAATGCTTAATTTTAGTATCAATATATTTATTTTTATAGCTAATATATTTATTTTATATAATAAATTAATTTATTTATAAACTCGTGGTTTACCCGCGGTCGATATGATGACTCGGTGATCTGGAAGGTCATCCGGTTCAGTGTCCTGATCGGGTTTAAAAACATTGGTGATTACTTTTTTATTTTTTAACCTTATAAGAAAATTATTTTATATAAACAATAAAATAACTCAAACATTTTTTGAAAATGTTTAAAATAGAAATTTGTTTATAATGAAGGACGTCTAAAGCTGTTCAATTTAGATAAGAGTTAAAATTTTAGTTAGGATTTTTTTTCCATTATGTTTCCGTATTCAAAAATACAATTTTACATAATTGCAACTGAAAAAGATTTGCAAAAAAGGAGATGCAGTTTTTGATTTGTTAATATTGTTATGTAATAAACTGACGTGAATTTATTATATAATTTTTTTTTATAGATGCTAAATTTTATAAAATAAATTCAAATCAATAAATAAAGTCATGGATATAATATTCAAGTTGGTTTTAGGGTTCGTCTGTATCTATATATCTATAAAGGTAACCATAAAAAATGTGAATACGAATATTGACATTTTATAAATAAATCCTTCCTTGTTTGCAGTAGCTCTGCGCAGAAGCAGTGGAAGCATCTGCTTCTGGCCGTTAATATAAAAGACAGTTTTCGGCCATTTTTATGACAGTTTTCACTAGCTTAGATGGTTTATGTACTAGTAGATTCTTCATAGGTAACAAGTTCAATACTTCTTGACAGCTTTTTTTTAGGTTGTGATTCCAGTCTTGATTATTTTTAAGTTTTTCAGACCGGGTCTACTTGTTTGTTTAGTGTTAAATCTGTGCCGCATAGAATTCTGGGAATTATCCAAGCATGTAACGTTTGATGGAAACTCATGATCTTTACATGAAGCTTCTTTTTTTTTTTGTCGCCGACGTATTGTTTATGATACGGAAAAGGATGGTTACTGCTGTTGTAAAGTTAATATCATTAGATATTTAAAAATAGACACACGATAAATAAATAAATATATATATATAGTTATAGAATAATTATATTGTAAACTTAATCAAGAACTGAAAGAGTGAAAATTCAGTCAAAAAAAAAATCGAAAAGAATGCACATAATAACTTAACAGATAATACCAACGAATTTCGTTTAAAAAACAAACATTTAATGAAAACAATACACTAAAAATAAAGTAGTGGGAGAATGTTAAATAAATGTGAATTCCAAGGGTGTCTCCAAAAAAATCCTTCAGTTTTAATTGTATAGATGAATCACAATTATTAAAAAATAATTTAGGTTTTATTGGTCAGTTTGCTAGCTTTGAAATTATATCAATCGGCTATAAAGTAGAAAATTACATTCTTTCCTTTTTACTATATTCTTACAAACAAACAAAAAAGTTGTGTGTGCTTACTGTCTTGTTCGTGCTTTCTGATTCTTTATTTTTATATTTGAGAGTTGGTTGTGACTTTTCTTGGATCTCATTATTTCTAAGCTTCCTCTCTTGCTAGTTGCCGCTTGTGGGACCTTTCTATTACAGTCGTCTTTGTAATTTTCTGTGAGGAAATGTCAAGGAAGTCGGTATACGGAGAAAAGCAGCAGCCAATCCACTTTTTTTCTGCTAGTGGTTTCATCATTCCTACTCAACGTTCTGTGTTCAATGTATACAAAGCTTCTTGGTAGTTTCTTCCTCCACATATATCCCTTTAAAGCTTTTGTAATACTGATTCTCTTTCCATCATACTAACTAATGGATTCTTCTTTTTTTCTTACTACTCTTGCTGCTGCAATAGGGCTCTTAACCGTTCTGAAAAAACTTCGGTTCCATCTTGATAATAACGATGAAAAGGATTCTTCTTCATCATCACCTTCATCTTCTTCGTCTCCTTCAACAGTTCCTCCACCTTCTTCTCGCATCTGGACGCATGATGTTTTTCCTAGCTTCAGAGGGGAAGATGTCCGCAGAGACTTTCTCAGCCACATTCAGATGGAGTTCCAACGAAAAGGAATCACTCCATTCGTTGACAATGAAATCAAAAGAGGAGAATCTATCGGTCCTGAGCTCGTCAGGGCCATCAGAGGATCCAAGATTGCAATTATTTTGCTCTCTAGGAACTATGCCTCCTCAAAATGGTGTCTTGATGAACTGGTGGAGATTATGAAGTGCAGAGAAGAGTTGGGTCAAACTGTAATGGCTATTTTCTACAAAGTGGATCCATCTGACGTGAAAAAGCTAGCTGGAGATTTTGGGAGAGTCTTTAGAAAAACTTGTGCTGGTAAAACAAAGGAAGACATTGGGAGATGGACACAAGCTTTGGCGAAAGTGGCTACAATCGCTGGCTATCACTCAAACAATTGGTTAGTTCTTTTTATTCCCACTTATTCATACACGTCCAACAAATTCATACTATTTCTTCATGAATGTGCATAATTATTTAATTGATGAACTAAGCTCTCCGTTGATAGGGACAATGAAGCGGCCATGATCAAGAAAATCGCCACTGATATATCGAACATGCTCAATAGTTTCACACCATTGAGTGATTTTGACGGGTTAGTTGGGATGGGAGCTCATTTGGAAAAGATGGAACCATTGTTATGCCTAGGCTCAGATGAGGTGAGGATGATTGGGATTTGGGGTCCTCCTGGGATTGGGAAGACCACAATCGCTAGAGTAGCATACAACCAACTCTCCGAAGGTTTTCAACTGAGTGTCTTTATGGATGATCTCAAAGCAAACTGTTCAAGACTGTGTTCCGATGACTACAGCGTAAAGTTGCAACTACAGCAACAGTTTATGTCTCAGATAACAAACCATAAGGATATGGTGGTTTCTCATTTGGGAGTTGCCTCAAATAGGTTGAAGGACAAGAAAGTTCTTGTTGTTCTTGATGGCGTGGACCGGTCAGCACAACTAGAGGCGATGGCGAAAGAGACTTGGTGGTTTGGTCCCGGGAGTCGGATCATCATCACGACACAAGATCATAAACTTTTTAGATCACATGGGATTAACCATATTTACAAGGTGGATGTACCAACAAATGAGGAGGCTCTCCAAATCTTTTGTACGTATTCTTTTGGTCAAAAGTTCCCTAAAGATGGTTTTGAGAAGCTTGCTCGGGAAGTTACAAGTCTCGCTGGTGAACTTCCTTTGGGGCTAAGGGTTATGGGTTCCTACTTTCGGGGAATGTCCAAGCAAGAGTGGGTAAATTCGCTACCAAGATTAAAGACTAGCCTTAACGCTGATATTCAAAGCATTTTAAAATTCAGCTATGATGCTTTAGATGATGAAGACAAATACTTATTTCTTCATATAGCCTGCTTCTTCAGCTCTCATAAGGTTCACAAAGTGGAAGAGTATCTTGCAAAGAAATTCTCGGAAGTGAGGCAAAGACTTAACGTTTTAGCTGAGAAATCTCTCATATCTATTGACTCGGGATATATAAAGATGCATAGTTTGCTAGAAAAACTAGGTAGAGAAATTGTTTGTAACCAATCAATTCATGAGCCTGGAGAGCGCCAGTTTCTGTTCGACGATAGAGAGATTTGTGAAGTACTGACTGGTGATGCAACAGTAAGTGTCTTTCATTGCATCGCTCCCTGCAAATTTCAGTTTATTCGTTAATTAACAAACTCTACTTTCTTGTTTGGTCATTTCTTTCAGGGTAGTAAAAGTGTCATAGGCATGACGCTCGAGTACTACAAAATAAAGGAAGAATTAGTTATAAGAGAGAAAGCCTTTGAAGGAATGTCGAATCTCCAATTCTTAAAAGTCTATGATGATGCATTGCAATTAACTCAAGGTCTGAACTATCTATCTCATAAACTTCGATTAATAGATTGGAGTCAATTTCCAATGACATGTTTTCCTTGCACCGTAAACTTGGAGTTCCTTGTCGAACTAATCTTGAATAACAGCAAGCTTGAGAAGTTGTGGGAAGGAATTAAAGTAAGTTATTTTGAACTATTTGTTTTTCTTTCCAATCAATCATTTGTACATTTTTAGCTATAAAAAATCTGATCTTGCCACTGCCACTCCCGCTTATGTGGTTTCTTTTTGTTGAAGTGTTCTGTTTCATTACGTAAGTGTATAAACATGTTTTTGTAATTTGTCTGCACAGCCGCTTCCAAGTCTCAAGTGGATGGATTTGAGTGATTCTGTAAACTTGAAGGAGCTTCCTGATCTCTCAACTGCCACCAGCCTTGAGAAATTGAACCTTCGTAAATGCTTGAGTCTAATCAAACTCCCTTCCTTGGCTGGAAATGCTACTAGTCTGGAGAAATTATATATCCGTGGATGCTCAAGTCTTGTGGAGTTTCCTGCCTTTCTTGGGAATGCCGTTAATCTCCGAAAACTGGATCTTAGAAGTTTCCCAAATCTGTTGGAGCTCCCTTCCTATGTTGGGAATGCCACCAGCTTGGAGAAGTTGGATCTTAGTAACTGCTTAGATCTGGTGGAACTTCCTCTCTCTCTTGGAAACCTTCAGAAGTTGCGGAAACTGATATTACAAGGATGCAGTAAGCTAGAGGTTCTTCCCAGCAACATCAACTTGGAATCTTTGGAGGAACTTGTTCTCTCTGGATGCTCAAGTCTTGATCTCGGTGGATTGTCCATCATCGAAAATGCCGTCAATTTCCGAGCATTGGACATAAGTGATCTACCGCAACTGTTGGAGCTCCCTTCCTTCATTGGGAATGCCACTAATCTAGATGACTTGAACCTTAGTGATTGCTCAAATCTGGTGGAACTTCCTCTTTTCATTGGAAACCTTCAGAAGTTGAAGATGCTGAGATTAGTAGGATGCGCTAAGCTAGAAGTTCTTCCCACTAACATCAATTTGGAATCTCTGGATGTACTTAAACTCGATAATTGCTCCACGTTGAAATGTTTTCCTCTGATGTCCACAAACATTAGAACTCTAGACCTCATAGGAACTGCAATAGAGCAAGTGCCTCCCTCGATCAGGTCATGGCCTCGTCTTGATTCGTTATATATGTCATACTTTGAAAACCTCAAGGAATTCCCTCATGCTCTCGAAAGAATCACATGCCTATGCTTTACTGGCAAGGAGATACGAGAGGTTCCTCCGTGGGTCAAGAAAATGACTCGCCTGAGTCAATTCATGCTCGAGGGGTGCAGAAAGTTGGTATCACTCCCACCGATTCCGAAGTCCATCCAATTCATGGACGCGACAGACTGTGAGTCCTTGGAGATGCTAGAGTGCTCCTTTAACAATCCAATGGTTTGGCTCTACTTTGGAAACTGCTTCAAACTGAATCAAGAAGCAAGAGACCTCATCATCCAGAGCAGCAGTTCGCGTACAGTCTTGCCAGGTGGACAAGTGCCTGCATACTTCACTCACCGAGCTACTAGTGGAGGAGGTCCATTGACAATCAAGTTGAAAGAAAAGCCTCTTCCAAAATCCATGAATTTTAAAGCTTGCATCCTGTTGGTAAATAAAGGTGACCATGCCGCTTGCTTTAAAGAGAAATCGACGAGAGTGGAGGTTCTGTGTAAGAATTCCAGTCGTCAGCTATTTTGGCCTTTAGCAGAGCATCTGTACATATTCCCATTCAACGCGGAGGTTACTTCCAGCGAACTTCTCTTTGAGTTCAAGCTGAAAAGTGATGATGACCTTTGGAAGATAGGAGAATGTGGGCTAGTCCAAGTCCCCTCACATTGACGAATATGATGATTGCTTGAGAGCAGGGGGCGGATTTAGAAAATAATTTGTATACAGAGGTTGCTGAGGAATAGAGTTTCAGCACATCAAGCAAGAGAGAGGAAAAAAAAAACTTACTTGAGGTGAGTTGGAGAACAAAGTGAAAGACTTGGAGAACAAAAAACTCTGAACTTGAAGAAAGACAGATCTCTACTTTGAAGAACGAGGACCAGATGCTTAGACATGTACGTTTTATCTATCTCACCCTTGATTTTTGTCTGCAATGTCAATGATTGAGCATTTGTTAAAAGATATCATATTGCTGGAGAAAACATGAAAAGTTCACCAAATAAATTAGTAACTTAAAAGACTAGGAGCTAAGATAAGCTTTAGATTAATTCACGAATGTATGCAGTTTCTTATATAGTTATTGGAAGAGCTCATTCACTGTGATCTATATTCTTGTAATGTCTGTGGTTTTGCTGTTCAAATGGTGGAGGAGATGAGAATGCAAAGTTCTTTTTTATATTAGTAGTTTTCTAATGTATTTTAACAAGTTTTGCTTTGTTTTTTTGGGTGCATGCAAATTCTGAAGAACACAACAGTAACCTAGAGAGGAGGCGAGGCGGTGGTTCTAACGCTGAGGCAAAGCCTCCCTTTGATCTATTTGTTCTTGTTCTATATATGTATATATAGATGTTGATAAAGTTCACAGGGAATTTTGTATTAATAAATAATATTGTATGGGATGTGACTGGTGAGAGCTAAAATCGCAAAATTGTAGACTGAGTTCTCTTGTAGTCTTTAGATTTTCTTAATTATCTTTTTCCCTGTTGGTCTGATAGATTTTTTTAATTCAAATGTTAATTTTGGTGTATGATAGATATTTTTGGATACCTTTAATCTTTGTCTATATGCCTCCTTACGATTTCGAATGCTTGATTAAAGACTTGTCTGCATTGCATACAGATTATTGGTTTAATGGTTTATGCATTGGTTACTTCATCTATTAATTCCGTTTATCTTTGTTTGCTTTATTTAAACCGGTTTGTGGTACACTTATATGTTTTTTTTTTTTTATACACTTATATGTTGGCTTCGGAACATTTGTAAAAGTTAATCAGAAACAAAACAATATTATCTTGTTCCTCTTATCTTGTTCAGTCATTATTTACCATCTTTTCTTCGAGGTGATCCATCACTTTTTTTGATAACCGAGTGTCCTGGCCCCAAATCCGCATGTAAATTTCCTGGTGGCCAGTGCGAGTCAAACCCGGGACCGTACTTGCACCCGGGACCGTCCTTGCAGCTGCAAACCATTTACCACCAGACTAACTCGTCCTGGTTTGATCCATCTTCTTGTAGTCTTTTGTTGACCGATCTTCGAGCTCTTGGTGAGCTTCTGGATCGAATCTATCCTTTCCCGTAACATTTTTCTTCACATATCATTATATCAATCCTTTAAATAAGAAAAGCCACACGAAGCGTTTTATGTTTAAAACAATAAAACAATAACCATATAATAGAGTCTGTACTGTTCTTAAAACTTTATACACAACCAAGGAATCGTAAAAACTTATAATATGAAAAAAACACAAAAAGGTCTAAAATAATAAATGAATGAATAGTTGAGAATTACTGTGGTAATACTTTCAAAACAGCCCCACAACAAAGATAAATTTACACTTTTACTCATCTTCTTTCCTGTTGGTTCAGGAAGGCCCCTCCACCCACAAGACTTAAAAAACAAAAGAGGAAGAGAGCTTTTAGAATCCGAGCTTCTCAACTTTCAGGAGTTTCTTAGTGCAAGAATACAAAAGCAGGATTTTCAAGAAGCTCTTCTGCTGGTTTGATTCCTACAAAGTCCTTCTCTTGCATCGAACTTGAAATATCATCGATTGAGAAAGGGATACTGCAAACAAAAAAAGAAGTACCAAAGAGTTATCGAAAAAATAGCTTAGCTGTATTGTATCTCTCAAACTTCATAAAGTTTAACTTAACGTAGATGATGAATCTTATATCATTTTTAACCCTACAACCTTGAAGCTTTCAGCGTATGCTTTGTTCGTGTCTCAAAGTAGAGTTTTACCTGGAATCATCATCCAATAAGAAGGAATCACTGTCTGCATCATTGGACTCCTCTGTCATGAGTGCCCGCATGCTCGATATAACCTGAAAATTTTGTTCAGCATCTACAAAGGTTCCAAGCTGAACAAATGGATGTGAAAAATGTTTTTAAAGTACTTCTTGTGAGACGCTTCTGGTGTTATAGCTATCGTCCCAGTATAACGTGCAAATACGGTAAAGCTGCTGGACACTGAGTCCCTGTAACAAATAACGAAGACAATGTTAGGCAGTAAAAAGAATGACCATCGAATGTGTTTCTAGAAACTGTAAACAGAGTTTTACCGGACAAAGATCGTGTGCTATATCATCGTATGAGATTCTGTACTTTTGGTGTATAACCTACAGGCAAAAAAAAGAATAAACTAATGTCATTGCAGTTGAAAGGAACCAATTATTATCAAGAAAAAGAAACTACATTATTCTATATGGACCGACATAAGTTAGTAGGAAGTATAACATACCAGGAACCCAACGGCTTGTCTAATTTGTTTCAGTTCTTCCCAAGACGGTCCAGCATACTGCAAATAACAGACAATAAGATCATTGATCTATAGAACAATATTAAAATATTTTGTAACAAAAATCATGACTCATGAATGTTTACTTCTTTGGCTTGGCAACACCATAGCTCTAGCTCAGCAAGCCCAGCTTTGACAAACTCTCCATTGCTAAATGTACAGCACTCTTTCCGCAGAAGAAGACTGTAAGAAATAAAAACAAATCCGAAAAACCGTGTGAGTGAGACCAAAGCACACAGTTACGTATTAGGTGAACAAGACTTACACTCACCTGTTGAAAAGTTGTACGTTGATGAAAGAGAATGTTTGAGAGTATATCTTCTGGATGAGTACTAAAGGAACCTGGACATTTCACGCTAACATATGAGAACTGAGGACACACATAGTAAAACGCCAATCGAAACTCTACATTTCTTTTTCCTTACATGATTTTCTTTCAATGTGATAAGAAGCGAATTGAGACCGTCGATAATGCTTTGCCAGTGAGTTGCAGGAGAATCTTTTCCAAAGGACCTACCAGATCTTAGCATCCCTCCTTTAGAAGTTCTCGGCGCCTGAAGTTTACATTTGGACAAACAAAGATCATCGTCATAGTGCAAAGAAACATAATCATCACGCCAAAGAAAGCCAGCAAGAAACCTGAATGCATAGAGAAAGTAAAGTCGATAACTCTTTCTTCAAGTTATCTCTAACCATCCCAAACATTTTCTCAACATAGGCTGCAAGCTGTTGCTTGAAAAGCAGAGCAGGGTACTTTGCCTCCACGGGACGGATCACTGCGTTAGCAGCGGCTTCGGCTGCTGCTGCTAGGTTGCCTGAAGCGGGTGATGATCGGAAGCTCTGGTGAACAAGACAGACACAGGATAGTTAAGACAGTAACTGGAAAGTCACATTAACTCAACAATACTACTAACCATGGCCATCCTTCCAAACAAAGAAGTTGCAGTAGGTGGCTTCTTGCTTTGTGTTGCTCCACTGCCACCTGTTTTAAGACTTTTTTGAAGCAAAAATAATAGCGCCGATGTGCTTGTCAACCAATATGCCAGGTGACTATTGTCATCTTCATTCTGAAAATATCAAAAGAACAGTTGAAGCTTTCTAGTTCAAATAATCATGCATAATGTCAGGAACTGCACTCCCAATTACCTCAATGGCAGAACCAATCATCTGAATCAGACGATCAAACACATTGGTCTTCTCAGATTCAAAACACTTCCAGTGAAGAAGACACTTGTATATTGTAAATGCAGCCACAGGTTTCCCATTGCTGAAACCGATGTTGTCTTTTACACAGTCAATGAGAGCATCGGCATCCATCTGCAGTGACAGTACAAATCAAGTTATCAGAAGAACTAAGTCACTAACAGCTGTGTGAAGCATTACTAATGAGGTAACCAGGAAACATACAATCTGACGTTCTGCAGCAGATTTCTCAGCGTTGCCAGCGACTGGTGTTGTAAACTCAGCTTCCTAACAAAAATTTAGACTTCACAGATTAATAACTAATGTTAAACAAATAACATGATGAGAATAGGTGGTTGGAGGAAACTATACATTGAATTCGCTTTCCAAGTTTATTTGGTTGCCATTTTCCAAATTCTACAAACATAATGAGAGTTAGCATCTGATTGGTGGTAAGAAGGCAGCTCAAAGAGTAACTTCTACCTTAAAAGGTGCTGTTGGAGGTTGTCCTAGAGTAGTCCTCACAGGAGTACTTGAGATTGTTTGCTGATGCTGACGCATAATGTTTTTCTCAGCTTCCATGTCAAAGATTTTCTCTTCAAGCCTACAAATGCAAACGTCAAGACATAGTTTGAACAAGACATGTAAGCAATCACAGCAAGAGTTCTTAAGGTTAGTAGTCTATATTGCAAAAGGTACCTTCGCATTGCAGTTTTCAACTTCACTAGTTTGGATTCAGCATCCAATGCTTGCTTAAGTCTATCCTCGCTAATCTTGGTTGTCTCTTGAAGTTTTTTCTCTGTCTCATCGATTTTCATTTCCAGTGAACTCACCATCCCCTTTAGCTTTTCATTTTCATTTGTGATCTTCTCCACTAATTCCTGATCAACCACAGGAACCTCTTTAATAATGGGGGCTATCTCGGCAACTTTCTTGGCCGCTTCACGCTCTTTAATAAGCAATGCCTCTGTTTCTTTGCATCTAAGTTCCAATTCCTCCATAGAAGACTGCGCTTTTGCACTTTCTTGTTTCTTGGCCTCTTCCAGGTCAGTCTGCAGCATTGGAAGAAGAAGATGAGCAAAACACAATGCAAGAAGAATGTGGTTCTTCAAGCAATAGTCTCACCCTTATCCGTTTTTCTAACTGCAATCTCCAGGTCAGCTCTTCAACTTGCTTCTCTAGCTTGTTCTTGGCTTCTTGAAGTGCTCCAGTTTCTCGAGCAGCCTATGTGCAAAACGAATTTAAGAAATTATGTTAATTTCATGAAAAGCAATATCTTCATAAATGAACCTCTAAAACGAAGAGACCATAGAAAAAAAAAACTAAACAAAGATAGAAACCACATCGCACCATCTTAAGCTTCCGAAGTTCCCCACGAGCAATCTTCGACCTCCATGCACATTGTGTAGTGATAGCTGCTTTCTTTAGTTTTCTGTAATGCAGCCGGGCCAAGTACCCACGGCACCAAGTCTACAATAGCAAATGATCATTACCACGATCAGAATATGACACAGAAGCAGCTGTTTCATTGTAATCCATAGGTCTCTATGAAAGGACTTAATCTCTTTTTGTGTTCACTGGTGCTCTCTTAGCATCTGAAACTCTAAAAGTACCACACACCTGCAGTTTTGAAATAACTTTACCTGAATTATCTTTGCTGCTTTCGTCTGCCTTCTGAAACATAGTTCGTTACGGGCAACCATACCACGCATACCAGCTTGGACCGAGACAGAAGCAGAACATAGTTCTGTGTAATCCTTCCTAGCCAGAAACATACGCAAGTCTCTCTGGATTTTTAACGCAGCAGCTTCCCTGCGCATGCCTTCGTATACATTTCTAGCGAGATAGCCTGACAAACAGGAAGACACATAGGTTTGTAAGTTAGTCCAGAAACTAAATCAGAAACAAAGACAAGAACATGTTCAGTAGAACGTTTAAAAGTACCTCTGCAAACTGACTGAATTTGCTTAGCAGAATTACGCAGAAGGATGAAACTCTTTTTAGCAAGATAAGACCGAACTTTTCTCTGGATAATGCTTGCTGATCTTCCCAAGACTTCAGTCCTTCTTGTATCCAAGTCTGCCATTTGTCCAGCCCTCAGGAAAACCTTTGTCTTGCCAATCTACAAAAGCAAATGTCAGTCCTCCACTATCAATGTAGCTCATCATACATTACAATGAGGCAACTTACCTGATAACCTTCGAGTCCAACTTTCTCCAGAAGATTCTTGCAAGCAGCAGGGTCATCAGAGCTATTATAGAAGGAATCACATGTCAATGAACATAACCATTCAGCAAAGGAAAATTTAAGAGAGGGGAACAGACAATCATACTTCTTGACCAACACTTCTGGAGCAAGAATACCAAATCTATTCAAGAATTCATCGAAATGTTTCCTGGTGGGATAGCCAGCACAACTGATCCTGATTGCCTCCATCACTCCCTGAAGTCATCAACACAAACAATACTGAAAAATAGAAAATTTTCAGGAGAAGCTGAACTAGAGAATGTCATTCGCACCCCACAACGTAGTTGCTGTAAAATGTTTTCGTTCTCAAAGATTCCAGGCTTCAGAAGGTTATTTGGTTTGATACAGCGAATATAGTGTGGCTCCGTAGTATTGAGAATCTCAAGCAACGATACCAATTGTTGCTGAAAAGACGCAGAAAATAGAATCAACTGACCAAAACTTTTTGATTGTTAAGTCGAAGTTGGAAACCAAAATCAGACTCACCTTGAAACGGGTACCTATAGATGAAAATTTTGACTTATTGGAATCGTCAGACATTGGTGGGAACAAACTTGCAACAAAGGAACAACTAGAAGAATTTAACAGTGCTTGATGCTCAGCAATAACGTAATCTTTGTTCTTGTCCAGGAAAAGTTCTGTCTGATAAGTGACCTGGAACAATAACCGAATGGTTTGTTGTTAGACCATATAACCACAGAACAATTACTGTTATGTCTTGTAACGTTTGTTTTCACAATCATGTGAACCAATGAAAGCAACGGCTGCTCACATCACCAGCGTAATGACAAATAGTGAAGTCGCTACGAGCTAATTTCGGTTTGGTAAAGCGTTTGTGGTTTTTGAATGTCTGGTAAAGCTTCTGTGCAAAAGTTTCATGCGTTGACCTTGGAAACATGCTGCATGGCAAAAGTCTCACTTCAGCTATGTTTTTCAAAAACAAAGCCAAGTTTGTGAAGTGAACTGATAGCAAAGGTTCAGAATCAACAGTTTGGGTTTCATACTCACCAAGCTTCATCTAGCAGAGCAATAATACCTCCAGGTTTCTGAAGAACACAGAAGAAAAAAAATGAGCATACGGTGAAAGTAGTATTTTAAGACTGATCAAAAACATAAATATACAGAAATATAAAATCAAATAGACACCTTTTCTATTAGGTCTAAGATATCTTGATTGTCTACGAACTCTATATAGCTCCAGTTGATCTCCTCCTTATACTCCTCTTGTTCCATTTTAAAGACATGCTGCACGGAGAGAAGTTACACACCTCAGAACCATTGGCACAGCAGAATATAGAAAAAGGCTAATAATCAAAAAGTAAAAGAGCTTTTTCTGATCATACCTGATTAAAATGCTGCTGAAGCTTTTCATTGGTCAGATTAATGCAAAATTGCTCAAAACTGCAATAAAGCTTGGGATTGTAAGTATCAGGCCAAAGAACTAAAAGAAACAGTCGTGACTAGTTATTTAAAAGTCAAAAAATTAAGTTAATATTGTATAAAAACACATAGTCCGATAACCTCACAAGATCACAATTTGATAGGCCGTAAGAAAATCCCAACTGCCCATGTTAGAAACAAGCACTAGCTTGACTAAGAAACTCATCAGACCCATATATAGTGGTAAAGCATCAGAGACAAATCCACTTTATTAAAGAAACCCATCTAACCAGTAACAAAAACTACAAGCATACCACTTAAGCACCTGTTTGTCTTGAAACTCTCGAATCCATAAATATCAAGAACACCAATCAAGTACTTCGAGTGAGGATCTTGACCAATTGAACTATTAATCTTGTCAACAAGCCTGCAAAGACCATAAAGGATTATTATAGAACTATAATGGCAAAGCAAAACCTTTGAAGCTTCTTTCTCCAAATAAGGAGAAGAAGATAATGAATATATTCATCAGGGTCTAATCTAGAAACTCACCAGTCAAACAACCGTGAGTACATGACTTTAGCCAAAGCATCTCTACTAAGAGTAGCAGCTTCTGGATCAAGAGTTTTTGTGATGGTTTCATCACGAGTTACCATGATACGCTTGCATAGTGAATCCTCAAGTGCCTTTTCATCGCAGCTGGAAACAGAAGACGATACGAATAAGGAAACAACACAAAACAAACATTCCTTCGCTCTGTTAGTTGAGGCATTTACCTGAGAAGCCCAGCTGCAGTTTTTAGATGAAACAATGATTTTTCATCTTTAGGAACCGATGAATCGATCTCTGCTCCTTTGGCAAACTCAACATTCCCGAGATGGAGAATGGCAGCTACAACGCTGAAAATCGCATCCTGCTCTTCAGTACTGATCCCGACGACATCCATAGCACGTCTTGTGGCATGGTATTCCTCAGCATCATTTATACTATCCACCTCTAGACATTTAGATTGATTGAGATAGTGGTATGTCTTTGGTTCACCCAACTTGTATCTCTCCACATCCTGATAGTAAAAAAAGAGGTGTGCATTAGTAAGCCAAAACTTACTTACTTCTTACTCTCTCCTAAGAGAATTACAAAAACTTACTTCTTTTGGAGCAGCACAAAGCATGTAGAAACAGTGATAGTTTCTTTCGGGATCAGAAACCTGACAAACACGTGATCTTTCCAACAAATAAGTTCTTATGGCAGCTCCTGATATCCTTCCCTTTCCGTCAAACTGAATCTCCACGAACTTACCAAAACGACTACAAAGTACACACAAACAAAAACGAAACTCAAAAGCTTATAAATAAAACCTCAAAAATATAGATGATAGAGTGCTATATACCTGGAATTATTGTTCCGGACAGTCTTTGCATTTCCGAATGCTTCTAACACAGGATTTGACTGAATAAAAGACACAATCAAGAAGCTAGTAAGAAACAGACCAAAGCAAAAAAAAAAAAAAAAAAAAAAAAAAGATCAACTTCATATTCATATGTAACTAAGCAAGTATGTCACTCTTTAGTTGCTCATGAAAAGCAATCTCAGCCGAAAATGAAATTTTGACGATCCTCTGAAGTTTTAGTTATTTTATCACTCTTCTAATAGTAGGATCTGACTGAGCTTATATATATAGGATGCTTTTATTCACCTCCAACACTTTTTGTTCAACACTTCTTCCCTCAGAAGCAGCTCTCCCTCCCATGTAAGCAAGATATCTCATCAGCAACTTTGTGCTTTCAGTTTTACCAGCGCCACTTTCTCCACTAACCAGAATCGATTGACTTACTCCGTCATTAATCATCTGCCTGCATTAAAACGAGGCGAGAAAACATGCAAAGTTACATACAAAGGGTCAACAACAACAAAGATACGAAAGCAAAAAAAAATGTTTCACCAGTGTGTATGGATTTTACCTATAAGCAGCATCTGCGACGGCGAATGGATGTGGACTTAGCTCCCCTAAGGCAGCTCCTTTATACTGCGCCATCATATGGCTGCTATAAAGATGTGGAAGTCTTCTAAACGGATTAACAGCAATCAGTATGCTTCCTGTATAAGTCTATTAAGAAAATAAAAGTGTTATTCCACAATATATATATTTGAAAAAATTAATAAAAAAAAAAATATCTAACAGAAATTTACTCACATAAATCTCATTAATATCATATCTTGAATGCAAATTCTGAAGAACTCCAGGTTCATGCAAATAAGCAAGTCTTGTCATGTCATCAACTCCAGATGCTGGCGCTTCCGTATCTTTTGGATAAACAGCAGATGCTTTTGTAACGACCTGAATTTTTTCCAAAGGTTTATAAAAAAAAAATTAAGAAAAACTCTACAAACTTTTTGGTTTAAATTTTTACAAAGAGAAGCAGAGGCATTACATGTTTCCCTGAAGTGGATAGGACTTTGATATCTTCGCCATTAACCTCTACAACTTCACCATCGATCCATGCTTCGTCACGGTCCTCCACCCACACACAAGACCCAACCGAAGGACTGAAGTTACCAGCCTGTAGATACAAAAGGGTTTGTCAAAGGCTTAGTTATCACATCGAAAAGACTGATGTGAGAGCTTAAGAACTAAAGCAAGCTCCTCTCAGCTGGTAAAAGAAGTATAAATTCCACTTCTTAAGCTCTCTCGCAAGCTCCTTTACGGTGATCACCAATTGGTTAAAGAAGTACATTTTGATTGCCTTTGGTTTTAGTCTATGTAAACCAGTCACATGAAATTTAATTTCCAGTGGCTGATCAAAACCGTAAATGTAAGAAAAAACAAAGTAGCTATGAAAATTCAGACCAAACATCAAACTCAAAACAGATTGGTCGTAATCGAAGTCAAATCTATTGATTCATACAAGACTCTCATCTACAGATCATGACTCTTAAGTCAGCTCAAAGCCATGATCCGAAATTTTTTTTTAAAAAAAAAACTCTTTAAAACGTCAAACTAACCCACAAAAATTAACTTAATTACCCCCCCCCCCCCCAAATTAAACGGGATTTCGATCAAAATGCACACAATGAGATCTCACCATTTCGTAGCGTAGATCAGAGACTTGAGGTACAGATTCTGGATCTAGATTGAATCAAACGAACAGTGAACTACTGAAGTTTTTTTTTTGTAAGAAAACTTCTGAAGTCTATACGAAAACAATAAGAACAGCTTCGAGCGAAGAACTTCAAGACACTCAGATTTGGTGAGCAAAATGAAAAGAGGTGCAAATCTAAACGCGTTTCTCGAATATTTTCTTTCCCCCCCCCCCCCCCCCCCCCCTAATGTTTTTTGAGTATTATTGTTTTCTTTTTCTTTTTCGTTTTCCCTTTTTCGTGCTGACCCTCCTCCCTTCCACCTCCTAATCTCTGGGATTGGGTCTGAATTGATTACATTCAGAAGTAGTAGTAACATAGTAAAACGATTAACTATTTTATCCCCGAAGTACCCTTTGATTAATTACAGAACTTGGTTTTCGCCTTTCCGACACGCAAATCCAATTTTGTCCGTTCATAATCTTTAAATGTCCAAAATTTTACAAGACTTTTTATTTTATTTTTTTTCCTTACGCAAATTTCTGCTTTGGATTCATTTTAATTACTTTCAGTAATTTATTTTATAACAGATTAATTTATTTCTTTTATTATTTTGTATCAAATAGAGACTAGTTTCATATAATTTGGACATATACAGAAAAATCTCTTCTATCAAAATTTTTTAAGTATTTTCAATAAAGTATGGTTTATATATTTTTAGTAAAATATATCATAGAATTTCACATCTAATGATTCTTATTTTAGTTGATAATTATTTTAAATATTTTTATGTGTTTAACTGCTATTATTTAATTATACAATCCAAAAAATTAAATAAATATAAATAGATAGGGTGTTGATTTTTTTTTTTAAATAAACCATTATAGGGTATGCATATTAAATGTGTATTGAGTTATTAAGTGGAAAAAGGAAAGAATAACGTGGAATGGTTAAAGTAAAAAAAAATTGGGTGTTAAAAAAATTCAACCGGTGTAGATAATCTTACAAGTTATAGATTTAATCAATATTTAAATATTTATTTGTTATTGATATTACAAGTAAACAATCTTAGTCAAACCTCTCATGTGTCAAACTGATCTTAACTCAAAGAGTTCCATATTGATTTGATTTTAAAAACATTTTGAAAGGCATAAAGATGAAATACTTTATTATAAAATATTGAAGATTTATTATTAGCAACATTCATATATATATCTTTGAAAATGTTTTAAATGAATAATATATACGTATCAGAGTATTGTGACATACCAAAACAGCATTCTGATCTGATGAGAACTCCTTGTTTGTTTCCAGTTCATCGTCTTCTCCATAGGGGGCAGTGCGAATATATGTGTTCTTGACAGGGTTGCCGGTAATGAACACTTCGCAATCATCAGGCAACGCCGATTCCATATATTTTGTTGTCTTGCTCTTAAACTCCTTGGCATATGAGCGAAGAGCAGACGGATTCCCATAACAACATTCAATCGCTTTAACTGATGAAGGGTCCACAAGATTTTCTTCTATAACATCTTTGCCAAAGGCACACCTTCTGAATAACTTCATAGAATCTTCATAATTTAGACCTTTTAACTTATAAATCTCATTCATACTGCACTCCCGAAGAACTTTTTTATATCTAGAGGTTATGATGATCAAGCTCCCTGGACCAAACTTATCGAATCCACCAAGAAATGACTTTGCGTCTTGAGCTTTTCCCACATCGTCCAGAGCAACAAGAACCCTTTTCTTGCGATACCGTGGCTCTGAATCAGAATTATTTCGGTCAAACTTTTCAATTGGAGTCCGACTCAAGTATTCAGTGGGCAAATACGCAAGTCTCTTCTCATTATATTCTATTTGAAAATTGTCGATGAAGCAAGAATCATCATAGCCACCAGACATTTGACGAAAAACGGATCTAGCCAGACTTGTCTTGCCAATGCCAGGGTCACCAAAAATGCCTATGGTGCGAACACCCCACGGTTGCTTGCATAGCAAGTTTTTAATGGTCTGTAGTGATGATTGAATCCCAATCTCTTCCGTTGGATAGAGTTTCTCAAACACATCACTTACGATTTCTTCAAGAAATTCACGTTCACTGCAAACACATATTTTTTTATCATACGTTAATGTAAGCTTTTATGCTCTTCTAAAGATAAAAAAAAATCAACATGCATCTTTACTTTTTTTCTCCTAACAACATGCACCTTTACAAATAATGAATGACTTTGATTAGATGTCTATGTAGATAATCTGTTGTAATGAAATTCTAAATTTACTTCCAGGAAATATCATGTTCTAAAACTTATTCAAAAAATAAAATATACATATACATATTATTTTGCCGTAATAATAAGTTTTTTCTGATTCTTAATTGGATTGAATCAAAATAAAATATGATTCGATAAAAGACAATTTTAAAAACATTTACAAATATACGGTCCATCAATATCATACAACAATAGTTAGCATATAATTTCACTATTTTCAAATTAAGTAATATGTTAGAGAGGAAAATGTTTCCAATTATGTTGTAGTTTTAACATTTAAAAATTTGCAAAAACCTATTTTTAGCGTACAAATATATTATCAGTAATCAAGTTACGCTTTTTATTTTTTTTTATCGGAACTTTTGTGCTGTTTTTACAAAAATATTCTAAGATTTAAACATGCCTCAATTAATAAGTTTATCATAGTCCCAAATGGATTAATTTATAAAAAAAATTTGTACAAAATATTATTTTAATTAACATAATTTTTAAACATATGATAATTATATTTTAAAAAGATTGAAATCTCATTCTCAAAATATAAACATTTAAGCATATATAACTGATATAAATATTTTTATATTTATGGTGTGACAAGCCCCTGCATTAGCCGAGATGATTTAATTTCGGAGAAAATATATTTTTAATAGAATTGCACAATGGTCACTGATAAAATATATGATGGCTTACATAAATATGAAAAGTTACATGTGTACACATAAAAGTTTTAACTTATACATATCAAAGATTAATAGAAAAATAAATAATATATCAATGTTTTTTTTAGTAAACAATATTCATTGGGAAACAATTATATAATGAAAATATAACGTTTCCACGTAAACAGAAATTGGAACTTACTTGCATGAAATAAAGTTATTTTAAATATAAAGAAGAGTCCATACAACGAAAATATTTTTTTTTTGAATTAAATGCTAAATTTATTCAAATCAAAAGTCAATTATTTACATCAAGTGCATCCAAAGTTGAAAATAACCCAACTTCAATAAAAGCCTATAAGATTCTATTCACTTATGTTTCTTGTAATCAACCAGAAATTCATCCCATCTTCATAGTGGTTATCTCCCATTATCTAAATTGTAGTGAATCTGTCTCTCATATTCTTATCCAGCAAATGAATAATCTGATGCACTGAAGAAGGACTATCACCATGTCGTCTAGCATTCCGCTCCCGCCAGATGGTGTACAAAGTCACTTGGAACACATATTGAAGTGTGAAACTTGGAACTTGGAACACATATTAAAGTGTGAAACTTGGAACTCTCTGTTGAGATGTCATCGAGATAAGACTCAGAATCTAATGCCATTTCCCAGTGAAATGCTCTTTCAAGAAACCCTTTGTTAGAGCCTCCCAAATCTTTCCTGAATATTGGCATTCAAAAAAGAGATGTTCTCTCGTCTCTACTGGCTCTCGACAAAACACACACTCAGGATTGATATTCGCATTCCAATTCAGCATCCTACTTCCATTCGACAGCCTATCATGCATAGTCACCCAATGTATAAAAGCATTTGGTGTTGCATGTCTGTACTAAACTGTCTTATCCCAACCATATTCCATGTATGCACTTCGTATTATTCCCCATGTTTCCTTCGTTAAGAATCTCGCTTTGTAACTCCCATCTCGTTGTTTCCATAGAGAAATATCTTCCTCTTGAGAGATATTTAACTTCTGCAAATCAATTATCTCTTCAATTCTGTTAAAATCGAGAACTCTATGAAATCTCCTCCTCCTACGATGATGAACAGCTTCATACACTGTGGCATTTGCTGGGATTCCCATTTCTATAACACCTCTCTCTCCATAAATATCCCATAACCTTCCCATTGATGACCAAGAATCATACCAGAATGAAGTTGACGTCCCATTCCTCACCTCTACTCGATGAAAACTCTTTGCAATCTCCCAACATTTCAATAGTTTCCTCCACATCCACGAGCCTTGTTGTGTTGCCATTACCATCCACAAAGATCCTTTTCTCACCAAATATAATTTTATCCAGTTAACCCATAATGAATTTGTAGATGATAAAAATCTCCAAATCAGCTTAAGGCAACAAACAAGATTTGACTCTTTTAGCGGCTTAATTCCCAACACTCCTTCACTCTTTAGTTTACAAATTTCCTGCCAAGAAATCTTCACTTTCTTCCTTCTAATTTTGGTCCAGACCAAAGAAATGCTCCACATAATCTTTCAATCTCCTTAAGACACTCACTCGACAATCGAAAAGCGGCCATCCAAAAATTTGTAAGACTTGTGATTACCGAATTCAAAAGTTGCAATCTTCCAGCGAATGATAAGAACCTCCCCGTCCATGAACTGATTTGCTTCCTTATCTTTTCCCCTAAAGGCAAGTAATCACACGCCATCATTCTTCTTGGTAGCAGCGGGAGACCCAAATATCGAACAGGCAAACTTCCTTCTTCAAACGAAAAATGTTCAGTGATATCACTCTGGTTTGTCAAGTTAACTCCTGCCATGAATAGCTTTGGCTTCTCCAGACTTATATGCAAACCCGACATCTTCCCAAACTCATCAAAGACCTGTAGAATTCCTTCAATTGATCTCTTTGTACCTTCTGCAAATATCATAAGATCATCAGCAAAACACAAATGTGTTAAACTAATATTCTTACACTTTGGATGATATCCAATCTTCTTCTTTTCTGCTGCCTCATCAAGCATTTTCGACAACACATTCATACAGATCACAAAGAGATAAGGGGAAAGTGAGCATCCTTGCCTTAACCCTCTTGAACCCTGGAAATAACCAGCTAATTCTCCATTAATCTGAACAGAGAATTAAGTTGTAGAGATGCACAATCGAATCCAGTGGATAAACTTCATCGGCATATTAAGAGATTCCAAAATCTTCCACACAAAACTCCATTGTACAGAATCAAATGCCTTTGATATATCTATTTGCATCGCACATCTTGGTGAGACTGTTTCTTTGTGATAATCTTTGACCAGCTCTGTTGCCAACAACAAGTTCTCCATAAGTAATCTATCTTTGACAAAAGCAGATTGATTAAGTGCAATGCACTTGGGCAAGATACTCTTCAACCGCCTTGCAATGATCTTCGATATAGCTTTATAGAGAACATTACAGAGTGAAATTAGCTTGTAATCCTTCATCATCCTTGCAGTTTCTTTCTTCGGGATAAGAGCCAAAATCGTAGAGTTCAGACCCTTAGGCAAGAACTCTTTGACGAAAAAAGATTGAATAGCTACAGTCACATCCTTCCCTATAACTATCCAGGCTTCTTTAAGGAACTTTACAGTTAGACCATCAGGACCAAGGGATTTATTACCTGGCATTTTGAAGATTGTCTCTCTAATCTCCTCCTCCGTTACTTCTTTCTCAAGCATAAGTCTATCTGCTTCACTGCATTGGAATGACAACAACTCTTCAAGTCTCTCTTTTGTTGTTTCTTCATAATCAGGTGGTGCATGATTTAAAAATCCAGAGAAAAATCTCTCAGTTTCTTGTTTTACTTGTTCATCAGCCACAACTGTTCCATCTTCACATAAGATCTCTCGAATAGTGTTCTGAATCTCCCTGATCTTAACTTCATTATGAAACACTCTATTGTTTCCATCCCCAACTTGTAACCAATGAAGTTTAGACCTCTGCTTATTCAGACTCTCCTCCAAATCAGCCACCTTCTTCCATATTTCATATGCTAAACCCTCCTCCTTAATTGTCTCGTCCCTTCGATTTAACATTGTCTGCTTCTGTTTCTCACACAAATACTCATACGCTTCCTTCGTTATCTTATATAACATTCCCAGCTTCTCCTTACACAAAGATCTCAACGGTTGCTTTAACCACTTCAATTTCTTTGTAAGTTTAAACATAGCTGAAGTAGAATGGAAAAGAGGCACACCTTGACTCCATTGTGCTTCAATTAATGGCAGAAACTCAGGCATCTTAGCTATAGCATTTGTACATTTAAAAGTCTTTCGCTTCCTTCTTTCTTCTTTTTTAAACAGAATTTTGCATCTCAAATGATCTGAGCATCCTCCTGCTTCAAAAACACTATACACCCTCGAGTATTTCTGAATTCATTCTTCATTAATAAGCACTCTATCTAGCTTCTTACATATAATTCCTTCTTCTCTCTTATTACACCAAGTGTGTAGAGACCCTTCCTAATGCATATCAATGAGATTACAATGCTCCACCACTGATTGAAAATCTCTCATCCCTGCTGGCACAGCTGCTGGAGTTCCAAACATAGAATGCTCCTTACTATCCAAGATTTCATTAAAATCACCCATCAGAATCCAAGCTTTATTGCAAAATAAGCTTGAATCTTTATGGTTCTTCAGATCTTCCCATAGGACTCTCCTTTCTTCTACCGTGTTCAAAGCATAAACAAAAGAGCAGAAGAATTCTTCATCACTCCCTTCCATCATAACCGAGCACGTTATTACTTGGCTACTTTTGAAGATCAGAGTAAGCCTTACCTTCGATCTCCACACTACCCATATCCTCCCAAGTAGATTATATTCATAATTAGAGATAACATCCTAATCTTTAAATACCTCTCTATACACTTTACTTGCCTTCCTTTCTTTAACTCTTGTTTCAATCACACATCTAAACTGAGCATCAATTCCCCTCAACCATTCCCGTACGACTTTATGTTTTGCAGATTGATTAAAGCCTCGTACGTTCCAAAAGAAACTTGTCATTGAGAGTTTTTGCGGATACCTTTTCTGGCCTTCTTGCTAGGATTATTATCCTTCGTTTTATGGACAGATGTATCCGACAAAAACCTGTGATTGCTCTTTGACTCACGCGGTAAATACTTCCTTATCATTTCTTCATTTTCAACTTCCTCCTCCTCTATTTCAGCTTCTTCCCTACTCTCTTCATCATCAATCTCCCCTAGTTCCAACTCTATTTTCTTATCTTTTCCCATATCACTTTCCTCTTCTTCCACTTTCTCTTTCTCTTCTTCTCTAATTCCCATTTTCTCCCCTTCAATATCTTTCTCATCTGTAATACTCAAAGCTGAGAATCTTGATGGAGTTATTTTGATATGATCATACTCCATTACCTTTTGATTCCCAATACTTCTTCCAACCTTATTTGGACTTGACCATTCCTGACTCTTTTCTTCAATACCGATCTTACTCGTACTCTCTTCAACACAACTTTTCTCTTTCATTTTTAGATTCTCTTCATTTCCTGATTTCTCCATTGTTTCTGTTACCTTCTCTATCTCCTCCTTTCTCAAAATACAAACCTTCTCCAAATGTTCCCATTTACCACAGCAGTTGCATCTTTGAGGAAGCCATGTATATGAAAAATCGATATCAACTGGTTTCCCCTGTATTTGTGAAATTGATCCTCCTTGGTAGCTCCTTTGTAAAATCAGTTTTCACAAAAAATTTTGCTACTTCAAAAGTCGTGCAAGCTGCTGTTTCTGGATGTAGCTTCACTGGAAAGCCCACTACACTTGTGATGAAACTAAGACCTTCCCAAGAGAACATATTCATAGGGACATTCTTCAAGTGCACCCACAACGGTACTGATTTTTCCTCTGCTTGTGTTGCTTCCACATTCGGCTGCCACTTTGAAACCACCATTGGTATATTCGCGATACTCCACATCCCACGTCTTAAGATCCTTTCCTTTGCTGAATCATTTGGAACTTTGAACTTCATCATTCTGAATTCATTTCATAGACCTCGATCTTCTGCGATGAATCTCCAAATTTCCAGATCTTATTGAGTATGACAGAGGTGATGATTTCTCGATCACATCCGCTGGAACCTCCACTGTTTGATGTCCTTCCGATGTTGAGAGATCTAGATCATACTTTTTCAAAACCTTCCTTTCCTGCGCCACTGATACCCACGAATCCCTCGATCGATTAGGAGGAACCGATTTCCCCCAGGAGGCTCCGGAAAGCCCATCATCTCCACCATATCCCTTCGACGGAGGAAGAATATTCGAGAATCTCTTTTTCGCCTCAGAATCACCCTTTTCCAAAGCGGTGCGTTTTGGAAACCTAATCACAACTTATTAGGGATGAATCCCTACGAAAAAATATTCTGGCATAATTTGATTAAGTTTTCAAATCAAAATAATCTATCTGAATATCAAATGATATCTTGATGTGGAATTAATAATTCATTATTTGTTGACAAAAACCGATCCGTCTATTGACATAAATTGAAAAACAAAACGCTGTTTACAATTTACATATATGGAAAATTTATAATTTATATTAGGGGTGGGCATTTTACCCGATACCCGAACCCTTATCCGAACCTGACCCAAAAAACTCGAACCGAAATCCGAACCGAAATAGCACAATATCCGGCTGGATATTGATTTAGGAGAGATTGAATACCCGAACCCGAATGGATATCGAAGATAACCGAACATATATATACTTACTCTTATATTTCCAGTTTATATCTCTGATTTCATATAAAATAATTATTATTGATGTTATATGTACATTAAGATCATATAATATACATATAATTACGTAAAATGATTTGATATACACTATAAATACATGTCAAGCTTTTTGTTTCATTAA
This sequence comes from Brassica juncea, assembly GCA_018703725.1. Taxonomy (NCBI): domain Eukaryota; kingdom Viridiplantae; phylum Streptophyta; class Magnoliopsida; order Brassicales; family Brassicaceae; genus Brassica; species Brassica juncea. The sequence goes on from CM031938.1 coordinate 48,359,131, forward strand.
TAAAAGTTACATTCAAATTCTAAAAAGATAGTGAAATTAGTGTCTATTTATTTTTGAAATGTTACTTACAAATCTATTAATCATTCAATCTATTAAAAATAAAAAATCAGTTAATCGAAAGCTAGATTTTTAAATACAAGAAACTTAAAAAATGAAAAATTTAATTTTTTTCTTTCAAAATCTAAATATCCGAACCCGATCCGAAATAACCGAACCCGAACTAAAAATACCCGAACCCGACCCGAAGTACAGAAATACCCGAACGGATACTATATCCCTATACTGAAATACCCAAAAATCCGACATGTACCCGAACGGGTACCCGAACGCCCACCCCTAATTTATATCATATATCAATTATGAATTAAAAAAAAAAACTATACATATTTGAAAATCAACAATACTATTTGGTTGGAGTTTTTCTTATTTCTCAAGTTTATTTATTTTTAAATCATTACACTTAACTAATTGTGATGTAGTTTTACTTTAAAAATTCTTTTAATTTTTTCAATTAGGATATACTTTTTCTGTAAAATGCAGCCAAATTGTTTTTCAAAATGTATTAGGCAAATATCTTACATATCTCTTATATATGTTCTAATTTCAGTGAAAATTAATTCATAATGTTAAACAAAATAGAAGATTGTAGGTAAAACTTATTACTATTTAGATAGTAATTTTTACTATAATTTGAAAATTTATACATAAATTTTTTTTACTTTTAAATAATTTACAAAATATTAAGTTTTTGAATAATATAAATATTATTTAAGTATTATATTAATTGATAGTAAACTTTGATAATTATATTTTTACTAATACAAAGTATTTTAATTAACAGAATAATTATTTATTTACAACACATATTTTTATTTTAAAATAGTTATAGCCAAAAATTTAGGGTTATACTTATAATAAACAAAACTAGAGCAAAAATTTCTGAGAAAACTATAACAATAATTTACAGCTAATAAGTTTTATGGATGTAATCTAACTAATCATCCACCATAGAGCTTATTTACTTTATATATTTTACCATAAATCGAGAATTTTATAAAACAAGATTTGGACCAACGCGTCCTGGTCTCGATAATATGGTTGGTTCAATGTTTGTAATGATTAGGAATAAATTGGATCTACTAAAACTATAGGTTATTTTGAACAAAAAAAACTATAGGTTATTGTGTAATAAGAAGCTCTATCTTTATAACAAACAAAATAAACACTTTTTAGCAAAAAAAAACACAAAAAACAAAATAAACACTAGAGAGTTACGTACCTTCGTTCACCATCATATTCGTGGCATCGTCGCAATTTATGCATCGATCTTTTGACCGCCTCAAACTCGTCACCAGAATTTTCCATATGTTTCTTCACGGAGGATATACTGACACGATAGAATACTGGAACTACCACAAAGTCGTCGTTTTTACGGCATGAATATATTTGTTTCTCCAAGCATGGCAGATGAGACACAAAATTCTGGGAGAAAACAACAACGAAAACCTTTGATGTGGAGAATCCTTCCTCTTCCTTCTCCTCTGTAGGTTTAACATGGTTGTTTCCATCGTCAAAGAACGCAAAAATTCCTTGCCGGCTGAAAGCATCGGAGAGGTGGCTGATGAAATAGGAGACTGATGAGTCCTTATGGTTAAAACTGATATAAACATTACCGTTTTTGTCCATATATTTATATATATTTTGGGAATCGAAAGACTAGAGAAACTTTGTTATAGCCAAATTAAAAAAAAAAAAAACGCCTTTTTCTGTCTCGTCGGTTTGGAAATAACCAGGGTAGGTTTTTTTTAATCACTTTGAGCATAAAAGGGTCTTGTACTTGGGTGCTGATTTATAGTTAATCAAAATTTAAACAAACTGAACATTTCTTGGCAATTTCTTGGCACTTTACACCCACTGGTTTCGTAAGCAAACTAATATAATGTGTTTATTTTAGATTGGTCACGTCTAAACGCAAAGTGCTGGTGGCACCGCGTTTTATTTATCAAATTAATTCAAAATTTATCATCTTATTTTAAATTAATATATGTTGTTTGGCAGGGAATGCTCTCTTTTATTTGGTCAATCCGGAAACAGTTTTAAAATGTGGAAAATCACCTTGACTAAGATCATGATTGTTATCGAAGGGTTCTTAGGATGTGGTTCTTAGCGGAATATAAAAATTTGTCTCTTAACTTTTAACCAAAAAAGCTAAGAATCGGTTATTAAATAAGAGGCAAGAAATGCTCTCTTTTATTTGGTCAATCCGGAAACAGTTTTAAAATGTAGAAAATCACATTGACTAAGATCATGATTGTTATTGAAGGGTTCTTAAGATGTGGTTCTTAGTGGAATATAAAAATCTGTCTCTTAACTTTTAACCAAAAAAGCTAAGAATCGGTTTTTAAATCTCTTATTTAAGAACCGGTTCTTAGTTTTTTTAGTTAAAAATTAAGAAACGGATTCTTATATTCCGCTAAGAACCTCATCCTAAGAACTCCCAATAATCATGCTCTTAGCCTATGAAACACAGCTGTAGTAAAGTCGGCCATTTTGACGCGGGACTTGCATCTATCAAATTATAAAGAAAAAATATAATATGAAATAAACAGTTATAGAACTTATTATTCGAGAAATACGATAGTAATTTTTTTAAAAAAATATTAATAAATAATAATAAATTAAATTTCTACCTTATTTATTTTTAGTAATTTCATAATATATTTTTTCTTTTAAATACAAATAAATATTTACTTTAAATCATCTAACAAATTTTCTTTTAAATCTTTAAAATTGGGTTAGCAAAATATTAATCGAATAGTTTATGCTGATGATAAAAAAAAATCTATAAAATTTATTTTTCTAAATATAGTATTAAGCATCTTTCTTGAATATTTTTATATGTTCATACATCTTTTTGTAATGTAGATAACTAGATCTTGACCCACGCAACAGCGCAGATTTTTTATTTCAATTTTATAAACGTAAAATCTTGTTTTTACATCATTATAATATCATTAGTAGCAAATATTTTTACAATAGCCATATATTTAAATGTTTGTATAATTTGTTCAGACACAATAATGTCATAGTTTTTTATTATAGATTTATTTTGTTTGATTTGCATTTCATTAATTGACGATTTAATATATATGCAAAAATTAACTGATTTGGTATATATATTGTATTTAACTCATATGTTGTTCAAATATCATATCTAAAAGTAAAAGTAATAAAAATAATTTATGAATTTATTAAAAAACTCTTAATACACGAAATCAAGTTAGATTTTCCATGTATATTTAAGAATTTTGTAATTTATTTCATTTTGTGATAATTTACAATATTTAAATACATCATTTGATGAATAAATCGTTTACTATTTTAGATATTTTGGAAGTTTTTCAGGTAAATCTATATCAATTCATTATTGAGGGTTTGGAGTTGTCATGGTATGTGGTATGGAAAATCTAACTTGATTTCGTGTATTTAGAGTTTTTTTAAATTAAAACATGGAAACAAAAAGAGGACTTTATGATATTTTAAAATAAAGATGTATATGTTGGTTAATCAATATTTTTTATGGAACATTCTATTGTTTCACTGACATTTTTGTGTAAAGGGATAAAAAGTCTGAAGTTTTTATGGGAAAGCTAAATTGAATTTGTGTATCTCAATTTTTTAAAAATTAAAATATGAGAACAAAATGAGAATTTTATGGTATGTTAAGATCACTATCTAGAGTTTTGATCCACATATCCGTGCAGGTATATTTTATATTTATAAATATATAACTTTGATATTATAGTAACAATTATTTTTTTTTCTCAAATGATTATTTTATTACTCAAACTTAATGTGGTATGGAGAACCAGATCGGAACTGAATAATCAATGTACTACATTTTTTTGTAACTATATAACCAATGTAAACAATTAAATTATATGATTTAAATTTTGGTGTTAAATATCGTGTAACTTTATGACTTGTTTTTATTTGCTTTGTTTGACATTATCAATATATATGGTTTATGCATAATTTATGTTGTTAGTAATTATTATTACATACAATATATTTTTATATTATTTCGATACAATAATCCACATTCTAAAACAATCATATAAAAATCTCTTTTAAATATGGTAAAAATAAAATTATAGAATTTACATACAATATATTTTAATATTTATTACCATATAAAGGATATTCATTTAGAATGATTTGTTTTACATGTTGTGTTTAAAAATTACATATTTTAGCATCTATCATTTTAATATATTATGGATTTTTATAAGTAAATACATTATTTTACTTGAAAATTTTAAATATAGTCAAAATTTTCTACTGGTAGTTGTGAAAAGAAATATTATCTTTCAATATATTTTGAGTTTGGAATATATTTACTTTTGAAAATTTTATTTATGCTAAAGATAAATTTTCTACAAAAGAAATATGTCATTCAACATGGCACAAACAAATTATACATTAATCAAAAATATAATGAACTGGTAGGTCATTAGACATTGACTAAATAATTAAAATGAACTAGTCTGTCTATACAATATTGATTAGAAATTCCAGTGGACCCTGTTTTCATTTTTTTGCTTTAATATTATCGTATGACAGCTAAAATAGTATTGATTGTTTATCTATATACAAATATCTTGTTACGTAGTCATTCTGATTTTTGAAAAGTTGTTACATACTAATAGGCTGTCATTTAAATATAATTAGGCACCTTAAATCTCCCCAAGATTCTGTAGATTTTTGAAATACTATTAATGCATTAATAGCTATTTGAATTATCAAATTATATAGGTTTAATAACTTCATTATAATTATTTAAACTCATTTCTAGGAGACTTTTTTCAAAAATCACACATGAATTGAGGTCGTGACTTCTCTTTTAATATAACAGATGTTTAATTACGTGGAACAGAGTGCAAAGCTATAAAAACCATCAGAAAGGATGTTTTGAATTTGGGTAACATTTGAGAGTTATATACATATATTTTTATTATAAACTACATAGTTTTTTGGTGTAAATGTCAAGTTTTATACAAAAAATTTCAATTTTGACAGAAAATACATGTAGTAAAAGTAGCAGATAAAGAAAATAAAAGGTAAACAACAAGGGAGAAAAAGAAGAAGAAGCAGCTCCAAACAATCTAGAGAACAAAGTACCGCTACAAACAAGCTAACTAGGATGAGCAAAGGCTAAGCTTGACCGAGACAGAATCATTGCCACATAGGAGAGATTATTGGGATTCATCAGGGACTATGTCAGAGAATCTATCAGGGACTGTGTCAGGATTTGGTGATGGAAATCAAACAAGATCGAATAACTTAAATCAAGACAAAGACGACATATTAGGAAAAGAAAATCACTTTTATGGAGATATGCAAGTTGATAGGATCCTGGAAATATTACTTTCATGGAGTTATCGAAGTTGCAAGTATTTTGGAATATTTCCTAATAGGTTCATGGAAAGGGGAGAATGCCCTAATCCATCTAGGTTAATGTAATTGACTCCCACTATATAAGGGGAGCTCGTGTGTCTCCTCTCTCCTTGTCCAAGAAAAGACCTAGCTTGGTTTGTAAGCTTTGGTTGTGTGTGAGAGAGAGAGAGGTTCTATATCTTTGTTCTTAAGATTATAGTGAATTGCCTCCTTGCCAGACCCCAGAGACATAGCCATTCTAGATGAACCCTGGGTAAACAGTTTCTTGTGTCCATCTTCTATCTTTTCCGTGTTCTTCTTCTGTTCTCCATAATTCTGCAAACTCATACTTTCTAACTTACTTAAGTCGACGAGTATGTCAGAGAGTGTCTCAGCGAGTTTGTGTGTTTGATTCTGGTTTAAGGTTAAACCGTTCTTGCCATTGTGTGGTTGTTTCTTCAACAAAGTGGTATCAGAGCTAAGTTGGTGTTGATCTCAATGGTGAATGCAAGAATTGAGGTGGAGCGGTTTAATGGGAAGGGAGATTTCTCATTGTGGAAGAAGAGGATGCTAGCGCATCTGTCTGTCCTTGGTTTAAAGAATGTACTAGATTTTGACCCGCGCTTTTAAAGCGCGGATTTATTTTCCTTTATTTATTTTTTTAAATTGACAAATATTTAGTAAATGTCATATTTTCATATATTTGTGTTTTATTTTATAAAATACTTAAACTTTTTTATCTTTTTCTTTATTGTGTTTCCTTTTAAATGACTATTTATATTTAAAAATTAAACTTTATTTTTTAATGAATTAAGTTGGTATAACTCTAATAAATTAATTTTATTATGTGGTTAGTTTTTTTAATAAAAAATTATATACTTTTAATAAAGATTTATATTTTTCAATGAAAAAATTTAATTTTTTCATGAATGCTTAAATTATATTAAGAAAAGAAAAAACATAATATTTAAGTGTTTAATTTTTGTTCACTACACAAAATATTAAGAAAAGTTGGAAAAAAAATTATTTGCACTTGGACTCAATGGCTCCCAAAGGAAAAAAATGTGAGAATTGGATCTGATTTCTTAATCGGCCCAAATGGCCCAAGAGAGATCTGATGTGGGCAGTAGTGGGCTGGATCCGGAAAAAGACCCAATATAGATGTGTTATTAATATTACTTGATTGCCCTTAATGAAACCTGCAATGTTAGTAAAGAGAAAGGTATTTTTAGGTAAAAAACCAATAGGATTCTGCTTTAATAGTATAGATTAGAAGAGTCTGAGTCACCTTCTGCTTCAGAAAAGAAGAAGGATGAAGACAAGGATGTTTACAGGGAGCGGTTGGTGAAAGAGGAAGCCGGAAGGCTTGAAAGATCAGAAAAGGCGATGAATCTGATCATTCTCAATGATGGAGATCATGTGTTAAGGAAGATCGAGTTGTGTACTTCAGCTGCTTCTACATGGTCTACATTGGAGAAGTTATATCTTTCAAACTCTGCCGAATAGAATTCACTTGCAGCACAAGCTCTATACCTTCAAGATGGTTGATACTCAGAGTATGGATGAGAATATCGATGACTTCTTGAAGATTGTCTCTTACCTGTCAAGCGTGAATGTAACCGTGTCAGAGAAGGTACAAGCGATTATGCTCCTGAATTCGCTTCCTTCACGGTTCAACTCTCTCAAGGAAACGCTTAAGTACGCCAAGGATACATTATCGTTGGAAGAGGTAACAAGTGCAGCAAGGTCTAAAGATCAGGATCTGAAGTAGGCCTGGGCATCCGGGTCCTCGGGTCGGGTTCGGGTCGGATCTTGTCGGGTCCGGGTCCTGGAAATTTAGACCCATTTAGGTACCTATAATTTTTGGGTCGGTTTCGGGTCGGGTCTGGGTCGGTTTGGATCTATAATTAAAATACCCATAATTTTTGGATTCGGGCCGGATCCGGGTATTTAGGATATTAAAAGGAAATGAAATACTCAAATTTCATCGAGTTTAGTCAAAATTTATCATATATATCTAAAACTTAACAAAGTAACTTAAAATAAACTTTTAATAGTTAAAATAAAACATTTTTAATTCAATATTTTACATTTCAAACTTCATGTTACTTAAAAATGTTACAAAATAATAACAAAGATTGTTAAAAAATGATATTTTAAAGTTTTTAAGTCGGGCTTGAATCGGTTCTTATCGAGTCGGGTCTATTCGGGTTGGGTTCTTTTCGGGTCCGGGTCTATTCGGATCGGTTCTTTTCGGGTTCAGGTCTATTTGGGTAGAAGAATCCTGCTGATATATTAACCAAGGTTGTTCTGGTTAAGAAGTTTGAGGAAGCCGTGGGTTTCCGCGGGATATCCGAACACTGAGAAGCATTCGGCATCGCCTGGCAAAGCACGAGTTTGATTAGCCTAAGTAGTTGATCATGTTTGATGTCATCAAGGTGGAGTTTGTTGGGTTTCATCAGGGACTACGTCAGAGAATCCATCAGGGACTGCGTCAGAATTTGGTGATGGAAATCAAACAAGATCGAATAACTTAAACCAAGACAAGGACGTCATATTAGGAAAAAGGAAATATCATTTTTATGGAGATATGGAAGTTGATAGGATCCTTGAAATATTACTTCTATGGAGTTATGAAAGTTGCAAGTATTTTGGAATATTTCCTAATAGGTTTATGGAAATGTGCAAATGACCTAATCCAACTAGGTTAATGTAATTGACTCCCACTATATAAGGGAAACTCGTGTGTCTCCTCTCTCCTTATCCAAGAAAAGACTTTAATTGGTTTGTAAGCTTTGGCTGTGAGAGAGAGAAAGAGGTTCTATATCTTTATTTTTAAGATTATAGTGAATTGCCTCCTTGCCAGGCCAGCGACATAGCCATTCTAGGTGAACCATGGGTAAACAATTTATTGTGTCCATCTTCTATCTCTTCCGTGTTCTTCTTCTGTTCTCCATAATTCTGCAAACTCATACTTTCTAACTTACTTAAGTTGACGAGTGTGTCAGAGAGTAGAGAGTGTCTCAGCAAATTTGTGTGTTTGATTCTGGTTTAAGGTCAAATTGTTCTTGCCATTGTGTGGTTGTTTCTTCAACAGAGATGCTCTTGATATACCATGAGAGACGTTCGGTAGAAATTGGTTTGCCCAAAACGCTCTCCAAAAGATCGACATCATTCCTGCACAGCTTTGATGAATCAGATCGACGAAGACCTTAACCAAACTTATTTGGTTCGACTTCGGAAGTAGCGTGAACCTGAGCACAGAAGACGGGTTGCGATAGGAGCGACATCTTGAAAACGCTCTCCGAAACCCGCAATGTGGAGAACAGATTATCCATTGCAGATCAAATAACACGTGCTGGGATGAAAACTAAACTACAGAGTTTTCAGTATTTAGTGTCGTATTTCACTAATAAGCAGCGATATTTATTCATTTTATCAGATAAAAGTTGGTCGATCTTTAATATGAAATTTTAATGTCACTTTCAATATTTCCGGATCCACCTTCCTCCTTCGTCTTTGGATAGTTTTCGATCTTGTACACTGGTTTATGCCTATGCCCTTGCATTTTATCTTACAGATCCTCCTCAATTGTGGTTGCTGGGCTCAAAAGTGCTTCTCTTTCGCTTCTATTTTTGCTACTTTTCAGATTCTCTCCTACTGCTGCTGGTCATTGTGAATTCTTGAGCACCAACAGTATCTTCTTGGGGTTAGGCTTCAGCTTCCCGTCATTGCCTTGAGCTCCACAACCTTAGTATCCATTTTGTTCGATTAATTGCCTTTTTTAATTACCCGAGGTGGTAGAGTCGTTCTTATGTTTTCTGACTTCTGTATTCTATCATGTTGTATCTCCTCCATCTTTATTTAAATGCAAAAAATGGTCAGAATAGAAGAAGAAATATTTATAAATTTCGGGTCCTCAAATTCGTCCAAAATAGAATGGAAAAGTCAAGCTAGAAGCATAACAAGAGTTTTGAAATTTGTTTGAAGTACTACTGCATTAGGGAGGGAGACGGAGACTTCATTCCATTTCATTATGAGCTTGCTTTTGTTATAAGTTATAACTAAATCTTGGTATAATTGTTTAGCCTTTTCAAAGGCAATCGCACGATGATATTTTTTTTTATGTTTTTCGTAATAAATAAGATTTAAGGTATTTGCTAAAAGACTTAAAATTTGACTTTAAACTTAAATATGTATTAAAATGCAAAGTAATCTAAAAAGATAGTGAAATTACAAGGACCAAACAAAAAAATTGTACATACTTTTACGATTATATTTTTGGGAAATCTTCTCGAAATAATTAAGTGTTCTTTAGGAAAAAATTTCGAGAAGTTTATCTATCTCGAGAAAACTTTTTGACAAGTTTACAGGTATGTTTAATCTTAGAATTAATCTATAAAAATTTTGAAAAATATTGTTATGGAAAATAAATTGAATTCATATAAATATAAACAATTATATCATGTAAATTTAAATTAAATAAAACTGAATAAATTTTGAATATAGATTGTAAGTTATGATTATCTATTGTATTACGTCAGAACACTCCCTAACACTGGGACACTTTATATTCACCTCGAAAAACTTGGTCTACTCCTGATTGTAGCAGCCAAAAAACAACATCCCTACTTTCAAGCTCATCAAATTGGTGCACAAATATCTCTACCCTTCAAATATATACTCCACAAGCCGAAAGTGTCTGGTCGATTGACTAAATATGCAATGAAACTCGGCGAATACGACGTAATATTCAAAACTACCACAACCATCAAATCATAGGTACTCGCTCACTTTGTGGCTGAATTATCTCTGGCCATGCTCCCTAAAGTGGAGCAGGAAAGAAACATCCGTAAAGATGATAATTTAAAAGGAGAGTGGATCCTCCATGTATATGGAACCAACAACATGAGAGGGACAGGAGTAGGCCTCATACAACAACCCACAAAAAAACCAGAAAAAGAAGAATAATTTGGATATTCCTCCAACCTTTTGAAGCTAGGGAGAACTAAAAATCATTGCATAGGCATGACAAGCGTTTCTTACAAGGCTTATATATCAAATTCTATCACCCCCAATGTTTTGAAAACCGGATCAGATACCGACTCGGTGTAGCTATTGGTTGACTGGTTGGACTGATTCAACCGGCCGAACCGGGTTTTCTATCTATGAAACTTATATATATATATATATATATAATTATATATTTATATTATATGAACTTTACTTCTACATATAATACATTCTCTATTCTTTTCTATAATTAATTAAATATAAAAATAAACATAAATCTAATTGTATATATAGTAAATAAAACTGAATAATGAATACTATGTAAACTAAAATTAATAAAATCATATGATTTACAATTAAAATTATCATATTTATTTATGTTTACAACTAAATCTCAAATTTTATGAATATGGTAAAATAAAGATAGTATATGAAAGCCAAAAATATATATTTTTCACATTGTTTCTTAAGAAAACAAAAAATCAATTAAATAGTGATAGTTGAACACTAATTATAAAATATAAAATTTTAGCTAGTAATAATTGAAAATTAACATATAATTATATGTTAATTTTTTTGAACCGGGTTTTAAAATTGACCCGGTCACCGGTTTTACCGGTTTTCAGCCGGTTTTACCGGTTTTTTACAAATCCGGGTTTTAAACTGAACCGGACTTGGCTTCTTCAGCGAGCCACGGTCGAACCGGTTCGACCGGCCGGTCCGGTCTGGTTTTCAAAACACTGATCACCCCCAAGTATAGGGTTCCTTCCAAACTATCCGGTTTGAGAAATAGTCATCCAAGATATACCGCCAGCAGAAAAAAATAGCAATTTCCAAATATTGGAAAAATAAGTCAAGTTCCTCCTATGAAGAAATGGGATTCTGAAGGCCATAGCGGCTATATCTCATCAAGATGGAAAGGAAATATCCAAAATGGATTCGAATAATCAACCATGGCAGATTCCACCAACAAGAAATCTCCTTCCTACAAATTCCCTACTCCGGCCTTCAGACCAGAAATCTTTGCTTCCGAGCAAGCAATAAATTTTTCTTCCACAAACGCTGGCAGATTTACTATCATTATCAGCCAGACAAAAATATATGCCTACTATAGCATCCTACTACTTAGCTTTTGGTTCATGCTAGGATCCATCGACAAAAATAGAAAAACAAGGTATCCACTGAAATACATCGATAATTACTTCGTCTGATCTGGCCATGTGCCATTTGTATCAGGCTATCAGAAGGCTACATGGCTAAAAGGCTACGTTCCCCGTCAGGCCATATGCCACCTAAGTTCCGCACCAAAAGATTGGTATCCTTAATCAATGAATGCAAATCCAGGATCATGAAGATCACAAGATCTTATATGGCCCCAGGCCTAATTCACTGAAGGAATAACATATATTATTTGACTAGTCACGAATAGGTATTTACTACCGGGTTCCTACACGGTCCAGGCCAAAATAACCCGGAAAACCCTAAAAAAGCAATGTCATGCTCCTAATATTCGTAGACATGCTGGGAAGGTATGACTCTAGTCAACCAAAGTATGCATGTTATCTTCCGACTTCACCCATGAAATCAAAAGATAAGAGACAAACTGTTGGAGATAATTAATCAAGGAAATTATTACTCCTACTTCCGAGTAGGACGTCAGTTTTCGATTTTTTTCGTAGACGAATTTTCACTTCAGATTCGAGTCCATTCTTGTCTCTGGGTAAATTGGAAAACTTATACTTCAGAGATATTTTAGGATATGGAAGGATATAACCAAAATTTTATTTTAAAAACCCTAGGACAAGAGATCAACTATTAAGTTAGATGGATAGAAATAGGGTTTATTATCCAATACATTGTAGTCCTTTCTATCTTGATAATAATAAACTACTTTCGATGGTTGTTCTTACTTGTTACTCATTTCTTGTTTTCGTAGTGCTTTAAAGAACCTTGCACAAATTAAAAGCACATGATACTCGCCAGAGATCATGCTATCGTTATGATCCACCCCAAATACCTATAAAGGACAGTCAATGAGAAAGACAAAGGAATCTCAAGTTATATCAACTTATAAGATCAATAATATATACATTTCAATACAAAAATCATGAGTAGACATTTTTTATAAGTCATTTCTTCGATACGTTAATATAAAACGTAACTCTAATTTTTTAGTAGATTTTGAGATTCATTAATGTCAATTTTATGTTTTCATTCGTAATGAAATTATTTCATCGTAAAATTGCTACCTCTCAAATATGTTCCATTTTTAATCTTTCTAATGAGTTAAGACAACATAAATGATTAAATGTTTTGATATTTCTATGTGAACTAGCATTTTTTACATAAACCAAGGATATTACTTAAATGAGGCGGTAAATAATAAAGTTAATAGCTGGACGGTTAGATTTCTTACACGTGGAGGGAAGGAGGTTTTGATAAAATCGTCAGCTTCGCCGATGCCTACATACGTGATGTCTTGTTTTAGACTGCCCAATGGGGTTACAAAAAAGATATTGAGCACGCTCGCACATTTTTGGTGGAGCAGTGGGGGAAATAAGAAAGGAATTCATTGGTATTCATGGGATAAAGTATGCATCCACAAGGAAGAAGGAGGTTTAAGTTTTAGGGATCTACAAGATTTCAACACAGCATTACTAGCAAAACAGTTATGGAGGTTAATACATAAGCCAGATTGCTTATTTTCAAAGGTTTTCAAAGGTAGATATTTTCGACATACTCATCCACTGGATGAACACAGATCTTACTCATCCTCTTATGGATGGCGAAGCATCTGTTCAGCTAAACCTCTGGTTAAAAAAGGACTAATCAAAAGAGTAGAAACTGGGGAACCAATCTTTGTGTGGAATGATCCCTGGATTCCTGCTCCTCACTCGAGGTCAGCACTACCAAAAAATCATGATCCATTACAATTGTTACACCTGGCGCTTAAGGTAGCGGATCTAATTGATCCAAATACTCATTCCTGGAATGTTGACCTACTCAACGAGTATATCCATCCAGACGATGTTAAAATTATTCGGGGCCTCGCAGTTAGTAGAACAATGCGGCCAGATACAGAAATTTTGGCATATACGGAGTCCGGTAAATATACGGTCAAATCAGGTTTTCGAACAGAAACACTATTTCCAGATAGGGTACCAAGGATAACACCATATGGACCGAATGTTAAACCCTTGCTGGCCTTCTCATGGAAACTTAGATGCTCTCCGAAATTAAAACATTTTGTTTGGCAAGTTTTATATGGTACTCTACCAGTTGCAAAAAATTTAAAAGCAAGAGGCATAGAGTGTGATCTACAATGTAGTATCTGTGGTGCTGAGGAGGAATCTATCAATCATGTTATTTTTGAATGCCCTCCTGCATTACAAACTTGGGCTTTATCTAGGATCCCCTCGCCACCAGGAATTTTCCCTTCTTCTTCGGTTTTCACTAGCCTCGACTACCTATTCTGGAGGCTACCAAAGAAAGTTGATTCGGATGTGTTTCCATGGATTATGTGATATATATGGAAGAATAGAAATGATAAAATATATCAGAATAAAAATGGGAATTCACAAGAAATTCTGCGCCGCGCATAACTGGAAGGTAAACTGTGGGCGGAGGCCCAATTGGTGGAACAGGATCAAAATATCTATCCTCAGTCATATGAAAGCTGGTAATTACCAGCAAATAAGCGAGTATGCCACATTGATGGATCTTGGAAGGAACAAGATGATTTTATCGGACAGGGTTGGTACTGTCGAACAAGGGACTCAGAAGACATAATGATGGGGGCGATGAATCTCCAACGTAGCCTATCACCTTTACATGCGGAATGTGAAGTATTGATCTGGACAATGGAGTGTATGAAGACCCTGCAATTCTCAGACGTAGTTTCGCAACGGACTGTTCTCAGTTGGTGAAGATAGTGTCATCACCTGAAGAATGGCCAGCCGTTACTACATATATGGAAGAATTTTCCCGAAGTAAGAGTTTTTTCCCCAACTTCATAATCAGACATATTCTAAGGACACAAAACATAGTGGTGGATAAGCTTGTACGAGGTGCGAGGAGTTCTCCTTCAGTCATGTTATATGTTGATTCAGCATCCCCGGTTTGGTTTACTGAATAGGTGGCAGCGCACTAATATTCTTATTCAAATGCCGTAAAAAAAAGCATATGTATCTGTACTAGTTAAAATTTTCACTAGTTTCTTTTGATTATAAAAATAGAATTAAAATATAAAGAGAAGAAATATTATATTAGAGGTTCGAATCGAAAAAAAAAAGGAACAAAATACTATTCTTAGAGAACAGATTTTCACGTTCCTCCATAACCATAATATTCGTAGTTTATAGTATTAAATAGACATAAAATGTTACCCAGAAAAATAGACGAACGCGTCAAGAACTTGGTATCGTTTTTGCCATGATAAGGCATTTTCCAAGTGTTTTTTTTTTTTTTTTTTTTTGCATTCTACATACAAGAAATATCATTTTTACTCTTCATAAACTGCATCTTAATTAGTTTAGTTTTTTTTTTGCTAAAATCGTAATTTGTTTAGTTTCAATCCTACCACCTTTTTTCTTCTCGTTGGACATTATCTAAAGATATAGTTGACCATTTCTTTCTCTTCCTTTTATCTTTATAATATTGTACATCTTCTCTAATAAATCATTTAAAATGAATAGCCTAAATTCATCTTCTTTTTGTTTCTCGTAATAAATTTTTGTAAACTCTTTAGGTTTGAGACTTATTCTATCATGGAGTGTGTTTCATGCAAATTTATTAAGGCATCATAGCCTTACCTTGTAATCATTTATGTTTTAATTGAAAGCCTTAAGTTCAATTTTTTTTTTTGTAAACTCTTATAATGTATACATATTTTAGTAACCTTCTAAATTTTAATCTTGAAGAAAAAATAGGAGATGATAATCATTTCATAAATAAAGGATTTTATGATAACTTAGAGAAAAAATAGAAAACATGAATTTAGATCATGATAATATTTAGGAAGAATTCTATTTTTACTTCACTTTTGGTACTATTATTCATATTTACCTTTTTTAAAGTGACATTTGCACAAATATTTATAATATGAAGTTTCATTAAAAAGGGTAAGATCCTTCTACCCTTTCTTTATAGATATATAAAGATAAATAATTATTTCAATAAATAATAATAATAAAAAGAAAAATTTTATACATTTTCAAATTTAAACTTTTTATACAAAAATCGATTTTTTCTTTAAATTTTCTTTTTGAAACTATTTTGAAATTTTTATTTTTAAGTATTTATTTATTTATTAAAATCTCAAATCCCACCCTCCAAAACTCCACCCTCAAATATATACCCGAAGTCTGTATTAGTTAATCCTAATGTTATAAGTGTCTATTTACCTCTTTAAAACTAAAAGTAAATGTAGTTAAGGAAAACATGAAAAGTGGTAGTAAAAATATAGTAATTTAAGCAATTTCTCAAATTTAAACTTTAAGTATAGATTAGTTAACTCTATGGGTATAAGTGTCTATCTACCTCTTTAAAACTAAAGATAAATATGGTTAAAGGTAAACATGAAAAGTGGTATTAAAAATTTGATAGTTTAAATAATTTCTCTTAATTTTAAAGTATTTTGTTATCTTTAGTGAATAATGAATTGTTAAGAAAACATTTTTTAAAGTTGTTATTTTATTTAATTAGTTATTTAAAAAGGTCCCAAAATATATATGGTTTGTTGTTAACATGAATTCAGTTTTAAATTATATAATATGTAATTCATCATAGATGGGATTCATTAATCTTTTACACATTCGTTAAGAATTCTAGGGTTAAATGTGTTTTAGTTGAAATAGTAAAAGAATCAATGACCTACCATGAAGTCATTCACAGTATTGTGTGAGTGAGGATATAGCACGGAGAAAGATAATGTGATATTTGTAAGGTTTATAAACAAGAATTTTGAACCTTCAAAAAATTAACAAACCGACTGTTGTAAAAAAGTGGATACTAGGGATCGAATGAGCGGGCATCAAAGACCCATTAACCATTGGCGGTTGGAACGTCATACTTTTTTTCTTTTGAAAAAGGACATGATGCATTAATCTCTGCAACATGAGTACTAATCTAAGGTTGATTAAAGTTTATAATAACAATTTTAGTCTTTCACAAGCTCTAAAACCAAATAATTAGAATACGTTTCTAATTTTTAATGATGATAAATATTTTTTTTCTTTCTCTTTTTCCTAAACACATCTTTCCTTTCTTATTTTTAAAAATTTAAATATAATTATTGAATGTATGATCAATTGAATCAAAATAAATATATTTGTTTATTAAGGACGGTAACGATCTTAGCCATTCTAATTTTTAATATGTGAACTCGAATGCAATAAATTTCTTTGAAAATAATTGTATAGATCACTAATCCTGTCAGTATCAAAGATATACAATGAAACCACTATAAATTAATAATGTTGGGACTACACCAAAACTAAAATTTTTATTAATTTATAGAGATTATTAATTTATCGAGATACTAATTGAACCAAAAACTCAATTTGGGACTATGAAATTATATTAATTTATAGAGATATTAATTTATAAATTATTAATTTAAAGAGGTTATACTGTACTTAGTATTATAAAGTAGACTGACTATTATAGAGCCTAATCCAAATTCGGAATGTCTTCTACTAAATAACAAAAAGGATAGTCAGATCGCCTGTTATCAAACTACCAGGTAAATATCATATTATTGTACATTGTCACTTCAAAGAAATATATATATATATATACATAATATATATTACGTATATTCCATGCATGCAAGTTTCTCTATATAAAGCTCTAATTGTACATTAAAATGCCAAATATTATCTTTTCCATTGACTTCCAATGTCAAATCCTTTTCGTGGCAGCCTTAACAATGACCACCTACCTTTTTGTGGTAGCTACCTCTTGCATTTTACAATGACAGCACAACGCACTATTAAAAAAACCAAGTCTATAGGTGGTTGTTATACTTATTTGGGGTTGAACTGGTACGGTTTGCGTGGAACAAAATGCAATTGGATGGTTAAATATAGAAGTACGCAAATGAAATGTGGATCATTGCTTTCAGAAATTAAAAAAAAAATGTGGAATCGTTCATAAGAGTTAGCAATACAACGGTTACCTAACCTTAAAATAATGTGATGGTTGTCAAGTCAGATGAGTTTAAATGATAAATTTTTATCAATCCAACGGTTACCTAGCCTGTTATCAATCGTTCATAAGTAAATGATAAATTTTTAGACGCACATGACACATATAAATATTTAAAATAATTAAAATATTTTAATAAATTTTAAATGATTTTATGCTTAGATTTATTGAATGGTAAGCTGAAATTTATTTTAAATAATCTTAAAATTTTGAATTCAGATTTTCAAATGTAAACGTCATGTTTTCACTAATTTAAACTTCGTACTTTAACGCCAAAACGTACCTTGCAACCACCGGGAAATATTATATTTGTTTTACGGGGTCGATTTACATAATTTAATTGTGACTAGTTATTAACTAATCACAATTATAATATACACAAGCGTGTTCGAGGCAATGATAGAAATCGGGACAAAAAACGCCAGTTTATCCGGTCAAGAAAATTAATTTCAGAAGTTAATACTTCGGATGAAACAAGACCAAGCAAATAGAAAGGTTGTGCAATCTTACCTTTGATGATATACCTCAATCGTCTATCAACTCATACATAATATTTACGGATGCTCATTATTCAAATTTGACACATATTTCAGTTTGACCGTCATTGATGTGAAGCAACTTCTAAACCGAATTCTACTTGACCAATTAATTTTAGTACTGTTTTTGTTTAATCAAATTTAAACACACACGAGATTTGTTTATCCAATTTTTCTTTATCGGTACATCTAGGGAGTAGGGGTGGACATTTTATCCGATAAATTTGATTCGATTCGTTATTCGTTTCGATTCGATCCAAAAAATCCGAATATCCGTAAGTCTTCGAAGCAAAGCAAATATTCAAATTTAATATCCGTTAAAAACGAATCAAATCACAAATACTAAAAATTTTAAAGGCGAATATACGATCCGCTCCGGTTTTTATACAAATAAATGAATATCTACAATTAAATATATATAAATTTTTACTTTAACATTGTGTTATTTATAAAAATATATAATGTATTAAATTAAGGAAATAATATAAAATCTTTCTAAAAACTACAATTTTCTAAAATTATGTATTTTATCAAAAAAAAAATTATTTTATTATAAAAAAGTATGGAACATATAATTCCACTAATTTTCACTTTTGGTTTAATATTATGTAAGAATATTAAAAAAAAAACAAAAACATGTATAATTTTGTTAGATTTACCTGTATAAAACATGGTGTATGAGATATCAGTAAATATCCGTAAATATTCGCAAATATTTAAAAAAGTTCCGAATATCCGGAAAACCGAATATCCGTATTTCTCCGAAGCAAAAAAAAATCGAAAAATCAGATATTCGTAAGATACGAAGCAAATCGCAAATACCAAAAAATATGGTACTATCCGATCCGTGCCCACCCATACCAGGGAGAAAGGAAGATGACGTTCTCAATAATCCACTAATATTTTAAGCAAAAAATAAATAAATAAATAATCCACTAATATTAAAAGTATACAAGAGCTTAAGTTACATACTATAGCGTTACATACTATAACATGAATGTATAACATATAATTTTATTAATTTTTTTTCACGAATCCGGATCCGGATATCCGCGGATAGTATGATAACTAGACGGATATCCAAAATACGGATATCCGGAAACCTCGAATCCGGATCCGGATTCTAAATCCATGAATCCGATAAATCTGAATCTGAATCCGAATCCGGATACCCCAAATTTTCCGGATATCCAAATTCGTCTCAACCCTTCCGGATATTCGGATCCGAATCCGGACGAATAGGTTCTTTCCTCTTCTGTTTCCTTCCGCATTTCTCTCTTTCACTAATTCCTAGACAACTTAAATACCAATCTCATGAATTATATTGTTGACATAAAGCAAACTTTGTGCTTGTGCTCTCTAGACTACCATGCATATTGACCAATACAACTGTTTTGCATTTCTTAATTTGAACTTCTAGGTAATTTCGAAACTTATTCATTTGTTGACCCAAAAGCCTATACATGCTACAATTTAGTTAGTTTTCTAAAATTTAATAAAATAAAAATATTAGTCAAATATTGTTAGTGTTGTTTAAGAAACTAGTATGCGAGTTTTCCACAAATCGGAATACCTAAAATAATATCTAACTTGACTCGTGTAAACATTTTCATTTTATTTGTGAATAACATTAGTTTTATAGTACCATTTTAACTATATTGTTTAAAGTTTGTTGTTATGTATTGTGTAATTCTATAACATTATTGTTTATGTGTCTTGTTTCATATTATATATATAATAATTTATGTTTTTGTACATAGTTTATTTGTTATTAGTTGCTAATATATACCAATATATTTTTATAAAATTTTGATATCGATATTATTAAAAGAGAATGAGTCTTAAGAAATCTACTTATGCAAAGTTATTATACTCTTTCATTAGACTTTTATTGGTCTTACTTTATATACTAGATTTTGACCTGTGCGTTCGCACGGGTATTTTTTTACTTTATAATAGATGATATTATGGTTTAGTTATGATTTGTAGAAATTATAATATTTTTAAATGTGTTGGTTCTTCTAGCGCTGGGCAAAAAATCCGGATTCGAAAAAATAGTATCGAACCCGAACCAAAATTTATTAAATATCTGAATGGGTTCAAAATTTTGGTATTTATAGAACCAAAACCAAACCGGATCCGACTCAAAATATTTCGGGTATCCGAATGTATCTGAAATAGATATATATACCTAAATATAATAATTATTTTTAGATATAATGTATATTAAAAATATCCAAAATATATAAGATAGTTTTAAGTTTTCCGAAATACTTGAAAAATATGCAAATAGTCAAAAGTAAATATCTAAAATTTCTAAAGTATACTCAGAAATCCAAAAATACTTAAACAATTTAATTGATTCTCTGTCTAAATGTTCAAACCAAACTAATTTATATGTTAAGTTTAGGTATTTTGACATATCTTATTCAAATTTATTTGTAATATATTATTTTATTTATAGATTTTGAGAAATTTAAAGCATATAGTGAATTTCAAAAATTTTAAAATAATTTAAATGAGTTACCCGAACCTGCAAAGATCCGAACCGAATTTGAACTGAAATTTAGAAATACCCGATGGGGTTGAAATCTTTAACCCCGAAAATTCAAATCCCGAATAGACTCGAACCGAACCTGAATGAGTATCCGAGTGCCCACCCGTAGTTGTTCATAAGATGCTAAACTAACAAAAATAATATCTAAATAAATTTGATCATTTTTACTACATATACAATTTTTATATTGTATTTTTTATAAATTGAACCATTTAATATGTTCGTATATGCTAGTATATTTATTTTTCTAAAACAAATATCGTTTGGAAAACAATTTTTTATCTTTTTCAATTTTATATGTCTCTCAGATTATTTTATGTTGGAAATAAATGAGGAACATACATCACATCACATGAAAATATAAATAAACAGTTTCAAAGTTAATTAAGGTAATATTAATGTTGGGAATTGGAATGTTGGATTTTAAGTGAATCACGTTCGATTAGTATTTCCATACAATCGATTTTTAATATTACTTATAAACCATTGAAAATTCTATTTTGGAAGGTTAGATTATCAATTAATTAAGCTTGATTTTAGGAAGATAATTAAGAGAGTTAGTTTAGGAGTGAATCAAAATGTCGTAGTTGTTGTAATTTGAATCCGACAAAGTCTAAAGGATTAATACAATATTTGTAATTTGAATTAATTATTTATTTTAAATGTAGTGGCACAAACTGTAATTATTTAGGAAAAATCTGGGTTAAATATTAAATGTACTTCAGTTTTAATAGTTTAGATTTGTAACAATATATTACTCAATACCATATATTTACTCAAATTTTATTCCTTCCTCTAACACTATGTGCAATATTATTAATTAGTTTGTTACCAAGTCAGAGGGATCAAAGTATGGGAACTTTCTAAAACTTACGTTAGAGTCAGAGGGACTCAAATTATGGGAATCAAATTAATATCGTTAGTTTGTTGCACCTTTTTTTGCATATCTATGCAGCTTGTCCATATATGCTATTTTATTGTTATGCTTCTTGATTAAAATGAATATTTAGGGTGTAACTGGTAATCATTACATGAATATTAGGGGTCCGATTGGTGACCATTTTGGAAACAAAAGGAATAAATAAGAAAGAAACGTAGAGGAATAAAATGGCAGGAATGAAAAGGAATGGTTGTTCCTCCTCAAATTTAACAAGGAAAATTTTTGTTCTTTATTTCTCTACAAAAAATGAATGAAAGGGAATGAGAAGGAAAATTTATTCTTTGTGAACGTGAATTTTTTTAGGAATATTGAGGAATGCATTATTCCCCGTCATTTTCTGGTCACCATTCATACCCTAGGAACAAATAAAAAAGAAATGAATGGGAAAAAAATTATGGAAATAATGAGGAATGATTATTCCATATCAAATTTAGTGGAATAAATTTGTTCTATAATTCTCTACAAATAAAGGAATAGAAAGGAATAAGTATTCCTTATGAATGGTAAAATTTATTAGGAATGTTAAGAAATGCATTATTCATCTTCATTCATTGGTCACCATTCATAGCTTTAATTTAGTACAGTATATATATATATATATAATCTTTCTATGATGGACGTTTAATAAAACAAACATCCAACTAAAAACATGGTTCAAAATCTTATTTTAATTTATTGTTATTATTATTACTCTTCATTTTATATGATATACTTAACTTTATCTTTCATCGTAGTGATTTTTAATCAATAATATCAAACACTATATTTTCTGCTCAGTATCTACAATTTTTATAAATGAGTTAGTATATACTGTATCATTAATATTATACTATGTCAATTTACATTATATAGTTTCAAATGTTTACAAAATCAAATTTAATAAAAATAGTTTTGAAAATCAAATGTTAAAACAAAATTATATATATATATATATATATATATTACGTCATCTTAATTTTTGTACAAAGTATTATAATAAAAAAATTATTAAGAAATTTTAAAAACGATTAAAAACCTACAAATATGTTCTATTGAATTAGCTAAAAATCTATCAAATAATCTTAAAATATATGAATTTAACATATGTAACTCTTATAAAATATACACAAATATAATGAGAGAGTAAATCTAGGTATTCAGATATTCGGATCGGTTTCTTTTTATCTGGGTCTTAAACATTTGGACTCAAATAGATATTTTAATTTTTTTTTAATTTGGATTATGTCGGTTCTTTTGATGTCCAGAGTTCGGAATAATAATTCAAATACATGTAATATTTGGGTACGTAGCAAATCTAGGTTGCTTCAGATATTAAGATATGAAAAAGATTAGAACTACTTGAAAACCTGAAAATGATCTAAAACTTGAAAAATAACTAAAACCCCCAACAAATACCCAAAATAAATTCAAATACCTGAAAAAGATCTGAAATGCTTCCCGAAATATAACACGGGAAATCGAAAATATTCAAAGTTTTATCTGAATACCCGAAATATATTTTTAAAATTTTGAAATTTTACATGAAACCTGAAAATATAACTGAAAACTTACCAAAAAATAATATCTGTAATATCAAAAACATATCCAAAATACTCAAATATACCTAATATACACAAAACATTTCATGTATTTTGGGTATCTGACCGTGTTTTAGGTAAGATCCATCCGAACCAAGATCCGCTGGTCCAAAAAAATATCCCATATGTACATTTTCCTCGATTCAGACCCGGTCGTTTTTTTTTTTGGATTCGAGTAAATGTGTAGGCTTGAGAGAGAGATAATTAGATAATTTTCAACAAATTCTCTTCTTCGATATAATAAAATTTTGTAACATAATAATGTACAAAAATCACAAAATACTTATTCATATCAAATTTTATCTATAATCTAGAAAAAAATTTGCGTTTTTGAAGCGCGTGTTAAAATCTAGTAATAAACTTATATTTTGAAATAATCAAAAGAGAATCATTCTCATATTGAACCCAGTTGAAATCAGTCAAACTATATTGATCCAGCACCAAAAATAATTTTGGATTCGATTACCGGTCCGGCTTTTTAACATTCTAACTAATTTGATTAAATTTTCAATATATATATATATATATATATATATATATATATATATATATATATATATATACTGAGAAGATTTAAAAATCTGATTTGTTCGGATAAGTTTGATGAATATTGTATACATAATTACTATCAGTATCACAATATATTTTAGAAATTGTGAGATTATCGTAATATTTTATACTTTTCATCAAGTTCATTTTTTAGATTGTGTATATAGTTTTTTTTTAATATACTAAATGAAATAATCAAATATGCCAGTACAACTAACCGATTATGTAGCTTCAATATTCTTGGAAACTAGTATTAGTTGACATTTTAAATATTGAATTGTGTTTATATACAAAAAACGTTGTTAAAAAAATTTGTGAGGACCGATCATTAGTATGGGTTGCATTATAGAACATTGAGGAATAATGATCAATACAAGCATTAATGCAAACTTGTTTCAGTTAATTAAACCGTATTGAGCATGAAAAATGTACCAATAAATGAAGTAGAATCATACATTTTGTATATAATATTTTTTCTATATATAATATGTTTTTCTGTATATAATATGTTTACATGATATTAAATAAAAAAATTAATGTGCATATGCATCTCACGAGATTTACTTTTAATCCCTTTACGAAAACTTGTAGATTGAACCACAAGTAAAAACATGTTCGAAATGAATTTTGGTTATTATAAGTTTAGTCCAAATGTTTAATGTGTTGGTTTAGACCAAACGTACGTAAGGATAATAAATTGTTGCCTATTTTAAATTAATACAAACTATCCTAAATAAAATTTCTAGTCAATGAGTTAATTTCAGTGGCAATTTCACAATAAACACGGTAGATTGATTACAAAAATAATAAACACGGTAGATAAATGTTATTTCTATACGGTAGGAGTATAAAAGATTCCTATTTTATTTATTTCATCGTTAAAAAACTCATATGATAGTCTTTCAATGAGGATGTTTTTATAAGTTTATACTACTGTTTTATATTATCAAAAAGTATAAACTGTTTTGTCAAAACAAATAATTTGGTCAAATCTTCCGAACATTTAGTGTGATCAGACGATTGGACCGGACCCCATGTTGATCGACCAATATTATTTTTAAGATGATCGGATTTGCATTAATACACCACTAATTTATTAGATGCTATATCATTTCATTGATTTATCATTTATTAAGAGGCCATTCAAAAGTAAATTATTTTCTTCAAAATGTAATTATTTATTTTGTATTGCATTTTTATGACGAGTTGATCATGATTTTTTATGACGAATTTAAGTCCAGGTTATTTTTTATAGCACACAGTTGGTCATTTAAAATACTACCCGTAAACGACCATCACATATATTCTTTACATATACGTTATTATCTTGACGATTAATGCGGCCAACTAAGATATCTATAAGAAGCCGTCTGTGATATGCTATTGTATCGTAAACCTGTCATTTGCATCTCCAAATAATCAATTGCCCCCCACCCCCCCCCCCCCCCCCCCCCCCCCCCCCAGAACCTAAAAGACATTGAGATGGTTGCATCCTCTTCTTCCTACGTCAAAGAAGGCCCACAAGTGTTCATCAATTTCAGGGGAGCAGAGCTGCGTAACGGCTTTGTCTCCTATCTCTATGAGGCCTTAAAATTGCAGGGGATCAATGCTTTCATAGACAGTGACGAGATATCGGGTGCCAATCTTACAAACCTTTTTGAAAGGATTCAGAAGTCCACGGTAGCGCTGGCGATCTTATCCAGTAGGTACACAGAGTCACACTGGTGTCTGGACGAGCTGGTGAAGATAAAAGAGTGCGTGGATCGCCGCACTCTATGGGTTATTCCAATCTTCTATAATTTGATGCCAGGCACGGTGAAAGAGCTTGACGGAGATTTCGGTCTTCAGCTATGGGATTTGTGGAAAAAAGAAGGTAGAGACGACAGGATACTTAAGTGGGACGCAGCTTTACAGGATGTTAGGGGAAAGAAAGCATTGTTAGTGGAAGCGAACAGGTAATCAATAAGCTTTTGAAAAAGTAATTAAACTTACCATGCATACTATTAAAACAGAAGAATTTTTTATCTACTTACAAATAGTCTATGTCAGACTATTAAATTTAATTAGCATTCCTATATTTTTGGATATACCCTATATTAGATATTATTAAATCAATACAATGAAAACAAATCTCGTTTTAAATTTGCCCTTACTCTACAAACATAAACATGTCGACACATATTCTAGATAATATACTGAAAATAATAAAACAACTATATCACGTAACCCATTCCTCTAATAAAAAACGTATTGTTCTATAACGTCTACTAGAATTGTATTTGATTAGTCCAAACACGCGACTCCTATACTATACAATATAAGAATTTTTCATCACCATTAAAGTATATTTTCATTACAATATATTAAAGTCCGGTTACGTTTTTGATGTCTCTATACTTCCCGTTCATATATGCATTAACGATCTCATAGTATACAGTTTTTCTTTTTCATCGTATAATTTATACAGTTACCTACTAAAGAAATAGGTTAATATTATTGATTTATATATTTACATACATATTCCATGGAGTTATATTATAAATATTTTCAGTTATACATTTATCAACATTGGAGTCAAATCCTTCAACATATATGTATACATTTTAAATAAAATGGCAGACTAAATATGTTCCAAACCTAAACAATATAATTCAACTTAGAGTATTGAATTGTGGTCAGTTAATTTTCGTCCAACTTAATATATAAACTAAATATTATCTTCGCATATCTAGAAATTTTGTAATCTAAAGAATCTAACCTAATAAAATGTAAACATAATTATTGAAACAAATAAGATTGTGAATTTAAAATTGCCTGAAAATATTCAACTAACTATCCTTAAAATGTTCAACTAACTATTCTAAACTCTGTACCTGGAAACCATTTGGAGCTTAATATATAGATAGTAAATTTTAGATAATCTTGCTCCAGCCCATTAAACTAATTAACAATAACAAATTATAATTAACCTTTAAACTAAGCATACTAAGTGTAAATAAATTTACCAATCATTTCATTCATAGATAAAACAAAATATAAATAATTAGATACAAATTTTTAAAACTTCTAAAATAGGAAATTATTATGTATTGTAATTTCTTTGTGATATTTTACAATAAACACACAATAATACTAATAACGATTTTATTATTACAGTATTTAAACAAGGATATAAATATATTGTATGAGAAACTCATTTTCATTCGAAAATTGATAACCTACATCGATTGTGAATACATTGTAATAGTGAAAGCATTTCTATAATCAAATACAGATATCAATTTTAAATATATTTTGTGTTTGATTATAACTAGGGTTGGGTTCACGGGTCAACCCGTCCAGCTCGATCCCTCAACTTGCGAGTTGACTCTTTTATTTTACTCAAAATTTTGATTCGTTCAACCCGCAAAGCAAAAAATTAATATCTACACCCATTCTGTTTAATTTTGTGGGTAATTCACGGGATTCACATGTAAGTTTTAATTAAAAATAATTATTTTTTAATTTTTCTAAATATGATATATTTATAAATAAATTTTTGTATTATTTTAATTTTTTAATTTATTCTTTAAAGAAAATTTGTATTTTTAAAAAAGATTTATTTACAAAAAAATAACTTAAAAAATTACGGATTGGCGGATACCCGCTATTTAAAATCCACCAACTCGCACATGTCCCACATAAAAATACTCATAACCTGCATCTACACCTGCACCCCTGATTCAGTTTTTAAAAATTGCTCGACCTGCATCCGCTATGCAGCGAGTCACACGACCGTGGATTATGATTTAAATTCACAAACCTTAATTATAATAATACCACAAGTATATATTAAGTAACTGAAACTCAGAGCCGGTCTAACTTAGAAAAAAAAAATGTAAAGCACTACACTCAAGTACAAATTTATGCCCTCATTCTCCATATAAAGTTTTTTTATAGTGCCTCACATAAAACTAAAATTGTTGTATAAAATCGGGATGCTCTAAGCGGTCGGTTCCTTTGCCTATGCTCGGGAGGTCTGCTGAAACTATACTATCATGCATATACAGGTATACTATAGGAGTATAGGGTTTGCTTGTTACAATAGACTAGTGTTAACATTCATAGATTAGGAAGAACTAGGCGTGTTCACCGAATAGAAAAAATTAGGTATTAATGAATTAGATAGTAGATTTTTTTTTTTTGGTCAAAGGATTAGACCGTAGAATAGAACTAGGTATTAATTCATTAATACATTTTTTGTTGAGACATTAAGTGGATAAATCAATTTAGATGATTTTAATGTGCTCAAACGATATCTTGTACTCTTACTGTTTCAGTGTCATTTTGACATTTTAATTTTATATTGTACACTTCAAAATTTCAATACCATTTACACATATTTTATTTTATATAACTAGTTTTTTTTATTTATTTAAAGATTATCCGTTAACTAAATGTTCAGGTAATTCTTTTCTTTTGGATGATTCAGATAATTGTAAATATTTTGTATAAAATATTGGATACATTGATTTTTTCGAGTAGTTGGTTTATAACTTTTATATTAAAAATATCCGAATATTTTAAAACTAAATATAAATAATTCTGTGAATTATATAAATTATATTCAAATATTATATTCTACCATTTGTTTTCGGTTGTAATTAAGTTTTGGTCTTTGGTTTTAAAAATATAAGAACTGTTCAAAAATTTGTGAATATCGACTCAGTTTCAGATTCAGTTTTTACAAATTCTATTTCACTTTGGTTTTCTGTCTCAGTTTATATGCCCAGGTCTACTATGAATAGTAGTACGATGGAATTATTGGAGATAAAAAGTCAACGAGCCATTTTGTAAACCAACAAATGCGATAATCTCATTTGAACAAATTAACGAAAACGCCTTCTTAACTAATTTTTTTATTTCCATATTAAATTTTTATGTTATATAATAAAAGAGATTGCCCTCTATATAAAGTACCTACTTCACCAAAACTTTAAAAATGAAATATCATGTTGTATTTAGAGTATCATTCTATATATGATAACTTTTATAATTTTCTATTATTTAATATATATTACAAAAGAAATAAAATATCAATAACTAAATAAATAAATATGATAATTTAAATAAAATAAAATCTTATTAAATAAGAAGTATTCGAACATTACACTGCAAAAACAATATATATATGTATTTATATTTTAAATCAAGAAAATAATTAAGATTTATTATACCGAAATATTAAAATATTTTATGCTTTTAATAATGTAAAAAAGATTATAAATAATAAAGTCATAAATTATTCACATATAGTATGCATATTAAATTTCAAAATTTTAGGAACAATTTACACTTTATTTTTACATTTTCCGTATATTATGGAAAATAGAAAGGCATTTCTACTATAAGATGAAATCTTGATAGTAATTCATTTCACTATATCTAAAAAAATACAAGTCTTAACAAGAACTAAGTAAAAATACAAGTCTTAATCTACTAGTACAATATTTTTAGAAAATCTGTTGCAAGGTTCATGAGTGAACTGAGTGAGATTTACCATTTTAACTCAAAAATCAGTCCAACTACTTCATTACTTCGCATTCGAGAGAAAATCACATGATTTTTGTGTTTACTTTTAAAAGAATACAAATTATGTCTAGATCTATAGATTATTAAAATATTATTTTACAAGTTTATTTTTACATGTTGTGGTGACATAAATTATATAAATCAGTTATAAAATATCCACTAGATTTTGATCCGCACATCCGTGCAGAAAACTTTCATTTTATAAATATAAATTTTTATATTATATATTGTATATAATCATTTTTTGATAATATAATGCTGTCATGTTAAAAATAAATAAATAGATGATATACAGTTCTAATATAAAAATTTAACATATGTTAACAATTTACTTTTTTGTAAAAATTATTACATAATTTACGAATTTAATCTTTTTAAAAGGTGAATGATATTTTAGTCACTTTAAGCGGTGAATTATATTTATTTATTTATTTAAATGAAAGTTTTTTTTAAAAATATATTAGTTTACCAATTTAATCAAATTTTATATGTAATTCATTTATTACTTATATTTTAATATTATATAGACTATACTTATAAAATTTATAAAATTAGCATATAATTTTATTTTTTTATAATAAATTTTAATTAAAATTAATTTATAATATATTATACTACAAATTATGAAATTAATCAGTGCACTAACTAAAAATATTTATTTTTAAAAAGATTCTGTTAGATTTTTTCTCGGCAGATTTTGTTATTATTAAAACTAAAATTTAAATTTACAGTTAAAATAGTCTATATTAATATCTTTAAAATTATTTAGAAATGTTATATATTAAATTAACTAATGTAAATAATCAAAAAAATATAATTAAATAAATGGACCTAGTATGACAATTTTATAGTAGATAAAAATGGTACTTCTTTTTTCTTTTGTAATAGAAAAGATTTTTAAAAATTATTATAAAATTTACCAATTTTAATCCTTTTAAAAGGGGAATGATATTTTAGTCACTTTAAGCGGTGAATGATATTTAATTTTTTATTTAAATGAAAATACTTTTTCAAAATATATTAGTTTACTAATTTCATATAATTTTATATTTAATTCATTTATTACTACTATTTTAATATAATATAGACTTACTTATAAAATTAGCATATAATTTTATTATATTTTGTTTATAAATAAATTTTAGTTAAAATTAATTTATAATATATTATACTACTAATTACGAAATTAATTAGCGCATTAATAAAAATATTTTTTTTTAAAAATGATTTTGTTAGATTTTTTCTCAACAGTTTTTGTTATTACTAAAACTAAAATTTAAATTTACAGTTAAAATATATTTGTTATTAATATCCTTATGATTATTTAGAAATGTTATATATTCAATAAACTAATGTAAATAATCAAAAAATGTAAGTAAATATATGGACCTAGTCTGACTATTTTATAGTAGATAAAAAATGATATTTCTCTTTTAACAGAGAAGATAGTGAGCTATACTTAAGTTGACTAACACTATTATTACAATTTTTAAATATAATAATATTAGTTAAAGTTATGTTTTATAAAGATTTCTTTCTTTGTTGTACAAATTTCAGTTGAATTATTATTAAGAATCTAATTAGATAAGCAATATTAAGAAACTATATCTAATTTCATAAATAATTTTTTCTAAATATCACAGTTTAATAAAAATTAGATCTCGATCCGTGTAACCGCGCGGATGTTTGTTTTCATTTTATAAACGTATAACTAAGCATTTTAAATATATAATTTATATTTTAGTGCTTTATGGTGAATAACTCTATAATTTTATTGTTTTAATTTTATTATTTGACACTATTAATATATAATAATTTGTTATATACATTAAAAAATTTATTCATAATTATATATTAATATATTTTTGAGTTCAATACAATAAATTCATAATCTGAAATAATTAAACAGAGAATCACACACAACATATGTGTTTTCTTAATTTTGAAAGTTTGCATAAATACATTTTGAATTTTTTTTAATACTATTTTAATTTTTAAAATATTTTGTTTTTCTTCTTGCAATTCAAAAAGTTATACTTAGGACCTATCTTTTATATTTTGTAAAATTTGGAATATATAATTATGTGTTTGGAATATTTATTTTTGAAATTGTATATTTAGTAAATAGATTTGGAAAATTACATAACTATTTTTGAGTTTGGAAGATTATATGATTTTAAAATCTTTTTGTTGCTTAATTGGTACATTATTTTATAAAAACAGTATTTGAAATTTTGGTAATTTTTCATATTTTCAAAAATATTTAACTGTAAATAAACAATAAATTTGTTAAATTATTTGTGATTAGTATTTTAATGTGTATAAAATTATTTGTGATTAATATTTTAATGTGTATTAAAATTTCAAAATTTTCTAATAGAATATTTTTAAATAAAAAAAATTAATGGTTAGATATTAAATTTATACTGTGTATATAATTACTTTTTGAAATATATTGCTGGGAGATTCAAAATAAATAAAATATATTAGACATTATATTGGTGTGAGTTACAAAAATATATGTTAAGAATTTTTTTCTTGTAAAAAATATTAAATGATTTACAAATTTTAACTCATTTTAATAGTGGATGATATTTATTTATTTAAATGAAAATTTTTAAAAATAAATTATGTTACTTTACTAATATATATAATTTGTTATATTTATTTCATATAGCATATCTAATTTAATACAATATAGACTATAATAAATTTTATAAAATATAGCATATAATTTTATTTTAATTAACATTATATTATAATACTATTATATTGTTAATAACGAAATTAGTTAATGCATTATTTTATAAAAATATTTAAATTTTTTTATAAGATCTTATTAGATTTTCTCAACAGATTATATAGGATTATGGTGTCATTAAAGTTATGAATATATAGAGTTTTATAGTAAGCCATAATAATAATTTTATTATTAAAGAATAATGAAACATGACTTTCTAAAATAGGTCCAACTTAAAAAATCACACATGAATTGAGGTAATGACTTCTATTTTAATAGAATAGATATAATCAATTATAACTCTATCTAAAATATTTATTATTTTCTTTTCAAATAATTAGGATATTTTATAATCAAACTGTTAATATCTTTCAATAATCACCCTGAAATAAAATCTTCTTTTACTCTATATTATAAAAACAAATTTACATAATATTAACAGTAAAGTAAAACTAATTGATAATATAGGATTATGATTACATTAAATTAGAAAATATATATTTATCATACTTGACAAAAACTTATATCATAGATTACTAAAATTATATTTTTGATTACATAATGGATCGGGTTATTCCATAAAATGAAAAAAAAAAAATTTAGATCAGTATACAACAAGTTAAGGAATGGATTGTCTTCATTCGATTATGAAAAATACTAAAAATAAATTTTGATCAATGTAAAACAGATATGATGAATCAAATATTTCAATTATAGAACAACAAAAAATTTGAAACCAATGATCGATTAATTAATTAGTCAAACACCGGTTCACAAATATGATAATCTTTTTTTTTACTTTTAACTAAAATAAAATTTTGTTTAAATATTTATTCGCTTTCAATGCGAGTGAAACTCTGATTATTGTTAAATTTGGAACGACCTAGT
Source organism: Brassica juncea (assembly GCA_018703725.1). Lineage (NCBI taxonomy): Eukaryota > Viridiplantae > Streptophyta > Magnoliopsida > Brassicales > Brassicaceae > Brassica > Brassica juncea. The sequence continues at coordinate 48,392,144 of CM031938.1, forward strand.
ATAATCAGGGGCAGACCTAGGGCTGAAGGGGGTGTGGCATGTACCCCACCCTAAATTATTTTTCTCCCATAATAATTAGTACTAAGCTATCTTAAGTACTCACTTAAACTCAGCATTAACTACCAAAACCTAGTTATGTGCCCCATACCAAAACCAATTTTGCGTTTGCACCTGAGTACAGCTAAACCAATCCAAATTATATTTGAAAGCACATATCTAATTAAGATATTAACATAATGATATTTAACATAATCTTTTGTTTACTTTTCAAACATGTAAATTACAAAATATTTTACAAATAAACAAAAGCAAATCAATCATTACAATTTGATTATCTTGCAACTATTTATACGAGTGCATGCGTACTGGTGAGTCGAGTAAAAAATAAGTGAACAAAAGAGTATTATTTGATTCGCTTACATTGTTAGTTTCCGATAAAAATATTTGATTCGCTTACATTGTTAGTTGTTACCTTCAAGTTCCACCGGAGCAGGGCCTGAGTAAATGAGAACACCATTCTAGTTTTTTTTTATAATTTTATTACTATAGTATTATAAACTATATATGAAAAAAATTATACAAAAATAATTTTAATATAAATAAAACTAAAATGAAAATATAAACAAATTATTTATTTATTTTTTTCATCAAAAAGTTATTTACTTTATTAAAAACCTATTTATGTATTAATATATGGAAATAATTTTAAAACAAAATTGGGGGCCTTTTAAATGGTGGAGCCCATTCAAATGTTTCAAAATAATGGACTCAAGCCCGGCCCTGCCTTTCACCCTTTTACTGCAAATAAATCAATAGCCTCATTGTGGTTTGCCTCTGAGCCTCTCTGTTTCTCTGCAGTGACCAAGCAAAATTCACAAAAGAGATCGTACAACATGTTCAGGACTGCCTAGACAAAGATTTACAGCTGAGAGAAGAATGCCCTAACCCCCAAGGAAGAGGAGGAGAAAACTTTAAACCAGAAGAAGGGTCTGACCGACCACTAAATATTGTCAAACCAGAAGAAGGGTCTGACCGACCACTAAATATTGTCAAACCAGAAGAAGGGTCTGACCGACCACTAAATATTGTCAAACCAGGAAAACAACGCCTGAAACAATTGGAAGAAAAGTTGTCTATGGACTGCGACGACAATGAAAATCGTATAGTTGGAGTCGTCGGGATGGCTGGAGTCGGAAAAACCTATCTGGCTGAGACGTTGTTTAAAAAGCTGAAGAAGAAGATCAACAGTCACGCGTTTATTGAGTTTGACAATGAGGTGTGGAAGGATCATAAATTGCAGAAGACACTTGTGGAAAGTTTGCTGAATAACACTATATCTTGTGGTGATAGTAATCCACTTGAGATTTGGAAGGATACCCTAATAAAGAAAAAAGTAGTGATTGTTTTCGATAACGTGAGTAACAAGAAACAGATCGAGCCGCTTATGGGGAACTCCAACTGGATTAAGAAGGGGAGCAGGATCGTTATCACGACACGCGACAAGTCACTGCTCAAGGAACTGACCTGCGATCTCTATGAGGTCCCCAAATTGAGTGATATAGACAGCTTAGAGCTGTTTAGAGCTCAACTAAGTAGTACTCTTGAAGGAAATTTAATGGAGCTGGCTAGGAAGTTCGTGGGTTATGCAGGAGGGAACCCGTTGGCTCTCGAGGAATTTGGTGAGGAGCTTTCCGGGGAAAACGAAGATCACTGGAAAACAAGACTTGGAACATTGACACAACGTGTCAGAAAGAAGTTGAGAATATGTTATGATGAGCTAAACGAGCATCAAAAGGATGTTTTTCTTGATATTGCATATTTCTTCAGATCACAAGATGAGAAATACGTTGCAAGTTTGGTTGGTTCTTTTGACCCTGTAGATGCCGAAGGTGGGAAGGAGCTTAGAGGTCTCACAGATAAGTTCTTGATTGACGTATGTGATGGTCGAGTTGAGATGCATAATCTACTGTTTATGATGGCCACGGAGCTTCTTGAAAAATATGGAGGAAAATATTGGGTATTTCCTTCGAATTGTGCCGAGTTCACTAGTGCCTTGAGAAAGGAAGAGGTGAGATAAATAAATTTGAAACTTTACATGTTTGCAGTTTTATATAATATGTTCATTAATAACTTATTGTAATACTTACTGGATCAGCAGGGAAGAGACAAGGTTAGAGGAATTGTCATAGACATGTCTGAAATGAAGGAAATGGCCTTAGACAACGAATTCTTTGTTGGTATGAGCTGTCTACGGTATCTGAAAGTCTACAATTCTCTATATCCTATAGAGTGTAAAGCTTACTGCAAGTTGAACGTACCAGATGGATTTGAGTTTCCAAGAGATAATATTGTCCGGTATTTCGACTGGGTGAAATTTCCAGGGAAGGAACTTCCGCCAGACTTCGATCCGAAGAATCTTATCGATCTTAGGTTGCGTTACAGCACCATTACCAGTGTATGGAACAGTGCCAAGGTTTGTATCTCTCAAATGAGTTTATAAACTGGCTTTGTGTAGTTTTTGTGACTAATATTGGAACTCTGTTTTTTCATTACAGGATACACCAAAACTGAGGTGGGTTGATCTCAGTCACTCGAGTAGGTTGAGTTCTTTGTTGGGCTTATCAAAAGCACCAAATCTATTGAGACTAAACCTTGAAGGTTGCACGAGTTTGAAGAAATTACCTGAAGAGATGAAAGAGATGAAAAAACTGGTTTTCTTGAACCTTAAAGAATGCACCAGTCTCTTGTCTCTACCAACAATCACTATTGATTCCCTAAAGACTCTCATCCTCAGCGGCTGCTCAAATCTTGGGACGTTTAAGGTGATTTCGAAAAATCTAGAAAACGTGTACTTAAATGGCACTGGTATAACTGAACTTCCTCTAGCCATTGGGAATCTTCAAAAACTTATCCTATTACATTTGAAAGATTGCAAAAAGCTGGCGAGTCTTCCTAATTGTCTTTGGAAGCTCAAATCTCTTCAAGAACTCAAACTCTCTCGTTCTTCAATGATCAAGAGTTTTCCCGAAGTTAAGGAGGACATGACTAATTTGCAGCTTTTACTTCTTGATGGAACATCAATAACGGAGATACCATGCAATTTTATCAACTTTTCCTTTCTACGACACCTTTGCTTAAGTAGGAATGATAACATTTCCAGCCTACAATTTGATATGGGCAAATTTTTCCATTTGAAGTGGCTCGAGTTAAAATACTGTAAGAATCTGACATGTCTTCCCAGGCTTCCACCGAATCTCCAGTGCTTAAATGCATATGGTTGTTCCTCACTAAGAACATTGGCGAGTCCAGTAGCCTTTCTTATGCCAACAAAGAAGATTCACTATTCCACCTTCATTTTCACCAATTGTCACAAACTGGAACAAGCCTCAAAAAGTAGTATCATTTCTTATGTTCAGAAGAAAAGTGAGTTGATGTCAGACGATCGATATAATCAGGTATTAATACTTTTTTTTTCAGTTTCTCATGATTCACTCTCATAAGGATCAAACCTTAATGAAATTTTTTTGCATTAATTTAATTTCTAGGATTTTGTTTTCAAATCCTTGATCGGTACTTGCTTACCTGGATGTGACATACCTGCATGGTTCAACCACCAAGCATTTGGACCGGTATTAAATCTGGAGTTTCCTCAAGACTGGAATGAAGGAAAATTAAATGGTATAGCTCTATGTGTTGTAGTTTCGTTTAAGGATTATAAGGACCAAACCAACGGTCTCCAAGTAAAATGCACTTGCGAGTTCACTAACGTATCCTTGAGTCGGGAGAGCTTCATTATTGGTGGTTGGTCTGAACCAGGCGATGAACCACATACGATTGAGTCCGACCATGTCTTCATTGGCTACACCACATTGTTCAATATCAAGAAACGTCAACAGTTTCCATCGTCTACCGGAGTTTCCGTTAGATTTGAAGTGACAAATGGTACAACTGAGGTTGCAGCATGCAGAGTGATGAAGTGCGGCTTCACTATGGTTTATGAGCCTGATGATGATTACCTGAGTGAAGCCATGTCTGAAGCAACTGTAACATCGGGGAATTTTCCGAAGGAGAGGGGATACAATATTTGGGGCAGAACTGGAAGTGGAGCTAAAATTTAGTAGGATTCATAGGTTTCAACATTGGAATGAGTAGACTGGTGCATGCCCCTTACATAATTAGGGGTTTCCTTTCTCATTTCTAATGTGGAACTTAGCATGCCTCCACAAGATGACTCATTCTGCTAATTCATCTTGGACAACATTCGACTTTTTTTTTATTGGTTATATTATATATGTTAGGCGTACCAAATTCATACAGTATAATCTCTTTAAATTAGTACTCTATAAATTAATATACACTAAAAATCTTTATAAAATAATATAATTTTATAGTCCCAAATTGAGTTTTTGGTTCAATTAGTATATCGATAAATTAATAATCTCTATAAATTAATAAAAAGTTATAGTTTTGGTGTAGTTCTAACATTACAAATTTATAGAGGTTTCACTGCATGTAAAAAAATGATAGGCTTCTATTTCAAAATATCTGGCATTAAGTAAACTGAGGCATATTCATTGTCCCTTATAAATTATTCCATTTGTTTTTAAAAGAGTGTCACATTAATATTTTATTTTTGTTACAAAAAGAGCATATTAGAATCTCAATGCAACTTTCAGCTTAATATTAATTATAAATATATTTATTTTATAAATAATTTCATTTATCCTAAATATTATTGGTTGAATATGTGTAATTAATAAAAACTTAAATGTAATTCAATCATTTTCTTAATAAGTCTGAAAAATATCAAAATGACATTCTTTGTGAAACGGAGGGAATACTCTCTCCGTTCTACGAAGATTGTAATTTTTAAAAAATTATTTGTTTTACAAAGATAGTTTTTTAGTGTCTTTAATGTAACTTTATAGCCCTTTTCTCCATATTATCCATATTAATGAAGACAAATACTAAATATAATGATTCTTTCTTTTAAAGTTATGTATTAAAGTAGTGTTATTTTGGGTATTGTAATTTTGTTATTAAAGTGTGTAAAAATTCCAAAACTACAATCTTAGTATAACATATGAAATATTTGAGAAATATTACAACATTTTAGGTATGACATGTGTCATCATTAAAATATTTTTAGAGTCTTTAAAGAAACTAGGGTAGACCCGCCCTACGGGCGGGAAGTAAAAAATAATAATATTTAATATATTATTTTGGAATTTTTTTTAAAAAAATATTTTAAATATATTATTATTCGGTTTTGTTATTTTTATTTCCATTTTTAATTTTTTATGATATATAATTTGAATTTTATGGTTATTTAAAAAAGAAATTTACTTTTACTTGAAAACAATGCTATAAAACCAATAAATAATAAAATAATAGCTAAAGAAGTACAAAATAGCTGACCATAATTTTTAATGAAATTGATAGTTTATATTTATTCTTATTAGTTTTTTGTTATTCTTCTGCGAGGAATCAGGAAAAAAATTATACGCTGAAAAATATAAGTTTATATATACAGATAGACATAGATATAATCTTAATTTGATAATATCTAAAATGAGTTGTATACGAAAAGATAGTTTGAAAAACAAAGTAGTACCCAAAGATCTGAACCGTAAACCTTGCTCTTTGGTTCTTCTTCCTCTTCTTTATATGGAAGAAAGTGGCGGTATCTTCACGTCCTGTTTTCCTACGAAATAAATGGTAACACGAACTTACTCATCAGTCTTCTTATCCACCGTCGTTCTTGTTCTGCCATTTTATTAATCAAAAAAGGTAAAATTACTTAACATCCGAATTTAGCTAATTTAAAGTACAATTTACTTATTTACTGAAAAAGTAGGAGATAAGGTTTTAGTTGAAAGACCCAGGAGGTTTAAATTTACATAAATATAATTATCGGAGTTCCAGAAGCAACTGCTTACTTGTTCTTTAATCTTTGCGTAAGTATAAGTTCAAGTCAGTAAACATAAGTTAATTGTCATAAGCCAGATGGTCCATAACTGACCCAGTTAAATTGTAAAAACTCATTATGTCTGACTGAATAACAGAGTCAGAGAAGCGTTACCTTCGGGTGCGGCGCTCAGGTATGTTATCACTCACGATGCCATCGCGTTTCGAATCTCTGGAGAGACTTTCAACCCTCAGCTGACGAATATAAGTTAACATATTCGCTCTCCGATCAATATTATGTGATCATCAATGCATGGTACTCCCGTGAAAAAACCTAGGAAGCAAATATGATAAACCTCTCGAGATCCGTCCCGCTGGTCTCTTTATTCATTCTCTGTTGATAATCCGACCAATCGGCAGGTTCTAGTTCTTCTTGGCTATTTGTCACTTAATCCTCTAATGATTTTCTTTAGCATTCTCATTCTATCTTCTATAGTACTATAAAATCTCGTAGAACAAGATCCTCTTTTTTATAGATAGAAATTCAACAACTGCAATAGAGGATAGATGCGTTGAATGTGGAATCTTGCTCGGAGTGGATGGAGTTAAGAAAGTCATTTATGACACCAATTGAATGAATCCTATAATACTTACAGATTCTCTTTAGCGGAGAAAATGAATATGAAACAGTATATTGTTCTAGAAAAGGTCTAAATCGGTTTTATCAAAGCAAGAGGACGAAGCACAATATGAATTCTAGCACTCAAATGTATAAATCTATAAATCATTGAAACAAAAAGGGTGCCTATTGGGTTGAGATAATAGAATTGATCAAACGACGTAACAAACTTCGTGAGCCCATTGAATTCAATTTGTCAAACCCAATAAAATACAGCTAAACGTAGAGAATATAAAAAGGGACACATGTCACAACTACATGAGACTATTTAGTGACGTGGATGCTAATGTGTCTCAATCAGGAGTGAAGAAACTCTATTTTATATATAAAGATAAGTGGTACATCTAAACATATACTATATTTTTTATTAAATTAACCATAAAATTAAATGTTAATGTATAAAAATTAATTTTTCTTTTATCTTAAATAAAATCCACAGAATTACCTAAATGGTTTAAATATACATGACAATTAATGGTTTTTAATAATAAAATTTGATAAGAATTTGTGCATCTTCTATTATTTTCATTTTTGCGTGATTTTAAATTATTAAAATAAATAAGACAACCACATTAAACATATAATAAAATTTTAAAGTCTTCATATATTTTATGTTTTTTAAAAGACTATAAACTACTAAAACTGTTAAAAGTCTCACACTGAATTTTTTTGTTATCAGTGATTTAAAAATTATGTTATAATAAGATACAAATGATCATTGAATAGAAAATTTCATTTAATAGATATTCAAAATAAATAAATATATATATGCTAATATTGTTTAAATTAAACTTTATACTCCCTCTTTTTTTAAATGTAAAGTGTTTTACATAAAAGCATCAATATTAAGAAACTTATTAGTTTTTAAAAAGTAGTATTTAATGTATAAATCCAACCAATCATAAAAATGCATGCAGTATTTTATTGGGTACATAATATTCAATAAGTACAAAAGGTACATTGAAATGTGAAAACAACTTATATTTTGAAACAGAAGTTTTTCTCTAAAACTACTTATAATTAAAAACAGAAGGAGTACCATATAAAGATAAATAGATATTTTAATTTCAAAATTTAACATTGAACAAGCATTCAAAATTTCATATTTTAATTTTAAAATGTTTATATAATTTTTAAAAAGATTATAAATTACTAAAACTATTATAGATTATATCAACTTTTACCAAAATTTTGTTAAAATCAGAGTTGTTCAACAAAATCAGAGTTGCGTTGGTATTTCATATTGCAAAGCGCTCTGCATTGGGACTAATTGTTTCCGGTGATGTAAAGTCTGATTCAATGGTTTATAACCAGATTGATTCATGTTTATAGACCATATCCCTTGCATCCAATATCTAGTTAAAACAAATTTGCCACTACGTGATATGGTCTCAATGACAGGTTAAGTCAAGAACATCCTACATTCATAACCCTGGCCTAAATACATAAATTTCTAGTCATTTGACCACTAAACAGCTTCTTAACCAAGAAAGCGAGTGCCAAATATTTTGTATGATCTTGTGTTCCAAGGGTCAGCTTTATTGGTATAATAGGAGAAGATACAGCACTCGATCCATGGTGGATCCAAAGACATTGAGCTCTCCCTTGTTATTCCAAGCAACTGATTCCACTTCTTCCTCAACATCTCTGTGTTCTGAATCCCTGAGCCCCAAAAGTCCTTCTGCCAGTAAAAGAAACTCTAGTTTAGAAATTATAAGAGATGATTAATAATCTATGTTTACTGTTTTAGATGCATAAGCTGAAATGTTTTTTTTTAACTGCGTCTTTGTCGCATAAGAAAGCCTGTAAAGTTGCTGTTGGATCCTCCAGGGTCAACAAATGACGATTCTCGTCTGCAGAAAATGCAGCCACGACTCGAACAATGCATCTGTATTTGTATGTAACCTGTAATAAAAAAAATCCAAGTAAACAATGATTCATTCTTACATTCAACTATACTGTTAAAAACCAAATCGGTTACATTCATTACCTTGGGGAAAGTTATAATGTCCATGAGTGTAACAAATTGGGCTTCAACGTCACATGTTTCTGAAGCAAAAACTAAATGTTAATCTTTATCACTACCGAAACAAGTAATCTTTCTATAAAAGAAGAAAGCACTGTAACCTGTTAATCCCGGAGGAGATGGAAAACTCCAATACGGAATGTGTCCCAACTTTGATGTGATTCTCTTATCATAAATCCTAGTTTTGTCAACATAACATTAGAATAAAAGAGCCAAATGAGATTTTTGGGGGTAGGCAGAAAGGACATAAGAGACTCAAAAAGTTACTAACCTCATAATCTTTTCTACTAAATGATCATCTTGTGCTGGACTAACCATTGTAACTTTACCTATCCAAGATCCCTTATCAACTACACAAAGTAAATTGTACAGTTTCACCCAGTCACCAGGTTTAACAACACCATGAAACAGATGATTACTTAGAGAGACTCTCAATACGGTTCCAACAGTGGGAAAGCTGCGCAATACATCTCTTGAGAGAAGAGTATGAACTGAGAGATAGCAAACTGGCTTGTCTTCAAACCCACTGTTAAAAAGAGACACCAAATAGAAGAAGAGTAAGCAAGCATATGATATGAGATAGCAATCAAATTTTGTTGCAATAAATACTAACATAGAAGCTGGGGGTGCATCAGTTCCATCCCAAACGAAAATGGTGCTCATGTCTTCACTGACGTGGAGGACCTACACAAAAAGTAGAAAACAAGGTTTGGATCAAGTTGTAAAGTAATCATCAAGTGCTAAATCATTTCATGTTGAATTAAAGACTACTCAATGTTACCTTGCACACCAGATTGAAGCATTTTCCTTCATTGATCTCTCTCAAAAACGAAAACTCGTAAGATGAACTCTGTAAAGCTAAGGAACCACAAGTGGAAGGACAATCAAAGTGTGATCATAGCTACCATTTGAAAGACAAAGAAGCTGTTGTTTACCTTGATCAACGCTGATGATACTAGCAACCAATTTGCCTAGCTCGTCTATAGAACTCCTGTATCTCTCTCCACCACGAAAATTCGAGGTGCATTGGTAACAAACAAAACCCTCCTCGCCGGCTCGTCTTGTATACAAGGCAAAGGAAGAAACCTTTTTGTTACAGGCAGCATTTACTTTTTTCCCACCATCATAAGCTTTCATCTACAGATCCCAGAAAACAAAAATGAGTTTTTTTTTTTATTAGAGTTATATCTTCTTAAGACAAAGGGAAGCACAAAAACAGAACCACCAGAGTGTACCATGATGTTTATAAACAGAACCATCATGCCATTCTCTGCCGGAAGCTCTTCACGCTTATTACTAAAGACATTAACAGTAAGGCCGGGACTTTGGTAGGAATCATCGATTATATGAAGCGTACAGATCCAAACTGACACAAAAAAGTAATCAATTTGGACTCTTTTTTTAGCAGACAGTATAGTCCCAATTGAGACAAAAAAGAAAAAAAGGAAACGAGCATTTGGGGTTTTGCGAATGTTATTACCATTGTTGCTGCATAGCTTGGGTGCACTTCGTTCAAGAACGAAACCCAGGAGATTAACATGTTGGTCGATTAGGTTAGTGGCGTCTTTTAGTTTCACCAGCCTGTGCTGACTCTCCATCTTCTTCCCAGACAAGCTTCTCCCTCGCTAAGTGAACCCCTTTTTTTCTTAAGGAACAACTTAAATTAAAAAGACGAGACTAACCTCATTTACCCCTTTAGGCTTTAAATCATTTTTCACTAGGCCCTTTTAATCTCGATACCCTTCTCCTTTTTAACTTCTATCATTACCTTTTCTTTTTCTTTTTTTTCTTTTTTTCAAATAATAACTTTTGTGTAGATCTCACCTCCTTCTTTAAAAAAAAAATAAAATAAATGGTATACTATTAAGAAGATTCCAACCTCCAAAACCAATTTGATGAAATTAAATCAACATAAAGCATAGCATAAATCAGATTTCGAACAATGCATTGCATGTAAGTTTGACAGCCATTGTATCTTTTGTCCTTGAAATATATCGGATAGCAAAGTTCAGAAAATAAATTCTTATACCTCTGTATAAAAAGTGAAGGAATCTATTCTTTTGTTCACCAGACCCTTGACCCTATCTTATGGGATGTGAGATATATAATATACAACTACTATAAACATAAAGTAACTAACTGTAAATGATAAAATCCACAAGATTATATAGCATCAGGGAAAATTACATAATAATCAAAGAAAAGTAGCAAAAAGTGTGTTCTATGTTTTTTTTGCCATGTCTTTAAGTAACAAAGTGGCAAACAAAAATTGTGGTATTGCCTCTAACTAGATTGTATTATTTTTCCTTGCAGTATTTTTGTTCGTAAATATTTTCTAGATTTTCAAAACCTTTATTGTTTCAGTGTCCATTATATATAAACACATATTTTTTTACAAATAAATATAAATTGTGTATGTGATTAATAAAATAAAATCTGATCCTTAGATTGTGTGACTCGAGAACAACAATGGAGGCAGACATCACAGTAAGAACCTGATATTTCACAAGGCAGAATGATTGGGCGAGCAGAAGATAAGCTAGCATTAGTCAGTTTGATGCTTTTGTTGGTGATATAAGCATTCAGAAACCAATTGGGATCTCCATTGTTGGTATGCTCCTGGGTTGGAAATACTACCTTACCAAAGAATTTTCATGATAATAGTGTGACCGAACATTTTTTTTTAATGTTAAATTGTGGAACTCTGTTAGAATAAAAACTACTATATACACGATTACAAAAGTAGTTCTATAAGAGGTCGCTTCAATTGTAGTTAATAGTGATGATATGATCTCCAATAGATCACTCTATGTTCTTTTCAAAATAAAGTAATTTTATAATGAGGTTGAATTTTACTTAAATGGTATTCTTTTTTTTTTACTTTAAAATAAAGTACTATTGAAGTATATCTTTTATTGTGCACAATATGTGCATACTAAAGTATATCTCAACTCTATTATATAATTACTTTATCTTTTTAAAAATAGAAGAACCATAGAAATAGTCTAAAAATGAGTTAAAAAATCATGTGTCTTTTAGACAAGATATGATCTTGTTCTCACTTTTGCATTGTATGTATAACTTCGTATTTGCTTTTGCTTAGGTAGATTATTCTCTCTTAAAAATTACCAAATGAAATTCTCAATGCGTGTTGCAAATTCATGGCTATACCAATATTTAATGGCTTTCCATCAATTAAAGAAATCTATTACAAAAGCTACATCGGTCTCATGTCAACAATGAATGAAACTAAAATTGGTTCTCTCCAGTTGCAACTTCTCAACTCTGATCATCGAATCGGGTATTAGAATGAGCGACACTGTATGTGAAACCGTTTTTGCTGTCAAAAATGTTTTAAAGTATCTTCGGTTCCTCTTAAACCCGTTATTCCGGCTACCGATAATTCATCGTCTCATGGATATCATAATCCAATTACAGTTTCATAGACCAATACTCTTTCACCGAAACCAGAACATCAGTCAAGTACTCCGCAACAACATGAAGCACTGGATTATGTCAGCTCCATAGAAATCAACAAACTCATTGAAGGGAAAAGCTATTGAGACTGACAGATTATTTTCATGTTTCCAGCTGGTTAGAAAAGATGAAACAATTGCTTTTTATTTTATTTTCATATTTTTAGATGGTATTTTTAGCACTGTTTCAAAAAAAAAAAGATGTTATTTTTAGCACTAAAAATTTTGGACAACACTAAAAAGTTATAATCATAAATATAACACATAAATGTTAAAATTACCAAAAAATTTCATTAAAACTTTAAAAGATAAAAAGACGTTTATATACATAAGATTAACTAATCTAGATTTATGTTTAGGTTTGAGGAATGAGTTGGGGATGGATTTAGGATTTTTTTTTAAAAGATTTAAAATTTTTAATATTAATTTATTTTTTTACTTAAATATTAATTAATTAATTTTTTTTTTAAAGATCAAAATAAAAAATTCAAAAAATGAAATACTTTCGATTTGAAATATTAATTTAATTTTTTTACTTGTAAATATTTATTTATACACATATATATATAATGGTATAAGGGTTTTTACCCTTTTCAGTGAAATATCTTTTATTCATTTTTCTTGTGTAAAAACCCATTATTTTATAGTTATTTATAGAGTTTTTTCCTATTTTTATTGAATTTAAAGTGTAAGTAAAATTTTAAATATTACACAATTATTTTTGATATATTTTACTAATTAAATTCATATTTTCTAATACTGATAGATTTAATAGGATTTCTACAACTGTAATATCCAAAACAACCGTATTTGTAAAATACCATACCTAATAGGGGAGAAATTGAAAAATAAAAACTAAAGTTCTATAAAATCCCTAAATCAAATAACCACTCCACATGTTTCTTGCTTAATTATTAATAAAAACAGAAAAAAAAAAAAAAGAAAAATATCAATCAAAGATAGATACGACTGCAGGGATTAGTGATAGGGCTTAACTTAACGATATAAAACAACATATCTGGTTTTCCACCTCTCTTGCCCAAAAAAAAAGATCACATCATCATCCCCGAACACAATAATCTAAAATCCAAAGAAGAAAAGATTCTAATTCTTCTTCTTCTCCTTCTTCTTCGATATCTTCTAGTTTGAGCTTCTGTCGGTATCTCTCCTCTCTCGCCATTCCCCCCAGACGAATTTGAATCCCCCCCCCCAGCCATTTTCCCTTCTTCTCGCATCGTGCTCAGAGCTGAACACGTTTTCCGCGATTTGAAACAGCGTAAAACTCGATTTTTTATCTTCGAATTCGTGCGTCCGTGTGTTCTTTTATAGTTACTGCCGAGCGAGATTTCTTCTGTATTAGATTATTGATTTCGAATTCACATTTAAGAATCTGAGATCCTGTTTTATTAGTTTTAATTCTTCGTTTTGGGGTGAGTGGTTTGCTCTTTGTGTACTTTTCTGGGTTATTTTTTTTTCTAACTTCCAGCGGGAAAGTTTTGTACTTTCCCCATTTGAGATTTTTTTTTGTGGACCTTTTCAACTAACTCTGAATGTGTAAGATAGCTGATAATAGCATCTTCCCAAGAATCTCACAAAGTCATCACCTTTAAGTTTATTACAAAGTGGTCCTGATGGAGAATGAGGTTTTAGGCTCAAAAGGTTTGCTCAAGAAACACGAATTCGTCAGGATTCTCATCCAGTGCCTCTACTCCTTAGGCTACAAGAACTCCGCTTCTTGTCTTGAACAAGAGTCCGACATCTCCTGCAAATCCTCTGACTTTGAGTTTCTTGAAAAGAAAGTTTTGACCGGGGAATGGGATAGCTGCCTAGCGGTCCTGGACAGGGTTTTCGACGAGTATGACGACAGGAGGAACACTGCTCTGTATCTGGTGCTGAAGCAGTGTTTGTCTGAGTATCTGAAACGAGGGGAGACTTCTCTGGCCCTGAACGTGCTGCAGAGACAAGCTCCCATGTTCCGTGTGGGGAGAGAGAAGATCCACATGCTTGCTTTTGATGTTTTCACTTCCAAAGAGATGGAACCTGACGGCGAAGTCGACGACGGTTCGGTTCAGGATTCGAGGAGGAGGTTGTTGGCTGAGCTGGTGAAGTTGATCCCTACGCCGGTTGTGATTCCTGACAGAAGGTTGGAGCATTTGGTCGAGTCTGCTGTGATGAACCAGATTGATGCGTGTATGTATCATAACTCATGGGATGCGGTTTCACTCTACGAGGATCACCGTTGCGGTAGAGACCAGATCCCTTCGGAAACTGTTCAGGTGTTGGTGGCTCACAAGAATGAGGTGTGGTTTGTGCAGTTTTCTGATAGTGGCAAATATCTGGCCACTGCATCAAGCGATTGTACAGCTATTATATGGAAGGTAAATATCATAGACCATTGGTTTCCCTTATCTTTACCTTATGTCATTGTGAGGGATAAAGACTATATGAACTAGCTCTGATGGGTAAAGAGAACCTTAAAGAGGTTTCTTCTTGTATATCTCTTAGTAGGAAATTTTTTTTAAGGAAATGACATTTGGATGTCTTGGCTTGAAGCTGGTTATATAAGGTAGAAACCCACTTAAATGACAATAAAAGTAACTTCCATATTTCAAACTATAGCGATTTGTCTTTATGAGCCATGTAACTAGGTTTTACTGGTTGATAATTTTGTTTGCCTATGACTTCTGTGTATTTTTTGGGGATCTAGAGATGAATGATATAATTTGGTAATGCACTAAAAACATCTTGTTTCAGGTACTGGATGACAACAAAGTCGAGCTGATGCACACGCTCCAGAGCCACCAAAATCCAGTTTCTTTTGTCTCGTGGAGCCCAGATGATTCAAAACTGCTCACATGCGGAAACGCTGAGGTTCTTAAGCTATGGGATGTTGAGACAGGTGCGTTGAGACACACCTTTGGAAACAACGATAGCGGATTCACTGTCAGCTCTTGCGCATGGTTCCCTGACTCAACTCGGCTTGTCTGCGGCAGTTCTGACCCAGAGAGAGGGATTGTAATGTGGGACACTGATGGGAACGAGATCAAAGCCTGGAGAGGAACGAGAATTCCAAAGGTTAGTATTGGTGAAAAGATCTGTTTTCGGTTCCTTGTTTTGTTCCTAAAAATGAACAAGTTCCCTATTAGGTGGTGGATTTGGCTGTGACACCAGATGGGGAGAGTATGATCACAGTGTTTTCGGATAAAGAGATCAGGATCTTGAATTTGGAGTCATTAGTTGAACGTGTTATCTCTGAAGAACAGCCTATTACTTCCCTTTCGGTTTCCGGTGATGGTAAGTTCTTTATTGTCAACTTGAGTAGCCAAGAGATACATCTTTGGGATCTTGCTGGAGAGTGGAAACAACCACTGAAGTTTTCGGGTCACAGACAGAGTAAGTACGTGATACGGTCATGTTTTGGTGGGTTGGACAGTTCGTTCATCGCCAGTGGAAGTGAGGACTCACAGGTAAAAACACACATATCTGTAGACCGAACACCAGTTCCTTTCTGTTGGTTGATTTTCGCTGATGTTTTGATCTGTTGTGCACAGGTTTACATATGGAATCTGAAGAACAAGAAACCGCTTGAAGTGTTATCAGGTCATTCCATGACAGTCAACTGTGTGAGCTGGAACCCGAGAAATCCTCGGATGCTGGCCTCTGCGAGTGATGACCAAACCATCCGTATTTGGGGACCTGGGAAACCCAACAAGCCAGAGAACCGGTTAGATAACCAGAAACAGTAGTAGGTTTAAACCGAGACATAGTTATTTGTTTGTGTGTATAGTTTCTGTTTTGTTTCCTTATTCGCTTTGCAGAACCCATTCTTTGCTTTTTGAATTTTGGTATGCTGTGGTTTTGAATACCGGATTTGAGACATGAATGAAACCAAACCGGTTTAGGGTGAAAAGCGGAAACGAGCTGTGTGTTAAAGTATTGGACCGGCCAGTGTTTGCTATTGACACCCAAAGTTCTTTACCCGTTTGGTGTTTTGGTCACTCATCATGCAAATTTGGGTAGTCTGCAAATTTTGCATAATTTTATTTTGTTTCTGAGATTACTGCTGAAAAGACTAACTTCCAAAACCAATTTGAATTTTCATTTAAACTGCTTAAACTTTCAACTCTGGAATATTAGTCGTTTTGGTTTTCATTTGTTGTTGTTTAAACTGTTTTAGGTAGACAAAAGTACACTTTAGGTCGCTAAGATAGTATATGTAGTCCTCGATGGTCATAGATAATATTGTATCAAACCTAGTTGTGTAACTGTGGTCACCACTTCTAGTAAGGTAAAATGATCGTGTAATCAAATCTGGATGATGTAAGTTGTTGAGACACATATAGTGCTTAAACAAAACAACTATGGTTTCTTTAGGCTTCCTTAGACACAAACCATATAACCAAAGGCATATGTCGGGGGACAGAGGGGGCTGAGACGAAGCAGGAGATGGCGTGGTTACAGTTTTCTTCTATACTTACAAATGTACAGGAAGCCATCGAATTATCTTGGGTTATTGTAGATTTAATCAATTGATCCTTTAATAAAAGACTGGGCCCGTAATGGGTATATTGTATAACGAAAATGGGTTGACCGAAATAAAAAAAAAAAAAAACAAAGAGAGAGAGAAACATACACGTGTGCTTAAACAAAGACAAGTGCTGGTCCCCTTTTAACTAGGTTACATAAAAACAATTAAAACCAAACACCCATATCTGGGCGGGACAGAGGAGCGGCTTCAAGAATTTTGTGTGGTTAGATCGCCTCGCCTGGTTTAGGGTTTTCTCTATAAATACTTGTTGTCAGGGTTATGAATTTCGGCTTTCGAGATGACTCTACCAAACTGCTCCTCACAAGATCAGTCTTCTCTCCGCTCGATGATCCCTCCTCGCAAATCCATTGCCAATTCCCACCGCCGCAGGTTCACAATTTTTTTTTTTTTTTCGATAACGTTTGCCTCTCAATTATGAAACGTTCTTGTTTCTGTTTTGATCACCGATCTGTAATGAACTAGATTATTACTGATGATATGGTTAGATCCATGTTAACCTGGATTTTTTGTTGTTTAGGGGGAGGAACGTTTTAAGCATGCTAGTACAGAGGGAGATTTCACCAAATGCCAAGTTTTTGCCGAGGAAACGTAGATATCACTCACCTATGAAACAGACAGGGCAAAGTCTTCTGTCATGGTAAGCTTTGTTTTTTTTTTTTCCATTGCAAAGAAAAGGAAGGGCCTTTTTTGACAATTCACATTTTGATCGATGTTCCTTTCATTGAAGGGTTGAGGCAGAGTCATTGCAACATTTGACTGCTAAGTATTGCCCTTTTGAACATTCTCCAAGATCAACTATTGCAGTCGATTTCAGTTCTGATGGAAAAACTCTTGCTTCTACCCAGTGAGTACTACTCACTTTGCCCTTTTTCTTTTTCTTTTTCTTTTTTTTAGTTTTTGTTTTTTTATTCCCCTCGTTGAATCAACGCAGTTTCTGGTCTTATAGTGGTGATCATACTGTAAAGATTACTGACTTCCAAACTGGAAACTGCTTGAAAGTTTTGAGCGGCCATCTCAGGACCCCTTGGGTGGTGAGTCAAAAATAGTGCTTTCCCCCTCTCTTCTTAGTTTTGCTTCTTATAGCTAATGTTCTTTTGAGTTTTCTACAGGTCAGATTCCACCCGCTGCATTCAGAAATTGTTGCTAGCGGAAGTTTAGATCAGAATGTCCGCTTATGGAATGTCACTACTTCTGAGTGTATTAAATCTCATGAGTTCGGTATGTCCTAGGAATCTAATCATTGTGTTTCTTTTTTTTTTTATCTTACTCTCTTCCTTTTTGATCTCTCTTTTTACCAGATAAGCCTATTGCTTCTATCGCTTTCCATGCCGAGGGTGAACTACTTGCTGTTGCTTCTGGTCATAAGGTCTTCTTCTTTTTTTTTGCCTGCCTCTTAAACGCTAGCCATAAAAAAATCTCATAAAGTTTTATTCATGATATGTTGCAGCTGCACATGTGGCACTACAATAGGAGCGGAGAGGAATCAACACCAATCCTTGTATTGAAGACAAGGCGTTCTCTAAGAGCTGTACATTTTCACCCTCATGGTGCTCCGTTTCTCATGACCGCTGAAGTGATCGATCCATTAGATCACTCAATGTCTTTAGCAACATCTGGGGGTTACTTGAGTTATCCTCCCCCTGCTATCTATTTCACTAGCCCCGGAAGCAGTCAAGACCTTCGTCCTGTGCCGATTCCACAAACTGTTGGAAGGAACCGACCAGATCTCCCTGAGCTTGGACATTTTTTTCAGTTTAGCGACCAAGTTTCCTGGGAGTTACCTTTTAGGCAAGGATGGTTGATGGCTCGAGGTCATGGCGTCTCACCTCCTAACATAGGCTCCTCTGCATCCACACCTAGTCTTGAGGCTGGAGTAGCTTTGACAGAATTACCTTGTACTGTCAAACTCTGTGTGTGGCGACATGACATGAGAGACCCATTTGCACAGATGAAATCTGACAGTTGTCTGTTAACTATACCGCATGTCGTCCTTTGCAGGCAAGACTTACTTCTTTTAACTCAAATGCTTATGTTAAATCATATACATACTTTTTGTTTTAAATGTATTTTTATATATTTTTGCAGTGAGATGGGAGCTCATTTATCGCCGTGCGGGAGATATATAGCAGCCTGTGTTGCATGTGTTGCTCCTCATGCTGAGCCTGAGATAGCACAACAAGAATTAGGGCTTGCAACTTCCCCTATTCAACACCCTGTCACAGCACACCAAGTCATTTACGAGCTTCGTGTCTATTCTCTCCAAAAGGAAAGGTAATTTCCACTTAACCCATATCTCATTGTGTTAATTCTACCTTCTTAAAAGCACACATTCAGTAAAGTATGTTGTTTTCTATGTTTTACAGCTTTGGTTCAGTACTTGTGTCACGGGAAATTAGAGCTGCGCATTGCTTGACCTCTATTCAGGTTTGCCACCTTTTTAAGGATAATCAGATTAATTTTTTTATGGATTATGAGCTTCAGATGGGAGCTATTTTGGATTTGTTTTTGTTTTGACCTCGATTCATATGTGATGATATCATCTCACTTGTTATATATAGGATAGATAAATCCATCTTTATATTAGTAAGTTGTTGATTGTGCTTTTAAAAAGTATTAACTGAGGATTTTTGGTGCAGTTCTCGCCCACATCCGAGCATATACTGCTTGCTTATGGACGGTATCATCGTTCTCTTCTGAATAGCATCGTTTGTGATGCTGAAGCTGCAACAAATTTTTTCACAGTGTTGGAGGTAAATTCCCTATTCTACATCCGTGTACTGTAATACAAATTGAGGATATAACATAATTTTGTGTGTGGATCAGATATACAGAGTTTCGGATATGGAGCTTGTGAGAGTATTCCCTAGTTCAGAGGATGAAGTGAATGTTGCTTGTTTTCATCCTTCTCCTGGAGGTGGCCTTGTATATGGGACCAAGGTAAAAAAAATCTGATCAAAGGATCATTCATTATCAACCATGAAGATGAATATGATGACTGATACTGATGATTTTTCTTTTAGGAGGGTTCACTGAGGACCTTCCAGTACAATACAGGTGCAACCTCTACCTCCACTGGACCAAACACCTATCCTGAGGATAACTTGTCCGAGGTAGCCTAGAATTATACAACAATAATCCTTGGATCTTTTTGGAACAAACCAAATCAAACAAAAAGGTGCAAACATATGCGTTAGAGTGCTAAGCAAGAAAGAAAACCATTTTTGGGTTTCCATTAATCTTTTTCACTCTTCTTCAGACATTTTCTTTTAGGTAAAGAGACTGCAGATAAAGAAAATGTAAAAAATATTGTTTTATGTTGTTGTTGTTGTTGTTGTTTGAAACAGAGAGTACCCTTACCTTTATATATTTAGTTATTAGCAAAGGAGTCTTCTTCTTAAGTATTGTTATGATCTGAAGCATTACACCATTTCCAATCACATTATCCCCAACAGTGATGTTCCTTGTAGGATAGCAAATTCAAATTATAGAAGACATCCTTCTTGTCTTCCTACAAATATTTTTTTCTTTAGATCCTGGTCGCTTCTAGTTTTGACCGATAAATATCATCGGCTAAATAATAACCTATGTTGTATTTTTTGCCATAAATAATGTAATTAACTGGAGGAGTATTTTTTGCCATAAATAATATAATTAACTGGAGGAGTGATATTTTAAACTAGATTTAAAAATAACTTAAAGGATTTCAAAACATAAATGTTGCTGTTGCTATCCGACATAAAAATAGGCATGCCATATCTATAGATTATAATATGTGACAACTTTGAGAAAATTGTGTCCACTTCGACACATAAATCCATTTTCAATACATACAATAAAGGCTATTTAAAATACATCATAATGGCTGATATTGTGAAGTTTGGTAACATCTTCTACTGTCGATAACCTAAGTTACCATTTTGAACAGTTGCGCGATAAAGTTCCTTTGTGCATTCAATTGTCGTAGATTCTCATATTTTGATGTATTTATATGTAGTATAAGCAGTTATACCATATAACTCCAAAGCCAAGGTGAGCTTTTGTAGAGTTGATCATCTGAATCTCTTAGAACCATCATATCAATTGATTGAAGTTGTTATCATGTTGTTTAAAGACATCGATATGAATAAGTAACCTTTGGGACATTCAAAATCAACTATGTTACCCTATTTCACTATTTACAAGACTATTAGAAAAATAATAATTGAGAAAATTACAGTAAACATTTATCATAACACAAAGAATAATTGCATGACCGAAAATAGAACCTCAATAACTTACATGGTTATTTTTTGGAGTGAGTTAGTATTGTCTGCAATTTATTTATTATTTCTCTCTTCATTGTTGCAAAAGTCATATGTTATCCGGTGATCAAACTCGTATGAATTTAAAAATTAGAAATAAGTTTTGAAAAGAAAAAATATTTTCAAGACTAAAATTCATATTTTATCTAATAAGAAAGATAATGATATTTTCTTTGTGCATATATCTGTTTTTAACGACATAGATATTACTATTTAATAACAGAAAAAAATCTTTATAATTTAATATATGTTATCCAATTGATTTGCTTTACATATATATAGGGATGTCAATCAAGGACCTAGACCGCGGGCATGGCCTGTAAAGGCTTACTGCAGGGCGGGATTGGACCTCCATTTGATAAGCCCGCAAAATTGCGGACCTCGCGGGACGGGTTCAAAGCGGAACGGGCCGAAAGGGGGATGGGTTAAACCGCGGGATTTTGAAGACCCGCAATCCTAAGTCTCCATTTCTGCTTTCACCAGAGAGAGAGAGAGAGAGAGAGAGAGAGAGAGAGAGAGAGAGAGAGAGAGAGAGAGAGAGAGAGAGAGAGAGAGAGAGAGAGAGAGAGAGAGAGAGAGAGAGAGAGAGAGAGAGAGAGAGAGAGAGAGAGAGAGCTTCGTTGATGGTGGTTTCAGGGTCGATGGTGGTTTCAGGGTCGATGATGCTTCCGGTCTCCCAAGCGCCTCTGATCTACAACGGTGGAGCTTCTTCAAGCCATCATAAGTGATAATAAAAACATTTGTTTTGTATGAGCTTAATGTATTGATCTTGTAAGAGTATGCTCGATCATGTGCAAGCTGAAACTCAATTCTTGTCTATGTTTGTTTGTGCATGTAGAAACAAGCAATGTAATATTTGATGTCCCGCGGGACGGTCCGCGAAGACCTGCATATTTTGCGGTACGGGATTGGGTAGCTAGTTTAAGGACCGCATCCCGCGCGGGACAGGTCCGCCGTGTACCGCCAGAAGCCGAACCCGCAGCGGTTCGGGACGGGAGAGCCCAATTGCCATCCCTACATATATAGCATATCCAATAAATAAGATAATTTTTTATAATTTAATATTAATAGATTTTCTTTGAGATCAACTTTTAGATTGGAATTTTGTTTTTATCCTATGCATAATTCTAAGAAATACATAAATACGATTAAAAATATCGCAAACCAATTTATAGTCATTCTTTGAAATTTTTATCTACTTATAATTGTGTATAAATAATAGACTTAAACCAATAAGAATTAAAATTCAACCAATAAGATGATCAATAAGATAATAAGTTGTTTTGTTGTGAATATTTACTATTCATTCACATTTTAGTTGTCGTTTTAGGTTTCTGCACACAAATTAAGAAAATGTTTAATTTTATATGTTTTCTATATAAAAATATCATTACATGTATATCTAACCACATTTCAATCAACAAAAGATAAAATAGCATATAAAGTTAATAAATTTTACATTGAAATTATAAAACGATTTTTATTTTGAAATGAAATTTTTATTCTATAACGACAACTAAACTGAAATAAAGGAAATATTTATAAGTATTGTTAGATGCAATGTATGTATAGCAATATCAAAATTCTCAAAAAAATTGTGAAGAAAACCCCATTAAGGGTAACGCTACTTGCATGTGTTAATCATTTAGCTGGCTTTTAGGGTAACCAATCACCTAGCCTAAGCAGTATCGGCCCCGAGGGAAAGCATTAGAAGCTCAGGCTTCGGCTTTAATTTAGTTAACTATTAAATTGGCCGATAAAGTACCAACTTTTTAAAAAAAATATCTAGATAAATATGCCTTAATTTATTTTTTTGCTTCCAGCCTTTGGATTATCAGGACGGGTACTGAGCCTAAGGACAATATGTCCGTGTGTTCAGCGTAAGAAATATAATAATCAAGGTTGTATTATGTAAAAACAGAGTTTTCAAAGAAACTATTATATATTTAGTCAAAAAAAAAAAACTATTATATTTGAAGTCTGAACCAATTAAAAAATAGCTGACGTATTAAATCCTAGGTTTAGTTATTTATATGAGTTTAGCGGACATATGACACGACTCAAAAAAAACAGCAATTAAATTATTTATTTGCTTTTTCAATTATCATCTTTGCTTGATTCTCCAAATTAGTTATTGGTTATTGTTGGATAAAAAGAACGTTATGATACGTCTCTTGGGCCTACTACTTTCAAATCGGACTTTTCTCACTCAATTCATTATTGACAAACCCGACCCGACCCGAACCGACCGGTTTACTACATAGTGAGAAGAAAAATAAGAAACGACACACACCACCACAGTGCCTCCCACTTTCTCTCCCTAATCTCTCTACCTATCTTCCTTCCTCCGTCAATGGCGACTCAAGGTCAGGTTATCACTTGCAAAGGTATATGCTCATTCCATACATACACTCTTTAAAATTTTTTGAAACCCTATCTAAGGTTATCGATTTTTGACTCCGATCTCCATTAGCTGCGGTGGCTTACGAGCCGAACAAACCTCTCGTCATCGAAGATGTTCAAGTCGCTCCTCCTCAGGCCGGTGAGGTTCGGATCAAGATCCTCTTCACCGCTCTCTGCCACACCGACGCCTACACTTGGAGCGGCAAGGTTCACACTCCTTCTCCCCCATCTTCATTCATCGCTATTGATTTAAGATCCAAATCACTGATTCTCCGTTCTCTCGTTGCAGGATCCTGAAGGTCTCTTCCCGTGTATCCTCGGTCATGAAGCTGCTGGGTAAGTTCCCCAATCATCATGTAATATTAGTTTCGTTCCAGCTGTGATTCGAACTGGAGACCTCTGACACAAGGGTAAGTTTTTTTTTTTGGCTGGGAACAGGGTTGTTGAGAGTGTTGGTGAAGGTGTGACTGAAGTTCAACCTGGAGACCACGTTATCCCTTGTTACCAAGCTGAGTGCCGTGAATGCAAGTTCTGCAAATCCGGCAAGACTAACCTCTGCGGGAAGGTTCGGTCCGCTACTGGTGTTGGGGTTATGATGAGCGACCGTAAGAGCCGGTTCTCGGTTAATGGGAAACCTATTTATCACTTCATGGGTACATCCACGTTTAGTCAGTACACTGTTGTTCATGATGTCAGTGTTGCCAAGATCGATCCTCAGGCTCCCTTGGAGAAAGTCTGCCTTCTTGGATGTGGTGTTCCCACTGGTATGAATCAAACTTTATTGATTATGTGCAATCTAAGCAGCATCACTAATAAGATTGATCTTGTGAGTTTTTGCTGATTTTGAAGTCTATGGTCCCTGACAGTATATCATGTTTGTTGATCCTATTAGGCCTTGGAGCAGTTTGGAATACTGCAAAAGTAGAACCTGGGTCAAATGTTGCCATTTTTGGTCTTGGCACTGTTGGGCTTGCTGTAAGCTACTACCTTTCTAAAGCTCATTTTCTCCATGGAAGAGAACGTTTTGGTTAAATTTATTTACTTTGTCAATGGATAGGTTGCTGAGGGTGCAAAAACAGCGGGTGCTACAAGGATCATTGGCATTGATATTGACAGCAAGAAATATGAAACTGGTAAAAAAAATTCTTATCTTCGTTTTTTCATTGGCGTGGTTAATCAGACAAGGATTGAGTTCTTTCTTGGTTGGAATTTCAGCAAAGAAGTTTGGTGTTAATGAGTTTGTGAACCCAAAGGACCACCAAAAGCCAATTCAGGAAGTGATTGTCGATCTCACTGATGGAGGTGTTGACTACAGCTTTGAGTGCATCGGGAATGTCTCCGTGATGAGAGCCGCGTTGGAGTGCTGTCACAAGGTAAACACAATAACCCATTAAGAGTCTATAGAACTTAGATAAAACAAGAGGATGTTCTTAAGAGTTAAGCACGATGTTGCAGGGATGGGGAACTTCAGTTATAGTGGGTGTGGCAGCATCAGGACAGGAGATATCCACTCGACCATTCCAACTTGTGACTGGGCGTGTGTGGAAAGGAACAGCTTTTGGTGGTTTCAAGAGTCGAACCCAAGTGCCTTGGCTTGTAGAGAAGTATATGAACAAGGTCAGAAAAACTTAAACTTAAAGCAACGCTTCTTTGTTTGTTATCTTCTCTTCAAACACTTGACTTTTTGTTTGACATTTACAACGAGTGCAGGAGATAAAAGTGGATGAGTACATAACGCACAACATGACATTGGGAGAGATCAACAAGGCTTTTGATCTGCTGCATGAAGGCACTTGTCTTCGTTGTGTCCTCAGTACCAGCGATTGATACACCAATCCGTTTATGCCGTCTCTCTCTCTCTCTGCTTCATTATGTGTCTTGTGACTTGTCATTTTCCTGAGCAACACTCAGAATCGTGTGTGCGCTTTAATAAATTTTTATTAAGGACCTAAAAGCATCATTAATAATAAGCAAACCATGTTTATGCAGATTACATAGATTTGGTGTTGGATTAAGTTGACCAACAGCGTAATAGATGCTCATTTGAAAACTGAATGTGATAACCAAAGTATTTTATTTTTTTTTTCCGCCAAATATTTTTTAATTAATAAAAACGGGCCAAGCCCAGAAAAATATGGCCCAAAGCCCAGAAACATAAACAAAGGCTAAAAGCCCAAAAGCCAAGCCGGCTACAATCGAAAAGCTAAAACGGACCCGCGACCCAAACCCATAGAAACTCATACAACGTAAGTTGGAGAAACGCGTCAAGGATGCTGGCTGCTAACACGTGTAAGCATCTAAACCCTCGGATCGACACGCGTCATACACCGCTTCAACTTGAACGTCTCCGCCTCGAATCGCCGCCGGAACCACATCACCGTATCAACACTTCGCCGGATCTCATCATCCGCTTCAATCGCCTTCCTCTCCGGTGGTCCTTCAACGATATCGTCATCGGACATACCGAATTCTCGTAAAGACCACCCACTCTTACTCTCGGGAGTAAATCCCGTCACCACACCCTCAACCTAACTTCTCTAGTCGGCGGTATATCAATGGAGAGCTTTCTCTACCGAGATCTCATCCGATCTATCCACTGTCCACCCGAGCCGACAAGAACAACAACCAAACCACAAACTTTAACCTCTAACACCCAAACTTCCTACGGGTTCCAAACCGGCATCGTAGAGCTTTGGTAGCTTCCACCCTCCGGAGACAAGACGGCGACGACGGAGTTAGGTAAGCCTCCCCTCCCGTGAACTGAACCGGCGTCGGTGGAGCAAAAGGAGCCTCCACCTCCCGGGATATACCGATGACGACGGAACTGTAACACCTCCCCCTCTCGGAAAGAACCTTGATCTAAACGAAAACACCTCTCCACCGCAGATAATCCTCCCCACGACCGCGTCTTCCCTCCATACTGCAACCGCCATGCATCATGGATTAGGCCGGATCCAGAGCTCGGACAAGGCGAACGTGAGAGGGATACGAAGGAGAGGCTCTAACTGAACTTTTAACCGAACGAAACTCAGTTCCGGCGACGGAACGCGCGCCGGCCGTCCGCCTGAACCAAATAGATCTACTTTAACCAAAGTATTAACTTCAGTCATTTTCGTGGTTTAAAATGAAATTTTTAACATAAACTCTCAAGAGTTGGACAAAACAGTTTAATCAAAAAGACACCAACCAAAAGCAACGGCAACACACTGAAGTTTCAAATTAAAACCAATGATGAGAAAACAAAACAAAAATTGGAATGTTACATAACTAAACCCATTCTCAAAGGAAGGGGGTAAGAGGGCCCAAGCCCTACACATAAATCTAAAACAAACTAAAAGAAAACATATGTAAACCAAAATCTCTGTTTCAATGAACCAAAAACAAAAACCTCTGAATCATTCATTCATTCTTGGTTACCCCTAAAACTTTTAGAGAAGAGATTCAGTTGCTTTTCCATGGTTCTTTAGCGACCACCACGGTTGTTGTAACTGTTGCCTCTTGGCCTATAGTCACCACCTCCATCCTGGTTTCCTCTCCCGGCCACACGGGAAGAACCAAACCGGCCTCTTGGTGCTTCTGTTGCGTAACCACCACCCCTTCCGCGTCCTCCTCCTCCTCCTCTTCCTGGTCGATTGAAAACACAGTCAAAATGGTAAACTTTCCATTCTTATAAATAGTTTACAAAAGGTTTAGGCACAGAGCACGGTGTCTCCACAAGACTTACTTGCTCCGCGAACACCAGCGGGATTAGGTCTTCGTCCTTCAATGTATACATGTCTTCCACCCAAGTATATAGGAGAAGCCTATTTATTACACACAGGGAAACAGATAAGAACAAACCAAATGGGAACAGAGGAAAACAATCTAGTGAGGACAATCTTAGACCTTTATAGCATTCTCGACGGAAGTCATGTCCTCAAACTCAACAAAGGCGTAGCAAACACCAACAACATCCTGCAAGTTCGGTTGAGTAAGATTGTTCAGCTTCGGTGCTTCTTCTTCATATCACTTTCACAAAAGGCAAAAGCAAGGAAATGAATAGTACCTTGCGGGTTCTGAGGAAAACACCGTCAGGCTTGACGGTACCGAAGTTCTTGAACTCTTCCTCAATCTCAGAAGCAGATATGTCGGAAGGCAAATTTCTAACGTAAACTGATTTGATCTCAACTGTAACAAGATAAACCAATAAACGATTTATACAATTCCACAACGAGAAAGAAAATTAAACACCATTTACATACTTGCATGCTATTTTATGTATATGAGGAAGTTCAAATCTTTTACTGCTCTAAAGTATAAAACAACTTACAGTCCTCAAATCCGAACCCGTCTTCCGCCTCTGCTCCATAGTCGGTAACATACGGGGACGAAGCGTTTGATTGCTGAGCAGGGGCAAGAGGCGCAGCCACCTGAGGGGAAGGAGTCCTCTGTGGTTGATCCCACTCATTAATCTCTTGAGTGTTCTTGTTATGTGATGGCTGTGTAGAAGCTACAGGCGCAGCAGCTGCTTCCTTTGCAACCCGTAACTGAGGATAAGAGAAACAATAACACATCTCCCGTTACAAAGCCAATTTTCTATAACCCAACTGAAACAAAGAACTTCTACCTATTCTGAGTGACACAAATATGAATTAACACGGCAAGATACATGCTTCTAGATCAATTAGATACGATGTTTAGTTACTCTTCTTAACCATAGAGGGTGTATACTTACAATTGAAGCATAACTCATCTTGGATTTTTCACCAACGGGTTCCTCTGGAGGTGCAGCCCGAGGTTCATGGACCACATCAACCACAACTTCCTCCCTAGGTGTTTCCTCAACCTCAACTTCATCCTCGTAATCTTCCTGATGTTGGTCCTCCTCTTGCAGACTGTACTTATCTACAAGATCATCTTTGATTTGGACAGCATTCACATAATCTCTTGCCTCTTGCTCCAAAACATAGTCAGGAACTGGTGTGATGTCAAAAAAAGTTAATATCAAGAAAAACACAAATCCACCACTTTGAATATGTTAAAAGACACAAGAATAAGCTTGAATATGCATCACAGGCCATTTATAATAAGCAAACGAACCTTGGGGTTCTTCTGGATGAGGGTTTGGAGGATTGAGCTGAGCCTCGTCCCCCTGATGATATAAAACAGTTCCCTCATCGATGAACTGAAAAATATCATTGAGAACGAAGTAACCCTTCTGCTGAGGAGCAAGGAAGAAAGTCTGCATGAAACTCCTTCTGTTGCTAAACTCCTTTGTTTTCACGGATCCTGAAACAGCCACGAGGACACCACCTTCCCAAGACTCAACTGAATTGATGGTCTTCACTTCGATTGCAGTGAAGTTCAGTGACATCACCATGTTGTGAATATTCTGCAAATCCACAAAACTCAATCCTAATTAAACTAAAGCACAAAACTTTACTAATCTAACAAAGAGGGCTTTCACTTTGTACACACAAATCAATCAAATTGAGCCACAGAGGCAAGAAATGATTGAAATCTAAATCCACAAAACTCAAATCCTAATTTTAACTAAAGCACGAAACTTTGCTAATCCAACAAAGAGGGTTTTCAATTTGTATCGATTGAAATCGATTATTATGATGATTACCAGCAAAGTATCGGCGGTATCGCTGGAATCACCATCGACGCGGATAGCTTTGCTAGTCTCGGAGTAAAACTGGTGGATGAGATCAGGATGCTGCTGCAACACTTGATAGTACTGTCCCACGAAGTACGAACCCACCTGCATCGCTCCGGGATAAGGAGTCGCCATTTATTAAAGCTCAGAGAAGACGAGCAAGATCCCAAGGAGGAGGAACGCTCCAATACGAAGAACTTGGAGACTGAGGATATAACGAGAAGGATGATGATGGGAAGGGCTTTGCGGAGGAAGGAAATGGAGATTTTTAGATCGGAAGATGAAATGAAGATTAGAAGGGGGTTGGGTTTTGAGTGTACTGTTTAGATAGGGTTACGAGGAGGCGCTCTTTTTTAGTCTTAAGATATGGGACCTTATCTTTCTTTTTCTCATTAATTTTCTCCGTATGTTTTGGACTCTACTGAAAAGGCCCTATAACACATTTTACCAATATAATTTTTTTACTTTACTAACGTTATCAAGATAGAATGTGCTAACGCTTTGGCTATTTTTATACTAATAAGAGCACCGCAATGGTGTTATCCCATTAGAGTCCTTAGAAAAAGTGTTTTTTAATTTTTTAATTATCTTCTTTTTTCAAATTAAAAAAAAAAATACCAATCAAACGCGGGCTGCCACGTATTAAGGATTCACTAAGAAAGAGTCCTTATTTAAGAATTTTAAGGATTGAATCCTTAACTTTTGGCCGGATCCACTAATTATTTAATTATATTTCCCTAAGTATTTTCCCTTAAGGATCTCCATTGCGGATGCTCTAACACGCTACAAGAACACACATCAAGTATGTCAATTTGCTGTCAGCATGAGAGCTCTCCTTAATTACCTTTTAGTCTTTTATTTATCCCCACTAATATCTAGAGTAATTACTAAGTTTACCAGTGATATCTATACTATTAAAGCAAAATCCTTTTTAGTATTATACCCCTAAATTTTTCAGTTAATTACAAAATTTATCAATGATATTTAATTTTAATATAAATATTAATTATTTAAAATAAACAAATGAATATTTTCTATATTTATGGTAACTAATCTTTCCATATTTTGTGAATGATAATAGTTCTAATTTCTATATAATTTATAATTTCCATTTAATTTAAACATTTAATACTCAAACCGTTGGTTATACTAGAATAAGATTTACTAGATGATTTTTTCATGCTCATACACGGATATAAATAATTATAAATTAAATACATTATAATAATTTATTATTTACATTATAATAAGAGAAATTGCCAAAAATACCACTTTCATGATACCACTTTTCATTTATACACTAACCAACTATACCCTTAAAATTTTAATAGGCAAAATACCATTATACCCCCTAACTAATGAGATCTAAAAGCTAAAACTAATCTTTCTTCCCCACTATCTCTTAAAATTCCTCTTTACAAAAACTGGCATTTGTTCGATCCGAGAGCAGAAGAATCTCAATAGAGAATAATCTTCGTTTTGTTTTTTTTTTCTTTTCTTCTGTCGATTGTTTCTGTAAATTCAACGGTGCGTGTTGTGAGTAAAAAACAAAATTAACGAGCTTTGGCCTTCTGCTTGATCAGGTTGTCCAAGAGCTATCTTCTTTTGATTTTCCTTTGCGTGTGAATTCGGCATCTTTCTTTCTTTCTTTCTTTCTTTTGCTGAATGCTCCGTCGAGAAATTCACTGTTCCACCGTCTCGAGCTTCGATCTGTAAGTCAAAAGGCTTAGGATTGAATCACCTCATCGCCATCAATGGAGAACGGAGGCTCAACCTCCTCCTCTGGCTCTGGATCATCACCTTCTTCCCTTCAAGCCTCTATGCAAGAATTCAAACTCTTCGAGACTCAATCGGTAAATTAACAACTTCCACCTTTCACATTTGAATTGCTTGGATCATCTGTATTACTGGTACACTATCCTTGTAGCTAACATGATGATATCTTCTTCTTTTTTAATACAGAATTTCTATATGATTGGTTGGAATGGTAATGGAGTGTATAGAGTACTAAAGATAGATCGGCTTGATGCGTCTGAGCTTAACGTCAGCGAGTATTCCACTGCTTATACCAAAAAAGAATGCTACGAGCTGCTCAAACGGATACACGAAGGAAACAAGGCCACAGGCGGCCTCAAACTTGTCACTCTCTGTTATGGCATCATTTGTACATGTTTACAGGAACGTTTATGCTTTTACTTTTACAGCGTGTTCTCACCATTTGTTTTTTGTTTTTTTTTTCTTCCCATTTTTGTGGTCTCAGGATTCATTAAGTTTTTGGGACCATACTACATGCTGGTTATTACTGAGAGAAGAGAGATAGGTGAAATCTGTGGTCACAGGGTCTATGAAGTGTCCAAGAGTGACATCATTTCTTTGCGTAATTCTAGCGTCCTTTCCAACATTGCAAATTCTAGAGACGAGAACAGGTATTATGATATATCTCTTACTACGTTATGCCCCGTTTTTGTTTGTTCCACGCCTATTGTTGAACAAAGTTTATGTTGTTCTTTCCTGTTTGGTGAAAAGAGTGAGTACATGTGTTTATTTATTATATACCCTTCCACCTTTTTATCAAACGAAGTCATTTTAACACTTGCGTTTCTTTATCTGGTTTTTCCCACTTGTTGATAAACAGGTACAAGAGGCTCCTGTGTATGGTGGACCTTACAAAAGACTTCTTTTTCAGGTATTCTTTCAATATAAGAGGAATTATTTGTAGAGAGGTAATACAATGCTACTATTTGTAGTTTGACTAGCAAGGTTTAGTACATGCATTATATGGTGGGAGGTTGGTGTTTTAGTAGTGTAACGTTCTGTTTGGTATTTTATGAGATTCATTTTTATGTCTTGTTTTACGTATAATATCTAAAGAAGCAGTGGAGATGGAGCATGAGTTTGTTGAGTTACGAAAGCATATTATTTTTGAATCTTGTTTTTGAAAGTGAGTGCTGATGCGTAGGAATAATATGTGATTGGCTTGCGTTCAGATTTTGAAGATCGACGAGGTTGGTAAGCTGTTTGAAGAAGCAAGAGAGACTCTGAACAAGAACGTGGTTAATTTGTGTGATCAAAGAATCACATATTTATAACGCTTTATAAAAGTTTCAGAGTTAGCTTCTTAATACACTTTTCTCTCTCATCTTCTTCAGATATCTCTTATACTAAATCAATTGTATATCTCTCTTATACTAAATCAATTGTATAAACTTTCATAACTATATTATAAACATTTATAAATGGTTTATAGATTTTATAACTTGTTTTATATGCCTTTGTTAATGGTTTACATACTCTTACAAATAATTTTACATACATTTATTAAACTTTATAAATTGTATTCATAAACTTTTATGAATGTTTTAAATGATTTATAGACCTCTTATAAATGATTTTATAAACCCTTATAAATTGCTTTAAATATTCTTATAAAGGCTGCAGGAACAAGCTCGCGAGTCTCGTCATTGTATGTTTTTCTTCTTCTTTTTGTACACATACAATCTTGGTCTCCTTATAGTGTTTGTTTACTATTCAATGCTCATGGCATCTAATAAAGTTGACAAAAAAATAAAGACGTTATCGAGTGAAACAAAATACAGGTTTTATCTTATAAATTGTGTTATGAAGATTATTAAGTTCTTATAATTTTTTTATACCCTTATAAATAGATTTATAAACTCATATAAATGATTTATAAATTCTTATAAATAGTTTTATACACCCTTATAAATAGTTTTATAAACCCTTATAAATAGTTTTATACATATTTTGAAGTGTTTTTATAAACTTTATAGATGACTTTATAAAAATTTAAATAATGGTTCATAATTTTGTTTATAAGCTATTATAAATGGTTTTTATAAAAAACTGTTTTTGTATATTCATTTTATTGGTTTTATAAATCTTTATAAACACACACAAATAAGTTTATTAATCATTATAGATACTTCATTCTTACAAACACAATTAATCCATCGAAGAATACATAAATAGATTGAAAGACGGATCATATCAAATGATGTATTTTTTATGAACGATTTAGGGACTTTAGGGACTTGAGGCATGAAGAAACAAATTGTTTATATACCCTTTATAAAAGGTTTTATAGACTCTTTACAAATGATTAATAAGCTGTTATAAATTGTTTCTAACCTTTCTAAAAACTTTATGAACTTTATAAATGTTTTATAAACTCTTATAAATTATTTACATACCTTTTATAAACTTTATAAATTATTTTACAAACCTTATAAATTGTCTTATACGCCTTTCTGAATGGTTATAAACTCTTATAAATGATTTAAAGACCTTCTAACTGATTTCTTTATAAACATTTATAAACCATTATAAATTAAGTTATGAATACTTAAAATTAATAATAGTGATTTATAAGCATTTATAAACGGTTTATATACTTCTTTATAAGCCTTTATAAATGGTTTATATACTCTTACAAATAATTTATAAACATTATAAACGATTTACAAACTTTATAAATGATCTACAAATTTTTTAAACTGTTTATAAACTCTTATTGATTATTTAAATATTCTTGTACACCCTTTAAATTATGTTCCAAACTCTTATAAATTGTTTTATAAGCCTTTCTTAATGGTTATAGATTCTTATGAATGATTTAGGGACTTTAGAGAAGCATGAAGAAATAAATTGTTTACATACCTTTTATAAAAGGTTTATAGACTTTTATAAATGATTAATAAGCCGTTATTAATGGTTTCTAAACCTTATAAAAGGTTTTATGAACTTTATGAATGTTTTATAAACCCTTATAAATTATTTACATACCTTTATAAACCTTATAAATTATTTTACAAACCATATAAATTGTTTTATAAGCCTTTCTAAATGATTATAGACTCTTATAAATGATTTAAAGACCTTCTAACTTTCTTTTATAAACATTTATAAACCGTTTATAAACTTTATAAACTTCTTAAAAATTCGTCTTCATCACTGTTAGAAAGTAAAGTCTCCTTTGGTCTGCCAAAAAAAAAAAAATATATGTAAGTCAAACTGAAACTTCGACTAGCATGAATACGAATCCTCCATAGACAAGAAGTTTGTCCAACCTTTGAGAAAAGAATGTTCTTTTCGTTGATTTGCATAACCCCAGCTTTGAGTTTCCACTCCCACTTGTTCTTTCGCTTCTTCACCTGGGGATGTTGCATGTACTTGATTAAAAAATGTTTTAAAACTCCACTATAGTTAAGAACGTGCCATTAATGAAGAAAATAACGTACATAATCAAACTGACACATGATCAGGTGAGGAATATCCTCATCATCATTGATATCATCTTATAAATAATTTATATACAAAACTATTTCATATATTCATATGATTGGTTTTATAAACTTTTATAAACATACATGAATAGTTTTATTCCGAGAACCAGGCTGAAGGTTAATGAACTGAGAGACCAGTAGCTTCGAGATTCCACTTATAACTTGTCCCTCTTCATTCATAATCGTGAATATTATTAAGCATAGACATGCCAAATAAAGGCTTTTGCATGTGTTGTCATCTTAGTAGAGTAGATAATTTTCAAATGAAGATTTTTGAACGTGTTGTCATTTATAAGTTGGTACTATATTTCAAGAATTCCCAATAAAATTAGTTTGTCAACAAAAAAACCATTCTTCTTGTCTATTTACACATTATATTCATTTTATAAACTCTTATACATTGTTTTAAAACCTTCACAAATGATTTTATAAAATTATTTATAAGCCTTTTAATTTATTTATAGACCCTTATAAATGTTTTTATTAACTCGTATAAATGATTTATAAATATATATAAATGATTTATAAGACTTTATAAACAGTTTTAAATCTTTACAAATGATTTTATATACTTTTATAAGAGTTTATAAATATATTTTAAAAGTTTGTCAATATTTTATAATTCTTTATAAAGTTTTTAAGATTCTATAATGTTTTATAAATTTTCCCTAAGTTCTCTTTAGTCCATTCAAATGATGTTATGATCCTTATAAGAGATTATAAACTCTTACAATTTTTACCTAGAGCATTTTTAAACTCTTATAAATAGTTTTTATTAGGATTTCTAACCTCTTATAAGTAATTTAATGTTACTCAAGATGATTAAGGATTCATCTTAAAGGTTTTATTTTGGTAGCTCACTAACAAAAACAACTCTACGAATTTCATGAACACCGGGCACACAATAGCTGTCCCTGTAACTGCAATCGCCACTGATGATATTATCCTCTTCACTGTGAATACTGACTCGTCGCTCGGTATCTCCATTAGATCTTTCATCTGCACAGCTCAATGAAAACAAGAAACAAAAAATAAGCTCCTTAATTCAGAGACTGATAAAGACAAGTTTCTTAGGCAATTGAATGGTTTTGTACACCCTTCTAATTTTTTTTTATGAACTCTCACAAAACTCTTAAAATGATTATATAAACTCTTATAAATTGATCTATAAACCCTTATAAATTTTTGTATAAACTCCTATAAATTGATTTATGAACTCTTTTAAGAACAAGAACCCTAATGGTTTATCAATTCCAGTGTCTTGAGTCTCTTTGTTCAATGATCAGAATCTGAGATTATTGATGTTCTTTGATATTGCTTTCTTAAAGTTTGGAACTTTGATCTGTTTGGATGTTCTTTGATATTGCTTTCTTAAAGTTTGGAACTTTGATCTGTTTGGATTGGATATGATATAAGAATGATATGTTTACACTTCTTGCAGTTTTGTAGCTTTACTAAAGCTTCTGATTTTCACGCTTCTGTTTTGCAGCATGATTGTGGTTGTTTCTTTATTATGGTAGGTTTCTTATTGATGGTAACAAGTATGGAACTTTCACGCTGCTTGATTCGATTTCTAGACTAGTTTTTGTTGTTCACTGCATAAGTATTGTGTTAGGGTTCATTTCCTTGTTACTAAACTATTCTTCAGCATTTGGTATCATCTTATTTGGTTCTATTATGAAATTGTTTTTGCGTCCTCCTTTCATGTAACTTTTTTTTCTTCATTCATAATCGTGAAAACTATTAAGCATTATTCTACTTTTCTTCTTGTTATGTTGACTATGTCAATGCCAAATAAGGCTTTTGCATGTGTAGTCATCTCAGTGAAGTAGATAACTTGCAAATGAAGGCTTTTGAATGTGTTGTCATTTATAAGTTGGTACTATATTTCAAGAATTCCAAATAAAACTTGTTTGTCAACAAAAAACATTCTTCTTATTTATTTAATGTATACATTATTCATTTTATAAACTCTTATAAATGGATTTATAATCCCTATATAAATTTCCTATAAGTATTCGGTTATTCAGTAATACGTATTTTTGTTTTCTCTGATTTATAAATGATTTGATTAAACACTATTAATTATTCATACACTTTTATAAATTATTTATAATATCTAATAAATGATTTATAAAGTTTTTAAAATATTTTTAAAACCTTCACAACTGATTTTATAAGATTATTTATAAGCCTTTGTAAATTACTTATAGACCCTTATAAATGTTTTATTAACTCTTATAAATGATTTACAAAACCTCATAAACAGTTTAAAACCTTTAAAATGATTTTATATACTTTTATAAGAGTTTATAAATATATTTTATAAATTTTGTCAACATTTTATAATTCTTTATAAAGTTTTCAAGAGTTTTATAATGTTTTAAAAAATTTCAGTAAGTTTTGTTAAGTCCATATAAACGATTTTATAAATAATTTTATAAGCAGTTACAAATGGTTATATAAATTCAGATGATGTCTTGATCCTTATAAAAGATTTATAAGCTCTTGAAAATTTAACCTAAAGCATTTTTAAACTCTTATAGATGATTTTAAACTCTTATAAATAGTTTTTATAAAGATTTCTAACTTCTTATAAGTAAATAGATTTATGAATCTTTTTAAATGATTTATTAAATAATTTCATTTTTAAAAGTAATTTAATGCTACTCAAGATGATTAATGATTCAATATATAACGTCACTTGCATTTTAAAAGTCTTATAAATGTTTATAAACCCTTATAAAATCTTATAATATGATTAAAATTTTATATAAATTATTTATAAACCCTTATAATTTTTTTAAAGAGAAATTTTCTAGGATAACACTAAAATTTTTTATCATAAATATAGCACACAATGGTCAATGACCAAAATGTTTTAGTAAATAAATAAATATACACTATATCCCTAAGGTCAACTAATCTAGATTTATGATGTAGACTTGGGGAGTGGGTCGAGAGGAAAGTGTTAAAATATTTTTAAAATGAACTTTCAGATTTCAAAATAAAAATTTGAAAGAAATAAAAATGAATTGAAATCGTATTATTTACATTAAAAATCTCTGTAAATTATTTTATAAATGTTTATTAAATATTTTAGTTATAAATGATTTGTACATTTATAAACAATTCATAATCCTTATAAATGAATTAATTCTTAAAATTAATAACCCATTTGTAAACCTTTATAAATCATTTATGACATATTTTGTAAGCCCTTATAAAACTCTATAAATCAACTTATTATTATTTATCATAAATTAACTTTAAAGTCAGTACAAATCAGTACAACTCAGTTCATAAACTCTTATAAGCTAACTTATAAACCCTTATAATCAAAAAACAATTTATAAATTCTGATAAATCAGTTTATAATCCCTTGTAATTTAATTTATAAACCCTTAAAAATTAATTGATAAACCTTTATAAATTAACTTATGAATACTTAAAATTAAAATCAATTTTATAAAAAAATATAAATCAAATATGAACCTTATAAATCAGTCTATAAACTCTTATAAACTAACTTATAATCCTTACAAATCATATCAATTTATAAACTTTAGAAGTCAGTTTATAAACATTTTTAGATGATTTGTAAGTCTTTTTTAAATGTTCCATAATTTTTTTCAATGTACATTAATACGGCTAAATAGATTTATACACATTGATAGATTACTTATAAATCTCTTAAAATTGTTTTATAAACCATTATAAATATTTTATATATCCTTATAAATGATTTCAATACTTATAGATGGTTTATAGGCCTTATAATTACTTATTATTCATTATTGTGATTCTAAGCATTTATTCTGATTTATAATGTTTTCGTAAATGAATCTCAGATTTAGTTTGTTCTATTTTGGAATTTTATAAAGGTTTATAAATGTTATAAAACTTTAATTGTATCTTATAAAACCTTATATAATACATGGTTAGCATAAAGTACATATTAGATTCTTCGAATATTATACCCTATAAAATATTTAAAACTGTTTGCGATTGAGAATTGTTTCGATAGACTAGATGTTGACAGTATCTTTAAATGCTTAGCATGATGCATCCTGCTCCATGAAGTGGATGTTCCTTTCATTTTTATATCTTCTTATAATCTAACTGCCAATATTTGAGGCCGAGCTTATATTGCTGTCAAATCTTAAACTTAAATCAGTGCTTTCATCTACTTTCTACATCGGTCTCTCTTTTTTTTTTGTCATTGAGGTGTCCACAAAAGGGATCAAAAGGCCAAACGGCCAGGGAACAACAGTGTCTGAATCAAAGGACAAATGAAACCAGACATCTCAAGCTTAACTTTTTCCATTCGAATGTCGACAAGAGCTTCTGATGTCCACACTAAAGCAATCAAGTCTGCTTCTTTCTGCGATCTTATTCCCCTAAAAGATCGTCTACTATGGAGCATAGCCTGGCCAGACGAGTTTCGTATAATCCAAGCTGCACCAGCAGTCTGTGTTTGGTGACCAAGCAGACCCTACGTTACATTTCACAAAGCCTGACGGTGGTTTGGACCAGATCGTGGAAGTATTCTCTTTAAACTCAACAGCAGGAGCGCCAGGAGGTATAAAAGAATGTAGCTGCAGCCATACTGAAGCCTCCTCCATCGCTCCCGTGATCAAAGTCACCGCGTCTGTGCTCCGATGCTCAAAACAATGTATATTGCGGTTCTTCCACATGTGCCACAGCACCCATGGGAAGGAAATGCGGGTTTTGGGGTCTAAAGAGTTCTTCTTACTACATGCCATCAAGTAATGCATGTTGAAGAAGGTAGAAGACGTTGAAAACCCAGCAGAAGGAAGAGGGATAAAGGCGAGATGATTAACCACCCACAAGCTCACTCCTCCAACTCTCCACTGGCCTAACATGAAAATGGAACAAAACAATAATGATTAACTATCAAAATGACTCATTTATGATTCTGATAATCAACTAAAACAAGATATATGTGAAAGAAGCTCTTTTAATTCTTCTGTTTTTTACACAAAGGTGATTGTTCCATCCTGTAAAAGAAAAAATCATTCTACAACACCACATAAAGCAATCGCTAATCATCAATTTGGAGATCAAGTCGATGCATAGACATGTCCAACCAATACCCATAGTCTTTATTTAATTACTCAAAACCCAATTCCTATATCTCAAAACACAAATCACATTGAACTATCTCTGATCAATTGTTCACCCTCTCTAAATTGATACATACTCTGAATCTCAAAGTTGCAACAAATTGTAATCCCTAAACTGAAATAGATTGGAATGGAAAAACTCAGATTTTACAATCTCTCCAAATCTGTAAAGTGACAAAAACCCAGATCTGCCATAGAAAGAGAATCCATAACTTCTTATTATCGCTGATTCTTTGTAGTTCCGCAAATAAGCTCCACCACAAATCAATTTTATAGGAGAAGAGAATCATCGTCATCGGAAAAAGTTTGAAATTGACGAATCGTTTAGAACAAAATAGAGCAGATTAACTCGAATCTCTAGCTTCTTCAAGGCAAGATCAAGTTTTCATCTCAGAGCTATGTGATATTTCTATGTTTTCTCGGCGCCGAAGAAGTCTTCATTTTTATCTTTATGGTCGTCTTCTTTTGTTCAAAATATGCAGTAAGGTTATTTTGGTCTTTTGGTTAGATAGAAAAAAGGTAAAGTTAAAAATTAACAATGTTTAATGGTATAAGTGAATAATGGTACATGAAATGTGGTATAGTTATAATTTTCCCTTATAATAATTGATTAAATATTTTGTTTTTAATTTTAATTATTCGGTTGTTTACATTGTAATCGATATGCATAGTTTATTTTAGATAATGTTATGTTATTTTAATTATACATATAATTTTGAATGTATAATATCTGGACTGTTTGATTATTATCTGGATATATTAAGATAACATTTAATTTTTGATTCAACTAAGATATTTTTGTTATACAGATTAAAATTTTGATTGATTTTGTTATTTTCATGTAGTTTGAGTCTTGTCTTAGATTATGTATAATTATTATATGTTGTTTTGAGAATCAAATAGTAAGAGTAAACTAAAGTGTTGATCGATTCAAAGTTACATATATAAATATAACAATGAATACTTAATTGTAATAGTTGGTTAATATAGTTATAGTACTATTTGAGAATTTCATATTTATTTAGTAATATGTTGAGTCGTTTGATAATTTTTATGTATAAAAAT
This sequence comes from Brassica juncea, assembly GCA_018703725.1. Lineage (NCBI taxonomy): Eukaryota > Viridiplantae > Streptophyta > Magnoliopsida > Brassicales > Brassicaceae > Brassica > Brassica juncea. The sequence continues at coordinate 48,432,641 of CM031938.1, forward strand.
ATTACTATCAATGAAAATATATTATTCTTTATATAATGTTTGACTTTGTACTAAAATAATTGGATTGGTCTAGTTACTTATTTGTGGGTATATTGTGTTACATATATTCCATCAAATTCGAGTATATAACTATTTCTAATCTAATTCAACCAAATCATATTTATTGTATTCATTGCATTAGTTTGGTTTTCATCTTAGATGTGTGTCTATATATTTATGAATTGGCTAGTTGCAAATAGTTTCAGTATTATGTTAATTTTATAGGACTTAGTAATTTGGTATATGTTAATTTTCTTAAAAAAAATTATAAAAATAAAGTGATGATAGGTACAAAATTGCATAAAACATAACCGATACATTCTAAAAATGAATATTAATTCTTTACTTTAATATCAAGATTGTTTTCTAAACTTTCCTTTTTATAAAAATAATTTTCGTTTTAAGTTTTATAAATATTTTCTTTATCATATATGTTATTTGAAAAATATAAAATGGAACATAAAAAGGATATAATTAAATTTTATTCGTTAAATATATCTTAGTTTATGTTATTTAAAATATTTTGTAATAATATGAGAAATAAATAGATTTAAATAAAATGCTTAATACTTTAAAAATATATTTTATGTTGTTTAAGATTATTTTTAAAAGGGAAGATTATTTCTTTACATTAAAATCAAGATTTATTTTGTGAACTTTCCTTATTATGAATTACACTATATATAAAAGATATTTTTTTAAAAAAAATTTATAAATTTTCTTTATTATATAGGTTATTTGAAAAAAGAAAACCTAAATAAAAAGGAAAAAATAAAATAAATATTTAATAATGATAATTAGATATATTTGATTCATTAAGGGTATCATCGTAATCAATCAGGCGAGAGTTAACGTGAGCACGACACGTAGGAAACTGGCTTTAATACTCAAACCATTGGTTATACTAGAATTAGATTTATCTTCTATTTTTTAAAATTAAATGTAATTTGTTTCTAAATTGATATTACGTAAATTTCCTAAATGTATATGTTTACAAAACCATAATTTTACATAAATCCTAATTAACAAGTTCTAATTATTTTTAAATTAATATTTAAAAACTTAAAATAAAGTTGATTTTCGAAATCAACCTATAATAATGAGTTGACATTTTTACAATTACTGTTTTTCAGGTTAATTCATCGAATATATAAAATATTTATCAAGTAGAAACGGGTTGAACATTTAGATTTTTTTTATTTCTATTATGAACTAACAAACAGATTAATAATGTAAATAATGAAATTAAATTTTAAATTTTAAAATAAAAATTTAAATAAATCAGATTACATATTGGTCATCCATGTGTTCAATCAGTAATTTTGGATTTTAATGGGTTTTTGCGTGTTTTATCCGGTATTTAAATAATATATATTTCTTAAAATCCAAAAATTACATATCGTGTCACCTGGTTTATCGGGTTTAGAATCACTGATTTAAATGCAGCAATGTTTTAAATAGATAAAATTCTTACAAATTAACAAAACATATGTGACGATTTAAATGCAACAATGTTTTACATAGATAAAATTCTTACAAATTAACAAAATATTTGTGACACTAATTTGTATTATAATACAAATATTAATGCTATTGTTGAGCCTTAAATGACTTTGTTTTAGGTACAAACATTCATAGTTTATCCTCGGATTTTAATGTTGTTGCACGTGCAGCCCCAATCCTAGTAAAACCAATACAAAAAATAATTAACTTTATTTTATATATAAAAAAATATAAATGTATATATATATATATAAATAAATTAGAGAATCTTAATAAAATTATTTTTACTTGAAATGATGAATATTCTTAGGAAGAGGTGGATGATGAGGAGAACACTGAAGTTTGACACAATTTTCTAGGCATTTATAATCCAAATCTGCACAAAAAGTATGACAATATTTTTCACAGTGTGGATCTGGAATCCAAAGTTTTTGCCCAACTCCTCTTGTTGTTCCAACCAAAAACACCACCATCATCATCACCACAATCATCATCTTCATCATTCTTGTCTCCTTTTTTTTATTTGTAATATAGATGTTATACAATACCAAAAATAATTCTTTATTTGTAGTGTAAATATGTATTCCTAGTCATAAATTGTTTATATAGTAGGTTGAGAAATTTTATTGTCATTTGATTGATTTTGACTGTATTTATTTAAATAGTATGAATATATTACCTATTACTAGAAGGATTATGATAGACAAATCAAAAGTAATAAAACATACTATATTTTTTACCATTAAGGATTTACACCAACTTTGACATAATTATTTCCTTTCACACATATATAATCGCATAAATTATAGTATTCCACAAGATAATAAGGTTAAAATTAAAGTGTATTTCTCTTTTAATAGAGAAAATGTATATTTATATTATACATAATGGAAGTACTTGTTCATAATTTTGTTGGGGATGAGATATTTTGACAAAATGTTAACCGTGTAGACTGATCCTTTAATGTTTTGTGTGATGAGAGTTTTTCTATCCCGATTATATAGGTTAGTTGATGTACTTGGTTCATTTTGATCATTATAATTTAGACTATAAATTAAAATAGATGGATTAAATGGGTGTATCCTTAGGAGATTGTCAAATTATAAAAATGCCATTAATGAGGATTTATGTTTTAGTTTAGAAGCAATGTCATAAATTATAGTATTCCACATTATAATAAGGTTAAATTTAAAGTGTACTTCTCTTTTAATAGAGAACTAGATCTTGACCCGCCCGACTGGGCGGGTGTTTACTTTAACTTGTAAAATTATTATCAATTTATATTCAATAGGAAATTATTAGGTTGAATAAAGTATGGTCCATGTAATTCGCTATCATATTATTATTGTATATTTAATATATTTGTAACACGAAAAATATAACTACCTTAGTATATATATTTTTTGCATTGTTTATTTGATATTGTAACTCTAATATAGAAAAAAAAATTAAAAATTAATAATTACATATCTATAGTATTAACGAACAACAATTTTTTTTTGAGAGAACTATATGTTTGCCTATATTGTATCATATATAAACTATAAATACCAGTATTTTGAAACCCAACCCGGATCCGCGGTTGAACCGGTAAATCCTGTGACCCAAGATAAATCCGGTTCGGATTTTATGAAAAAAACCAATATTTGAAAACTCAATAAAACCCATAAAAACCCACAAAAACCCACAAAAACCCAGAAACCGATACCGGTTGAACCAATGGTTGAACCAATATATAATTTTTTACCTATTTTTTTAATTTTTAATTATGTTTTAGAATCTTTTTATATATATTCTAAATTTTTAATTATGTATATTTTGGATTTGAAGTTTAATTTTATTATTCACATTAGACATTCAAATATTTATAAATTTTAAGTCTTGATATTTTTTGTTAGATGTCATAACTATTAATTTTTACAAATTTTTTAAAAAATATATCTCATATAATAGATAACTAATCCCTTATCAAAACTGCAAATGCAAAAATTAGAGATATTAAACTTGCACCGTAAGTTGAGATTTTTGATTTGTTATACTATTAGCTGAGAATATTCTTCGCAGACATCCAATTATATCAATGTGGTAAAAAAGACTAAATTATTTGGTCAGCTGAATAATGGACATAATAGTGATTGGTTAGATATAGTACATTAGAAAGTGTCGTTTTTTATTTAGGCCCACTAATGTAGAAGAGGTAGATTTATTACTGGACTTAATTTTTTTTGTAAAACGTAAACCCATTTTTTTGTAAAACGTAAACCCATTAATTTATGTAAGAAGATAGATATTATCTTTGTATCCAAACAATAATTTTTTTTAAGTATGTTATTTATGTTGCCAAACAAAATTAAAAGGTATTTCTACTTTAATAAGATAGATATGTATATTTATATTATACATTGTGGAAGCACTTGTTCTTAAATTTGTTGATCATTAATTGATGGATTTTGTTGATCAGTAATTGATGGATTTTCTTCTGAGCATAGTTTGACAATGAAAATTACGAAAACAAATATATGATTTAGTAATTCATAAGGTTTTGAACAATAATATTCATTTATATATGTGTGACAAGAAATAATTATATAGTTTTCAAAAAATCTAAATGATAAATGAAAATACTTCATTAAAATACTATGAAGATTATGTGAAATTTGGTGTAAATATTTTAATGGTAAAAATATAATACATTTTTATTACTTTTGATTTGTTTATTATAATTCTTCTAGTAATAAGTAATATATTATACAATTTAAGTACATACAGAAAAAATCAATTTAATTACAAAATAAATATAAATAATTTATGACTAGGAATGCATATTTACACTATAAATAAAGAGCTGTTTTTTGTATTGTATAACATCTCCATTACAAATTAAAAAGAACGGGTTAAGAAAAAAGAGATACGAATGATGAAGATGATGATTGTGGTGATGATGATGATGGTGGTTTTGGTTGGAACCACCAGAGGACGCGAGCAAGAACTTTGGATTCCAGATCCAAACTGTATAAACACTGTCATGCTTTTTGTATAGACTTGGGTGAGAAATGCATAAACAATTGCATCGTACTTCAGTGTTCTCCTCATCATCCTCCTCTTCCTAAAAATATTCATTGTTTCAAGTAAATAAAATTTTATTAACATTTCTCCTATTTACTTATATATATATATTTATATTTGTTTTATATATAATATATAGTTAAATATTCTTATAAAATATTATGTTTCCACTTTTTGTATTGTTTTTACTAGGGTTAGGGCCGCACTGCGCAACAACATTAAAACCCAAGGATAAAATATGATAGTTTGTATCTAAAACAAAGCCATTTAAGGCTCAACAATAGAATTAATGTTTATAATTAATATTTATGACTATGATGTTTAAGATACATTTTCAACTTATTTATTTATAATGAATCTCAATAAAGTATTTGGTTCTGTTTGACTTATTTTTAGTTTGAGTTTTATGATAAGCTATAATACTGTCAGAAGAGAATAAACCACATCCGATATCAAATTATAAATATATTAGTGTTCTTTTTGACTGGTCATGTTTTTATAGTATAAACTTTATTGGTTTGTACTTTTATAATATAGGGTTAGATTTCAATTATAATTCAATACAAAGTAATATATTATCAGGTGAAATTTATAACATCAATTCTAAAATTATCTACTAAATGAAAATGGTATTTTCAATATTAATTTCCAGTGTAGATCCACAAACAAAATAATGGCGGTCAATCAATCTCATTAGTTTTTTATCTTCCTATAACTAAGAATTAAATTTTAATCCACATTTTATATCGTCAGATTATACTCATTGTAAATTTTAATCTTTATATATCTAATTTTTAGAAAAATATATATTTACAAATCTAAGATTTTTAGATGTGCTAACAATTTATTTTTTTTCGAATAAATAAATTAGATATTTTATTAAATTTTAACCCACTATGAAAGCATATCATATTGTTATTTCTATGTTTTCTACTTTGTAGGAAAGAATATATTTATGTAAATCAAAACTTGAGATGGGTTGATAATTTTTTTTTGTAGATTCTTATACTACGTACTTTCTATAATTCTGTATAATAGCATAATTATATGATTATCCAATATATAGCTTTGTTTGGTATTTAAAAAGATTCAATATTTGTATTTTTACAGTTTAACAAAATTATTAGTACTTTCATAATATAATTATAATTTTATATAAATCATTTATATTCTTTTAGAAACTAAATTTATGTCGATAAAGATTATTTATTTTTTAAAAATTATATTTTGGGTAAAATTTGTAAGTTTTTAAAATGATAAGCATCATTATAATTTAAAATAAGTATAATAATATAATATTATTTTTGAGGGAAGAAAAGAGAAAATTATTGAAGTAAAACGTAAACTTATTTTGAGTTTACATCCTTTTGTTGGATAAAATTATTAACCATTGGAGATGCTCTAAAACACTAAAATAAATGGCAATTCTTGTAAAACAACTTTTTATTTTTGTCTCCAAAATAGGTTTAAAGTTAAAATCACCAAAATAGATTTCATTAAAGGGATGCATGATAATTTTTTTATCATTAACATAAATAGACTCAGGAAGATTCTGCAAACCAAACTGGTAACTCTGCATCCATATGAATGACAAACTATGGTTGTTTCTTAACACTTCATGTGAGATTATCCGCTATGATATTTTCCGTTCTTGGTATATGAATGAGTTCTTGTCATTTTAATTAATTTTTTATTCAGTACATACATATATAGATATTAAAAATTGAAAAATTTTATTTTGAAATTTTTATACAAAAATCTTTTCAATTTTCCTTTACAAAATATATCAATTATCTGTGGGAACTATAAAGGCAAACAGTAGGAATAAATTTGATTTGTGTAATATTTAACACAAGTAGTTGGTTTGTGTTTACGCGATAATTGTATCTTTATTAAATATTTTGTTTAACACTTTTTATTTCAAAAATTTATTATGTTTTATGTATAATATTATAGCATTTATTCTTTTATAACATCTTTGTTGAAGTTTTTTGATTTTGTGATATCCAGCCTCAAGTTTCATTGTATATTGGACCACTATGATTCATTGTATATTGGACCACTATGAGAATGAAATCATTCCACAAATCAAAAGTGATCCATCTCTTGAACCTCCTAAATTATACCTCCATAACATTTACTAAACACAAAGAGTACAAGTCTAAATATGATATTACAATTCTTGATCGAGCAAATGGTTCCAATTGATTGGCGTGACATTCGTGTCCCAAGTGCATCTTCCGCGTTCCAGAGTTAGATTTACATCCCAGTTGTTCGATGTTCGGTCCTCAGAAAGAAAAAAAACAAAGATCAGGACTGAAATGCGGGTCTTGGCAACAACTCGTGATGTTGAATATTTAAGCTTCAAGAAGTGCAGAGCTCGTACTGCCTAAAGGGCACTAACCGATCTTTTCTGATGCTGGGATGTAGAGGCTCCGCCATATACCGTCGATAGGAAAGCACCTCTGGTTGAACACTCCATTGGAGCTGACCTTGATACATGATATCGTCGAGAATCGAGAAACATACCTCTGTCAACAATCCGACCAATCTCTTCTCCGTTTATCTCACCGCCACAGAGGGACAAAGATCCATGATGGGAAGACGTCTGGGTACACCAGACAACATCAACGGAACTGGAATCGCCGGAGATCTGAAAAAGGAAAAAACCAGATCTGAATTCTCCGATAACCCTAAAAGTTGACTCCCTCCTTCTCCGCCTTCCCGAAGCCTTCCGCCTTCTCCAAAGCTAGGATTCTCAAAAGCTAGAGAAAAGCTAGAACACTTCTTTATCGAAGAAGTTAGGTTTGGATTTTTTGGTGGAGAGTCTATTTTCTCAGATTTCTGTCTTTGTATTTTTGACATATATTTTTTATAAATTTTCAAACATTCACAGTAAAATCAAATCTATAAATATATCTAGATTGTTGAATAACTCTAGATGACAGCTAGTATTTAGGAATCACTTAGTGAATAACATGTTATTCTGATAAATATTTTAAATTATTAATTTAAAGACGACTAGATGATGGTCCGTACACTTGTGCAGACTAATATATATCCAACTAATTTAAATTTTAATATAATTTTTAATTTTAATCTAACTTTTAATTAATTTCAAATTAAATTAATCAGAAGATATAATTCAACTTTTCTACTACAAGACAAAATAGATAATAGTTTGGTACTTGTAAAATATTTTATTTATTCTATCACCAAACCACACATATAAAAAAATCATTATCATAATAACTTAATAATTTTTATTAATATTTTAAAATAGCATAAAAGATAAATCTACAAACCTTATGAAATCAAACCCCTCTTCATCAAAATCTTAATTACAATTAATTAGAATTTCCTATTCAGCGGAGTTTATAGTGATCACACCGATTAAGAAAACCTACAATAATTACAAACATATTTTTTATTTAACTAAATTAAACTAAAAGTAATAAATTATATGTCTAATACAAGCTTTATTTTTTTTTAACTTTGAGCGGCACTAGATTGTATTCTTTGGACTCATATTTTTGATTGCTAAGATAATTAGGCAACATAAAAGAAATGGAAGCTTTATTTTAAAAATAATAATAAAAAAAACTTAAACGATTTAATATTACTAAATTAAACATAACATGAACAAAACTATAAAATTATTGCTAAATTTTGATAATACTCGTTAATAATAATTATCTTTGAATATAATAAAAATATTTATTAAATAATCATTAAAAATTTTAAAAGTTATTTAATATAACTAATGATTCAATTTAAATCATGAGGTATGACAAATAAGCAAAATAACCTAAAATCATGGAGAAAATGACAAGTAGGCAAAACTAAAATTACCACCTATTTAAAAATGACAAAATAAATAAAATTACAATTAAAACTATTAAGAATATGACAAATAAATAAATAACGTAAATTATGGTGAATATGACAAATAAGTCTAAAATTATCAAAAAATATAACAAATACGCAAATGACCTAAAATTGTAGATAATATGACAACTAAGCAATAAACAATGACAAATAAGTAAAATCATCTAATAATATAGAGAAGTTGACAAGTAAACATAATTATTTCATAAATAATAATATAGATAGATACTAGGTGATAACCTGCGCCCTGCACAGGATGAAGAAACTTAAAAAAAATATAGTTTTGAATATATAGATATTAGAAAGGTAAAAATCATATACACAAATATTACATACATAACTTCTCTCAAAAACTTCATATAAGAACATTGGAGAATATTTATAGAGCATTTGCATCTTGTAAATGCTATCTTACATGCTTTGGTAAAAATTATTGATTGGATAATAAGAATCATAATGCTAATGATATTATTTTAAAAAATGCTCATACTTTAATATTAAGGAAGTGATGAGTCGAATGATCTTGTGTCATATATTTATACTAAAGCGAAACCGTGTATGACTTGAGAAAGAATCAATTCATGAAATCATCGTCATTAAATTCCATATCCTATTTAATTGTCAAAACTTGGGCGACTATATGTATCCTAAGACTTACCTAAATTTGATAGACACGAGATCAAAATTTCCTAAATTTTTTCTTAATTATTTTGTAAATGGAATACGCATTCATAATAAATGATACGTATTGACTACAAAATCAAAATTCCTTATGTAAAACAATCAGACTATTTGATAAAGACTGCTAACCATAATCGCCTTATTGAAAATGTGCATAAATTAATCCATATGTTCAAACCGCATATCATTAGGCAATTAATTACGATTTGGTTACTAAAATCGTGTTCAACAAAATATATAAAAGTTGTTAAACATGAAGGTTTTATCAATCACGATATCATATGGCCTTGGTTAATACATTTTATTTAATGTCAATACTAACACAGAGAAATTTAATAAAGGGATTGATTGAGATACGAATGAAATTAGTAGCCTACATTAACTATGAATGCGTGAATGCAACTACATTTGTGGTAGTAGTGTTTCTATTATTCTCATACAAATAATTAGCATTATATATTTTGTTTTTGCATTTCTATAGTAACAAAATATATAATGCTAATTATTTGTATGAGAATATTTATTTACACTTTCATAGTAAAAAGTTGGACTCATACAAAAAAATGCATTATAATTGTTTTTATACGTTCATAGTAATGCATTATATTTTTTCAACACTTTCATTGTAAAAAGATAACCATTAGATATTTTAACACTTTCATATTAAAATGATAACAATTATATTTTGAAATTGATATAGAGACGACATAAAAATTACAGATCAAAAAAGTTGGGCTCATACAAAAAAGAATGCATTATAATTGTTTTTATACGTTCATAGTAATGCATTATATTTTTTTTTCTACACTTTCATTGTAAAACTATAACCATTAGATATTTTAACACTTTCATAGTAAAAAGATAACAATTATATTTTGAACTTGATATAGAAACGACATTATAGTTACATATCAAAAAAGTTGGACTCATAAAAATAAGAATGCATTATATTTTTTTTACACGTTCATAGTAATGCATTATATTTTTTTTTTACTATCATAGTTTAAAGATCAAAGATCAAAAAAGTTGAACTTGATATCGAGACGACATTATAATCATAGATCAAAAAAGTTGTACTCATACAAAAAGAATGCATTACATAGTTTTCCATTTTCATATTAATGCATTATATTTTTTATTCTTATTAAGAATGCTTTCATAATATGATATATGTAAATGTATGAGGAATATATTACATTAGCGGTGGTCACATGAAGTTATATAAAATGATATATGCATGCACGCATTATATAAATTTTAATGCCATCACTATAATATCGAGATTGAGATCACATAATAATAAAGAAGGGGATTAGCATTAAACGTGGACGATTTTTTTGTTTGGTTAGGAAATATCAAAAAATCATATAGTATGTTAATAGAGTTATAATGTAATGGTGAATGGCAAATATTGTAATTAGTCTAGTTAATAAAGGGTCTTTAAATTTAAGTGGTGAGAATGTTTGTAGAACTACCACGTGTAAATGACACTCATGTAAATCACACATGAAGCAAAGGTTATTTCTTTACAATGCTTCTCAAATAATAATAAGGGGAGGAATGGATACTGTAAATCAATTTAAATGCAGCAAGATAAATGGCAAAGTTAAATTGGTTGAGCCTTATGAAGTATAATTAAATGGGCCGAAATAATATATTGGGCTTTATGACCCAATAAATAAATTTCAATTTAAATGAAAACGAAACCCTTGTCGATCTCTCTTCTCCTCCTTTCCGCAAAACCCTTCACAAGCCGAAAAAAAAAACTCAATATCAGTGGAAGATGGCGAAGAGAATCGTTGGATCCGGGAAATCAAGGGACGGAGGAGACTCAACCATCTTAGGTAGGATCTCCAACTCCGAGATCGTATCTCACGGAAGACGCGCCGCTGGAGAAGCCGTCGGAGTGTCGAAGAAATTGCTGTGGAGCACCGGAAAAGCGGCGTGGATCGCTGGTACGACGTTTCTCATCCTTGTTGTTCCGTTGATCATCGAGATGGATCGTGAAGCTCAGCTCAACGAGATAGATCTTCAGCAGGCTAGCCTCCTCGGAGCTCCGGCGCAACCTATGCAAAGGGGATTCTAGTAAAACCCTATGTACTGTGGGTTCTTTGCTGTTTTGTCTGTTTTTATTAGTTTTGGTTTTGTCGGTTTTGTCTATTTTTTTAGTTTCTGGTGTGGTTTTGTCGGATTCGGATTCTTATATGATGTGATTTCTTTGAATGGCTTAGCCTCTAATGGATTGTTTTAACATTGATGGTGGTCGCAATGTCGTGTGGGCCTGTGGGGTTTGAGTTGGTTTTATATAAGCGTATCGACGTGATTGCCGCGTTATGTATCATCATATAAGCGTAGAATTATTTGGAAATAGATGCGTCTAGCTTATCTTAGAACTAAACTGGTACTACTAGAATTAGGCATGGGCATTCGGGGTCCCCATCGGGTTTCGGTTTTATCCAATCGGATTTCGGTTTTTCGGGTTTATCAAAATCAGTCACATTCGGGTTATATGAAAGTTCGGTTCGGGACCAGTTCGGGTTCTATCGGATTCGGGTCGGGGTTAGTAAATCATCAAAGAACCGGTAGAACCCTATGTACTTTCGGATTCGGGTCCCAATCGGTTCTTTGGTTTAAAAATACATGATTTGTACCTATTTTGCAACCAAAACATAAGTAAAATCGGCTATTCTGTTTTAAAATATCTGATTTATACCTATTTCGTAACCAAAACATAAGTAAAATTGATTCAAAAATAAGAAAAGAATATCAACCGTGATCATTCAAAATCAAACAAAAGGTAAACATATTTATTGATAGAAAGAAAACCAAACAAATGAAAGCATAAAATGAAAACCAAGTTCTCATGAAATGAGAAACATTGTTCAATGAAAACAAAACTAAAATCTAAAAACTTTAAGATTCAACCGCCACATTCAACCATCAACCTTCCTGTAATAGAATCACCAACCTTCATGTAATAGATAATTATCTTAGATGTTCGATATATCTTAGTGTATTTTGAATGCATATTAGGAATTGGGATCATGTTTGGTATAAGATCTTTAAATATTTCAGGTTCTATCGGATACCCATTTAGATTCGGGTTCGGTTCGGATAATACCCATAACCCGAAATACCATAAAACGAGATCCATTCGGTATTTATGTCGGATTCGGATCGATTCGGATTCATTTTTATCGGATCGGGTTCGGTTCGGGTTTTCGGATTCGGTTTATTTGCCCCGCCCTAACTAGAATAAAGATAAGATATTGGAAACGATCATTCGTGTTCGAACTATTTGGAAATAATAACATTTTCGTTTCAAATTTTGCAAATAAAAGTTGAGATGATAGTGGTTTGTAATTGTACTAGTGTTGGTATTGTATTATAACTCGAATTCGGAAATGTAAGTATGTGAACTGTAAATTGAAAAACAAGATTCAGACGATTATTCTGATGTTTCTGATTCTCTAATCTAACTTGGGAGTTGGGTCTATCTAACTAATGTTTACAAACATAGTGGGGACATTTGTTAGGTAACTGTTTTGATTACTTCGAAAATAATCAAATGACAGTGATGATTTCCACTTTGATCTCAAGATTACCATCTGCAAGTAGTCTTGAAATCGTTAGGAAGTAAATTTTATTATACTCCCACTATTCAATGTTTAGAAAATCTAAACCATCTTCCAATTAGTATGTCATATGTGATTTAGAAAATCATCAATGAAACATAAAATTAAAGAAAATAGACCAGCTCTATCGGCTAAAATCAATTGAAAACTACTGTTCAACTAAACAAAAAAATGACACCAAGATATTAAATACCAACTGTAAATAACTTTAAATATACTGGTAGGAACTCACAAAATTGAGATGATCATATTCCCTCTTTCTCTTGAATTTGGATGTTTTGCGAGTTTTACACATACCAAGTATGACCTCTAGCTCTCTGTAAAATAAAATTTACATTCTATTTTCTCGAACTGGTGGGGGCACATTAAGAAATGTAGTTAAAGTTGCACTGAAATTTGAAAAACATCTATGTTTGTGAAACAAACAAAACAACGAAAATTCTCAGCTTTTAGTTTGAGAAGCAGAGTATAAGATTATTACTCTCTCAACCAATAGTAAATTCTAAGGATGCAAATATATTACTATTTTGCATATATGATTTGATTGTAATATGATAATGTAGTTGATATATTACGTAGTTAGGGGAGATCAGTGATTTTGTATTATCTTTCTCTAATCTTCGAAGTGTTAGAAAGTTTATCGATCTGTTTCCAATATTTGACATATACTTGGGATCAAATAGAAAATGCATTTAAATCAACAACTATACAAATTACAAAGCATATTGATGAAATAGCAGACCTTGCAGTTTTTTCACGCAAGAAAACAGAAATATATAATCAAAACATACTTTCCAGATCAATACTCTAAGTATGTACACAAATATCAAAAATAAAGGCTATTATATTTTACTAATGTTTGTTCGAATCACCATCGACTAGACCAACCGTCGTCGAAGTTCAGATGATAGCTCCGTAGATCATAGCTATACTGAATATTGTTATTATCACTCTTCTGCGTCAATCTCAAACGCGATTTCAGCCTCAAAATAAACTGCTTCAAGAGAACGCGAGGAGGTTTCCCACAACATGAGGACGCATACGCCACTATTTTAGTTCTTTCCTCTGAGTTTCCTAGCATTACTGAAGCCGTGGTTGAGCTTCCTATCCGGTTTCCCCATGTCCGAGACTGAAGTCTCTTCAAACTCTGTTTGTTCATTAGCTTCATAGTTACTTTACTCTGTGTGTTTGATTTGTGAGAGTGAGAAAATGTTAGATGTGAAGAAGAAGCAAAGAATGAGAAAACTATATAAAGAGCCAAGTTTGATAGAAAGAAAGAGTGACAGATGTTGTGGGGTCTGCAACGTGTGGATGTAAAAATTCGTGTACTAAACGTGTATGGTCAAAGAATAGTCCAAACTCCAAAGTGCATCATCCACCACCATGTATCCATTTATTTGTCGACTATCAGCATGAAAAAGTTAATAATGTAAAAATAATTCGATCTATCCAGTCAATTACCACTTGAATAGACAACCCCGTGATATTTTTGCACCTTAGTTTTATGTTTTAGTGGATAAACGAAATCTTCTATAGGCAAGGCAAATCATCGTCGACTCTTTTAACAAAGAAAAAACAATTATTTAAACGACCAACAAAGTGACATGAGTTACTAGCTATAAAAAATATAGCATGGAACATAATATCAAATACCAAAAGAAAACTTTGAGAAAGTAGTTTTTATTTGTCAAAGTTAGCATTTGTCCACGCATTGATAAAATTTTCGCAAGTGCACATTTTGTTTTATTTATCGAAGTTTACAAAGATAGTATTGAGAGGCAAAGAGAGAGACGTGAGAAGAAGAAGTGAGATGAATTGCAAGTGAATGTACAAGTGAGGTTTTCTTTGTAGAAGCCTTACTAGTATAACAAACTATTATGTATACTTACTTATAACATATATCAATTTCCTTAAGCTTTTGTTTCAAACCGGATGGACCAAAATTCTTGATGGCATGGACCCCATGCACACCAGCTAATTTGACTTATAGAAAAGGCAATTCACAATCTTTGGCATAACATTTTCCCCACAGGCTCGAGCCACTCCTCAGAAGATGGTTTGAACTTAGGCGTCTGCAAGTGTGAAAGGGGAGGCGCATGGCTTACTTTGCCTAAATTCTGTATTTCTTCATTCTTTGCTTGTTTTATTCATGTTATAAGAGTATAGCTTTGCCTAATCAGTTATTCATTATTTTTTCCATTCTTCTTGTAAATGTTATTTTATTTATAGTCTACGTTTGTGGTAGTATTATATTTTGAACCTTATAATTATATATATAATGTTTGTGTTAATAGATTTGTTTGATTATTTTGGTTAGTGTCAGCTCCACATCACAAAGCCTAATACGTGGGTCATAATAACCCGTCAAACTTTTGGGTGAAGAATCAAATTACCCACCTTTTGTGCACCAACGGACAACGGTGACGCAAAATGTCTCAACGAATGAATATTTCCTACTTTTGAGAAACCTTTTTTTTATGAAAAAAGCTTAATAATCTGACGCGAACTCGTTTTCAGTTCTGTCTGAAACTGCTGGAAGATTCGATTAAAGTGAGATTTGTCTGTTTTTTCTTTCTTTTAAACTTCAACCGGATTAGTATACACCGTCAAAAGCATAAAGGATGACGATATTGTAGGATAGATACTGATCCTAATTTGACACAAGAGAGAAATAATATACCATAAAAAAGACGAAAGATGCTGCCTAAAACTTAAAAAACAGACCCCACGCGTTAAGTGCTTTCTTGTTAACCTGACGTAAAAGTAAAGAAACGTGACCAAAAGACAAGGATGGATAACAAACAACAAAGAGAAATCAATTTCGAAACAACCAAAATAAAAGCAAAGGAGGAAATATCTTAAAGCAGAAAATCAATTCATTCCTGACAACCCATTTACTGAAGAGATGGTGACTGAAACTGAAAGCATATACCTTGATTTTGTTTTTTTTTTGGTCTTTTTTCATCTACAAGCAAATGCAAATGCTAGAAATCACAAAAAAAAATCTGCATCGGTATCATCTTGATGATATTCTAGTATGATGATCTAAAAGACCCATTAAATTGTTTGGTGGCATCTGCAGACAATATGGAATACGTACAAGCACCAAACTCTTTCAGCGAGCTCACCTATAACATATAAACACAATACTATCAAGGTCACTGCATACAAAATTTAAGGCATAGTTGTTGATAAAATGATCTGGACAGGTAAATGAAAAGTTAAGTTACTACGTGGTTGTGTAACTTACAGTCCTTATGCTGGTTTAGAACTTTATCGCAGCTCCAACATCTGCATAAGACAAGGAGATAGGTGTATAGATTTTACTTTCTAGCTTCTGTTTACGTTCTAGAACTTATGTGAAACTGCTGTTTGGAGAGAAACTTAACCTTGTTGCTGAGATGTCTAGTTTCAACTGTTTCTCTATTTCGCCAAAATACAAACCAAACAATGGTGACCTGTGACACACTATCTATCATTCACTATCTTAACATAATATTACTTTGAACAAGAACAGAACACACAGCCACACAACACGTAGCTTCACTGTGTGAAGAAGGGACATCACAAATAAAAGAACATGATTCATAGATGGCTTTTGCAATGAGTTTGTTCAAGTGAAATGGGTTTCTATACAGGTTATTTTTATTGGTATAGTTTGTAATCAAACATGACTTATGATTTAATTAAATGTCAAATGGAATTGTTACCATGATGGAATTGCAGCTGCGGTAAGGGCAGAAGGCAATTTCCAGAGGCGATGAGAACGACTCTCCAACATTTCTGTTAGATACTCAAGAATCTCTTCAACCTATTCAAGATGAAACCAAGAAAGTTAGAAACCTAGTTTACATATGGCAAAGGTCAATCAATGGTTATAGTTCAGAAAAGTTACCTTTTGATTCAACGCGATCTCATTCTGTTTCAAACCTTTAGATCTTTGAAGAAGTAGATTACATAACTCCTCGTACTGTTCTGCCACAGTGACAGACTTGTAAGAAACTGACATGATACCTTCGATTAAATGAGTCCATCTGCTTGTTACGCATCCTAGTAACAATAGCTCCTGTTCTTCAGCAATTACCACCACAAATGTTCAAGTAAAAATGAAACCAAATGGATGTATACTTAGTTCAAGAACAAGATCAGCTTACAATCTTTTCGACGAATATATCTTCTTTGTTCTCAGGTGAACCCTTCAGCCTTCTCAACACTTCTGCCCACTGAGCCCTCGGTACAGAAAAAATCAAGCTGGCTCCCGACACCAATCTCAAAGTTCTCTTACTGAGAAAATAAGACAGACTTTTCGATTGCCATTTGTTCCATGTTACAAGCTCAATAGGTTGTTGTCCTCCGCTAAGAAAAATAACCACATCAAGTTCATCAACAGCTACGCAGAGATTACCAGAGTATATGCTATATCTCATGCATAGCATGCGAACATACCCCACTAAAGTTGTATTTTCGTCTTCTTTCTGTAGCAACTCTATTGGCTCTATGTTTCTTAAAAGGATCTTCAAACTTGTCTCGAGCGCTGATACACACGACACAATAGCTTGCCGCTCGCAGAGCTTCCCATCAATTACGTCTGCAATACCGTCACCTGACTCCACAGCTGCAACCAGAACAGCTTGGAGTTGTTTATCCTTCAATGTTGAGTTATTCATCAAATGCTCTAAAACAAACTCTCTTCCCTTTGAGAGAGTATCTAATGACAGATTCTCCAGACCCTGCAAATCAGAACCCACCTCTCGTTTCAAAAAACGATAAAACATGGTGATAGGCCAAACAAAAGCAACAACCTTTGGGAACAAGGGGTTAGACTTCATCTCCGATATAGCTTCCTCGAGCTCCTTCACAGATTCCCCAGATGCGTCTGAGCTATTTATGCTTCTTAACATCTACAAAAAAAACGATTCTCAGAATAAACACAACGAAAGCAATGACCTTGAGAGTGAGAGTGAAGAGGGAAGAGTGAACCAACGTTTTCGAAGAAGAGACCCCATTGAAGAGCTTTCCTGCAATTCTCCGCGTCCCAGTGAGCGGGAACGCCAGATGATTGAAACCCAGATGCGAGGATGAGCAAATCCACAAACCCTTTCAGCAGCTTCATGAAATCTTCCTTGGAAATTTCTGGGTAATTCCAAACCATTTCTTCCTTTTCTGATTCGATTCGAACGAGATGAACCCTAATTCCAAGCAATTAGGCCGATCCGAGTGCGGCATGATCGGTGAATCATTGAGATTTTTGTTTTGGCTTGTGCTTTTTTTTCCCGCGCGTCCGTGCCCTAGAGAAGGAGGAGACGATTCTATATTCTGAACCTTTTGGTTTTCCAAGGAAGAACTTTGTGACGTTTTCATGTATTGAGAACTACACGATGTTTAATCATTTTCAGGGAAAGTATAAAACGTTTAGCTCTCTATACCCGTGAACCGGACCTTTTCGCTGCAACATTTCGGTTATTATATAGTAATATTGACAAATCCTATTAATAATATTAATCTACTTTTTAATCACAATAATGGCACATAAGAAAAATAAATTAAAAATAATATTTATTAGACCTTATAATTAACATTGAAAAACAACTTTTCCTAATCATTTAATCTTAAACATGAATGTAATATATATATATATATATATATTAAAAAAGAATTAATATAATTATCATTATAAGTAGGAACATATTGTCATTTTTCTCTGTGATGAATGTTACCTTAGAAATTTTTTGTTTTGTGTGTTGTTTTGGGGATAGAATGTTGTTCTGGGAATAAAATGTTGTTTTAGTTGTCATTTAAGGGTATTTCTCTTGTTTTATATTCAAATCCGTAATTTTCTTCTTACTAAATTAAATTTCAGTTTCTAATTATAACATCACATGCGACTAAAATGTTTTGTTTGCTTATATTCCTATAAAACATATTTCAAAAACTGGAAATTTGTTTATGTTTGATTTCTCAACTAAACTTCTAAGATTGATTAATGATATTTTTATATAAACTTAATGACATTCTTTATGGAATAGTTCATATGGCATATGGGATTAGCTGTGATGTCTTGATGTTCAATAATTCTCATTGCCATCATAGATTAGAATATTTCTGGTATATAATGAAATTTAATAAAAAGGAATTTTGTATTCATAGTCATCCCTACATAAACCTGAAAGCCAATTAATTTGCCACAAGGAGAGAGCAGCATAGTCATCAAGGACTGAAGATGCACATCAAATTATTATCGAAATTTTGTATTTATTCTAAACTAGTGATGGTCCGCCCACTTGTACGTATTAATATATTTCCAACTAATTCAAGTTTTTAACATAATTTTTCATTTCAATCTAATTTATTTAATTAGTTTCAAATATAAAATGAATCATAAGATATAATGTACATTTTTATTACAGTGCAACATAGATGATAGTTTGATATTAACAAAATCTTTTATTATTCTATCTCCAAACTACACATGTAAAAAATATCAACACTATAATAACTTAATAAATTTTTATTAATACTTTAAAATAATATAAAGATAAATCTACAAAACCTATGAAATCAATCACTTTTTCATCATATTAATTTCATTTTATATGATTTTCCTCTTCATTGAAGTATTACAGTGACAACTATTAACAAAATCTATAATAATCAAAACATATTTCTATATGACTAAAATTTTATAAACTAAAAGTAATAAATTATATATGTTTGATAAAAGCAAGGTTTTTGAATTTTTAACAGCTAGAAATTGTATTCTTTAGACTTATATTTTTTTATTGGTAAGATAATTTGGTGATATAAAAGAAAAGTAAGCTTTCTTTAAAAAAAAATTAAATGATTTGATGTTACGAAAGTTAATATAAAATGAACAAAACTATAAAATTATTGTTAAATTTTGATAATACTCTTTAATAATAATTATCTCTGAATATAATGAAAATATTTATTAAATAATCACTAAAAATTTATCAAAATTAACAGCTAAAAAATTTATTATTAAAACTAATGACTCAACCTAAATCATGGAATATGACAAATAAACTTCGAAGAATAATAAAACATGACAAATAAGCAAAATAACCTAAAATCATGGACATATGATAAGTAAACAAAACTAAAATTACCACATACAATTATTATAAATTATGAAAAATAAATAAAGTACCAATTAAAATTATTAAAATATAAAAAATAAATAATAACCTAAATTATGAAGAATATGACAAATAAGAAAAATTTAAATTATCAAAAACATAACAAATAAGCAAATTGCCTAAAATATGACAAATAAATAATAAATAATGACAAATAAAAAAATGAACTAAATTTATGTAGAACATGAAAAATAGTAACAAATAAGCAAATAAACTAAAATTATTGAAAATATGACAACTAAACAATAAGTAAAATAAATAAGCAAAATTACCTAAATTTATGGAGAACATGACAAGTAAGCAAAATCATTTCATTAATAATAGTATAGATTGATTAAAAAGATTATTATAAGGAAATGCCCAAAATAATTGACGGATAAATGTCAATGATTAAATTATTGAACAGAAAGGTTGAAAACAGAAATAGATCATGAGAAGCATCTCAATTGCCGATACACATAGTGTGTGAATCTAGACTGAGCAATAACTGAATGAGTTGTCAAGAACTTGAATTTGTACAAACAAACATATATATAACCATATTAAAACAAATTAAAAAAAAAAAAAAACTAGAACGTGTGGAATGCTGTTAAGGATGTAATGTAAACGAATTCTGCAGGTATTTAGTGATTTGCGTAAAGACGTGCATGGTATATATCTATAAGATTTGTTTAACACATACACACACAAAAAGATTTGTTCAAATCTATTATTCGACTCAGTGTGTTCCAAAAACTAAGATGCCTATAGATTATTGAGGGAAAAATGCTAAAAATGAATATATGATCCGATTATCCGAACGAACATACTATATCACACATGCTATATCACAACTTGCAAGGAAAACAGTATCTATCCAAAAGGACTGAATATGGGAGGATGAGACTATTAATTATAGACCGGTCTATAAAACCAAAACATATTTAAAAGATAATCAATGTGACTAACAAAAAAAAGGAAAAAAAAAAACAACAAAAAGCTAAATTAGGCAATTTTTGTATTAGTTATTTCTCAAACTGTTTTCCGAAGATTTCTTAAAATTTTAAAGAGACTGGAACATACATATGTTAACCATGATTTAATTTTACATTAAAACAATAGAAATGGTATAATTATTATACAATGTATTACATTTCTTTTTCAAAGTGTAGTGTATGAATCATGCCCTTTCATAACAGCTCACTATAATTATCATTAGATTTGTAAACTTCACTACATAAAATTCCAAAATAGACACCAGGGATGAAATCTTTAACAAATCCTCTTGTGCAAAAATATAGTTCTGTCATGTGAACTTGTTTTGATTCCCATTAATATATCTAAAAGATACATACGTATAGTTCTTTTAATAATTGATTATTAATTAATCATGCTTTGAAGCTAAACTGGTTCCAGCTTATATCAAATTAATTGACCGAGATTATGATGAAAAGTGGGAACAAGTATACATTCATGGTAAGACATTATCTTTTAATGGACATGGTCTACAACAATTTTGGCTAGTGTTAACAGAAAAGGTAGTTTCTTGTGTATGTATATATTTATTTATTTTTTTGAAACATATATGTATATATTTATTTATTTTAAATTTTTGATCATATCCTGAATGTATATATTAGCTAAGCACACATTTATGCAGAGGACCAACGCGGTTGATTATATTAAATTGCATGAGCTGGAGTGGATATTTCTCAACTTATTTCTTCAAGTTGCCTACTTCACATCAAGACATGGTGCCCACTTTCCTCCGACTCTATTATATATGCATAGAGTTATTATATTATCTATGTAAATGTGTTGTAGTTCACATTCATCCCCAAAAATACTTAATATATAATGCATATATATGGTCACATGAACATGAAACTAATAATGACACGATAGACAAACTAACACACAAGACTAGAATTATCTTTACAAAAGAAAAAATTAGTGAGAAGATTGATTCGAAAGTTTCACGGTAACATCTAGTAAAACCAAATCAGGTGAAAACATCAAATATTTAATGACACTTTATCTTTAGGAAAACAAACTTAGTCATCTGTAGATATATAAAAGTGCATAGGCAATTTAGTAATCTTTGTGTACATCTTAAAAGATATTAATTCATTATTTGTTTTTTTTTTGACGAAATATTAATTCATTATTTGTTGTCATGTTGACTTGTATACCTCTGCATACTCTATATATTCACATAACCATATTGCAGACAGATCGCCAAACACAAGTAAAACCTTCTGCATCAACAACATGGCTAGATCTTTGGTGCTCTCACTAACCCTTGCATTCCTCTTCGTCGGAATGGTCTCAGCTCGTGACTGGAACATCCTAAACCAGTTTAAGGGACTCAAGCCAACCACAACCACCAGCAAGAACGGCGTCGCCTCACTGAAAGGACCAAACCTAAACGGATACTGCGAGAGCTGGAGAGCCAACGTGGAGGTTCACAACATCAGAGACTTCACGGTGGTGCCACAGGAGTGCGTGTGGTTCGTCCAACAGTACATGACATCATCTCAATACGATGATGACGTGGAGAGAGCCGTTGATGCAGCCATACTCTACCTCGGAAAAACTTGTTGCGAGAAGAAGAAATGTGATGGCATGGATGCTTGGATCTTTGACATTGATGACACTCTTCTCTCCACCATTCCTTACCACAAGAGCGACGGCTCTTTCGGGTAACAAAATTGAATTAACCATATAGATTAGGTTCTGTCCGGTTTGACAGAGTATTAGTTTGGTTTTGGATCTATTTTCTTTAAATAGTAATAACTGAATGAAATAAATTTTAAAAATTTATGAGTTGTTTTATGTAATAAATTTCGGTTTATTAAAAACCGGTGTTTATTCTCTTACATTAATTTCGATTTTAATTTGATTTGTTTGGTATCAATATTTTGTTGGCTTTTGATTCGTTTGGTTTGAGCAAATATAATATTTCTTCGACATAAGTATATAACTAGTTCTGTTTGTTGAAAAAAAATTCGTTCTGTTTATGAATCAATTGTTGGGTTTAAATCAACTCCGTTACACAAAAATTGATTTCGGTCCGGTTTAATAGAATCGGTCGGATACAGTGCAAAGTTGGCTTCAATTCCGGCTCAATTTCGGTTTAGTTAGGATTGTGTTTGCACCTCTAGCATTTTTTTCTTATCTGGTTTGGTTTTGGTTTACGATAACCGGGATTGAAATGTTTACATCGATTTGAATCAGTGGTGAGCAACTAAACACGACCAAGTTCGAGGAATGGCAGAGTTGGGGAAAGGCACCAGCTGTTCCACACATGGTTAAGCTGTTCCATGAGATCAGAGAGAGGGGTTTCAAGATCTTTTTGGTTTCTTCTCGCAAGGAGTACCTCAGATCCGCCACCGTCGAGAACCTTATTGAAGCCGGTTACCACAGCTGGTCTAACCTCCTTCTCAGGTATATATTACTATTTATAGCTAGGTTATAATTATGTCCTGATCCACATTTAAATATTTGAGCAATAACATAATTCGATCTTTCTTAAATGTTAATATTGTGAATTCGAATAATTGCAGGGGAGAAGAGGAAGAGAAGAAGAGTGTGACACAATACAAAGCAGATGTGAGGACATGGCTTACAAGTCTTGGATACAGAGTTTGGGGAGTGATGGGTGCACAATGGAACAGCTTCGCAGGTTGTCCAGTTCCCAAGAGAACCTTCAAGCTCCCTAACTCCATCTACTATATCGCTTGATCAAATCATATTTACTACTCTAACCAAAGAATAAGATCAGAGTTCATTCTGATTCTTGAGTATTTTGATTCTCTCCTTTTCATTTATGGTTTATATAACTAACTCAAATGTTTATGAGTGATATATGAACCATGATCATCTTTGTTTATTTTTGAATTCAGCTGTTTTTTGTATGAGTATTTTGGGCCTTTGTCAAATTAATTTTGGCTTTTGTTAAATAAATCTCGTTTCTCTATGTTTGATTGGAGTGTATATAAACCATTTATTAAACTGTTGAATGGAGTGTTGAATAATTTATTAAACTGTTAAAGTGTATATAAACCTTCAAGCTCCCTAAACCATTTATAAATCTCGTTTCTCTATGTTTGATTGGAGTGTTGAATAATTTATTAAACTGTTGAATGGTTTCAATGAGCATGTTGAAAAAATTGTGAATGTTACGTGGATTGTTTGTAGTTGAATCTTTTCAACTAGTTGAAACTCTAAAAGTGGGCCTATATTTACAATGTGTCACAAGGTTAATGGCTTTTGAAATTATACATATTTTTTCATTCACCTTAACTATTTCAAACCTATTATTCTATAATAAACAAATTAATTTATTTATTTAATTTATATCAAAATTTATAATTTTTTGTGTTTTATAAATAGAGACTTGTTTTGTTGGATTTGGACATATAAATATTTTATATTATTTTATGTTTATTTTATTTTCTAATATTCTTTTTATATTTTTAGATAATTTTGTGTAAGATAAAATCTAAAAATATATATAATCATAAAATTTAATTATTTATAAATATTAAATAAAAATAGATGAATAAAGTGTTGGACTTTTTTTTATTAAAAAATGTTGTAAATATATAAAAATTAAGTGTATTATGAATGATTATGTGGAGGTGAGAAAGGGTGATGTGGATTGGTAAAAGTGAAGATTAGGGTGTTGAAAAAGTTTAACCAATGTAGATAGTCTAAGAACTATTTTACACAACAATCTTTGTGTTAGTTATTTACCTAAAATCAACACAACAATAACCTAAATACTTTAAGATTATTGTACATGTGTGTTTATAAGATGAAATCCACAAATCAAAGAAGAAAAACAGTTTAGATTATTGACCGAATCTTCTTTTTTTCTCTTTTTTCAACCTTCTGCAAATTATGTAGGAAGTATATTTTTAACAGAAATCCTATACATGAGTATACAGGACCTAGCTCAATTTCGTTTCAAGCCTTTGCTTGGAAAAGTTAAAAATACTCAAAAAATATGCACCTTATATCAATATGGTAAACACGACCGACCACTTGACGGTTACAAGAAACCGTACATATTGTTATATGTGATACAATATATGTGATGTGATAATCAATGTCCTAGATACAGGGGTTTGAATGAATTTATTAACCATGCAATTTTTAAATACTTCTCAGTTCTTCTAATGTGGATTTTAGCTAGTACGCCATCCTGACCTTAAATATTTTAAATATCTAGTACACTAATTTGTATTATCTATTTTTGGAGGAAAATGGTCTTGAAGACTTGGTGACTTGTATACATGGATAATTTATTATATTTGGAAAAAATGACAAGTTATTTAGAAGAATTAACAGAGATCTTTAAAGACTGATAGACATGCTTAATGCGAATGTCGAGCATGGCATGAGGAAACTTTGGAGAGGCAAAGAACTTGAAGCAAAGATCAAGATATTAAAATTATTAGTGTTTTTAGTTGATAACAGATGATCATCTACTTTTTAATTATGTTTTTCATGTTCGCAAACGTATGTCTTAGTTGTTATGAAAAAAAAATTGGACTGCAACCTTAAAGTTTAAGTTATAAATCACAGAAAACGTAATATAAAATATTTGATAAACTATTTTCTAATTTGGAAGAATCATCTTTGTTAAGAGATGTGATCCAGTAAACATTTTCTAACCATTTCAAAATTTAAATTAATTTAAGTGGTAAACGGCTCATGTTATTGTAGATCTCTAACGTTAATATCGGTGCACGTTAGGAATCATCCAAAACACAATAATAGTAAACTTTCAACATTAAGCACATGTGTGTTTGTCACAAAAAAAAAGGCACGTGTGTGTATCTTATTGACCAACAGTACATTTACCCCGGAGTCCTCTAAAGATCCGGACATGGATGACCGCTGCACCATAAGCAACTACCTGGACGAACCGGAACGCCAAGGAAACTTGCAACGTCACATCTAACCAGATTCAAGACCCTCACAGCGCCGGCGAAAGAACCGGGAAACGGAGGGGCCAAACGCGACGCACGACGGAGATTTAGATTTAATAAAAAACTGGTGAGATTTCAAAATCGATGACAAGTTAGTTCCATGTTTAGATTTCGTTTTCTCCACTCGACTAATAGCTAGCACAGCAGAAGAAATGGAACAACCGAACAAACAAAACTTTTTGAAAAGAACAAAGCAAAAAAAACACACGTATTTAAAATCAAGATGATGAACAATAGAAGAACCGATTTACTCTTATAAAGATCTTTAAGTAACTACACAAAAAATGTCTTTAACACGATACAAAGACCAGAATACAATTTGTTGGAGTTATAAAGATTTACTTTATTGGTTGTACATTAACCAACCAAAATCGAATTTTTGAGAGACATAAGTTGAAGTCATGGTCTTCTTATTACATAAATAATCAAATCCAATAACTAAGAACATTATAGATCAAAATATAAAATAGAGAGATATAGTAGAAGAATGCTTAATTGTTAATTATAACTTTAAAATTATATCGACCTATTTAAAGAAAACACAGTTGTTATCTTTTAATTTCCCAAGAGGGGAGCTTCATGTGAAGGAGACGATTCAATGGTTCCTAATATGTCCACTTTGGCTTCCTTGGAATTCCCCCACAACACCATGTAAAATCCTACTGATATCAATATTCCTCCAATCAAACTGTATAGCCAAACATAAACAAGAAAATTGAGAAATGAGATTAAAACATAACCAAAGACAAAGAGAATCAAAAGAAAATTGTGTTATACATTCCTAGGTAGATGGACTCGCTGAGGAAAATGGTCGTTGATGCGGCTGCGATCAATATAGATAATGGTTTGAACATCGACAAATACACGGGTCCCTTGTAAATCACCGCCCATGTATGAATAATATAGTATCCTGAATTCAAAATACCCTATGAAAGAAATATA
Source organism: Brassica juncea (assembly GCA_018703725.1). Classification (NCBI taxonomy): domain Eukaryota; kingdom Viridiplantae; phylum Streptophyta; class Magnoliopsida; order Brassicales; family Brassicaceae; genus Brassica; species Brassica juncea. Next base: position 48,459,530 of record CM031938.1, read on the forward strand.
AGAACAAGACTGAGTTAACAAACATTTACGATGTACTATTATGTCACATATTTATGTAAAAGTTACCGTTGCTACAAGGCTAATCAAGGTTTTGTCAAATCGTATGATCCATGCCTGTGAGTCATCCTTATCGACCAAAAAACTAACGAATGCACACACACAGGCAATGCAAACATTGTGTACGAGCGTTACAACGATAGTAGATGGATATTGACTCATTGTGTGTGCCTATAAATGACCGAGTTTCAAGTTATCATATATTTTATCTTGTTGATTGTATTCTGTATTCTGAAATGCATAGAAGATGTAATGTACGTACCATAACAAGGTAAGAGAAGGGGAAAAGAATGTTCTGAAGAGCAAGAAGGCCACCTCCAATAACCCAATCCGACTGTAAAGACATAAGCACTGGACCATGGTACAAAGTAACCACAAGTGCACCTACTATAGATAATAGTGTCCCCAACACTTTGGCTAAACTACTCTCTTTTCTGATCGATACTTTCTCCATTCTACATCAGTAAGTACGAGTTAGTAAACACCAAAGAATACTTTTTATCCTTTTTTATCCTTGTTCTACTACAAAAAAAAGATTATGTGGATGTTATTAAAAAAGAAGTGGTCTAGTCGAAAGTCAAATTAATTATGCCTCATACCGAATATATAATATTTTATTTTTGATCAAAAAAAAGAAGGTAAAACGTTTGTTTTCACGTGGTTTCGGTAGTGATCTCCGCACGTCGTTTAGTGATATTAAAAAATTGTACACATTTTCCATTCATATATTTTAAAAGTACACATTTTCCATTGTTACATAAGGTAAAATTCATTAAAAAGGCTAAAACAAATCTTGTAGATCCGTGAGTTACTTGAGTAGTTTATAAGAGACTTAAACCATAGAGATTTATTCCTTTTCCCTTTTTCAACTCAACATTATAAAGTTCTAAAAAGTAAAGTGAATTCAACTACTTAATAACTCCTTGGAAAATAAATTACCGGAAAATTATGGCGAATATGAAGGTAAATGCAGGATTGACATTACTCATGGCTGAAGATAAAGTAGGCGAGCTGTATTTTATCCCATTGTACCCTGCGATTTGGGCTGCACTTCTGTTTTTTTTTTCCAAAAAAAATCACCAAATAAAAGTAAGAATAATTATTTACATCAGAAGGTATATTAAAGGGAACAACTAATCAAGTATATCACCCAAAAACTTGCTATAAAAATATTTTCATTGAAATTATTTGAATCAGTACTCTTTTATAAACAATAAAAAACTCAGGTATGTATCATACTTCATAAAGGCCAAATTAGCTGTATATACATGAACTGTTATATGCAATTCAAGAACACAACCAAAACTGGTTCTGAAACCTAGGAAGATGTTTGGATTTAAATGCTAATGTATAGTTACCAAATAAATGAACTTACACAATTAGACCAAGAAGTCCCATTTTGTAAAGAATTAAAGAAGTCAATGGAGGAAGAGATCTTGATCTGTAGAGATGATCAAGTTATAGAAGAGCATGTTTTTATCAGAATCATTGAAACATAGTGTCATAAGAATGAAGAAAACCTGAAGGAGAAGAAGGCAAGAGGAAGAAGAAGAAGAGATCCAAAACCGTAGGAGTAGACGAGAACCACACATGGGCTAAGTCCTTTGGAAGTTACTGATTTGACCAAAGTGTTTACTCCTACGTTAGGAAACCCGTTAACACCTTGCCGTCAAATCAAGCCGTCCTGCGCATAATCTTAGGAGCAAAGGGCTTGCGAGCAAACAGGACGAGAAGAGCAGAAGGAGAGCGAGAAAGAGAGGAGAGCGACGAGATAGAGAAGAGAGATAAGAGAGAGCGAGAGATAGAGTCGTATAGGATCCTCAGATGATAGGATCTATCCGATACTCTCTCGCCTCTACTCTCTCCGTATCTCTCTCTCTCTTCGTCGTCTCTCATCTATCTCGTCTATCTATACTCATATCTCTACTCTCTGCTCTCTCTCATCTACTCTCTCTCTCTCTCTCTCTCTCTCTCTCTCTCTCTCTCTCAAAGTTTGAGATTCAAATGAATTTTAGATTTTTAGATTATTATAGGAAAATAATGGTGAAACCTCTCAATCACATAGACAATTACTTTCTTCTTTGTCATCTGAGTTTGTTAGAGAATAAAACATTTGTTGATGTGCCTAAAGCTAAGCATGGATAATTAGTTACCATATTCGTAATTTGTTTAGAGGTTTGCATTTTAGATTCGTAAATTAATTGTTTTAATAATTTGTTGGTGAGATTTCTATTGCAATATGTATGTATTATGTGAAGGTAATACAGAGTAAGAAGAGAAAAGAGATAAACTTTAAAATGCTTTTTATTATTTCACTTGCCTAACGTTCATTGATACCATGCTTCATATATATAGAGATAAGAGGAAGGATCTAGACACTAGCCAGCTGTGACATCAGTAGCTGGCAACCACGGTCAAGGGAGCGTATTTGTTACGCAGGGAGACGAGCTGCTTTGCCGTACTCTTGGAACAGCTCATCGCTGTTCTGTTTGCTACCGTTGTTGCAGGTTTGTCTTGTTGCTGGCTGGGCTTCAAGTGAAGATCATCTGTAGTGGGCTTTGGTAGCTGAGTTGGGCTTATACTCCCGCGCAAACTCGTGGTGGGGGAACACACAACACCGAGTTTGTTACGCAAAGAGTAGAAAGCTGCTTGAGGAAGCGACTTCGTAAAGATGTCAGCTAGCTGCGCAGTTGCAGGAACATGTTGCACAATCAGGCTCCCTTTAGCCACGAGCTCACGCGCATAATGATAATGCGTAGCAAAGTGCTTCGATTTCTTGTGAAGCACGGGATTTGCCGTGAGATGAACCGCGGAAAGATTGTCACAGTAGGCTGTTGCAGGTTTGTCTTGTGGATAGCCAAGCTCTTTGAGAAGGTCAGATAACCACGAAAGCTCTGCAGCTGTATCAGAGAGACACCGGTACTCAGCCTCAGTCGAAGACCTTGAAACAGAGTCTTGTCTTGTTGCTGACCAAGAGATCAAATTAGCGCCAAGAAAAGTGCAAATGCCACCCGTGGATCTCCTTGTTTTGCTGCACCCTGCCCAATCACTATCACAAAACGCTTTAAGCGTTGAGTCAGAGTGAGCGTAGAAGTAGAGACCCATGTCTAATGTGCCTTTGATGTAGCGAAGAACACGTTTCAGTATATGAAAATCCGCCATTGTAGGCTTGTGCATACGCTGACACACTAAGTTGACCGCAAACTGTAGGTCCGGTCTAGTTAATGTGAGGTATTGAAGCTTGCCAGCTAGGCTTCTGAAGTAGGTTGGATCACTGAAGAACTCATCTTGATGAGGTACACGGTCCAACTGTAAAGGGAGTGGTGTTGGCATTGGAGCGCAATCACTCATTCCTGCAATTTCCAATAGATCAGCTGCATATTTCTCTTGATTGAGAAAGAGTCCTGTCGGTGTATACTTTATCTGCACACCAAGAAAATAACTTAGAGGACCCATGTCCTTCATTCGAAACTCTTTACTTAGAGCCGCCAGCAGTTTCTTCAACATAGCAGGATTGTTTCCAGTCAAAACCATATCGTCAACATAGAGAAGAAGGAAGATAGTGGTTTGACCCTGATGAAAGATGAACAACGAGGGATCTTTGACACTGCACTTGAACCCAAAATCAAGAAGAAATGAGCTGAACTTGTCAAACCAAGCCCGTGGAGCTTGCTTCAGGCCATAAATGGCTTTATGCAGCAGACATACATAATCCGGATGTTCTACACTTGCAAACCCCGGTGGCTGACGCATGTAGACTACTTCAGACAAGTCTCCATGTAAGAAGGCATTTTTGACATCAAGTTGCTTGATGTCCCATCTGTTAACCGTAGCAGTGTGAAGCACCATTCTCACCGTTGCAGTTCGGACTACAGGGCTGTATGTTTCAAGAAAATCGACACCCTCTTCTTGTTCATTTCCTTTTGCAACAATCCGTGATCTCAGCTTTCCAACAGTTCCATCAGCATTCAGTTTTATTTTATGAACCCAGCGACATCCAAGAACATGAGCATCTGCAGGTCTTGGGACTAAGCTCCAAGTTCTTGTTTCATGACACGTATCCACTTCCTCTGTCATAGAGCCATTCCAACCAGGGTGTTGTAAAGCTTCAGCAATGGAACGAGGTTCTTTGAGTGCACCTTTGACTGTGTGAAGAACGTATCTAGGATTAGGCTTGCGAATGCCTTCCTTGCCTCTTGTTACCATTTGATGTAGATTTTCTGGCTGATCTTGAACTACTACAGGAGCTTGTGCAGGTTGAGCCGCTGGAGGAGAAGCTGCAGGAGATGAAGCTGCAGGAGAAGGTAATGGAGGAAACTCCTCTGGTATATAAGCAAACTGAACAGGAGCTTGCAGAGGAGCTTCTGGAGGAACTGGATGCTGACGCTTGTGAGAGGTCACATGTTCTTCTGCAGGTGGTTCTGCTACAGACGGTTCAGGTGTGATGTTAAGGCCTCTGTACCAGGCAGTCAGAAGAGGAGTGTGTGGCATCTGGAGAAGGTGTTTGTAAACATCACAATAGGGGAATCTTTCTTCATCAAAAAGAACGTGCCGACTGATGTATACACGACCAGTTGGAGGATGAAGACACCTATATCCTTTATGTTTTTCAGTGTAACCAAGAAACACACAGAGCAAGCTTTTAGGATCGAACTTGTTGTGCGCATAAGGTCGAAGATAAGGATAACACGCGCAGCCAAACACACGCAGTGCCGTATAAACAGGATCATTGCCATTAAGTTTGAAGAAGGGTGTGGTGGACTTGTCATGAGCCGAAGTAGGCAGCAGATTTGTCAGAAAGTTTGCTGTAAACAAGGCCTCAACCCAGAGATGATGAGGCAGATGGGCTTCAAACAGCATCGACATACCAAGTTCAACCAAATGGCGATGTTTACGCTCCGCTAAACCGTTTTGCTGAGGTGTATGCGGGCAAGAGAGAAAGTGTTTAATACCACAGTCTGATAAATGTTGTAAGAACTGTGTATTAACAAATTCTCCTCCTCCATCACTTTGAAATATCTGAATCTTCAGGGTAAACTGTGTTTCCACCAAGCGTTGAAACGATTTGAAAACACAGAAAACATCGGACTTGAGCTTAAGCGGATAGAACCAAGAAAATCTTGTAAAGTTGTCAATAAAAATGACGTAGTATTTAAACCCTTGAACTGAAGTTACAGGTGCAGGACCCCATACATCACAGTGGATCCTTTCAAGAGGTTTCTTAGAAGCATAAACAGAATTAGAAAAAGGAAGCTTGCAAGTCTTCCCCAGCTGACAAGATTCACACATAGTCTTCAAGACTTTATTGATGGAGATAGCTTTAGATGCAGATAGAAATTGAAGAACTTGTTGATGAGGATGTCCCAACCTCTTGTGCCAAACCACATCACTGGTACTCTGTTGCCTTGATGAGTAGAACGCAAGAAATTGTGGATTCTCTAACCGGTACAAGCCTTCAAGTTTGCTTCCTCGACTGAGAAGCTGTTTGCTCTTTTTGTCCTTAATGAGAACAGTATGGGAATCAAACGTGAATTCACATGGATAGTCATCTGTTAATTTTGACACAGACAGCAGAGATTTCGTGATAGAAGGACACACAAGCACTTCATTGAGAGGTAATGTACCTGATAGAGCTGGAATTGCGATAGATCCGACGTGTGTAATGGGAAGGAAGTCCCCATTTCCAACCATCACACCATCATGTCCAGAGTAAGGGTCTGCAGACTGCAAGTGCTGAGTAGAGCTGGTGATGTGATGAGTAGCTGCCGTATCAGGGTACCACTCATTTCCATCAAAGTCTGTGTCTTCAGCTGTTCGTATTGCAGCCATAGCCTGAGGACCATCAGTTGTAGAGTAGTTCTGATCAAAGCGGAAATGACACTTGTAGGCAGCATGACCAAACTTTCCACATATCTGACAAGTCGGACGCGAAGAGTTTTGAGCGCCACGACCACTAGACTGTCCAAACTGTTGATAGAAACCTCTGCCTTGAGTTGTGTAGCCACGTCCTCTGGATCCTCCCCGAGACTGTCCACGACCACGACCTGAGTAGCTACCTCTGTTAGTATAGAACGCCTGATGAGGAACAACTTCAGTTGCAGCTGAGTATGTTTGAAGTTTATCATCAAACGAAATGAGCTTGGACATAACATCTTCAAGACTTGGAGGAGTGAGTGAGTCCATCGAGTTCTCAATCACTGCTGACACCGGCTCATAATCCCTTCCAAGGCCATTCAGAAGACCATAAATCTTCTCACTTTCAGGAATAGCAGCACCAATGGAGTCAAGCTGATCGCACACCGTCTTCCATTCAGCTAAGTAAGCAGACATCGTCTTGTTCCCCTTTGACATTGTCTGAATCTTTCTCTGTAGTGCTAGCTTTCGTGTGGCTGAGACTCGATTGTATTTCTGACCAAGCGCGTGCCAGACCTCTTGAGATGTGTGAAGACCATAGACAGAACGCAAAGCATTCTCAGAGAGAGTACCATACATCCATGCCATGATAAGTTGATCTTTCTGAACCCATTTGTGAAACTCAGGGTTTGCTGTCTCTACAACCCGGTCACCTTCCCGAGTTGTCACCGTTTGAGCAGGACGAGGATGAGTTCCAGTAACATATCCAAGAAGCAGCTGAGAAGATAAAAACTGCTCAAACTGAAGTTTCCAGAGCAAATAGTTATCATCTTTCAATTTGAGAGTCACACACTGAGTGATAGTAAGATTAGAAGCGGAAATAGGATCAGGATTTGTCTCCATGATCTACTTGCTGTGCTCTGATACCATGAAGGTAATACAGAGTAAGAAGAGAAAAGAGATAAACTTTAAAATGCTTTTTATTATTTCACTTGCCTAACGTTCATTGATACCATGCTTCATATATATAGAGATAAGAGGAATGATCTAGACACTAGCCAGCTGTGACATCAGTAGCTGGCAACCACGGTCAAGGGAGCGTATTTGTTACGCAGGGAGACGAGCTGCTTTGCCGTACTCTTGGAACAGCTCATCGCTGTTCTGTTTGCTACCGTTGTTGCAGGTTTGTCTTGTTGCTGGCTGGGCTTCAAGTGAAGATCATCTGTAGTGGGCTTTGGTAGCTGAGTTGGGCTTATATTATGTACTCTAATGTCAGTGCACATGTTGTCTCGTGACATTTTAATTTTACAATATTGTATCAAGCTTAATTTAACCAGATATGTTGGAAACTGCTTTTCGCGTTCTGGGTAATCGTTCATCTTTACCCTTTCTCAAATGTTTGAATCGTTTGATGGGTCGGTTGCTCTTTGCTCAATTCTCTTGGTGTCGATTTTCTTGCTGATTTGGGTTCGGATCGATCTGTTTTTGGCGAAACACACTGGTCCGTTACTGAAGCTGTGAAGCAGTTGTCTTTTGAGCCATATTGATTGGGTGTTCTTTGTTCTATTTTGCGCAAAGAAGTTGTGATAAAAAAAAATGAAATGTAACGAAGATATAAAAACATTCAACTCCAGCGTTTCAATCACATTTGGAAATGATACTAACAAACAAAATGAATATCAAATCAAACCACATACACACAAAAAAAAAAAACAATGGTTTTGTTTACTAAGAAAACACAACACACAAAGTGACGCTTCACAAAGCCTATAAATATGATAAATTATATTTTTCACTCGCAGTACTATTATTCAACAAACACGTGTGGAATTTGAGTCGTCAAGAGCTTGCTTCACAGCTCTTTGTACCTGATATGGTGTCACTGAATGATTGTTCAAGTACCGCCTAATTAATGTTCCTATTATTGGTGATTCAGGGCTTCTTCTTCTTCGTTGCTGAAAACTGTTTTATCTCCTCTGTAATTAACGCTCCCAATATAGGTCTTTCATCGTAGCTTTGAACCGTTTTTGAGTAGTTTGATGTATTTCTTCTTCTCTGACATTGCGGTTTCAGCACCACCCGTAGAGATGCTGCTGCATCCGCTGGTCCGCGATGTGATTAACCATGTTGAGAGACTGGCGTCAACAGCTACTTCTTGGTTTCATTTCTTGATTTCTGCTTGGTGCTTAATGATGGTAACTCATCAACCGGAGGGTCCTCTTAACATGTTCGTATGTACTTTCGTACCTTGGAGTCGAAGATCCTTCTTTTTTTTTTTTTTAAGACTGCCCATCTTCATTAGATCAAGTGGTGGTTAGACGAGCCAATTTTCCGAGGAGCATTTCCGTCTGACAGGGTTTGATCTATATAGGAGAAAATATAACCTCTGATCCTTGCTTTTTTAGCCAATGAGTCCGCCCGACCATTCCTCTTTCGTGGAATATGAGACAGTCTCACATCCTCAAAATCTTCCTGTAATCTCTGGAACATCTCGATCTCTGTCGCGAATGTTGGTCAGTCCTCCAAATTTGTAGTCATGTTCACTAGGTCCGAGCAGTCTGTCTCGAACCGTATCGTGGTTATCCTCATGTCTTTCATATATGAGGTTGACCAAAGCAAACCTTACATCTCAGCATGCAAAGATGATAGGCTTATGTTGCACGCCCGTAATCCAAAGTATTCAGGGTCCATTTAGTCCTTAAGATTCTACCCTAAGTCACTAACACAGCCATTACCGATCCATATGATGCATCAATTTGACAGATAGGGATTTGGGGTATCCAAGAGGATATTGTCTCAACCTCTGTAGTATGAGGATCTTCATGATCCTCGTTTGCTTCCTCTTTTTCGTTAGTTTTCCTCCAACTTTTTACCTCAAGAAACGCGTGTTAGAGAGTGTCAATCGGGGATACGACTTTCCCACTAAAGAGTTTGTCGTTCCTTACCTTCCAAATATACTAATAGAACTATGGGAAGGTATCGAATTGTGGTCTCAATGGAACCACTTCTTTTCTCTTCCAAATAGAAAGTTCATGTTTTTAGCTAATGAGTCGAAGATCCTTCTTGTCACTGCAATTAAAACTAATGAGTAAAATGTTTTTAGCTAAAAACATTACACGCAGGGCCGGTTTTGAGATTTTGGGGCTTGTGACAATGTCTATGTAAATTTTTTTTTTTTACAAATTTGGGGGCCTAAAAAAATATTTTGGGGGCTTATGTCCATATAATTTTTTTCGAAAATTTCGGGGGCCTGTTGCAAATGTTTCACTACGCATGGCTTAGGACCGGCTCTGATTACACGAACAAACATCCAGATAGCTCGTCGTCACGCTCGTGACTCAGGCTTCGCCAACAACACTATCAAGTTGGACGCTCAGATAATTATCAAATGGAGAGATTCAATCAGCTTTTTTGGTATATTGCATGATACCTTCAGTTTAGCTTTCGATCTCTCATCTATTTCTTTTCTTTATGTTTCATGCTCAGACAACTCGGTCGTAAGTTGCTTGCTAAGAGAGCTCTGTTTACTTCTCTGCAATGTAAACTCTGGTTTTAATTTTAATCAAGTAGCTGTTCAAAAGAAAGGGTCTCCAGGAGAAGAGTATCACCATCGAACTTGTTCTAGATGTGGAAAATAATTTATAAGGTTTCTATACAATTTTTCACTATTCAATTTTTGTGCGTCTATGTTATACAATTGAGAGCGAGCAAACACAAGGTAACTTTTAGTCAAAAGATACATTAATCAGTAGTTTTAGGTTCCGTTGATTGATTATCTGTATTTGACCAATAGACAGACGACTGATACTGAAATTTAAATGCAATTTTGTTAATATATTTTTAAATAGTATAAATTTTTAGAAATTAATATTGTCTAGAAGCTAAGCTTTGTGAGTTGTGATTGGCACCTATCTAATTACAGAAAATATTGATTAGAACTTTCCGAGTAGCACCTATCTTTTTTTCGACTAGAACCTATCAACTTTTTTTTCTAAAAAGACTTGGGAAGACTAAATGAAAATTTTTAAAGAAAAAAATAAATCTTAATATATTCTTAAGATATATATATTTTTTGGACAACTTCTTTAAGATATTTATTTAAAAACTAGGATTAAAGGTGAACAGATGAGCGGTGGGTGAAAGATATTTTAAATTTTAATGAACATTTGAAAATGTTTAATTTATTACCAGTTAAAAGTAACAATAATTTTCACTACTTTTTATTTTTACAACAATTTCATCACTATTTAAATATTTATTATTCTTATTTTACAACAATTTTAACTACATATGTTTCATTAAAATGTAATAGTTAGTTTTAATGTTTTTCTAGTTTGAATACAATTATAATTAAAAAAATTCTTTGAAATTGCAGTTAACTGGGTTCAAAACGGAATATATATATATATATATATATATATTATTTATGTTATTTTTCTATAATTTCTTTTAAAATTTCTGATTTAGACAATTTGGAAAGAAAATAACAAAATAAACATTTAAAGTTAGGAAAATAACATGAAAGTCTAATATAAATTGTTATTATTTATATATACACGTATTTTGAATCTTATATAAGTTAGTATATTTGAAGATCAAATAAACTATTATTCAAATAACTAATTGTGATTTTAAACTAAATTCATAATATTATTTATACATTGATTTTTATTTATAATAAATTATTATATATTTAACTCAATTATATATTTTATCATTAAATAAAATAACTTTAGTTTTATAATAGATATTGTACTTATATATAAAATGAATTACTTTATGTATAATAGTTAAAATGTTTTTCCTATAAGTTTTTATTAAATATATTCATCACATATATCTCTATTAAGTAGAAAAGATAAAACTTAAAATATTAAGATTCAAATATATTAGTATACCTAAACTGTTTAATTGTATTTTTTTGTAAATTGTGCTAGATGGTTTTGGTTTATGATATAAATGAAATAAACTTTTATATTATATTATATTATATTAGATATATATATTTATTTATTTACTTTTACATTAATTTTAAAAGATGCTTCATATTCATTTCAAAAATATATATTAAATTATAAAATTTAAATACTTAGATGACGTAAGCAATGACGTGTACTACCAAATTTATCTCAATTTATAAAGTAAATTTTTAATTTTCAAAAATATTAAAAATTTAAGTATATTAGTCAAAATTATTAATTATGTTATTTGTTAGGCAATCATGTAAAAATGGTATAAGAATTTAAAAAAATTACAATGACCTTTCATATTTATTTCAAACATTGTATATGTTGATTTAAATTTAAATTGTGAGCATAAATATTAAATGATATGGATTTAATTGATTACGTGTCATTATTAAAAAAAATATAAATTTTGAAAAAAATTGATGGGTGTTAGAAAAAAATGCCTTGGAAGATATATCGTTGTATTTTCAATGCATTATTATGAATTAACAATGATTAATTGTAAACTTCTAAATAATAAATTATATTTATTGGATTCTTATTAAATCAGAATCATATGAAATAGATGAACACTAAAAAAATTATGCATTTATAGCTGAAATTTAATAGTTTTATTAATATATGTGAAAACTTTAAAACATACATCATTTTGAAACGGATGAAGTGTATTATATAAATGATTTGATGACTTTGTTTTATGAGAAAAATATTATGCTTTATTTATATATATACATATATATATATTAAAGATATTTATTAGCATTATATTATTGTGATCAGTAATAGAGTATGTATTTTATATTTATTATATTATATATAATTAACTAATACTTTTTCCACTTTGTTAAAAAGTATTATTTTGACATATTCACATGGATTAAAAAATAATAAATACACTAGTATACGTTTATTTAATATTTCCTCCGTTTCTAAAAGATGTATTCCTTCTGTTTCTAAAAGATCAATGTTTTAGATTTTTCACACTTGTTAAGAAAAAACATAAAATTTTATTTACCAATGCATTGTTTTTCTTGATTAACAATTCTCCATAATTTTGAACCAATAAGATTTTAGTAAATACAATTATATTTTTGGAAATGTACAATTTTTCATTAATTAATGTATTGAAAATGTAAAAAATGTATCTTTTTGAAACAAAAGTTTTTTCTAAAACATGGATCTTTTAGAAACAGAGGGAGTATGTTTTAGGTTTTTCACACTTATTAAGAAAAACATAAAATTTTAGTTACCAATGCATTGTTTTTCTTAAAGAACTATTTCCCATAATTTCTAACCAATAAGATTTTAATAAATACAATTATATTTTTTGAAATGTACAATATGTCATTAATAAATGTATTGAAATATAAAAAATATACTCCCTCTGTTTCTTAAAGATGTATGTTTTGGTGTTTTCACACATATTAAGAAAATACATTAATCATGCATTGTTTTTAGAAATTATCAAATTCCAATGCATTTTAACCAATAGTCTTTCAATAAATTCAATTAATTTTATTGAAATTTGCAATTTTTGTATAGAAAACATAAAAAATACATCTTTTTGAAACAATTTTTTTTTTTCAGAACATACATCTTTTAGAAACAGAGGGAGTATATTTTTGAAACGAAATTTTTTTCCAGAACATGTATCTTTTAAAAACGGAGGGAGTATATATTATTAAATAAATATTTAATATTTAATTAAAATAAAAAGAAAAAATTATGTATCAAAACCTACATTGAAAATGAAAAATGATACTTTTTAAAACCAATAAAAAAATGTTTGAATGTCAATTTTCAAGAAACAGATGGAGTAAAATGACATTAACGGTAGCTCACTATTTTTGAGGGTATTTAAAGTTCCTAATTAAAACATTGGTGATGAAGACAACTAAGGGCACATTCATAATCATCGGTAAAATAATCTATTGACAGTTAAAATTAAAATAAACTAATACAGTAAGAGAGTGAACAAATTTGAGAGTATTGTCTCTTTCGAGAGACTCAATTTTTTTTTTAAAGAAATTGTTTTCACAGATGATATTTGCTTGTTGGTTTAAATTTTTATATTTAATTATTACAATTACGAAAGACTATGGTATCAGCTCTTAGTCTCTTACTGATGCATGCTCTAGTAATCTGTTTTGTTCCCCAGTCGAAGTAGATTATGGGTTTTGATGCGAAGTTTGGTGGTTGATAAAAAGGTAGTTATTTGAAAGATAGTGTTAAGCTCTATCAAGTTTGAGAGTTTAAAAGTTTCATATTCAAAAATTGGAGAGGGAACTTACAAATCTATTCTAATCTCAGCGGTCCAAATTATGATCCTTGTAGACAGCATTGGTCTGTGATTTGCTCTTCTAATGTGAAAAGTTCCTACTAATCACTTGCTTGGGAAGACACAGGGTGATAGGTGTAAGAAAGAGCACAGTGCGAAGCGTTTTATTGGTTTGGTTGAACATGTGTTTGATATGAGGGATTTGCGATACGAAATTAATATGGTCCCTCAAAGTGGGTCCCTTGTGTATACTTAGGAGTAAATTAAAGGCATGCATTTTTCGTGTTTATTCTTCCTTTTTGTTAATTTTTTAATCCATTGACATTATTATCATATCATTCTCGTCCTAACCACCCGAAATCAATTAATTTCTTAGATTTGCTATCATAATTTTGCAATATATTTTTGTTATATAAATCCGGTAGTTACTCTGTAACTAAAGCTATCCATACAAGTACTGCACATTAGTCTACCCCGAGTTTGGGTCCCCAATATAATTCTCTTAATTAGGTGTCATATATATATATTACTTTTTTGAGCAACATATATAATTTACTAAACAGTCTTTAATGGGAGTTAATACTTATCCAGTGATTTTAGCTGAAGAACATTGATTTCATCATAGCTGAGTTTTTTAAACTAAAGTTATCTGTGATTATGTGATAACATTATAAAAGCTTTATATTACTGGCGTTTAATTTTGATTTCGATTTGGTTTAAAAATAGGAAGGAAAAAGTAACTCATATGAAAGTTCTTCTAGCCTTAGTAAGTTTACCCTTTACCAATTCTTAGCGTGTACGTGTGTGAAAATGGGTACATGTGTCCATTAATTAGAAGGAACAAAGTAATTGCATGTACACGCAGCAAACTTGCAAGAATCATGAAAATGTTAAAAGAAATGAGATGCGCCTGCCCTCCTTTGTAGAATTTTGTGGATAGTTAATGGTTTTAAGTTTCATAGTCTTTATAAGAATAAACTTTTGATAAGAATAAAATTTTATGTTCGAGTGGTTGTATATACAAAATCTTAAAAAGCAGGGTTTCACCACTTCTGCCGAAACTGAGAAAGATAAGTCTCAATTTTACTAAAAAGGAATAATAAAAGAAGGATAATGGCGACAAAAAGCAGTGTTTTGCGACCCAGATCAGTGATCGAATCGGTAAATTCGGCGATCCGATGAATAATCTGATTTAGATTTTCTTTTAAAATCATTATTTAAAAATTCAATAAAATCCATAAAAACAATTAAAAACCAGAATCTGATTACCTATTAAATTAATACGTATTTTTTACCTTTTAAATTTTTTAAATTATGTTATTAGAATCTATTTTGTATTCTAACCTAATGAGCTTGATTATAATGAATTAGAAAATCTTCTTGTGGAAGAATATCCCAAAGATAATAAAGTGACAAACTTTTTAAAAAATGATGGCAATTTTAAATTTTTTTATTGCACTTTCTTATTTTTATTATATATAATATAGATTAGAATATTGATTTATAATTTTAGATTTTGACGAAGATTCCAGTATGCCACTTGAAGATAATAAAGCAAATGATGATAAAGAGAAATAAAATTGGTTGATGTGATTTGGTATTAGTTAAATTTTGTTATCGACAATCTATAACAGTTTGATGTTTTATTTTTGGTTTATTTTGGATTTAAAGTTTAATTTTATTGTTCTCATTATATAGTTAAATACTTATGAATTTTAAGTCTTGATTTTTTTAATTAAAAGTCATATATCCTAATTTTTATAATTTTTTAAAATATTAAATTATTATTTTTTGATATTTTTATGTCAAATGAAGTAAAAGTAAATATTTTTTTTAATTTCCTTGGAACAGAACTAATAGAGACTAAGTGAGGCTTGTCGCTCAGAGGATTAGAGGCTACAAACCATGGTGTATGGGGTTCGAATCTCTCCTATATTTCTTAATAGCTAATATATTATTATATAAAAAAATTAATTAATTTATTAATTCTCTATTCGTCTGCCGTCAATTCAGTGTTCGGATCAGATTTAAAAATATTGAAAAAAGAATATAGATTTTGCAATATTTGACTTTATTTTAGACAGTTAATTTATATGGTTAGAACCAAATTTACATAAGCAGACTAAATGAAGTTACATTGTTGGAGATGGTTTTATTCGAAGGCTATCTAAGATTACGTGGTAAAACTGCATCCCGATATTGTATATGAAAGGTTGGGAAAATCATAATGAAAATTAATGTTAAAAAAATTATGAGTGAAAGCATCTTAACATACTGGTTAAGATTTTAAGGTTTCTACATCCATATTTGAAGTTCGAATCTCAGACTATATATATATTTTTGTAGATTATATGATGTGAAGTTTATCGGAAGTTTCAGAATACTATAGACAAAAATTTTTGTTGTAATTGCCTGTTACGGAGAAAGCCTATCTATCAATGTTTCTTTTACCTGAATAGTGGTAGAATACATGGTAATTACTATTATTCCCCATCACGGCTACCTCTTAAGTCCTAAATGATGTGTGAATCCCTTAAAATGGGATACACATGATTTCATTTCAAATAATAATAATAGTAAAACAAATGTGAGTTTCGACTAAAAAGTAATAACATATCAACAATTATTTTAAAATTATTACTTTTCTGTTTTATATTATAGTTTAAGTAATAACATATATATATATATATATAATTTTTCTTAAACAAAACTGGTTAGCCTACTATAGTTTTTAAAATTATTGGGTCGACCTAATCAGACTACATATCAATGAATTTGCTTTTTCCTATTTTTAAATATAGAATAATCAAAAAATTTATATTATTAGTCACTTTAACAAATTGCTTATTCTGGTTTTGTTTGAATTATATTTACTTTTAACTTATTTAATATTTTACTAAATGAAAAATTGCACATGTTGAAATAAATTTTAAATACGAATATGCTAATGTATTAAATGTTATGCGAAGAATATGCTTATAATATATATACTACTGAGCCAATTAAATTTAAAATATGTAAAGTATTTCTAATTAGAAAAACAAATATGATAACTAAATTATGCAAAGCAAACAATGTTTGAGAAACATTTTTGTTAAAAACTAAAGTCTCGCTTAGTAAGGATTTTTTTCTTTAAGATTTTGGCTTTAGATATTTTTGTTTTTAAAACTGTAAGTTTTATTTTAAATATTTACGGAAATATGATTGATAATAAACCTAAAAACTGAAATTATTATTTTCAATATTAAACAACAAATTTAAGATTATACAAATAATAAAGAGGAAACATATATAAAATAAAAGTAAAATAATATGGGTATCAAAATAACAAGGAAAAATAAGAATGGTTAATTTATCAAAAAAATATTTATAATAAAACTGATATAAACTAAAATAATTGTTTTACTTATTAATGAGAAAAGGAAAAAAACGACAAAAATGAGGTGGTAGAGAATTCAGTAGAAAAATAAAAATAAATAATAGTAAAAACTTAAAAAAATTATAAAAAAGATTAGAAAACAGAATTTTGAAACTCTTTTATCCTATAAGTTTTGATCATATTAACTCCAATCAGACCCTATATCTGACATCGTTCAAATCCAGTTTGATAGAAAAATCAATTTGATTTGGCTTACCAAAAAAAACAATAAGCCAAGCAAAGATGAATAAACCTAAAAACTTCAATGTTTGAAGCCTGATCTCGTGATATTGTATTCACTCTTCGATTCCAAGAAGGTTGATCCCAAGCTAACTCTTTTAAATTAAGATAATAAAATGAATTTTTTGTCATAAAAAAGAAAAAGGATAAAAAAATAATTAAGTCACTAAATTCAATAAAGAAAAAAATGAGTTTTTAGGATATTGGTTTCCAATATTTTATTTAAAAAGAGTTCCCGTATTTTACTGTAAACAAAATTAAAAAAAATCTTTAAATATTAAAAACAGATTAAAAATAGGATGGGGTTTAGAGATATAATTGTTCGGACCAATACTAGTTTGAAAATATTGTATAAATAGTAGATGATCTTTAAAATGCTAATCATATGTATCTGATTTAGATCATCTAGACGTACGACATATCGCTAAACTTTTGATAATTTTTATATTATTCAGGTATAAATAGGCATTGAGCAAATCTAAATTCTGAAAGTAATCCACCAGATTAATTAGATTTTTTGTCATTAATAAAATATGGTTCTTTTAAAATAAAAATATTACTAATCTCATAGACATTATTTGAAAAATGATTTGTTACATGTTCTCTCTACAGTTACTTTCATAAAAAAAAAATATGACATAATTACTAAAATTGATGACATGCCTTATGAAAATACGATATAGACAATAGCATTAATTATTGATGTATATTTTTGGTAAACCTTTTAAAATATGGTAATAACCTATACATTAAATTTAATGTTGACTAGTTGATTGTCCACATCTTGTGCGGACTAATATAAATATAGTTAATAATTTTAATTCTAATGTTTATTTTATTTAAATTAGATACAAATTTTAAAATATTGTAAAAACCTATACATTAAATTTAATGTTGACTAGTTGATTGTCCACATCTTGTGCGGACTAATATAAATATAGTTAATAATTTTAATTCTAATGTTTATTTTATTTAAATTAGATACAAATTTTAAATTAATATTATAAATTATAAAACTTCAATATTTATATTGGTAATTAATTTATTAAATTATATTTTTTGTTTCATAGTTTTATTTATTGGAGGTAGATTTTGGATCGTGATAATTAAATTAGAAAATTTGGATTTGAAATTAAACACTTATTGTAATTGTGGATTGAAATGAAATTCAATGGTACACAGAAAATTATAAACAATCACAGCCTATAAAACTTCAACATTATATATTCTCTATAATTTAGATTTTAAAACAGTAAAACAAAAACACAACATAATAAATTATAAAACATTATCTCTATATTTTTCGTATATTATATTTAGTACTTGTCAATTTTAGTGTTATTTAATGTTTTAATCCTAATTTTTCATGCATCCATATATTTTTAATTATTCTTAGTAAATTTTCATTTTGTCGTTTTTATAGTATTTACTATTTTGTTTTTAAATATATTTTGATAACATTTGTGATTTTATGGATAAATTCTTTATTAGTATAAATTCATTTATGACTCCGATGTTCGTCATATACAAATAGAAATTAATTTATTTTAGGTTACGTATACAATTGTTTAAAATTAAGTATATATGAAATATTTAACATAAGAATATATTTTATACTTTACGACATATTTTCTATGATGCTTTACCTTTAATCTTGACTTTAATATTGTAATAATTGGTTAAATGTTTCCAATAAGAATTAGGAAATCTAGTTATAATATTAGTCAATAAAATCATAAAGTAAAAACATAATTATGATATTATCGGTAAATATTGTTAATATCATTTGTTAATATCCATTTATTAATTATGTCCTAAATAATATGATTAATGTATTATTACAGTATATATATATATTAAAAATAATAGTATATATATTGGTAGGTTAATGTTTATTAATTATCTAAGATATCATGATAAATATATACACTAAAATTACAATACAATTTAAATAATAATATAGATTAAATTAATGATGTATCCTAAAAATATATTTATTAAAACTATTGACTAAGCCAAAAATCATGGAGAAGATAACAAATCATCAAAATCACTTCTCAAATAATAGTATAGATATATATTTTTGATAAACTTCTTAGATTATTGTAATAACTCATATTTTTTTGTCAAAAATAATAACTCATACATCATCATTAAAAAACATATATTCAAATATGATATTAAAATTTTTAAAATATTATTTAATTCTAATTTTATAATTATAAAAGTTTTAATCATAAAATCATTGGTTTCTTTTATATGTCTACAAATTTTATAAATACTGTTTAGTTTTAATTTCTGATTTTATATAATTTTTATATCAATTTTTATTTATTTTATGCAAGTTGATTTAATAATTTAACCAAAAGGAATAGATAAAATATATATTCTTAAATATAATTTAATACAAACCAAATTATTTTTAGCTTAAATTTATTAATTAAATCAATTTATATTAAAATATTATAATAAAACTATAATATTAATAAATTTTATTTTTAAATATAATTTAAATTTTTTTAAGAATTATTGTTGTTGGAAAATACCTAGTAAGTAATTATTGTTGGATATAAATTATTTATTTGACATAATATCAATAAAACGTAATTTCTATTTATAATTTAGTATTTCACTAATTTAGTTTAACTTTTAGTTGTCAATGTGATAAAATTATGTTCTATATAATATTTTCATAAATTTTATAAACCATATTAGCATATTATGTATATGATTTCTATATATATATATATATATAGACAGATTTTCAAATACATTTTACTGTGATGTTTAGACATAAATTTACAATTATCAACTGATTAAAATAAACCATTAAAAATATTAGTTAGGCTGTGAAAAAATAATAACCAAAGTTTGATTAGTGTAGTTTATGTGATGTAGAATATTCTTTTTAATTTGCTACAACTGTTTTTTTAAGAAAAAATATTTGCTGCAACTGTTACCAATCATGCACATAGTTTCATTACAAAATCACGGGCTTGTTTCCTTATTATTATTCTTTTTGTTGTTTCCTTATTTTGTAAATTGATCTTATGTAAATGTCTATACAAAACTATATTACAATTTCATATTGTACAGAAAACTTATGATATAGGGTATGATTGGTAATGAACGTAGTTTTGAGTTTTTTTCTCTAGGATTCAAGCTTTGAATATTTTGTTGCGGCTCTAGAATTAAAACATTGGAAAGTACATCTGTAGTAATTTGTCTTTCTATAGCACATACACTGACTCATTTATCTAACGCCATTGAATTGAAGATTTGATCTATTAATTTGTATGTATAATATTTTAAGAATCATATATACTCCATCCGTTTCAAATTAATTATCGTATTGGAGTAGAATTTTTGTTTCAAAATAAGTGTTATTTTCGGTTTTCAGTGAAAATTTTATAGACAATATTCTCTACTCTATTTTTGTATTGGTTGATATATGGTTAGGTGTACTGTTAGTAGTGTTTTTATTTTGAAAATATATAAAATTAAATATTTTCTTAATCTGTGTGCATAAACCTAGAAAGACAACTAATATAAAACATAGGGAGTACTTCAGAAGACACTATTCTCGAATTGCTTGATTTTTCGTATATTCAAACTTCAAAATTTGACAACTTGGCAACATAATAAAATATAAATACAAATGAAGCCAGTTTAATTAGTTAGAAAATTTTTTGACTAAATTATATCTTATAAAATTCTTTTTTTTTTCACGATAAAATTGTTATATATACTGAAGTGAAAAGAATGATAAAATTTTAAAAAAAAAACTAAAAAATATATCTTAGGAAAGAAAATATATTCTTATGAAATGCAACTAAAACATTTTGAACTTTATAAAGTATATATAAAATCAGTAAAACATACTCCATCTGTTCGTTATTATATGACGTTCCACGTGTTTGCACATAAATTAAGAAAGATGATACAATTTCCATTTTAACCTTTTCAATTAGTGTTTAATGTTAAATTTGACTTCGTATCATTATAGTTGTAAGGGTAAACAAAATCATATTTTATCATTATTTGCTTGGAATTCAGCAAACGTCAAGTATTTTGATACAGAAAAAGGCACTTAAACGTCATATATTGCCGAACGGAGGGATTATTTTCAGAGTTTTACCATATTTGTTTATAAATTAGATACTTTATATGTCATTTAATATAAGTAAATACTTTAAACCAATTCATGACTTTAAATAGATAAAAATCCAAAAGAAGAGATTCCTTTTTTTCTACCCAAAATTAATGTTTGCGTTACTTGTTCCATTGGTAACCCAAATTAGGAGATATGATAAAAGAGAAAGGTTATTAAAGTCATTTAGACAAAATGGCATATACGTAATTTTGGTGAACCTAAAGGGGTAGTTTATGCCTCCTATCTCTATATATTGTCGCCCCACTCAGATCTCTTGTCCTGCCATTCTTATTATCTCTCTCTCCCTCATCGCTGATTCTCTCTCTCTCTCTCTCTCTCTCTCGCAGTTCTAATTTTATTGTTTATCAAATAAAAAAAAGAGATAAATACAAATTCTTCTCTGGTTAAATTATTTCTCTCATCCGGTTACTTCAAAATTACTGTTTTACCGCAGTAATTTTTTCCCCAAAATTACTTATTGCTGACGTGGCATGCATCCAATAAAAAACCGCCATGAATACCAAAACGATGCGTCTGCCCCCACGCCGTGTGCTGACATCAGACAAACGAGTTATCTCCGCCGTCGTCGCCGATAAACCCGCCGTGACAAATCCGCCACCGCCGCCGATTAAATCGATCCTCAAGAAAACTCCATCCGTCGCTCCGACACCAGCAACTGTCGCCGCCGTCGTAGCCGAGCCGTCCGGTTCGAACCACCTCCTCGCCGGTTATCTGGCTCACGAGTTTCTCAACAAGGGCACACTCTTCGGAGAACAGTGGAGCCCAGCAGGCCCGTTTCAGGCCCAATCCAATGAGCCGAGAAAGACTAAGCCGAGCCATGATATCGAGCCGAGTGACCATAAGCGGAGGAGATATGTGGAGGTTGCTAATATCATCCGGGCAGAAGGGACCCACTTGCCCGGTATCGTCAACCCTTCACAGCTTGCCCGTTTCCTTAAATTGTGATGGCGCAAATCCACGTGGATCAAGGAGATTGGCGCGTCCACCGAAAACCAAAACGGTTCTTAGCACCGAAACATTCCTCTTGTCTCTGTCTTCGTGTTCGAAATTTGAATCAGAAATGTTAGGGTTCTTGTTTTGGTTGGGATTAGATGTACTGTCTTTTTGTAAAACTGGTTATGCATTAATTCAACTGTTTGAAAAACTATTTCTGTGAAATTTCTGAATCCGTTCCATTATGCCTTAATTCAAATCATGTTGAAAAAAGAGATGAAAATTTGATGATTTTTCGATTAGTGAGACTCTAGGATGAATCTTCTCTGATGAAATTGTAGATCCGAGGCTTTTCTGGACAATGTGAATCTCTGGGAAATAACGTAAGAAGCAGATGAAGCGAAGATCTGTACCTGGGAGATAAGATTCGGGTACGGTTTGATCACTTTATCAGCTGTTTTTTTTTGTTGGTAGGGATTTGAATAAAACTGATGTCGTTTTGAGTCTGTAAAGTTCGGTTCTAGAGTTAAATCTGATAATGATGCCATTTTTTAATCTGAGAAACAGTTTGAAACTGTATCAGTTATCTAGAAGATTTTTTGTAGGACTGTTCAAGCTTTCATGTCAAAGAAAAAACTTGCAAGGACTCTGATGCATTTCAGAATTGTACCTTGCATATCTGATAATTCCCCTTCTCCTTTGCTTATTGTTTTCAAATCTTGGTAAAAAGTTTGTCTGTAAAATTGAGTTTGCGTTTGATCCTCAAATCTCTATAAGTTCGTGTGTGTGGGTGCTGAATCTTCTCTTGTGTGAAGATTTAGAAGACCCAGAACATGGATTCACATTCGTTTCATGCATTTAGTCCCCTTAAGTCTTAAAAGGCGATTAATTTTTTGGTTCTATCATTTTCGGTTTGGTGGGTATGAATTGTGCCTTAAGTGCATTGTAAAGATTGTTAAGAATCTTCTTGATCACTCAAAAAAGAATGTAGCTTAAATGTAGCTTATTGTGTAATATATAAAGAAATGATGGAGAGAGCCTCTTGAATGGCTTCTGTACATATCTCAAAAGATTGATGAGTTCTATAATTCTTTGGTTCATCTAATATTTGTTTCCTAAATTTATGAAATTTATGTTCGGAGCAGAGCACGGAATAGAGACAGCCTGCAAAATTGGAAATGCGGGCATATCTAAAGCATTGTGGCCCACATTTTTTGAGAGATAGAGGAATCTCTTACCAGCTGGATATACACGTACATGCATATGCAAGTATCTGGAACTAAATTAGTTTTAATCTCTATAATTAGAAGAAAAAAATAAATTGATAAAATTGCTTGTGTAGATGAATTGCATCGTTTCATTTTTGGGGGTACATATCGTTTTAGGGGGTCTTTGAATCAGTCGTTACCTCTTTTAAACACTCAGAATGCACAGTATTAGATATCTAAACACTGAAAATATCACGTATTAGTGAATATCTGATCATACCCTCCAATCCAGTTACTTATAAAAATAGTTTTGTTTGATTTTATTATATCCGTGATTTGATAAGTTCTCAAATATCTGTTTCCAAATTTTAGAAAAAAACAATATGATTCTTATGAATAATCAAACATTTAACCAAGTAAAAAAAAATTAAACATGTAACAAAAGTACATTTAGCAGTTATGTGACGCTCTTTGTTGGTTCTTGGTTATACTGTTTATTCCAAACGGTATTTACACAAAAATACAATATGTTGTTACAAAATGATATACAAAGTGATTAAGCATATGGTTGTGTCGAATCTCGTTGAGAATAATGTTTGATGTTATATCTCTAGTATTTAAAGCCGGTTTTGGGCCTAGAAAAAATTAAGATCCCTCCTTCTAGTTAATAAAATGAAAATCACAATTAAGATGTGGTTGATAGGTAAGTACATTTATTTTCATGTTATTTTTTTGTTCGTTTCAAATCAATTACTTTAGCTCATTACTTTATTGCTTCAGAAGCTGTAGTTTGTGGTCCAAAAAGAAGAAGCATGTATATTTCTTTCTTCACATAAAAATATACATAATTAAATCTTATTTTACAAACTATATTTTCGGCAATTAATCTTTCAACTATCACCCCCAACCAATCCAATCATAGACTACACATATTGGATACGTGTTTACATTCGTAAATTCGTGCATTGATACTTTGATATATTGCATACATATAATCAGAACAGTGTGACATGAAAACTTAAGATGAATAAATGAGACGATCACAAACTAATATCAAGTGACATTATCCTACATCATGTTTCTTTATTTTATACGAGAAAATTATTTGTTTTAAGTCATAGCCTCGAAGGTTTATTAGATTCAGTATTAAAAGGTCTGAACACGTATTTGACTAGTTGGATAGATCGTAACATTAGCAATTTTTTTTGTCTAGTCTTATAATAGTATTCTTATAAAATTCAAATGATTCGAGAACAAATTGGTTTCTTTTTATTTCCTTTCCCGTTATTATGAATTTATGATTGTGACGGTAGGCTCTAAACAAAACGGACTCCCAAGACCCAACCGGTTCTAGAAGTCTCCCTCACTCTCGCGCAAGCTTTGACCAATGAGACTCTCCCGCCATCAAAATCTCATTTGCTCATCGGAACTCTAAGCCGAACATAACCTTATTCCTTTAACCGATTTAAACCAAATTTCATTCCATCGAAATGGACAAAAAATGTCCTTGTAAGTGCTCTTTTTAATGAACTCCCTTATATCTACTTCACATGAGCTGTGTCCTGCTTATTAAATATGCAATGTACAAGAACTACCAATCAGACCAAGACTAACCGGACCGGATGAAATTTAACGGCCTTCCGTCCCTTTTTTCACGTTTGACTCTGCTGAGAGAGATGGAATAATTGAGGTCTACGTATACGGTATACACTATAGTACTATACAGTTGACAAAAAAATGTATACACTATACATTATATTAATATACGTGTATAACCACCTTCATATATTCAATCTCATCACACTGAAAGTGGTTTCTTTAAAGTCTTCGTCTCCTTGTTTATCAAAACATATATCAATGGCTACGTCGAGTCTGTACCGGAGATCTCTTCCTTCTCCTCCGGCTGTTGACTTTTCATCTCCCGAAGGCAAGGTATGGATCATGTTTCGCTTCATGGATTCGGATTCAAAAATTTACATTTGTTGGGTAATAGAAATTCCTCTTGTCTTGTCTTAAAGAGTGTGAAGTCAGACAAACAAACGTATACTTTAGTTACTGTCCAAAAAGTATTCTTTTGCTTCTGCTTCTGATTCTGCTTCTGCTTCTTTTACCAAGTTTTTTTTATTTATAAAAAAAGTATTCATCTGAGTTTTGATCTTTTTTTTTGCAGAAAATATTCAATGAAGCGCTTCAGACAGGAACAATGGAAGGATTTTTCAGGTTGATTTCTTATTTCCAGACGCAGTCTGAACCTGCCTATTGTGGCTTGGCTAGCCTTGCAGTCGTCTTGAATGCTCTTTCTATTGATCCTGGACGAAAATGGAAAGGTATACCATACCATTTTTAGTATAAAGAGAAAGAAACACCTCTTAGATAGGGTTTACTTTTTATTGATCCCAGACGCAGATTTTTTTTTTTTTTGTTTTTTTTTTCCAATAGGGCCTTGGAGGTGGTTTGATGAATCAATGCTGGAATGCTGCGAGTCCCTCGAAGTAGTGAAAGAAAAAGGGATTTCCTTTAGCAAACTAGTCTGTTTGGCTCAATGTTCAGGAGCTAAAGTGGAAGCTTTCCGCACAAGTCAGAGTACCATTGATGATTTCCGCAAATTCGTAGTTACATGCTCGGTTTCTGATAATTGCCATATGATCTCGTCATATGATAGAGGAGTGTTTAAGCAGGTAACTTGTTGCAGCATAACTGTGCAACCTTTCTTGCCATTTTGGTCGGTGTTCTAACCAAATATTATCTCAGACTGGGTCTGGTCACTTTTCACCTATAGGTGGCTATAACGCTGAAAGAGATATGGTTTTGATTCTTGACGTGGCCCGTTTCATGTATCCTCCTCACTGGGTTCCTCTTCAACTTCTTTGGGAAGCCATGGACGACACCATTGTTAAGTCAACAGGGAAACGTAGAGGGTAAAACTTACTCATTGTTTTATCTTTTCCTTAGTTTAGTGTACTGTATAATAAATATAATTTGTATTAAGTTATATGGATTCAATCTAAAACCAATCGGTCAAATGAGTTGTCCTATGTCTTTTATACAGTTAATATCCCTTCTAATTTACTATGTGGGATCTTTGTCCCTAATAATGTGTTCTTATTCTATAACATCGCTGAAGTTATTGTGTGTTTTGTTCCCAGGTTCATGCTCATATCTAGACCCCACAGAGAACCTGGGTTGCTCTATACTCTGGTACGTCAAATGTTACTACTAGTTTGTTCTTCGTTTTTGCATGTTCAGTTAATGCAAAAACCACAAGTCACCACCTTTACTGTTTGAATGTGAATTTGATTTGCCCTTATTGAAACTTTATGACAACATATCTTCCAAATTTAGTACCAAACCGGATTGATGATTTGCTTATATACATACTAGAGCTGCAAGGATGAAAACTGGATCAGCATAGCCAAGTATTTAAAGGAAGATGTTCCTCGTCTTGTAAGCTCACAGCATGTAGATAGTGTGGAAAAGATCTTATCAGTGGTGTTCAAGTCACTTCCATCACACTTCAACCAATTCATCAGATGGGTGGCTGAGATCAGAATAACAGAGAATGCAAACCAACATCTCAGCGCAGAAGAGAAATCAAGGCTGAACATAAAGGTACTACATGTAAACTTTCACTTTGTTTTGCATAGAGCTGTTGTAATTACTTGAGACACAATAAACAATATTTAATTTTCTAAATTTCTTCCTTAAGATTAAAACATGGTCATGCTTATTTGATCACTGTTTCAGTTCTCAGAGAAACCCTCACTGTTCTATGGACAATCTGGACTTTTAAATATCTAATCTCTAGTTAATATACTGCAGAAAATGGTGCTGAAAGAAGTGCGTGAAACTGAACTGTTCAAATACATCAGTAAGTTCTTTTCTTCAGTGGGTTATGAAGACAATCTGACATATTTAGCTGCAAAAGCTTGTTGCCAAGGAGCTGGAATCTTATCCGGATGCTCATCAAAAGAGTTTTGTTGTCAGGAAACTTGTTTAAAATGTGCCAAAGGTATGCCACTATTAGTAAGTTCCCCATTGAGAAAACGATCAGGCTTGACTGGACTAGAGCCTGAGCCAGAGGTCAAGTTACTAATGTTTATAATTTTTTTTTTCCCAATCAAGATCCTGGAGAGGCGGAAGGCACGGTGGTGACTGGTGTTGTGGTGCGTGACGGGAGTGAACAGAATGTTAATCTATTGGTACCGTCGACCCAAACTGACTGTGAGTGTGGTCAAAAGGCAAATTATCCAGCAGGAAACGATGTGTTCACTGTACTTCTGTTGGCTTTACCTTCACAAACATGGTCAGGGATCAAACACCAAGCTCTCATGCATGAAATGAAGCAGCTCATTTCCATGGCTTCCCTTCCAACTGTGCTCCTAGAAGAGGTAATTTATATAAAAAATTCAATATAGAGTCACTGTTCTATCTCTAGGGCAAAATAGTTTTAGAACATTTTACTTGTTAAGATATCATAAGTCTTTTGGAGAGGAAAAACAATGATCTAAGCCCAAGTTGAGCCTGAGAGTTTAGAACTTGAAGCGAATGACTATTTTTCGAGTTCATCTATAGGATGTAGCTAAAAAATGTGTGGAATTTGTAAAGATGTTACATGGGGTTATTACAGGTATTGCATCTACGACGCCAACTTCAGCTGCTAAAACGATGCCAAGAGAACAGGGAGGAGGAGGAGGCTTTCACTGCTCCTGCTTACTGATTCATCCTACTAAATTCACAAACTTTGCCCATTTAAAAATCTCAGCTTTCTCAAACCCAAAACCTTAACCGTTTGAGTTTGAGAGTCTCCTTAACATAAGCATTCTATTGTTACTAGTAACTTAATAAGTTGTTAAACCGCAAACTGACTACTGCCTATTATGAACTACTCTGTTACACAAACACAAGTGGATAAATTTTTGTTTATTGAGAAAATAACCAAAAGTCTCCAACTTCCGCTAATTTGGAAAAGGTCAAAAATAATATAGTATATTTTTTAGAAAGGACATTGTGACCAGTAAATAATAAAAAGATATGCAAAACTTTCAGCATTTCGTATAAAACCGTGTACATTAAAATATGCAATGTCAATGTTACATAAAAGTAGTACCAACCGGACCGCTTATTGACGCTGTCACTAAACGGGATATAAAGCACTGACCTTGAGTGTTTCAATTCAAATGAATGAGTCTCCTCTGTACTACATATACGTCTCCTCTCCATGGCCTTTCCCATTATCAAATTTCACGTCGAAAGTTCAGAAAAAAAAAGTTGGTAAATTTGATTCTCACGAATCTTCCATCGCAACATTGTAGGTTTATGTAGTTTATTCTCATATACACTAAACCCTTGTAAGAATGGCTGTGGCGAGTTTGTATCGGCGATCACTAACCTCTCCTCCTGCGATTGACTTTTCTTCTGCCGATGGCAAGGTACGGATCAACCTTTGTCTTTGGCTTGCTGTATTTACTAGACGAGAGCTTGTACCCTTAAGTTGTTTTTCTTTTCTGCAGAATATATTCAAAGAAGCGGTCCAGAAAGGAACTGTGGAAGGATATTTCAGTTTAATTTCTTATTTCCAGACACTGTCTGAACCTTCGTTTTCTGGTTTGGCTAGCCTTTCAGTGGTCTTAAATTCCCTTTCCATCGATTCCGACCGGAAATGGAAAGGTACTTATGACACGAGCATGGACACTAGTACAAAAACCCCTAGGCGATTCAGTGGAAACTTGTTCGACAAGCAAGTATGACCCAATTTGTTTTATGCTTTTTTCTTTTAAAAGGGTCTTGGAGGTGGTTTGATGAATCAATGTTGGATTGCTGCGAGCCACTGGAAACAGTGAAAGAAAAGGGGATTTCGTTTGGCAAACTAGTTTGTTTGGCTCATTGTTCAGGAGCTAAAGTGGAAGCTTTCCGCACAAGTCAGAGTACCATTGATGATTCCCGCAAATTCGTAGTTACATGCTCGGTTTCTGATAATTGCCATATGATCTCGTCATATGATAGAGGAGTGTTTAAGCAGGTAACTTCATGAAGAGTAATTGAAATCTGTGAACTTTTGAGCGTTCTTGGGATTCTAATTTCTAACATATCTTATGGCAGACGGGGTCTGGTCACTTTTCACCTATAGGTAGCTATAGCGCTGAAAGAGACATGGCTCTGATTCTTGATGTTACCCGATTCAAGTATCCTCCTCACTGGGTTCCTCTTAAACTTCTTTGGGAAGCCATGGACACCATTGATCAGTCAACAGGGAAACGTAGAGGGTAGTAGTACATAGTTGTTTTTTTAGTTATGCTTTTTTGGTGTATTTTTTTTTTTTGTCATGGATATAACTGCCTTTTATAGGTTGTATTCTGCTGTTCTTATGTCTTGGTTACAGAGGTTCACTTGTTTTGTTTTTGTTTATTATGCCTTACTTGGTGCATTTTACTATATTCTTTTTTTTTTTTACTATTGTCTTATGTCTTGGTTACAGGTTCATGCTCATTTCTAGACTCCACAAAGACCCAGGATTGCTTTATACCCTGGTATGTCCGATGCTACAGAAATTCCCTTTTATGTTTTGCTACTACTCTGTTCTTTGTTTTTGCATTTTCTTTTGATGTCATTTTCTCAATCACTTTCTTAGACAAGACTGAAACTTTTAGAGAATTTATATATGAGAATAATGAGAGTTAGGCTTCGTTTGCTTTTGGAAATTAAAGTTATTTCTGTAAAGTTGTTTTTTAATTAATCAATATGAGACTTTTATATACAGGTCTTTGATACAAGTTAATCACAACCCTAATGCAGAAATGAAAAAAAAAACACTCTAACAAAGGAAAGAAAATACGAAAACCTAATTAATTCATAAATTTTTACAGCAAAACTCATTAAGTAAAACGCCATAACCATATCCTAAACCTTCAGACATTGTAACTTAACAAATCTTGATCAGTTACAAAACTTAGCTTTTTTCTTTCTCAGAGCT
This sequence comes from Brassica juncea, assembly GCA_018703725.1. Taxonomy (NCBI): domain Eukaryota; kingdom Viridiplantae; phylum Streptophyta; class Magnoliopsida; order Brassicales; family Brassicaceae; genus Brassica; species Brassica juncea. The sequence continues at coordinate 48,489,628 of CM031938.1, forward strand.
GCAAGGATGCAAGTTGGATCAGCATAGTCAAGTATTTGAAGGAAGATGTTCCTCGTCCTGTAAGCTCACAGCATGTAGATACTGTTGATAAAATCTTATCAGTTGTGTTCAAGTCACTTCCGTCGAACTTCAACACATTCATTAAATGGGTGGCTGAGATCCGAAGAACAGAGGACGCAAAACCAAATCTTAGTGCAGAGGAGGAATCAAGGCAAAAGTTGAAGGTTTGTCTGACTCTCCTTTGGTCTGTTAGCTTGTGTGACAAGTAACTTGAGCTCTTTTGTAATCTCATTTTCATTATCTGATACACTACAGCGAGAGGAACTGACACAAGTGCATGAAACTGAACTGTTCGAGCACGTGAGCGAGTTCTTAACCTCAGTGGGCTATGAAGAGAACCTATCATATGCGGCTGCAACGGCTTGTTGCCAAGGAGCTAAAGTCTTATCTGGATGCTCATCAAACGAGTACTATTGTCGTGAAACTTCTGTTAAATGCATTAAAGGTACGATGATATGCTGTTGGTTGGGCTTTCGGTGCTTCCCATTTTACTCAAATGTTTTCAACTCTTCAAGGTCATGGGCCTTCTGGCATGGAGGAGGCCACAGTAATAGCCGGAGTTGTGGTTCGTGACGGTAGTGAACAAGAGGTTAACCTGTTGGTGCCCTCGACTCAACCTGTCTCGAAAGGAAGTGACTATAATCTGGAGCCAAAGTATCCATCAGGCAGCGATGCATTCACCGCGCTTCTGATGGCTTTACCTCCACAGACATGGTTTGGAATCAAAGACCAAGCTCTTCAAACCAAAAGGAAGAAGCTGGTCTCCGTTGGTACCTTCTCAACTATGCATCACGAAGAGGTAACTACCAAATTTCCACTATCTATCTATCATCTATATATTCGGCTTCACTACGGTTAATATCTTTTCAAGGTTTTAGGGAAATGAATATGAGAGTTGTGAATTTGGGTTACAGGTCTCTCATCTTAGGCGCCAACTTCTTATGCTAAAGCGATGCCAAGAGAACAAGGAAGAAGAAGACCTCACTGCTCCTCTCTCTTGATTCAATATAATTCCAATTTCTCAAACTCTATATTTGCTAGAAAACTAAGGAACTATGTAACGTATGCAAATCTATGTTCTATCTATGTTACTAACCATATTCATCACACACACACGTTTTAGTTACATATGAAAATTAACTTTGAACCAAAAACCTATACTGTATAAAATATAAAAGTGGGCTATAATCGATTGAAGGGTGTTCCCATCAAATTTGACACCACCAATTATATAATTTATATTATGACAAATCATTATTTTAATTTTTTATATTCAAAATTTCAAAACATTATTTTAAAATAAAATAGAAATCAATATCAAAAGTGGTAAATTAACAAAAGTAAAAACATTATAAATACATTAACTTAATATTTATAATAATATTTTGAATATTTCGAATTTAACATAAAAATTAACAAAGATACTAAATAATTTAATGATATACATTTACACAACTAATCACATTTCAACCAATAGAAAATAGATTAGAGAATATAATCATGTAAAGTTAATAAATTTTGCATTTAAAGTTTAAATAAACAAAAATTTTATTCTGTAAAAATTGAAATGAAACAGATGGATACATTTGAGATACTTTTACAAAGACTAAAGAAGGCAGGCAAAATACTAATTGAAATTTGACATTTGATAAAACTCTGCTAAATAAACACCAAGTCGATCAGAATTTGGCATTTCATTTCAAACTTCCTGAATTTATGGAGTAGGATATATTGATGAAATCAAAGCCCATGGAAAGCTCAACTCTAAACTTACACAAGCAAGAAAGAGTATTCTGCAAGTTACAATATTCAATACAGAGCAGGCTGCCAATGATGAAACAAAAAGAGTTCACAAAAGATCACGCACGCAAGTGCAATATGGTCAAATCTGTCCACTAAACTTGATAACTAGATAGCAAACTGTTGGTAAAAAACTGGTAACAAACTGGATGAATAAATAACCTCGCAAGGTCGATTTAGCATGACAACTTCACACCCTCGAGACCGTTTTGGAATCCTTTTGATTTTCTTGATGATGCTACTAAAACTCCCACTTACCACCAGCGTCTTTAAAACTTCACAGTTCCTCATAAAGTATTTCGCTAGATCCATCTGAAGTGATGGTTTTGTGACTGTGATCGGTGTCTCCATCAGAACAAACTCGAGAGATGATAGGAAACATTGAGGTACATATGAAAGTTTTATCTCCTTATCTGTCTCTGGAAGGTAGGCAAAATCCTAAGAAGAAAAAAAAAAAGAATCTCAACGTGATATACATAATCACATAAACATAGGCAAATGAGACGGTACCATTAAGAGGGATTTTAGAGTTGGACAGCAACCAAGAAAAGTTGGCAACAACTCCAAAGTAGATCCAACAAACGAAGCATCCAAGCAAGACAAGTTCGAGAACTGAGGCAACGGTTCGAACTGGGAGAAAGCTTTGATGACCTGAGATTATAAAGCAAGAAAAATGTTATATAAAAAACAACTGAACAAGCTTATTGTTGTGTAGTGTAACCTTTAGCGTTCTAGCCGAGATGATAATTTCCCGAACTGTGGATATCCCTCTGAGAAAATCGCGGATCCTAGTTCTCTCCAATGGATCATCCTCATCCTCATCCTCGAGGTCAAACATAACATCAATGTTCACCTTAGCAGAAGGACCGATACTGTGTATACTGAAACTCTTAGGTTTGTAATCATATACACTCAAGTACTCCAAACCAGGAGAATCGATCTCAACCTTAGGATCAAGACTAGGATCTCCGAATATTTCGCGGCGTTCACGCATAGACTCCAGCTTGAAGCTTTTCAACGACCGAGAACGCACAAACACAGCTCCCAGATAATCGCCTGTATGCGTAACGATAACCAGCTTCTCGAGAACGGCACAGCTCGATATGAGCCTCTTCAGAATCTTGGTCCCGTCGAACTTGACCGCCTCTAGGTGCATAGTCTTGAGACAAGGCAAAGAAACCACCTCTTCTTCGGGATGATCGAAAACGACGGCGTAGAGAGTCAACTCCACCAGCGTCCCGCACGAGTAGAGCGATAGAGGAAGTCTGACCAAAGCTTCCTCGACCTCTACCTTATTCAGAAGGGTTAGGTAGCGAACTCTGCGTTTAACCACGTCGTCGATCCGCGGCACGAATTCATCATGAAAATGCTCATAAGCTTCCCAGTCATAGATCAACTTGAATCTCCTTATGTCTCGCTCTTCGTTGGACTCTAGAAATTCGTCTATGAGTTGGAGAAGGGAATCAACATCTTCGAAGTTCTTGGAATCCAAGTCGAGAGCAGGAGCGCTTAACCAGAGGTTTCTCCATCTCTTTGACAGAAGGCTGGTGCTTATCGTATCTTTCGTGGGGAGCTCAGAGAGGATACGACATAGCAAATCATCTGGTAAATTGCTTAACCTGTCTTCAGATTTCTTTAATCTCCTCCTTCTCTGGTACGTTTTAAACATGGCTCTTTTTGGTCTTAAAACCCTAAAAATTTCACAGAAAATAACAACAAAAATCAATATGTATATATATAGCACAATGAGTAGCCATCGATTCAATACAAGAAAGCTTTTACCTTTTGGAATTCGTTTTTATTCGAAGAGGAAGTTGAAATGTGACAGAGTTACAAGCTGTCATCACCTTTATCTTTATCTTTATTTCCATTTCCACTTTTCAGTTTAAACGATTTCGGGAATTTGTCCCATTCGTTCTTGTCTTTTGTGGAGTCATCAAATGAGTCGTATGTGACCGTTTGAGATCCTCTTTATGTACTGACTGACCTCAGTCATCAGGAAATAATCAGAAAAACAATTATCTCATCCTTTATCTATCAAACTCTCTCATCACAAACCCTTATCATCATCCAAATCCTGCTCCTTTGAGGTGATCTTTCTTACTCAGATCACTTTCTAGGCCTTGATTTCCCTTCCTTAAGCTCTTGGTGAGTTCTAGGTTGGCTGTTACTCTGTTCTAACGTTCTATCCGTTACATGAAAAGAGGAAGAGAAGATGTAACACGATGGTAGTAGATATAGCCGCTTCAAGACCTCTTTGAACTGTTGTTCTTTTGCTACTACACCGACTTGAAGACCTCTTTCAATTACTTTTTTTTTGGGAGATAAATTCAAAATAAAATGAAAACAAGTAATAACCAATATTTTCTGACCTTAAAAGATTATTAGACTTATGTCAGTTAGAAAAGACAATGCACAAAAATGATGATTGATTATCACTAAAAGCACCTCCAATGGAGGATTTTAGTCAACTAATATTAAGATATTTGGTGGAATCCACATTTTATTAAGGATTGAGACCTTAAAATCCTTAATTAAGGATTGAGGCCTTAAAATCCTTAATTAAGGATTGATTGTTCGCAAATTCTTACACTATTTGCGGGTCCCACGACACGTGGCGACCCATGATTAATTCAATTTTTAATTTTTTTAATAAAATGGATAAAAAAAAATAATAATTAAAAAATTTCTAAAAATTTTGAAATTTAATAATTTTTTTTAAAGATTTGATTGAAAATATTTGGAACAAGTTTGGTAATGAAGAAGATGTATAATTATTGTATGTTTGCTTTTAATTATTGAATAAATAAAAACTTTAAATTTAAATGTTTTAGAAATTTAATAATTTTAAATTCCTAATGACTCTATATTGGATAACACCATTGGACATGTATTTTTGAATTAAGTCCTTAACTATTCAAAAAGCAAAAAAAAAAAAAATATAATAATGCTAAGGACTCCAGGGTGGGTAACACCATTGGAGTTGCTCTAAGACCATACACATCAAAGATGTATGTTGAACGTTTATTAAACAGTTGAATGAAGGTGTCGAAAAGATTTATGAAAATTACTTGGATTATTTACAGTTGAATCTTAAAAAGTGATCCAATTTCAAGATGTAACAAGATTATTAGTTTTTGAGATTGAACATATATTTTCATTCACCTTAAATATTTCCAGCCTATTATTTATAATAAATAAATAAATTTATTTTATAAAAAAATCATTTTGTATTTTATAAATAAAAAATCTGTTTCATTTGATTTAGACATAGAAAAAATATATTATATTTTTAGTTGTCATCAATGTTTTGTAGGTATATTAACTCTATTAGATAACTTTTATTTACACTTTTTAAAAATAATTTAGTAACTAATTTATATAACAAAATATTAAATGCAAAAGTAAAATCCAAATCCAATCAAGTGTAAAAATTACTTAAAATGGTAATAAAATTACTATTATCTCTTTATGGCTAAACAAGATATAATTATTTTATGATTATAACCCTGCGAAGTATTTTAATGTTAGTGATATCATCTCGTAGAATTTTTCTTATGTATTTAATTTTAAAATAATCTATAAAATTTATAAAATATACTTTAATGGCAAATAAATTGAAATCATATAACTATAATTATCTTGTTTTAGCATATTTTTCTTTTCATGGTTTTCAACTTATATTCATTTAAATGTAGATCTATACATTATATTGTAGTTTTTTAATTGTATATAGTTTATTGTAGTTATATACATATGTTTTAATTAGATTTATTTTAAATGGTGTTACAATGTGGTTGGCCATAAAAATATTGATTCTGACTGAGTGTATATATAATAACTGATTATAAATATTTAAAAAAATTTCAAACAAAATTGCATAAAAATGCAAATAATTTCAAAAGTTAATGGCATAATTTTAATAGAGATTCTGTTTTAATAATACCAATGTAACATATGCAAATCTATGTACTATTTAACTTACCAACCATATTTATCATACACACACATTTTAGTTACATACAAAAGTTAACTTGAAACCCCACATCCATACTATATAAAAATTAGCTATAAGCTATTGAATGTATTCACATAAAACTTAAGAACCCAATTAACAAATCATTATTTAAATTTATTATACTTCAAAATGTCAAAATTCCCAAAACATTATTTATTTTAAAATAAAATAGAAATCAATGTCAGATATGGTAAATTAACAAAATAAAAAAAAATATAATTAAAATAACTTAATATCTATAATAATATTTCGAATTTAACATAAAATTAAAAAATATATTAAATATTTTGAAAATATACATTATCTATACATCTAACCATATTTCAATCTATAGAAAAATAATTTAAAAATATAATCATGTAAAGTTAACAGATGTTGAATTAAAATTTTAAGTCAATACCTATTTTGAAACAAAAATAATTATTCTATAACAATTAAAATGAAACGAATAACAACTAAAATGAAACAAATGAAATATAATAGAGATACTATTAAAAAGACTAAAGAAGTCGAACAAAATACTAACTGCAATTTGGCCTCTGATGAACTCTGCTAAATAAACACAAAAGTCAATCAGAATTTGGATTCATTCCAACTTTGTGAATTTGTGGAGGATATATTGATGGAAAGCTCAACTCTAAACTCACAAAAGCAAGAAAGAGTATTCTGCAAGTTACAATATTCAATACAGAGCAAGCTTGCAATGATGAAACAAAAAGAGTTCACAAAAGAGATCACGCACGCAAGTGCAGTATGGTTAAACCCGAAGCCGTGTCCACTAATAAACTTGATTACTATGAAAGTATGGGTAAACAACTGGTAACAAAGTGGATGTTTAATAAACAACGTCGCAAGGTTGATTTATCATGACAACTTCACACCCTCCAGGCCGTTTTGGAATCCTTTTGATTTTCTTGATGATGCTACTAAAACTTTTACTCACCACCAGCGTCTTTAAAACTCCACAGTTGCTCATAAAGTATTTAGCTAGATTCATTTGAAGTGATGGTTTTGTGCCTGTGATCGGTGTCTCCATCTGAACAAACTCGAGAGATGATAGGAAACATCGAGGTACATATGAAAGTTTTATCTCATCCGTCTCTGGAAGGCAGTCAAAATCCTAACAAAAAAAAAAAAAAAAATTCACATATGAATCTCAACGTGATTACATAATCACACAAAACTAATGAGACGGTACCATAAAGAGGGATTGTAGATTCGGACAGCAACCAAGAAAAGTTGGCAACAACTCCAAAGTAGATCCAACAAAGGAAGCATCCAAGCGAGACAAGTTGGAGAACTGAGGCAACGGTTCGAAGTGGGAGAAAGCTTTAATGACCTGAGAGTATAAAGCAAGAAAATGTCATATAAAAAAACAACCGAACAAGCTTAATTAATGTTAATATAATAATATCAATCCTGTGTAGTGTAACCTTGAGCGTTCGAGCCGAAATGATAAGTTCGCGGACTGTGGATATCCCTCTGAGAAAATTACGGATCCTTGTTCTCTTCAACGGATCATCATCAAACGTAACATCAATGGTTACCTCTGCAGAAGGACTGATACTGTGTATACTGAAACTCTTAGGTTTGTAATCATATACACTCAAATACTCCAAACTAGGAGAATCGATTTCAACCTTAGGATCAAGACTCTGATCTCCGAATATTTCGTCGCGTTCAGACTCCAGCTTGAAGCTTTTCAGCGACTGAGAACGCACAAACACAACTCCCAGATAATCACCACGATGCGTAATGATAACCAACTCTTCGAGAACGGGACAGCTGGATATGAGTCTCTTTAGAATCTTGGTCCCGTCGAACTTGACCGCCTCTAGGTGCATAGTCTTGAGACAAGGCAAAGAAACCACCTCTTTCTCGGGATGGTCGAAAACGACGGCGTAGAGAGTCAAGTCCACCAGCGTTCCGCACGAGTAGAGCGAGAGAGGAAGTCTGACCAAAGCTTCGTCGACCTCTACCTGGTTCAGAACGGTTAGATGTCGAACTCTGCGTTTAACCACGTCATCGATCTTTGGCACGAAATCATCGTGAGAATGCTTGAAAGCGTGGTAGATCAGCTTGAATCTCCTTATGTCTCGCTCTTCTTCGTTGGACTCTAGAAATTCGTCTATGAGTTGGAGAAGGGAATCAACATCTTTGAAGTTCTTGGACTCCAAGTCGAGAGCAGGAACGCTTAACCAGAGGTTTCTCCATCTCTTCGACAGAAGGCTGGTGCTTATGTTATCTTTCGTGGGGAGCTCAGAGAGGATACGACATAGCAAATCATCTGGTAAATTGCTTAACCTGTCTTCAGATTTCTTTAGTCTCCTCCTTCTCTGGTAGGTTTTAAACATGGCTCTTTTTGGTCTTAAAACCCTAAAAATTTCACAGAAAATAACAACAAAAATCAATATGTATATATATATATATATATATAGCACACTGAGTAGTCATGAATACTATACATAAAGCTTTTACCTTTGGCGAGAGTTCGGTTTTATTTGAAGAGAAAGCTGAAAAGAGGAAGAGAAGATGTTATTACGGTAAGAGATTTTCTCGCCGCTTCAAGACCCTCTTTCAACTGTTGTTTTTTTTTTTTTACTATACCGCTTGAAGACCTTTATCTGAAAATTTTATTAACAAGGACCCCATTTTGTAAGAGAGGCCGAAAAGAAAAGAAAGGCAAAACAATTAAAGGCCCAATAACAGGTCCACATGAGAAAACTTAGTGATGGAGAAAGCAAATCAAATACGACTTCAGCGATTAGGGGTGTAAACTGGACTGGCTTGACCCAGACCAGCGCAAAAATCGCAAAATCCATCACTAAACCTCCACCGTGGTTTGTGAAAATTTTGGTCATAAATTTCAAATTTCTACCCGGCCCTAAAAGGCTAATAAACTTTTTGAGGTTTTTAGACTTTAAATTATTGTTTCTATCTGAAAATTTTATTAACAAGGATCTTCTATCTAAAAATTTTATTAATAAGAACAAAAGTTTGTAAGAAAAGTCTGAAAAGAAAGGTAAATCAACTTAAAACAACAAAAGGTCTCAATAACAGATCCACACAAGAAAGTTCAGTGACGGAAAAATCAAATCAAATAAGACACTAATGATTAGGGGTGTAAATTGGACTGGCTTGATCCTGACGGACCGGCGCAAAACCAGCAAAGCCCATCGCTAAGCCCCCAACCCGGTGTAAACATTTTGGACATAAATTTCAAATTTCTACCTGGCCCTAAAAAGGCTAATAAACTTTTTGAGGTTTTTGGACTTTAAACTGTTTTTTTTACTACATCACTTGAAAATTTTTTATCTGAAAATTTTATTAACAAGGACCAAAGTTTGTAAGACCAACATTATCGTGGTCCTTGGACCAAGTCCTTAGCATTATTGGGCTGAAAAATAAATGAAAAAGGCTTAAATAACTTAGAAACGGAAGTGAATTATCCTTAATTAAGAAGTTTTGTCGATGGTCCTTAGTGCCAGCTGGCTTTACTACTCTCGAGTCCAAATTCGGAGGTGGTGACTGAAAATATCTCCGGTTCAGTTATGAAGGTGAGATCGGGTGTACGATCGGCTCCATTTTCTTCTCTCCTGCTTGTTTCGCTTCTCACCGTTCTAAGCGGACTCGTTTCCCGGTCTGAGTCGGCTCAGCAACCTTTCCGCCGCGAGCCGGGTCACCCTCACTGGCATCACACGCCTTCCTCGATGTCCGAGAGAGCGTGCGATCCGATCTCCGCCGCATGCTTCACTCCCGTGCCGAGGTAAATTTCCAATTGAAATAATGTGAAAATCACAATCATCATAATCAGTGGATTAGCTGAATCGTCGTGAAATTGTGCAATCATCATAATCAGTGAGTCTGCAAGGTAACAACACAACCAATCATTTCATTTTGTATCTTTTACATGCTTCTTAAAGATTTGAATGTGCTATGTTTAGAGATGAGTCATTTGCTGTGCTTTTAGTATAAAGTAAAACTCTGTTTAACATGTTTGTTTGTTGGTTTTGTGGGTTTACTTTAATCTTATGGTGTCTATTTGAGCTCGAATTTTGTTTGCAGTTCGGTTATTCAGTAATATTCCTTTAAACGTCAATTATTTTTCAGATGATGTATTGCTTTAGGTGGATATGCATGTTCAGCAACTTGACCAGTTTGTGAAAAAATCCAATGAGGAAATGCGCCGAGGTCTTTTTCCGCTTGGCAGGACGAGGCTAGCAACAGCAGCGTCAACAGCAGCAGTAGCATCAGCATCAACAGGTGTGACTTCAACTTGGATGGATTTGGATCTGCCTGTGGATCCAAACGAACCAACTTACTGCATCTGCAACCAAGTTAGCTACGGTGAGATCATTCTCTGAAAAGTAGTTTTACTTGTATGTTTACAGAGAATAAACTTTGGCCAAAGAAAGAGAAGAACGAACAAAAGAACTACCTTGTCTCAGAAGGAAGATGTGATCAGGAGGACTGTCTATGAGACAACATAAAGTCCCAGCAATAATCTGTATTTTTGCTAATGTCTCTTAACATTGTCCTTAACTTAAAACTAATAATAAAAAAATCTAAGAACTCTAAAATTTGTCCTACAAATAATGTTGCTGTAAGAGAGATCCGAAAAAAAGGCAAAGTAACTTAAAACAACAAAAAACCCCAATAATATGTCCACACAAGAAAACTCAGTGATTTCAGTGATGGAAAAATCAAATCAAATACGACATCAGTGATTAAGGATGTAAATTTGGCTGGCTTGACCCGGACGGACCGGCGCAAAACCAGCAAAGCCCATCGCTAAGCCCCCAGCCCGGTTTGTAAACATTTTGGACATAAATTCATCATCGCGGTATAGATCTGGCAGTGGTAACAATTAGAATCTTGGCAAAGCTTGAAGATCTGGTACGTGAGGGGATTCTCTAAGTCGAGTGTGGTGGTTGAAGCTTTGATTTGGTTTCCAGATCTGGTGCAGGAGCTGGCTTTTGCTAGCTTTTTATCCCCTCTCTCCTCCTTTCTTGGTTAGGGTGAGGTTCTCTCGTTGAATCTGAACTGCTGTTTGCCAGGGTTCTTTCTTCAGCTTCTTTTCGTCGCTGACTGGTGGATTAGTTTTAGGTCCGCTTGGTTGTTCTTTCGAAAATCCGGTGAGTGAAACCGTCCTGTCTGCTGAAAGTCGATCTGCTATAAGTTTTCTGTACTGAATGCGTGTAGAATGCAAGGTTCTCGGGCTTGTCGATCTATTAAGGGAGAGCTGTGAGTGGAGGAGGACAAGAAGGAAGCCCCAAGGCTTGAACCCGAACAATAGACAACTCTTTGTCAGAAACCAAGATGATGAAACACAGGCCAGAACGAGAGATCACCAAGAACGACACACGACAAAACCATAGAACCCTACAGATATGTCGGCGTGGATGCACCATGCCGTACCCACTGAGCTTTGGATTGCAAGAGACACCGCACCATGCCTTACCCACTGAGCTTTAGACTGCAAGAGACACCCACTCGACAAGACCCCACATGAAGGGAGTAACTCCGGCGGGACAACAAGATGACTTTTAAAGCTGGTATACGAACAGATCCGGAATGAGGAGGAGCCGCCAGTTCAAGCCACACGTCGCGAAACTCCGGAATTTGCTGGAGATCTGAAGAGGAAAAATCAACAACCAACAAGTCCAGTCCAGAAAACACCGACCCAACCTTCAACCATACCTTCCTCACAGTATCGCCAGAGATTCAAGACGGCCACTGGTTTCAGCTTGGGATTCTCCATCGGCGAAGTTCAACCTCCAAAAGCACACGCATATTGGAAGGTGATGGAAGGGGAGAGAAGAGGCAAGAAAAACCGAGAAGACAGGAAAGAAAGAGCCTCCATCAACAGAAAAAAAAAACACACACACACACAAATAAGCCCACAAAAAAGTATTTTTGTACATAGTTTAAACATCGTTGTTTGGTTCCACAAAACTTTACAAAAAGGGTTCAACCTGAAAACCTAAGCAAGACAAATATACTATGAAACAACACAGCCTTCCTCAGAGAATTATCATTGTCGCCAATCTCTACGTGGAAAGGACCGGCTGTCATGGTTGTCTGATAACTGATTCCGGCCAAGAAGATCCAACCTCTTCTTCTCCTTCCCAAGAAACTTGTAAAGAAAGCAAATCAAATGTCTTGAGTGAGGAAAGGAACAACATGCCTTTTTAATTTCTTTGGAATTAATAGCTAACTTTCACGGGAGTATAAAAGAGATTGCAAAAATCTTGTGTTGTTGATAAGAGTTTAGTGTGGAACTATTGAAGCTGGAGCAGTGTGGAACTTGTTACCTCTTACGAAGTCACTAAAATGGAGATTCGAGTGGTTCATCCCAAACATCTGCACTCCCATTCGAGACTTCATCTTCTTCCATTGATAACCTCACATACTCTCTCTGAGCAAACCTGTCCCATTCTGTCAACGTTGGATTTTCCCGCTCCTATGAAGTGAAAATAAAAGACAAAAACAAAGCTGTTTTTTAGAAGCAGTCAAGTTAACGGAATCTAAGCCTTATAAACTTTTTTAAGCATATAGTAAATGTTTAAACCGCTGAAACGAGGATTTTAATAAGCAAAAGGGAGAAGCTTCACACAAAAAGCTATGGGTGTACCTGGCGAATGAGAAAGGGGTCACGGGTTTCAAACGCCATGAATTTGTTCAGGTTGAAGAGTATATTGAAAACATTTCTAGAAAGTTTTGATCCTTTCAAATCCTTGAGTGTGATACAATTCTCCTTCTGAAAAAGTCAACTTGAAATTTGATGTTTAGAATTAAAAAAAATATCAAAAGACAAATGTTATGGTTTGGAAGAACTCTTGCCTCTGGTTTAATCATGTCGAATATTTGACACAAGATATCCTCGAAGAGTACAGGTTCCTGGGTTATGCATTCCATGCGATGCAGCTGCTCTTCATAGAAAAACTGCATTTCGTTTGGACTGATCACCCCATCTCCATCCAGGTCTATGCACTTGAACCAATACTCAAGACTAGGCTCAGATGACTTATCCTCCTCAGCGAGGATGAAGTATGCAAAATCTTCGTAACTCATCTTCCCCTCAACTTTGCTTGTAAATTTCCTAGGGACCTAATTCAGAGACATAGCCCCGCAATGTGAATCAAGAAAACACATTAACAAGACTAGGTTTTGAATAAGAGTGTTCAGTAATAACATTCTGACATCTGGAGCCCACCTGTGAAAATATTCTGTCGACAATCCTGTAGGTAAGGGCATGGTTACCATACTTGAGGAGATTTTCCTTATCGATAAGGAAATCATGGTCGCCATCGAGTTCCCAAAATCTGCAGTAGATAACGTAGAAATGCTCATAGGAAAAGTACCTGAAAAAGCAGATGAAAAATATCATGTTGAATGGTCAAAGCATCACACACTTCTTCTCCTTTATGAGTTATACAGGTAGTGCTCGTGTCTAAGAAACAATATGAAAACTTAAGCACTGTCCATATATCTCACAAATCACAATGCTACAACATTATAAAATTTGAAATCTTTTTGAAGTACTGTCCAAGAAATAATGAAAAGAAAAACTAATCACCTAATAACTTTATTGATGTCGTCTTCTTCATCAAGTTGTTGCATAGCAGCAACAAGATTCCCACGCTTCAGCTCTCTCAAAGTAATGCAACCAGTTCCCGCTCTGTTTATGTAGTAAAATATTCTGTAGATGACAGTCTCAGCTGGATAGACAGAAAAGAAAACAATGATGAATGAAACATTCCCAGGAAAAAAATAATATAATTAAGTATATACAAAACAGTATGCACCTGAAATATTACATATTGAAATGTAATTTAATAGCTTTTAAAAATATTAAGAATGGAAAATGTCCATATCATTAACTTTGAAAGAATTATATCCTTGGCTAAACAAGATCAAATAACATCAATGTATCATAAGCCAACCAAGTTCTTACCATATCTTTCTTGAAATTCAGGTGTATTCCTCAGGAATTCCAAGCCGGGATGAGTTGTTAGTAGTTCATCAAGAACTGGTTTGAAGTCAGCCTATCCCCAAATGCAAGAAAAAGACAGAAGTCTTTAGGACAACGAATTAAACAAAAAAAACAAGAGAGATGATAATCTTTGGCAATCAAATAAAACAGCAGTGAAGAACGGGGAAACGAATCGCAAACAGACCTGTCTGAGGTACTCGCAGCCTGGCTGCCTTAAGATATTGTATATCTGTGAGGTAACGTCCATTGCCAACATATGTCCATCAACCCAATACTTGATAAATGCATCCCTGCAGGTCCACATTATACTCATGAACAAAATATGGTGCATTCAAAGATATAATCAAATAGAATTTCTGCGGCTGCTGTATATTTTTCTATGATTATTAATCAAGATTTGGCTAACTTGAAGATACATAAATTCCTAAGAATAAATCTATAGCATAAAATACTCCAAAGTTACTTAACTACAAATGATTTAATCAAACAAATTATAATAATTGAGCACACCAATTTCTGTTAAGTAAATATAAATAATTATATAAAGTCGCTTTGATAAAAAAAAAAAACAAGATAACAACCGAGTATCAGAACTATTATGCCACTATACATTTGTCGTGTCTTACATATACATTAACATACCAATGTATATACAGTTATACACTCAACTACTGTAATTATGCACATGAAAAGAAAATAAACAAGGAGTTACCTTGTAACGACACCGGTGGAATCCACATCTATCTTTCTAAAAAGTACAGAAGAAAGAAAAGAAGGCAACTTGCAGACTTCTTTCGTAACGGTTTTGAACTCTGCAATTGGAACAGAAATGTAACTGTCAGATAGACTGTTTGGCTATTCATTACAGGACGAAACTGATGTAGAAAAGTTTGAACTGGAACATCACCATCCATACGAAGTCCATCGATATAGTCACTAAAAAGATGATCAACCATGGATAAACATTGCTCCTTTAGTTCTTTCGCAGGAGGAGGCCCATGTTGGAAGTAAAACTGCATAGCATATCAAGGCATGTAAGTTTCAAACAACAATCTTGATGCCAAGCAAGGAATTCCCTTCTCTTGTTATTTGTAAGATATCTAAGTTCAAAAACATCGATATAGTTGAGGAGAAGCTGGAGATGAAATCAAAACCTGAGGAATGAGTTGGGGCTTTGGTTCCCTAACTGATCTGAGAGGAGACTGCAGAGAGAAAGGGCTAGTCTTTTGCCTGGAGAAACGAGGAGAGCCACGTGGGGAAAGCGGGGGAGTGCCGCTGTTGAGAAACACAGATGACAGAGCACTTCCGCAAGCAATATTGAGATTGGCACAATTCTTGGATATACTGACTGGGGTACTACTAGATTTGGTATCATCAATCAAAGACTTGACCTACACACGCAGCAACACAAATGATGGAACTGCCTTAGCAAAAAAACTAAACACTTCCACCTAGAGTTAAATGAAAATGGACAAACGAGTAACCAACATATAAAGAGTGTTCAAGCAAAAACATGTAATAAACTGTCAAGAAGAAATGAGAGGGGAATGAAATACCAAACGGGCAGTATCAGGGAGGGAAAGCCAGTGGGAGAAGAGTTCCTCAGCAATAAGAGGGTTTGATTTAACCGATAAACCGGGAAGCTGCAAGAGCTCAGGATCCAATATATGAACATCCTCTATATCCATCTTCAAGTAGCGGAACCACCACCACCACAGAAAATTTAGAATTCAACAAAGAAAGCAGCTATGAACAATCGAGGAGGTCAACTAACTAAGAGAGAGAGAGAGGTTGGTTTATACTCTCGAGAGAAAAGAAACAAAGAAAAAAGACGATTCGGGTAAAACCTAGATTCCAATTTCTATTAACAAAGACTATATATAATACAACTTATTCTTATTCTACAATACTAAGATATATCTGCGATCGATCAACACTCCTCGAACGAAGAGAAAGTCGCAGTTGCAGAATTATCCGGAAATATATTGATTGTGATGATGACGATGGTGAAATGAGAAACCAAAAGAGGTTATTATTTATTTAATTTAATGTTCAGTCCAGCCCAGCCCTGTTTTTTTTTTTTTTTAATGTTTTCTACTTATAAGCAAGCCCTCACCGTTGACTGTAAAGTCAAATTCACCGTCTCTTTATCCTTAAGTCGCCATCACCAATTTGTATTAACACAACTATGATTTTGCCTCTTTGGTATTATTAAAGAACAAAAAAGAGAGAGACACTAAGCACAACTTTTTTTTGTCGTTTTTATGTTTGTTTATTACAATGATAAGACTGGAAGTAATGGGGTATATAGGAGGAATACAAAGTTCACCTCTTTTCCAATAGAAACTTTCTACATTTTTGATTCTTTCTTTTCTCCAACACATCACCATTTAAACGAACAAGAGTGCTGGCAACAGATCTCTCCTGGCTGAATCTGAAATCACCTGTAAAGATCTTTTTAAGTATGTGAAACCTTTCGAGCAGTCAGAGAGTCACTATCCCTCTCCCTCTCTCTTTTTATTTATTTACGAAGAGAGAGAAGCTCGAAGCTTCTCAATTGATCTTCCCTAGCGTTTCTTGAAGCCGTTGCACGAGCGAAAGACAGTGTCTTTGATTCATAACCAGCTTGGACTCTCTGACTGCTCGATTGACGCCCATTATTCCCACTGCCACCCGCGCTTGATGATACCAGACGACTTGAACCTCGGCTACCACTTGGTCCACCTGCTGAACTTGGCCTAGAGCTTGAAGCACCTCCAACAGCTTTCCTTGATGTTGATGTTCCCTGTCTTGACGAACTGCTTCCTCTTCCAGTCTCTCCACCATGCTGCACCCACACAATCAAGTCTTTGATCAACGTGTGCTTTTTTATGTGAAGTAAGGCTTTTTTACTTACTATGTGCTTAGTGAAAGGTCCGTCATCAGAGTTTCTTGATCTGGAGCGATCACGTGGCGTCGAAGTGTTGTTTGTCGGGTGTCTTCGGGAGAAGGCTTCCACTGCACCAGAGACTCTGGTCGTTTCCTTACCAGCGTGCCTCTCTTGCCTACTTGTAGAAGGACCAGCGTTGAATCCTGGTTTCGTGGTTGTTTGATGCTGCACAACCCCAACGATTTTTACATTTAAGTAAGCATAGAGAAACTCAAAAGCCAGACGAGTAAATAAGCATATAAAAAGAAAAAGAAGAAAGAAAGAAAATCACCCTTGTACGTGAGCTAGAACCAGAACTGGAACCGATTTGAGGATATTTTAAGACTGTCCAGTCAAATACGTAGTCGAATTGGTAACCTGCAGACAATAATTTGAGACGAGAGAGTGAAACAGTAAGGTAATGATATACTATTAAGTTAAGATAAGAACCTTCTCGGATGAACAAGTCTCGGAAAAGTCTCTTGAGGTAAGAGTAATCAGGTTTGTCATCAAACCGTAAAGATCGGCAGTAGTGGAAGTATGAAACAAATTCTGACGGGCAATTTCTACACAGCACCTACATCAAAAACATTAACTTACTTAAGCTCAGCCAGAATATGGAGGAGACCAATGATTGTCAAGTCGTTTTTTACCTCTATAGGAGTTGATACTTTCTTCTCACTTATTACATCATATTTCTGCTTCTTTGTCCCAGCTTTTAGTCCCTGCCATGGTAAGCTGATAGCAAAAACAAAACAGAGAAACAAGAAGAGTTTGAAATTTTGTTCAAGAAAATAGACAGAAGAAGGAAAAAGAAAGTGTGGGGAAAACTGATGACTCTTACCTTCCTTTGAGGAAATACATAAGCACATAACCAAGTGATTCCAGATCATCCCTACGACTTTGTTCTGTTCAAACACCAGCAACAAGACCAAATTAAGTTTCGAAAAGATAGACAACTTTCACAATATATGTAAGACCACCACAGCACAGCACTGTTACCAACTCCGAGGTGAGTGTTGACACTTGCATATCGCGCTGTCCCAGTCAGATTTTTGTTTTCTCTGTCACAAAATTTGATATTGCTTTTGAGTTCACAGAAATAAGGTAAGGACAAAGGGAACGACAGAACATGGCATGTTCTTACCGGTAAGGAATGTGTTTGTGAGTCTGAAGGTCTCTGTATTTCTTCCCTAATCCAAAATCAATGATATACACCTAAAATAATGAGAAAAAACGATCTCAGAAGGTCGAAGCAGAAACCACCATCACAGTAACATTCAGTGTCTCAGCACAAGTTTTTTTCAAGAAAGTTAGTATTTAGCAGCACCTGATTAGCTCTGCGTCCAAGGCCCATTAAAAAGTTATCAGGCTTTATATCACGGTGAAGGAAACCTCGAGTATGCATAAACTCGACCCTGTTAAGCTGAAACATAAACAGAGAAAACAATACTCCTCCATTACGAAAAAGAATCAGAGAATTGAGGAGATGAAAGCAACTAGAGCAGAGTCAATATACTGACAAGTTGGTCGGCAAGCATGAGAACAGTTTTCAAGGTGAACTTCCTGTTGCAGTAGTTAAACAAGTCTTCAAGACTAGGACCTAGAAGGTCAATAACCATGACGCTGTAGTCACCTTCAACTCCAAACCACTTGAGGCTCGGAAGACCAGCTTCAGATAAAAGCAAAGCAAAAAAAAAAAAAAAACTGTTATTTGTAAAATCATAATGCAACCAGCAAAACATGGTAAAACTAGTAAAATCCTGTCTATACAGTATGTTCTTGATCATCATCAGGAATCAAGAAACTCAAACAATGATATAATGATAGTGTAAAGTGAGACATACTTCCTCCTTGAAGCAGCATATACAACTTTGACTCATAATGAAGTTGGGGATGCTTGGTCTTCACAGATTCCTGCGAATTGAAGCGACAAAAGGCAGACAGATGATTAAACAACGTCACACGTTAATGGCAAATGAAACAAGAAAAGAAATTTCTCATAGTCTTCATGTGAAAAGAATTTTACAAACAACTTTGATATGTTTGTTAAACGTGGTAAAGTGTTTTTACCAGCTTGACAGCAACTTCTTCTCCTGTTTGGACATTTACACCTGCAAAAAAATATGCACAACAACAACAACAACATGTAATTAACATTATATATAGAAGAATTAACAACGTCCATCATTTGAGGTTACCCGTTACCTAGATAAAGCTCTCCAAATGAACCACTACCAATTTTCCTTCCAAGCTTAAATCTCCCACCAATCACAAGATCCATCTTCTCTCCCATCTTACCCTCAATTTCCTATACCGAAACGAAACCTCCTCTCCCTCAATTCAGTGTTTAACCCCATTAACTAAAAGCCTTCTAGAGATTTACCCTCGACGACAATCCTCAGATTCACGAAGACCTTCAGAAATCAATTGGCCATCAATGCTCTTCGTGATCGCTTCAGAAATCAAAAACCCACCATGAAATCGAAAAATCCCTGATTGCCAAATTCAAACGCCGAATCGATTAGGCAATGAAAACCCCAAATCAGATTAGAAATCGAACACTGATCAGAGATAGAGAAGAAAGCACAAACTTATTACATGGATTTGACAAGGGAATTTGAGCAAGGAATCGAAATATCGTTGAACAGCAGGAAGGAAGAAATCAAGGTGTATTAATACGAAGAAGTCGGAAGGAGAGGGAGAGAGGAAATGAAGAAGATTTGGGACATTCTTTTTTGCTGTCGCCTTTTGTGTTTTTATTTTTTTTTTACCCTCTAGACCAGAAAATTTGTTTTTAAGTTTGGTATTAATAATTGTAGAGTAGGATTAATTAACAAGACAAATAATATCCTTCCTGATTAAGGTTTATGCAACCAAAATCCAATAAGTTTGTTTTCTTTCTTCTGTGATTTTGAGAGGTTAAGCGAAACATGCTCTAACAGTGTACGTCAGGTTGTTCACCTTAAAAGAAAAGCCTCAATCGCTATGCCAAGTTATTATTATTGTATACTGTAGCAAATGTATTAAATCTAGCAAAAATAAATCGCCAGTCCACGTTTAATTTCTGATTTTTTTTCATTCGGCAATAGGCCTAAACTGAGCGTTCGAGGAACACGTAACGAGTTTCCACACAGAGATTTTAGGTAGTCATGAAAAGATGTTGACCATTGATTTGATGGATCTTGGCCCTGTTCGGTACTCAGTCGCTGCGACCATTTCTAGCGATCAAAAAATAGACTATCAAGATGAACAAAAATCTGGTGGAAAATAAGTAACATGTCGTAGCGATCGCTTTCGTTAAAGTTTCCGGCATTGTTTTGGTCGCTGTAAAAAGTAGTGGTGGTTATGATGATCGCTGCGATTACTTTTGATCCGCAAAACCACCGCTGCCGGTGTCACCTTCACTCGCATGAAAAAAAGTTACTTGCAAAGTTGGTCGCTAGCCGCTAACGCAGCGATTTGTAAAAGAACAGGGCCCTTCTATGCAGATTAATTTGATCCAGTTAAATATTCACCAAAGTAGTAAAGTATATATGAGTTCCAATACTTCCTCTTCCAACTCCACAAGTTTGGTCATATAGCTTAAGTGTAATTTCCTGATATATTTCTTCATATTAATTATTTGTTTTCTTCATATTAATTTCGTCTTTTATGCTTATTTGAACATTCAATTTCCATATCACTTGGCCTTGCTTAAATGGTTGCACATCCTTGCCACATTTATCTTCAAATCTCCGAGCCATTGTCATAATATTATGTTGGTTCATCTTTAATTCTTACACAATTAAGGCTTTGTCCAACCAACTCATTTTCAAATCTATACACCAGGTTAACACAACACTATGATTGTTGACGTCTCTTTGTCCAAGTACCACACTCGAATCAAACCAGTCTGCATGTAAGTTGGGGACAGTCTGCATGTAAGTTGGGGGAACCTCCTCTGGGTCATCATAACCAGACATCTCATAATGTACGCAGCATTAACAAGGGTAAGTCCCAATTCCAACTAACTTAATAAAGGAGCATGCTAGTTTCTTATTCTACTTTTGCGATAGCTTTAACTCGATAAAACATTTAAAAATATGATCCCCTGGAAACATGGAGAACCATGCTCTGATACCACTTTCATTGTAACACCCTCTATTCGATGTAAGTCAAAGTTGATTAGTTTGCCGTACAACAATCGAATATTAACATGCATGATGAACTAAAAACTTTTAACTAGATCAAAGATTCTACTACCACGTATCCAAATATTCAACCCAAGGTTTCCAGATCAAATTTGAAATCTCAAGGTCAAATGCTCGAGAACGGATTTTCTAATGGTTTTCAAGTTAAAGCTTTGCAACCCAAACTTGAAATTGTTAGTTAATTCATCCCGAACTAGGACTAATATCATATGGAAACCAATCATTTTCGTAAACATTTGTTATTCATATAATATTTAGGCTCAAACAATATCAAACATAAATAAGGTGCATCATTTTCAAAGTTATTACATATTACAATACATACTCATAAAAAAGGAATATTATACCAGAAGCACTGCTCCTTCGCAACTTAAGATATCACAATGATTACCTGCAAAACAAAGAGTCTAATGAACAACTAATTTTCTTAGTGACTCGGGTTCCCTAACAATTAAATCATCCTCTCAAAAATCATCATGCATCACTAAAAGATCTAAACATTAAGGAAAGCATAATAAGCAATTAAGTAAACCCCCCCACCCCCCCCCCCCCAAAAAAAAAAAAAAAACCCAACTCATTTGTCTTAGCTATACGAAGAAGATGATGGGAAAATGTATTTATTAGCAACTAATGAGCAATTAAGTAAACCCCCCAAGAACCAACTCACTTGTCTTGGCTATACGAAGAAGATGATGGGAAAGTGTATTTATTAGAGCTTTTGACCATCTCCAGTGGTGCTTCATTTTTCCACCTTTTGTTTTATTTTGAAGCAAATTTTGATCCAATGGTATTTTATTTCTTTCTTCAAAATGAAGAAATAGATAGTGTTGCTTCAAATTTGAATCAATAATGTTCATAGCTTCATTTTTTAAGGCTGAACTTTCTAAATTATAAATTGGTCTTTAATTTTTGTTTGTTCTTACTTTTGGATAAAATAAACTATATTAATTAATATAATCCAATTAATTTCTAATATTTATTTATTATATTTATTTAATTAATTTATGATATTAGATATTTTAAAAACATATATTAAATGAAATATAACATTAAGAATCAAAGATAAAAGACATTTATTTTGCACTTCGGAACGATTTAACTGATCATTCGTGGGAAAGATATATGGCTGGTGCTTTTTTATAAGATCTAGTATTGTTGTTCTTTATTATGTGTAATAATTTTATTATATGATAATGTTGAATTTATAAAAATTGTGTTGGATTATTGTTAAAATAAAATAGTTGAGTAAAATTATTAAATATGAAAAAGTTTAAGGTGGTATTAATAATTATTAATTAATGATAAAATAGAGATATAATATACTTTATAATATTCCTTTTACAAGAAAGAAATGAAGCAAGCCATTGGAGAAATGTTGCTTCATTTTAAATAAAGTAGACTTTTGAAACTAAAAATGAAGTCAATCATTGGAGATGCTCTTAGTAAGAAGAGTTGATTGCAGTCTAGGACACATTTTGTCTTTCTTTTATACTCTACGACAATTTCCACATGTGAAACACTTTCTGATGGGGCCTAGATGTTGGCTTGACAAATTTGTCCTTATGGGAGAGAGGGTTGTAACGTGTTTGGTTAGGGGAATAGGTTAGTTTTCAATTGATTTACATCTTTGTGGCATTTATGTTTCTAGATTTTTTGGTTGCTTTATATTTTACCTTTTATCTGATCATGTTTAATTCATTATTATTTCAATTTCTGATATGTAAATAAATATATGATAATCGTAAATAAATCTATTTTTTCTTCTTATTATTTTGATATGCATATACATATATTTTACTCTTCAATGTTTAACTAAATTTTGAAATTATAATTTTTAAAAGTGACGATCGTCTTTAGTTATGACGAGATTATAACGAAGGGATGCAAACAAGGTTTTGAAGTTACATGATTGAATTAGGAAAGTGACTTTGAGTTGGAAGAGAGATCAATTTAAGCACGTTGTTTAGATTTAGTTGAGAGATATAGTTTAGTTTCAGAAAGTTAGGAATAAGGGTATAAAAGACAAATAAGATGAATTAAATGTACTTCAAGTGGGATAAAGTGTGCCTCGGGCAGGATGTGTCTCCACATGTAATTATAAAGACAAAATGTGTTTCTATTTGTTTTTTCTAGTAAGAACCTTTTCCTAGAATCAGATGCTTCATTTACGTCTAAACTTTCTCCAGAGCACACAGCATAAGTAATGCCCTAACTTAGAATTCAACAGACTTGGGGTAATCTTTCAACTTTCTTCTTATTGTCACTCTCCCTCGGGCCTATCCTTGCCATAAGGCAGGTAAAGCTTTTCCTTTAGGCCACATTTATATTTAAAAATTTTAGGGCCACAAAATCTTAATTTGTGTAATGAAGTGATCGTTTTATATCATCTTTAGTATAATTAAGATGTAATATTTAGCCCTTTTCCTTTTTCTCATACTTTCTTAGTGTCTCTTTTATAGAATAATTGTAATCTATATGTATGAGTTTATAACTTATAAGCATATATATTTCATCTTAACTATCAATTATTTTATTGTTAAGGAACAAGTGATCGCCCAGACTAGGTCCATACCGACCAGGTCCATCCAGCCAGGTGGTTAGCCTTTTCTCTTTTCCTCTTGTACTTGTTTTTCTATTCCTATTGGGCTTAGGTTTATCAATTTCTATGACGGTGTAACTTTTGTATAAATATAAGCTTTTGACCAAGAGTAATAATAAGCTTTTCCTAAACCTCTTATTCACAGCATTTATATAATAAACACATATAATAGTGCATTTTTCTTATATTTTTATATTTTTCTTGGTTTTTTATATATTTGTAAAGTAACTTAACAAAATCCAGGTTAAATTTACAGCAATCACAACTATATACTATTGGATTTGTCTGTTTTAAGAGATAACAGAACTTTGGTTTAATACAATACATTTTCCTATATTAAAAAATATATATTCATGTTGAAAAAATATAGTAATGATAAACAAAATTCAAAATTTCTGAAAAAATAAATATTGAATGCCACATTTTTTATGTTGCTTTAGGCAACCGGCCATGCTCTCCCTTACTCAATCTAAGATTCATATTAAATCACAAATCAACAGATTAAGCTGCATGTCCTTGATCTGCATTACATTTTTAACACAATTGATATCAAGGTTGTAATATTAATCTCTTATCTCGTAGTCTGCTAAAAACATACACAGTATGTTTATTGGCTAAATATATTTAAAAGAAAACAACAATGAGATAGAAATGAGTTTTTACATAATAGTGCAAAAGCCAGCGAGAGATCCCATAGAAACTGCGAATTCCATTGCTGACATCGCGGCCCACCATCCCATCTGCAACCACACTTCCACAATCTCATTATAGATATTCAAATCTCTCATCATATAATACGATTACTGATTCAGTATCAATATTCTATATTTCTGTTTAGTCAACGCGGTATTCAGCACTTTCTATCAACATTTTGAATGTAAAATAGCAAACTTTCTTTTAAATATATGGAAAATTTGCCAAAATAGAACAAAGAACATAATCTTTGTCCTTTAGTATAAAAAATGGAATGTCCGCCGTTACATTGAGAAAACAAATAATATGAAATATATATGTGTCTAAAAGGCTTACCGTCGCAGGTTCTTGTTCGGACACGTTTTGGTCGCCAGGCGGCTCCTGCAACTTTAGAGGAGACCGTACCATTATTTTGTTGTTGTAGTTAGCACAATTTGGATAATTTTTTGTTTTTCAATGTTTTAACAGATATTGACTACTACTGCTTTACAACGAATAAAATGGACCGGGCTTAACACATATTGACTACTTCTATTTTATTTTCTGAATCAACATTTTCATTTAATTTAATTATATAATAATTGATTTTAACTCTTAAATATGACTAATCTTTAAATGATAAATTTTTATCCAATAACTAAATTATATTATATTATTTTATTTCAAAAAATATGATATAATTTAATTTAAATAATATTGATTATTCGATGTTAATCTTATATCATAAACATATTTAAAATAAACTGAATAAAATAATAACAAGTAAAGTGTTTTTAGAACATTTATATATCTTGTAATAGTTACCTCAATTATTAATGTTTGTTATTTTCATAATAGATCAAAATAATTTTGATCCGTACTTTAAAACGCATTATTATTTTTTGGTTTACAAAAATTTTGCTTAATGAAATTATAAATTTTATAAATAATTTATGAATTTCTAAAAGATGATATATATATTATTAAAATTTATGTTAATTATTTATTTTAATTATTTTAATTGGAAAAACTTTGGGTCTTGGTTAGAGTACTTACATATAGTATAAGATGTTTTTATTAAAATATTTAAAAGTTAAAATAAAATATTTTATGAAACTGTCCTTTTCTCTTTTGATGTTTAGATTTTTTATGTTAACTTTATTTTCAATTTTTTTTTTGAATGTCAAATATATTCAGTGAAATTTAAAAATAAATTCTCAATATAGGTTACACGGATTTATTTATAATTGTGTTATGTTATAATTTGTAATATAATGCATAATTGCAAGTTAAATATAAATTACAATATTTTACATTTAATAAAATAATATATATATATATATATATATATTATATTGATATAAAATATTAATATTATGAAGAAATAAATTCTAATTAAATATTTTATATCTTTGAACTTGTATTATACTTAATAAATATTTCAAGTTTGTATGAATAAACCGTAAAATATTAAATGTAATACGATCCACCATATAATTATATATACATATATGAATATTTATTATTTTAATATTTTATTTGATCAAATAAAATAATATTCATCTAAATTTAAATATTCTAATTTTTCAAAATACTCATAAACTAACTATTGTTAAATATTTCATTTATTATTATTTTGAAATAATTATATTTCAAAATTCGTAAATTATGCTATTTTGTGTGTGCTTTAATAACTTCAGTTTAATTTCAATTTATAAGTAATTAGTAATCAAACTATTATTATTTTTATTTGGTGTATTTATATAATTATGCCTTTTAAATATATATATATATATGTATATATAGTATAGAATTGTCACTATTTCATTATATAAATCAAAATAGAATTAGTATTAGTTTAAAATAAAATTTAATAATTAAAAAATTGTTGAATTAAATAAAAGTAAATATTAAAAAATTAAAAAAATATGAAAAAATAAATTATTCATTCAAATTTAAAATAACAGATATTGAATGATTTTTGTTTACATGAAATCTTATGATTAAAATATAAAAGTATCTGGACATATTTTATGGAATGATTAAAATACTCTTAATGAAAACATAGTAATTTTGTTATCATAATAATGTTTAAAAATTGCAGTGACATCATTCGTAGTATACCGTGTAAGAAAAAATATTTTTAAAATGGTATCTTTATTTTAATTGAATAGATAGTATATACAATAATTTGATAAATATAAAATAGTTTATAAAATAGTTTAATCTTTTAACATACATCAGGATATACTAAAAAAATCAGAATATCAAGTGATAATAAATTAAGGGAGAATAATAACTTTACGTCAAATTCGATATTATTTTTTCAAATTTACCTTTAAATGATAATCATTTCATAATTACTTAAATTTTATTATGAAAACTGAAAAGGCAAAATAAACCCTCATAAATCACTATAAATATTTAAGGTTTATTTGTAGAAGTTTATAAATCCAATCCCACCTCCCAAATACTAAATCCTAAATTTAAATGTTTTAATATTTTGATTGAGTGTATTTTTAAAAAGTGGTATTCAACTTAGTCTATTTCAAGTAATTTCTCTTTAATCAATACATATATTATATACTGTAAAATAAAATATTATTTTTATTTTTGCATAAAAACATTCATGAAATATGCAAATCTAAAAATAATAATTTTTTGTAAACTAAAAACTTTATAAGTTAATAAAATATCAGTTCCAATATTATTAATTTATAGTTTTTACTGTTTTTTTAACAGATTTTTAGTGTAATCGATAGAAAACAATCCATAAAGACAACGTACCAGAGGAGGGTGGCTACGCTTAGATCGTAATAAAACAAAACTATCCAGGAAGACACGATGCGGATGATTATAATTCCGCCGCATATAACACTTGACGCAGAGATCAAACGAGTCGCCAACACATTGAGATTCAAAGCACGTTACACACGTAAAGTATAAACCAATAAGAGGCTGGAGGCACGTGCGGCAGCCGATGGTCCGCGTCCGAGCCACATAGTAAAGCGTCAAGACCTCCCAGAAGTCAAGCTGGCCGTCTCTATTTCGGTCGAGCTCCTGAAACATCTCGCGACGGACCCAAGCTAAACCGGTGGTTCTACACAAGAAGTCGGTATACTCTTGAAAGCTGACACGGCCATTACCGTCACCGTCCATTGAACAGAAAAACTGCCATGCCAAATTCTGTTGATCCGTGGAGCCGTTGTTGTAATAAGCAATTGCCGCTTCATGGAGCTCTTGCATTGTTGATAAGGTTTTTGAAAAAGATAAAATGAACGAAGAATCTCTTGTGGATGTTATGAAGAGGAGACTTTTGCTTAGGCCGATCGTCAACGTCTTTAACAAAATAAGGAAAAAATGTTGCTAAGCTGAACAATATACGTCTACATTGAAAGTCCAATAAACAGTTGTAAGCTTTTATTGAAGCCCAATAAACAAATCCAACCATTGCGTGTGCGATTTGTCTAATTCTTGCGTTAGTTGACATAATAATCCGTGTGCGATTTGCCTAATAATTCTTGCGTTAGTTGACATAATAATTCTAGAAATCTACGTAAAAAATTGTTGTACCTATTTAGTAACAATTATTAATTATCTGCTTGGCCATATATTAAATTAATCTAACTATAACTAGGCAAATCATATTTATTTTAATCACACTAGAGTCGGGTCCGCGCTACGCGCGGATAATATGGTTAAATTAAATAAATTCTATATTTTTTTTTCTGTGAGATGTTTGTTATTGATTGTATATATAGTGTGAGGAAATAATTATTTTTTTGAATAATATTTAGTCAACATTGTTTAGGATTCTTTTTCTAATGTAATAATCTATTGGCGAAGCACTAATTAATAGAGTTTTTATAATAAGGTGATGCAGTGTTAGTTTAGTCTTTTCTAATAACAATGAGTTTGAATTTTTTTTTTGAGTTAATATTTTTGTAGTAAGACGTGCATTTGCGGCTTATTAATTGATTTAGGCATTGGTAATCATATTATAAAAATTGTTGACTGTTGTTGATTGCTCCCTTGTTGTTTGATCCCATATGGAGACATGCCTTCATGTTGATGGTAGAAGTTTATTCCTCTGGCGGAAGCGCTGTATGATGTCAATGTTGTTGTCAAAGTGGAAGCGATCCCGGTGTTGTTGTGAGTGATAGTTTCCCTGTAATAGTGAAATGTATTTAAGGAATGAGTATGACATAATCTTTATGTTTAGTTATTTACCTTCGTATAGCCGTGGACTGACGCTTGTTATGATTACTACTTGGTATTTTCTGCTTGATAAGTGGTGTAACTCCCTAAAATACGTCTCCTCTTTGTCCCATATAGTAAGACGTACCATTTTTGATCTACAAATAATGTTTCTATTATATATTTTTTGGTTCAAATAAATATTATGTAATATGATGTTTGGTACCTGTTTAAAAGCAATCCAACGATGATCATTGTATTTGTTTCGGGATTGTATATATCACTTCCTTGGATGATTCGTATTTGGCCAACCACATCTGCGGAGGTTTATTTTGGGGACAAAATGAGTGCATTTTCTAAGTATGTGAGACAGGTAATGGTATTGTAATGTTTACCTGGAAGGAAGTTGGTTTCACTTGCTAAGCTGATCAACTGGGTGTAGTGTTGTGGGCAGAATATGTATGAAGGAATGTTGGGTATGTTTTCTTGTATTGGTGTAATAACTGTTGTCGCATTGATTTGGATTATGTATGGCAGAACGGTAAGCATGTACCGTCGGTTATTGGGAATGAGCTTAAAATATCTAATGTGATATATTTTTCCTTCTTCGAACTATTGTTGTATTGTGGCGGACGTTGAGGCAGGGACTCTCCCTTCGAATTTTTGTTCCTGTTAAAATAAAAAAAAAAACTATTATTTCAAATATAGTGGGAACAATTAACACATAGTAGAATTTTGACAAACCTGTATGTCAAGACAAATGAAAGTTGTTCCTATAAAGCATTATTGTTTTTGTGATGGGCCACATCCTAATGATCCGTATGATTATTGGTGGCGTTGCGATGTTGTCTTTTTGGTTGATGTTATGATAGTTGAAATGTTGTTTCTCAATTCCCGTGGATGGAGCTGTCCAGGAAGAAGGTTAGTAAATAAATTGTAATCGTTATTGTCGGACCAAGTAGTGCAAAACATGTCTCTATTATATTTGGTCTATTTTTAATCATGAAAATATATACAAATATTTGGCAAATAACTTTACATTGCTGGACTCAGTCCATCGCACTTGATGACTCTGATATTGGAAAGAAGAATATTTTGTATTGACGGTGGAAACTGATGCAAAACCATAAAACCATTATCATATGGGTCAGGCAACTAAATGAATTCATAAAAAATGTATGAGTATTCTGATAGGTTGGCGCTATAAAAAGGAAACAAAGAGTATTCTGTTAAGCAAAGCATAGACCCATATGATAATCATGGCCAAGCCTGAGCTCATTGAGATAAAATATTTGAATATGACCTTTCTTATGCAAGGGCTACAAATATATAAAAGAATTCTATTTTCTCTAAATATATATCAATTTATTATAAAATAAAATTTACATAATATATAAAAAATATGTAAAATTTTAAATATAAAATTTGGAATATAAAACATGCAGTTATATATAAAATTTACATAATACACTTAATAAAGATAATTTGTTTTTTGTCCGTGTATTTTTGATTTATGTTTTTTATTTTGTTTTTTTTTTAATAATTAAACATGTATTTGTTACCACTTACCACAGAGAACTTCATAAAGTCAATAGTGTATATATTATGTTTTTATATAGCAAATACTAAGAACCCCAATTGGAACAATAAACTTGCTGTCTCTAATAAATTGTGATTTAGAGATCTGTATGTAGTCCCTTTTTAACTTTTGGTCTGTTTGTTCCCATTCTATGTCCCGTGATGTAATCAAATTTAATGTTACATAGACTTATTAAATAAAAAACATAAGTCTCTTATTAAAAAAAATTCTAACAAAAGAAGATCTGTGTACCTATATTTATTTTGATGTTACCTAATGATAATCCTTGATTTAAAAAAAAAAACTGTACGCACTTAACCTGTTATTTAGTGTAATACAAAGGTTTGTATGTTATCTTTGTAGTGCAAACATTACCAAATTAACTATATTAACGCTTGAGTTTGTAATTAATAGTAAATGTGTTCCGTCGGGTTATTTAACAAATGATTACTTGGTTTTCAGAGAGGAGTGCTGTGGTTTTTTAGTGTCCAATAATTATATGGACGCATAGTGAAGTCGTAAATTCAAAGTACCTCCTACAGGCGGAGGATCTTTGGAGTTTGGTTTGACCATGGTGTTGAAAAGCTGTCCCTTACACTGAATAACTTACATGGAATAGTTGTCTCCTACTTCGATCTATTTGCAACGTTCGGAATGAAAGTCGATGGGAATGTGGTGTGGAGCTTAGATTTGTTACTCGTAATGTTACTGAATATATATATTTTGTTGATCTGTATTAATGAGACAATATATTTTATTTAAATTGAAGTGATTGCAGTCGGCGTTTGTGGCAGGGAATATAAGAATTTCCTTTTCTTAATATTGTTGACCACCGAAAACAATATTATTGTGGGTCCATTTAAATTTGAAGGCATCGTAGGAACCGAGCACTCATCAAATGCTAACTACAGAAGAAAAAGAAACAAACAAACCAAGAAGACGCGTGTAAGTCCTTTAGGGTCACTTGTGGAGAGGCTGCGACTGGGAGCAGCCTAAAAATATTCATCCAATGTAGTTTGATTTCGTAGCCTCTAAAGAGACCAGAAATTGTCCCAATTTAGGCTTCATTCTCTATTTGTTTGGTTCTGTTTTAAGGATAATAATTAATAGTTGAATTGAAAAGGTTTTATAATTGAATAACCAAGAGTCCGTGCAAATACAAACCAGTCTAAAAAAAAACAAAAGCATACGGTCTTTGCAAGAAGGGAAGAAAGACAAAGGAGAAAAAAAAGGACTGTTATTGGAAAAGCATGCTGACTGGGCAGTCTGTACCAGCCGTTGATGGAGTGACATGAGTGTAGGATGATCTAACCATTACGCCTGATGCGCTTTGGTTTCTTCTGGTCGTCAATTGCTGATCTGGGATGTTTGTTTGAATAGGGAGATCCTCCACTGCTGCTCTCAGGCTTGAAGAAAAAGGCATAGCAGGCATGTTAAGTGGGCGATTCTTCGGTGGTAAAACTGCAGGGGAGACTACTTTTGTAACAGTCAAGGAGAATCTGTTGGATGTGAAATTGAAGTGGGCCACCTTGATCCTGAATTTGTTTGTCTGTCCGATGGTATCAATGAAACATTGCGGCAGTGGAACCTCAAGCTCAGCCCCATCGCCACCATTTTCCTATTACAACAGCATTCATTTACCAACTTCATAGCTATTAAGATGCAAGGATGCAGTAGATTAAATAGATATATGTCAAGCAAGAAAACAAACAGTTCAGTTCTGGTAATAACCCCAAAACACGTTTTATATTCATCAAATTTTTAAAATAAATAATTGATAACATAGTTTTATTAGTCCACTCCACGCTATAGTCTCAAACTGATAAAAAAATACAGTAATATTTTTAACTTCTCAGAAGATGTCAAAAGGATGAAGAATGAGACAGCAAGACATACCTGATCATCGATCATAAGCATCTCACTCCCAAGAAGGATGCTTCCTCCTCCTTTGGCATTCTTGCGAGCTTCCCAGAAATGAATTAGCCTAAACTGCAGCTTGGAACCTGACTCAAGAAAAGAGGAGAAGGAGCTTGCCCGGTGATGACTGTTGTTGGTTTTTCCATGGTAAAGGAATGGAATTAAGGATCTGAGCAAAAGATTGTTGGGTTTAGGGTGTATATATATAGTCTGAGAAGAGAATAGAGAGAGCTGGGATGCGTTTCATATGAATGAGTTAATAGGGTTTCTTGAAGAGGCATAGATATCATTGAGCCAGAGGTGGGATGTGGAGAGTTACACGGACTCTTGAATTGAGAATTTATTGAGGAGCACTGAAGTGTCATCACTGTCGTCGGAAGCGTTAAGCTGGAGGAATTGGAGAGACGAAGAGAATCGGCGACGACAGTGATGGCCTGATGGGAGAGGGGAGGATTAGGGTTACGGGAAGAAGGAGTTAGTAGGGGAAATGTAGAACTAAGGTTGGGCCGGCCTTTGGTTTGTATCTTTGTATTAGGATCGGACAACTAAATAGATGGTTGAACCACTACAGCTTAAACTTCATAATTGGGCTGCTTATTTTAATTGATTTGAGGCCCAGTCCGTAATGACATGGCAAAATGATTGGTGTGGAATATTTCATCCGACGTGGATGCCTTAAAAATCTCTCATATGCTCCTTTTAATATAGTTTAGATATCGTGGTTTCCACCTTGCTTTTTTTTGAGCAACTTGCTATATTCACTTTCTTCTATATTATACTTGCCATATCACATATGCAAAAGTTTTTTTTTATATACAAAAGTTGTTCTAGACACGATATGACATTTTAAAAATATATTGATTGTAACACTAAGAAAAAGTGAAACTCATGTGAACATGAATCTGAAAAGTATTTAATTATAAAGTTAGAGTAATACATTTCCTGCGTATTTGATCATGAAACATTAGTAATACTTACTCAGATCTCGCTAGTAGCACTGGAACAACTCAAGTTCTTACATATTTATTTTAACTTGAAAATTTGAGTGCTGACTAGAGTTTAAACAAGTGTCACAGTTTTAAATAAACTCATAAGCCGGGAGACATTTGTATTGCGAAAGGGTGAATTATCCAACTATCCAAACCTAAGTTTGCAAAATAGTGTAAACTTGTAATTAGAATGAGAATATCAAAGCAAACAAAGTGATAAAGAAAAACAATTGCAAATGTGAAAAACTCTTATTCTTACTGATGATCTCTCAAAGATGCTGAGTTCATCGGTAATACGCCATTTGTCTAGATGACATAAATGGAGACGTAGCAACAGGTTTCTTCTTAGTCTTCTTCTCCACTTTGGTTTCAGACCGAAGCCAATTTTCAACCACTGAGAGCAAATTTGGCGACGTTTCTAAATCCTTGATCTCGTTCAGTTTAGCAGAGAGTTTTAGCTCTCCTCCATGGATATATGCCAAATGACTAGCCCATGTCTCTAGTCCATCGAAAATATGTGTTGCATATACAATTGTAGCTCCTCTCTGATCAATAATCAAAAAAGTAAATCAGCATTTCATGTTTCTCACCCTAAGCTCAGTCATCTCAATGCAGAACCTATCTTTAAATTTGACTCCATCAGCTCTGTTTGTGTGAGGAGTAATCTTTACTATGTTCCCGTTTTAAATAATCTACGTTTATTCCAAGACCAAGACAGCTCAAGCGGATCATAAAGACGCAATAAGAACCACAATGAAAAGGCTTGTGCCCTTGTATGTTTATGCATAATCCATGTATTACATATGCTTTTTTCCAGTTACTAACTGATGGATTTATGCTTTAAGATGATGAGAGATCAGAACGAGTGAGAGAATTGGCTTACCTGTTCACATTCTTCTTTGAAGAATTCCAACAAATCCATCCTAGCAACAACGTCTAGGTCCACAGTGACCTCATCCAGTAGTAATACCTGTGATCAGAAATCACATTACAATTTACCAAAAATCAGAAAACAGAGACCAAGATGAATGGACTCTGTAGCTTAACGCCAAGAGATCACAAAATCAATGTAATATACCTTGAATGGATGTAAAAGACCCATGCATATTTGCACTCGACGCCTCTGCCCATCAGAAACCTTGTGCATACGCCACTTAAGGTTGATATCAAGAAGATCAATCAGTTTCTCTCTTCTCTCAGGATCAATCCCTTCAACTGCTTGGAATAAACAAAACCACTATATAAGCAATGTCTTCAGACAAATCAAAAGATTGAAAAGGTATGAATGCTAGGACAGAGAAGATCTATCACCTCCGAATATCATATGCTCTGCTGAGAAATCACCCTGGAGAGGAATCTCACCCTATGAACAACACAGAAAAAAATATCAAAATATTAGAAAACCAAACATCATACATCAGATGTTAGAAAGCAAAAACTACTACACTCACAGCAGAACCAGCGGTTTTACTCCATGAGCCTCCAAGGTAAGACAAGTCACCACTACAGACAAGGTCTGTGTCGTGAAAAGCAGAGCGATTCAGGACCTGCACAATGTTCTTTCCTCCAACCATATGCTTTCCTGCTAGAATCTTCAATAATGTCGTCTTCCCTGACAAAAGCAAAGAGAATCACAATGATTCAGATTCAAGTACTGTCCAAACGGAATCTAATCCTTAATTGCAAAAAAAAAAAGAAAAAAAAATCGATCTAATTAGGTTTATACAAAAAAAAAGAAAAGAAAAACAGCAAAAGTGCAATTTAATTTTACCAGATCCATTAGCACCAACCAAGAGGCAACGAGATCCGGCGGGGAGATCGAGGCTGAAATCGAAGAATATAGGACCCTGGATATCGTAGGAAAACTGCATTCCGCTAACTCTAATCGCACCGTCGTTGCTTCTCGCCGTCGCATCTTTCTCCGCCATTTTTGAGATCAAACCGTTCGACAGAGAGAGAGAGAGAGTGATTCGTTATTACTCGGTGACCGACGATTTTCCCTCCTCCGTCAAGTATGTCGTTCTATTTATATACGTAGCCATTAGAATTAGGCCACGTCATGCACTTTTCTGTCCATTAAATTTACATACTTTACAAGTCTTTCCTCAATGGTCATACGTTTAACCAGCAGAATACTGACACGTCAGTGAATGCCGCTCGTCGACAAAAAGGAAAACAATAAAGCGACGGCGTCCTAAACAGATAGATGTGTTCTCTCATTGATACGAAAACGGTCAACCGAAAGCATAAACTTGGCCTCCGCATTTTAACCTGGACCTGAAAATTCGAACCGGAACCGATCCGAAAATACTCGACCCGAAATCGAATCGAATATTTACAAGTATCCATTGGATCCAAAAAATTTCTACCCAAATAGACCCGGACCCGAAAAGAACCGACCCAAATAGACCCGGATCCAAAAAGAACCGAACCTGAATAGACCCGATCAATTAAGAACCGATTCAAACCCGACTTAAAAACTTTAATAAAATATATTTTATTAACAATCTTTGTTATTATTTTTGTAACATTTTTAAGTAACATGAAGTTTTAAATGTAAAATATAGAGTTAAAAAATGTTTCATCTTAATTATTAATAGTTTATTTTAAGTTATTTTGTAAAATTTTATATATGTATGACAAATTTTGACTAAATTTGATGGAATTTGAGTATTTTTTTTTTTTAGATCCTAAATATCCGAACCTGATCCGGACCTGATCCGAATCCGAAAATTATGGGTATTTTAATTATAGACCCGAACCAATCCGGATCCGATAAGATCCGACCCGAAAAATTATAGATACTTATATGGGTTTAAATTTCTAGAACCCGAAAATCTCGGACCCGACAAGACCCGACCGAACCCAACCCGAGGACCCGGCCTAGCATAAACCTTATTGATAGTATCTTCAATATCTAAAGGTGGAGATTTGTGAAGCGCTATTTCTGTCCAAGGTCAGCTTAATTGGGTCATTTCGTGTTGGGCCGAATTAGCAACAATAAGAAAGAAAGAGCTCGGGTTTGGCTCCAATTCAACTTGGGTATAAATAACTGGAAAGTTTGTTACAACGGCTCTAACGGCCACAATACACGTCATTTTCAACCTATCTCTATCTAGAGTGAGCTAAGACGGAGATTACAGTGAATTGATCAAACAATATTTTGGGATAAATATTTAAATGGAGTTTGACATCCCTATTTAAACGTGTTTTTAGTATTGTAACATATACAACTGACTAGAAAAGACATTTTTATGGATAATTTTATTGGAAAAAATCACATGAGCTAGACAAGTGTAGTGTTAACTTTTTTGGGTGTAAGTGTAGTGTTAACTTCTCTTGGATTAGCTCTAATTTTAAATGTGGAAGGATCTTTACGTTAAGAAATCACACATGAGACTTTTCATTTTATTTTTTTTTGGTTAGAGACGTCTTCATTATTCCCACAAGAGTCGTATTTATGCAGAACTTTGTGCACTTTTTGGAATGTGGAAAGTATCAATTTTGTATCCAATATCATGTATATTGGGCTTTTCCAATACGGTTTTAGAGGACTCAAGAGAAAGAGATATATGAATCGTATTAGAGAAAACTCGTCTTTTTTTTTGTCTTTTTTTTTCAAAAAAAAAAACTTGTCTTTTTCAGTAGATAACACGTATAGGCTTGTAGAATAGTGTGTATAATGTAGAGTGTTGTTGTATATGACACTGATAATGTATATATATAATATATATATATATTATTTTTTTGTTTTGTAGAGTGACATAAAAAAGTATAGAAGTCCTACGTCTAATTTCTAATGAGAATATACAAGGTGGCCTAGCTATAAGCCTATAAGTAACTAGTGAAGGCCAAAACGGTACGCTCCTTGTTTGCTCAATTCAACATAAGAAAGCTGATAGACTCTACCTTATACTCTTCGACTACGTGCCATTTTGCCGAAGAGAAACATGATACAACTTAAAAGGGGATGTTAAGAGCAACACGAGATATCTGCTTTCAATATTATAAAGTGATTTTGCAGTTTCCACCAAGAATTATTTATTATGTTAAGTTGACAATCCTTTCTTTTTGAACGGTTTATAATTCCCCATGTAACTGTCTGTCTCTACAAATGCTTTAACGCGTTTGACAAACTGTTTTTATCAAACCGTTACAAAGAAATACTAAACGAAATTGTTTAGTTGATTGCTTAATTAGCAAAAATTTTTTTTTTTGAAATCATCGGATCTAGCATTTTTGTGACATTCTAAAAACTCTTTTATCAAACCGTCTCGATGAATTATCAAAACCAACCGGTTGATTGATGGATGATTTGATATCTTCAAAGCGATGTTCGTATTTAGGTAAGTGCACAAAGTGGACTTTTTGGCAAAGGAACCTTGATAAACCAACAGAACAAGTGTGTTTGAAGGTCCAAAAATATGAACAAAAGAAACCCAACTATTTAACAGAAATAGCAATTTTTTTTTGTGTGCGTCGGCCGTGTTCTATTGATTATCCCTTGATTATAATCGAGCAAACACAATAAAACAGATTGTTATGATAGTAAAGCAAAAGCACAATAACAAAATAATATGTTATTCATGTAGGTCTTCCACTCCCATCAAATTCCCACTTGTTCACCCCAGGCTGTCACTTAGCGAGCCTTGTTCTTTTGTCCATACGTTTTCTTCTTTTTACAACATACAATGACACAAACACATACCTTCCACATACATGTCTACGGTCTACGTGTCTATGTGTAATGTATACGTATATTATATGTCTATAGATAGATACATGCATGATGCATCTACATTTTTGAATTCATCGTAGTGTCTACTGTCTACATGTTACAGTAGACGAACTTAGTAATCTCTATACAGGCTATTTAATTTAATAATTTATAACTACAAGTCATATGTGTGTTCAAAAAAACAACTACACCATATTTTTTTTTATTAACTCGCATTTTTCTTACAAATTTAGTTCGAGTTCCACGTACTAATTAATCCTATTCTAGTTCAGAATAATAACTTTTAGACAATATCAAAAGCGGTTTCATCATTGAATTCAATTATAATAATGCTAAATTAAAGTATATACGAGTATAATAAATGATCAAGTCTTTCCTTTGCTTTCTCTATTAGAAAATAGATAAGTACCACCAACCATTAATTAATTAATTAGTTGAGAGTATTGTGTTAGTGTCGGTTGTTACCCTAAGTATATATACATTCATAGTAAAAGAAAGATTGTTATTTCGTTGTTAACTCTATACAAAGTCGATATGAATTGCGTTTGTGTATATGTTAAAGCTAGAATTCATCACAATTTTAAGCAGCTCATATAATTTCTCACATCTCTTGATTAAATTTCATATATTTATTTTTATAATCGATGCAAATTGCGATCACTCAAACGAATTATATGGCTTTAAAAAAAAAGAATTATACATAGCTGTTAAAAGGAAAACGAATTATATTTATTAATAAATTCATGATCAAATA
This sequence comes from Brassica juncea, assembly GCA_018703725.1. Lineage (NCBI taxonomy): Eukaryota > Viridiplantae > Streptophyta > Magnoliopsida > Brassicales > Brassicaceae > Brassica > Brassica juncea. The sequence goes on from CM031938.1 coordinate 48,528,048, forward strand.
TACAATTGCATAGAGAATCCGATTTTTGTCGGCAAATGTCAATCAAAATGGCTTATTAGCCAAATATATCGCACTCCAACTAAGCCACAGCTCATCACTAAAGCATTTTTCTCATCCATATAAGTCATATAACTTCCAACCTCACTTTCCCATCTACGCATAAACTCAAAACTTCAAAACGCAATGGCGACCATTCATCTAACTCTAGCTCCTCTCCTCCTCCTCCTCCTCGCCGCCATTTTCCTCTCCACCGAGGTAACTGCTCAGCCCGCCGCTCCGGCTCCTCGCCCTGCCGGTCCCATCAACATCACAGCTATCCTCGAGAAAGGCGGTCAGTTTGTTACCTTTATCCGTCTTTTAAACACAACTCAAATCGGAAACCAAATCAACATCCAAGTCAACAGTTCATCAGAAGGCATGACCGTTTTCGCACCAACAGACAACGCTTTCCAGAACCTTAAACCGGGAACCCTAAACAAGTTAAGCCCGGACGACCAAGTCAAGCTCATTCTTTACCATGTCAGTCCCAAGTTCTACACAATGGATGATCTTCTCTCCGTGAGCAACCCTGTCAGAACACAAGCTACAGGGCGAGACGGTGGAGCGGTTTACGGACTTAACTTCACCGGTCAAGGGAACCAAGTCAACGTATCGACCGGTGTCATCGAGACACGTGTCAGTAATGCATTAAGAAAAGAACGTCCGCTTGCGGTTTACGTGGTGGACATGGTATTGTTGCCTGAAGAGATGTTTGGAGAACCCAAGAAGAGCTCACCGGTGGCGCCTGGTCCGAAATCCAAATCTCCTGCTGTCTCCGATGACTCATCAGACGATTCCTCTAAGAAAGCGGGGGTTCCGTCCGAGAAGTCTGGCTCCGGTGAGATGAAGGCTGGATTAGGCTTTGGTCTTGGACTTGTTCTCTTATGTTTAAAATTCATTGTTTGATTTTGTTGCTATATTTTTTTATTTTTATTGTGCTGGTTGTGTAATAAGAAACTTCTGTATTGAATATGTATCATGCATGGATTGAAAACTGAAATAAGATATTCTTGTGGTTTTTTTTTTTGCTAAAATTTGAAGATATTCTTGTGTTAATTTGTACGTATATGATGATATAAATTTTAGCTGTGAATTTGGTCAAAAAACCGAATGGAAAAATCACTAGCACTCTTTAGTTAACTAACAAAAAAGAGGAGAGTGTAGCAAGGGAGAACCGGAGAACAGAGGTATCTCGTAATACCAGAAAACCATAATTAAAAAGCAGATAATCAGAAAGAATTTCGACTTCGGGGTTTTTTTTTTGGTAACATAGTTTCCTATTAATATTGTGTTGGAAAAGATTGTCATTATAGAAATTCAACAGATAAAATACGAATAGAAACTAAACCTACCATCACCGATTTTTAATTACACATTGACACACTAACTATATCAATATATTCTTGTTTCATGTTTGAAGAAAGTTACAAACTGTTAGAGGGGGGTGTATTGAATCTGAATCTGAAGTGATTTGATTTTTAGTGAATTTTTAGATGATTGTAGGAGAATTTGAGATTTGATATGATTTTTGTTAAATAACTCGAGAATCTCATCTAAAACTATGAGATTTAGATTTTTATTTTTATAATTAAGGAACTTTTCTGAAACATTCTAAAAACACCTAAAACACTCTGAAATTTTCAACTAAAATTTTGTTCAATAGCAGTGGATTTTAGAGTGTTTTATAAGATGACAAGTTAACACCGGATTTTAAAGTGATTTTTAAAATCTACGTTTGAATAACAGTGGATTTGTCATTTTAAGACAAATCACCTCAAACACTTAGTTGAATACACCCCCCTTAAAGTATTTTCATTGTATAGCTAATATAATAATACTATCATTTTGACACTTTTTAGTTATAAAAATGTATTTTCCAATTTTTTTGCAATTTATCATTACTTATACGTTTACTATTAATTACAAAATGTATTTTATAAATAATTTCATTTATCTCAAATTAAACTAGTCAAATATGTGTAACTGATAAAAAAAACATAAATGCATTTAAATCATCTATATAAAAAGTGTTAAAAGTAAACGGAGATAATATTTTTTAAACTTGATGACAACAAGACAACAATCACTGTAGAATTTAGCTAGGTAGCCCTCACTGATAATTTTTGTCAATGAGAAGAGTTAGTTTCCGTAAAATTCACTCTTATAAACTCTCCAAAATACATTCTATAATTTTAAATATGAATTTTTTGCTCTCTAAAAAGAAACTTCATAACTTTAAATTTAAAATTTTATATTTTATTTCTTTTTTTGGTTCTTACAATTACATATTATATTTATGATTTTTTAAATATTTTATCATTTATTGTCTTAATATTTAAATTTTTTATATCTCATGAATATTTCAATTTTTTTTTATAAATTTAAGTTTTACACATAAGATTAAATAAAAAATTTAAATAAAATTTAACATATTTTAAAATTATAGTTAGACAACAACAATATTAAAAAATTTAACAAATGCACTAGTTGATCATATATGAAAGTATTACAGAAATAATTTTGTAGAATAGTGTGATATTTTACTTGTAATTTAATATTTAATTATGTATTTCTATGTAAAAATTTATATTTTACTGTATCATTTTATTAATTAATATTGCTGTAATATTTTTATATATATGATAGTTATTTATAAAATTTGATGAATTTAGATTAATTATGACAAATATAAAGGTCCATAATATAAAATGCAAATACTTTTGAAGTTATGTTTGGAAAAATACATTAAAACTTCAAATATGAATTTTTGAAAACTTTAAAATAGAATGTTTTTTTTTTGGGAATGTGCTTAATATGTCAAACAAATTTCAAATGTAAAATATAAATCAGATAGATAATTACAATCAACTTAAAAAAGCATGTAAAACAAATTATAGATCTTTTACGAGAAAAAGAAATATAGGTCAAAAACTGATACAAGTATATCCATGTTTCCTGTTATGATTTGGTTTTGAATTTTAGGAACTTTATCCGTCTTTTAAACACAACTCAAATCGGAAACCAAATCAACATCCAAGTCAACAGTTCATCAGAAGGCATGACCGTTTTCGCACCAACAGACAACGCTTTCCAAAACCTTAAACCGGGAACCCTAAACAAGTTAAGCCCGGACGACCAAGTCAAGCTCATTCTATACCATGTCAGTCCCAAGTTCTACACAATGGATGATCTTCTCTCCGTGAGCAACCCTGTCCGAACACAAGCTACAGGGCGAGACGGTGGAGCGGTTTACGGACTTAACTTCACCGGTCAAGGGAACCAAGTCAACGTATCGACCGGTGTCATCGAGACACGTGTCAGTAATGCATTAAGAAAAGAACGTCCGCTTGCGGTTTACGTGGTGGACATGGTATTGTTGCCTGAAGAGATGTTTGGAGAACCCAAGAAGATCTCACCGGTGGCGCCTGGTCCAAAATCAAAATCTCCTGCTGTCTCCGACGACTCATCAGACGACTCCTCTAAGAAAGCGGGGGTTCCGTCCGAGAAGTCTGGCTCCGGTGAGATGAAGGCTGGATTAGGCTTTGGTCTTGGACTTGTTCTCTTATGTTTAAAATTCATTGTTTGATTTTGTTGCTATATTTTTTTATTTTTATTGTGCTGGTTGTGTAATAAGAAACTTCTGTATTGAATATGTATCATGCATGGATTGAAAACTGAAATAAGATATTCTTGTGTATTTTTTTTTTTTGCTAAAATTTGAAGATATTCTTGTGTTAATTTGTATATGATGATATAAATTTTAGCTGTGAATTTGGTCAAAAAACCGAATGGAAAAATCACTAGCACTCTTTAGTTAACTAACAAAAAAGAGGAGAGTGTAGCAAGGGAGAACCGGAGAACAGAGGTATCTCGTAATACCAAAAAACCATAAAAAGCAGATAATCAGAAAGAATTTCAAGTTCGGGGTTTTTTTTTGGTAACATAGTTTCCTATTAATATTGTGTTGGAAAGGATTATGTCATTATAGAAATTCAACAGATAAAATACGAATAAAAACTAAACCTACCATCACCAATTTTTAATTACACATTGACACACTAACTATATCAATATATTCTTGTTTCATGTTTGAAGAAAGTTACAAACTGTTAAAGTATTTTCATTGTAAAAAAAAAGTATTTTCATTGTATAGCTAATATAATAATACTATCATTTTGACACTTTTTAGTTATAAAAATGTATTTTCGAATTTTTCTGCAATTTATCATTACTTTACGTTTACTATTAATTACAAAATGTATTTTATAAATAATTTCATTTATCTCAAATTAAACTAGTCAAATATGTGTAACTGATAAAAAAACATAAATGCATTTAAATCATCTGTATAAAAAGTGTTAAAAGTAAACGGAGAGAATATTTTTTGAACTTTTGATGTCAACAAGACAACAATTACTATAGAATTTAGCTAGGTAGCCCTCACTGATTATTTTTGTCAATTAGAAGAGTTAGTTTCGGTAAAATTCACTCTTATAAACTCTCCAAAATATATTCTATAATTTTAAATATGAATTTTTTGATATCTAAAAAGAAACTTCATAACTTTAAATTTAAAATTTTATATTTTATTTCTTTTTTGGTTCTTACAATTACATATATCTCATAAATATTTCAAATTTGTTTTTATAAATTTAAGTTTTACACATAATATTAAATAAGATTTAACATATTTTAAAATTATATTTAGACAACAAAAATATTAAAAAAATTTAACAAATGCACTAGTTGATCATATATGAAAGTATTACAGAAACGATTTTGTAGAATAGTGTGATATTTTACTTGTAATTTAATATTTAATTATGTATTTCTATGTAAAAAAATTTATATTTTACTGTATCATTTTATTAATTAATATTGCTGTAATATTTTTATATATGTGAAAGTTATTTATAAAATTTTATGAATTTAGATTAATTATGACAAATATAAAGGTCCATAATACAAAATGCAAATACTTTTGAAGTTATGTTTAAAGTTTTGTTTGGAAAAATACATTAAAACTTCAAATATGAATTTTTGAAACTTTAAAATAGAATGTTTTTTTTGGAATGTGCTTAATACTCCTATGTCAAACAAATTTCAGATGTAAAATATAAATCAGATAAATAATTAAAATCAACTTAAAAAAACATGTAAAACAAATTATAGATCTTTTACGAGAAAAAGAAATATAGGTCAAAAACTGATACAAGTATATCCATCTTTCCTGTTATGATTTGGTTTTGAATTTTAGGAACTTTTCATAGATTATTTACAATTCTCTAATTACGCACAATTTTAGTATTTTCTATAAATAATATAATGCTGGCCAGCTCATCACTCAAACAGAAGTTAGTATATATCTTCCTATTTACAGGCTGTGAGGAGGGAGATACCCACGATTATGACAAAGCTAGCATTTTTTTTTTTTTTTTTTTTTTTTTTTTTTTTTTTTTTTGTAAAATGACAAGCTAGCATCTAAGTTCAACATTTTCTAGATGTCTCCATCACAAAGCTAAGGAGAATATCTCCTCTACAAAGTACCAATATAATTTATTTATGTAATTAAAAATTAAATATAGAACAAATGAACCATCCCAGAACGGCCCAATCCCTCTCCTTTTCGTTTTGATTAAGCGATAACACAGAAGAAAACTCTGACGAAGAAGAGCTAGCTCCGGCCACCGTCTCGACGGAGCCGGAGGCGTTTCCCTTCCTTCTTTGATCTCGTTTAATCTTTGCTCTCCTCTCCTCCAGTTCTCTTTGGTCGATATGCAAGTCACTCTGTAACTGTCGAGGCTTCAACCCGAGCTCTATTGCGCTTGACGGTGACGGAGTCTGGCCTTCTATGGAGTGACGGCGAGACTCACAGCGGGACGATGGAGATGGGAGTCGGCTTTTAGGGTTTAAGCTTTTGTCAGATCTGTTTTTCCTTTCTGCAGATCTCCGACGGTAGCTTTGTGACGGCGGCGCGTGGCGAGGTAAGACAGCTCCTTCACCACGGATCTACCTCCCTCTGTGGCGGTGAGACTGTTGGAGGAGATTTGTAATGGGCGGTCGATGCGATATGGTGTTCCTTGCTTAGCTTTCGATGTCAAGACCTGCCTTTTTTAGTCCAAATTGTGTTGTTCGGTTCTTAGCTTAGAGTTGGGATGGTGATTGTCGGAGGGATGTAGTTTGATCGGAATGCGCCATTGGCGATTGTCTGTTAGTACACGAGCTGAATTCTTATCAATAGGAGACTAATAGTTGGAGCAATTGGAAACCATCAAACTTCATCATCGTTTGTTGGAGCATCATGTTCTCTAGATGTTGTAGTCGCTCAAGTTTTAGTTTGTTGATGTCAAGAGTCCCCATGGTGAGAGTTGATTTAGCAGATTTTACTTCGTATGGTGGTGGTTGCAGTGGTCGCTTGCCGTTTCGTTTCTTCTTCCATGAGGGTGTCTGGAGTGGTTCGTTTCATTTGGCAAGGCTTCGTAGTCGTGAAGAGTTTGTTGGACTTCTATCTTGGATTAAGTGGGCGTTGAGAATGTCGCAGCCGTCTCTGAGGGTTGTGTGAATCTGAATCTTTTAAGGGTTCGTCCTGTCAGGTTATGAAGTCATAGGGTCTTGGTGTCTTGGACGTTATCGTGTGGCGGGCGTGAGCAGCAACGATAAGTCGTGGTGTCTTGGGTGCAGGAGGTGGAGTTTTTTCGTGTGGCGTGCTAGGGGCAGCAACGACAACTCCCGATCATTGGCCTCTACTATGTTTTAAATTTTGCTAAGTCTCCTTGTTTACTTTGTTCTTGGGCAATTGGTAATCTGTCTAGTTTTAGTCTTAGCTTTGGTCTGTTGTTTTGTTGCAAAGCTACCCCGGTGTGGGTTCTAGTTGCCGCCTTCATGTGGGCTCTTGTGTTTGGGGATTGTTATTTCATCCGCCAGTTGATGTATCAAACCGTGTTTCTTCTATGGAATGAATTTCACCTGAGAAAAAAAAAAAAACAAATGAACCATCCATGTAGTGACACTATTTTTAACTTACTTCATTCATTTTCTTTTTCTTTTCGTTTCTTTTTCGTATTTATATTTTTTGTTGAAAAACCTTATGAAAGACTATTGATGATGATGATACTCTAACTTTAGCAGCTAATTTATTGATGCAAATGAGGCAAATAAGATGCAGCTGACGAAGCTGAACGGGCTAAGTTCATTACCCAAAAGACCGAGCAAGACAAGAGAAGTGATGATATCCGAGCTTAGGTGAGCACAAACCGGATACTTAACATTTTAAGTATACTTAACAGACCAAAAAAATATATTTAAGAGCATCTTTAATGTAAAACTCTATTTTTCTCCAAAATAGAGTAAAAGTGCTCTAACCCTAATCCATTTCTTACTCTATAATGGAGTAATGAACAAACAAAAAATAGATTACTCTATTTATGGAGTAAATTTCACTATGGAATGGGAAATATAGTAGGGTTTGAGCATTATCTACTTCATAATCACTTTTATTATATTTTAGAGAAAAAAATGGAATGAGATTGGAGATGCCCTAATGGTTGCTTTGTATAAATATTTAAATTTTGGATTTGTATTCGATTTATTAAAATCGATTATTTTTTATTTTGAATAATTACTCAAGAATAAATTGTAAATTATTTGTTTCATTCTATTATTTATTACTTACGAATATTTGTGAATTATTTACAAGTATTTCTAAATATTTAAGAATAATTTACTATATAATGTTTTCATAGAAATTTATTTACTCTATTGAAAAAGAATACATGAATTAAACTAAGTGAGATATATCTATACTAATAAAAAAAATCATTATGAAAAATATACTTATACAAAAGTTATTGAACCCTTTCGTTACACTACTAGTATTTTATTCTTACCTTAAATTTGGACTAACAATATATTACCATATATTTCTCTAACAATATTTACCTTAATCAATAAAAAATATATCAATATTAATAAAATATAATCTTTTCTATTATTTACTCCTAGAATTTCGATATCTAACAAACTAATTTTGTAATCAATCAAAATAATTATAAATTTGTCTCTCTTATTTAATTAATCTCGACGGAAGTGCAGATACACGCCGCGATTGAACCAGACTCTTTGTTTGGTTTACTTGCGGCTTCTCTGACACAACTCCTAGAGCTTTCGGCTTATGAAGCGGATGTGATTTCTTGGTGTAGTGTTGAGTGTGAGCTCTCTTTGATTTCGCCTGAGCTTTTGTGTCCATTACAGCATAATCTTTTTGATAAAAAGTAAAATAAAAATCAAAAGCAGTCTAAGGGGGGTGTATTCAATCTAATATTTAAGGTGATTTGATTTTTAATAGGATTTTAGATGATTTTAATAAGTTACAGAGATTTAGGTGATTTTTGTTAAAACACTCTAAAATATCAACTAAAATCATGAGATTTTGATTTTATATTTTTTTAACTAAGAAACTCCAACCAAACAACCTAAAATCACCTGAAAATTTTAAAACTCCATAACTTCAAATATGTTCAATTACACTGGATTTCAGAGTATTTTACGAAACGTTAAGTTCAATAACATTGGATTTCAGAGTATTTTACGAAACGTTAAGTTCAATAACATTATGTTTGAATAACAGTGAATTTGTCATTTTAATACAAATTACCTAAAACTCTCGGTTGAATACATCCACTAAGGGGGGTGTATTGAAACTATGATTTTAAAAGATTTCAAAGTTGTTTTAAAATCTCCTGTTATTCAACTAAGAATTTTAAAAATTATTTTCAAATCATCTGTTATTGAATATGAAACTTATGTAAAATCATTAGAAACACTTGCAAATCTCCTGTTATTCAATTAACCATTTACAAAACTTATATCAAATCCACTGTTATTGAAAGATATACATTATTTTGAAAAAAAAGTTATGAATGGGATTTGGGGATACTTTGCATTCATTCTAGTTAAAAAATATTGCTGTGAAACTCCTACTTCTACATGTGTTGTTTGGAGAGACTTCTAAATAAAAATAAAACACATCTATCTAAAGATGAACAAGAAAATATTTACAAAGACAACTGACGGAAGACTTATCTCTCTGCAACTTCATTGGCAGGTACAAAACTTTAACTTCAATCCAAACCCAGAAGACCTCTGATCACTTCATCCATGGAGATCATCTCAAATCCCATAAAGCTTCTTCCTTTATCAATTATTGCTACTCTGTTCATCTTCTTCTTCCTCTGCTTTTCTCCCGTCATGGCTGCTGATGAAGACGACATAAGATGCCTATGTGGAATCCAAACCTCTCTCACCAACCCTCAGGGAGTTCTCAAATCATGAAACTTCGTAAACACAACTCTCAGGTTCCTCTGAAACTTCGTCTGCGCGTCTTGTTGGAACAATCAAGAGAACATAGTCATCAATCTCGAGTTATGAGACATGGGTTTATCTGGTTGGATCCCAGAGTCTCTTCAGTACTGTGGTAGCTTACATAAGCTCAATCTATCTAGCAATCGATTGTCTGGTAACATCCCTCCAAAGCTATGTACTTGGTAACCGTTCTTGATGTTCCTTGATCTGGTGAATAATGAAATGAACGGTGAGATTCCTCTTAGTTTAGCTGATTGTAGGTTCGTGAACTCTTTGGTTCTGTCTTAGAATCGATTCTTTTTACTAATCGATTATTGCAACTGGTGTGTTTGGTGTTTGGTGGTATATACGAGAAAGAGAGTAGCTAAAACAAAGGAGTTAATAGCTTAGCGCAGAGACTTAGCCATATGCTATCGCATGTCTCTTTGTTTAAGAAGCCTTTGGTTAAGGTTAAGCTTGGGGACTTGATGGCTGCAACTAATGGTTTCAGCTCTGACAACATTATCGTTACAACTAAAACAGGAACAACATATAAGCCGGTTTTTCCTGATGGCTCAGCAGCAGTGAAGCACTTGAGTGAGTGTAAGCTTGGGGAGAAGGAGTTTCGGTATGAGATGAATCAGTTGTGGGAGCTGTGTCACCCTAACTTGTTCAGAAGTTCTTTTTGCAGGCACAACCCGAATGAGCTGATAATTGTGTACTCTTTTTTTTTGGACAATATCACTCAAGTTATTTGTTTCGGATTAAGCTTTGGACAATATCACTCAAGTTATTTGTTTCGGATTAAGCTTTTACACGTAACTATGAGAATGAGTGTATGACATGTATAGCAAAAATGAGTGTACATGACATGTGTAGCAAAAATGAATGAATTAACATGAAGACTTGTAAGCAAATCACCTATTATAAATTCTTTGTTGTTGTTTATGAATTTGATATTTTGATAAACATTTTTGATCTATTATATCTTTTTCTCAGTGGTAGCACCTCCACCAAACCTCATGAACACTAGACATATCCTCTCTCTTCCTCTTTGCTCTTTTGTGGATACCCAACTTCCTCTTAGCAACCTTAAGAGCCCTCTTGTCTTTACCAACTTTGAGAAGCCTAGGTGGTTTTCTTCTCGTAAGGAGAAAATCCAATTACTTCCAATATCAATGATCTGATGAACCACGTCGTCATGCTCGTTTTTCCTTTACGAGAGTTACGATATGGAGCGAAATCGAGTCTTGTAACAATGTGTCATTTGTTCAAAAATAATGGAGCAACACAGATTAATAATATCAAATGATCTAGAGTACTATGAAATATATTTTTTTTTTTTGCTAATAAGTACTCTGAAATTTAAGAGAAAATCTCACCCAAATCTCCTTTTCTCTTTCTAAATCTCACCCATATAAATGAGATTTAGTCTAAATCTCTTCAAACTCCAATATTTTTCCAAATCCACTCAAACTTTTAAAATCCATGATTCAATACACTCCCCTAAGTGATTAGTGGATTGAGAGATTGTATATACAGCGCACCGAGAAGACAAGAACTAAATGGCGACAAGCGAGATTCGATTAAGACGACAGCGTCTTGGGATAAATTAAATTGGGCTCTGAAGCCCTTTATCAAACACATAAATGGGCCTTGTGGTATGATAACCCAATTTTTACCTTTCTAGGCATTATCTTTGGTGACACAGCCCTAGCTTCCAAGTAAATGTGAAAGTGCTCGACGAAAGAAAGGGAAAGAGGAGGAGAAATGAAATTCACAGACTCTCCGGTGATCGAGCTAACAGTGAACGGCACGCATCTCTCAATCCAGCAAGACAACGCCACGATGCACGTCGGAACCTCCGTATGGCCTTGCTCTCTAGTCCTCTCCAAGTTCGCCGAGCGCTGGTCCACGCTGGACTCATCGTCTCCGAACCCCTACGCCGAACTCCTCGATTTCCGCGGCCGTCGCGCCGTCGAGCTAGGCACCGGATGCGGAGTCGCCGGCATGGCGTTCCACCTCCTAGGCCTAACGGAGATCGTGCTCACCGACATGGTTCAGGTCATGCCGGCGCTCAAGCACAACCTGAAGCGGAACAAGGCGGCGCTCGGAAAGTACCTGAAGACCTCGATCGTCAGCTGGAACAACCGGGATCAGATCTCGGCGCTGAATCCGCCTTTCGATCTGGTCATCGCGGCGGACGTTGTGTACATCGAGGAATCGGTGGGGCAGCTGGTGGCGGCGATGGAGTCGCTGATGAAGGAGGACGGCGCGGTGCTGCTTGGTTACCAGGTTAGGTCGCCGGAAGCGGATAAGCTGTTCTGGGAGCTCTGCGACGTCGTTTTTGAGATCGAGAAGGTTCCTCATGAGCATCTCCATCCTGAGTACGCGTACGAGGAAGCTGACGTGTACATCTTCAGAAAGAAGGCGAAAAAGTTTGTGAATGAATCAGAGTGAAACCAGTTTTTTTTTCTTTTTGTAACACAGATGTAACTTTCTTTTTAGTTATTTGTTGCTATCGATTTTGAATTAGCTCAAGTTGTTAAACGAACTTTATTGTATTAACAGAATCAGTGAGCGGGATGGATTATATATTACATGTACGTCTGAACGATGGATAGAGTGAAATTGGAGGCAGACTATTTTTGGGGACAGAGTGATAACATGAGAAGATTCCATTTGCAAGACTTGTTTTGGCCTATGCATGTAGTGTTAGGACACATCACAAGAGCAATCTTGACCAATGATCTGTAACTACTCAAGTAAATTCACCGTGGATTCTTTTTTTTTGGGTCAAGAAAGATCAGTTAGTCTTAGGCTGACGAGTCTCGTCATGAGACTCTCATGTATGATTGAAAGATAATCAGATCAAAAGTCATTGGCCTTGTGGTTGGCTGAGCTTCCTTGTTTGTGAGTTGTGTGTGTGTCTGTGTCTGTACGTAGAACGTGATGTTTTTTTTTTGACAAAGGTAGAACGTTATGTTTCTGCCTGCAAGGACTTATAGTGTTTGCGTGTTCTTGTATATAAGATTCTTGCAGTGAATGTGTGAATCAATCTATACTGCTATATCAGCCTCAAGATGTAATCCAAAAAATAAGTCATTTCTTACTCTTGCAAATGAGTTTTAGGAGCCAGTAGCTGACTGAAGTACCTATCTCGGATTTTTGTGCTTTTTGTTTGCTTTCTTTTCTTATCTAAAAATGTTTATGGAAGTTGTTTCTTTGAATTTCCTTTAATGTTATTGTTTTGTAAAGTACTGGTTTTCGAGTTAAGTAAGACCGAAATTGGTTTTGGAATGAGAAAACGTGTTATATAAGTTATGACTAATAATATGCAAAACCCTTTCTCAAAAGAAAAGAAAAAAGACTAATACTATGCCATCGTAAATAAAGATAGAGGCAGGTCTTACATCTTGCCTTGGGAGTAAACAGTTTCAAAAAATTGAAACAATGATATCCAGTGGATATGAAAGGTAAAAACGGTTTTGTTGCAACGTGATACAGAAAAAAAAAACGTATTTCTAGTACGTCAGATGTACTATCAATTAAAGACAATAAGAAGACCTTTTCCAAAACAATTTTTTAATAAGCAAACAAACTACGCAATTACTCATTGTTTTATTTTTATCTTACAACGGAGTTTCACCTCCTAGCAAATTTGAAGCAGAATGCAGAAAAGGGAAAAGTGGGTGTCCCGAAAATAGAAACACAAATCGAGTGTGTTTGTTATTTGCAAAAACAATAAAAAGGGAAAAGGAGACTTGGTCAAACGACTTAGTCTTGCAGGTACTTTGCGTTTGGGCCGTCTTATGCATCAGGGCCTTTCGTTGTGGCTGATGCGTGTTCAACTTCATCTGCTTCGCCTTTCAAATGTCCATCTCCTGCTAGATTCTTCTCACCTCCATGAACTGAAGTACCTCCTCCGACAATATGTCTTACAGCAATAGATCGATAATATATTATATCATTTCCTACATACATCCCTAAATATTTACCATTGCACGATAAATGCATTTCATCTGGGAATATTTGTATACGAACATCTTGATCATAATACTCTGTATGGACAGCGTAATCTGCAACGTCCTTACTCTTGCCAAGAGCATCATTAAGCAAGATATTGTAATTATGGTACCTCAGTCGATATCCTTGTATATCTTCAGAATTAACTTTGTTAATCTTCGTGTACCCCTCACTACTGATATCTCTATCAATAGGCTGAGACTCATCGTGGTCAATATCAAACGACCTACCATCAATGTTTACGTGTACACTCTTACCAGAAACATTGTAAACACTCTTTAGACATGGAGCCATCGATCTTTTTGTATAGAAATATTTCAAAAATATTTTTTAAGATGTTTCAAATTGTTTGGTGTGAGAAATAATGAAGGAAACCTTGTTCTTAAATAGACTTCCCGTTTTCATCTAACTGCTCAATATTGTGGAGGCTCAATTTAGTGTGTATAACTAGGGCTGGGCAAAAAACCCGGATTCGATAAACCGAACCGAACCCAATCCGAAAAAGTACTACCAAATCCGAATCGAAATTCATTAAATAACCGAACGGGTTTAAAATTTTGGTATTTATAGAACCGAAACCGAACCCGATCAGAAATATTTCGGGTATCCGAATATATCCGAAATAGATTTATATACCTAAATATATTAATTATTTTTAGATGTAATGTATATTAAAAACATCCAAAATATATAAGATATTTTTAAGTTTTCCAAAATACTTGAAAATATATACAAATAATCAAACGTAAACATCTAAAATAGCTAAAATATATTTAAAACACCAAAAATACTTAAACACTCTATTGATTCTCTATCCAAATGTTCAAACCAAACTAATTTTTATGTTAAATTTAGGTATTTTGACGTATTTTATTCAAATTTATTTGTAATATATTATTTTATTTATAGATTTTGAGAAATTCAAAGTATATAATGAATTTTAAAATTTTAAAAATAATTTAAATGGGTTATCCGAACCCGAACCGAAATTTAGAAATACCCGAATAGGGTTGAAATCTTTGACCCCGAAAACTCGAAACCCGAATAAACCCGAACCGAACCCGAATGGGTACCCGAACTCCCACCCCTATGTATAACCAAGATAAAAAATGTGTCACTTTAGTCCTTACGTATATTAGACAATATTATACTTCCTGTGGGCAAACTAATCTCATAGTGTAAATATTAATCTACATACCAAGGGCGGCTTATTTAGTTTAAAATATGTAATTTTATAATATATATAATGATATATATATATACATTAAGTGTATAATATTATTGTTTATGTTCCTTGTTCTTCAAATTTTTAAGATATAATACTTTATGTTTATGTTTTATCTCTATCTGAAATATAATATTTAGTAAAAAAGAGTACTAATCTAGATTTTTGTAATATTCATTAAGGATGCCAATATTTTTTAAAATGTAATTAACATAAACATACAAATATAAGTATACAACATTGTGAAGTTGGGGCTTTTGAACCCTTAACCAATGCTGCAACCATAATTTTTACACACCAAACACAGATCATAACATTTGCCGCAGACGAATCTCTCTGTAATCTCAGTCTTCTCCTGACTCTGAAAATTCCTTTGAGATCTCTTTAACAGAAGTAATCTAGGATCTGCAGATTAACCTTGATAATAAAACCGGATACTGACGCCCAACGGGTAAAATCAAATCCCGCCTTTGATCTCGGTTCGCCAAAGAAACTTTTTTTTGAGAAAGAAAGATTTGGTGTTTAACTTTGAAAATTCGCCAAAAAATTATAATCTCCAATCCAGTCTAATTTCTTCTCCTGAATCACCATAACTTGAACAAATAATCCATAGATCTCGTTGATAACAAAAAAAAAAAAAAAAAATCTTGAAACATTGGCCTTTTGATCGCCTTAGATTTACCATAGAAGTTCCCCAAATTCTATTTAAATGAACCGATATTTGTTTTGTGAAAATATTGTTGGTTTGAATGTTGTCAGCACCAATACTCCACTCATATATAACATACATTTCGAATATGGTTTGATTGTTGTATTATTATGAATTCCTATCTTTTAAATAAAAATATCAAAAATTTCTCTCAATAAAAAACAAGACTCCCGAGGGCAGACAGAACCTAATGAAGTCTTATTTTAACAATACTTCCTGTGTTCAAAAAAAAAAAAAATACTTCCTATCCAAAGACTTATGTTAGCAATTCCTCCTACAAAAGTTAAGCACCCTGACTCTTAGGTTCGGAAAGGGGCAAGCTATTATCATATTGTATGTTACGCACATGTAATTTCGACGTTTAAGCGCACATTCTGTTTTATAAACAATTTTTTTGTTGATAATTTTAAATTTAATAGAGAAATATACAAAAAATTAAAATAAATGTGGATAAACTATAAGTAAAACAAAAACTTATAAGTTTTTAATAATATTACGACAAATCAAAACTGGTACGCTATAAGCCAAACTGAGTTACAAACTAGAATACAGAACAATAAAACAAAGGAACGCGTTAACGAGTTAACCCCATGCAAACTCAAGTTTCAGAAAATATGCCACTGAAACATGAAAATTGAGGGAATGAGCGAGACATGCCAATAAATTGGTGGAATGTTTAAACAAGAACAAATCATATTGGTTTTACTCTATTTTTAAGAAAAGATAATACAAACCTATTCGTCAACAAATATTATCTCAGAAATACAGCAGATTTCTGTTGTTTTTAAGATTAAAATCTGACCGCTTATTCATTGTGAATTCTACAAAACAACCATTCAATTTTTAATTAAATTAATACAAAATGTTAAGAAAAGTTTGAATAAAATAAATATCTATTTACAAAACAGGGTATAGTAATTTCATGAAAAACAAAAGTTAACAAACGTGAAATTGCACGAAATTCATAATTTAATATAAATTAATATTTAAATGTAACTTACAAAATAAACATAACTAAAAAGTTATTATTTAGCCATCAACGACATTACAACAACAACCAGAATTACTAGGAAATTACAAGTTTTTGGTTGTTGTAATGTCGTTGATGCCTAATCAATAAATTTGTACATTTAAACGTCAAATGTTTCATTAATATTGTTTTGTTATACATCCGGCTTTCATTTCAAGACTTGATGTGAAATTCTTTAGTTTAACTATCTCACTGCCTTGAATAAACAAAGCAATTGGCCAGAGAGTAGACTGATTAGTTTTTAAGGCGACATAGTACACAATACCTAAAACTTTAGAAAATTGATTCCAGTATTTTTATACGATGGATTGTCGATTGTGCAGTTTTCGAGTAATATGTGAAGTTGTGAGACTGGCATACATTTTTGGTCTTACTCTTTTTAAGACGGCAAAATCGTAGCTTTACCATATTTGTATCTGATCTTTAAGTCGGTTTTAAAGACGACAAGAGATCGGAACCTCAGTAGGTGGACTAGTCGGCTGACTGCATCAATCTCTGAATGCAGCGAGATTAGCAACCCAAAAAGAAAAAGTAAAAAGAGATGAAAACCGTAAGGACAGCCTAGATACCTCCGCAAGAATGATCAAGACATTTGCAGTTTTTGGCGTCTTGTCTTCATTCGAAGTAGTGCTTGAGGCCCATTGTATTGACTCGTTTAGATGTTTTGAGACTGTAGACTCTAGGTTTGAAGAATTAGGTGATTTTGTAAATTCATTTACAGTTTGTGCCGGGTTTACCTGCACTGCTGCACACCATTCTTTGTATTTTTTGTACTTTCATCGGACGACCATGAGATTTTTTTCATTGTTTTGTTATATTAGCTAGATGCAAGATTTTGATAGGTTCGGATTCGAAGGAGTGATTGATCTCGTTTTTCCTCTAGTATGTCCAAATAATCTAGCAGAATCTGATCATCAAGCTTTGACATATTGAGGCATTTTAAAGTGGTGAAGTCTATAGTGTTCACTTAGGTTGGTACCATTGCCTCAAGTCCATAGGCTAGCGAGAAGAGTGCTTTCGTTTATGCCTTTTAAGTTATTTTTTATCTTGTCCAAGATTTCCTTGTTCGTAGTTTTGACTTGTCCAATTCTTGGGAATATCATGGTTTTGACATACTGAGCTGAATCATCCACCATTCCACAAAGCCTCTTAACTAGTTCAATGTTAAATTTCTTGATGAAACTCAAATTTTTTTATTATCCTTACATCATCTTATGATGTGTCATATTTTTTTTTTGTAAATTATGATGTTGTTGTAGTACATAAGTATTATGTAAATATGATAAATATGTGTTTGTACATATAAGACAAAATATATAATTAATTAAACAGAGATATTAAAAAGAAGTTGATTTGTTTTTAACATCAAATAAGTTAGTTGTTTACAAAACCTAAACAAAACCAAATTATACAATCCTACAAATAAAAAAACTGCTTAACAATTTTTTTTAAAAGAAAAACTAATAATAAAATAAGTAATATTCTATTTTTAAAAGTTTAAATAAAATAAAACTGTGAAATTAATCTTATTATTTTCTTACAAATAAAAAATTTCTTTTTAATATATAATTTCTGTTTAAAAAATATAAACCAAATAGCTTCAGATATTTCACTCGATATGATTGCGATATGTGCCAATAAAATTTTAGACATGCAATTTGTTACTAAGTCAAACTATGTTCAAATCAAAGAGATCGGAGCTGATTCACTCGAAATCTGAAGAGGATAAAAAGTAAAGAGGAGAAATTTTCAATATTCAACCATATTTTTACAGATTAAACGGGAGAAAGGGTGTACTCTGCGGATCTCATTATGCATCCATGGATTTAGGATTAAGTTCGAGTAGTGGTTTGGATTCAGATATACTCTATCGGATTTAGATATCCAATTTTTTCAATACAAAACTAGATTGGATATTTTATAACTTCGGTTTGGATTTGGTTTGAAAATTCAAATTCGGATATCGGATAATTTGGTCATTCCAGACAGGCATGTCTCATGTGTTTTTGTGGTTTTGTCCATTAACTATCTATTATAGTCAATAATTAAAAGAATTTTGTAAACAGAGGTACTAATATTTTCGGAAATAGCTTTAAATACGAACTAAAATTTGGCAAAAAAATTTTTGGTCCAATGGAAATAGACTATTCCTTAACTAAAAGAGACGTTTCTTGAAAAAAAAATAAGTTGGTTACTACTTTTTAAAAATAAATTCAATTACATAAATACACCAGGTGGTAAGATTGAGTTTATAAAATTTTCTAAATGTTTTTTTTTTAATTTAGTTTTAAATATTTATATTTAAAAGATTAATATTAGTCTTTTTCATTACAAATTCAAAGATATTTATGAAAATTGGTATAGTTTAAAAAATAAATTTGAAATGTGATATCAGGAAGAATTAGAATTCCTTTTTAACTACAAAAACAGTTACAAATTCATAAGGCCTCTTTAATGGCGAGGCACGGCGCCAGCTCCGGGATCTCGTCTCACCGGTTCTCCACGTCGCTGAACCCCGTTAACATAAGCTTACTCTCGAAACAACTAATCCAGCTCGGACGCATCAACAATCCCGACACCTTCCCAGAGACCACTCCTCAGAAACAACTCCAAGCCTCATCTCTCACCTCGAAGCTCGACGACTGCACATGCCTCCACCAGATCAAACAAGTCCACGCTCACGTCATCCGACGAGGACACGACCAGAGCTGCTACATCATCACCAAGCTGATCCGCACGCTCACAAACCTCGGCGTCCCCATGGATCCCTACCCTCGCCGCGCGATGGACCTCGTTCGGTTCCGTAACCCGTTCCTATGGACCGCGGTGATTCGCGGCTACGCGGTCCAAGGTGACCTGTCGGAAGCGGTTGCGATGTACGGATGCATGAGGAGAGAAGGGATCACGCCTGTTTCGTTCACTTTCTCTGCTCTTCTGAAAGCTTGCGGTTCGGTCGGGGATTTGAGTCTGGGTCGGCAGTTTCACGCGCAGACGTTTAGACTTAGCGGGTTCTGTTCTGTGTACGTTGGCAACACGATGATCGATTTGTATGTGAGATGCGGGTCTATGGAATGTGCGCGTAAGGTGTTCGATGAAATGCCTGAACGGGACGTGATATCGTGGACTGAGATTATAGCAGCGTATGCGAAAGGTGGGGATATGGACTCCGCAGCGGAACTGTTCGAAAGGTTGCCGAGGAAGGACATGGTGGCGTGGACAGCCATGGTTACGGGGTTCGTGCAGAATGCTAAACCACAGGAAGCTTTGGAATATTTCAATAGAATGGAGGTGTCTGGAGTTTTACCTGATGAAGTCACTGTCGCTGGGTTTATATCGGCTTGTTCACAGCTTGGAGCAAGCAAGTACGCGGACCGGGCTGTCGAAATCGCTCTAAAAGCTGGTTATTCTCCTAGTGATCACGTTGTGATCGGGTCTGCGTTGATAGACATGTACTCAAAATGCGGAAATGTGGAAGAGGCAGTAAAAGTGTTTGATTCGATGAACAACAAGAATGTTTTCTCTTACAGTTCGATGATCCTTGGTCTCGCTATGCACGGGCGTGCTCGAGAGGCTTTGGATCTTTTCCATAACATGGTAACGCATACCACAATAAAACCAAACACGGTCACTTTTGTCGGCGTGCTTACGGCTTGTAGCCACGCGGGACTTGTGGACCAAGGACGTCAGATATTCGCTTCTATGCATCAAACGTTCGGCGTTGAACCAACGCGTGATCTCTACACCTGTATGGTCGATCTTCTAGGCCGTGCGGGAAGGTTGGAAGAAGCCCTCGAAGTGATTAAAACAATGTCTGTGGAGCCACACGGTGGTGTGTGGGGTGCGTTGCTCGGCGCCTGCAGGATCCACAAGGATCCTGACGTCGCGGAGATTGCAGCAGAACGTTTATTTAAATTGGAACCAGATGTTATCGGTAACTATATCTTGCTCTGTAACGTCTACGCTTCAGCTGGAGACTGGAACGGTGTTTTGAGCGTGCGGAAACTGATTAGAGAAAAGGGTTTGAAGAAGACACCAGCGGTTAGTTGGGTCGTGGATGACAAAGGTCAGACGCACAAGTTTTTCCCGGGAAACATGAACCATCCGATGTCGGATAAGATTCAAGAGACGTTAGAAGAGCTTGTAAAGAGATTAACTGTGTTAGGCTATCAACCGGATTTAAGCTCTGTACCCTATAATTCGAGTGACGATGAGAAGAGGTCGATACTGATTCGGCACACCGAGAAGCTGGCTTTAGCCTTCTCCTTGCTCACTACGAGCAGAGACTGTACGATAAAGATAATGAAGAATCTGAGGATGTGCCAAGACTGTCACACGTTTATGCGTTTGGCGTCGGAGGTTACGGGGAGGGTGATTATAATGAGGGATAATATGAGATTCCACCACTTTAGGAGTGGAGCTTGCTCTTGTGGTGATTTTTGGTGACAATCGAGGTTATAAAGTCTATACAGACAAAAATCGATCCCTGTGAAGCTTTTCTTGTGAATCAAGAAAAGTGCTCGGTGAAAACATGCTGTGGACACTTCGAAATCAAAGAGATTCGTCGAAGAACTTGAAAACATCTCAAGACTTGAGACTTGATAGCCTAGTTCTTACTGTCTAGTGCCTTTGGAATGATGCACACGATGATGATGTTTCATGTGCATTCTGAGGTTTTTTGAGGCTCCCATCTTACTGTGAAGGTTACTTATTAGTTTTCCCTGACCATATATAGTTTCTTCTTTGCAACCGATAAGATTATGAGTTTAGCCAAAACACACAAAACAACAAGATTATATACTGTTTCTTCTTTCTTCTTGCATGTCTTCAGCTATTGTCACTTATCAGTTCACCCCTGTTAACCCTGCATGTACATGAGGTCCGTCTATTGTCATATTTTCTGTGTAAAGCTTGGGATGATTACCACAGGGTTCTCTCTGATAAGAAAATGAGAAAGAAGTTTAGATTGTCAAACAGGGGATCAAGCAGTGTGAATCACTTTTTCCATATTTGTTTTTATTTATGGACGGTCCATTTCTCCTTAGGTGATGTTTTGGCTTTAGCTGTTTTAGTATTTTGTCTTGTAGATGATGAAGTTCCTTGTGATCTTGTTTTGCTTGGTACCTCCGATCCACAAGGTGTTTGCTATGTAGTAGAGGTACACTTCCCGTCATGCTTGCATTGATTTAAGCTACAAAGAAAACACATTCTCTTGAGTTCTGCAAAATGGATCTTACTTTATTGATTTTATTTAGAATCTCTGCGTAGGAAGAAAAAAACAAATACAATTCCACTGCAAAAGTATGTGAAGAAACACAAATGGTAAACACAACTCAGATGCTACAATCTGGATCTACGTATAAACCTCTTCCCTGGTCTCCTCCTAGACCGCCCGGTTTCCGACAACTTCACATCCCAATCCTCAACGTTCTTGGGGATATAAACATCAAACAAGATTTGACCAAGAACACCATTGGGCTTAACAGCATCATCTTCGTTTTGAGTACTGGACAAACGAATCAGATCTTGTTTATGTTCATCTTGCACAGACCCACCGTTGCCCACGTAGTAACCCACGGTGCTAGGCACGAAGAAATGATCAGTGGTGACAAGTGGAGTTCCGTTGAAGCTTCGGTTAAGACCAGAGGTTGATGCCCCAAAGCTTTGAGTTGGCTCTGTTATCTCATCGTCACATGGAGTCTCTTCTTTCATTGCTTCTCTGTCAAGACTTCTCGTCTTCTGCAAGTAAACCGACGCTGCTTTTGACAAGAAGTCGGATACAGCTGCTTTATAGTCGACTTGGTTATACCGATAATGACCTGAAAAAAAAAACGTACGTTAAAGAATCTGATCTAAAGAAAAGAAGTTTTAGTCATGTAACTAACCAACGTGAGGAGAATCCTTCCATTTAACGAGTTTTACATTTCCTCCTAGCTCTTGGAGACGTGTGGCGAAATTGTGTATAGTTTGATAAGGAGCGAGGTCATCGTTTTCAGAGCATAGAATGAGATAAGGAACTCTCATTGTCTGCAACGTCCAAGAATGCAATGACATAAGACTTTAAAACCGAGATACATAATTTTTTAAAATAAAAACATAAAGACTTCTTACTATAGTAGAGTAAAGAGTCTGCCAGAACTCGGCTCGCTGTGACTCAAACCTGTTGAGGAAAACATAATCGAGACTCGAAGCAATACCATTGGCTGCCCATACGAATGGTTTAGGCGGTTTAGACATTTTGAGCGTAGTTGGATGGACCGCTAATCGAGCTCCCAAGTCGCTGGTGAAATCCACAGGACATGAGTCATAGATAAACCCTGAGATGCAGTCTCTAACCAGTCTACAATCATCCTGATTGAGTCCTGTGTCGCATATCCCTTCGAGTATCTGCATAGACAAAAGTAAGCTCAATCTTTTTTTTGTCCTTTGTCTGAATACATCATCAAAATATTCACTAAAGAGAACTTACTTGAAGAACCTTATACATACAAGCATTAGGACCACCTGAGAAAGAAGCAAACACTAGAGGAACTGGCTTTCCCTTGAGCTCCTACAAGTTCCCAATCCAAAACACTTATTATGTCTAATAGATTAAATCCATCGTGATTTTGAGTAATTAAAAAAAAAATAGAAAGAAAAAAATATGTAATAAGACAAAACCTCATCACCCACCTTTACAAGTTCAGACACAAGATCAGAAGCTAGATTCGCAGCTTTGTCCGGTAAGAACCTAAGAAAATCCATCCAAACAATTTTTAATCGAATAATCGAAATTAAACTGAGAAAGTAGAAAGAGAACAGAACAGACATGTTGAGAAATTGAGAATGGCAAACGAGGGAGTCCCAGAGAAGAGAATCATAGAGATCGACATGGTTCTTGAGATTGCGTTCTTCGCTGGACATCCAAGCGAAAACCACAACGATCGCTTCGCTTCTTCCTCCTCCTCCTCCTTCTTGGTTGTTGTTCCTCTTTCGCCAATAGTACTTCCCTCCGTATCCCCACATCTTCTTCTTCTTCTCTTTAATCAGAAATTAGGGTTTTCTACTTTTCAAATTGACTTTGAACATAATGAGAGGAGGGGCACAAGGCTCGAGCAGAGAGACGTAAAAAGACGAAGAAGATAGAACGAACAGATCACCTTCGCTTATCTCGTGGCTTTTTATTAAAAATAATATTTAAATTAATAAATCTAAATTTTTTGGGCGTAAATTAATATTATAAATCTAATTGTTAACAACAGGAAGGAGATCTTGTGGTGGGAAAGCTTTCCTCTTATAGTAATTTCGCGGTATTTTGAAATAAACAAAATGGGTAAACAGACTCTTGCATTTATCAATTACATTTAATAAATTAAAAAAATCTCATTTTAGTTGGACACACGATTGCTTCAGTTGCCTTCACCTAGCATCACATAAATAATTATTTAAGCATTGAAAAAGTATAAATATCATGTTAGATACCTCTTCAATTTTTATTATAAAGAACCTGGCAAAAGTCACTCTTCAAACGTACAAATTTTGTAGTGGGCAAAAAAATATAACAAAGCAAATTCACTGACTTGAAAATCATGCCAAATTTATAATAGTGCGAACATAAAAGGAATGCTTCATAATTATCAGCTATCATAACGACCCGGGTGTAAGGTATAGATCAAATACACAACATTCCTATCTTTATAACATCGCGTGTCACTAACAGTTCTACAACTGTTTTTGTGTTCAACGCAATTCTTGTAGCTCACACTTACACATGATAGATAACACATGTTCTTTTCATTTATGACATGGTTGACTTTGCACAGTCGGTTGACAACATGAGATAAAATGCGAAGTTGTAACTGGGGACAGTAAAACAGATAGTTGTTTTTGTAGTCACTCGGAAGAAACCAGAAATCATCCCTCTTTTGGTTTGCATTGATTTATCGCAGTTTGCTAGATTTGGATAGTTCGGTTCAGCTTCTTATAAACATAAAATTTCAACAAAATTAAGTTTTCTTCACTTCAAGTATGTGTTACAATCCACGCGATACCACATCTGCCGATAGAGGAGCAATTGTAATTAAATATGGGGGAGAAGCCACTTTCAGCTACAACCATCGTTTTTTTTTGGGAAAAAACAACCATCATTCTTCTTAACTAGTAAACTACTTCGGTTTGTACTATGGGGGATGGCTTATGCCGGAGGTTGGTGGTGAAGTGGTTCGAGTTCACATCTCCAACACCATAAAAGAAGAAATTAATCTAAGGTTACACATGCAAATCGGTTTATGCGTCCAATCTGTTTCAAACTTTCCAATTTCTTATCCATTATAAAACAAAACAATTTTTAGTTCAGAATATAGTTTTATAATAATTTGGAAAAATGAATTTCTATATACCAAATAAACATTCACTAAAAACATATTCAGTTAATTATATATGCAAGAAAAAGTATATTCAACTATACAATTTTTTTTCTTTGGGTCAAAATTGAAGTATAAATATATTTCTGAATGTTAAAGTCGGACACATGAAATCAGCGTTAACATAAATCTTAAAGTATTACACAAATGTACAAAATCATTTTCTTTAATTAGTAACATATTTTGAAAGCTTTATATAACTTTTTGTCGTAGTATATACATTGATAATCTTATCCAAGCTACAGTTACATGAGTATTATCACTCATTGTTACATAATTAATAATAATATGCTGTGACCAAAGAATTAGCTGATTTGGTTGGCAAATAATCTTTGAATCAAATATCTTGGCTAAGCTGCGTTTGGAGAGAACCTTTCGTTTTGATTCCCGATCTGAGGAGATTGGATCTCATGTAGCCAGAGCCGTGCGAGCATTTATGGTTGCCATAAGTAAACTATAAAAATTTCTACAGTAAAAATAATAATGTGTATTAGAGTATCTCCAAAAAAATACTTTATTTTGAAGTTTGCAAAACTTCATATTTAAACTTTTAATTTAGTCTTCTCTATAAATAAAATTTTAAACTTAACTTCAAAAGAATTTATATTTTATATTATGATCCTTATATTTATGATACTTAATTTAAATTTATAAAACTTTATAAATAAACAGCATATATATAATAGAAATAGTAATAAACAAAATGATACAGTAAAATATAAAATTTTACATAGAAATACATAACTAAATATTAAATTACAAGTCAAATACTACATTATTCTATAAAACTATTTCGTAATACTTCCATATATGATCAAGTAGTGCATTTGTTAAGTTTCTTTTCTAATATTGTTGTTATCTAAATCTAGTTTTGAAAACAAAAACTTATCTTAAAGTTTTTATTTAATTTTATTTATAAAAATTAAAATTATAAAAATAAATTTGAAATATTTATGAGTTAATATTTAAAAAATTTCAAGGATTAAAAGATTAAAGGACAAAATATTTAAGAATCATAAATATAATATGTAAATGTAAGGAACAAAATGCAATGGAAAATATGAAACTTCAAATTTGAAGTTTTGAGTAGTGACACTCTATATTTGAAGTTTCACTACTCAAAACTTCAAATTTGAAGTTTTGAAGTTCCTTTTTGGAGAGCTAAAAACTTCATATTTGAAGTTCCAAAGTGTCTTTTAGAGATGCTCTTATAATAGAGGAAAAACATATAAGTATTTAAACTACTAAACAAAATAGTAATTATACAACAAGATTTTTTATATTTTATTAAAGGTATTAATCGAGTATTTATCATTAAATTTTATAACTAATTTTAGGATAAAATAATTCAATTTACTCAATGTTTTATGCCATAATATATACGACAAAGATATAATTTTACCTTTTTTCTAATATTTCAAAAGTGCAGTCACAACTATAATCACCAATATCTAATAGTTATAGTTCTTTAACAATTGTTTACATTGTGTGTTACTTAGGAAACCCATGTATTCGTTAATTCTAAGCTCATGTTTTTTTTATCCAAACTATTATAGTGCTTTCATATTAAAACTCAAATTTTTATGGTTTATGCCTATGATAGTAGTAGATGATGCCCTTAATCTTTAATTATTTTTTGTTGCCATAAGCGAAGGTTTCTTTTATTACTACTGTCGCACGGCACTGCATGTAGTCCAGAACCTATTCAATATGATTTTCAAAATAAAAATCAGTATCAAGAGTGACTTTCAAATTTCTTTTACTTATATAACAAAACATTCATCCCAGCCCTTCAGGAAAATCTGAACTAGTTCCAATAGCTTTTGACTGTTGTCTTATTTTCAAAACCTTATTAGCCCATATTTATTCTATATATGTCTAAGATGTATACCTCCACCGTAAAGTCTTTAACCCACAATTATATACGCTTATATATTATATATACTACATATATGTGTATTAAGTGTAAGAATATTTTATATTCTAGGTGACCGATGTGTCTATTGGTTTAATATAAAATTCAAGTTCATATCAATGTTTAAAGATTCTAATATAAAAGACGATACCATGATGGTTCGGTTTCGATTAATGAATTAGAATCCGGGTGTGTTGATAACCCTCCTGCTTTACCTTAATATTATAAAGTTCTCAATCTCTTTATCATATATATATATAAGGTAATAAAAAGGGAATATATTACCGTAAGAGTTAAATACATATAATTATATACTATTGTGTACCAATACAGTTAAAATATCAAAGAGATGTTTTGGAGAGTTGTGTTGGAGAGTTGTGTTGGAAAGTTGTGTTGGTTTAAACACAACCCTTTAATTATTATAAAAGGGCACTCAGGTACATCGTTATATGGTGACGTGAAAGTCTCTCTACAACACACACAATAATAGTTACAATTAAAAGGAGAGATTAAAGAAGGTTTTGGGATTTCTTGTCCATCAAGAAAATTCCATAAAGGAGAAGGTTAAAGAGGAGAACATCAATTGGTGGGGTTGCATCCAAGCATGGATCAAGGTTAGTGTTCTTACTTTCTCTAGAAATGTGTTAGGATTGAATTAAGACAAATCTAGTTTGGTCTTGGCTAGATTTCATAATTGAAATCATTATTAATATCACATTTGGTACCAGAGCCATTCCAGATTTAATTAATTTACCATAAGGCTTTTGGAAAAGTTATGAACATATACGGCTTAACCGTTTTAAAGAGTGTTCGTGATTTATTTATTGAAACGTTCGGAATCATACGGACTCGTAATCTGATAAGTACGGCATCGTAACTATACGGTAGTGTGTTCATTATTACGGAAATCATGCCATCACGAAAAGGTTGTTGTCTTTAAAGGTTACTGGTGACTTGGTGTTCACCATTAACATAAAGTAAAGCAACAACGAAGAAGAAAAGCGTGTGTGATAAAAGTTTTTCTTAATTAATGCGAAGGTATGCATTAAAATGAATGTAGCATGTCGTATAAGAGTATAATTTATTTGTTTAAAAGTGTCAACGTGAAATCTGGGTTTCACGAACAAAACGTAAGGCACATGCATGATTACGGGATTTTGTGTAGTTACAAAATGATTTGTTAGAATTAATTATTTTACTTAACAAGTTACGGCAACATATATTGCTGGTTGTATGGATTCATGAATGTGAATGAATTCATAATTATAAGTAAAATAATTGATTCAGTTTTGGTTAAAATCCGGACGTGTTGACGGTTATTACACAAATATAGAAAATGCAGCAATGAAAAGTTGCCATGGAATCTACGTGTGCGCAAGTTTTTTTTTTTTTCTGAATAGGCATGACACAAGGAACCGATTGTTGTGTCTTTACGGTTAAATGCGTTTTAGTATGATGTCCGTGTAGTTAAGGACACACATATATATTTATAATATGTTTATATATATATAAATGCATTTAGTTAATTGTCTCATATGGTTTGAGACATAAATATGATTAATTTAGATTAAAATGCTTCCGCTGCATTTTAGTAATGGGTAGTTTGTGTTATGAAATATTAACACAATCTAAAAAATTATGTTTGAAATATTAACATAATATTAGGATAAATTTACCTATTAATTAGTGTTTTTAACGTTCATATAGTTTATAACATGTTAATCACCAAAGTGATCTTGTTATTTACTTATGAATATTAAAATTAATAATAGTATCATTGATCATGATTAGAGATGGATGCTAAATGACATTAAAGTTTTAGTGATCAATTAATTTATTTTTTTATATTCTAGGAGATTACCCAAAGGTGAATCATTGAATATAATTAATAATAAGAAAAGAATTATTCATTTCTTACTATAGTCGATAATATGTATGTCCAAAGATAACATATTTATTTGACTAGTGTCTGATTTGATTAATATTAAAGAATATACAATTAGCATCAATGATAGTACTTGTATTTAAATATTGCCCAAAGGTTATTTAAAATATAAGTGTTAAAGTTTCTATTAGTCTGAATATATATTAAAGTCTCAAAGCACTAACGGGTAAACATGTATGAATGCTTGCAGCTTCATCAAATGTGTTTGCATCTGCTAACTCTGTGGTAAAGTTTAATGGCCTCAACTATGGTGAGTGGGTCGAGCAAATCCGGTTTACACTGGGTGTAATGGCTTTGGACTCCGCCATACTAACTGATGAGGAACCTTCAGCTATTACAGTAGATAGCTCCGAATCTGAAAAGTCTCATTATGAGAGATGGGAGCGATCTAACAGGCTGAGCTTGAACCTTATGAGGTTGACGATGGCGGAAAGTATTAAGCCATCAATGCCTAAGACAGAGAAAGCAAGGGAATTCATAGAACAAATTAAGGAGTGTTCACAATCGGAATTAGCTGACAAGTCGATTGTAGGAAGTCTCATGAATGAGCTAACTACAAAGAAATTTGACTGGTCTCAGTCAATCCATGATCATGTGACGCACATGTCTAATCTGGCGGCAAAGCTAATGACCTTAGGAATGGAGGTGCATGAGCAGTTCTTGGTTCAATTCATCATGAACTCTCTACCTCTTGAATTTAGCCAGTTCCAGGTGAATTACAACACCATTAAGGATAAATGGAACTTTAAGGAATTAAAGGCTATGCTAATTCAAGAGGAGGGGAGATTAAAGAAGATGAAAAATCAAGTTGCTAACCTTGTAGGTCTTGGAAGTGCCAGTGGCAGCAAAAGAACATCAAGTAGGAAGGACAAAAAGAATGTTAAGAACTTCGTGAAAGGACCTCAAAGTCAAATCCAGAAGGAAAAGAAGTGTTTCTTTTGTAAGCAAGTAGGACACTTCAAGAAGGATTGTCCTAAAAGGAAGGACTGGTTCGACAAGAAAGGTAAACATTATAGCTTTGTTTGCTATGAAATGAATCTTGTTGAAGTTCCTAATAATACTTGGTGGTTAGATTCTGGTGCTACTACTCATGTGTCTCATATTAAACAGGGATTCAGTTCGATCCAGCCCATAAGAGGACCTGAACAGTACTTGTTCATGGGAAATAGGATGAAGGCAAGAATAGAAGGAATTGGGACATATAGATTGATCTTGGACACTAGAAGTCATGTAGATCTTGAAGGGTGTCTCTATGTACCTGAGTGTGCTAGAAATCTTGTTTCTGTTAGTAGGTTGGACAATTTAGGTTTTAGTATTAAGGTTGCACATGGTGTTTTCACATTGTACCGAAATGATTACTTTTATGGTAGTGGTATTTTATTTGATTCACTTTATAAGTTCAACCTTGATGCAAAGTTTTCTGAATCCCTATTTAATGTTGAAAGTCGAGGCATTAAGCGTAGCGCAATTAATCAAAATTCTGCTTTCTTGTGGCATCAACGATTAGGTCATATTTCCAAAGAAAGAATAATGAGGTTGTTAAAGAATGAAATTCTTCCTCAGTTGGATTTTAGTGACTTAGATGTATGCATAGACTGCATTAAAGGAAAGCAGACGAAACATACTTTAAAGAAACCAGCCACAAGAAGCACTCAGCTTCTTGAGTTAATACACACCGACATATGTGGCCCTTTCGATGCTCCTTCATGGAGTGGCGAAAAATATTTCATCACATTTATCGATGATTACTCACGGTATGGATATACCTATCTACTGCATGAAAAGTCTAAATCTGTGAATGTCCTAGAGATATTCATTGACGAGGTGGAAAGGCAGTTAGATAAAAAGGTTAAACTAGTGAGATCTGACAGAGGTGGTGAATTTTATGGAAAATTCGATGAAAGTGGACAATGTCCTGGTCCATTTGCAAAGTTACTTGAAAGTAGGGGCATATGTGCACAATACACTATGCCTGGTACTCCTCAGCAAAATGGTGTAGCTGAGAGGCGGAATCGTACCTTGATAGAAATGGTTAGGAGCATGTTGAGTAATTGCTCTTTACCCCTTTCATTGTGGATATATGCATTAAGAACTGCAACGTATGTGCTGAACCGGGTTCCTAGTAAGGCAGTTCCTAAGACCCCTTATGAATTGTGGACGGGAAGGAAACCTAGTTTAAGACATATACGTATATGGGGTTGTCCAGCAGAAGTAAGGCTATATAATCCACATGAAAAGAAACTTGATTCTAGGACTGTCAGTGGATTTTTCATTGGTTATCCTGAAAAATCGAAGGGGTACACATTTTATTGCCCTAACCATAGTACGAGAATAGTTGATTCGGGTAATGCTAGGTTCATTGAAAACGGTGAAACTAGTGGGAGTGGTGAACCACGAAAGGTGGACATTAATGAGGTTCAGGTTGAAGTTTCTTCACCTGTAATTCCACCTGAGGTAGTTGTTCCTATTGTTGCATCAGAGGATAATGACACAATAGGACAATAATGTGCCAGCCCCACTAGCTGAAAATATTGTTGATGAACATGTCATAATTCAAGAAGAGAATAGTGAACCACAAATACCTTTAAGGCGATCTGGAAGAGAAAGAAGATCTGCCATTTCAAATGATTATGTGGTTTACACTATTGAAAATGAATGTGACTTAAGCATGGATGAAGATCCGATCTCATTCAAAATGGCCATGGAAAGTGACAATTCTGAAGAGTGGTTTGATGCCTCAAAAGAAGAAATGAAATCTATGGATGATAATCATGTATGGGACTTAGTAGAGTTGCCCGATGGTTTCAAAACCGTTGGTTGTAAATGGGTCTATAAGACTAAACGCGACTCGAAAGGTAAACCTGAAAGACGCAAGTCTCGCCTTGTTACTAAAGGTTTCACCCAGAAAGATGGCGTTGACTATAAAGAGACCTTCTCTCCTGTTTCAAAGAAGGATTCTCTTAGAATTGTTTTGGCTTTGGTGGCTCATTATGATCTTGAGCTTCACCAGATGGATGTGAAAACCGCCTTTCTTAATGGAGATCTTGAGGAAGAAGTATATATGGACCAACCAGAAGGATTCGTGGTCGCAGGAAAAGAAAATTTGGTGTGTAAGCTGAGAAAGTCAATATATGGACTAAAACAAGCTTCTCGACAATGGTATATAAAGTTCAATGATACCATCACGTCATATGGTTTTGTAGAGATCATTGTTGATCGCTGTATCTACATTAAGATCAGTGGGAGTAAGTTTGTGATTTTAGTCTTATATGTTGATGATATTTTGCTTGCTGCAAACGACATAGGTATGTTACATGGTGTGAAGAAGTATCTCTCTAAGAACTTTGAAATGAAAGATATGGGTGAGGCATCTTATGTGATCGGGATAGAAATCTTTCGAGATAGATCACAAGGATTGTTAAGTTTGTCTCAGAAAGGATATATCAATAAGATCTTAGCGAGATATAGAATGGAAAAATGCTCTGCGGGAATAGCTCCAATTCAGAAGGGGGACAAGTTCAGTAAAATGCAATGTCCTAAGAATGAATTGGAGAGTAAAGAAATGGAAAGAATTCCCTATGCATCAGTGGTTGGGAGTTTGAACTATGTTCAGACATGTACTCGACCAGATATCAGCTTTGCTGTTGGTATGTTGGGTCGATATCAAAGTAATCCCGGAATGGACCACTGGAAAGCTGCAAAGAAGGTTCTCAGGTACTTGCAAGGCACCAAAGAGCACATGCTTACATATAGGAGATCTGATCAGCTAGAAGTCATTGGATATTCAGATTCAGACTATGCCGGATGCGTTGATAGCAGAAAATCAACGTTTGGCTACTTGTTCCTATTAGCTGGTGGAGCAATATCATGGAAAAGTGGGAAGCAGTCTGTCATTGCTACTTCCACTATGGAGGCTGAATTTGTGGCATGCTTTGAGGCCACAGTTCATGCATTATGGCTGCGAAACTTTATCTCAGGGCTTCGGATTGTCGACACTATAGCCAAGCCGCTGAGAATTTATTGCGATAATTCTGCAGCTGTCTTCTTTTCAAAGAACGACAAGTACTCGAAGGGTGCTAAGCATATGGAGTTAAAGTACTTGTCTGTTAAAGAAGAAGTTCAGAAACAGAGAGTGTCATTTGAGCACATAAGGACGAACATGATGGTAGCGGATCCGCTAACTAAAGGTTTACCACCCAAGGCGTTCAATGGCCATGTAGAGCGTATGGGTATTATAGATAAGGCTTTGCTATTTTAGTTATGGGATGCTCATTATTATTTGACACTGAGAATTCACTTAAAGATTATGTTTCTGATTTATTAATTATGTTATCATTGAAGTATGTGTATACACTTATGGTTTGTAGATAACATATGTTGGATTTGAGAAATAAAGGTTCTTCTCATATAAATATTGATATAAAATTAGAATTGATTTGTGATACATGGAAGGGATTATGTCGTTTAATGACATACAACCGCCATGATTCGATCAATTCAAATTTTAGTAAAGACCAAATAAATTTGATGTAAAAGTGCACATTAAAGTTATTAAACTCTTAAGTCGACACAAAGGTCAAGTGGGAGAATGTAAGAATATTTTATATTCTAGGTGACCGATGTGTCTATTGGTTTAATATAAAGTTCAAGTTCATATCAATGTTTAAAGATTCTAATATAAAAGACGATACCGTGATGGTTCGGTTTCGATTAATGAATTAGAATCCGGGTGTGTTGATAACCCTCCTGCTTTACCTTAATATTATAAAGTTCTCAATCTCTTTATCATATATATATATATATATAAGGTAATAATAAGGGAATATATTACCGTAAGAGTTAAATACATATAATTATATACTATTGTGTACCAATACAATTAAAATATCAAAGAGATGTTTTGGAGAGTTGTGTTGGAGAGTTGTGTTGGAGAGTTGTGTTGGTTTAAACACAACCCTTTAATTATTATAAAAGGGCACTCAGGTACATCGTTATATGGTGACGTGAAAGTCTCTCTACAACACACACAATAATAGTTACAATTAAAATGAGAGATTAAAGAAGGTTTTGGGATTTCTTGTCCATCAAGGAAATTCCATAAAGGAGAAGATTAAAGAGGAGAACATCAATTGGTGGGGTTGCATCCAAGCATGGATCAAGGTTAGTGTTCTTACTTTCTTTAGAAATGTGTTAGGATTGAATTAAGACAAATCTAGTTTGGTCTTGGCTAGATTTCATAATTGAAATCATTATTAATATCACATTAAGGACCCAAGAGTAAAGACCCCAATAATCTTGCTCTAAAACCAGTGAAGGTACTACTCAATCGAAATTATTGAATATTTATTTGCGTATATGGGATATGGACCATAAAAAGAAGAATTGATGATACCAAGGTACATAACATATATATATATATATGAATGAAAAAGGGTACATAGTTAGGTTCAACTAATTAAATTTGCATATATGAAGCGACAAAAGATATGGGATATGATGCATTTTTACAGGTTTGAAACATCAATGCAGCATCCAATTTTGGATATAGGTTAGATAGATCGATCCATCAATTGTGAACTGTGTTAGCCTTCTTTCTAACCAGTGTAGACTCTTTATATAGCAAGATATACTTCTTTTTTTTGTTGAGCAAGATAAACTATTTATTTTGTTAGATCCTGGAAATTATTATGCCTGACTTCCTGTCTACGATCCCATATAAGAAGACGGTGATTTACTAAACATCATTCATGTATGTACAATGTAGCCAATTAAACAAAATCTCATTCACTGACTAAAAACTAATGTTGCATTCATGAAGAAGTTTCCTCACAAACTTTTAATTGCTTACTCACTTCTCATTGTATTATTCATCTACCATGTTGCTCTCACATCAAAGAGTACACTCCAGAAAAGTCAAGAAAAAAGATAGGAAGTAAAGTACATACATGATAATACAATGCACCAAGGAGAAGTAAATAGTTCGGGTTCCATGTACCACAATATTAAAATCCAAGCTTTATTAGGGCCCATTTATGGTGTGATTGGCCCACTGTCCTTTCTTCAACATATAGATATATGTATACATGTCTCCGAGGAAACATCTAAAGGACTAATCGACCCATTGAAATGAGAATGGGAACTAAGTATTGGTGGGTCAGGCGGTCCGCGTGACACCTTCACACCCCGACACAATTCACTTTTGTATACTTGCTATTATGTTTATCTATTTGTGTATATACAATGCACATGATCACATTCACATGTAGCATGTATTATATCGTATGTATACGAGTACTGAACATTTCTCTGCATGTACAGCTGTCGTTCGGATAAGTATTTCTCCTAGGAAACAAAGTGCTATCGAAGTGGGGAAACTTGGATTTTAAATTGTACGTAGTGTCATAAGATTGAATACATTTGTTGTTGTAAATGATAGAAATAGTAAATTTGCTCCAGAATCAACAAACAAGGCCTAGCAATAACGTTATCCTCCACTAAATAATATAGTCGGCCAATTTTTTAATCACAATATTTAAGACGATTCACTTTGCTTATACTAAGCACAAACAAAAGAGAAATTGTACACACTAATGAAAAGAAGTAGACAAATAATCACAACAGGTCTTTCTTTAGTAAAGAGAATATTTTGAAGTAAACATTACATAGGAATTCGATCCCAATATAGAAGATATTACGAGTTCCAAGATATCAAATATCACACAGTAGAAGTTATGGACTTATTTTTAAAAAATAACAAAGAAACCAAAAAAAAAAAAAGAGAAAAATTAAAGCACGAAAAATTAACAATTTTCAATTAACAAAGGCTCACGACGGAACTCCTCCGCCGTAGTCGGAAAATGTCTCCGATTATGATCACATTCTCACGTCAAAAGATCGTTCACCCATCCAAGATCAAGATCGCCACTATGACCCACCTCAAAGCTATTCTTTTCCCTAGCTTCCGCTGCCGCAGTTGCAGCCACCGTAAAATCGCTTAAACGGCCGCCGCGTGGTGTGAACTCATCGCTGAAGAAGCTCGGCGGCGGCAGCTGACCATTCAGGTAACTTGGAGCAGAAGAAGGTGAAAAGGCATATTGAAGGGAACTCTGATGTAACTGGAGATCTCTGTCTCCGACATCAAGCCACGGCGGAAGACGGTGGTGGCTGCTTGTATTTGATGAGGCAAGCATGTTCGCCCCCGTGGTAACCGGCATGGTGAGGGGACACGATGAGGAAGCGGCCGCGAGGGCTTCCTTGAGACTAAAGGAATCTAAAGAACTGATAATCAGGTCGTTTAGAACTTCCTTGTACGTCACGGCGGAGTGACGGCGGCTCATCCGTGAAAATACGGCAGATTTATTAGCCGGAGATAACGGTGGAGATGACGTCGGTGACCGTGATAAATCCAAGAGAGTGCTCGTCGGAGAGTGGGAGCAAAACATACAACATCGACTGTTCTTACTACTCAACACCGACCCCGGAGATGAAGCCGCCGATCCACCCCCGCCGGAGAGGAAATTTTCCGGCGGCGGAAGAACTCTGAGCTGACGTGGAGAGTGAGCAAAGAAACATATTTTTCTTATACAATGCTTGCCGTCTTTACACGCTTCCGTACGGTAACGGCTCGGATGGAGCCAGCACTCGAAAACGCCGTGCGCGAAGCCGCACATATCACCGCGGCTGCAATCGCCGCCGCTGCGAAACTCGGGACAGACTTCGCCGGTGTAGTGATACCGGCGAGGGTCGCGGCGACGAGCCTTTTCTCCGGGGTGAGCGAAAGGACAGTCGGTCCAGTCGTGGCTGCGGCCACGCGTGCACCGACGGATCTTGAATTCGTACATCCGGAAATGGTCGCCGGCGTAAGGATCGTCGGAGTCAGAGTCGTAACAACATGGACTTGAAGGAGATTTGGCGGAGGAAAGAATCTTTCTCGGTGGAATATCCACCGTTGGTCTACCGTTGTGGCCAGAGTTGTGATGTTCGACGTCCATGTTTATGTGAGAGAGAGAATTGAATTTTGTTTTCTTTTATGTTTTTTTTCTTTCTTTTGGTTCCGGAGATGAGATTGGAAGGGATAAGTGTAAGATAAAATGATAGATGCTTTAATGTCTATATATATGCATTAGTCTGTACATATACATATCGAGATTAAGCTAAAAGTAAAAAATGTATAGTGTGATGTAAAATAAATACGTTTTATAATGCTAAAGGCGATAACAATTCGGGGGATCATATTTAATTTGATATATACTCCTGTTAATCAGTGTACGCTCAAAGAAGTTGGTAGGTAGTAGATTTGTAGTTTCATGGTTTATATTAATAGATCGCTATCTAGTTATGATCCGGAAATAGAATGTGTGCGTGAAATATAAATAAAAATTATAACTTTCATTTAAACTAAAAACTAAAAAAATAAATGTAATATTAATATTAATTATATTATATTAATATTTATTAATTTTATCATAGTAGTTTTTGATATTTTTATAATGTTAAAATGTGTCAATATTAATAATTTATTTAAATCGTCATTTTATCTTATAATCAACCAATTACAAATATTTCGCAAACGCAATAATTTTTAGTCGTTGTATTCGTCATACGAACACTATAAACCACAACCACCCACATTTAAAAACTCCCGCAAACGTAACCGCTGCGTTTCAACCAGTCAGATCCTAATACAAATACGTTTTATTACCACGGTGAAATGTAAGATTCGGTTAATATGTTTCTGATAGATTAAGAGACTAATATACATATACAACAATAAATACAACAAATACAAATGATAGTAAAACTATCACTCTAAAAGGATAAATCAGAAATTTAACAATGTGAATGGTTAGTTGGATTGTATCTCTAAAATTTTAGTTTTGAAATTTGTATTGTAGGTGATTTCCCTTTAGCTATAAATTTATAGATACTAAAATATTTTGCAAAGATTTTTGATGTAGTTAATTTGGTTGTAGATGTAAATTTTTGTTGTAGATTATTAAAAAAACATGTAAAATATGATGTATATATAAAATAATTATTTTCTATCAATTAAATACTTTTTAATGATAAACAAAACATAAATTATTTAATTTTTAACTATTATTTACTATAATATATAAATGACATTTATGTTATAAATTTATTTAAAATTAAATAAAATTATCTATATTTTATTAAAAGTATAATAAAATGTAATATCTAAATAATAAGAGAATTTAGTTACAATTGTTTAATTTATTTGATATTATAAATGATTATTTTACCTTACGAATTTTATAGTCTAAATAATAAATATGTAAGCTTTTTGCTAAATAATTTAAAGAATTTTTTTTTTCGTTTTTGGAGTAGTTTTAGAAATAAAGTCAAACCATGATTGAAAAAAAGTTAGTAAAATTTTGATGTAGGTTTTCATTTTCTAAAAGAAATTACATCATATTTGGTAAGATTTAATGATTTAATAAATAATTTATAAAGTAAGATAAATTCTAACCAATATAGTATGGATAGAGCAAGGAGTCATGACCTAGGTTACTATCAATTAGTTTTGGATTTAAAAAAAAAAAATTGATTCAAGTTTTATTTGTAACTAGCAATATGTATTACAATAATTCTTTGTTTCATATATCTGCTCCTTTAATAAACTATACACAAGATATAATGGAGGACTAATGATAACAATCCTCGTATATATTAAATGGAAAGTTACTTAAATGATTTTGCTTATGTGTTGAACACTACTAAACTTTTTAAAAATTATTATAATTTGATGGGTTAACAATTTTTAGTTTTGATTTATTTAAATTATATCTAAAAATTAAAAGTAAATCTGAAACCAATAAACATCACTTTCCAAATAACCATTGGAATATTACAAATATTAATTTATGGTAACTAAATGTCAAAATTATAGAAAGACTAATAATTTTTAATATTTATAAACTATATAATATAATGAACGAATTTTTTAATAAAGATAAATCAAATAATTAAATATTTCATATAATGAACTATATTTTTATATAATTATATAATAACTAATAAAATATTATAAAGTCCACACATCAAATAAAAAGTTAAAAAATATCTATCATCACTTACAAAATCAAATAATAATGTTTGAACAATTATTTTCATATTTATAAACTATATAATATAAGGAATGAATTTTTTAAATAAAAAAATTCAAATAATTTTATATAATAACTATTAAAACCTTACAATGTCCATACATGCTTTACAAATCATAAATAAAAATTAGAAAAATTATTCATCATCACTTACAAAATCAATTTATCAAAGAACATATAAATCATTTATATATTATTTAAATTATACAGTAATGTCCACAAATACTTCATAAATCATAAATAAAATTATAAAATTAGCTATCATCACTTACAAAATAAATTTATCAAATTTTAAAAATATTTATAAGAACATATAAATCATTTATAAAATATTTAAATTATACAGTAAACGAGAAGTCACTTAAGTTACTTTAGAGAAGGTGTCTATCATTAGTAAAGTCATAAGAAAATTGTTATAACTTAACTATTCGATCATTTATAATTTTTATTTATTTTATTTATACCTAAAAAGTAAATTTAGAACAAATTAATACCATTTTCCAAACAATCTAAATAATATTATAAATAATAATGTATGGTAACTAATTGGTTAAATTATAGAAAGTGAAAAATGTTCAATAAATTACTTTTATATTTATAAACTATATTATATAATGAACTTAATTTTTATATAAATGAATATAATAGTTTATACTTTACATAAAATTTATATTCATATATAAGTATAGAATTACTATCACTGTGTTATAAAGTTAAGAAATGGTTTATAAATCATATACAAAAATCAAAAAAACATTTTTGAAATTAATTAGTATGACTTACAAAATTAATTTATCAGAATCTTAAAATTATTTATAAGAAAAAATTAGAAAATTTGGAGAACAATGATAAATTTTTAATAGAAAAAGGTTATGTATTTAATTAAGAAAATAAAATTAATGTGATAATTACATATCAATATAGATGTGTGATTATTGCAATGTACACCGAAAAATATATATGTTAGTCAATCGGCATATAAACTTTGAAGATTGGAGGATTATATTCGAAGGTACATGTGAGAACTTTACAACTATAATTTTTTTATAATTAAGTCAAAAGACTATAATATAGTAGATAAGGTAATGTGATGACTGAAAAAAGTTCTACAATAGATTTTTGGTTCACTGATTGTATGGTTTGTGTTATTATATAGAGATAGATAGAGATATTTCGCAAAGATATGTAAGAAAATTAGAAATACATTAGCGATGCATGTTAAATGTGATAGAAAATAGTAATGAGAGAAATAAGAAGAGGTTGAAGAAGATGTATAATATATGTTGGAGAAGTTAAAAATATAATTGCATATGTAATTCCACTGTCATTTGTTATTACTAAATACTTATCAGTTATTTTGTATCAAACTTATAAAAACTTTGCAACTAAAAATTATTTTTCATCAAAGTTAAATGATGTGACAGATAAGATTATAAAATGTTTTAAAATAGATTTCGTAGTTCATTGGTCATGAATTTATTAATCATTTGATCAAAATCATGTAAAATAAATATTTTAACGACTTAGATTAATATTAATCAATTATAACTCAAAATAAAATACTGAAACTTTAGATTTTCAAAATTTTTTTTATCTTTTTATATTGCTAATTATTATTCAAAATTTATAGTATTATACGTATATTTTATATTTCATGTAATATTTCTATCTACGAATTCGCAGAGAACCACCTAATTTATATTTAAAAAATGTAGAGTGAAGGAGATAAAGGAGAAGTGCTAGTGGCGAGTAAACATAAGAAAGGTTTATGCAAAGAACAGGAGCTGGCGTTCTTAAAAAAATTGTGAGTCTGACTAGCTAAAACACAGTGGTTGTAGAAATTTGTGGGTGTGAATAGACATTGTTTCAACTATTCAACTATTGGTATGATTAGTATAATGGTTATAATTTGGTATGCTTATGAATTTTTTTGACTGATTGATTATTAGATATTGTAGTGATTTAATTTATAATTTGGTATGCTTATGAATTTTTTTGACTGATTGATTATTAGATATTGTAGTGATTTAATAAAAAATATTAATATATTATAAAAATATTAAAACATATTATTATGATAAAATAAAAATATTATTGTAATATACTAACAACACTATTATGTTTATCATTGTTTTCTTAGTTTCGATGAAAGTTATAACTTCAAAAAATTTATGAATATTTATATTAAACTTTTTTAAAAATTATTTGGCATATATATGTATATTAGTATTTAAAAGTTACAATGAATGGTTTTTTGTTTAAAGTGTTTATAATATAAATTATGATATTATTAGTAAATATAAATTAAAATACCAAATATAATTTAATTTTTATTTGTATCCTCAATTTCAAAATTTTAATCTTTATTTATGTATCTGAAACCATCCACAAATAATAGCAAAAATCAATTTTTGATTAAGTTTTGAGCAATTCTTTTTTTTTCTACAACAATTTTTTTTATTGTTAAAACCCTTTTAATTGTTAAAAACATGAATAATCATTGTTACCCGTAAATGCAACGTTTGTAAATGATATCAGCAAAACTAATTAAACCCTAAGTCACTTTTTCTGGACAATATGATTTTTCTATATAAACAATAAACTCTTTCATTTTCTTGTTATGTCAAGTAGGTGGACTTATTTACATATGTCGTGTAATATTCTCTATCTAATAAAGTATTCTTTATAATATTAAAATTTCTTGTAAAAATTTATGTAATTATGTTATTTTGGTTATAATTACTTAGATTAAGTTTTACAATTAATAGTATTAAATTGTTTACAATTTATTATTTGGTGAAATAATGTAATCATGCTTACGGGATAAATATAAATATGATAGAGTTTTTATTTTTCATATATTAATAAACTAAGTTAATATAGGTTATAATATTAGCTTAATAAAAATTTAAAAATTATTTTACTCAAATTTCTTAGAAAGAAATTATCACACATATATATATATATATATGTGTATATTTAAATTTAAAATAAAACATATTAATTTTTATTAAATAGAAGAAGTATTTTTTAGTTATAGAAATACTTAAATGTTTTATGTTTTTTTTGTTGATCCGGGATACCCGGCAGATCGAGACCCGACTGACTAATATCTGGGTGTTTGACCGCGGTTACTCGCAAGGAAATTAGATACTCATGTTTCTTGGCCACATACTACGATAATTTGCGGACAACCGATTCGAATCCGCGACCTTTAGGATCATCACGTGACGCCATGTACCATCAAACACTAACGCAGGGTTATGTTTTATGTTTTGAATACATTTAATATAACAAAAATAATTTTCATGAATTTCTTTGTATTTTTACAAAAATCAGTAGCATTTTTGTAATATACTACATAGATAAATTTTATTTTCAAATTGTTCTTCTGTTAAACCGTACCATAATAATATATATATACATGTATTTCTGTTTTATATTTTATTCTACATTGGTTACGTTGTTCGCATGGGAAACAAAGGTATTTTGGTTTTTCTCCCAACCAATTAATGCTCTCTTCTATTAGGAAAGAATGATCTGTTTTTACAAACTAACTAAACTTTTAATTCAAACCCACAGAGAATTTCGTAAAACAGTGTGCGGATTTCAGTTTACATTAATTAGAATATTTTAATTTGTGTGACTTTTTCGTCTAAGTGTTTCAGAACTTCAAATACTAAAAGTTTCAAAACTTT
Source organism: Brassica juncea (assembly GCA_018703725.1). Classification (NCBI taxonomy): domain Eukaryota; kingdom Viridiplantae; phylum Streptophyta; class Magnoliopsida; order Brassicales; family Brassicaceae; genus Brassica; species Brassica juncea. The sequence continues at coordinate 48,570,500 of CM031938.1, forward strand.
AAAAATTTCACTCAAGTATTCCTCAAACATTTAAGTAACTTTATTAAGTTAAAATGATTAATTTATTTTATATTGGAAATGAAAAAAAAAAAACTACACAAAACTGATAAATTATTGATATACTATAGTTTTACAAGAGAATTAAATTCGAACTGGATGAAAAGTTACATCAAGAATAGATTCAATATAATTTGGTTGCCAAATGCTCTAAACCAAAAATACTCACAAACTGGAAAACCATCGGCCAAAATCAATTAAAGGAAAAATAAACCACTCATTTTCTCTGGACTTAAACCATGCATGCATCAAAAGTCACCAAAGCACATGATCTATTAGTAATAGTTTTGACTATTATACACTTATACATTTCTACACATTAATCAAAAATTTCCATAAAATATGTTTACATGCCATTATAAAAGAAAATTCATGAGTTTTTGCCCCTAAAATAAAAATGTTCGTAACTTACTTGGAGCACTCCATGCTAGAGAAAATAGGGAAGCTGAGATGTGCGTTGCAAAGAAAAGGAAGCTGTTTTATCAGCCAACATCGGAGGCGTATAGCCTCTCGTCATCATCTCAAAACAATTACACAAAAGCCTCTTCTTTTTGTGGTTCGCAATTATGTTAGAATGAGGACACAACATTTCTTTCCGGGTTTGTAATAATTACCCGTGAAAAATTCTAGACAATAACCATGTGTATGCGCATAACAGTACGTACGAGTGAACTCGATTCATTAGCCTTGTGTGATCGGAGATTACGAGAAGTAGTGAAGCACGACTAATGTTGTCGTGTGTTTTATTCATTTCAGAACTTCGGATTCGTGTGAGTGAGACAAACCCTTAGATTAGTTTAATACATAATTAAGAAGCAACTTATATATGTAGTGCTTGCTCTTAGTCACGTTTATTTTCATTAACTTTTTGGTTTTGTATATAGTTGAGTCGTCGTATACGTATATACCAATGAAAACAATACAAATCGAGTGAATCTAGCTAGAGGAGAATGATAATTACGTTATATTGTATTCTTAGTCTCTTTTAGTTGTAGATATATTCCAGAACAACACTTAGCAATATATTCATTTGTCCAACGGATCTTAAGACATGTGAATGGTCATATTGAAGTTATAGGATGAGTATACATTTTTAAAAAACTTACTAAAACAATATGTAATTTATAAAAACTATGTCAAAGAATTTGTTATTTGAAGAAGAAGATTCACAAAACTACAACACAGACGACAAGTGTTCACTTAAAAGAAGTAAAACTGATGACTAGACAAATAGAAAGAGTTGTTTCTTCGTAGGCTCCCAGTAATTAAAAATAGAAAAATAGAAAATAACAAAAAGAAAATAAAATTAAAAGAAACTCTTTCTACAATATGAGAGACTGGTTTATAACACTTTATCTAGTCATCAATTTTACTTCTTTTAAGTGAACATTTGTCAACTGAGTTAAAAAAAAGGTGAAAATTTGTCAACTAATAAATAATTATACTAATATTATTATGTTAAGTAGATAATTTTGCGAGGAACTTTTCTATTAGAGCAGTTCCCTCATATAATATCCATACTAAGTATCTTAATATTATATTTATAAAAAATAGAAGAAAAGTTGAGATATAGGAACTGATTGGTTCAACTCTAACCGTAGAAAATTAACTATAACATTTAGTCGGTGAGATTTTTTTATTAAGCTCTAAGTGATAGTTTTAAAATTTATTGTTACAGCAATATATTTCCTACAGTTAAGAAGATGGAGTTTTAGAAAATAAGTCAGTTATAGCCATCTTTTTCATTTTATTTTATTTTATTGTAGCTTTAAAAATCAATATAAAACATGGTTGTTGATTTTAAAGATTATAGGTAAAAATTAAAGCTAAAATTACCACCTACAATCCAACCAAAAACATCCATAGTCTTAATCAAAAATATTTAAGATATTCTTCAGATGCTAAGTTAAACGAAAAAATTATCAATTTCTTAGCTACTTTTAAAAAATGAAAATAAAAAGTTAATGATCTCATAAAAATAAAGAGTAATAATATTTGAGAATTTAGATATCCAATTTTAGAACTTAGAGTAACAACAATGGTTATTGAACAAAAAGAAAAAAAAAAGAGTAACAACAATGGTTAAAACCCTTGGAAAGTTCTTAAACAAACAATATTAATATTTTAATATAAATTAATTGTTTAACTAAATTTTAAGCAGAAAAACATAATAACATCAATCACGAAATGACAAGCGTGTCTTGAGTTTCCAACGAGGTTCTTCCAAACTGTTAGTTTAGAATTTGACTCTCTCCTCTATCTTCCATTTTGATTATCTTTAATTTTTATTATAAAATACACATGTTAAATACCTTCATTGGAGATATTGGTAAAAGAATATTTACTAAATAAATAAAAATAATTTTTCTTTTTAAAAAGAAATTTTATTTTTAAAAAAGAAATTTTTTAAAATAAAATTTAATTTTTAAAATAAAATTTATTTTTATTTATTTAGTAAATATTCTTTTTATTTAAAATAAAAAATAATATATTTTTAAATTCAAGATATTAATTAAATATCAATAATTAAATATGATTTATTATTTTGAATAAAAGTATAAAAATTATAAATATAAATACAAATATATCTATTTTATTTGAAAATAAAAAATTATATATATCATATACTAATTTTTATAATAGTTTTATATAAATCATGTACTGCTATACCAATAACTAGGCCTGAATCAGTTTAACCTGGACCCAAAAATCCGAATCGGAACCGACCCGAAAATATCCGACCTGAAACCGAACCGAAAATTTACAAGTACCTATTGTGTCCAAAAATTTTCTACCTGAATAGATCCGGACCGGAAAAGAACCGACCCAAATAGATCCGGACCCGAAAAAAACCAAACCCGAATAGACCCGACCCGATAAGAACCGATTCCAACCCGACTTAAAAATTTTAAAATATATTTTTATTAACAATCTTTGTTATTATTTTATAACATTTTTAAGTAACATGACGTTTTATTTATTTAGTAAATATTCTTTTTATTTTAAATAAAAAATAATATATTTTTTACATTCAAGATATTAATTAAATATCAATAATTAAATATGATTTATTATTTTGAATAAAAGTATAAAAATTATAAATATAAATGCAAATATATCTATTTTATTTGGAAATAAAAAATTATATATATCATATACTAATTTTTATAATAGTTTTATATAAATCATGTACTGCTATACCAATAACTAGGCTTGAAGCATTTTAACCTTGACCCAAAAATCCGAACCGGAACCGACCCGAATATATCCGACCTGAAACCGAACCGAAAATTTACAAGTACCTATTGGGTCCAAAAATTTTCTACCTGAATAGATCCGGACCCGAAAAGAACTGACCCAAATAGATCCGGACCCGAAAAAACCCAAACCCGAATAGACCCGACCCGATAAGAACCGATTCCAACCCGACTTAAAAACTTTAAAATATATTTTTATTAACAATCTTTGTTATTATTTTATAACATTTTTAAGTAACATGAAGTTTTAAATGTAAAATATAGAGTTAAAAATGTTTCATCTTAATTAATAATAGTTTATTTTAAGTTATTTTATAAAATTTTAGATATATATACAAATTTTGACTAAATTTGAGTATTTCATTTTTTTTTTTAGTTTCTAAATACCCAGACCCGGCCCGAATCCAAAAACTATTGGTATTTTATTGTAGATCCGGATCGACTCGGACCCGACAAGACCCGATCCGGAACCGATCCGAAAAACTATAGGTACCTATATGAGTCTAAATTTCCAGGACCCAAAGACCCGGACCCGACAAGACCCGACCCGAATCCGATCCGAGGATCCGGATGCCCAGGCCTACCAATAATTTTATTAAATAGATTTATGAAAGCCTAATACTTCTATAACATACAACTTCTATAGCACACTACTATTGATTTGTTATCCGCTGTACCAATCAGCTTAATATATTTGAATCAATTTAAGTATTGCATTCCCTCTCTGTGTATGCTAAAGAATCATCTCAACCATGCAGTATTTTATCAAAGCTGGCAAAAGAAGAAAGAGAATGTGGTCTTTTTTAGATAAATTCTATCGGCTGATCCGGTCGGTCTCGAGATGCATGTATATAGTGTTATAGAGTGGATTATCTCGAGAGCGTATCACACTGTCTGATTCGAGTTTGGAATACCTTTCGACTAATGCCAATGAGTGAACCGATCATCTGTTACAGCCCACTATGTTAACCATCTGGATCAAAATTCAAACCCAGACTAGTCAAATAATTCCAGAGAAAATCAAATCCATGACTGATATACATATACACCACTCGAAGAAATTACTACTAGGATGCCACCACTTGGTTAAAGAGAATCTTCATTTTTATACTCCCTCCATTTTATAATACTTAATGTTTTAGAAGTTGTATCTTGTTTAAAAGATGTTTTAAGATATCTATGCAATTTTAACTTTATTAAAATTTGTTTTTCCAATTATATTTGATAGCTTTTTTAATAATTGGTTAAATTATTTTTTATTTACAGTTTTAATAGTCTTATAGAAAAAGTAACTTTTTTAAAAAAAAAATTTGTGCTTTCATCCATAATATATATTATAAAACGGAGGGAGTATAACAAAAGAATCAAAATAACAACACCACAACCACCACAGATACTCAAGAACACGACAGGTTATTAATTTACTGATAAGAGATTATATCGCAGTTGACAAGCATTTTGGTTATATGTTCCTTCAAACAGTTTCCGAGCAGACAGATAACAAGGAGAACATTTCACCAACACTAAGAACCATCTAACTTCAACAAAAGAATCGGTCTGTGCTGAAAACTTCCAATCTGGTTCAGGAAATTCAAGCAAGCCATCAAAAGGCCAGAAGCTTTATAGATGTATATCCAAACTAGTGCGTCAACTTAAACTACACCACTTGTTTCACTATCTCACTGTTATGTGTTTACTTGACCGTTGATTTCATGATACAGGAAACGCAATCACTACATCCACGTTATCAGAGAGACAGTGCTACAGAGATTGATATAGAAAACCAAGAGTACACAATGGAGTTTCTGTTTCTCTCATTGTTGTTCTGGAGTTGTCTCTTCATCTAAACTCTCCACACTTGAGAACTGATTTGGTATTTTAAGAACTTCGAATCAAGTGTTACTACTCCATTGATATCGTTTGTGCTGAATTTATGAAGTTCAAAACAAGTGTGGACCATCGTGCAGTCGAGAGAGCAGACATTGGCCTTAAACTAAGCCTTATCTACGTCTCTTCAACAAATCAAAAACAAGTTTTGTTGCAGAACGTCACGATTTTTCAACTAAATTGTTTTATTCTCTTTGGTACAAAAATGAGGGAGATCATGATGCACAAGAGATACCGAAAAGCCTGCAAAGATGATATAAAAATATAATAAATTTATCTGAAACTGTCGCAAAATACTAAATAACGTCTACAATGAGTAAGCAAAAAGAAAAAAAGATTGTCACAAATGTTAAACTCCATAGAATTTAACTACTTATACCAAAAAAAAAAACAACTGAGATATATAATCTAGCAAACAGATAACACAAGCCCCTGATCCATCTTTATATATATATACGTTGTTGTTTGCAGCAGCAGCAAGTCCTTCAGGCTCCAAGTTTCTTTCACTCGGTTTGCTTCTGCCGGTAAGCTATGATCTGAAAGGAACAAACCAAATAAGGAACAAATGTTTCAGAAAGTTGAATCATACTCTACTTAGATGAGAATAATCAACAGATATGTCGAAACAGATTATTATTGTTATTACTATCAATGGTGACGCTACCAAATGTTGTTCAACTTTGAGCCTTGACAATGTTTCATTGTCTTCCAGACTTTGCATCTCATCTTTGGATGCTGGTGCTGAATCTGAAGCTGCTACAGGAAGATCCTCTATTGCCTTATCTCCTCCTACTAATCCTCTTGTTACCAACAATTCAACCTCTTCAGTCTTCAGATGTATCTGAAGTGCCACAAACTGTTCCAACATTGAGAAAACACAAGCATTTTAGCCCCTATGTGACTGAAATAGAGATAGAGATAGAGAGCTAGATAGATAGAGGAGTACTCACTTCACGGAGCTGTTTAACAAGTAAAGTGGGTCGGCAACAGAGATATGGCTGAGGCAACTCTGGTACACATTTTGTGTCCAGTGAGACGAGCTTGAGATGAATATCCATCTGCAGAGAGTAAGCTTTAATCAAAAATCCAAAGATAAACTGCAAAATGTAAACTCATGTCATCAAGAATCATCTCTTCCCTACCTCAATACTGTTGCCATCGACGCTGCTACGTAGACACTCCACAAGTCTATTCACCCGAGCATTCCTTACACTCTTACTACTACTACTCCCTCCTGTTGCATTATTCCCATGCCTTGTGTGACTCCTCGTACCCCCTCTTCCCCAAGCAAGTATCTCCGGGTTCCACACAAGCCCTGGAGATATCCCTTTGCTGTTGTTGTCTCGAAGATTCGCTTCTGCGTCGTTATCTGCGCAGATACCATTGTTGTTTGCACCTGAAGAAGAAGGGTTCTGTGTCGAGCGACTTGTAGACCGTCTCCTTCTTTTTCTCAGCCGGACCTCTGCACCACGCTCGTCTGAAGACGAATCTTTGCCGTTGTTGTCATCGTTATTATCATCGTCATGAGCTTCTTCTACTGTGTTTTGTTCCATGTTTCTGCAGTTCCTTCTCCTTCTACGCTGTGGTCTCGTTGAAACCGATGTCTCTTTACCAAAAGATTTTCTTTTCACAAGAGCCTCGGATTGTCTCTGCGATACTTCAGCTATAGATGCTTGAATCTACACAAAAAGCCATAACAACTTAGAATAACATACTTTTTTAGATAGTAAAAAGAAGGTCAATAACAACACTGACCTTCTTATTACGAGCCTTGTCATCTTCATGAAAAGCGAATTCCTGAAAAAGAAATGGAAAGCAATTCTCAGAAATAAACAAGCAAGAAAACGAAAAAAAATTACGGTTGATGCTTTTACCTCTTCCTCATAGGTATCAATGTTTGAGAACAAAGCTGCTATAAGAGCATCAAAAGTGGGGTCGTCTCTAAGAGAACGCCGGCTTGCACAACGTTTCCTGCAAGCAGGACATTCCTTGTTCCTGCAATAGAGCAATAAAACTCAGAACGAACATGTAACTAAAAAGAAAGAAAAGAAACCGAACAAGTAGAGGGCATTACCCCAATCTCATTGATTTATCAATACATTCCCTACAGAACCGGTGCAGACATTCCATCACAGTCCTTGTTTTCTTTATGATTCCTGGAAAAAAAAAAGAAACTCCTATAAGGATACTCATAATATGTATTAGTGGAGCTTAAACTAGCAGTAGTAGGTAGGATTATGAGAAAGTTAGTAATGTGAAAATGTCTGTCAGCCAAAGTAATTTTCCACAGTAAAGACAAGTTTAACACATATTCTCTGCAAAATAGAAATGATATACACAAGAAGACCATATGGAACAAGCTTTGGGATGCTGTAAGTGACAAACAACTCTGAATTAGAAATATTCAAGAAGAAATTTGAAGTACCTAAGCATATGGGACACTGCACGTCTTTACGGATTTCCGCTGGATCAATATCCAAAAATCTGCATTAAAATCCATATATATATATAATTAAACAACAAAGATACAGAATCTGTCCTCTCAAGACAAAAGTAAAGCTGGTTCTTAATTAACTGGAACTTGTAGATGCTACTATACGGACAGAAAAAACAAAAGAGTTTTAAGACACTTTTGTACAACAAAAGTTACGTTGACCTGTCTCAAGACCCAGCTTTAGAGTTGCTGCTATAAATTAAGCTAGCAACTCTACATTGCTCAACCCACAAGAGCTGAGATGGTTTAGGGAATTTGGAGCAGCAAGAAAGACATTAAATTACAACATGCACAGCGCTAAATCAGGGAGAGAAATTTTCACATGTACTACGGTTTGAGAGTAACCCATCAAAATCGAAACTGTTTGAAACCATGAAACTGAGTAGAGAGAAGAGACCCAGTTACAGCAAAACACATCTATAGAGAGAGAGAGAGAGAGTGGAGAAGAGAAATCGTACTCTGACTTTTCTCCTAATGTCGAAGACGGACTTTTCTCCTTAGAATCTGAGAAAACAAGGGAACCAAAACTCGATCACATGAAACAAACACAGTCTCTCTCACGTATATACACAAACAAGAAGAAGCGTGAAGTACGTTTCCACGAGTAGAAAAAAAAAGAACCTTTACCTTCTTCTTCTTCTTCGTCTTCGTCTTCTTCCTCCTCCTCCTCCTCTGCATCTTCATCACCATCTTCTTCTTCTTCGACTACTTCTTCCTCCTCCTCAGCCTCCGCCTCGTCGTCTCCTCCTTCTTCGTCTTTCTTCTCAACCCTCTCTTGCAGATCCTCTTCTTCTTTCCCTTCTTCAGCTTCCGGACCAAATCCCTCGCCTCGTTGGTCTTTACCTTCGCCTTCCTCATCGGGAATCTCAGCCGCCGAGAAGTTCTTCTCCACAGGCATTGTAGGAGACACTGATCTTCCCACCAGCTCTATCACAGAAACCAACAAGCTTCCACTTCTCTCTCCTCTCTCTCTACGTCTCTCTCTCTTTTCTTCTGCTGCGTTTGTGTTTCGGTTCGGTCCCGATATAGAGAGGGGAGAGGAAAATTGGGGTGCTGGCTGATCGAAATAAAACATGGGGGGTTAAATTTTATTTTGACCTATAGTAGTGGGGCGTAAGGAAGAGGTTTCTAATTATTGTAAGTTGTCAAAGGATAATTAAGGCAATTAAAATTATAGACCGCGATTATTATTAAACATATCGGCCTTCGACACGCATGTGTAAAGTCCAGTCCATTTGCGAAGCCTATTTCCTCCGCCCATCTTTGTTCTTATGTGATTTTTTTTTTGAACACATACTTATGTGATTTAATAAATGATTATTAACGTTAAATCTAGGGATTTTCAAGTATTCTTTTTTTTTCCGTCTAAGGATTCTTTTATTCAGGCTTGTCTATCAAAGACAATAAACATAACTTATGATATGGTACATCGTATCAAGAAAGCCAAAATAAACTCTCGAGAAAACAATATAATCCGACAGAAAATATGATCTAACAGTTACAAGTACAAGAAAAATCAACGATGAAGTCCAGATCGGATGATGCCAATACATTAATATCAAACTGATCGTGTTTCGCGCTTATTAACAATCGAAGTGCTTTCTCGCATCACAACAAGCTGCAGTCACTTGCGTTGCCTATACAAGAAATAGATCTTTTTCTTTGGTTAAAGCTGTTCGGAGGAGATCTCGTCCGAAAAATTTACTCTAGAAACCGTTGAATAATTTATAACCACTACCACAAAAACGGAACAAAACGAATATACTTTCGATAACAAAAACCCGTAGAAAACAAAAGTATCCCCAGAAACTTAGAGAAAAAATCCAGAGTAAAGTTTTAATAGTAGAGAACAAAAAAAAAAGAAAAGACTATTAGATCTTTCAAGTCTTAATGGATCTATATTAACATATTTGATCAAAATAATTAAAATAGATTAAGAAAAATATTCTCAAGTATCATCACATCACTTCAAAACTTTACACTAGTTTTTTTAATCAACAAATAAATCAAGACTTTAAAACAAATCTCTGACACACAAAACTGGTGGAGCATCTACGAAAATAAAATGTGATGGTTGCATTTTTGTATTTCTGCTGATGTATCCGTTTTTCTGTCGGGTGTAAGAAAGCTTTTTAATATATATTAGTTTAGTGCTTCACACACCATCTTAGAACATGTTGTGAATGTTACTTTTATATTCAAAAGGTAATCATACCCCCTATAACCAAATTAGGACTTCTAGTTTTGCATGCAATTGTAAATAGCTGCTTCTTATATTCTATGTCTTTATCCAAACATCCATTCCATCTTAACTGCCATACAATTTTTATCTTGAAAAAACGCATCATGATCTTTTTAAAAACTGTATATACAACACTTTTGATTAAAATTTAAAAAATAAAATCCATCATCAAAAGTTTTATTATGGAAACTAACTGAATTCTCCTACGATTATATAACAGTGATTAAGACCGACTTACAATTTGTTTATTTGATTAGAGAATACTAATTTCCCTCAACTAGATTGGTCTAAGATAAGAGAACTTGATTCCTTGATCATATGAAATATGGTTGAGACTATTTCCATACCATAGTATTTGATCACACCTTCAATTTTTAGATTACTCAAACTCAGTTATTTATGTTATTGATGTATGTTAATCAAATTGTTTATTTAGACAAAAGAAGTACACGCATACTATCCATGTGGAGTGCGTCATTTGTAATTCGTAAGCTGATCATCGCAAACGTATATATTTGAATTGCTTGAGAAAAGTGTTTAGGAATTTGATGGTCCATTCATTCCATCTTTGGAAAACACAAAACTATATTTTTAATTGTAATTGTAACGAAACAAAGGGACAATATACATAGATTTCCTAAAATGAAGATTTAAGAGCTATGAAAATATTAATTTATCTAGCCTTTCTCAAGAAATACACTCCAATTTTTCATTTCCACAAGGTCTATTATAAAACGGTAAAAGATCTATATGCGATAGGTCAACTCTTCAAGCTATATATCTAACTAAAAATGCATAACAATGTAATATTTCATAAACTTATTGCAAAGATCAAGATTCAACAAGTTACCAACTAAACTCATGCAAAGAATAACTTTCTCATGTTCTAATATTATCAGGGAGATTTTTTTCCCCCATGCATTATTCAACTCTAAAAATCTTGTTTTCCTCAAAATTCCCAAAATGTCAAAACTATGAGTTTATCTTAAGTAATTGTTTTGTGCTTAGCTATTGGCATTTCAAATAGAGTTTTATAATAAAATAGATTGTAATAATAAAATTTCAATGTTGATTATATCCTTACCCCAATGATTACTCAACAAAGTAGGAATTATTCAAAAAAGAGTTAATATAATTGCACAATAATTTCATAAAACACGCAAAAAATATTCGTGATATGTGCACAACATAACATCTTTATATGTTTGAGTTTTTTCTTGCATACTATCATTAGGAAAGTTTATCTAAAATAGTAAACTAAAACTTTTTCTCTAAGCTTCACTCAATCATGCATCATAAGTTTTTAGTTGTTATTTCACAACTATATGGAGGTTTGAAATCACAAAAAGCTAAAATTTGGTTGTTACATCCTACATGAGTGAGCAATTGAAAATATATATGCCCATCATGACCACAAATTTTGAGTGAAACATGTAATGTAAAAACATTTTTTTAGTTTTTCTTTCTTTCTCATATCTCTTATAATATCAAGTGCAATAGTTTGTCGACAAATAAATTGACAATTTGGAATCAAAATCTTATCTAACCTCAATTTTTTTTCATAAACATATTAAAAGGTAAATCATAATAAATGATAATATGAGAAGTCATCTCACTATCATTGTATGATCATAAACATTTATAGTGCTACTATAAACAGTTGTCACAAATTTCCTCGAAAATACATGTTCTTTTAAAGTGTATAAAATCATGATCTTAAGTTTTAATGTATTATCTTGTATTTGAAATATTTGTGGAGCTTTAATATATAACAAATAGTAGCTAATTATTATTTTATACTGAAAGTTGCATCATCTACAAGACTACAACCCAATACATCTCCTTTTTTTATCACCAACAATAAAGGATTAGTTTTTAGCGTGCGTGGTTCACTAATTAGTCTTCTATGTTTCACAAAGTCTCCCTTATATAGACTTCACTTATGTGTTTTGACTTTTGAGTATTGGTAGAAAATTTTCTTTGAGATTTCAAAAACTTTTGTATCAAATTTCTAAAAATATCATATCTTGGAGTGTATTATGATGATAATCAGGAGAATATCTTAGGACACCTTATGACACGGTTTCTGTGTATGAGAAAGATTTGTTATCCTGATTCTCCAAATGATTATCCTTCTAAACCTTAAAACCTAAAGAACATGAATGGAAGGTTGTAACTATTAAGAAATATAAAAAGACAACAGTTTGTATGTATGTACACATCTCTATAATATATGAGAAATGTACATGCATGTATACACAAAGATCAAACTCTATGATGAGTCTGTATAAATGTTATACACATCTATGTAATCACAGAGCTGAGCTTTTTTATAAAGCCAACAATCTTAAATCTATTACAATTACATTTTTTTCAAAATCTAGGAACCAGATAAAACTTATCATTAGACTCTTCTTTGATACACAAAAAAGACTCAGGTTCTGTTTTTGTCCCTTCCCGCCAAATAAACCAAATCATTTCAGACACATGATTTAGTATCTGGATTGTTTTGCCTTCTGCCTGGTGAATTCTTGGAGCTGCCGGTCGTGTTCTTCTAGCATCTGATCCACTTTACTTGGCTGAGCCAGCAATGGACCCGACATGTACATTTTGCTATCCTCAGAATCATACTATACGTAAAAAAATACAGAGATATATAAATCAAAACATAAAGTAAAAGACAGTTTCTTATCAGAAATAAAAAATCTCTGAGATTCACTTACCCAAGATTGGTCATTTGGGATTTTGATTTGCCTCTTACTATTATCCATAGTGTCAGCTCTGTTGAATGTTCTCAAATTCTCCCTTTGCTGATCCATAATGAGTTGATTTGAGCCAACTGTGTCTACTACACTTTGTCCTGCTCTGTATGAACACGGTACTCTAGGGGCTACATTGTCCTTCAACCGACTATGATTCCGGTTTTTCATCATCGGACCAGAGTGTGAGGCTCTTCCACTCGTTGTATTGTTGCTGGTCATCTCCTTTGTAACCTGCATTTGTCTTGTTGAATTACCCAGCACACAGGTTCTTAGATACGGATTCTGCATCAGCCAACAAGTTTTTTTAGTTTAGTTAAGGTTCTGATGGATGAAAGGTAACACCAAAACATAGCAGATCAAGCCTCTATCTGTTACCTCCATAGCCGCTGTGAGTGATGGATTAGCTTTCACCGGTGGGATAAGTTTCCTCTCGTGTGATCGTCTCTGAGAGTCTTGTCTTTCATGCTTCTCCTGTGCGGGTCGTTGTTGCCTCTTTGCATCATCACGGAGTTTAGCATCAATCTCTTTGCTTGGAGGATATTTTGGTAGAGAAGATGGTTCACAAGCTAACGGCTCTGTTCTAAAGTACTGCTCATCAACAACTATGTGTTACCAATGATCACAAAATAAAAAGTAAAAATTCAACATAAAAGTTAAAACAAGCACCTCACTCTCAAGAGCTCTAGCTGCAGAGCCTCTCCGATCCGGATCTATGGAGAGTAAAGCCTCCATAAGCGAAAGAACATTGGTAGGCAAGTCCTTGAACATCTCAGCTACACGTCGTCCGTAAGGAAGGGCAGGTCTAAACGCAGTTGAAGGTGGTAGCTTCAGTTTCCTCCAGTAATCTTCTGTTGGTGAACCACATAGCTTGAATATTTTATGCAGTTGTTCCACCTTAAAAAAAAAACATTATATTATAAGTCAGCTTAGTAGAAGATGAGTTGTTAGATGGATTTAAGAGTGTGTATGTAATGTACCTCTGTTTTCCCCGGTAGGATCGGTTTCCCGGAGTATAGTTCGCCTAAGATACATCCTGTGCTCCACAAATCAACACCGACACCGTAGTGACAAGCTCCAAGAAGAAGCTCTGGTGGTCGATACCAAAGAGTCACAACACGGCTAGTCAATGGTACACGGTTCTGCGGGTCGAAGAAAGTAGCTAAACCGAAATCTGCTATCTTCAAGACTCCATTACTATCAATCAGTAGATTTGATCCCTTTATATCACGGTGCAGAACACCGCGACTATGACAATGATGAAGCCCACTTAGAAGTTGTTTCATGTAACATTTAACCTATAAGAAAAGAACAACAAGTTGAGTTTGATATACGGTGCTGAGAAGTTAGGTAATAGTTTAGTTGCGTACCTGGGGCTCAGTGAACTTGATACCGGGTATGGAAGCAAGTCCGACGAGATCATGATCCATATACTCGAAAACCAAGTAGAGAGAAGACGAAACAGAGGCAGTGATCAAGCCTTCTAACTTGAGTACATTAGGATGGTCAAGCCTTCTCATAACAATAATCTCTCTAGCCATAAACTTAACACTCTCTAAATCGCTAAGATCAAACCGAACTCTTTTAAGCGCAACAATCTTGTTGTTGAGAAGATCACGAGCCTTGTATACACTGCTATAAGTACCTTGACCAATCTGCATCCCCACACACAAAGAAGAAGAATGAGTTCATCAGTAAAATCATATTGAATAAAAAAAAACAGAACATGCTTATTATTACTTTCTCGAGTTTCTCAAAGGTACTAGCACGTCTTGGAGTCCAGTCAACAAGTGCTTCACCAGCCACAGAGACAAGCCAAGCGGGCCATCCTGCAGCCACCTGTGCTGCAACACTAGTGTGGTCTCTCTTTACTTCCTCATGTTGTGGAGGAGGAGTATCTTCTTCGTCTTCGTCTTCATCTGTATCACCGATCTCTGAAATCTCCGGATGTTTCTCAGAAAACCTACTTGAACTGAACTGAACTTTGGCGTCGACTCTGCCACTCGACCTATCTTCTTGCTCCTCTTTGCTTTGGCTAGAATCATCTATCCTCGAGGAATTGATCCTCGAAGAAGAACGCTTCTCTGATGATTCTTTCCTTTGTTGATGATGATGATGATGATGATGTCTCTTCAGAGACTTCTTCTTGGAGATGATGCAACCCATGAGGCCCCGTAAGAGAGAATCAACTCTTCACTACAGAACACGACTTTAATGCCCCGGAAAGACAGGGATTCACCATCAACACACGACACAACTGTAGAAATTGCAGAGCAAATTAAAGAAACAAGAATCTGATGTCAAATTCGAAGAAGAAAAAAGAATACGAACTTTTATCGAGAAAAATCAAAACTCAGGAAGTGGAATTCAAAGTTGGACCTTCTGGAGGATTCAGATGATGATTGTGATGATCGATGTTTTGAAGACTTTTATAGAGATGAAGAGGGAGAAAAAAGGAAGATTGGATTTTTTCTTGGTTTCAGATTGGTGTCATTTGACCGATGAAACACTGCATTGACACAGAGACAGAGAGAGAGAGAGAGATGTGTATATAATATTTATATATACGTGTTTAATCATACAGTTAACACAGGCAAGCCTACGTCATCTGATATAAGAGAACTTCTCTCTCTCTCTCTCTCTAAATTATAGATTGCATTTTTTTTCTTTTATGGACATGATTTTACATTGTCATATTTGTTTATTGACTTTCTTTTTCCCATCGTTTAATTGGTTTCTATATTTTACTCATTTTATTAAATCAAAATATTAGTTACCATGTTTCTTAAAAATTAATTCTTAAAATTAAAAAAGTATTTTATGTTATATTCTATTTATGGAGTTAAAGATTTGAACAAAATAATTGTAATTACTGTAATTATAAGAATGCATGACTCTTTAATGTATTAATAAAATAGGTGTAATATTTTGTAGAGATGCAATAAAAAGAAAAGTTTACTGAAAGAAAGAAATTGTGTATAACTCCTCATAATATCAAACAGGAAAGGTTTCAAATATAGTTAAAAAGAAAAGGGAAAATAATTTCAATATTTGATTAATCTCTGTATTATATAGAGATATATACAAGGTCTTCTTCTAGGTTTTGTTTTGGTTATAAAAACGCTTTGTGTTCTCTGTCGATAAGAGACCGCCGTGGCTCAATTCTATCGTCAAGCTCTCAGGCTTTTGGTTCTTCCTCTGAGGTGTCGATACTAAATTTGGCTGGTAATTTTATGGGGGATTCAATTAGCAGTTTGCCAGATGAGATTCTTGGCAAAATCCTGTCTCTAGTTCCGACAAAAGTGGCTGCTTCCACATCGGTTCTGTCCAAGAGGTGGAGGAATCTGCTGTCTCTTGTAGACAGGCTTAGTTTCGATGAGTCGATGGTTGTCTATCCCAACGAAGAAGAAGAAGCAAAAAACGGTTCACAACGCTTCTCTGATTTCGTAGAAAAGACACTTGCTCTGCTAAACAACTCTCCCGCCATCAAGACATTCTCTCTGTGTCGTGTGGTTATGACTAAGAGTTACAGAGATGAATCTGCCCGCGTCAACCGTTGGATTTGGACTGCAATGGAAAAAGGTTTATTGGAACTACACTTGTACGCCCCAAACCCTAGGACTTATGTTAGTATAGAACCTAGGTTACTAAGGAGTACCACGCTGGTTAAGCTCACAATCTCCGGTCATTATGAAATTCGTCGCTTTCAGCGTGTGTTTTTCCCAGCCCTCAGATTACTTTCTCTCATCACTGCGCTTTCTCATTTTTGCTATCACCTAATGATCAGTGCTTGTCCTGTGCTGGAAGAGTTAACCATACGCGACGGCGAATTTCCAGATATGAGGAAAACCACCGGTGGTGCGGATGTGATACATGCATCCATCAAGCGTCTTGTGATTGTTACGCCTCTTCCTGATGTTACAGACTACTATGTCTCGGCAGACTATTTCGAAAGTGCTCGCACCACAGTTCGTTTCCAAGCACCAAGTCTTGTCTACCTTGACTATTCTAGTTTTGTCTTTAAAGAGTATGAGGTTGATGATTTGGATTCTCTTGTCGAAGCAAGGCTGAGTCTCAAGTTATGGATGTCAACTAGTCATTTTGACTACGATGATGATTATTTTTACGATCATTGTGGTTATCTTTGTCCTGCTGATGATCCACGCCCGCATATATTCGGTGATGTTACATGTCTAGTTGCGGCTATAAGAAACATTACGACCCTTCACTTGTCTCCTGATTCCCTTGAGGTCAGTCCCTCTTATACTATTATTTGTTTTTGGTTGTGATATATAAAAAATTTTATATAATGGATCAGGTGTTTCATTTCTGCTGTAATTCCATGCCTATGTTCAACAACCTCGTTAATTTATCTATTGAGAGTAACAAGCAAAAAGGTTGGCAAGTAATGCCACTTCTACTCAAATCTTGTCCAAATCTACAAACTTTAGTCTTGAAGGTAATATATATCAGTTTACTTTTTTTTTTTAATTCTTTTCACATTGATTAATAAACATAGTCTTAAATTTGTATGTTTTCCAGGGTCTTGTTCACAGAGTAACAAATAGATGTGGAGATGCATGCGCTTGCAACCCTCAGAATCTGAATCAAAAAAAGAAAAAAAATAAAAAAGTAAATTGTCTTCAGACATGTCGAGTGAAGTTGCTAGAGATTTCAGACTATGGAGGTTGTTTTCAAGAGCTGGAACAGATGAGACATTTCTTGGGAAATTTGGAATGTCTTGAAACTGTAAAAGTTGGCCTTCATCCGGACAACAAAGGCACTAACGCTGAGTTCGTGCGAGCTAATGTAATGACTCTTCCCAAACTTTCAACAAAGTGCACCATTCAGTTCATCTAATCTTGTTATGTAATAACATAGAGTCATATTACTATTATTATCTCTTTCATATTGGTTGCATCAATATTTTGTTTTGGAAAATACATAAGATTTATTTTGTTGCCCTTGTTTGATTATCAATTACATTATATGACGAATAGATTACAGTAAAGAGGGAGTATCATCGCCTTTTTATCATGGAGGTGCTCGAGTACGACTAACATATGAGAGTCAAAAATACCAATCTCTTAAAAAATATAATGTGGTTTTTCACATGCCCCTTGTGATTCTCATTAAAAAAATATAATGTGGTTTTTCAATTTTACCTCCCAGCTTATCGTCAGGTTGGATATTTTTGGTTACACATGAGAACAATAATAGCTAAAGTTTAAAATATTATCATAGAACTCTCTAGTTTTAGTTTCAACAGAAATACCAATAACACATTTAAAATTAATTTTTCAAAATTCGTTTTTTATTTTTTTTAGTATATATATTTTTAATAATGAGATATTCTAACACATGTCACAATATTAAAAATAATTACTATCAAATAATATTTTGTAGTTATATTTTGTTTAAGATTTTAAAATGGAAGATTACTATATAATTAATTTTTTAATAAAAATTGTTTTTATTATCTTAGTATATTTACTTTTAATTATGAGATAGTTTATTACATATCACAATTTTAAATATATAACTATGTCACAATCATGTTAATTAACAATTTTGAAGAACCAAGTTTAATATAGTCTTTTACAAATTATATTTTCAATTTTTTATTTAGGATTTTAAAGGAAAATTTCTAAAAGAATATTATTAAATCATTTTTAAATTGTCAAAATTCGTTTTTTTTTTGTTATCTCTTTCTATATATATTTTATATCATTATAAATTTTAACCTATTTCATAATATTAAAAGGAAAATTACTATCAAATAATCCTTTTTAGTTATTTTTTGTTTAGAATTTAAAAATGGAAAATTGCTATTCGATAATACTTACAATTACTTTTTAACAAAATTTGTTTTTGTTTTTGTTATTATCTTAGATATATATTTTTAATTATAAGATATATTAACACATGTCACAATCTTAAAAATTTATTTATACATGTCGCGATCATGTTAATTAGTAACTTTGAAAAACCAAGCTTTATATAATAAGATGACTTATGAGGATTTAATAAAGGCCCTATAATTATTAATTTCATTTATTATTTTAAAATACAACCAAAAATTAAATTTAATATTATTTTGAACAAACAAACTAATGTTATTTATTTTGTTTGAAATTTCTTTTTAAAATAAATAATTTATACTAACACAGTTTTATGACACTTTTTCAATTTAAAAAAACATATATGTTAATAAAATTAAGATCCCTAAATATCATATATAGAGTTTTTTATGGGGCGGATGCACTCGCCATATAGGAGA
The DNA here is from genome assembly GCA_018703725.1 of Brassica juncea. Lineage (NCBI taxonomy): Eukaryota > Viridiplantae > Streptophyta > Magnoliopsida > Brassicales > Brassicaceae > Brassica > Brassica juncea. Next base: position 48,589,476 of record CM031938.1, read on the forward strand.
ATTTTCAAACATTTGTTATTTAAAATAACATATTTCTGATAAATTTTATTCTTTAAAGCACTGTTAATTTCCTCAAAAAAAATTATAAAATTTTTATTATAATTTTATAATTATGTATGTTTAATACTGTATCACTAATATTTTCTTATTCATATTTTAGTACTTATTTTTATATTTATTTTAACAAATATTTATTCACTTTTATAATACTTACAGTCATATTTTAATAATTATGATTATATTTTACTTATAAATATTTTATTTAATATATGTGGGTAGTGTTTTTATTTATTTATGAACCTATTAATATTATTAAATACTCAAATGTAAATTATTATATCTAAAATAAATTTATCTTTTTCTCATAAAAAAAAGATATCATAATGACTATCAGAACCATTTGCCGGATTATTGTGTTGGGCCGAGGCTATTTTCTGTTTTCCTTATCGGTATTTTGTAACTCAAATTGGGATATGATGTTCTATCTGTTTAGTTTTACCAATTCAATTGCAATTTTGAAAATATTCAAGAACACAAGTGTTGTTAAGTATGGCTGTTTTTTTTTTAACATCGGTATGGCTGTTTATATTTATGTTTACATATATTTTCATTTTTCATATGAAACATTAAATAAGAACTGTGCTGATCTGTTGGATAGAAAAATATATTGTTTCCAACACCCAATGAAGCTTGTTTCCTTGATGTCTACACTTTCATCAACATTTTGTAGTGAGGTGCCAATGGTATGTGTTAATGAAGTTTTAGTTGGAAAAAAGAATGAAGTTTCGGAAAAGGAGTTTTTCTACTAAAGAGACGAATAATATATCCATTTCATTAGATATTGAAAATATAAGACACTTTTCATGATTTTTTGACCTAAGATGCAATGTTTATAGCACAATTTGTAACGAATAGTCGAATATTGCTGCCGTTACTGCGTTACTATTCAGCAGATTTAAACCTGGTGGAGATCACGTGAGTGTATGTCATGGACATAAAAATGTACTTCTTAGAAAACGGAAATACTCATATTGCAGGTTAACATCATTTTCGTAAGAACTATTTTTTCAAACTAGGGACTTTTTCATACCATCATATTCAGAAAGGAGAGAACTAAATTAAGGAACTATAATACAAATCTGGCCTTTTTTTCAAAAAAAAAGTATTACAAATTTATAATATAAATGGGTTGTATTATGAATTCATGTATAATATGTTTGTAATAATGTTCTTGGTTGACTTTGACATTTTGTGTGTTTGATTTTTACGTTGAAAAAGGACAGAAACAACAACGCAAAAGAAACTCTGAAGCCTTAATACTTTATGTAAACACCAATCATAAGGCCCACTCAATTGATTATTTATCATCTTGAAACTTAAAATAACCATTTAATTTTATGATATCTTGATTTTGTTTTAGTTTGACGGTCCATTGATTTTTATTTGGTCCATTGATACAGTATGCTTTAACGATGCTTATGCTCTTGTTGTTGTACGTCATGTAATATAATCACAAGGTCCATAACTACATGTTTGTGATCATTTAAAAATACAATTATCATTTAATTCGAAAGTTTGTATCTGAAAGTTATTTTTTCAACTGAATCCAATCGAAAATTAAACTGAAAAAACGAAATTTTATCAAACTCTATTAGGTTTCACTTTTGATAAAGCCATCAAACCAAAACTAGAAAAATCAAACTGAAACCAACCGTAAACCAAACGATCCACCCCTAAATATATAGATTGTAATGTTAATTCTTGCTTGCTTGAACAAAGGGTTAACCTTCCGACTCCTTACTACCAGATCAGGTTGATGCGGGGACAAAGATCTCTACTTGATTTATACCGATTTTTATAGGATTTCGTTTTGTAATGATAGCATGACCAATCAAACTGGTTTTTATTTATTGACCAACACAATAGCATGCGCTTTGGCCATGTTTGATGATAGCATGACCAATATTTCAGATGTTGACTATTACCGATTTTAATACTTCTATACTTTGTTGGTTTCATCTTTGATCTAATTACGAGATGTGTTTCTACATGCGCATATGCATCAGATGAAAGTGCATTGTTTAAAAAAAGAGAGATAAGATTCACCAAATGCATGATTAATACAGGTTTTTTAGAGAAGGTCTCTTAGCAAAAATAAGAGACAGTCTCTTAGCTTTTGAAAAAGCTAAGAAACGTCTCTTAAATAAGAGATTAAGAGACGTTTTTTAATTTTTTCTAGTTAAAAGCTAAGAAACTGTCTCTTATTTTCGTTAACAGACTCTCTACAAGAAACCTGCATTAATCATGGTCTAAACCGGCTCATAATATCTAAATATTGTTAGACAAACTTTCTCTGTGAACTAATTCATAAATGAATTGTCCACAGGTTTAACAAGCCCAAAACACAGCCGAAGAAGAAGGCAAATACTTGGATGAAAGGAAGCTATTGTTTCCTTCCAAGAACTTAGGTAGGAGGATATGATACGTGGGGTATTAAGGCCCATCAAAATATGGATTCGGGCCTCGTTATTATGGCACTTAAGAGCACAATTAACCCTGAAACCCATTAGGGTTTCTTATTTTTTTTTTTTTAACTTTTCTGATTTAAAAAAAAAAATTAAAATTGCACCAATCACGGGTCGCCACGTGTCGGTGGGGCCCGCGAACAGTGTGAAAAACTCACACCACGCGATTCTCAATTCAGGACTTTTGCGATCGGTTTGAGCACATTGGTGGGGCCCTGCGTTGATTTTGGGTCGAGAACCCTTTGTGGGAACTGCAATAAAGGTGCTCTAACCTAGGTAGTCATGAGTTGTATAACGGAGGTGTGAGAGTTATTAGAGAGAAACTTTAGCAAGAAGTTTGATGAATCATGTTTATGTAGAGAGAAGAGATTCAGAAGAGATTCTATAATTTCTCTCGTTTGTAAACATCATATCAATATAATCACTATTTCTTTATACGCAAACCGTATCAGGAATCCAGGATACCACAAAAACTCTTAACTCTTTTTTTTTTACTGAATTTTTAACTATTCAACTTTCTTTCCCAACACAAAAGACCTTTCTCAACTCTATGTTGTCTTAGTTTAACATTTCACCAACACACTCATTACCAACGTGTTTTAAATAAAGGACTTTGGTCCAAGAATCATATTGGCAACGTGTTACAATTTCAATCTTTAAAAAATTAAAAGAGTTGTTGTTTTTGTTTTTGTTTTTGTTTTTGTTTTGCACACCATCATTGACTCCTTCCTATCTTACTCTCTCCACCTCTAATCAATGCATCCTGGAGATTTTTTTTTTCTATATATCAGACCATGTATACAAATGCAAGAGAAGTTTGTTTGTGATAGAAAGTTTTTGTAGAATAAAAAAACTAATGGGTTTCTTCTCAAATATCTTTAGCTGCTTCACAAAGAACTCATCTGGATCTCGAGATTACATCTGCGACGGCGGTGTTTGTGTTCTACGAAGCTCCAACAATCCGACACTTGTAAAGGGTTAATACATCTATACTATCTCAGTTCTTGAAACTTGTTTGTAATCTGCCTTACTCTGTATTTTTTTTTCTCGTTTTTTTCTTTTTTTTCTTCCTAAAATGCAAATTGAATGATATCTCAATAAGGATTGGCACATATCTGTTATCCAATATGGTCTGAAAATATCATGATTAGTAAGGGTTAATACGCTTATTTTAGGTGAAATTTCAATACCGATTAGTCGATTTGATCGTTTCCCTTTTTGATAAGTAAACCGACAAGTTATTTTTGTAAACCGGAATGCTGACTTCAAACTGAAAACGGTTGAGCCGACTTGGTCCAAGAAGCCGCCTCGAAACATGTTGAACTTAAATATCACAGCTTCCGTTTATATTTGAGCGACTCGCTAGTCTCTTTGTTAGTCTACAGAGATGTTGGAAAACGAGATAACCAGCACGCAAGACCACATTTATTCCCATGCACTTCACCGACGACTCATTCACTCGTTCCTTTTCTCATATTCTCTTCTCTATACGGAGTTGCTGTCCAAATCCGCCGCTCTCATACCTCTCTTCCTTCCACCAACACTGTTGAGAAGATTTCTATGAATTAATAACACCAGCAGCATTTTCCGACCAAGTTTTGGTTCTGAGATAAATTTGGTTATGGTGAAGATTACCGGTTAGAATTCGACTAGATTGATTCAGATTTTTGGGTTTTTAGTATTATTTTCATAAGTTCTATTTGGATTTTACTAATTATCAAATTGAATTCGGTTCCTTCTGAATTTAACTCGGATATAACCAATTTATAAAATATTTTGTATAAAATTAAAATATTAATTTTTTAATATATATATATATATATAAATTATTCATAAAATTAATTATAAACTAGTTAAATTATCTAAATTACTAAAAATATTTAAAATAATAAATAAAACAAGCTGCAGAATTTTTTAAAATACTCTAAAATATCTAATTACTTTAATATATATATATATAAATATTAATATATTTAATTAATTTTGAATATTTTAGATTATATTTCAGATTTCAGTTTGTTTTGAATGGTATCCAAACCTCAGAATACTAAACTTTCAAGTTTCATTACTATATAGAGGGTTTTTAGTTCGAACTAAAATACAAATACCTGACAGTAGAATTTAGGGTATAACTGGTGACTATGATAAAAACTATAGAAACGGATAGAAATAATGAGAAATGATAATTCTTTATCAAAATTAATAAGAAACAAATTTATTCTACAATTCTCTAAAAAAAAAATTGAAAAAAAAAAAAATATTCTTTTATGAATGGTAAGTTTTTAAGAAATATTGAGAAATATGGTGTTCCTCTTCATGGTTGCCATTCAAAGCCTTTTAACTTCATTTTTTCTCCCTTTCTGTTCTTCTACATATGATCTTTTGCAGACAAATTAATTAGAGCCTGGGCTCTTTTGTTCTTTAATATTTATCATCTTATGTTCCTATGTTGCCTCAACTTAATAGGAAGCTCTCAATCTTCTGAAAGATTATTGCTCCACCTTATGTATGAAGTGAACGTTATACTAACAGCCAAACATAGAAGAGCAGAGGTCTGGAAACTTGCTGTCAAAGTACTGAAGCAAAACATTTTAAACAAAGAGAGTAATATTCTTTTATTAGTATGAAAACAACAGCAGTTTATAGTGATCTTAGAACCTCTTGACATCACCATCTTCTTTATGATTCTGCTTTGCTTTTTGCGATAAATCTTCCAAGCCCTTATCAACATCATCCCTGGTCCTATCCGCTTCCTCACCGGACCCAACCACCGCCTCTGTAACCTTCTGAGCCGTGTTCTTTGCTGCCTCCCATGCATCTTTCACAGTCTCTATAGTCTTCTCCCCAACATCTTGAGCCTTTTCCTTAAACCCATGAGCCATATCTTCTGCTCTCTCCTTTGAGTCCGCTGCATATTCCTTGGCTCTCTCTTTCGTCTCCTCCGCTTTGTCTGCGGCTCTATATGCTCCTTCATTCACTTTATCTTTAGCCTCTTCTGCATAGTCTTTAGTCTTCTCTTTCATATCATATGCTTTGTCCTTAGCCTTCTCTTTTGTATCGTTAGCTCTATCAGCTGCTCTGGTCGCTCCTTCGTTCACTTTATCTTTAGCCTCTTCTGCATAATCTTTCGTCTTCTCTTTCACATCATAAGCTTTGTCCTTAGCCTTCTCTTTGGTCTCGTAGGCTTTATCAGCTGCTCTGCTCGCTCCTTCATTCACTTTCTCCTTGGCCTCTTCTGCATAATCTTTAGTTTTCTCTTTCACATCATAAGCTTTGTCCTTAGCCTTCTCTTTGGTTTCGTATGCTTTATCAGCTGTTCTGCTCGCTCCTTCATTCACTTTATCTTTAAGCTCTTCTGCATAGTCTTTAGTCTTCTCTTTCACATCATAAGCTTTCTCCCTAGCCCTCTCTTTCGTCTCGTAGGCGTTATCAGCTGCCCTGCTCGCTCCTTCATTGACTCTATCCTTAGTTTGTTCTGCATAATCTTTTGTCTTGTCTCCCATATCATAGGCTTTCTCTTTGCCAGCTTCAGAGTATTCTCCGGACTGTTCTCTCCATTTCTTTGAATCATAAGCTAAATCCGCCCTTGAATCTCTGGCCTTCTCTACCGGATCATTTCTTCCCTGAAAGACAGAATCATTGATCATTCTTTAAAGCTTCACATTCCATTTAATTTCTTGCCTTACACGTAAACCTAATTGTTTCATTTAAAACATATGAAAATATTGTAACACCTTTATCAAAAAAAAAAACTTATATCGCACATAAATTCTTTACATATTTTTTTCTTTTAAAAAATCCCAATATTCCATATAATAGAAAGGTCACACAATTTGCATACAATTATAAATATTAATTATGTAAAGAAATAGTATTGAAAATGGGTATGCACCGGTTTGTTTTATATATGCGTGTATATACACTACCTTAGAATGGTCATTAACCGATGAGGCAAAAAAGACACGAGAGCTTTTCCGACACTGCACCACCGCAAGAGTTCTCGGAGGAGCTCGGCTTATAGAAAAAGCTCTGAAGAGACCGAAGAAAGATGTTCTCGTTAGTTGCATCGAGGCCGCCATATTCATCAATCAAAAAGAAAAAGTTTCTTCTCAGTTTTGCTATTGAAAAATGTTTTTGTTTTTCTTCTCTTATACTTGTGTACGTTTCATACTTATAGAGCCACTAAAGACAGCTGTCAGCATGAACTTGACACGTGTTTCTGTAATGACACGTATCAAAAATTTTGCGTTCTCTCTCCGCTTGGACCGACTTGTTTAACCACTGAAATGAAGCTTGTTCATCGCAAAAAAAGATAATATCCGGTTGTTTTATTAGCAATGTCTAATGTGGATCAAGCCAACTATGGATCGTAATCTGATATCATTTTAGCTGCTTGGAGAAGTCTGGATGTAAGTATGCAGAAGATTTCAGCATCGAGTTCTTTAAGGATGGTAAGGAAGTTATTTTAGGAGCATACAACGTTGGGCTGTAATATCTGGAAGGAATGGTACTACAAGGAGTGTCTTGCTCAGCCAAACAACATTTGACTCGGCTAAGTGATGGCGTTTTAGACTCGGACCATATGATTCAAAAGAGGCTGGAAATTTTGGTTAAATAAGGTTACTTAACAGCCAAAGAGATTAAAGTCTTGGAGTTTTGAGAGAGTTGTGTTTTGGAAACATACATCTATAGAAGTCTTAGAGCATGTACATTCAGCTTTGTGGGAGACCATCTGATGGCTATTCCAGAAAAGTTTGGATATATTTCTCAAAACAAAGGATAAAGTATTCTCAAAGTTTAGAGAGTGGAAGTCTGAGGTGGGGAACACATTGGAAAAGGATTAAATGTCTTAGGAGTAAGGACACACAATAGATTGGTGTAATGTAACAACAAATCGCTACTTCTTCACCACAGAAACACTCCTATACTTTGGCAATATATTAAAAGCTTCAACTCCAAAGTCAGAACAAAATCATTTGATATCATGCAACCAAAACCGTTTGGAGTGACAACCGAGCCTGGACCAGTGTAATATGGAGCAAAACAACGATCACTTTCATAAACTAATATTCAAGACTATTTGAATCAACTAATAATTCAACTAAAAGCAGAAGCCATGTGAAATAATCTTATCTACTATATGAATCATTAAACTCAACAAAAAAAGCTTAAACCAGTTAACAAAAAGCTTAAATCAACCACTACTTGAATCGTTTCTAGCTCCTAAACTGAAAAAGTTCGGAATTTAAAGAGTGAATTCAAACAAGACTCAAAAGGTGCAACATTCTTCTACATAATAAAATAATGTAGTCTCCTCAGATAAAGTATAAACCAAGCAAAATTAACCGTTTTAGCTCTTCAAAAGAGTAGAACTTTAAGAACATTTAAAAGGTAAAACTCAAAACAGCTCTTGACATTTACCATAATCAGGCTTGATCACCGGATTTCTTATCCTCTGCAGCTCCATTAGTTTCTGCTCCGGCTTCAGTGCTCTCCTCAGGTGGTTGAACCTGCTCATCCTCAGGGAGAGGCTCCTCCACATAATCATTCTCAAAAGCATCAGCCGGAACCTCGTAAATCCTAACCTGCGGCTTAGACGGATCCTTCACCAAAACATACTTCCCTTCACTCAGCTTCATACACAGATCAACAATCGACTTCACAATCCCCCACATATTCAAAGTGTTCAGATTGATCTGCCCAGCGAAATCCTTCGGCTTATACCCCAGAACCGATAATATCACATGGTTAAAATGGTCACGAGGATGAACCCTGGAAACAAACCCAATCTTCATCATATCCGCATTAGCCAAAAGCGCCTGCGCGGTCCACTTCGCCAACTTATTACCATTATTCTTCAACTCGTTAGCTAAAACCGCACCTCTCTGAGTCTCGAGCTTCTGTCTCCAATCAACACCAGAGTACTTCGGATCAAACTCGTTAAGAGCGTTCAGAGTGAGGAAAGACTTATTATTGTTGAGATCAACAGTGCTCTGCAACTCACACCTAGCGACAAGATACATGCCATCTTCCAGCTTCCATCTCCTATACCTATACGCAACAGAAGCATTCTCTTCACCTTCACTCACATTCGGAATCGGCTCCTCGAAAGCCTCTCTCTTCCCGTTCTTGACCAGAACCTGCTGAGCGAAGTTCTGGTTTATAAAAGCAGCCTCCAGGCCTAGTGAATGAGCGGAGTTGATGTCGTCTTTCCCTTCAGGCAACGGCTCCTGAGAGGTCTCGTGAACGGACAACAGATCGAGAGGAGAACCGTCTCTCTTATCGAAGAAGAGCTTGTTCCCGACGCGTTGGATAACAAGATCCCACGAGTAGACCGATCTAGGAGCGCACATGAGAGCAGCCAAAATCGCATCGGTAGCAAAAACGGTAGCTTTGTCTTCCTTAGCCAAACGTCTGATGACGTCATCGTCGCTCGTTGTAACTTTAAAGCTACGGTTCTTGAAACGCTCGAGTCTGCGTTCCGCTTTGGGAGTGATTCGATCGTAGCTACGATCGTAGGACTCGAGTCCGCCGCAGAGGAGGAGATCCTCTGGGTCCTGGACCGTGAAGGAGAGCTTGGAGAAGGAGGAGAAAGGGATCTGTTCGAGCATGTTCCACTCGGGCTGTATATCGACTGATGATTTGAACGCGGCGGCTTCGCGGCGCTGGTGGTGGAGGTTGTTGCGGTTGTTGTTGTAGAGACGATCGCGGCGAGCTCGATCCTTCTCGGCCTCGCGTTTCTTGGCCTCGACCTCCTCGTCGCGGCGCTGGGGGAGCTGGTTGCGGTTGTGGAACTGGTTGAACCTCCATTTAGGTCCGAACCGGGGACGCGGCGGCGGTTTGCCGTCGACTAGACGGAACGCGGCGTCTTCGTCGGGGTTTCCGGAGGAGTTAGCGAGGAGGCCGAAGCCTTCGTCGACGGCGAAGGCGGAGAAATCGAAGATGGAGGAGGGATCGGATTTGGATCCGGTGGGGGGACGAGCGGAGGGGTTGGAGAGGGCTCGGGTCCAGTCGGCGACGCGTCCTAGCTTCTCGGCGCGGGAGAAGGAGGCCAGGGGAACGTTCGGGAGGAGGTTCGCGGCCGCGACGCTGGTGGAGGAAGTGTCGGATGCGTCTGGGGGACCCCAGCCATCGGAGTTGAAAGGTACGGTGACGACTTCGAATGCTTCGAACACCATTGTTTGAGATTTCGTCGAGAGGAGGAGGATGAGTTGAGTGAAAAAAACACGATTTTTTATGTCGTCGACGGCGGAAACCCTAGATTTGAGAACGACTTATGGGCTTAGTGGGCTTTAATGGGCGTTAAAGCTTATTTTCTTTAACTGGCTCTTCGAGCTAACCTTAATAACCCAATGACATGGTTTTGGTCTGCATTTACGTACTGGTTTAATGGATAATTAAGTGACCGTTGCTGTTCAAATTTTGATAAGAAGAGAGAATTCCAGGTTGCCGTCTCAAAACTTATTGTATTTTAGACATAAGTCCAAAGCAAATTCACGACGAAGCTAAGAGATAAATGGTAAGATTTCCCCAATAAAATTGTAGCCAACGGAATTTTTTTGAATTTACTTTGGACGAGGAAAGAGATGGAAGATTCAAAAGGAAGCTTGAACACAAACTGTAAACACTTGAACAAAACAAGCAATACGGTGTTAAAATCATAAATGCTAAAAGAAGCCACGGGATGCAGATTAACTTGACAATGGAGCAAAGAGAAAACGTGGTAAGAAGTTTTACCCATCCCACTACAAATCGAGTCATTTCTGACTTTTTAGCTTGGGTGCACTTCCAGCTTCATAACTATGAAATCCTAAACTAACTGAATGGGTTGATGTCCTTGGAGACAGTAAGTAGATCATAGAAAAGGGGATGAGACGATCAGTGCTAAGGTTCGGGAACACCTAAGGGTATGAATGGTGACCAGGGAATGACGGGAAATAATGCATTCCTTAACATTCCTAAAAAAATTCACCATTCACAAGGAATAAATTTTTCTTTTCATTCCTTCTCGTTCCTTTTTTTGTAGAGGAATAAAGAACAAAAATATTTCTTGTTAAATTTGAGGAGGAACAACCATTCCGTTTCATTCCTGCTATTTTATTCCTCTACGTACATTTCCTATTCATTCTTTTTGTTACCAGAATGGTCACCAGTCGGACCAAACACTATGGGAATAAGAAGAAAAACTCGGAGAATGTGGAATAAGCTGAATCTAGTACTACTAATGCACCTAGCAAAGCAACAAGATGTTTGCAGATTTAGTCAAAGAGAAAACAAGATTCAAAGAGACGTTATAAACGGAATGGTTCAGGAATCAGGATCATCTTCAGCTTACGCTCAGATCACAGATATTACGAGAAACAGAATGTGACACAACTTCAAAATACAAAAGCAATATTTTTCACCCACAAAAACAATAAACCAATATACGCAAACGTTTTAACATTCCAAAACAAATTTGGGTTTCACGAACAAAGCACACAAACTGAAAAAACAAATCAAAAGGAGAGAGATTTAAGAAGAAGCTGCAGCTTACACAGCTTATGAATCAGACGAAGCCACTGACGACATCTCAAGCCTCATCGTATTCCTCTTCTTCCTCCTCGTACTCTTCTTCACCGGCCGTAGCATCCTGGTACTGCTGATACTCTGCAACAAGATCATTCATGTTACTCTCTGCTTCGGTGAACTCCATCTCGTCCATGCCTTCTCCTGTGTACCAATGAAGGAAAGCCTTTCTCCTGAACATAGCTGTGAACTGCTCACTCACACGCCTAAACATCTCCTGGATTGAAGTCGAGTTCCCAATGAAAGTCGACGCCATTTTCAAACCCGTTGGTGCAATATCACAGACGCTGGACTTAACATTGTTCGGGATCCACTCCACAAAGTAGGACGAGTTTTTGTTCTGAATGTTCATCATCTGCTCATCAACCTCCTTAGTGCTCAGCTTCCCACGGAACACAGCGGATGCAGTCAAGTAACGTCCATGGCGAGGGTCAGCAGCGCACATCATGTTCTTAGCATCCCACATCTGCTGGGTCAGTTCAGGGACGCTCAAGGCACTGTATTGCTGCGAACCTCTCGATGTCAATGGAGCAAAACCCACCATGAAGAAGTGGAGCCTCGGGAAAGGGATCAAGTTCACAGCAAGCTTCCTAAGGTCGGAGTTTAGCTGACCAGGGAAACGAAGACAGCATGTAACACCACTCATTGTAGCCGAGATGAGGTGGTTAAGGTCACCAACTAGTCAAACCACAAAACAAAACAAGTCAGAACTCAAATCACATTACATAGAAAGAAAGATATTCTATAGAATTGTACACTCACATGTGGGATTAGCGAGCTTGAGGGTACGGAAGCAGATATCGTAGAGAGCCTCATTGTCCAGAACCATACACTCGTCAGCGTTTTCAACGAGCTGATGAACAGAGAGCGTTGCATTGTACGGCTCAACCACGGTGTCGGAGACCTTAGGAGAAGGAAACACCGAGAAGGTCATCATCATACGGTCAGGATACTCCTCTCTTATCTTAGAGATCAGAAGCGTTCCCATCCCAGATCCAGTTCCTCCACCCAATGAATGACAAACCTGGAAACCTATTCAAAGACCCAAACCAACGCATCAGAAACCATAATCTCATCATCTAATAGCAAACTTAATCCATTTTCTCCCAAATCAAGATTCAATACTCATCAACAAAGATCGAAAACAATCAAATCTCGAGATTCAAGATCAAAATCGAACGATCTCTTCTCACCTTGTAGACAATCGCTGTTCTCAGCTTCCTTCCTCACAACATCAAGCACGGAATCGATCAGCTCCGCTCCCTCCGTGTAGTGACCTTTCGCCCAGTTATTCCCAGCACCGGACTGGCCAAAGACGAAGTTATCGGGCCTGAAGATCTGACCGTAGGGTCCAGATCTGAGGGAATCCATGGTGCCAGGCTCCAGATCCATGAGAACGGCGCGGGGGACGTACTTACCGCCGCTCGCCTCGTTGAAATAGACGTCGATGCGCTCGAGCTGGAGAGGAGAGTCGCCGACGTACTGGCCGGTGTGGTCGATGCCGTGCTCGCCGCAGATGACTTCCCAGAACTTGGCGCCGATCTGGTTTCCGCATTGGCCGCCTTGGATGTGGAGGATCTCTCTCATTTTCTCTCCCTTTTGGGTTTGTTTCTCAGAGAAAATGGGCGACTCGTCTTTTTTTTTTATTCTTTTGTCGTTTGCTGGAATAGGTTTAAAAAGGAAAAGGGTAATAATCAGCTATATATAGTTTACGTCTTCATTCGATGAGATTTTTACGGTTGTTATTTTCAAATGTGCCCTTGTATTTTGTTAGGTGTTTTGGTGATGGCATGATTCTTTTGTATGTTTTGGTTCAGTACCCTGTGCTGTATGATTGATGATTGATGACAGCGGAGGATTTCAAATTATCTCTGTCCCACTTTGTCCAGCAGATATTTCTGCCATTAAAAACAAAATTGTAATCATAGAGAATTAGTTTTCCCCCTATTTGTGGATAAGTATGATGGACTGTGCAAGACAGATCATATACAAGTGATGGAATTGTAAGGCCGGCTCAAATAAATGTGAGGCCCGTTCTATAATTTGGAAAGGCCCATCACTTTTGGTAAAACGAAACAATTAGTATGTGGTATCAGGGTGAAAACTTAAATGATCAAGATCCACATGTTCAACATCCTCAAACCTAATTTATCTAATTTGTTCTCAAATTTTAAGCTACCTTTTCTCTTTTAAAACTTTTAAGCAAATTTGAAGAAAACAAGGTGCTTAAAGTTAAGCCTTTTTAAGAAAACTTGTGCTTTTTATCTACAGCATTATATACCTAATGCAATTTAGAAATCCACAAATCAGTATAGAGTTTACACCACGTAATACCATTTTTGGGTTTAATAATCCATTTGCTATCTGAAACACATTTAGAACCACCCATAAGTCGTATGAGATGTGGATGATAAAATGTTTTTCTAGAATATTGTGTTCTTACAGTTTATAACTTAAAAATAAACTGTATATTATACTACTGTTTATAAAAAAACGATAATTGATCGATCTTGATATGCATACATGATTAGTAGGCTTTTGGGCAAAAGGAGGGGAAATGGTTATGCTAGTGGCACCCACTATTTAGTAATATGCCTTCATCGCAGCAATGTCTGGGGGTTCAACTCTAGGATCATTTTTAGTAGGAGTGATATAAGTTTATGTCCCAAAGTTGTGAGAAAATATATGAAATAAAATAAAAGCTTTTGGATCCAAAAACAAAAAGGCAAAATAGTTTCTAAATGTTTTCCATTTTTCCCAAAAAGTAGGTATAATGCAATGAACCAGGTTGTGAGAACACAAGGGAACTTTTTTATGCACATAAGCAATTATATTATATGCAGACAATATATCTTACTACTGGTATAAGAAAATGTTAAAGCGGGTTCTTGAAAACAATGTGCTAACTTAAGATGATCACCCTAAACCTATATCAAGTTGTGATATTATGTCCAGATTTCATACTATTAATACAGTAGTTTACACGATTTTAAACCACATGGGCCATAACACATTTACATTTTCATGCAGTATATAGAATTTGGTTTAAATGCATGCCAGCCCACACAAATTGCTTCTTGTGGATTCATATCCATAAGATCAACCGTGAATTAATTTTGATTTTGGTTTCGTCTTGATATTCTACATTATGTATATAGACTTCATTTTACGGTTCAATACTAATTCAAAGAAAGCATCGATGGAGATCGAAGTATAAAAAATTCTCTATCTCCTTTAAAATTTAATATAGTTTTCAAATTTCCAACGTCTTTTCAATTTAAAAAATTAAAGTAACAGCAAAACTAATATCATTTTGACTATAACTTTATGGAGTAATACTTAATTAGTATTAGAATATTATTATTAACTAATATTAATTTATTTTTAATTAAGAAAATGCAAAAAAACATTTATACTTTTTATGAAATTTATAATCACAATTTTATCAAAATGGAAGCGCTATATAAACTAAATGTAAAAATCATAACAAATTAATAAGCTAACCATTTTATTTTCTTAAATATGAAATTTGTTCATTTTAAAAAATAATTACCGTCACAACAAGTTAAAATTCATAATTATATATACTATTAACTATCATCCATCATTACAACATCTTAAAATTAATAAAACATATATACACCTACAAAAAATGAGAAACAGTTAACATATCTAAAAAAAAAACTAAACATAAAAATATTGTTAAGAGAAATAGTTTCTGAAATCGGGGATTAAATCTATTTAAAAAAAAAAAAGTAACAGCAATTATACTCATCAAGCTGGTATATAATTAAGATTTTCATATACCAGTAGTAAAGGACATTGTGTGTGAATATATACCAGTAGTAATAGATTTTCAATTATATGCACGATCAATCTTTTTTCATTTTGATTATAACTTTAAAATATTTTAACTTACATTTTTCTCTTTTTCCGTATCCTCGCCAATTATACTCATCATTAAGCTCGTATTATTTAAAAAATCACAAAAGAAAAAGCGATTTCTCGCCTTCACTTTCTGCGCAGCAACCTTCTCACTCACTCCATGTATAATAAATTTATAATATATAGCTTCGACTTGTCAACAAAATCTCATCAGTCTCTTCTACCAAAACCCAAACTCCCCAAGTCTTCGAAAGAAGACTCAATAGAAATTTAAAAGTCTTTCCTTTTTCGGTTTTATCTTTTTCCGTACATCGCCATGTCTCTACGGTGGAACAAACAGAAAACTGGTCGACTTTCGAGATTCGTGTCGGAACTCCAACAGTCTCCGAAAAGCGGCGGGATCATGGTCGTCGAGACTGGCTTCCCAACTTCTCTCATCCATCTCTTCGTCAAAAACCGCGATCGCCTTAAAAAATCCTCCTCTAGAACCAAACGCATCCTACGCCAGATTCAGACCGCTCCAAACGCTTCTCTGCCAGTTATTACAGACGTGATTTTAGAAAAAAAGCCCGTTCTGAGTAAGATCGAGAACGTTCATTTCGTCGGCGGTGGACTAACTGCGGAGAAGAATAAGCGCACAAATGACAAGAACGTTTGCGTTTGCGGCGCGTTCGTTTTGATGGCGTTTAAGGTATTTATAGTAGCCGTGCTCGCCTTGAGCACGAAGAAGAAGCTCACCATGGGGATCACTCTCTCCGCTTTCGCGCTTCTCCTAACAGAACTCGCGGTGGCGCGTGTGATCACGCGCCTTAAGTTCTGCGACAGCGACGCGCGGAAAGAAAAGTCAGTGGTCTCAGTCCACGACAAGAACGCGGTCTCCTGCGAGAAGATCGAAACTTTCGATGATTCTTGCTTGGTGGAAACAGAGCCTATAGATGTAACAGAGGACTCGAATTCTTCGAAAGTGTTGAGGATTCGTGATCTGTTGATAAAGGACGAGAAGTCTACAAGCAAAAGTTCGAAGCTGAAATCGAAGATTCTGAAGAAGTTGAGGAGTTACAACAAGAAGAACAAAACGATGAAGATCAAAGAAGAGACTTTGACTGATGTGTCAAGCTTGTTTTCAGATGATAATTCACAGGTTATCGAGTCCGAGAGAGACGAAGTGAAGTCGAGTCCACCATTGATAGAATCAAAAGGAGATAACAATATGAATGGGATTGTGGTGATCGTGATTGTGCTTACTGGTCTGTTAAGTGGAAAGGTCGTAGCTATTGGTTTGACACTATCCTGTCTGTATCTCAGATTCGGAGCAGCAAAAAAGTCTGGTCTTTGCATATAAAAATTATTTTTTTCTCTCTTGCAAAATGTAGGAGAAAATAGGTGTGGTAATCATTTGATCAAGTGGTGGTTCATGTAAATTTTTCTTATGTTGGTTTACCACCGAGAGTTCAATAGTTGGAAATAATATTTTTCAATTGAACCCAGTTTACGTATTTAATTTGCTTTTGGTTGAGCCTAAACGTAATTTTAAAAAGTCAAAATAAAACGGCATTTCCGTAACTATATAATCACAAGTTTTGGTTGATTAAAAAAAAAAACTATATAATCACAAGTGCAAAGCTACGTAACAAAAAATGTTTTTAAGATAATCAAAGTTATTGTCCAGATAAACTTGTAATGGTGGAAACTGGTTCAAGTTGAAACCTAATTGTGTTAGTAACCATTTCTTTTGTGTTAGTAACTTAATATATTTGTTCAAATATATTAAGTTAATAACACGAAAGACATGGTTAGGCAATGTATTATTAGTATAAATGTGGAAGTGCTTGTAGTAGGTAAGTGAAATCCAATTAGGTCTCAACTTTAACCAAAATAGCAGTACAATTTGTAGTAGACCCTTTCCTCAAAAAGAATAGTAGAATGTGACAGTTTTAACTAATGTTGTAAAAATCGTTATAGTCGGGCCTAGACGTCCGTCTAGACAGCACATGAAGTCTAAACTAAATGACCTTTTAAATTTTTTTTTTTAAAATTGGTATAAACATTCAAACAAGCAGTTTAAATGTCCGTTTAATAAGTAATTTCCTTTAAAGCGTTTAATTACTATCTAACGTTCTTGAACATTGAATTAACGACTTGATGTAACAATTTTGCTTGTGTGGCAATGTGATATTGGAATTGTTGATGGAAAATGTAATCAATTAAATAGTCATCAGCCAAGAAAATTGCTAGGTTTGTGGAATAAGAAAACTTCCTATTTTTAATGCATGTATTTAATTTATTCGGAGCTACTAGAGCGGAATCGGCCTTTTAAGGAATATGAATCAAAGCAATAACAAGACTATTTCTGAACATCTCTCACAATTCCTGGAGAGAAAGTTCACCAATAGATAATCTTGTGTTAAAGTCTTAATTTTTTTTTTTGATTGGAAACCAATTCGTTTTGTGTTGTTGTAAATGTAAATTTTTAATGATTTGGGTTTTTGATTTTTTGATAACATAGTATATAGACCATCTCAAGTTTTCTTTAAAAAAAATTCTTCTAAAATGTGATGATATATATAATTTGCAGTGCCGGCTCGGTATGGAGGGCAGTCAGTGCGACCGCACTACGACCGCTCTAGGGCCCACACCAATTTTAGTTTTTTTTTTGAATTTTTTTTGTTATATATTGTGTTAAATTTAGATTTATGTAGTCTTATAAAATATGAGTATAAAAGTTTAATTAAAAACTCAAAAACATGCATATTAGTTAATTTATGTAAAAACAATCAAAGAATATTTAAAATTAGTCATTATATAGAGCCTAATTTTTTTTTTTTTTGCGATATAGAATTTTTTTTTGTCCGAGGGCTCTGGATAACATTGAGCCGGCCCTGATAATCTAGTTAAAATCAATCAAAATCTACATATTATACTTGGAATAGATATTAACTTTTTTATTGGTGCCATTATATATGTATAATCAAGAATCATATTAAAATATTATAAATAAGACATTTATAAATTAAAATATAGTTGATTGCAAAATCACCTTTACAAGGCCACAACAAGATGGTTAGTGCAAAATATATTAGACAAAGAAATGAAATCATGCTTTTGGAAAAAAGGTGAATATTTGTTTACTGTAAAGATTAAATAAAAATAATGAAATACGACTATATTAGTGTAGGATAAAGAATGTCTTTGGTTTTGATTTGATAGATCTTTAGTTAAATCAAAATTCTCATCAAAATAACTCGGTAGCCCAACCTCCATTGTTGGGGGTGGTTATTATATATATATATATATATATATATTTTTTTTTGCATATCATGCTTAGGTGCTTACCACTAAGTTGTAGTCATGTCAAACAAATTAAGATCTTTCTAATAAAAATGAAATATATTGTATACCTTAAAAATGCAAGACGCCTGTACAAATGTGTTAAAATTATCTTAGGAGTGTAGGAGGAAATTAGATTTATATAGAGTTCGTTGATTTTAAAAATTGATTGATCTGTTAAATTTAGAAAGAGTTGTAGAAAGATTGTATACTGTGAAAATCTATAAAAATAAATTACTATAATGATTTTAAGAATCTAAGAGATATATGTAGTATTTTGCAAATATTGTTTCATGAGTTCAATAGTTAAGAATACAATTCACAATAACACTAGCTTTAATAGATTTATAAAATCATCAAAATCTATTTTTGTATAGAATTATATAATCATCATATCAATAACAATAGATTTGAGAAAAAATAAGAATATATAAATCATTAACACTAAACTCTAAAAATTCTAAAAATTATTAAAAATCTAATTCTTATTAACGCCTTTGAAAACACTATTTTATTAGTTTTTAATACTTTACGTTTTAAAATATTTTTTTATTTTATATTAATGATATTTTCAGTTTTCCATATAAATTTATTAACAACTTATATTATATAATTATCTATTATACTTTTTATTGGTCGAATTATGATTGAATAAATAATATTTCTAGTCTATGTGCATAAATATAAAAAGTTAGAACAAATAATAAAAGGACACATGTCAATGCAGTTTCTCTTTTTCTTTGAACACATCAATACATTTTCTCATCTTTTGTATGAAAAACATATCTCACCAATTTTTCATATTTTCTTGTTTTCTCCTATTTATTATATCTGTTTTATTATTTAGTTAAGCATAAACTCTTGAAATACTATCTTAGGGCCGGCTGAACAAAACCAACTGTAACTCAGTAACATCGACAAACTTTATAACCAATGGAATTACGATATTAAGATGAGTTTATCAGCTGACAAAAAAAGTGTTTTATCTACTTTAATTTTATCAAACTAACCTGACTCTATGATGTAAACTAGTAAGCGGTAGGATTAGTGATACGAATAAGTCAAACGATTAATGCATAAGTTAAACCAATATGATAGCCCATGCATGCGTGAATATGAACTTTGTCGGACGTGGTTAAAAATACTGATCAATGAATGCCTAGTGCCTAATAAAAGTAGCCACGCATTATTCGTTCTTTTACTGTAGATGTTTCTTCCATGGGAGCGACGTAGATAAAGTTAGCATTTAACTTTGTCGCAAGATTGGGCTTCCTATACACATAACATAATAGTTTAACATTGATCATAAACATGGGTTTATTGCGAGGTGTCAATAATAAACCAAATCGAAACCGATCGTTTTCTGAATTTTTTAATGCAGTCTAAAGGTCTTCTCGATCGCTGGGCAATAGAGCACTGTTCTTAGAACAAACCCATTTTTTATGTTTATGTTGACATCGAAGTTATAAGATAAGACTTATTGGGTGAAAATAGGGGAAAACTTTTATTTCAAGTAAATAAATCAATATTTGAGACCTTACAGAGTTACAGTGTCACAACAATATTCAAATCAATAATCGTTGTTGACTACTTGTGTTTAGCTCCAAAAGTATCTATTTGGTGCAAAAGCAAGGAGGGTCTCTCTTGATCAACTGTGTTCAGTACACACTTGAGTTTCTCTGTTCCAAACTTCTCTTCAAGCATTCTCCACAATTCTGGAATATGCTGCTCATAAACAAGAAATCAAATGAATCATCAGATGATTTTGGAAGGAAAATAACACAGAAGCAAAAGGAAAATTCTGTTAAAACGAAATCAAATCTATTCGGTCAAGAAGAGACCAATAGTAACCTTTGTCAGCCAAAGCATGTAGACAGATGCATGAAGTGCTTGAGCTTGGAAATCTTCAAACTTGTTATCAGGAACAGTCATCGAAGATTCTAGAAGATGGATCTCATTATCAACGAAGATGCCAGTTTCTTCATTCACGAAGATACTCTGTCCGGCTTCAGATGACAGATTGCGGCAGAAATACATTATCCAGTTAAGGGAGAGAAACCTCCGGTGAAGCCATAGTGCCTGAAATCAAAAGTGCAACATCTCAAATAAGTGTCTCATCGCCATAGTAGCAATGACAACAAAGTGTTTACAAAAACTATCTTGTTGATCATATAATAAAGATATTGGTGTTCATTTCTACATCAATTTTTTTTTTTTTTTGAAGATCAAAGATGATCATACCTCTCGTCCTAAGTAACGTTTTACCAACTCTTTGTTCCAATCAAGCTCTTCCTGTTACATTTGTTGCAAAGAAGTTTTTATAGTCATTCGCATTTTCACAGAAATGAAAAATAAACTAGAGTTCATTAGATCAGCCGGAAAGGATTCATGGCCATTGTGTCAGAGGTCTCAATGACCGATGGGACAAAACTAATATTACATGATGTGGTTTCGGACTTGGAGACTGGCGAGTTTCGGCCCTGAACCCGTATTCAGAAAAAGAAAAGAAATGAACAATGAGAAAGAACTAGCGTACCCTCCAGATTTTATGTGTCTCAGGGGTTTTATCATTAGCATTACTTGCTTTCACCTTAAGTGGCTCCAAAACTCTGAGCATCAGCCGCTGCTCATTAATACAGAAAATAAATAAAAAATTTGGCTGTGAGCTGCATAGAAAACTTGACCAGATTATGTTAGAGAATGTTTGCTGTGTACTTTATACTTCCAAAGAACCTAAACATGATTTGGATTAAGTCGTGAGCCCGTTGTTACTACATTTATGCATATACTCTAGCTTTGCTAGAATTGCGATAGTCATAAATTCAGGTCTTACTCTGCGATAATGGAAGCAAGAACTATCAGCTACATGCAGCCCTGCCCACCTTTTAGATTTGTTCAACTCTTGTAGCACCTAAAACAAACCATATATGTTCAAAAGATCTGGAAATCTGAAGAAAATGCAGAGAATGACTTACCTGCTCGATTGTCATGTAGGAAACCAACCAGCAACGGTGGTACCATGCACGATAGTTCATCTTTGATCTCTGCAAAAGGATGGTAACTGTTTTAGGAGCCAGTTATGTCCATATCATTAGGAAGTGCATAGAGATTGATGGACTTTGAGGATACTTATTTCATGATGAATCGTTAGTATACATAAAGCATAAAGTGAAGAAGTGATCGTAACCTCGCCAATTGATTCCACTAGCTCAGACTCTTCGGTGATAATATCTTGTGGTGTGGAAATACTCTGAGAAATCATCTTAATTATCCACCTTCTGTTGTAAATAAAACCAAAAATATTATGAGCAACACTGATTCCAAGGGATAGGTTTCTTGTTCTTTCACTAGTTATGCTGACATTTGTTTTAACAAAAGACCGACCTATGGCTCCATGTTGGCTCACTCTTTGGACAGTTTGAAAGAATGAGCCTAGAAAGACGAAGCTCTTCCGTGAATGCCTCCAAGGGTTGATTTTGTTTCGACAAGATCAACTTCCTATAGGTTAGATCAAGAAGCAAAACATTAGGAAACAAACGAAGCAAACTATAACTAAATTCATTTTCTAAGTACCTGGCATTCCATGCAGTTCCAAAGTCTGAGCTTAACAGCAAAACAGCTTGGCTATGCTTCATGACTTTACTCACAAGGGTAGGACGAGAGACCCCAGATGAGATATTGTTTGTAAGGGCTTCGTGTTCATGGCGTTTATACTCCTTGAGTGCAGCCAGGAACGCATGTTTTGCAATTTTACATAATGAAATAAGTATATCGGTTGATATTCCAAGTTTGTGATCTTGATTCCAGAAAATTGCTGAGGTTCCGTCACTGGAGGATCCTGCTTCTTTATCCAGCATTGTGAACTGTGAGGGGTGGATAAACCCAACTTCATCACTTAAATTCAAAGCGAGAGAGAGAGAAAAAAACAAACAAAGTAAGAGGAAGCATAACAGAAAGAGAGTGTCTTAGCTGAAACAGGAAACGCCTAAAAACTTATATATATACGTCTTCTCATGTGAAATCTAAAATCACTGAACCCAATTATGAGTATGATCAACAAGAAAATGAATGTTCTCTGATGATAACTTGACTTGAAACTTGGAAGGTAAAGCATAGAGAAAAAACTAAAGTGTAACAGGTAGAAGCCAATTCAATAATGTATGTCATAGGGAATAATCTACAAAAAAAAAATCAAAATAAATAGGAGGCGATTGAAGGTACTCACATGAGAGGGTCAGATTCAAGAACATGCTCGAACTGATTCAACAAGTCGATGCAATCTTCCTGAGAACATGATCCTTGTCCCATTTTTTTCTATCCTCTCGGACCTTTTCAGAAACTCGAACTTCCCCGGCTGCACTTTCAATATCTGGAAAAGACAATAAAAAAAATAGACATAAATACAGATTTACACCGATGGTACTAACCAAGATCTGTCTCTTGTTAGACATATACATGAGAGATAGTTCAACGAACATCAGTTAAACTAAACGAACATCTTAATCTTCTCTAATCATAAGCAAAAAAAAAAATTAATACTTGTAAATAGTTCAGCTACAGAGTAAAATGAAGTCAGAGCCTTTCAACGAAACAGATCAAAAGATAAAAAGCATATAACAGGACTGAGACAACGAGTTGTAACTATAAGATCGTACCAAGCCAATTAAACTCTCACCCAAAAGAGCCTAAATTTCAGCAAAAGTAGTCATCTTGATTGATTCTGGAATTACAATTTCAGTATTACCACAAAAGACTCAGTTTTAAGACACAAACAAAAGGCAAAAAGATCGATACTTTCTTTCAATGCGAGTTAAAGGTTTACGGCAAAGTAAATCCAAAA
This sequence comes from Brassica juncea, assembly GCA_018703725.1. Taxonomy (NCBI): domain Eukaryota; kingdom Viridiplantae; phylum Streptophyta; class Magnoliopsida; order Brassicales; family Brassicaceae; genus Brassica; species Brassica juncea. Next base: position 48,612,621 of record CM031938.1, read on the forward strand.
ACGGTTTTGAATTTGACGGTGGAGAGAGAGAGGAGGAACTGTTTGGATTTAGGTTTGTTAAGAATGTTAGACAAAAAAAGAGATAATGATGCTGCCGAGAATCGAACACGAGACCTTGTGCGTAAATGCAAAATACCAAAAAGAAACGGCAATCCAATCCATAGAACTATTAGCTGTCTAAAAGTGAACTTTTTCAAGGTTTATTGTTGTAAAGTCAATACAAATATGAAGGTCTGAATTGCAAACTAGATATATAATTGGAGAATAAGTGTGTTAATTGCAAGTATTTAGGGACTTAACTGAACATTTTTCCAGCTAGAGTATATATATACAAGAATTTGTTCAGGATCAGGTCCAAGTGAGATATTTCTCATATATGTTCAAGGCCGGGTCAGGCTTCAGGCTTGGTATGCCTTTCTGAAATATTTATTCCGTATGGTTTAGGGGGTGAACTTTGGTTCTGTATTATGTTTAAGATTCCTAATTTTGTATGTGACTGGGAGAAAAAAAAACATGGAGGTTACTGATTTTAAATTGGAGCAAAGTAGAAGGAGTTGTGTGCATGTCTCCTCTTTTTTTTTTTTTTTTTTTTTTTTTAATTTCATTAATAGAAACACTATACATCTTGTGTTAAAAAAAAAAAAAAAAAACACTATACATCAAGCTTAAGAACAACAAAAACCTTAGACAAAACCACAAACTGCAACATCAAACGTGAAAAGGTTATAAGATATGAGGGCCAAGGCTATAGCTTGATATTTTTGAGCTATCTTCAAGAGGATAGTTAGGACCTCAAGAACTTGTCCAAGATCAATGGCATTAGAAGACTAGCCCGGCCCCGATCACAGGCAAGGAATGTGGTCCGAGACACAAAACCAGACTATCCTGAGCGTTAAACTGCCCAAACCACAACCTCCACCAATCTCAAACCCACATACGGACGAGCAGCCCAAGGATTGAAGCAGGTTGACCATGGGTCGATAAAGCATGCCGACACCCAGAAACTGAGAGAGTAGAGGGAAGAGCAATCTTACAATGAAGCGGAGAGAACGCGACTTGAATGCTGTAGGAGGCGGCGGTTATAAACCGGAGGAAAGACACACCACCACCGGACTCACACTTCAGCCACTGCCTGAAGAACGGAAGGTGGATCTAATGATGGAGCAGGACCAGAACAGAAAAACAAGGTTTCAAATGGGGCGGAATCCGCCCACCGGAAGAAGCCAAAACCTCTGCTGGCGCTGGGAAGAGGGGTCCCACCGTGCCACAAAACTAAAGCCTCCAGCACCTGGAGACAACACCGACGAAGAGAACCTTGTGACACTACGCCACAGAGAACAGGAGAAAGTTGTTTGATTCAAAAACAGTGTGTCTGTTGGAAGTGTTTATTGGAATCATACAATAAATTTTTATAAAGGTTTAGGAGATATTCATCATTGAAATCAAATGAGAAAAAGAATCCAAAAGATTTTATTGATCAAAGATTGCATTACAAATGATTTGAAAAGTAAAGTGAATCCAAAAATATATAAAATCCTTATAGGATATGTTCTCGATCTAAGAATGGAAACATAGATCCTTTCTAAGAAGGATATACTCCTTATTTATAGAAGGAATATGTCTAGGATTTCCTAGTGAAGTGGGTCTAATTCATTGTCTAATGGACCTTGATGGATGATGTAAATCCATCCCCAACAAAAGAGAACCAAAACCGCTGCTCCTCATACACTTTGCCATTTGCCTCACTGCTTCAAGAGGAAGTAAATCGACAATGGAGAAGGGAACCAACTGAGCCACGCCGTCGACACAGAGGATCGCCGGAGATCTATAAATTGGAAAACCTAGCTCCGGCAACTACACTTGATCCTAAAAGCCGGTTCCCCCACAATCTCGCTGCTTTTTCATAACTCCCGAAGCCCCTTCAACCGAGAAGGTTCTCCGGAAACCTGGCAAAAACCAAAGACACTCCAACTCTTTAATGTTCGATTACTACTATATTGTCTAGTTTGGGACTACCGGACAATCCGGTATGGATTTATTTTTGGACTCTTTTTTCAAAATACTTTGAACTAATTGGAGTTAGATTTTTGTTAGACATTATTTATCTAAACTTCCAATGTCGGACATGGATTGACATCTCTCACTGTTTACATTATAGGTATTATTCAAGATTGTCTGAAAGAAAGGAAGAAAGAAGAAACATTGTTCGATTTATTCAAGTTTATTGTATGATGATACTTATTTAAATATTATTTAGATCATCAGCTTAGCTACAGTAAAGAAGTGGGATGCTTTGTTCGTGTCTAAACAAGTTCTCTGGATCAGCCTTTGTTTTAATCTTCACCAATCTGTTGAAATTGTCTTTGAAGTACTTTTCTCCCCACACTTGAGCTTGTTTGAGGCTTGTCTTTGAGTTGTTGCCGTTCTGTCCCAGGTCTAGATCTCTGTAGTTTGCATATGCTTGTCTTGGGTTACTTGAGACATAAGGCGTCATGTAATTGTACAACTCTCTGACCCATTTGATACGCATGTCTGGTCTCTTCTCGGTGTCTGACCAACTCCTGTAATACAGAATCATGAAGATGGTTCCATTTCTATGCGGAAACGGGATCTCAGATTCAGGGATTTTATCCATCATTCCACCGTATGGAGTCCATACCATTAGGGCAGCTTCTTCTTCAAGAATCTTCTTTATCATCCCTTTAAGACCTAAAACAGGAATAGTTTCTTTAGCAAAATCGGATTTTGCTTTGAAGTAAACTTCTCCAAGAGGTGACTTTGCTTGAAGCAAAACTTCGGGAGGAGTGCTTGTCGGGAACAAAGAGTTGTAAATAACGGATTCGATCCAGCTCATTTCTAGACAGTCCTCCTTTGTTAGCCCTAGTTCTGGAAAATCCTTGTGCATTACCTCCATCAAGTTGCCTTTCTCGCCAAGAAACTGACCTATGTACGACATCGCCACTGTCTTGTTTTCATTGTTTCCAGCTATGGAGAAGAACACACGTAGGAAGAGATCGTCAACAAGCTTGTCCGCAACTTGCTGCCACTTTGAAAGAATCTTGAATCCTGGGTCTTGGTCTAGTGTTTTGGTGACCGTGAAGACAGTTAGGGTTTGAGGAACTGGAACAAGCTTGATCTTCCATGCTAGAATTATCCCGAAACTACCTCCAGCGCCTCCTCTAATCGCCCAAAACATATCTTCTCCCATCACGGTTCTGTCTAGTAACTTACCGTTAGCATCAACGATCTTTGCGTCTAGGACGTTATCTGCAGCAAGACCATACTTTCTCATCAAGGAACCGTATGCACCGCCTGTTATATGCCCACCAATGCCTAAGCTCGGGTATACACCAGCAGGGTATCCATGAATCTTGCTCTTCTCTGAAATTCTACAGTTAACAAACCAGAGATTCTATAGTCAAATATTGTTTACTCTTGCGTGTGATTGTTTGGTTACGTTTTGTCATTGCATATAGTCAATGATAAGAGTTTTAAGTATTTAGAAAACGTTAAAATAACTCATTCAAAAAAATATAACGCCCCGACTGCCTACGGCTAATGGGCCACCCACGCCCGCTCTCTCGGCCCGTGGGCCTCATCCCATCCGACGGTCGGTCGTTAATAATTCCGAAAGGCTCGAAATCATCGTTTACTGACCCTGCAATCACCACCTGACCTTTCCCCGTGCTTTGGCCTCACTCGCACGCTATCGCGAATCACTTCCCGATAGGTCACCCATCCTTCCACTACTTCAGCTCAAGCACGCTTAACTCTGGAGTTCTTTCAGGATGTGCTCCGGAAAAGGTAAGTCAACTTTGGTGACATAGGTAGCCAAATCAATTCTCTTAAGCCTTTCCACATATCACAACTCGGGATGTTACAATTCACCCCCTCTCAAAGAACGCAACGTCCTCGTTGCGCTCCACGACAGGTCTCAAGACGCCTCTCGGGTCAGAACCGAGATAGATAACCAGCTCTGATACCACTTATAACGCCCCGACCGCCCACGGCTAATGGGCCACCCACGCCCGCTCTCTCGGCCCGTGGGCCCCATCCCATCCGACGGTCGGTCGTTAATAATTTCGAAAGGCTCGAAATCATCGTTTACTGACCCTGCAATCACCACCTGACCTTTCCCTGTGCTTTGGCCTCACTCGCACGCTATCGCGAATCACTTCCCGATAGGTCACCCATCCTTCCACTACTCCAGCTCAAGCACGCTTAACTCTGGAGTTCTTTTAGGATGTGCTCCGGAAAAGGTAAGTCAACTTTGGTAACATAAGTAGTCAAATCAATTCTCTTAAGCCTTTCCACATATCACAACTCGGGATGTTACAAAAAAACTTTAAAATAACATAATTCACCCTATGCTTGAGTTAATATATTTTTTTCTAGATTTTTTAAAAATTCAGATCTGTAAACAAACCTTTAATTTATCAATGTAATATCGAAATACAACAAGATTTTAGCTACGTGTTTAAAGTAATTAAACAGGATCTGATATTAGGCGCACAAGATTTTGATGATATTAGTAACCAATAATCAATAATCCAAAGTTTTGAGTAAGACAAGTCGTAGATAAACCTTTCTCAGTAACATGTATACGATATTTTATAGAAAATTTTCATAATATATAAACGCAAACACATAAATAAATTCAGTAACAAAAAAAACATAATTAAATTTGTGTCTAAAACAACACGAGACTTACCTGTAGTAAAGCTCACCAACTGTAGCACCAGCTTGAACCCAAACACTATTGTCATCAATATCAACATTGATCTGTCTCAGTTTCGACAGATCAATGATCATAAACGGTGTTTCTATATGTGAAACATAAGACAAGCCTTCAAAATCGTGACCGCCGCTTCTAACACGGAGATGAATTCCCAGTTTCTTGGAACATATGATGGAAGCTTGGACGTGAGACTCATGAACCGGTTTGAATATGAAATCTGGTTTAGGCATTGATGTGGTCAAGTATCGTTGATTTTGAGCCGTTGAGTTTAGGACTTCAATGAACATCGAGGCGTTCCTTTCAGGAGTGAAGAATGTTTTGTCCAGTGGAAAATCGACGTTTGTGTTCTGGCGGAGACAGTTGATGAAGTCATCTTGTAAGGAGTTTGAAGAGGTTGATGCTACTGTGTAGAAAGAAAAATATAGGGCTAAAAACGATACATAAGAAACTGCTGGGGCTAATTTTGAAACTCTCATCCCTGCAACCAAAAGCAGAATCTGCGAGGACAAGATGGAAATGAATGTATATTATGAATGTTCTTTTGTTAGTGAATAAATTTATATGAAAGATTGTGATCAAATTGTGTGATTATTTTTATCAAAAATAATTGTGTGATTATTTCAAGATTCAAATTCAATGGTTATGTCTACATCGACTACGACTTTTTTTGTCACATGATGTGACAAGAAAAAACAGTAAGTTCAGTAACATCTTAACAACGTGACAACTAAACGACCCTTTTGCATAACTTCGTTAACTTGCGTAGTAAAGTTAGAAGGGAAGTTGAAATTGGTATTATTGTGTATACAAAAGAAAATACAGACCTAAGAACATAATACAACAAATGCATGGAGTGGTTCTGAAATTTCCATCCCTGCAGCATACTACTAGAAAAAGCCGAAAACACACAAATAGGCTTCAAGATGGAAATGAATGCCATTTTTTTTGTGAATGAAGAAATTTGTTCATATTTACACTTCATCAAAACTAGATCCATTTAACATTGGTAATTATGTAACAATAGTTCAGATTTAACTTATGTTTATATTCAAAGATGGTGTGCTCAGGATTGTCAAATGATTCAATAGTTAGGTTAAAAAAGTTTAGGTTCTAACTGGTAACCATTAAAATGGGAATAGAAGTAAAAAAAGAATGAAAATAAATATTTATTACTTTTGTTCCATATCAATTTGATAATGAATGTTTTTGTTCTATAATTCCTTAAAACTGAAGGAATGACAAGGAATCATACACAGTACTAGTTTTTCACAAAATAGAAATTCGTCAGGACCAGCGTCAGCTAAACTTTTTTGGAGTCTCTCCATAAAGTTTCTGAAGCTTTTTAGTTGAAATTACAATTTTAATATATTGAAAATATTAGTATAAAGTTATTTTAAAAATATATAAAACTAAATTTAGTTAAAATTTATATTTAAATTTTAGTTTGTCAAAGTTAATATGATTTTATTCGTCAAAGCAAATCAATCAAACTTACACTTCTACACATATACGATCTAATGGAACCAAATCGTTTTAAGTTGTTTTTTAACACTGGTATTCATTAGACTATATGGGCAAAGAAGATTATATAAGAACATCAAATTCATAAGAAAAAAACTGATACCAGTCAAAGAGGAAGCAATACTTGAGAATAAAGAAAAGCAATAGGACAAGGTTTCCACAAAGAGGATTCAATTCAATAAAGAAAAGCAATAGGACAAGGTTTCCACAAAGAGGATTCAATTCAAGAGAAAGAGATAAAGATGCCCAGGGGATACACTATGTTAGGGTGGGGGAGCTGCCCACCATGGATTTTTAAAGTCAATGTACACAATGATAGTCCACTCGAACCAAACTTTAACAAGTTGAGAAGGAGAACAAGATCTCGATTACGATTCTAGAGTAGTAACTTGATCAAAGAATTGGGATCTAATTAACAACAACTTGTCTGACTCATACGAAGCAACACTTTGAATCTCTATAATATTATTGAGAAGTCACATTAATTCTAACAAACATTAATTCTAACAATAGTTAATTACATTGTCACCTTTAATGAATCAAATATATCTAATTGCCACTGTTAAAAAAATATGTTTTCTTTCCTTTTCCCTTATTTTATTTCGGTTTTCTTTTTCTTTATACTTTACAGATAATCTTATAATAAATACCATTTATAAAATTTTAAAACGAAAATTGTATTATATATATAATGTGATTCTCACAAAAGGAAAATTCAAAAAATAATCTTGATTTTAAAGTAAAGAGATAATATTCTTTTTAAAAAATAATCTTAAAAAAACATAATTATATATTTTAAAATTAATAAGTATTTTATTTACATCAACTATTTTTCAATACAAAAATATAATTTAAATAGCATAAACTAAGCTATATTTAATGAATAAAAATATTTTTTTCTTTCTTTTTTTAAGTTTCCTTTTTAAAATTTTCCAGATAAATATTTAATAAAGAAAATGTTTACGACAATAATCTTGATATTAAAGTAATGAAATAAACTCCATTCAAAATTTATCACTTATGTTTTGTTATGCAACTTCGTACATATAATAACTTTATTTTTATAAAATTTTACTTTTGAAAATTAATATAGACCAAATTATTTAAAATTATAAAATATACTTATACATCTAAGATGAAGAACCAAATACATACAATACATACAAATAATTTGACCTAGCTGAGTTAGATTGAAAATATATAGTTGTACTTTAATTTGAAGGAATATATGTAACATAATATACCCACAAATAGGTAACTGGACCAATCTATATTCTTTTATATAAAATCAATATTTAACTAAGAATAATATATTATTGTTTATTGTAATATTTTGTATACATATAAAGTATAGAACAACTTAAAGTATCAATAAATAAATATGAAACTCTCAAACAATATTATATATAGAGATATTAAGTAACTATTTCAACTAAGTTATTTTGTATAACTTATATATATGCATTAGGTTTCAAAAGACTATCAAGGTTATATTCATTTATATAAATTTAAATCGATCAGCACTTCAATTTATTTTTACTATTTGATTATGTAAAAACATATATTAAATTATACACAATTTTAATAAATAATTTACATTCAAATAAAATAATCAAATTAAATGAAAATAAAAATTATCAAACTTTTAATCTATAGAGCAAAAATATTATGGCTGACTCTGAAAAATTTATGTTATCCAGAATATCTAAATAATAACCAAACAGATGAGGTATTATATATCCAAAATCATATGTAAATTAAAATACTATAATATTATTAAAAATAAATTATACATATTAATTACAATATAATTATTTAAAAAAAATATTGATAAATTATTATAATTTATTTATTTGATAAATATTTATATCCGTGAATGAGCACTGGAATAATCACCTAATTTAAGCTAAAACAGAGTACTACATGCTTGCTTTAACATATTTAGAAGAAACATTATCTGATATCTTCTAGTTTATTCTAATTTGATATTCTTGAATCTTGAGCTTCAGCTTCAAACCTATATAGGTGAGAGACTCTGTTCATCTCTGAAGAAATTATTAGGATCAACCTTTGTTTTAATCTTCACCAATCTTTCCAAGTTTCCTTTGAAGTAACTAGCTTCCCAGAATTATGCTTGGTTGATGGTTGACTTGCAGCTCGTTTTGTTCAATCCCAGGTCTTGATCACGGTAGTTCACATAGGCTTGTCGTGGATTCGTCGAGACATAATAAGCCATGAAACTGTAAAGATCTCTGATCAAGTTGATGTTCCTGCTTGGCCTCCTGTCGCTGTCTGGCCAATTCGTTACATACTGAATCTTGAAGACGACTCCTTTTCTATGCGGAAGTGGGAACTGTGATTCAGATATTTTCTCCATCATTCTTCCGTAAGGCTTCTATATCATCATTAGATTATCTTCTTTAAGCAACTTCTTGAAGATCCCTTTAAGCCCTGACTCTGGAATAGGCTTCTTCACGAAATCGGATTTGGCTTTAAAGTTGTTCTTTGGGAGACTTCCCTTGAAGCAAAACCTTAGTAGGAGTACGGCTTGCGAATCCTGAGATGTAAACAATGGATTCAAGCCAGCTCATTTCAATACAATCCTCGGAAGCTCTTTTTCATAACTTTCATCAACATGCCTTTGTTGCCAAGAAACACAGTGTTATACGATGCCGCGACAGTCTTGCTTCCATTGTTTGCAGCTACGTTGAAGATCACTCGGATGAATGATCTTAGGTAGGGGCAGACTCAGAAATTTAATAAGACTGTGGGCCTGTGGCACATAAATATTTTAATAATAATAAATTAATTAATTAATGTAATATATTGATTAAATGTAAGATAAATAATTTAACAATTAAAATCAAATTGAAATAGTTTATAACGACTAAAAACATAAAATCTAATATAATAAAAGTATGTGAAAATCTCATAAAGCACTCTTCAATCTCCCGTATCCTGAAATCTTTTGATCACTATGTCATTTGTCACTTTGTCACAGTGATCCTTTTTAGTATGGCAAACCATACAATCATTCAGAAACTCATCATTTATGTGAGGTAGTCTTTACAATTTTCATTGCAGAGAAATAACTCTTACGGATTCAAGATTAAACGGTTGTGAAAATAATTTTTTTCTGCAGAATTTGTTTTTTTCTTTCTAAAGGAGGTCACGTAAGTGACTAGGGTTTTAAAATAGTTAAGCAAATATATGTTATGGGTTATAATTGAGTTATTGTATCACTTTCTATGCACTTTTAATAGCATTATTAATTGGGCTGTAACACTTTTTTCTTATTTTAATTAGGCTGTGCAGTTTTATTTTAGTTTGTTGGGTGGAGTTTTTTTGTTATTTTCCCTAATTTAGACTACATTTATACTTTTTACTTGATCACTACAGGAAAAAAAATAAAAGAGCATTATCCCAAAAAAAAAATAATAAAAAACCCTCTATAGTGTGGGTCCGTCCCTGCTTTTTTTTTTTGACTAAAAAAGAGTTAAACCCGGATCTATTAAAGACACAAGCCTAACCCCCGGGTGAGAGGTGCAGCCCACGGATAGACCTTCTTCCGGGTATTCAAATGGACCGTAAACATGGGTCCATATCCGCGTGGCCACATGTGGAGCTAATAATCACGCACTAGAAGGGAGTCGATCCCTGGCCTAGACCAACAGGGCAACTCCTCCTCTAGTGGAAACCACTAGACCACCACGATATGGTTACCGTCCCTGCTCTTTGGAACAAGAACAAGTTTGATATTCCATTCTAGAATTATCCCAAAACTACTTCCAGCAGCACCTCCTCGAATGGGCTTTCTACATATCAGATCATATATGAATTTTGAGTTTTTTTTTTTTTTTTTGCTTGAGTTCAGTTTGAATTTTAACTGCAGTTACAAATGCCCAAATGTTTCTTAGAAGAAGATGATCTCGTTGTGACTGGTCCACGATAATAACAATGAAAAAAATTGATAGTACTACGCAGAATCGAAGTCACAAACTTTTGCGTTGTGTGGTGCAAGTATAAATTTTTTTTGTGTAAATACAAAACATCCCAAAGAAAATGACTCTGTAGACCATGTGGTTTACTCTATATATTAGAGTGTTAAATGTCGGTTATGGAGTAAATAGAATTGAACCGGTAGTTATGTATAAACCGGTTGTATAAATAGATGTAGAGAACACTTTGTAACAGATTACTTGAGCTAATACATGATTTTCATCGTAACAAACTCTTTTCTCTCTTCTTGAGCTCAAGCTCTAATATGGTATCAGAGCGATGATATTCGCGTTTTCCTGCGTCCTTTTCTCGGAAAATCATCATCTGAACCTCCGATTCTCTTTCGATTTCATCTTGAATCGAGTTTGACTTCATCTTCTTCATTAGTCTCTCGATTTCTTTCCTCGTATTCTTTGAATCGGTGGCTATGGAGTTGTTTGCGATTTATCATTTCATCTCGATTGTGATTGTGATTCTGATCTCTTTTTCTTCTTTTCATTGACCTTGATTCGTAACACAATCGTTTTCTACTTGATTGGATTTCGATCATATTCTTTTTTCAATCGATCATGCCGGTTTCTTATGTGAATGCTCTTAACAGCAATCCGCCGGCGCCGTCTTCTCAGAATCCGTCGAATCATTCAGATGCCACGGCTTCACTTCAAGATCCAAACTCAAATCCTCTCTATGTTCATAGTGCTGATCATGCTGGTATTGCTCTTGTCTCTGAGAAACTAGCTGGTATTGATAACTTCAATACTTGGTGTCGATCCATGCTTATGGCCTTAGGTGCTCGAAATAAGGCGGTGTTTGTTGATGGATCGTATCCGGAGTTGCCTTCGACGCATCCAGATTTTGGATCTTGGTCTCGATGTAACAACATTGTTTGCACTTGGATTATTAATGCTGTGGACAAATCGATTGCTAAGAGTATAATGTATCTTGAAACTGCGAGGCAGATGTGGCTTGATATACATGATCAATTCAAACAGAGTGATGGCCCGCGCAATGCTGAGATAAAGCAACAGATCTTTGCCGAAGTTCAAGGTTCTCAAAATGTCAGTGATTACTATACAAGATTGAAGCAGTTATGGGAAGAGTTGAAGAATCATGAGAGTCCATATACTTGTTGTTGTAGTCGACCTGATTTTCCTAGTATGAAGAGGATCACACAGAGAGAGGAACAAGATCGAGTGTTGAAGTTTCTCACCGGGCTGAATGATAATTTTACTGCAACACGGGGACAGATTCTTATGATGGAACCGAAGCCTAATATCTCCAAAGTTTTCAACTTGGTATCACAGGAAGAACGGCAAAGATCAATGAAGAGCACGAGCTCTGTTGCGTTTCAAGTTGCTCAGACTCCTCCTCTGGATAATACATATGTGGCTGCTTATGGGAGTGGGTATAATCGCAACAAGAATCGTCCCATTTGTTCTCACTGTGGTATTGCGGGTCACACAGTCCACAAGTGTTACAAACTTCATGGTTATCCTCAAGGTTACAAGTCTCAAACCTCGAAGTCTTTGCCTGCAAATCAGCAAGCTGGTTCTACAAAACCTACAGAGCAGTGGCCTCCTCGAAAAGAGAATGTTGCCAACATGATTGTTCAGGATAATGGTGGTATCTCCATGCACAATCAATAGGGTGTTTGTCTTGGAAAAGTTACTTCAGATCAAGTTACTCAACTTCTAAACGTTCTGAATATGAATAGACCTGCTTCTCAAGATCAGTTTTCTCAGATTTCTGGAAGCACGATTTGTCTCTCAGATGGAACAGCTTCAATACCCAAACCACAACCTCATCTTCTTCCTCATACACCATCTGATATTCCTCAAGGTACCAACCCTTCTTCTCATTTTATTTCCGCTGGAATGAAAAACGGCCTTACTTTTATAAACCCAGCCTGGATAATTGATACGGGTGCAAGTTGCCATGTCTGTGCGGATTTGACCTTGTTTCTTACCACTAAGTCCATCATTGACACATCTGTCACTCTTCCTGATGGTACTAGGATCCCGGTCACCACGTCTGGCACAATTGTTCTTTCCACTCGTTTGACTCTTACTGATGTTATGTACATTGCTCAGTTTAAACTCAATCTTCTTAGTGTTAGTGCTTTGACTAGGAATAGTACAATCTCTGTTTTTTTCTCGTCGAACTCCTGTTACATATTTCCTGATAATCCATTTCGTGTTCAGGAGATTACTCCGGGCTTCATGATTGGGAAGGGTAACCTCCAGAGTAATCTGTATGTCCTGGAGACTCCACCTTCTTTGGATTTTATTGCATCTTCTACAACTCGTTCTGTGCATGAAGACATCCCTGTTTTTCAAGTATCATCTGAAGTTTGGCATAAAAGACTTGGTCATCCATCTCATCGGAAAATTCAAGTTCTTTCAAAGATTTTACGCATCACTCATAGTCATGTTGATCAGTCCAGTGTCTGTCATGTTTGTCCATTAGCTAAACAAAAGCGAATTTCTTTTCCTTCAAATCTTCACATGTCAAAGTTACCTTTTGATTTGATTCATATCGACATTTGGGGTCCTTTTCAGATTCCCACGCATGATGGATACAAATATTTTTTGACTTTGGTTGATGATTGTACAAGAGTGACATGGATTTACCTTCTTCCAAATAAAAGTTCAGTCTCTACTCTGTTTCCTGAATTTTTAAAGTTTGTTCACACTCAATACAACTCTTGTGTTAAGGCAATTAGATCAGATAATGCTCCTGAACTGGCTTTCACATCTTTGCTTAAAGAACATGGAATTGAACATTTCTTTTCTTGTCTTTATACACCTCAACAAAATTCTGTCGTAGAAAGAAAACACCAACACATTTTGAATGTTGCTAGAGCTTTGCTGTTTCAATCTAAAGTTCCTTTGATTTATTGGGGAGAGTGCATTCAAACTGCCATTTATTTGATCAATAGGACACCATCTCCGCTTCTTGATAACAAATCTCCATATGAACTTCTTGTGAAACAACATCCATCGTATGATCATCTTCGTGTTTTTGGGTGTTTGTGTTTTGCTTCCACTTTACAGAAAGATCAAACTAAATTTTCTCCTCGGGCTACTTCTTGTGTCTTTCTTGGTTACCCGCATGGTCATAAAGGTTACAAGATACTTGATCTAGAAACTAATACAATTTCTGTGTCTCGAAATGTGGTTTTTCATGAGTCTGAGTTCCCATTTGCTAAAGATTCTTCTAATGTGACTCGTGAACAATCGTTTTTTGATCAAGATGTTCTTCCTCTACCAGTTCCTGATTCATCTTTTCCTGCATTCTTTGATTTAGGATTAGATGTTCCTTCGTCTGTCTTTGTTGATGATGTTCATAGTTCTTTGTCTGATGTATCTACGTCTAATGCTGAACATTCACACACTATTCCGGTTCATCTAGTACCATCAGACACAACTAGAACAGATGTGGGACCATCTATCACTGTGACAAGGTCAAAACGGCAGACAAGAGTACCATCGTATCTTGATAAATACCATTGCTATCTTTTGAACCAGATACCTGAACCTCCTTTTCATCCCACCCATACAACCTCTTACCCTATCTCTGCCTTCTTATCCTATGATAAATTTGACCCTACCCACAAACAATTTGTTTTATCCATATCTTCTCATAAACCTTCCAAAACCTTTGCTGAAGCATTTCAATCTGAGGAATTTAAATCGTCCATGAAATCTGAAATGGGTTCTCTTGAAGATTGTGGAACTTGGTCGGTATGTCAACTTCCTCCAGGCAAACATCCGGTTGGCTGTAAGTGGATTCATACCTACAAATACAATCCTGATGGGACAGTTGAACGCAGTAAGTCCCGTGTAGTTGCAAAAGGATATACACAGTTAGAGGGCCTTGATTACCTTGATACTTTCTCACCAGTTGCTAAGATTGGCACTCTCCGTCTGTTGTTAAGTGTTGCTGCTGCCAAGAACTGGTCTATCTCTCAACTAGATGTGAGCAACGCGTTTCTTAATGGTGATTTAGATGAAGAAATCTATATGCGGCTTCCTGAGGGTTATGAGCTGCATACTGGGAAGAAAGTACCTGCCAATTCGGTTTGTAAACTCCATAAATCTCTCTATGGACTTAAGCAGGCTTCTCGCCAATGGAATTTGAAGTTATCTACGGTGATACTTGGTGATGGATTCATTCAGACTCACTCTGATCACTCTCTGTTTATCAGGCATGTTGATCATATCTTCTTGGCGGTTCTGGTGTACGTTGATGACATCTTGATTGTTGGCAATGATGATACTGCTGTCACTGCATTCAAGAATGTTTTGAAGTCAGCGTTTAAGCTTCGTGATCTTGGCCTTGCAAAGTACTTCCTTGGCTTTGAAATTGCGCGGAATCATACTGGCATTTCTTTGAATCAACGGAAATATGCTCTTGAACTTCTTGATGAGGCTGGTTATTTGGGTTGTAAGCCTCTCTCGGTTCCTATGGAACCTAATCTCAATATGTCTGCTTCTTCTGGCACGGCTCTTCCTGATGCATCAGTCTATCGAAGACTTGTGGGTCGCATGCTTTACCTCACTCACACTCGTCCTGATATTACTTATGCATAAGCTCAGTCAGTACATGTCTGCGCCCACTGATGTCCATCTTCAAGCGGCCTACAGAGTTCTGCGTTATTTGAAGAATGATCCGAGTCAAGGCTTGTTTTATTCTGCCTCTTCCTCGATGCGCTTGACTGCTTACTCTGATGCAGATTGGGCTGCTTGTCCAGACTCACGTCAATCGATCACTGGTTACTGCATGTTTCTTGGCGATTCATTGGTCTCTTGGCGTTCGAAGAAGCAGCAAACTGTATCCCGCAGCAGTTCTGAAGCAGAGTATCGGGCCATGGCAGATGCTACTTGTGAACTCATCTGGTTAGCTACCATTTTACATGAGATGCATTGTTCTGTCGTGGCGCCTGCTACTCTTTTCTGTGACAATCAATCGGCTCTTTACATTGCCTCTAATCCCGTGTATCATGAGCGAACTAAACACGTAGAGATTGATTGTCATGTAGTGAGAGAGAAGATACAGAGTGGATTTTTGAAAACTTTTCATGTCAAGTCGGATCTTCAACTGGCTGATATTTTTACAAAGGCGGTTCAGCCTGCTCTGTTTCGAAGTTTGATCAGCAAGATTGGTATCCACAGCTTGTGTCTTCCATCTTGAGGGGAGGGTATTAGAGTGTTAAATGTCGGTTATGGAGTAAATAGAATTGAACCGGTAGTTATGTATAAATCGGTTGTATAAATAGATGTAGAGAACACTTTATAACAGATTACTTGAGCTAATACATGATTTTCATCGTAACAAACTCTTTTCTCTCTTCTTGAGCTCAAGCTCTAATACTATAGAAGTTGGGTTGAGATCAGTTTGGTGGGGTATTAAAAAGCACCAACTCTTAAATTTGACCAGCTTGATCAGACATGCGTATTCAACAATTCTTCGAATAAGAAAACCACGTGGTTTATTAAGAAAATAGAAAAGTTGGGCGGAGATCAGTTTGGTGACGAGTAAAAGCACTGTTTTGAATTTAAGGTACATCCATGTTGTTTGTTGGGAATTATTCTATGCTGTCCAACTCTTTATTGTTAGATTAGTATAATATTATCAATTTTGAGATTAAGAGATAATTCCGCATGAATTTTTTCTAAAATATGTATTAATCAGAATTGGAATTCTTATTATATATTAGATATTATTTGTCTAAACTTTTGATATAGAGGAATTGACATCTCTTATTGTTTACATTATAGCTATTATTCAAGATTGTCTGAAAGAAAAGAAGAAAGAAGAAGCATTGTTCCATTTGTTGTTCCTTTATTGTATGATGATACTTAATTAAATATTATTATATATCATCAGCTTAGCTTCAGCAAAGAAGTGGGATGCTTTGTTCGTGTCTAAACAAGTTCTCTGGATCAGTCTTTGTTTTAATCTTCACCAATCTGTTGAAATTGTCTTTGAAGTACTTTTCTCCCCACACTTGAGCTTGTTTGAGGCTTGTCTTTGAGTTGTTGCCGTTCTGTCCCAGGTCTAGATCTCTGTAGTTCGCATATGCTTGTCTTGGGTTACTTGAGACATAAGGCGTCATGTAACTGTACAACTCTCTGATCCATTTGATACGCATGTCTGGTCTCTTCTCGGTGTCTG
Source organism: Brassica juncea (assembly GCA_018703725.1). Taxonomy (NCBI): domain Eukaryota; kingdom Viridiplantae; phylum Streptophyta; class Magnoliopsida; order Brassicales; family Brassicaceae; genus Brassica; species Brassica juncea. Next base: position 48,629,056 of record CM031938.1, read on the forward strand.
ACCAGATCCTGTAATACAGAATCATGAAGATGGTTCCATTTCTATGCGGAAACGGGATCTCAGATTCAGGAATTTTATCCATCATTCCACCGTATGGAGTCCATATCATTAGCGCAGCTTCTTCTTCAAGAAACTTCTTGATCATCCCTTTAAGACCTAAAATAGGGATAGGTTCTTTAGCAAAATCGGATTTCCCTTTGAAGTAAACTGCTCCAGAAGGTGACTTTGCTTGAAGCAAAACTTCAGGAGGAGGAGGAGTGCTTCTCGGGAATCCAGAGTTGTAAATAACGGATTTGATCCAGCTCATTTCTAGACAATCCTCCTCTGTTAGTCCTAGTTCTGGAAAATCCTTGTGCATTACCTCCATCAAGTTGCCTTTCTCGCCAAGAAACTGACCTATGTATGTCATCGCCACTGTCTTGTTTTCATTGTTTCCAGCTATGGTGAAGCGCACTCGTAACAAGAGATCTTCAACAAGCTTGTCCGCAACTTGTTGCCACTTTGAAAGAATCATGAATCCTGGGTCTTGGTCTAGTGTTTTGGTGACCGTGAAGACAGTTAGGGTTTGAGGAACAGGAACAAGCTTGATCTTCCATGACAAAATTATCCCGAAACTCCCTCCTGCGCCTCCTCTAATCGCCCAAAACATATCTTCTCCCATCGCGGTTCTGTCGAGTAACTTGCCGTTAGCATCAACGATCTTTGCGTCTAGAACGTTATCTGCAGCAAGACCATACTTTCTCATCAAGGAACCGTATGCACCGCCTGTTATATGCCCACCAATGCCTAAGCTCGGGTATAAACCAGCAGGGCATCCATGAATCTTGCTCTTCTCTGAAATTCTACAGTTAACAAACCAGAGTTTGGTTACGTTTTGTGTGTGATTGTTTGGTTACGTTTTGTCATTGCATATTGTGAAGTCAAACACAAGAGTTTTAAGTATTTAGAAAACGTTAAATAACAGAATTCACCGTATGCTTGAGTTTATATCTTTTTACACTATTTTCTAGATTTTTTGAAAATTCAGATCTGAAATCAAACCTTTAGTTTATCAATGTAATATCGAAATAGAACAAGATTTTAGCTACGTGTTTATAGTTATAAAACAAGATCTGATATTAGGTGCACAAGATTTTGATGATATTAGTAACCAATAATCAATAATCCAAAGTTTTGAATAAGACAAGTCGTAGATAAACCTTATTCAGTAATACATGAATACAATATTTCATATTTGTATAGAAAATTTTCATAATATATAAACGCAAACACATAAATAAATTCAGTAACAAAACAAAAATTGTGTCTAAAACAAATTTTAATGATTAATAAATGCTATTATTGGGATTTTTAATTTTGAGTGCTATTTTGTAACAACAAATAAAAAATAGTATTTATGAGATTTGTCCTTTTTCTTCTTCTAAATTTATTAGATTCAGATCTGAAAACAAAGTTTATCAATGTAATATCGAAATAGCACCAGATTTTGATAATAACCAAAATTTGATAGAAAAACCCAAAGCTCACCAATCACATAAAAATATTCGATATTTAATAACCCAAAGGCTTGAGTGGATTTCTTAATGAATTAACATAGACAAACCAATAAACCTTTTTCAATATTTTTAAATATGATATTTGTATAGAAAGTTTTATAATATAATAAACGCAATCACATTAAGTGGTGTGTAAAATAAAACAAAACGAGACTTACCTGTAGTAAAGCTCACCAACTGTAGCACCAGCTTGAACCCAAACACTATTGTCATCAAGATCAACATTGATCTGTCTCAGTTTCGACAGATCAATGATCATAAACGGTGTTTCTATATGTGAAACATAAGACAAGCCTTCAAAATCGTGACCGCCGCTTCTAACACGGAGATGAATTCCTAGTTTCTTGGAACATATGGCGGAAGCTTGGACGTGAGACTCATGAACTGGTTTAAATATGAAATCTGGTTTAGGCATTGATGTGGTCAAGTATCGTTGATTTTGAGCCGTCGAGTTAAGGACTTCAATGAACATCGAGGTGTTCCTCTCAGGAGTGAAGAATGTTTTGTCCAGTGGAAAATCGACGTTTGTGTTCTGGCGGAGACAGTTGATGAAGTCATCTTGTAAGGAGTTTGAAGAGGTTGATGCTACTGTGTAGAAAGAAAAATATAGGGCTAAAAACGATATATAAGAAACTGCAGGGGCTAATTTTGAAACTCTCATACCTACAACCAAAAGCAGAATCTGCGAGGACAAGATGGAAGTGGATGTATGTTATGAGTGTTCTTTTATCAGTGAAGAAATTTATACGAAAGATTGTGATCAAATTATGTGATTATTTTTTATCAAAAAAATAAATTGTGTGATTATTTCAAGTAGTTAGCGAGACTTCAAGACCAGCAGCCGTAAGGGCGTTAGCAGCATTCAAATTCAATGGTTATGTCTACATCGACTATTATTAGAGATAAAGTATCCCACATGGAAAATTTAATGAAACATTTTGCTGTAAATTATATAGTTGGGTTGAAGATGTTCTAACTGTGTTAAAGTTTCGAGATTCTGGCCGATAAGAACCATCAGGAGAGATATTAGGAATAAAGTATCTCATATCAAAAATTCAACGAGATATTAACTAATATATAAAGAATTAGAGTCAATCTACTTATGGTTAATTGATATTAAGCTGAAAGTTCGTAATAAACTCGAATCTAACAACTATGACTATTATGTCACATGATGTGACAAAAAAAACAGTAAGTTCAGTAACATCTTAACAACGTGACAACAGGCGGGACAATTAAACGACCCTTTTGCATAACTTTGTTAACTTGCGTAGTAAAGTTAGAAGGGAAGTTGAAGAAATTGGTATTATTGTGTGTACAAAAGAAAATACAAACCTAAGAACAAAATACAAGAAATGCATGGAATGGTTCTGAAATTCCCATCCCTGCAGCATACTACTAAAAAAGGCCGAAAAACACAATTAGGCTTCAAGATGGAAATGAATGCCAATTGCTTTTTTCTTGTCAACGAAGAAATTTTTTTCATATATACACTTCATTAAAATTGGATCCATTTAACATTGGTAATTATGTAACAATAGTTCAGATTTAACTTTATGTTTATATTCAAAGATGGTTTGCTCGTGACTGTCAAAAGATTCGGTAGTTAGGTTAAAATAGGAAAAAGAATGAGTAAGAAAAGAATGACTATAAACAAAATTTAAAAAATGAAAAGGAATATTTATATTTTTTTCATATCAATTTTGATAAGGAATGTTTTTGTTCTATAATTTCATAAAATTGAAGGAATGAAAAGAAATCATACACATGATTAGTTTTTTCACAAAATGGAATACATCTTTGTGAGGACCAGCGTTGGCTAGAGTTTTTTTGGGGTCTCTCGATAAAGTTTTTCTGAAACTTTTTAGTTGAAATTATAATTTTAACATATTTAGAATATTTGTATAAAGTTATTTTTAATAAATATTATTTTGAAAATATATAGAACTAAATTTAGTTAAAATCCATTTATATTTAAATTTTGGTTTGTCAAAGTTAATATGATTTTATTCGTCAAAGCAAATCAATCAAACTTACACTTCAATACATATACGATCTAATGGAACTAAATCGTTTTAAGTTGTTTTTTTTAACACTGGGTATTCATTAGACTATATAGGCAAAGAAAATTATACAAGAACATCAAATCCACAAGAAAAAACTGATACCAGTCAAAGAGGAAGCAATACTCGAGAATAAAGAAAGCAATGGGATAAGGTTTCCACAAAGAGGATTCATTCAATTCACGAGAAAGAGAAGGATGCCCAGGGGCTACACTACGTTAGGTAAGGGTGGGGCAGCTGCCAACCATGGATTTTTAAAGTCAATGTATCGTTGTATTGATTTTTAATACGAAAAAAGTTTCCTAACTGTATGAAATTTACATTAATATGGTGGAAACCATCCAATGTATGAAAATATGTTAATAACTACACGAAGTTTCTGTTAATATATACCACATGTACGAAATAAATGATAATATGGTGATAACATCATTATTAGATTTAATTGTTCTTTAGCAAAGTTAATGGGGTCGATCCGTAATTTATGAAACTTAATAAATTCAATTGATTTTATTAATACTTAGTAATTATTAAACTTAATAAAAGTAATAATTTATTAAACTTAATAAACATAATAATTTTTAAACTTAAAAAAATTATTAAACTTAATAAATTTATTAAGTTCAATAAATTTAATTGATTTTATTAATACACTTAACAATTATTAAACTAATAAAATGAATAATTTATTAAACTTCATAAACTTAATCCTAAACTTAATAAACATAATTAATAAATTTATTAAGTTTAATAAATATAATAAATTTATTAAATTTATTATATTTATTAAACTTAATAAATTTATTAAAAAAATCCTTAACTTTATTAAATTTAATCAATTATTAATTTTATAAAGTTTAAATAATTATTAAGTTTAGTAATAAAATCTTAAATTTATTAAGTTTAATCAATTTAATAAGTTTAAAAAATTATTTTGTTTATTAAGTTTAATAAATTAATAATGTTATTAATTTTAGTAATTATTAAGTTTATTAATAAAATCAATTAAATTTATTAAGTTTAATAAACTTTATAAGTTTAATAAATTTTATAAGTTTAATAAATTTATTAAGTTTAAAAAATCATTATGTTTATTAAGTTTATTAAGTTTAATAAATTATTAATTTTATTAAATTTAATAATTATTAAGTTTGTTAATAAACTTAATTAAGTTTCATAAATTTTATAAATTACGGATGGACTCTATTAACTTTGCTTAATATCAATTAAATTCGATTGTGATGTTGCCACCATATTATCATTTACTTCGTACATGTGACATGTATTAATATAAACTTCGTGTAATATTGACACATTTTTATACATTGGATGGTTTCTACTATATTAGTGTAAATTCTGCGTCGTTAGGAAATTTTTTTCCTTTTTAATAATATCCCGGTTAATAATCGAAATTTATAAATGTAACTGTGTTCAAGAAGTCGGCCTACGTGGCGTTAGGCGGACTACTAGTATTGGCGGGCTAAGCGGTAATTAGGCTGTATTAGGCGGACTAAGGCTTTAAACTTCCTCTAGATTTTCTAAATGGATTTTGATTATTAATAACTAAAACAAACGACATAGTTTTGTTTTTTTGATACAAATCTATAATATAATGAGGCTCCTGATGCGACACGTCAGCGTTTTTGTGGGATCTACTTTTAAAAAATGTGAAAAACTATCAAATTCAAAGTTTGAACCCGGATTATTAAGATACAACCACCAACTTTTATACCACTAAACTAAAGGAAAATTTGTACATTGATGGCCGAAACTAATATATACTTATGAAGGTTGGAAGCCCTTACTTCTTGGGCTTTCTTTGAGGGCCGGGCCTGTAAATGTATTATAGGTTTCATTTTTAAATGAGTTTCATCACGTTATATTAAGAAAAAGCTCAAGTTTGCAACAATTAAAGTTTTCCCATATTGTAAACCGTCGTTGTTTAACATGAGTTAGGATTCTTTTCATCGTTGTGTCAGATAGGTCTGAGTTAAAGAGTTGCACCATTTGTCTGTTCGTAATCTATTTTTTTTCACCGGTGAGTTATATGAACACTCATAAATACAACTAACAACGATTTTTGTTTACATATTACCCATAAAATAAAAAAGAAACAAACACAGACACACCAAGAGATACAAGAGACAATCCTGACAGACACAAAGGCGGCAACAACATCTCCACATGCTCACTCTTCTTGTCTTATGAAAATAGCTTACATGCTCAATGTCAACAGGCCAATACTATTGTCTTCTTAATATAATGAGGCAGTTGCCTCATTCCTGATGCGACACGTCAGCGTTTTTGTGGGGCCTAATTTTAACAAGTGTGAAAAAATGTCAAGTCCATGGTTTGAACCCGGGTTATTGAGATACAAACACCAACATTTATACCATTAAACTAAAGGATAATTTGTACATTGATGACCGAAACTAATATATATTTAAGAAGGTTGGAAGTCCTTACTTCTTGGGCTTTCTCTGAGGGCCGGGCTTGCAACTGTATTATGGATTTCATTTTTAAATGAGCTTCATCACGTTATATTAAGAAAAAGCTCAAGTTTCCAACAATTATAGTTTTCCCATATTGTAAACCGTCGTCGTTTAACATGAGTTAGGATTCTTTTCATCATTGTGTCAGACAGGTCTGAGTTATAGAGTTGCACCATTTGTCTGTTCGTAATCTATTTTGTTTCACCGGTGAGTTATATGAACTCTCATAAATAAAACTAAAAATGATTTTTGTTTACATATTACTCATCAAATAAAAGAGAAACAAACATAGGCACACCAAAAGATACAAGAGACAATCCCGACAGACACAAAGGCGGCAACAACATCTCCACTTGCTCACTCCTCTTATCTTATGAAAATAGCTTACATGCTAAATGTCAACATGCCAGTGCTATTGTCTTCTTATGAGAAATACATAAATTTTTTTAAAACTCATTAAGGCCCAAATACTCAGAATTGTCACTCATTTTATAGTTATTTCTACAAGTCTTCATGTATTTGTTTTAAAGGTTCGGTAAAAACAACAAGTTTAAAAATAATAAAAAAACATATAACAAACATAATAAAAATAATAAAAATTATTACTTAATACACACAGCTTACACAACTAAACTGAAAAAAAAAATCCAGAAACAAAGGTACTCTCAACAACCTTAGTATAATTTATGTACTCTCAACAGTACAAGAAACAAATTAAAAAGACAAACAAACAATAAGTCTCAGTAACACAGCAAACAACACTACGAACTATATCAATCACATTACTGACACAGTTTAGTCCTTCATAAGCCCTACACAGTTCATCATCACAACTCTAACCCTATAACAATAAAAAAAACTTGAATGATCAGCCGAAAATGCAAAATTCACAACTACAGTAACCCTAGCAAATATTGAGATGAAACTCTGTCCATAACTCCGCGCTTGCGCGGAGGAAATGCCTCTAGTATAGTAAAAAACTAGGGTTTTCTGAGCTTGAGATTAGTTTACCTACCAACCGCTACAACACAATTCATTATTCTGGACGCTTCATCTTTTAGTTTGATCGTTGTCTCTTGTCATAACCAGGAAGCCGTAAATCTCTTAATTCTTGATGTGCTCAGTCTTATATTTCTCTTTGTTGCTACAAATTTAGATAGTTTTCAGTGGTTCCACTGCAATAAAGAACACAACAATAAGTGTTTTCTAGTTGATAGTTTTCTACTTTTCTTAGATTGGGTAAACTTTCTTAGTTACTCATGGGAAGTTGGAATCAATTCCTCTGCCACATATAGTTAGACGAAAAAGATTAAATAACCAAATATAAGTTTATAACTTTATGGAATTGCACTACTTTGTCCACTTTCTCGTCTTTAGTATAATGTAATAAAAGTTCTTCTTTTAGCTCCTTTATATTCAGAAACATTATTAGCTGTTTCTTACTTGTTTATATAACGATGCCATCTGTGTTTGTTTATAATGATCAACGTGTTACATGCTTTCAATTGCTTAGATAATGACGTCAAATTCTGGAGAAGTGAATGAGAGATCATGTTTGCAGAGAAAATCAAATGATGTTGAGTTCGGAGTGTCGATAAATCCCAACAATTTGGACAAAGTAAAATGCAAGCTATGTGGAAAGGAGTTTTCTCGAGGAGTACATAGGCTGAAACAACATGTTGCTAGAATACAAGGGAGTGAATCTGGTTGTCCAAACTCAAAAAAAGAAGACCAAGAGAAGTGTAAGCTACTAATTATGGAAGCTAAAAACAAAAAGAAACGGGTTCGTATGAGAGATTCTAAAATTTGCAGCAGTGTGAATATTGATGCGAAAATGGATGGGGAAGAAGAAGTAGTTGAAGTGGAAGGGAGGGAGCAAACAAAATGCCTCGCATTTTTAGTCTTATGGATAGATTTACTTCTAGCATCAATCCTGAATTTCCCAAGGGTGCAGGACCGACACAACACAAACAACATATCAAGAATGTTATTGCAGAAGAAAAATTGCATAGTGGATTAGCAGATGGGTATTTTCTCATGGAATTCCTTTTAACGCTAATGCAAATGATGATTTTAAGAAATGCTTGAGGCTATTGGACAGTATGGACCAGGTGTTACTCCACCTAGTCAGTATCAGTTAAGGGAGTCGTTGTTAAAAGAGGAAGTTTCTAGAGTGAAAGGTTTGATGAAAGTACAAGAAGATGAGTGGAAAGTGAGTGATTGCTCCATAATGACAGAGTCTTGGTCTGATAGAAAAAGAAGGAGCATCATAAATTTGTGTATCAACTGCAAGGAAGGTACAATGTTTTAATCTTCTAAAGACTGTTCTGATAATGCCCATACAGGTCAGTATATTTTGAATATGTCAATGAGTGCATCGAAAAAGTAGGTAAAGATCATGTAGTTCGAGTGGTAACCGACAATGCTGCTAATAACATGGCTGCTGCAAAACTGTTAAAGGAAGTGAGGCCAACCATATTTTGGACATCTTGTGCAACTCATACAATAAATCTGATGGTGGAAGGTATTACTAAACTTCCTTTGTTTGAGCAGATGATTAACAAGGGTAAGAGCATCTCCAATGTAAAATTCTCTATTTTTTCTTCCAAAATAGAATAAAAGTAGATATGGAGTAAAAGTGTTCTAATCCTACTCCATTGTTCACTCCATAATGAAGTCATGAACAAACAAAAAATAGTTTATTTCATTTATGGAGTAAATTTCAAAATGGAATGAGATATGAAGTTGGGTTGGAGCATTTCTTACTTAATATTCACTTTTAGAATTGGTTTGGAGTTACCCTAAGGCATTTACCTTTTTTATTTATGCCCATCACAAGACTCTAGCAAATCAATTAAAATAATTAGTTTTAATAGAAAATTTGTTAAAATAATAATGAAATCAAATAAAAGAAACATTTGTGTGCAAGTATAATTATTTTTCGTGTAAATACAAAACATCCCAAAGAAAATGCCTCTGTGTAGACCATGTGGTTTGCTCTATAGAAGTTGGGTTGAGATCAGTTTGGTGGCGTGTTAAAAAGCACCAACTCTTAAATCTGATCAGTTTGATCAGACATGCGTATTCAACATTTCTTCGAATAAGAAAATCACGTGGTTTATTACATGCTCTTAAATTTATTCTTATTTGAAATATTGTTGTAAATATCATTATCTTAGCTTCAGTAAAGAGGTGGGATGCTTTGTTCGTGTCGGAAGAAGTTCTCTGGATCAACCTTTGTTTTAATCTTCACCAATCTGTTGAAATTGTCTTTGAAGTACTTTTCTCCCCACACTTGAGCTTGTTTGAGGCTTGTCTTTGAGTTGTTGCCGTTCTGTCCCAGGTCTAGATCTCTGTAGTTCACATATGCTTGTCTTGGGTTACTTGAGACATAAGACGTCATGTAACTGTACAACTCTCTGATCCATTTGATACGCATGTCTGGTCTTTTCTCGGTGTCTGACCAGCTCCTGTAATATTGAATCATGAAGATCGTTCCACTTCTATGCGGAAAAGGAATCTCAGATTCAGGGATTTTATCCATCATTCCACCATAAGGAGTCCATATTATTAACGCAGCTTCTTCTTCAAGAAACTTCTTGATCATCCCTTTAAGACCTAAAACAGGAATAGGTTCTTTAGCAAAATCGGATTTCGCTTTGAAGTAAACTTCTCCAAGAGGTGACTTCGCTTGAAGCAAGACTTCAGGAGGAGGAGGAGAGCTGGTTGAGAATCCAGAGGCGTATATAACGGATTCGATCCAGCTCATTTCTATACAATCCTCCTGAGTTAGCCCTAGCTCTGGAAAATCCTTGTTCATGACCTCCATCAAGTTGCCTTTCTCGCCAAGAAACTGAGCTATGTATGACATCGCCACAGTCTTGTTTCCATTGTTTCCAGCTATGGTGAAGAACACACGTAACAAGAGATCGTCAACAAGCTTGTCCGCAACTTGCTGCCACTTTGAAAGAATCATGAATCCTGGGTCTTGGTCTAGTGTTTTGGTGACCGTGAAGACAGTTAGGGCTTGAGGAACAGGAACAAGCTTGATCTTCCATGACAAAATTATCCCGAAACTACCTCCTGCGCCTCCTCTAATCGCCCAAAACATATCCTCTCCCATCGCGGTTCTGTCTAGTACTTTGCCATTGGCATCAACCATCTTTGCGTCTAGAACGTTATCTGCAGCAAGACCATACTTTCTCAATAAGGAACCGTATGCACCGCCTGTTATATGCCCACCAATGCCTAAGCTCGGGTATACACCAGCAGGGCATCCATGAATCTTGCTCTTCTCTGAAATTCTACAGTTAACAAAACCAAAGGTTCTATAGTCAAATATCTCTTAAGAGTGTGTGATTGTTTGGTACATTTGGTTATGAGCTCGTGGCCGCTGCATTCATCGTGCCTTACCCATTTGGCTGGGCATGTTTTGAAATCAAACATGTGGGTTTAATTATAATATTTAGAAAACCGTCAAAATTACATATTTCTGTTTCTTTAAATAGTAATAATTCATCCTTTTATGTTTGATTATTTGACTCAATTTTTCTTCGAGAAATACCCTTAGATAAAACCAAATCATATATTTGTATTAAAAACATGAGGGAAATCACCAAAATAGCACTAATTAAAAGAAGATATATTTTTAAATTTTTTATTTGGATTTGTTTTGTTTTTGCTAGAATTTTTGGTTTCTTATTTAAGGGATGAGATTAGGGTAACTATTTAGGATAAATATATTCTAATGATTAATAAATGCTATTGTAGGGATTTTAATTTTGAGTGCTATTTTGTAACAACAAATAAAAAATAGTATTAATGAGATTTTTCCTTTTTCTTCTTCTAAATTTATTAGATTCAGATCTGAGATCAAAAGTTTATCAATGTAATATCGAAATAGCACCAGATTTTGATAATAATCAATACTCCCTCTGTTTCTAATTAATCCAAATTTTAGAAAAAAAATTTGTTTCAAAAAGATGTATTTTTACTTTTTCAATGCAATTTTTACTAGATTATAATGATAAATTGTTGATTTCAAGAAAACTAATTGTATTTATTAAATTTTGATTGGTTAAAAGTTATGGGAAAATGTTAATTACAAAAAATTATACATTTAATATTTTGATTTAATGTATTTTATTAATAAGTGTGCAAAACCCAAAACATGGATTAATTTGAAATAGAGGGAGTGTTTAATAGAAAAACCCAAAGCTCACCAAGCACATAAAAATATTCGATATTTAATATAGACAAACCAATAAGCCTTTTTCAATATTTTAAAATATGATACTTGTATAGAAAGTTTTCATATTAAGTGGTGTTTAAAACAAAACGAGAGTCTTTTTTTTGTAACTTAACAAAACCAGAGTTACCTGTAGTAAAGCTCACCAACCGTAGCACCAGCTTGAACCCAAACACTATTGTCTTCAATATCAACGTTGATCTGTCTCAGTTTCGACAGATCAATAATTACAAACGGTGCTTCGATCTGTGAAACATAAGAGACGCCTTCATAATCGTGACCGCCGCTTCTAACACGGAGATGAATTCCCAGTTTCTTGGAACATATGATGGAAGCTTGGACGTGAGTCTCGTGAACCGGTTTGAATATGAAACCCGGTTTAGGCATTGATTCGGTCAAGTATCGTTGATTTTGAGCCGTCGAGTTAAGTACTTCAATGTACTTCGAGGCGTTCCTTTCAGGACTGAAGAATGTTTTGTCGAGTGGAAAATAGACATTTGTGTTTTGGTGGAGACATTTGATGAAGTCATCGTGTAAGGAGTTTGAAGAAGTTGATGATCCTGTGTAGAAAGAAAAATATAGGGCTAAAAACGAAATATAAGAAATCGCAGGGGCTACTTTTGAAACTCTCATCTCTGCAGCATACAAGAGAGAAGCCACACAAACAATTAGACTTCAAGATGGATATGGATGCCAATTGTTTTTTAGAATTTTGTGAATGAAGAAACTTGTTTATATACTCAATAAAATAAGATCCAATTATTTTGGTCGACAAAAAAAAAAAATCCAATCAACTTTAGTGGTTATGTTTATATTCAAACATGGCGTGCTCAGAATTGTCAGAAGATTCGGTGGTTGGGTTTACATAATTTAATTTCAAAGGAAATGGCAAACATAGCTTTGTGACGTGACAACCTTTTATTCACACTTGTGTTAAACGTTGACATTCTTTGAGTTTGTATACTACGTATATTCATTGGGGTCCATAATTTTACGGGAAATCCAACACAAAATTTCTTATATATATATATTTTTTTTTTTAGAACTCCAATGAATAGAAACTCCAATCGGAAGTAATCTAAAAGCACTTTTATTGGTGATTTTTAATGGAGTATCTAGAAATCAAATTTTTTTAAAAAATATAGATAAAGTAAGAGAGAAAAGGAGAAGAGGTTCGGTGTAGAGATATTATCTCTGATTTTTTAGAATTGAGTTTAGAGTAAATTTATTAAATAAAAACATTTATTTTTTCAATTTGTATGAATTTTAGGAGAGTTCTACCAGTAAGTTTGCTCTAAGTGATAACTATACAAAAATATATGCAATTTTAGGCTCCTAATAAAAAATGTTCAAAAACTGAAGATCCTGTAAACTATACATATAATGAGATAAATATTTGATCAAAAAAGAGAGAGATAAATATAGATCATTTAGATTGTCCATGACAAACTCCATGACAAATTAGTTTTAAAAAAAAGTCCATGACAAATTAGTTTTACAAAAAAGTCCATGACAAATACAGATCAAGTTAATTAAACGATTTATTATTGTTTTGAATAGTAAAACAGTTTAAGTAATAAAATATTTAAATAATAAAAATTACAAAAACATTCAATGTTTAAAAATCACTTTATAAAAAAAAATCAAATTATGATAAATTATATTAACTTAGAATATTTTATAAATATTTTATTTTGATGCAATACTTTTTAATACTATTATAATTTAGCAATAATATTTAAAATTTTATGTACACTACATAATTTCATAATAAATTCGTGGTACTTATAAACTTGTATTAGTGTAATAATACTGCTAATAGTATAAAACATTAAAAATATCTAAATACAATACATAAATAAAACTAAAAGAAAAAACAGTGAACAATATTTTAATTTGCTCATAACATGTCTACAATATTGTTGTTAGAAAACATGTCTACAATATTTTTCTAATATTTGTCGTACAGTATCCATTGACAATTCGCTGTTTCCATATCCCTTAATCAATTTCAGAATCTATTTAGTGATATTTTTGTGTCATATATATGACTCCAACAAAATTCTCATCTAAATAACTTAAAAAATTCTAATAAAATCATGTAGTCACATTGTAACAATTAACACTATTTTGAACATGAATATCATATTGAGAAAATCACACAGAATCTTTCCCTTCTTTTTTCAAATTCCAAATATTTTTTAATAACCGAATGTAAAGATCTTGATATCGATTAAACATCTCTTGTTTATTCCCATGAGGAGTACCATTGTAGAAACATAACTTAATACCTAACAACCCCCACTCTCAAAAGATCTATAGGAAGCAAAAAAACATAATTTATTTGGATTTATAATCAACTACAAAATACTTTTCTATCAAAAGAAAATAAAATTTAAAATCATTGTTTTACACCATTGTGAGGACTGATGTATCGTGACATATAGGGCTGGACAAAATATTCATAAAATTTAATTTGATTTGTTATCTATTTCGATTCGAACCAAAAAAATCTGGATATCCGTAACTTTACAAAGCAAAACAAATACTAATATGTAATATCCGTAAAAAAATTGGCAAATCACAATACTAATAACTTTAAAACAAATATCTGATCTAATCCTTTATATACATATATTTAAAGAATTATGTAAAAAACTATATAATTATTATAGTTTATGTAATTTACAATGCTTTTATTTAATTATTAAATTTATTATTCAAGTTATTAGAATTTTTAAAAATAAATATTTTCTATTTTGTAATAAAATATTATTATATTATATTATTTTTTTATTTTTATTTTATTTGTACGGATCGAATCAGTATTCGGTTTTAAATATAAATTTTTCTCGATATTCAAACATCGAATATTCGGATAGTTGTAGATCAGATCAGATAAGATAATTAATTATTTGGATGAAATGGATCGGATCACGAATACTTTCCAGAATCTGGATATTTGATTTGTGCCATCATCCATGTGCTCCATGCTGCTGTTGGAGTTATAATCGTTCCTAATAAAATCAACGACTAAAATCCATTAAATATGAGAAAATGTGTTGTCCACATAATCAATCTGGAAATATTGAGAGCATTATTCTACATGCACCGCTTCAACTTCATATATTTCTTCCTGAAAAGTGAATAAAGCAATTTCCTAGCAGACAAGAGTTACTCAGAAAACATTCATTCGGAATGATATAATGACACTACAAGAAAAGAGTCTCAACTCCGACAACAGTTTTCTGAGAACTTGCATCATCGGAAAGTTTGCTTCAACTTTACTAGAAATTGCCGAGAAACTATAAATTTCATCTGAAATTTCCGATGAACAATATTTGTCTGAATTTCGTCACAATATATTGTCGGAATCTTCCAAGAATTGTTTTTTGTCGGAATGTTCGTTGGTATTCTCTCAGGAATTACCTACGACAACGAAGTCTTTGAAATTCGTTGGGAAAATTAACGGAAAATGGCCGGAAGAGTTATTGCGTACATGTGTTACCATTGTTATTGTCTCCGAGAAGACATCGACGACAACCGGCGTCAATAAAAACATTCAATTTTGTAGATCTCACCACCATATTCATCTAATCTTCTCAAAGATATTTTTAACCACGCCTCTCTAATCCATTCTGCTGACAAAGGTCGGAATATCTTAAGCTTTTTTAGTTCTCTTATGCTTTATATTTTTTATTATATGAGGGTTAGATGTTGTTATTTATTGAAATAAAGTAGAATTTGTTTGGCAGATCTTGTGGATTTGCGTTGTTTGTTGTGGGAAGAGAACAGCGACTCTGGTGTGTGGTCTAACAGTATTGTCTCGATGCGGTGAGGGATGAGAAAGTTGTCTTGCCCACTTTCGCCTCCTCTGCCGTTGTCGATTCTTCTTCTTAACTAGATTGTAAGCAAGTTTGATACCTGGCACTGCTAGTTATTCACAGCATCTTGGTGGCAGATCCGACTTTCAGAGATTGAAGACGGCTTCTTCTTCGGCGTGATGGCTAGGGTTATGTGTTGTATCCGGTTTGTATCGGTTTTCTTGACTAAACCTTGTGTTATGTAAACCACTTATAATCTCTCCGGTTAAGGTTGGTATAGATATATTATTTTAAAATGCTATTGTGTAACTAGACTCGGCACGTGCATGAAACTAAACCGGTGGTTTTGTTGAACTAAACTCCAGCTTCGGTTTTTGAATAAAAGTTTTAGTTTTTTTTTAAAAAAAATTTCAACTGAATTTGTCAATAACTTCTCGGAGATCACCGACAACATTAAGACGAAACTGTTCATCGCCAATGTTATCGGAAGTATCTGGGTTGTTTCCGACGATCGTTTCCTATAATAGCCCGAGAAAAAAAAAATTGTCGGTAGTTTTCCGAGAAACTCACGATGATCATTGTTTACCGACGCTCATACTCCGATTAATTGTTGGTCATCGGAAATACGACGGGTTTCATTGATTCCGACAACGTTGCTAGGTATTTTGCTGTCGGTATATAGATTTATTCTTGTACTGTGAGAATCTTGATAAAATTTTACAGAAATTCGTTCATAAAATAATACTACACAATGTTTTATGAAATAAAAATCTTCAAAACTAATTTTGACGAATTTAACGGAACATTTTTCGTTAAAGGATGCTAACAATATGTTGAGGGTGTTTTAACTTTAATTTCTATTTACAGCCATATAAAATATCCAAAAAAAAAATTTATGAGAACCTCGTTTTCTAAAGCAAAAAAATATTAATATACCGTTACATATCATAGAAAATTTACAGACTCAATTTTACCCTAAAATTTCTACAGTTACATCCCAACTACAACTAATCATGCACAGTGTTTTAGGAAACAAAGTTCCACATAACTTTTTTTTTTTTGATCAACAAGTTTACAAGTTTTATGGAACATCTTCCTCTTCCTCTTGGTGATTTTGGTTGTAAAGAGAACTCAGATTTGAGACTAATGGAGCTTGATTGAGATCTAGCTCTTGAGATTAGTGCGTCGTACCAAATCTGAAGTGTTCTTTATTTCTCACATGAGTGATAGGGAGATTGAGTGACATCGCTTTCTTCTCTGTGATCGGAGTTGATAGAAGAAGGTTACCAGAGATTGAGAATAGGCTTTTGAATACTATTAGTCTATAATAGGGTTGATCAAGGAACTCCAAAATAATTAAAAACAACTTGTCTGACTCATAAGAAGCAACGCTTCGATTTTAGGTTAAACAAAGTACTACATGCTTGCCTTAATATTATTAGCTAAAACATTTTTTTCTGAAATGTATAAGAAACATCATCTGATCTCTCTTCTACTTTATTTTAATTTGATATTCTTGAACTTCAGTTCTGAACCTACATAGGTGGGATACTCTGTTCATGTCTGAAGAAATTGTTAGGATCAACCTTTGTTTTAATCTTCACCAACCTTTCGAAATTTCCTTTGAAGTAACTAGCTCCCCAGACTCGAGCTTGGTTGATGGTCGACTTACAGTTCTTTTTGTTCTGTCCCAGGTCTAGATCACGGTAGTTCACATAGGCTTGTCGTGGATTTGTCGAGACATAAGGAGTCATGAAACTGTAGAGATCTCTGATCCACTTGATGTGCCTGCTAGTTCTCCTGTCGCTGTCTGGCCAATTTGTTACATACTGGATCTTGAAGAGGACTCCTTTTCTATGCGGAAATGGGATCTGCGATTCAGGGATTTTCGCCATCATTCCTCCGTAAGGATTCCATATCATCATTGGATTATCTTCTTTTAGCAACTTCTTGAAGATCCCTTTAAGCCCTGACTCTGGAATAGGCTTCTTCACGAAGTCGGATTTGGCTTTGAAGTTGTTCTTTGGGAAAGGAGACTTGCCTTGAAGCAAAACCTTAGTAGGAGTGCGACTCGCGAATCCAGAGATGTAAACAATGGATTCAAGCCAGCTCATTTCGGTACAATCTTTCGGCGTTAGACCTAGCTCCGGGAAGCTCTTGTCCATAACTTTTATCAACATGCCTTTGTTGCCAAGAAACACGGCATTATACGACGTCGTGGCAGTCTTGCTTCCGTTGTTTGCAGCTACGTTGAAGATCACTCGGATGAATAGCTCGTCAACAAGCTTGTCCGCGACCATTTGCCACTTTGAAAGAATCTTGTTGCCGGGGTCTTGTTGTAACGTTTTGGTGACGGTGAAGACGGTTACGGTCTTAGGAACGGGAACAAGCTTGATCTTCCATTCTAGAATTATCCCAAAACTACCTCCAGCGCCTCCTCGAATCGCCCAAAATGTATCCTCGCCCATCGCTTTTCGGTCGAGTATTTTACCGTTGGCATCAACGATCTTTGCGTCTAGAACGTTATCTGCACCGAGACCGTATTTCCTCATCATGGAACCGTATGCACCGCCGGTTATATGCCCGCCTATCCCTAAGCTGGAGCATAAACCGGCCGGAAAACCATGGACTCTACTCTTCTCTGCAATCCTACAAGTAACAAAAAAAAGTTTCTTGATCAAATATACAGTCAAAGATAGATCCTAGCATCATAATTCCATTTTTGTCTAAATTTTGGGAGTAAACGGCCTTCTAGATGCAGTATTTCTTTAGTGATCCTTTTATAACAGTTAAAGATTGTTTGTTTGCTCATTGTTTTCTTTTTATTTACCTGTAGTAAAGTTCACCAACGGTAGCACCAGCTTGAACCCAAGCACTGTTGTCTTTGATATTAATGTTGACTTTTCTCAGCTTGGACAGGTCCATCACTATAAAGGGTTTTTCGATCTCGGAAACATAAGACAAGCCTTCGTAATCGTGACCGCCGCTTCTGACGCGTACATGAGTTCCAAGTTTCTTGGAACAGATGATGGAAGCTTGGACGTGAGACTCGTGGAGCGGTTTGAATATGAATCCCGGTTTAGGCATGGACTTTGTCAAGTACCGGAGATTCTGAGCTGTCGACTGAAGGACTTCGCTGAACATGGAAACGTTTTTGGCTGGAGCAAAAAACGTACTTTCGAGTGGGAAAGAAACATGTGTGTTTTTATGGAGACAGTTTATGAATTGATCTTGGAGCGAAGCTGCAGAAGTTGTTGGTGTTATGGTGTAAAGTGAAAAATATAAGGTGAAAATCAAAAGAAAAGAAAATGCAGAGGATGGTTTTGAAATTCCCATTTCTCTCTTTACGGAAGCTCTGCTCTATTGTCTGTTGTTCTTTGTTTGATCCCAATCTGCAAAATTCAGTCTATAAATAGACATAAAAAATCTAAACCTTTTTACGCGTTCTCTTTAAAGTTACCAAAAATATAAACTTTTTTTCTTCTCTACGAAAGTTATTGCCCAAATGCCTAAACTTTCATCATGTCATTGTTGATTTTAATGATACCACTAAAAGGTCAGTGCCCATTTAGAGTTTAAAGTACAAAACTAAAGTTACTCTTAAGACTTTACCGAACTTTTTTCGGTTCATAGACTTACCAGCTGACCAAGTTTGTTACGTTTCACGTACGGTGGAGACAGGAGACGACGACTGAGACTGAGGAACGTTTGAGTCAAGAATTTACAAATAGCATGAAAGTGCTCGTTGATTTATAAAGGTCAATGACTGAGGAGTGTGAGACAGCCAAAAATTTCAAACTGCAGTAACGTGACGTGCTAGATATTTTTGTTCTCTAGTGTCTAAAAAACGTTGCAGTGTGTGTTTGTAGGAAACTGGAAGTTTTAAGTGGCAAAATATTCGTGTGTTATGCCTTGTCTGAGCTCCTTATTTTGGGTTTGGTCCTATCCCTACTTTAAATGTTCTGACAATTGTAGTATCCATATTTTATGAATATCCAAACACTAGACATAGTTAAAAACAAAGTAGAGACAAACTAACTATTGAGATTAATTATAAAAATATTAAACGTGTCTTGATAAACTATAGTATAGTGTCTATAAATTAATACCTAAGTAAATTAATAAACTTTTCATGTTTAGGATTAGAATTCTGATTCAAAGATATTCTCAATAAATTGAAAAATTACTAATTTAATAAAATATAATATTTTCAAACATTGTATACAAAGAAAATCCACAATATGTTTTAAATTTTTTACCACAATGATTATCTAAACATGTTTCAGGTTTTTTATTAGTAAATTAGATCAATATTTCTTCTAATATAACTTTGGTATCATAACATCAAGGAAATGTTGAAAACAATTGATTTTTTTGATCTGATCCATTATAATCTAAAGATTAAGATACTTAAACTTTTAAAGAGCTGCATTCAAATATTTTGATTTATATTTTGAATATCTATATTCAATACTTAAAATAAATTTTATTTTAAGAAAGTGTTTGTTTTTTTTTAGAAAGGTTACATGCATTTTCTAAAATGTTATGAAGATCAACTTAGACTTTTCATGAAAAAAATCTTGTTTATATAGTTTCTTTTTTAATTATTTTATAGATCAAATATGATATTTTGATCGAAATAATTGTTTCTCGAATATCATAAAATATCTGGAATTTCCAGCAAATCGGCCTTTAAGGGACTGATATATGAGAACAAATTTTGAAAATAGACAACCTAAAGCTGCTAACTCACTCATGTTTTAAGTGAAGGCCTGTTGGGGTCCGGAACAGACACCACCAGTTATCCCAGTATCTTTTTTCAATGGAACTGTGGGTGGGATTGTGGGACATGTCAATTATTTCCATTTATACAATAATTTGTTCTATAAACAGAACGAAGATTTAATCCCATCTTAGCAGATCACTAAATCAAACCAACACATTTACAATTGAGAACTAATAAGCATCTTCGTTTGCTTTCGATTCGATTTTATTTAAGCTACCAACCAAAAGAAGATTTCAAAAAGAAACGCACACAAAACTTTCCGAGTGTTATGAATATATGTGATGTTCGTTATAGAAAGTATTAGATTTACTTGATTGTCATGTCTATTTGTTCTCTAGGTTATATTTCTTCCCAAACTATTATAATCATATATAAAAAATCCATTACTCATTGAATAAAATACACCAATTCTTCTTTCTCTCTTCTATATCTATAACAAGTTATTAGTTCGAAATCCTAGCCGCAAGTAAACTCTAGAACCCTAATCATCTAACCGATGTGGCTATCCGTCGACGTAGCTCCAATCTCCTATCTTCACTATTAATTGAGATAAGTGCTATTTTATATTGTTTTTATACATATGATCATACGTAGCAAAGTACATTGATTTATGCATTATGTCTGATATCAATCTTACTACTTTATCATGCTAGATATAATCCATAATTAGATTCTATCAAATACGATATTGTAAATTCGGCTAAACACATAATTGTGATTCCATTACATTTAGTTATTAGTAATGTTACCAAGTAACACACGTTTCTTCACACCATGATTTGGTTCCTTTATTTTTCATTTTTATGTTTTAGTTATCTTATTAATTAACAATCACTGAAACAAAAATATGTGGTGATCTGTGTGCTTACGGTTTGGTTTGGTAAATTTATCAGTTTAGTTAATTGTTGATCTGTCGTATATCTATGATAATTAATTTTTTTTTTATTTGTTCATGGCATGTCAAAAGTTATTAGTTTAGTTAACGAATACTGCATGTATATGCTTGCTTATATGAATATTTATTGTTCATCTTTGAAACTGGAAATACAAAATATATATAGTTATTGCATGAATCATTAAGAACTATATTTATGGTATATTTACATTTATTACATTAGTATATTTAATATATCTAAATCCTGGAAAAAAGATAAAGTTTATGTATATAAAGTTCATTCTTTTATCATATTTTATAGAACGATACATTGTTTGAGTAGAGATGTTTTATATGGTTCATTTCGTTTGGTAGTGGAGTGATATTGATTTTAACTTAACCGGTTCATGCTTTTGATCTATGTGATGATATATTGGCTCACACTAATGTACGATTGAAAACATCATGGTTCAGTTATTTATTTGCATGCACTTTATTTAGTGTCTATAGCTTTAATATAAATCAGTTTTATATATTGGTGTTTACTAACAAATAGTCATATTTCTATGAGCTAAAGTCTAAATATTTCAGGTAAATATTTTTATATACAGACAAGATTTTGGACAAGGTTATAATAACCCCTTATGTGATCAGATCTTCGACTGCATCTTCTTCTTTTTTAAGATAAGTATTTTATTTTTATGCTTTATTTACAAGGTTAAAGTAAACTTGATTAGATGAAAGTAATTTACATGAAATTTCACACAAATTGATATGAAATTTGTTCTCAGACCTTGTTAAATAGCATGAAAATAATGATCTAGTCCATATAATAATTACTCTAGTAGTATTATTTATTTATTGATATAATAAAATATTTATGATAATACATATCTTTATATAATTTAAAATAATTTTATTATTGTATTTCAATACTATTTTATATATGAGAGTTTTAAATTAAGATCTGATCTTAAAAGATCCATAAGTTTTGGATAATAATTCAAAGAAATGTATGATCACCTGAATGTGATTACCTAAAGCTCATTATGTATGTATATTGCATCTAAAGATTACAAGACCTAAAGTTTGTAGATAAAGCTCCACTATGTTTTTTTTTTTTTTGAAAAAAAAGCTCCACTATGTTGGATGTTGATTTTTTTTTAGAAAGGTTACATGCATTTTCTAAAATGTTATGAAGATCAACTTAGACTTTTCATGAAAAAAATCTTGTTTATATAGTTTCTTTTTTAATTATTTTTATAGATCAAATATGATATTTGATCGAAATAATTGTTACTCGAATATCATAAAATATCTGGAATTTCCAGCAAATCGGCCTTTTTTTTTTTTTTGTCAAACATTTCTTTCATTCATATCTCAAAATAGAGTAATAGAGGAACATAGTCTGAAGAAAACACACATTGCAATTGCAACCGCCAAACATAATACCGTGCACTGATAAAAATTAAATGATAGAGGACTGAAGAGAGTGGCAAGGTTTGTAAGGAGACAACCTGCGATCTCGTTCAAATCCATCCCTGAATGCAGGGCAGAGAAGAGGACAATAGAGTCCCAAATTTCTTGAAGCTTTGAAAATCCAGCAGATGATGCTGAAGGAAGGGCCACCTGCAGCGTCAAAGCTTCGGCTGCAAAGGTTGAGACCACATATAGTATCCTAGCAGAGCTTTGAGAGTCATGGGCTTCATCCATACCATGGATACACCATCCAAGACCTCCATTTTTAGAAGCATCAGTCCCTGAAACCATAGAAACCAAAGCCAACAAGACAAAGGTTCTAGTACCAACCCCATGCTGAGGTACTAAAGGGGGAGAACACAGTGTAACATCCTCATATAGAGGTAAAGACAACAGATCGCTTGCACCATCCTCATAAAGATGTAAAGACCGATCGCTTGCAACATCCCCAAACTGAGGTAAAATAAGATTCAAAGGGAGGACAATATCCTCATTCAGAGGTAAAGGACTCATCTTGAGACAACTAACTCCTAAAACGAGGCAAGGTTCATACATGTAAGACTTGTTCCATAAAGAAACAGAGACAAAACCTTTTGAAAGCTTGACTAAGAGAGAGGAGGTTTCTGCAAAGATAAACTGTGGCTCGAGCCAGCAAATCGGCCTTTAAAAGACTGATATATGAGAACAAATTTTGAAGGCCTGTTGGGGTCCGGAACTGACACCACCAGCTATCCCAGTATCCTTTTTCAATGGAACTGTGGGTGGGGTTGTGGGACATGTCAATTATTTCCATTTATACAATTATTTATTCTATAAACAGAAAGAAGATTTAATCCCATCTTAGCAGATCACTAAATCAAACCAACACATTTACAATTGAGAACTAATAAGCATCTTCGGTTTGCTTTCGATTCGATTTTATTTAAGCTACCAACCAAAAGAAGATTTTAAAAAGAAACGCACACAAAACTTTCCAAGGAAATAAATCTGAATTTTTTTAAATAACGTCCACAGATTTGAGAACTGGAATACTCTGTTCATCACAGAAGAAATCCATTGGATCAACACTGGATTTCACTCGCACCAATCTATCGAAATTGTTCTTGAAATACTTCACTCCCCAAATCTTACCTTCTTCGTACTTGGTCATCATATTCATCCCAACGTTATACATCCCTAAATCAACATCTCTAAAATTAACATAAGCTCCTCTTGGTGATTTCGAAACATAAGGAGTCATAAACTCGTATAAACTCTCGACCCATCTCATATATTTATCTGTATCATTCTTGTTCTTGTCTTCTTCTTCTTTCCAATAAGCCAAATACTGAATCTCATAGAGGTTCCCTTCTCTATGTGGGAATGGTATTCCATTTTCCGCAATCTCACTCATTCTCCCACCAAATGGAGTGAGTATGATCTTTGCTAGCCGAGCCTCGGGCGCGTAGACTCGCTTCCAAAGCTCTCGAATCGCGGTTTTTGGTATCGGCTTTTGGATAAAATCGTCTTTTCCCTTGAAAGATCTAGACGTACGCCTACGTTCCGTGAGAATATTCATTGATTCTCCTTTGATAAACCAGAGAACAGACTCAACCCAACTCATCTCTCTACAATCTCCAATCTTAAGACCTAGTTCCGGAAACTTCTCTTCCATTAACGTTAATAAATCGCTTACCGGGCCAAGATAAAGTCCCGGGAACGAAGCGTAAACTGAGGTATCATTAGACCTCTGCAGCAAAGCTCTAATGAAAAGATCATTAGGAACCTTATCCGCAATATACTGCCAATTGTTGATGGTTCGGACAGCCTCTTTCTCGGATGTTTTAACGACGTCAAAGACCGTTACTACGGTCGGAACGTCGACCAATCTAATCTTCCATGCTAAGACAACGCAGAAACTCGACCCGCCACCTCCGCGGATAGCCCAAAAGAAATCCTCACCCATGCCTTCTCGGTCAAGAAACCTTCCACTCGCGTCGACTATATGCGCGTCAATAACATTATCTGCCGATAAACCGTATTTTCTCATCAATGTACCGTACCCACCACCTCCGAACTGCCCTCCAACGCCGACGGTTGGGTAAAGACCGGCCGGAAAAGCTAGTGATTTGCTCAGTTTACCAATCTCGTAGTACAATTCCCCAATTGTAGCGCCGGTTTGTACCCAACCGGTCCGGTTATCGACGTCTAGTGTAATAGACCGGAGATTTCTCATATCGATGACAACGAACGGTCTGGTTCTGGCGATGTACGAGAATCCCTCGTAGTCATGACCACCACTCCGAGTCCTGACGTGGATATCGTGAAGCCGTGCACATCTAATTGTTGATTGAACATCGGTGGCTTGAACCGGAGTTATGATTGAGACCGGTTTAGGTGTTTCGAGAACCGAGAATCTTGGATTTTGTATGGAAGAATTCAAGATTGAGAAGAAAGAAGAGTCTTCAGATGTGTGTATGACTCTAGGTTCGACGGTGAAGTCGTTTATCTGGCGAGAGAGACAGCTGAGAAAGTCTTCTTGGTTGGTTTGATGAGCTGAAACCGAAGGAAAACGAGCAAGAAAAAGATTGAACAGAAGAAAATGTTTAAAGAGAGAAAGCCAAAAGCTCAGAAACTCCATTTCTTATGCAGAGACTGAGGATATACGGGTAAGATGGATCTTAAGTACTTTTTTTTTTTTTGAACACAAAGATCTTAAGTACTTTATATTCTTTTTTAATTATTATATGAAATACATGCGGGCTACAATTCTCTTTATGTAAAGCTGATTGATTCCACTCGACAAGATAAAATAAGGATGTGTTATTAAAGAACATAATTGGTCTGAGTCCTTTTCTGACAATTGTTTTGTAGCTTGCTACATCTGCCGCCACCAAAGTCACGTGTATTAAAAGTTTTTGTTAACTAATTTATTAATTTATTTTATTCACTAATATGTTTAATATGTTTAGGCATAAGCATTCAGCTTTCGGTTCCATTCCAATTTGTTTCTCGTTTTGGTAAGTAGTTAGTAATAATCTTATACATTAAAACAGAAGTTAGAACTTTTTCATGTATAATTTTTTTTTAAAATGGACTATCTTTAGAGAATTATTATTGAAAATATACCTATCATTTAATACTATATTATTACAAAAATATAAACAAATAAAAAGATATTCTACAGATTTTTCTAAGATTGTAATCTAATAAAATCTTACTATTATCTTTTAAAAAATTATAAATACTACTAAAAGAGGAAAATCGTTTTGAAACTAATCTTATTTACATGGTATATTATAATTTGTGTCACTAAGATTTAATTATTTTCTGAAACATAGCCTATGCCAAAACAATATATTAATTTATATATTACAAACACAATTAGCCGCTTTATGTAACAAACTACGTCTACCATAATTTATGGCCCATTTCATTTCACGCTTTATCAAATTACGAACATTAATTATGCAAATGGAAAATTTATACACATAATATATTATCATTCAGTTTACAATAAAATTCATTGGAAATGAAAATAATTTTCATGTTTATGAAATTTTACATATATTATAACGTCTAATAATCAACGAAAAATCTAATATATAGATGATTATATAAAGAAAACATAACTGTATGCAAATTAAAAAAATTTAAACACATATACATATTTAATTTGTCAATACTATATATTTTTAGTTTTTATTATATAAGCTCACCCTACGCAAAGCGCATATCTTATCCAAGTGTGTGTTACTCAAAGTACTTCATACTTCTTTTTTTTTTTTTGAGAAAGGGCTTCTGACAATACTTCATACTTCTATTTATAAATTACTATTTTGTAAAAGAAAAAATGCTGCTATAAATAGAAGAGCTATGAAGTATTATGTGTACAATGCATCCACTTTTTCGTAAGAAAGAAAAAACCAGCACATTTCCGAAAAATACCTTAAACAATTTTGGTTCCCACTTTAATACCTACAATATTTTTAGATACCCAATCAATGCCCAAACTTTGATACCCAAGCAACAAACATAGTTTGCCCATCTACTTGCTAAGCACTGGGAGGATTCTACTGTGAGCATTCGGAAAGGGGACTCGAAAGAGAAAAATATTGCCGTCCATCTTGGAAATGTAAACAGATATATCTTGGCACTGTTTACTCCCCATACCATTAACAATGACATGGACGACTCCCTCTTGATGGTGCTTCTCGTAGACTGAAAATTGCAAACATTAAACAAAATATATATATAAGAAAAAAGGAAAAACAAAGAGTGTTGTTTTGTTTATGTTTGAAGTTTGGAGATGAATGCAACAACTCAACCAAAGGCTTTCATATGAAGCAACTACGATTCAGATTACAAACACCATCTCGGCAAATTTCACAAACCCAGGCGAGGACAGGAGATTCAAGCCGGCCAAAACCAAACAACGTAACTGAACCATTCTTGAAGCAGCCAAGCCTTGATTCACATATCATATAATAACTTTGATAGCTTCTCTCACTAAATCAAAGATTAAAAACTCGTAAACACACAAACCAGAAGCCTGTCATTTGATAATTTGTGGTCTGTTGCTGCGAGTTTTCGATCTGGTTCTATGGACTTTGGGTGGTGTATCGACCGTTAAAGCATACATTTTTACAGCAAACAACTCTTCCGGAAGACCCTTCTGATCCTGGATAATGGTATTGGAGAGAAAAAAAAAGTGTAAATGTCTACACCAACAGTTCCGAGAAACGGTCTTATGATGAAAATAAAAAAACAGACAAGAACTCAACCTTTGTTTGATAGAGATGTAACCCACATCGTCGAAAGAGCTCTTTAAAGTACGGATCGGATCTGGTGATGCTACGATCCTCTTTATCCAATACAAATCCTACTCAAAACCAAAAAAAAAAAAAACATCAGCTCTTTTACTTTTCATAAGAACAGCAAAGTGAGAGCGAGAGAAACCTTTATGAGCGAGATTCTCTTTCACGACAAAAAACCCACCAGGTTTAAGGCATCCCTGAGATCAACCAAGAACACAGACATGACTTAGTGCATTTGAAAATATGGTTGTACTTGACTTGTAATAGAGAAACCTAAGGATAAACAAAGTCATTACCTTTGCCCGGTTAAAGAAAGAAACAAAATCATCGTCCGTGAGATGACCAATGCACCACTGAACCCATATGACATCGTACCTTTGAGCAGCTGGAGTAAACTCCTTTGTTTATATAAACATTCACATAAAAAAAATGTGAAGAAGAATCAAAAACAAAGATTAATCAGAGAATATAGAAGAGACACCACAGGGATGATAATACCTGAAGAGGTGCACAGAAAAAGTTAGTTGCTTTGTGCCTTTCTGAACCTACAGAAGCCAAATTCTCACGTGCGGCATCAAGGAACTGGGCTACAGGCTCAAGAAGATCAACCTAAGAACAAAAGAAACACAATTATACCAAAGCTAAAAACAGAGAAGAACACAACCTAAGTTACAGAACATTCACCTCGTTGAAATAACGTATCAGAAGATTCTTAGTGATCCTCCCAATGCCAGAACCACAATCTGCAAATGAGTTGTGTGATTTTCAAAGAAACACAAGTAAAATATAAAAAAAAAAGAAGCAAGAAACACCAATGAGATGAGAGTACCAAGAGCTACTAGATGCTGATTTGTTCCTCCATTGACTAATCTTTCTTGAATAAGAGTCTTGAGAAAAACCTCACTTCCTGTAATATCAGCATCATTCACATGCCCATATCCTCCTAATACTCCATCAACAGAAGCTTCAACACCCTTTAAGTTACAAAACAGAAAAGTCTACAGCTTTAGAATCTAGTTTAAAACAAGTTAGGGTTACACGTTTGCTTGGAGTAGAAGCTATGTCAAAAATCTGAGAAACTCTAAAGAGAACACAGCCAAAAAAAGTAAGCTTGAGACTAAGCACAACAACAACAACAAAGAAGAATCAGAGAAGATCTGAATGTCTTACTTCCCAGTAAGAAACACCGTCTCTGTACCATTGGGTTTTCTTCGTTTCATCTCCTTCTTCTCCAATCGCTTCTCTCCACATCTCTTGTGCGCTGTTAAACTCTTTACCCTCCGAATCTACCCCACAAACTTCCATCGGATCCAACGAGCGAGTTAATACGCTTCTTAGTTCTCTTCTCCGTTGACGCGGTGACGGTGGCAACGCAGACGTCGTCTTCGTCGACGGCGGCGGGATATGGTTTGGGTGGTTGCAGTGGGAGTGTCCAGTGGAAACAAATGGGCTGGTAAGAGAAAAAGACATTTTTAGTTATTGGGCTTTCTTTTAGGGTTCCGAAGATTTTAATTTTACTTTTTTTTTTTTTGGTTCAACATTTAAAACTCAAACAAAGATACACTGAAAGACTAACAAGAGCTGACTTGGAAAACGCGCCAAAATCAGAATCGTTTTTGGGTAAAGCTCCAGGGCGTAGAGGTGTGCTTGAGGGTTCCAGTTGGAGGAATGTGAGTTGTTCTCATAGCACCGGTTACCAGCTCATAGATGTCAACGACAATTAACAAAATCTGCATAATGAAAAAAATGAATTTTAATAGATTATTTATAGAATCAACATTTGCATATTGTTTAGTTATATAAAGATAACATTTTAAACGTCGAGATAAATGGTGATAAATTTTAAATGATAAATATATATATGTTATAAATAAAATTTGTTGTATAATTTGATTTTATAATATTGTAAGATGTCAATCTATTATTAAACTGTATTGAAAAATAAGCTACTTAATTATAGTAAGGAGTAAAGTATTTTTTAATAAATTTTTGTTGTTTTACATTTTGTAATAATTAGTTTAATTGTCAATAATTGTTATTTTTGTAATAAATTAAATAGTATATAAAATATGTTGATGCATCTAATATGTATTTCGTCATTTTGTAAAATTTTATCCAATCATATAAGAAAAAAATCAATAGCTTTCATTTCACATATTGTTTATAAAAATAAGTCTAATTTTTTTTTGTAGCTTAATTATTTTTCTGTATCTATGCGATTAAGTGATGTCTACCAGTAGAGTCAAAGAATTTAGTCCAGTTATGGATCTAAATCTAATTGAACACGGAAATTAATCATATTAAAAAGATAAAGAAAATGACGATAATTATATCGTAAAATATGATAGGAATTATTGAAACATGCAAAAAGAGAAGTAGTTGATGAATTGATTCCCATTCTACTAAGCATTACCTAACAAGTAAGGACTAAGTTAGGTAAGACTTAAAACACTGCTATGCTCCTTTTGTTCGCTTCGAATTGTAAAAAGAGTGGAAGAGTAATAACAAAATTAGGTGGTTGACGAAAGCTTACTATAATTATTGAGAAAATTACTCAAATAGCATAGAAAAATTGTTATATAACTACAATATCATATATTTTCTGAAAATTACTCAAATGTTTTTCAATTCATATAAAATTACAATAAACACTTTTGGTTATTGTAACAAAATTAAACAAAATTATACAAAAATAGATTTTATATAGAAAATTTTAAAACTATTCATAATATTAAATTTTTGAATATAATGAGTAGACACATCAAAATGTTGCCGGTGCAAATGGTGGTTGCGCAAATAAGTAGATTTGAAATGTTAATAGGAAGACAATCCATTAGTTATACATCGGAATTGTCACCAATAATGAACAGATGGCACAACAACACTGTAGATGGTATATCGAAACTTCTACATAGATTTGAATCCGACAAACAGAATTTTAATTTCTGTTTACATAATTATTCCCAGGAATGCGCAAGAACAGTATTTATGATCAGTTGTATAAACTTAGGAAATTTGTCACAAGTGTATATTTCTAAAGCTTCGTTACCAATTAAAGAGCTAGTAGGGGATTTTGTAACTTTTATATCTTTAACATTCGTGGGGTTTGATCAATAAATGATCCGTAGATCGGTAGATGTAAAACATTCTCTATAACAGAATTTATTTTATTTTTTGCTTAAAACCATCTTCAATGTTTTTCCTCATTTTTTCTCTTAAAATGAAATAAATTCAAAATGAATTTGAAATCTGCTCCAATGGTTCTTCTCATTTTTCTCACTCAATTATAAATGCATTCTTTTTTTTTTTGGTCAAAGGATCTATTGCAAATAACACATTTTATTTGATAAGATTTTAGATTATACTCACTTATTTTTAAATTCTATAATTTTAACCAAGCTTTAACTTTTTTTTAACAAAGAACGGCCATTATAATACTCAAACTTGAGGTGGTTTGGGTAACCAGACCGGAATAGAACAACCAATAAAATATAATTCTCTATAAAAGGATCTAGCAGTCTTAGCTAAAAAATCAGAAATCTGGTTTTAAGCGCATGGAACATAAGTGATCTTGAAGTTTAGGAAGCATATCTGCTGAATCTTTATCCTCTCCAGGCTTATGACTTGGAGCTCCTCAATTCTGTGATCTTGTAGCATTGATGGCACCGTCTCGTTTGCATTAAACCAGGCT
This sequence comes from Brassica juncea, assembly GCA_018703725.1. Classification (NCBI taxonomy): domain Eukaryota; kingdom Viridiplantae; phylum Streptophyta; class Magnoliopsida; order Brassicales; family Brassicaceae; genus Brassica; species Brassica juncea. The sequence continues at coordinate 48,659,865 of CM031938.1, forward strand.
TGACACTCACTCTCTGCATAGCGAACTAACTCCAATGGATCTCTGTCTATCCCCCTGAAGAGTTTGTCATTCCGGTCCTTCCAAATATACCATATTATCCAGGGATAAGGATCTCTGTCTAGTTCTGGTTCGACAATGCTGTTCTTTCTCCAGAAAAGATAATTCATATTAGCGTAGATACTCGGTACCGGAAAAATATCTTGACTTGTTGGAGTCGCTAAAAGGGACTGGGCTTGTATTGCTGGCGGGCATTCGAATATGGCATGAGTTACAGATTGTTCTGGTTCTCCACATCTTGGACAATAGTCATCGCACCTCATATTACGCCGTATTAGGTTCTTTGTTACTGCCACATGACCTATTATCAGTTTCCAGATAAGATGACATATCTTTTTAGGCGCTTTAATCTTCCAAACAAAGGTTTGAAGTCCAAGTAAAGGCTTGAAGCTTAGTGATACTTGGCTCCAACACTTCCTTTTTTTCCTCTTTCTTTAATAGGTTCTGAGCTGCCCAATATCCTGACTTAACCATGTACTGGCCATTCCTAGTGTAGTTCCAGCAAATGTATCTCGACGATGAGTTGAGCTTATGGACAAACTCCTTATGAGGGGTATATCCTCAGGGCTTACATAGTTCTCCAGTAGGCTAACATCCCACTCCTTTGATACCTGATTAATAAAGTTGCTGACTCTCATGTTGATGTAAAACTGGGATTAAAGGAGTAGTCGGTCTTGCTGGTGTTGTAGGGACCCCCGGGTCCTCCCACACCTTGGCTTCGTAACCAGATTGTATTTTATGTCTGATCTCCAATAGCAATAGCTTTCGTGCTGCATAAAGGTTAGTCCACACATAGGATGGACTACTAGCAGAATTTACTCGTAAAGGCGAGCTCAATCTATCATATCTTTCCTTCAAAACCAAACTTTAACTTTTAAAAAGCAAATATTTATTACATTGATAAAAATACCTAACAACATACAAAGTAAAAGTAGAATTTTAATTAAATAGTACTTTTACTATATTTTTCCCACCAGACAATTCCTCATGCATCTACCACATTCAGTCATTATTTTAATGGTTTTGGTGGATCTGAAAATAATCTACCTGATTATTAAATTACTTTAATCAATATTATGTTAAGTTTGTCTTATGTTAAGAGTTGTTAAATATTGTGTTAAGTTTGTTTGGGATTTTTCTTAACTTTGTATTAGTTGTGTATTTCAAATGGTATTGTTTGCTATTTTATTTTATTTTAATTATATATTATAATTATAAAAGGAGAAATTATATTTTAATAACTCATTATTGGTAATTATATTTTAAGAAGTTTTAAAATGTATATACATATTGGATATAAAGTTTTAAAGGTTATGTCTAGTGTCAATATTTGGTTCATGCATAAAATAAAGATTATCAAAAATAAAGAATTATTATGTAAATAAAAAAAATTTAACATCAAAATTAGTTTATGAATAGTATTCCCTCAAAAATGATATAATACTTATTCATATACTCATTTTTTTCCTCAAAATGATGGACCATTAGAGATGAATTTTCCTTATTTTTTTTATGTTCTCTTTCATTTTGGATGTACCATTGGAGATGTGGCTTTATATAGCAAAATTGTTTCATCTTCTTTTGATCTAGCATAAAAATAGAAACATTTTTCTCACTAATAGAAGCCTTTTGTATTATCTTTTGTCGAAAAAGAGTTGAATACAAAGTAGGGGATTTTTTGTTTATGCAAAAAAGAAAAGAAAATAATAGAATACACGTTTACACTTTACTTATATCAAAATTAGAAGTCGCATATATGTGTGAAATTGAAAAAGTAAATGCAAAATGAAGTTGACAAGAACAAAGAGGGATCAAATACTTTACTTTTTTTTTATCAAAAAAAAAGAACAAAGAGGGATCAAATCATTTGATTTGACCACGATGGCTAAACACGTTAGATAGTTGGGCAATCGCTACAACTAAGCAGCCGCACCTATTTTATAATCAATATTTTTGTCAGCATTTTTTATTTAATTATAATCAATTATTTGTATCATATTATAATTATTTGATTTATTAAATTACTTGTAGTGAAATTATTTTAAAAGTTTTTTAAAAGAAAGGTTCATAACTCTTGGTTGCTTTGATTAAACAATAGGTTACGTAGACACTCTACGTTGGCTTCTAAATTATATAACCCAAATAATCGATCGGCCTTAGGTTAGGTGGCCTTAAAAAGAAACCATTCTAGTTCTTCAGAGTATTTCTAACTCGCCATTATTTTAGAGGTAAAATTATTCCAATCTATTTTTATTTTTCTTCTAAAATAAAAATTATTATTTTTACTCTATTTAAAGAGAAAAAATATTTTTCTATATTTTAGATTATCTCCAATGTATTCTTTGATTTTTTTCTAAAATAATGGAATTCTATAATAGAGATGGACTTGTCTCCAATAAATTCATGTATTTTTCCTCTAAAAATAAATATTGTTGTTATATTCTTTTTTAGTTTTACAAATAATACTTTTTCTTTGTGGAAGTTGAAAATTAACCAAAATTATTTTATCATTTCATAAAATTATGATATTAATTAAACTAAATATTTCTTTAAAAACAATTATGTAAATAAAAGTATGATTCTATTTATATAAAAAGTGTATATTTCCCTGCCAAAGTTCTTATTTTATCATTTCATAAAATTATGATATTAATTAAACTAAATATTTCTTTAAAAACTATTATGTAAATAAAAGTATGATTCTATTTATATAAAAAAGTGTATATTTCACTGCCAAAGTTTTTATTTTTGGTTATAATTATTAAAGTAAAAATTAAAGGATCACTCTGTAAATAAAAAAATATGTCAAATACAATTTTTTCTTTAAATATGGAAGTGAAAATAGCAATCTCTATTTATAGGAAGAAATATAGGTGGATTGGAGTGAATTTTACTATATTATAGCATTTAAAGTTAAAAATATTGATGAATTAGAGATGCTCTTATTTTATATTTGGAGATTTTTATTTTAGAGAAATACATTAGAGCAAAATTCATCTATAATTAATGTAAAAGTAGGAGAATACATTGAAGATGGTTTTAGCTGGTATATATTGGAATTTGGAACAAGAATAAAACTCCACATCAGATTATAACGCCAACATAACCTTGGGCACTATTATTTATTTATTTATACTCGTAATTTTCACTGAACTGATTATTTTTGGATTTATCTTGACATGTATCATGTTTGCTAGATGTAACGTATTGCATTTGCTACGTTAGCGCTGATAGGCGCGGTGAAAACAATACATGTTGCTGCAAATAAATATTCAAAACATATAATTATCTTCTTCTTTTTTTTTACAACAATTATCTTTCTTATAATGTTTGCTATTTCAAATTTCTTAATTTATACCCAATAAATACTGTTTCTATTTTGAAAAGTAAATTAAAATAAGTAGATTGTAAAAGTTGAAATAGTGAGAGCTTTTTGTTAGGAAAATATTTGCGCAATTATGAAATTAAAAAAAAAAATCATAATAGTGTCATGTTTCAAAGTCAACGAAAATATTTCCAATTCCCTCAATCCCTCCATATTAGATGACACATGTTCATGGATGTGTAAAGCTTGTAATGGAAATTGATTTAAACAATTACACATATAAGGAGATAAATATTTAAAGCTGTGAAATATTAGTCCAAACAAATAAAATAAAAGTATTGTTACAAAAGTAGATGAATATTAAAAATGATTTCCAATTTTTAAACCAAATATTTTAATATATAAAAAACACGTAACCGAAGTGATAGAGAAAGAGAGTCGCGGCTAGGTCGTAGTCGTGCCCTCGTTTTGCAGTTCACGTTTCCCTCTCTTGAGTTTCTTCGTCTTCTTCTTCCTCCTCCTCTCCTTCTATCGTCATATATTCTCTCTCTCTCTATCTTCATCACTCTCTCTTACGAGGGTTTCTCTCACACTGTGTTAATAAACATCGCGCGTTACGCATTCTAACCATCTTTCAAAGCCGTCCTCTGTTTCTTGTCTTCTCACAAGTATCAGGTGAACAGATCTCTCTCTAAATCTCTCTATGTATTATTCTGACAAAATTATTTATATTGCTCATTGATTTAAGATCATCATCAATTTTTTCACTCTGTAATCATTTTTCACTATTTTCTTGGCTTTGGTCTCAAGTCTCTGTTTGAGAAACAGAGCAATTTTGAAGTCTTTCAATGCTAAGTTTGTTTGGAGTCAGAAACCAACGAAGAAACTCAAGACCTTTGTCTGTAGGAGGTAGAGACATTATAAACTCAAAAAAGCTTTTTTTCATCATTCCATGTTTCAGAGAAAGAGAGACTTCTGATTTTGGTTTTCTTTTTCCTTTCCGAAATGCAGATATGGATTACTTAGAACCCAAAACAAAGAAAAATCTATTGGGAAAGCTTCTCTTATTAGCTTCTCTAGTGATCTTAGCCATCATTGTGATCAGTCGATCTTCAAGCTTCACATCACCGAGCGTGGTATCTCCATCAACTCATACTATAAAAAAACCTTATAAATTGTATATTTCATTAATGTTTTTTTTCTGTGGTTTATTGCCTTTGCTTTCAGTTTTCTCAAAGACAGGAAGGAGTGACTCATGTGTTAGTCACTGGTGGAGCTGGCTATATCGGTTCACATGCTGCTTTAAGGCTGCTTAAAGATTCATACCGCGTAACCATTGTGGTAACTATATGTACTTTTCTTGAATACTAGTTTCACAATTTCAAGAACTTCTTGATGACCTTTGAACTTTTGATATCTCAACAGGACAATCTTTCCCGTGGGAATCTTGGCGCGGTTAAGGTTTTACAGGGATTGTTCCCACAAACCGGAAGACTTCAGTTCATTTACGCTGATTTAGGAGATCCCGCAGTTGTATGGTTTTATAACCTTTGATGTTTGTTGACCTTTGAAGCATAAAAGTTTTGTTTTGTTATTCTTAACCGATCTTACAATTTCAGGTGGAGAAAATCTTCTCAGAGAACGCTTTTGATGCTGTGATGCATTTTGCTGCGGTAGCTTATGTTGGGGAAAGCACTCTTTATCCTCTAAAGTACAGTCCTCATTCGTCTATATATATTTTTTAAACACCACTGCAAGAATTAGATTTTCGGTCTCATTGTTTAATGTTTGATTGTTGTAGATATTACCATAACATTACATCAAACACATTAGGAGTTCTTGAAGCTATGGCTAGACACAAAGTGAAGAAACTGATATATTCTAGCACTTGTGCTACTTATGGTGAGCCTGAAAAAATGCCGATTACTGAAGATACTCCTCAGGTAAATAGCCTTAGTTTTGAGTCAATACTAATTCTGTGCAAATTAACTTTTCAAACAAATTTTTAATGGAAAGCATATTATTTAGGTCCCGATTAATCCTTATGGAAAAGCTAAAAAGATGGCAGAGGATATGATCTTGGACTTCTCTAAGAACTCTGACATGGCGGTTATGATCTTAAGGTTAAGTTCATAGAGTACTTTCTTGAGACTTTTTTTTTCTCTATGTTCAATGAAACAATAATGCAAATGTTGATGAATGTTACGAACTTGCAGATACTTCAATGTGATTGGTTCAGATCCAGGAGGTAGACTAGGAGAAGCTCCAAGACCAGAGCTTCGTGAGCAAGGACGGATCTCTGGTGCTTGTTTTGATGCAGCTCGCGGTTTCATTCCCGGACTGCAAGTAAAAATTTTGCAAGATGTATACAATGTTTTTATTTATTTACAAAAACCTTTACATGATATGGTTTGTGATAGGTCAAAGGAACGGACTACAAAACATCCGACGGGACTTGCATTAGAGACTACATAGATGTTACTGACCTCGTGGATGCTCACGTGAAGGCTCTTCAGAAAGCTCAGCCTCGTAAAGTCGGTATCTACAACGTTGGAACCGGAAAAGGTCTTGCAAAATTTTCATTGGAAAGTTTTAAGTTCTTCCAAGTTTCATGTTGTGATCAAGAAGAGGATTCGTCTAACTATTACATTAACCGTTTTTTGGTTTGGTTAAACAGGAAGATCGGTTAAAGAATTTGTGGAGGCGTGTAAGAAGGCGACAGGAGTTGAGATCAAAGTAGATTTCCTGCCCCGGCGACCAGGAGATTACGCAGAGGTTTATAGTGATCCGACTAAGATTTTGAGAGACTTGAACTGGACTGCTCAATACACAAATCTTCAGGATAGTCTTCAAGTTGCTTGGAGGTGGCAAAAGATTCATCCTCATGGATATGCTTCTTACTAAAAACAGAGAAAATAACACCACCACCTGTAAAATTTCATTGTTTTTTTTCTTTAAGTTTCATTTCATGAATTTGCATAATGTTTTGAGGGATTCTATATATTATATAGAAAAGATATATTGTGACTGGTTATGTACTTACTAGTAGAATTGTGGAACATAGTTTTGAAACGCCGAATGCGTTGACCGGTTTAGTTATCATTGAAAAAAAATTCTGTAAGCGCCAAAGTTCATGCATTTGTCACAGCAAAAATAGCTTCGAGCTGATATTTAGATAATGTGTTCGTTCTCTTACCATTCAAATCTAAAAGATACATTCTTTTTATTTTGATGAAATGTAAACCATAGAATACTTAAAACATACAAGTAAACTGCAATCTTCACGCATTTATTCCATCTTTGTTGTTTTTGCTTGGGGAAGAAGGTAACTTCTCTGATTCCACTTGAGCTCCTGATGGGTTTGTTAGAATGTTAGGGTTTATCATTGTGAAAGGTGGGTTCTTTGGGAAATGCAAGCCCTTTAGTGGAAACTTGTGGCTGAAGAATCCAGCAATCATGGATTTTGCATGGTCGATCTTGCCCATTGAAGACGAATCATCGATTATGGTTTGAGGTGATGTTGGTTGTGATTGCGGTTTTGGGGCACGAAAGGAGAGTGCTGGTTGAAAACTGAGAGAGAAGAAGACGAGGAGGAGGAGGAGGAGTAGACAGAGAGAAGAAGCCTTTGAGTTTTTCGACATTTTTGCTTTGTGTTTTTTTGAGCTCTTGCTTTGTGATTTCTGTGAGTTTATACGTTTTCTGGGGGTTCATTTATAAGCAGTGATTGTGAGAATGGAGAAGTGATGTATTAGGTGAGAAAAATGTTGGTGTTTTTAACGTTGGGTTTCTACTTGTCACCTAAACCTGTTTTCGAACCAAAGCTTCATGATTTGAGCATGACCATGAGAGATGATTAATGGGTTTCGATATTCAGGATTGGTGGATAAGAATCAAGTTGCTGGTTTGGATACAGACAAGGCAGATGGTTAAATGCTTACACAATCTGATGATTACTTGAGAGTAAACTCTCAAGAAAGCAAACAAGTATGAAGTTTGACATGAAAAAAAAAACCCAAATGCAAAAAAGTAACATAGGAACAAGATACGTGTGCATATGGACACAAACAGGGGAACGTTACATGTGTGTAATTTTGAGGTAGTGATGTTTCCAGGGGGAAATGGAGGGAGATGCGGATGTGTTTGGTCTTTTGGCTGACCATCAACTTTGGAGGTTTAATTTTAGGCTTTTGCCGGTTGTGATTCTTGTGAAGATTCATTGAAAAAACTTTTACATTTGTTTTTTTTTTCTTTTCTGTTTGATATGTCATATGTGGCAAGTTAAAGTCGAGTATTGACTTCTTGACTTTTCATTTGTTTATTTGTTTAGTATGAAAATTGACCAATTACTGTCAACGCCACAAGTTTCTTTTTTGAAAAGCTAAAAAATGAAATGAGAAATTTTAAAGTTGCTCTGTATATGAAACGCATTTACAATCACAATGGCAGAAAAAAACTGCGCAATTGAATTAATTAAACCATCATTGTGATTTTAGAGCTTCTGATGAAACCCAACTGTTCTCACAACAGAATGATCCAGTCTAAACTAGGACTGGTTGGACCGGCCAAGATGATGTAATAAGAAGTAGACTCTAAACTGGATTAAGCTCTAACCGGAATACGGCTCTGATCAGCAGCTTCAATTCGTATCATAAGCCACAGTATCATGATTGATATATTACCAAAAATAACCCGTTAACACAGTTTGGCTCATACATTTTCTTCTGGTTATACAATTGCGGAATTGCCTAAGTACATTTGTTCCATTTTTTTAGCATTATCAGTTATCACATCAATTTGTTTCTAGACTAGTCAGAGTCTTTGTCGGTTCCCATAACATACAAAAAAAAAGAAAGTATAATGAAAACAATAACGGTGGATAAAGAAGGAATATTAGGTAGATCTGGACTCTGTAACGGCTAATTCCAAAGTACCGTTTGAGTATTGTATTAAGCAGAGCACGCTCTTCCATACACATTCACACTCAGAAACATATATACAGAGAGAGAGAAGAAGAAGACAAAGAAAAAAAGTATAGAACTTTTGTGCCTCTTTCTCATTCTCTCACAAGATCACTTTTCTCTGATTTAGGGTTCACTGTGCGAAGATAATCGTCATGAACATTTTCAAGAAGAAGACTACTCCCAAAGGTAAAAAAGCTCAAAAACTTCACTACCATTGTCGCTCTGAAATTCTCTGCATCTGCTAAATTGCAAAGAATGGTATTACTTTCTGTTGATCTGAATCAAGTTGGCACCTTTACTCGTTCTTCGTGGTCAAAATCGAATCTTGGAGTGTGGGTTATGTGTTAATTTTACTGGGTTCTTATTTTCTCAAAGTTGGATATGTAATTGCTTGAGAGCTGGAATAAGGAAATTAGTAAAGCTGCCCATCAGATCTTGTCATTTATGTGCTTTGGGTTTTGTAATACTTGTTTCTGATTACTGCAGAGGCTCTTCGCACCAGTAAGAGAGAAATGTCTGTGGCTACACGAGGTAATGTAAAGATTCCACCAACCTCTTACAGAGTACTAAAGTATTTAGACGAGCTATGTAAATGTTTGAACCAGAGGATAGGTTGTGATTAATCACTGCCATTGATACTGTTGTTAATTATTACAAGCTCTTTCTTATCCTCTCTGTTATGTATTCTAAACAAACCAAACTAGCAAAAGAAAAAAAAAAAAGAGCTAAGCTTTTGAGGTCGATGTTTAAAAGTATTCCAATGGCGTTGCAGGTATCGAACGAGAGATTTCATCTCTTCAGCTGGAGGTAAATGACATATATTGTGGTTTGTGGACATAAGTTTTCTTTACGGTTCTATTGACATTGGTCAAGTCACAATCAGGAGAAGAGACTGGTCGCAGAAATCAAGAAAACAGCTAAAACTGGAAACGAGGCAAGTAGATTTTCCCTTTACTGCCTTAAGTTCTTCTCTTCTTCTTTATTTTATTGTTGACTTGTTTTCATTAAAACATGTTTGGATAGGCGGCGACCAAGATTTTAGCACGTCAGCTTGTTAGACTGAGGCAACAGATTACAAACTTACAGGGAAGCCGTGCTCAGATTAGAGGTGTAACGACTCACACACAGGTTCACTTCCTCTAGACTAAACTTAACACCAGCTAAGCTTATAGTTCGATTAGAATAATAATAGTCACTGTTTTTCTTGGTTTCTCTTTTGGTTAGGCTCTGTATGCCAGCACTTCGATTTCTTCTGGCATGAAAGGTGCAACCAAAGCTATGGTTGCAATGAACAAGGTAATATAGTGCTAGTTTTGGTTTTAATGCTCAGTACTTTATAACTCTAAACTTCATCATTCCCACTTTATATTTTCAGGAAATGGCACCAACAAAACAAGCCAAAGTGATTAAGGATTTCCAGAAACAGTCAGCACAGCTAGACATGACGGTAAAAAAAAAAACAATACATCTCTTTAGATTCTTTCTATCAGACAATCAAATGTTACTTGGTTTGTTAATGTTTTCTTGTGTGTTGCAGATAGAGATGATGTCAGAGGCAATTGATGAAACACTTGACAAAGATGAGGCTGAAGAAGAAACAGAAGACCTCACTAACCAAGTTCTTGATGAGATTGGTGTTGGAGTCGCATCTCAGGTCAGGTTTCTCTGCCAAAAGGGGTCTTTTTCGTTTTTTTTTTTTTTTTTCTCAGGTTCAGTCAAAAAGTAAAAAATGTGTCTCTGTTTCATTTGTTTGAAACAGTTATCATCAGCTCCAAAAGGTCGGATCGCTACAAAAACCGCAGCTCCTTCTGCAACTACTACCAACAGGTAATGTCTGAGCTCATGTTTGGTGACTGTAAGTTAAAATCAAACTCTGAAAAAACTAATAAAACTCTTGCATAAATTCAAAACTTGCAGCTCTGAATCAAGTGAAGTGGATGAGCTTGAAAAGAGGTTGGCTTCACTGCGAAGAATCTGAGAGTCAGCTATATGCATATGATTTTATGAATAAAGAAAAAAAAATAGTTTTCTTTTTCTTTTTCTCTTTTTTTTTGCTTGTGATCTCTGTATAAATCTGCTGAAACTCATTATGTATGTTTAAGTGAAGAAGCTTTCAGTTTACAGTGTTTGACAGAGATTGTGGTAAACGTCATCTTTGAGACAACTAAACTTATCACCATCCCTACGCTTAATTAGTATGAAGATGTCATGAACGTTGCCACTTCCAGAGATCATAACAATACAGAACTTTTGATTCTATAGTATTTATGTGAGACATACCTTTTTTAATGATTCATGGCTGAGTTTTCAACTTTGTATATGTTTGAAATGTGGTTTAAATTCAATGAGTCATTGGACACTCATTTTTTTTGGTAAACTCATTGGACACTCATTGTTAACACATGTTCAGAGTTACTCACATCATGTGATTATATAAAAACCATAAAACTGAATACTAAAAGCAAGAATTTAAAACTAAGATTTGAGTTTTACTTTTAGAAACTACTCCCTCTGTTTCTAAATATAAGATGTTTTAAGGTTAAAAAATAAAAACACACATATAAGAAAAAAAATTACATTTTGCATTAAAAAATCACTAAATCTATAGGTTAAATAATATTCAATCAATTAAGAAATAGATTAAAAATATGATTGGTTACAGAATTTTTTGATGAAGTTAAAATTTACCTAAAATATGAAATCATCTAATATATTTGAACATATTTCTTAAGAACATCTTACATTTCAGAACAAAGGGAGTAAATTTAAAAATTAAAACTGGTTTAATGAAAATTGGTAGAAAAATTAGAATTGGGTCTTTAAATATACAACTCAAGCAAGAAAATTCATACATATATTATCCACATAGATAGTAAATTAATTTTAAAAACAAAATAATATCAACAACACAAAACAAGCAATGTTTTTTTTTTACAAAATATGTACCATGAAGAATATTTAAACCTTTCCTGGCTCAGCCGCCTGGGCTTCGGGAGCCTTTGCCGGAGTTTCAACCACCGGAACTGCTGTAACCGTGGTCAGCGGAGTTTCAGCTTCAGGCGCCGCGACAACAACTTCTTTGTTCACTTCCTCCACTGGCTTCTGCTCTTCCACAGCTTGCTTGCCCTCTTCCACGGCTGGCTTCTTCTCTTCTACTGCTTCATTCTTCTCCTCTTCCACGGCTGGCTTCTTCTCCTCCGTAACCGCCAGGACAGGAACAAGTGCGGGTATAACCTCTTCTTTCTTCTCTTCAACTGTTTCTTTCTCTTTCTCGGCAGTTGTAGTTTCATCTTCCTTGGCCGGTTTGGTGTCTTCTTCTTTGGACGGTTCTTCGGTTTTCGCGACTTCTTCCACATTTTCCACCTCTCGTGACTTCTCCTCCACCGGAAGAAACGCGCATACTTTCTCAAATATGAACGTCACTGGTCCGGGGCTAGTAGATGAAAGTTCACATGCATCCTTTGATCCAGGGAATCCTGAATTAACATTCACATTAAAAGATTATGTACCCACGTTTTATAATAAATTATAACTTTTTAAGTCTTTAAGATACAAAATTACAAAGTATTAGTGTTACCAAAAAAAATACAATGTATTCATCTACTTTGATAGGTAATTCAATGGTCATCGTGATCTTTTAGATTGTTCATTTTGGGTATGAGATCGGGTAATAACATGCAATAATCAGCTACGGATATTTTAGATGCATCAAATACTAGTATCCAAAGTATACCAAGATAATGTTCAAAAAAGAGGTTGAATTCCATTTTAGACGTCTCTGTTACTTCCATTTTTTTAGTTTTAAGTATTTGATAATTAGTCATTGGCATATCTACTAGAATAAATGAACTTTCTAAACGTATGGTCGTCACAACTAGGACGAATTGGATAATTCAGATAAATTTAAAAGTACGTACCAATTTCAACAAGTGCCTCGAGGAATTTGTGCACTTCGGCAGAGTGTTTCGTTAAATCATCTTCTTTAGGCTCCCTTACCAAAGCCTTCAAATATAAAAATTAAATCGAGTACATAAGCTAATCGCTAATGTTTAAGATCATTATTAAGCACCTTGAGTTCAGCAGACGTGGCTCCATAGATATCCAAGACCTTGGGTTCCAGTTCGGTCTTTTTCTCCTCCATCTCCTTGTTGATTGCTTCCTATTAATAGACGAAAAATAAATTTACATATCAGAATAATCACACACGTGTATTAATGTAATTACAACGTATAGATCTAAATACCTTAGAATCATCAAAGGCTAGGGTCTTGCTAGCCTCAACAACAACATCCTTGTTTGTTGGGCTTCTCTCGAACAATTTCTTCATTGTCGGAACAATCTTCGATTTCCAGTAACCCATATCTTTTTGTGTAATTGATTAATCCTGCAACCCAAAAAAAAAATTATTAGAGACTTTTCTATTTATAGTTTACAGTTACAGGAACATGACGGAAAACAAAAGTCTTAACTTTTAACCTGGACGATTATCAGAACGAGAAAAGATCATCTGATTCATATACATAAACCTTTGTCTTAACTTTTAGCACATAGAAATTAGTCAAAAAAAAAAAAAAAACTTTTAGCACATGCATGGTTTACGTATTCAGCTCCCTAGTTCTATTATTCTCAAGAAAAATCAAACAATTAAACGTAATAACGAGTATTGAAAAAAGAAAAACCGCATATTTTCACGTCTAAATAAACTGAAACGAACATATCTATATATATGAAAACGTTTATTTATTTGTATATATTTCTGTTCATGATGAAACTTTTTTTTCCTAATGATGAAACCTACTTGAGATGAAGATTTCCGGAGGCTATTCGTCCTTGTTCTTAATTCTCCAGCTGAACTTTTTTTTTGTTGGTTTCTCTGCTTTTAAAGAAGCACTCTACGTATTATAATAGGGATAATTTTCTGATCACCTTTGCTTTTCTTCTAAAGACGTAACTGCCCTTTCTATTTTCCATCGTTGTCTATTTTTACCCGTTGGTGCCAGAACCGATTATGTTGGCTGGTCCGCAAGTTCCGTTAACAATAGTAAACCGGAAACGATTACATAAACCCAATTCAACACATGCTTTTCTTTTGGAGAAAACGGCCAAAAAATCCTAAACTTTCGTATTAAAGCCAAATAAAGTTCCAATGCGTGTCTAAGCCAAAAAATACTTCAAGTTTTAAAAATTGACCGTTTTAACTATGATCTTTTATTGACTTGGCCATATTAGAAATCCTGATTAATCAACTATTATAGACATAAACGTCTGTTATCTCTAGAAATTATGTCGTTTTAAAAATCTATTAAGCCTTAGTACAAAGAGCCCGAAGCAATCCCATCATCCTAGCCATCTCTGTGTTGTCAGGGATTAGAGAATTGAGAGATTAGAAAATAGAAACTAGGGTTTTTATTTGGGGCTCTGAATTAGTCGTGAAAGGTTTATCGTGAAAGAAATATATGTTTTAAGAGTTTACATATGTAAAACAACATAGTTTTACTAAGGCTTAATCAATTTTTAAAAAGACGTAATTTCTAGAGTTAACAGACATTTACGTCTATAACAGTTGACTAATCAGAGTTTCTAATATGGTCAAGTCAATAAAAGATTAGAGTTAAAATGACTAAACTTTAAAATTGAGATGTTTTTTGGTTTAGACACAAATTGAAAATTTATTTGGCTTTAATTCGAAAGTTTAGGGTTTTTTTTGCCGTTCTCTCTTTTCTTTTGTTATATATTATCTTCTAAGGTTCGATGGAGTAACTCTGTATGGAATATGAACCTAACTTAGTATTATTGTCATTTTTGTATTTCCAAAACCGGTTAGGTTCTAAAGTTAGGCAGATTTGAAAAGGTGAGAATGTCACATACGTAATTTAAGAACATTTAGCGGCTGGCACTAATATGCAATTATAGTTGGCAAATGGGATCTGTATAATTGTAAGGTCCAGCTGCTGCGTGGACTCCAGCATATCCTCGTCTATCTATGTTGTTTTTTGAACTTTGTCGTCTATCTTTGTTTGTACCTCAGAAGCTATATTAGTCTGCTTAACGTATAAGTTTTTATTTATAGTTTAACTAAATATCTACGTTGAGAAGAACATTAATATCTTATGCTTTGTGTCTATGCTTAACACTTTAAATGAACATTAATATCTAAATAAAAATAATAGTCTCTCCATTTCATTTTAATTGATTTTGCAGGATAAAATTTTCATTTTAAAATAAATATTATTTTAAAAATTTATTATACAATTTATTAGCTTTATATGCTATATGATTTTTTTATATTATTCGGTTTATTTATCAATTGATTTTTGTTGTAGTTAGGTATATAGATAATGATGTTTTATTTAGAAAATATATAAAATTAAGTGTTTTTTTTAATTTGTGTATATAATCAAAATGCTGAGAGTGCATTTGCACTGGGTTCATCTATTCCACTTTTCTAAAAGAAATAAAGGTCCTAATGTGTTAAAATCATAAGTATAATACAAGTAGTTTTTTTTGGATAATTTGCTCAAAAACAAAGGAAAATATTGAAACTAGCTAAGTACCAAAAACAGTGAAAAGTTAGATGTTATTGTAGTGTCAGAGCATACAAAATTACCTCCAAAACCCTCGCGAAAGTTTCTTCTGGTTAATGTTGTAGGGTTATAGATAGCATGGAGATTTGTTAAAGATTTTTCTGAAGATACTGTAAAGATTTTGTCATAACAAATTCAGCCATTTAATTTGTAAACTTAAACAAAATTAACATTTTTCTCCCTCGTTATCGTTGGTTTCTGTCTCCACTTTCATCTTCTATTTTCTTGTTATTTTCCCAGTTAACAGAATCAAAGAAGATATGAGTTCCAAACAAGCTCATGAGTTCGTAAGTTTCTCCACTTTTTACTCTATTTTTTTCCCTCTATATAATCACTTGATCACACCCAACCATTCATCACCACAATCCAAAACAAGCTTAAGAGTTCTCTCTCCCAAAGTTCATCCTCCAACGTTTGAAGATTTATCGAGTGAGTCTCAGACGATAAAGACGTAGCGACTTTGAACTAGTTTGCGCGCAAACCGAGCAGAGATCTCATGTCGCATTCATTACAAATAAAAATGTTTTCTTTTGCAAGCTGCTATTTTGGTAACAGATCCACTGCAAGCACTTTCAATGTCAAAGTGTGAGGAAAGTTTTAAATGTGGATAGTTTACTAAATGTGTATTTTTCTTTGATCTTTGATAAAGATATAATTTTTTTCATGAGATGGTTCACAGTGTTCGTCTTTGACAGATGAAAAATGGTCAAAATGAACATACGCCGAATGAAATCAACGGTGACATGTACCACTTAGATATAATTTATGTTAACCGGTTAAATAATATAATGCAAATGCTATTTATAATTATAACCGGAAAATAATATTGGTAACCTGTTAATTTTTTGTTTATTTGTTATATTTATTATTGACTGTTACGTCAATTATTGTCAGCTAATGTGCTTTGCATCTACATGCTTAATATATAAGGGGCTATGCTGCTACTTGTTTGGACTTAGCCTCCAGAACAACAATTGGGAATCTTTTTCTAACACCACACGAGCAAGAAACCTCAACAAACACTGAGCTAACTATGATAAATCTGACATTAAGATGTGGAGAGATAGGAAAATGGAGAAAGAATTCAGCTACGAGGGGAAGGACACATCCTTAGAAAGAAGTGAGACAGAGAGTGGGTGTTGAACGAACGTGGACCTGGAAAACCAATGTTGCATACTAATGTTCAATATTAGTATATATTTAAGAGTCAGGGCGATGGGTGCAAGTTTTTGGAAACAATTATGAGAAATTTTATCCGGGTTTTTTTATGATTTGGAGCGTTAAACTATCTTGTAACCGTCTATTTCATCTTGAGATTGTAATGGGATTTTCGAAAGTGGTTATATGATAGTTTAGCTAAGGTTTTGAGGGGTTTTGAATTGCTAAACTATATTGTAACCGTGTGTAAGATAAGGTTCTTTATGAAAATGATGTTTGCCGAAGTGTTATGCATTAAACAATAACATTTAGTAGAAGCTACATGACATGATATTCATTGTAAGACAGAATTATTAGTCAAATTCTGAAAGTTGAGATTGAAAATACTAACAAACTTGATGTTAATTTAAAAAAATTTAGCTGGTTTAGACTTCACTTGATGTATATTGGATGTGTATTAGCATGTTGGTGGTATGATAAGTAGAGTCAGAGGCAGGCCCACTTAGATAATAGGTGTGTCAAATGACACAGGTTAAATTACAAAAACTAAACTTGTAAGCTGGAGACTGTAAGTTGTGCTGGCTATTTTTGTTAAAATGTGTATGTCTGACATCCCTTATAATTAGGTTCGACTCCTACAATTGTGTCATTGCGTTGTTTTGTTCTTTATTATTTAATTAGGTTCGACTCCTACAATTACCGTATGTCATTGTCTTGTTTTATTCTTTATTATTTTCTCATAAAGGTTTATTTGTAATAAATACTAACACTTAATTTATTTTGACATTCCCAATAAGAAATCATGGGTCTGCCATTGAGTGGGAGTTGTCTATCTATCATAACATATTAGCAAGGATCTTTTCTAATATTCGACGTGGAAACCTTGGTCCCTAATAATGTCTTTTTTTTTAAATCTTAATAAAATGTTTTTACCTATCCAATAAAATTATTTTCAAATGATTGAACACAAGGTTTTAGAATTTTAGGCTGTTAACTACAAATGTATCTGCCAGTCAACCCGATTACTCGATGACAGTTTGGGGGCAACGGCCAAGATTTTGTTTCTTATGCCTCTGACTTATGGGCTTCTTGCTACCTCGCATACCAACCTCTGTTCGGTAATTGGTTGTGTTGGACATTAACATAATTTCAAACAATCTTAGCTGGTAAGATAATTTTGGATTTACCTCTTAATTCAGGCTCTGATTTTATTAATATCGAGTTTGACTTGCCCTTGCAAATTGTATTTTTTTTTTCTTGTTCTTTTGGTTAATGCACAATCCAGTTAGTTCCTTTTGTCACATAACAAACTCGATATTAAGAAAAATACGAGACTTTTAGGGTGTGAGCGAGGCGACACATCTTTTCACCGTTTCATCCTCCCTGTCTGTCCTCCTTCGCTCTACAAGTTCAAATTCTAACATGTAACATAATTTTTTTTTTAAAACTTTTTCTAAATTTTTTCCACAAGAAACAAAACTGAAAGATAATAAGGAATATCTTCAGTATATTCTCTTGTTTGTTCTCATAGTTAAGAGTATTCAGGGAGATCCCTATTTTGTAGCAACCTCTTGTACTATATAACTTCACGTATATGCAAAGTAATGATTCAAGGGAAACAATCTCACTTACATGGTATCAGAGGGTTATCGATACCTCTAACCTTCTACACTTCCGTTTCTTTTTCTTCTCTCTAATCTATTCATTTCTCCGTTTTTCTTTCATCAATGGCCGCTGCCCCTGCTCCCATTGAACGCGCATATGGCGTAACAAATATCAAACATCACATACCCATCATCCTAGATACTGATGTTCACAACTATGATGCGTGGAGGGAACTCTTTCTCCTCCACTGTCAAAGCTTCGATGTTGCAGGCCACCTAGATGGATCACTGCTACCTACTGATGCCAATGACACGGCCTGGACGAAACGAGATGGTCTTGTCAAACTATGGGTTTACGGCACCTTGTCGAAGAATCTCTTCAAGAGCACGTTCAGGTCTGGAGGCACATCACGAGATGTCTGGCTCCGCATTGAGAACTTCTTCCGCAACAACAAGGAGGCACGAGCCATTCAGCTTGACAACCAGCTTCGAACCAAGGAAATCGGAGACAAAACAATAGACGAGTACTCACAGGAGCTGAAATCGATCTCTGATCTGCTAGCAAACGTTAATGCTCCCGTTACGGAACGAACGCTAGTCACCTTCATGCTCAATGGCCTCACTCCAAAGTTCGATAACATTATCAATGTAATCATGCACCGCCAGCCGTTTCCCTCCTTTGATGAAGCTCGATCCATGCTCATGCTTGAAGAAGACCGCCTTAATCGTGGTCGAAAACAGAGCAACACAGTTGCCGACTCTCCCTCTGCAGACAAAATTCTAAACACCACCGTTCAACAACATGACCGCAAGCAGACCCAGCAACACCAACAACGCTTCAACAATAACCGCGGTCGTGGTCGCAACAACAGAGGCCGAGGAAGAAACAGCTACAATCAACCTCGGGGACAATACCAACAATGGCCAATTCCATTCTGATCCAATGGCTATGCTCTCTGGCCACAACAGCTCAACACTTGGGGACAAAATCAATCACTCCATCCTCAACAAGGCTTGCTTGGATCAAGACCAAACAACACAGCCACCGCGTCTCAAAACCTTCAGCAAGGACAAAGCAGTGGCACTCAGAACATACAGCCTACAACGGACTTTGCTAATGCTTTCAACACCATGACGTTGATTGACCCTACAGATAATCAATGGTACATGGATTCAGGTGCCACAGCTCATCTGTCTAACTCAGCAGGTAATCTTAAGTCCATTGTTGATCCTAGCATCGGAAAGTCAATCATTGTCGCGAACGGTACTAGCATTCCAATAAAAACTGCCGGCTGTTTTTCTTTTACTACACCCACTCGTCCTTTATCTCTTCGCAATGTCCTCGTTACTCCTTCCATTATTAAAAATCTTGTCTCTGTCCGCAAATTCACTAAAGACAACTCTTGTTCTATTGAATTTGATCCTCAAGGCTTTTCTATTCATGATCTGCAGACCAGGAAGAGGATACTCCGCAGTGACAGTAGTGGAGATCTCTACCCTCTTTTCCCTACGCAGAATAAAAGTCTCTCTCAGCCTTCAGCTTTTCTTGCTTCTTGTTCCACAGTGTGGCATCGTCGTCTTGCTCACACTAGTAATCAAGTTTTAAATTCGCTTATTTCAGATTCTGCTTTAGCTTGTAATAAAAGAGATCTTTCTCACACTTGCCATGCTTGCGAGCTTGGTAAACAAATAAAGCATCCTTTTTCTTCGTCTGAAACTGTTGTCACTGAACCCTTTGAAATTGTCCACTCTGATTTATGGACTTCCCCTGTTCTAAGTGTCAGTGGATTCAAATATTATGTTCTCTTTCTTGATCAATATTCTCATTTTTTGTGGGTGTATCCTCTCAGATCCAAAGCTGATGTCTTCACCAAATACTCTCAGTTTGCTGCTTATGTCAAAACACACTTCTCCAAAAACATCAAATCTTTTCAGTGTGATAACGGCAGAGAGTTCAACAATGCTCAGTTTCAAAAATTCTTTGCCTCTCAAGGAACTGTTTTCAGATTTTCTTGTCCATTTACTTCTCAACAAAATGGGCGTTCCGAGCGAATGATACGTACCATAAACAATGGCATTCGTAGTCTTCTATTTCAAGCCTTTCTTCCTTCCAGCTTCTGGGTTGAGGCTCTTCACACTGTGGTTCATATCCTCAATCTTCTTCCCAGCAAAACAACTCGAAACACTACTCCCTTCACAAAGCTTTTCTCAAAACCGACCACTTACACACATCTTCGGGTATTTGGTTGTCTGTGCTACCCTAACCAAAATCATTCTCATCTTGCAAAGCTGGCGCCAAGATCATCAGCTTGCATCTTTCTCGGGTATCCTTCCAACCATCGAGGATACCGGTGTCTTGATCTAAACACAAGAAAGATCATCATTTCAAGACATGTTAATTTCGATGAGGAAAAGTTCCCCTATAAAACATCAACTCAAACATCTTCTCATCCTTATGATTTTCTTAATATCGATGATGAAACTTCTCCTCTGTTTCGTGAGATTTTGCAGGGCTCTAATGTTCCCCCTCAACCTGCGGCTGTTGCAGTTCCAACAGAGCCAACTCAAACTGCCCCAGTGGCAGCAGAGGTACCAAGGCATTCCATGACGACACGTTCCCAGCATGGTATCCGCAAGGTGAGGCAGCCCCTATCTCTCCTAACTCAAACACCTTCTCCTGTTCCAAAAAATCATGTTGAGGCTTTAAAAGATCCTTACTGGAACGCCTCAATGGGTGTCGAGTACGATGCTATTATCAAGAGTGATACTTTTGAACTTGTTCCAAGACCGAAAAATGCTAACATCGTTCGGTCAATGTGGCTCTACAAGAATAAATATAATGCAGATGGAACGTTTCAGAAGCCCAAGTCTCGACTGGTAGCTAACGGTAAGTCTCAAGAAGAAGGTGTTGACTTCTCAGAGACCTTCAGTCCCGTGGTGAAACCGGCCACTATCCGCACTGTTCTACACGTTGCGCTCGCTAACTCATGGTCAATCAATCAACTAGACGTTCAAAATGCATTCCTTCATGGTCGTCTTGATGAAACGGTATACATGTTCCAGCCCCCAGGGTTTGTGGATCAAACTAAACCCAATCATGTCTGCAGGCTCAAAAGGTCTATTTACGGCTTGAAACAAGCTCCGAGAGCTTGGAATGCTCGCTTTGTCTCATTTATCACTAACCACGGATTTACTCAATCCAAAAGCGATACAAGTCTCTTTGTTTACAGGAAAAACGGTGATCGTGCTTACCTCCTCCTTTACGTTGATGACATCATAGTCACGGCGTCAACAAACAACTTGAGAGACAAAATCATTACAGAGCTCAAAGCCGAGTTTCCAATGACTGATGCTGGACAAATCAACTCCTTCCTTGGTATATCTGCGCTGTTCAACGACAAAGGACTCTTCCTCAATCAAACTCAATATGCCAAAGAAATCATTGCGAGAGCTGGGATGTCGGATTGTAAACCGTGCTCTACCCCAGTCGACATGAAGTCAAAGCTCAGCGAGGATGCCGGCAAATTACTGATGAATCCAACAGATTATCGAAGTCTTGCAGGTGCTTTGCAATACCTTACTTTCACTCGGCCGGATATACAGTACGCGGTTCAACAAATATGCTTATTCATGCACTCTCCAAGAGAACCTCACTTCCAAGCTCTACGCCGCATACTGCGATACCTCCAAGGCACTCTCAGTCATGGATTGCAGCTTCTCAAGCACCAGAAGACGTCACTGATAGCGTACTCGGATGCTGACTGGGCTGGGTGTCCTTCAACAAGGCGCTCCACATCAGGCTATTGTGTCTACTTAGGAGACAATTTGATCTCATGGTCGGCCAAACGACAACAAACGGTATCACGATCTAGCGCAGAAGCTGAATATAAAGGAGTTGCCAATGCAGTAGCTGAGACTTGCGGCATACGAAACTTACTTCTTGAGATGGGATGTTTACTTCAGAAAGCGTCCATTGTGTACTGCGACAATGTAAGTTCGGTCTATCTATCCTCCAACCCTGTACAGCATCAGCGAACAAAGCACATCGAGATAGACATTCACTTTGTCAGAGAGAAAGTACAGATGGGTCAAGTTCGAGTCCTTCATGTTCCTTCTTCGCTCCAGTATGCTGATATATTTACAAAGGGTCTTCCGTCCTCACTCTTCTTGAACTTTCGATCCAGTTTAGGCGTCACGACACCGGACGCTCCAACTGCGGGAGGATGAAAGATAATAAGGAATATCTTCAGTATATTCTCTTGTTTGTTCTCATAGTTAAGAGTATTCAGGGAGATCCCTATTTTGTAGCAACCTCTTGTACTATATAACTTCACGTATATGCAAAGTAATGATTCAAGGGAAACAATCTCACTTACAAAAACTACTCCCGTAGAAAATGACAACTAATCAAAAAAGCAATAAACTTCAAACGACTCTTGCTATCTCAGCTCTTTTCTTAACTTGTGAGAGAACAGTCTACAAGCATCCATGCTTAAATCCACAGCCGCTGCTAAAGCCACGTGCGCCGCCGCATCCTCCACGCATTTCACATACTTCTCCCCTACTTCCACCTTAGGCCTGCTCTGTTTCTCAACTCCTTCCACCCTGGTCCACATCACAAACCCCAAGTTTTCTTGCGCTTGCGCTAGAAGAAACCCGAAATCCGACCCGCATCCTGATCGGGTTTTTGATGATCCAGTACTCAACCCGGACGAAAGATCAAAACTTTCATCCGACAGTGTCAAAGAAGCAGCCGTGTTGCTGTCCGCGGCAGCGATGGTTCCATCGATAACAAAACTCCCTCCGAGTTTTGTCCTGATCGAAGACGACGATGAGATTTCAGTAGCGATGTCATCTTGAAACAGATTGAACCGGTAACCGAGAACGTCAGAGGAGCCAGGCTCACGCCACGCCTCGAGACGACCCCATGGCTTCATTATGTAGCCATCAGGCCGGAAGATGAGCCACGCGCCGGGGCTCGACTTCAACACGCGGTTTGAACCGGGTGATGGTACGAAAGGTGTGGCAATTGTAGCCATAGCTACTGGTGAGCCAGAGAGATCATGGATCGTTATCGACCAACCTTTTCTCCCCCTCCATGTATGTTTCTTTCCGCTGCCCAAGGACGATAATCTGAAGAATGAGTAAAAAATTAGAAAAAGAGTACGAACCCATAGACTTAATTAGAATCATATAACCCAAAAAATTAGAAAAAGAGTGAAAAATATTACTGACCTTGTAACTTTTGGGGAGCTTCTGATTCCAAACTTGCATGTGAAAACAGCTTGTTTCTTGTTTCCATATAACTGAAAAATCTTGGGACTACACTCGGGCTCGCGGTCGAACTCAAACATAAATCTCCGCTCGGGTTCGACCCGAACGCTAACGTGGAGCTCCGGATTTTTCTTCTTATTTGACTTGTTATTAGAGCCCAACTCAACCCAGCCATGGTGAGCCAAACACGTCCTTGTCTCCGCGGTCTTCAAATCCAGCTAAACCTTAAAGCAACCAATCAGCTTCTCACCCAAAGAAGGGACGAGGCCACACGACGGAACAGAGGAATAAACCTTGACGGAGAGGACACTCCGTTCAGGCTTCATAAGAGACCATTCGATCTGAGCTTTGCTTAGAGTGAAGGAAGCAGCAACGGTTGACACATCACCGGAGAACAACCGGGACTGGGATTCTGATTCGGTTCGAAAGAGAAAGGGAATAGCAACGACTTGGCGTGGAAAACTCTTTAATTTGATCTTACAGAACCACTTACGAGGTGCTGCGTCCGAAACAGACGGTGATGCCCTAACAACCAAGTTTCCGACTGTAATGCGTACGAAAGTGCACGGATCCATTACGTGGGAGAGAAGTAAGCAAAGTAACACAAAACCCCCCGACAGTGTCTAGGGTTTAATAGAAAAACGTTGTTGAAGAAAGTCATGTATTGGAGAAAAGAAGCTATAAAAATGGAAAATTAGTGAGAAAGAAACAGCTGGTAAATGCAAATTTTTTTTTTTTTTTTTGCCAAAAAATCGTCTTGAACAGATTTTGTGAGATCATAATCTAATCTCACACACAGAACTATATTTCCATATCAGTTACAAAAAAAAAAACTATATTTCCATAATTTATTTTCTCTTTTTTTTTTAAGATATGGTTTTTCTTGCCTTTTTCAAACCTTTTTATATGTTATTACTTTTAATTTTTATTTTTTTTAGCATAACATTTCTCTTTCTACGATCTTGATGTAATTTCAGGTTTTTTTTATGTGTGTTAACACGATATCTGTCTTTTCTTTAAAATAATATTTTTATGTGTGTTAATACGATATCAGTGTGTGTACACATTTGGGGTTTTAATGAAAATTTACGCGGGTTAATTAATATTTCACTGGCAAAACGACTGAAAAAGGAATGCTAGATTTTAATACCGTAAATTTTTTTGGTTTATAGCCTTTTCTGAAATCGAAACATAAATATGTTACTTCAGAAGCACGTAACCATACTGACCTGAGGAAACAAAAACAGAGATAAACCCACAGAGGAGATATTCTCATTATCCTTAGAAAGTGTAGCAGACACTTTCAAGATCTTCAAACTAGTACTTTTTGCTGAGCTTTGTTTATTCTTTGATTGATTATATATTCCTCAATCTCCAGAATTTGTATTCTTCAAAACTACTAACTTGATAGAATCGCATAATGGTGGATCCAATTAAAAAGAAAACAACAGACAGTAATTTGTTTAATTGAAAATGTTTTAAAGTAAGCATAAGGTATAATAGAACTACACAATCTACAGAAAAACATTGTTAACTCATGCTTTTTGAATTGAATAGTAAAATCACCAAGGTTAGGTGATATTTAGATTTTGTCAGACGAATAATTAAATTTATATAACTATACAATATCCGTAAACCGTAAAGCTTTCATAGCTCAGTTGGTTAGAGCACCCGTTTAGTAAGCGGGAGGTCTTGAGTTCAACTCTCAATGAAAGCATTATTATCCCAATTGTTTTTTTTTTTTTTTCCGAACCAATGAAGACTTTACTTATAGTCATGTCCTTTTACGGTCTTGCTGCAGTCTCCGATTCTCTCGTCTCCGTCGCTGGTTTTTTTTTTCTTATCGGTAAGTTTCACTCTTGTTTGCTTCTTCTTCAACGAGATTCGATGTATAGTCAGATTGCAATGTTGTAAAGAAAGAAACTGAACCTAGTTATGAAAAATCGTTGCTTAGAGTCAGGGCCGGCCCTGAACCATGCCTTGTGAAACATTTGCAATAGATCCCCAAAATTTTTGAAAAAAATATAGATTTAAACCCCCAAAAAATATTGTTAGCCCCCAAACTGGTAAAAAATTTTTTTTTACATAGACATAGTTTCAGACCCCCAAAATTTCAGGACCGGCCTTGCTTAGAGTTGATCGGAGTGTCATAGAATCGCAGGTGCTGCTGTATTCTAGCATAAAATTTGTAACTTTGTGTGAGACGTTTACCATTCTCGTGTGAGACGTTTACCATTCTCGCTATAAAAAACAATATCTGAGTCAGTCTTGTGATTTAAATGTTGTTCTGTCTTTCTATTAAACTTATCAGCATACAGTGTGTTGGTTTTGCAAACTGATTGATCATGTTTCATTGTGTGTTTCTTACTTTTAACAGTTGTGGTCTCAAGGAAGATGGCTAGTGGTAGCTTGAAAAGCCTTGTAACTTCAGCAGTCACTATTGGCGTGACAGAAGCAAGAGCAAGGATCTTTGGACATATGCTTAACCCAACAGGACATAGGTCTCCTCATAAGATTTTAAGGAAGAAGCTTTTTGGTGATAAGGTTGCGGAATGGTATCCATACGACATCAAGAATGAGGATCCCAATGTCTTGGCTAGAGAAGAAAAAGAGTACTCCCCCTCCAAATACTTCTTGATTTTTATTTATCTATTTACTTTCATAGCAAGCCTTAGAGTCGATTTGAGTGGACTGAAGTAATGCATAGATAATTCAATATAGGGAATCAGGGACTATGAGTCTTGTACTGGAATGATTGTGTTATATAGATAAGGCTTATGTGAATTGATCTTCTCTTATTATTTTTGAGGAGGAAAGCTTACTCTGTCTATAAATTTCACTTATGCTTGCCTTTTAACTTGAGTTTGTTTGGTCTTGACTTCTTGTAGGCGCTTATCGAAGCTTGAGATGCTGAAGCGTCGTGACAAAGGACCACCAAGGAAGCGTGAAGGAAGACGCGCTGCCAACCGTAACAAGTAGAAAAGTAGTAACCGTCCGTAGCTTTCAAAAAAAAAACTCTGCATTTTAGAATCAGATTCTTCTGGTTAATTTCAGATAGAGCTTACTAGTAAATTCCTCTCTACAAAAAAAAATTATTATCTATAAAAACTTCATTGTTTTACAATGCTGAGATCACAAAGTTGAAAGCTATTTGCTTCCCTTTTGACTTCATACCAAAGTTTGGCTTTTGTTTCAATTTTTGTTTAAACTCTGCTTTTCTTTAATTTTTACACTTTAATATACTTGAGATGGTTTGTGTAAACTCACAGAACTCTTGACTATTCTATTACCACTGACACCTAAACAAAAAGATTCTGAGAGATATGGAGGAAGCTCTGAAAATTCAATCTTTGTTTATTTATCCGATCAAATCTTGGCGTGTAATCTTTGTCCTTCAGGCAACTGGTGATTTGAAGAAGAAACTCCTCTCTTCATAGGGGAAAAGTTGTTTTTTTAATAACAACTGGTATGAGAAAATGTCCCTTTCGATCATTCTTGATTTCTTGGAATTGGTCCGTCATAAGTAATCGGTTCGAAGACAAGAAAAGGGTTTTGTTTAATTTGAGAGGAAGTGTATAAATTTTTCCGAGAAAATTGTAATGAAAGGGTAAAATGAGAGTGAACACTAATACACACTATACGTTTTCCAGAGCTGAAGCAAGCAGCTGTTTAACTCAAAACCTATTGTTTTTTTTTCTTTTTCTAATGTGTTAAGTTGTTGTTATCTCTAAAATATAGCAAGAGACATTTGTATTATAGCGTATCTATCTTTGTCTTTCAACTGTGCATCCGACAGGTTCGAGAAAACATGACAAATACCGGGGTTTTATTCTTGCTTTATTCTGGTATAAAGATGAAATATAAAACCCCTTTAGCATTTGTTGATCAATTCAGTGAATCTCTGACTTCTGTACCACGTTCTTGACTTGCAATCATTGAATGGTGTTGTCTTTTTGTTGAGATTGAACCCTTGGTTAAATCCTACAAAAGAAGAACAAAGAAGTACAAGCTACATGGAAGAAGAAGGAAACTTGAAGCGCAAGAAACGGAGGAAGAAGAAGAAACAAAGCCAATGTGGACAAGAAGAGGTCAAGGACAAGGTTGGTTTGTGTAACCAGAAGTTGCACCCTTGATTAAATCCTACAAAAGAAGAAGAAGAAGAAGAAGAAGAAGAAGAAGAAGAAGAAGAAGAAGAAGAAGAAGAAGAAGAAGAAGAAGAAGAAGAAGAAGAAGAAGAAGAAGAAGGAAACTTGAAGCGCAAGAAACGGAGGAAGAAGAAGAGACAAAGCCAATGTGGACAACAAGAGGTCAAGGATAAGGTTGGTTTGTGTAACCAGAAGTTGCAAACTAAGAAGAAAGAATATTTGTTTGGTTAAACAAACTAAATTATGTGTTTGTAGTTAGTGAAAGAGTTATATGTAGTCTTCCAAGGAGTTAGGCTATGTAGCCGCTGCAAGGTGATGTGAAGTGGAGTAGCATACACTCAGATTCTTGAGACGAGGGTTTAAAAAAAAAACTGTTATGGTTGTTTCAGGTACCAACTCTGCAGCAGAACAAACTGAAACTCTGATGAAATTCAGATCAGACAGAGTCCTTGCGGCAGACGAGAACGTCAAGGAAAGGTTAGATGCCTCTTTAGATTTCAAACTCTTATCCTGTTTTGTGGAGAGAGAGAGAGAGTTGCACTTGGATTAGTATGATGTTTAACCGATTCAGTAAAAATTTGGGATTATGACAGGTTTGGAATTGGAACATAACCAACAGTGAAGGCAGAGGGAAGAAGACAGTCAAAGTCTGTTCTTAGGAAGATTCCTTACACAACTGAAACAGCTGTTTAAATCTTCTTTTGTTGGGTTATGCTGTTGTTATTTCTAAAATTAAGTAAGATTGATGCTTGCTTGCTCATATAAAAATCACACACAAAATTCACTTGGTTCTGAGAGACATCTTGTTGAAAGTAATACCAAAATTTTAGTTTGATTAGTGCAATACAAGAATATATCAGAGATTTTAATAAAGAGAGCAACTGCAATCACTCACTCACTCATGCAAAGAATCAAACGCTTAGAATAATCTCTGATACAAAAGACGAAGATGCATTACATATACTTTTTAAACTAAGACACGGACTCGACTGAAACCTATACATGTCTCTTTAACAACCGAAACCTAAGTAGCTGCCTTTTCTGCTTTTTGATTGATCTCAGCATATCAAATCTCCAGGTCTTGGTGGAGCCATCATCATCTTCATCATCATTGGTCCTATTTGTCTTCTAACCGGAGGAGGACAATACCGAAGCATCTGATCTGGCCGTGCTGGAGCCATCTTCATCATCATGGGTCCTTGATAAGTTTCTTGGGCTTCCAACTTAAAACCAATTGGCAATTAGTGGAGTGGCCCAAATCCTTATATATTACTAATGTCTCGGAAGGGAAGAGGAGAACGTTGGCAGGCTTGAGATCACAGTGAACGTAGCCTTGTGAGTGAAGAGCTTCGAGTCCTTGTAAGATCATAAGAGTGGCACGTCCGACCATGAACTCTGGCATGGGTCTACCGCGGAACTGGGAGATGACGTTGAGGAGAGTACCTTTTGAGGCGAACTCCATGTTGATGTAGCAACGGTCGAGATTGAAGCCTATGTGAATATTTGGGCTCGTGGTTTGGACTATGCGTGGATGGTTGCGAAAGCGAAGCATGATCCTATGCTCTTTCTCGAGACTCTTTTTAAAATCCATGGGAGTTGATTTCTCAGCGTATAGTTGGTATTTGGAATCTCTCATGAGGGAGACGGAACCAAAACCACCTCTGCCAAGAAAAGAGACAAACTCTAGTGAAGGAGATTCGTTAACAACGTTCGAAGCTCCGTTGTTGTCTTCTTTGATGATCGTCTTCTTCGACATACTTTTGTTATTAGGTTTTAGGAATTCAAGCTCTCTCTAGCTTTTGTGTGTGTTTGTTTTTGGTTTGAGAAACAAGAAGAAATAGATATCGAATGAATGAATGATGGCTTCAGAGCGCTTTCTTATTTATAACAAGTAGCTAACTGAGTCTGAGTTGTTCAATATTTTCCTTTTTTGGCAAAAGATATGTTTGTTTCGTGGGCAGATTTGATTTCCTTTTTAGCTGTTTCTTAATTTCCTTTTTCTTTTATTTTGTATAATTAAAATGTTTTGATTGATCTAAACTCGTATTTTTTAACAATAACTTCTGATTGGTCACAGATTATATACAATGAGTAACAACGTGACGGCGATAGGAGTCGACAAAAAAATGGGAGAAAATTGCCAATTGTGATTCAAAACATGATTTCAAATACAATAATAAACCCAAACTTGATTCAAATGCAAAAGTAACCTAAAAGGCTATTGAAATTACAACCAAACCCTTGTGAACAAACAAAAAAACCGAATTTTTGTTACGCTTCTACCCCCACGTAAGTCGTCTGGACAGACGACTTAACAGAAGGTCGTCTGGACAGACGACTTCATCTGGACAGATGACTTTATATTAAGTCGTCTGGTTTTGTTGAGCTTAAAAATAATTTATAAATTAAAAAAAAAATATTTAGACAAGTGAAAAATAAAAATCATGTAACTATAAACAATTTTAAATGATGTAAATTAACATATAATAAAATGAATAGTTTTCAACATAGATGAGTGAAAGTAGTTAATCATGATATTCTTTGGTTTTGAGGGTTTGAAAACATATGTGGTAGTATTGTATGTTTTGATTGATCTAAACTCGTTTTTTTTAACTATAACTTCTGATTGGTCACAGATTATATACAATGAGTAACAACATAACGGCGATGGGAGCCGAAAAAAAAATGGCGATGGATTTCATGATAACTGACTAGGAAGATTCTGAATTTTAATGAAATCACAACTTACCTGAATTATCTAAATTTTTAAAAAATTAATTCATGATGTTTTCATTCGAAGGAGATTAAAAGTCTAGTAAAACTAAATAAAATACCAAAAATATTAATGAATTGAATTCAAAAAACACATTAAAAATCAAATAACAAAAATAGCGGAATAGAAAATTTAAATAAAAACGAAAGAAACCATTATTGTCCAAATATCAATTATCCATTCAAATCGCCTAAAATGAAAAGAGTCTAAAGGATGAATAGCTTAGAAGTCACTCACTAAGATATGAGATGCTAAACTCGCAAGTAAAAATTTATACATGGTTTTAAAATACACTCTGGCCTAGCTATATGATATGAACTCAATCCTATTATCTCTACTTCTATTTTAACCCAAAAAGTTTAACCCTACGGGCTAAGCTAGAGTTTATCCATTTTATAATATTTTAAAAACAAGTAAATAATATTAACTTGTGATTTAGAACAATATAGTAATTTTACAGTTTTGTGGAAAAATCGATTTTGTGATTTTGACGGGAATTTGATTTTACTAATTTAGCAGAAAATTGATTTTTTAAATTTGGCGTGAAAATTTGATTTTGAGGTTTTGGTGAAAAAACTTGATTCGATTTTGTGGTTTTGATGAAAAAACTCGATTTAGCGGATTTAGCGAGAAATCTCAGTTTTAAAGTTTTTGCGAAAAAATTTGCTCGGGCGAAAAAATTGAGTTTGTGATTTTGACGGAAAAATTCGATTTCGCGATTCTGACGGAAATATTGTTAGTGCTAAAACAAGCTTGAGTTATATTTACTTGCTTTTCAAAAAATATAATGTATAGGCTAACTGAGCTTAGGTGATTCATGTATAAACTATTAGAGCTAAAATATTGTTAGTGCTAAAACAGGCTTGAGTTTATATTTTATAGGGTTGGGCTTGGCCTAAAAACCTACATTTAACATCCCTATTCCCATTTATGAAGCTGAAGTTAGGTTTGCAGCTAAAGTAAATGAATCTGTATTCATTCACTTTTGATTATAATTTATACTTTAACTCCAGATGAATCTCTGTTCTTGTCTGTGCTTCAAATGCTCTATCTGGTTATCTCCTCTATGGCAAGGACGCTAAAGCATATATATCTTGACCAACTTTGATCAAGATCTTGGTATCCGTTTAACTGCGGTGGTTTTTGTTGTCGGAATCGGTTAGATTCTTCATATAGATTAGATTATTCTTCATCAAGATCAAGTATATACATATACATTTCTCATCAAGATCAAGTCTTCCCTGTTTGAAAGCTCTCCTCTACCTGGAAGCAAGCTGAGCAATTCTAAAGCCTAGTGGAAAGATAGGTGTCGTGGTTGATTATATTGTGGCAACAATTGCAACATGTATAGCACCAGGGTCATGAACAAATTAGATTGATTTTATTTTAAGCTGTTTTCAAGGATCTTGTAAATCACACTATTCGTATAAAAATTGAACACAAACATCAATTGTTCTGAGATACATCTAGTTGGAAGTGTGATGATGTTTTGTTTGATTAGTGAAATACTGGAAGATATCAAAGAATCAAACACTTAGAATAATCTCTGATATAAAAGACGAAGATTCAATACAAATATACCAAACTTGACCTAAAACGTAGGACGCAAGTACCAAAACACATGAATTAATACTTTGTGTTTTAAACTAAGCACCAACTTAAATCAAGACATGGACTCAACTGAAACGTATACACGTCTCTTTAACAACTGAAACCTAAATAGATGCTTGATTGATCGCTCTCAGCATATCAAATCTCCCGGTCTTGGTGGAGCCATCATCATCATCATCATCATTGGTCCAATTTGTCTTCTAGCCGGAGGAGGACAATACCGAAGCATCTGATCTGGCCGTGGTGGAGCCACCATCTTCATCATCATGGGTCCTCTTAGCGGCGCAACAACAAAAGGATGTTTCAACAGATCCCCTGCGGTGGCTCTGCATGAGGGTTGCAACGCCATGCATCTTCTCACGAAATCGTTGGCCACAGGAGACACAAGTATGGGAAGCCTCCACGCGTAGCAACCCCGCCTCTTCTCTGGACAGCCACCAAACATCTGAAGCACAACACACCCTAGAGACCACATGTCAACTGCAGGTCCCACCATCTTGGCTCCGTTGGGTCCCAAAGACTCAGGAGGCATGTACTGAGGCGTACCACCAGACAAAGACGACCTAGAATCCGAACCCGGTTCCTTGGATAAACCGAAGTCAGCAAGCTTGAGATCCCACGGCTCTCCGAAAGTCTCGGAAGGGAAGAGAAGAACGTTGGCAGGCTTGAGATCGCAGTGAACGTATCCTCGAGAGTGAAGAGCTTCGAGTCCTTGTAAGATCATAAGAGCAGCACGTCCGACCATGAATTCCGGCATTGGTCTACCGCGGAACTGGGAGATGACGTTGAGGAGAGTGCCTTTGGAGGCGAACTCCATGTTGATGTAGCAACGGTCGAGATTGAACCCTATGTGAATATTTGGGCTCGTGGTTTGGACTATGCGTGGATGGTCGCGGAAACGAAGCATGATCCTATGCTCTTTCTCGAGACTCTTTTTAAAATCCATGGGAGATGATTTCTCAGCGTATAGTTGGTATTTGGAATCTCTCATGAGGGAGACGGAACCAAAACCACCTCTGCCAAGAAAAGAGACAAACTCTAGTGAAGGAGATTCGTTAACAACGTTCGAAGCTCCGTTGTTGTCTTCTTTGATGATCGTCTTCTTCGACATACTTTTGTTATTAGGTTTTAGGAATTCAAGCTCTCTCTAGCTTTTGTGTGTGTTTGTTTTTGGTTTGAGAAACAAGAAGAAATAGATATCGAATGAATGAATGATGGCTTCAGAGCGCTTTCTTATTTATAACTAGTAGCTAACTGAGTTGTTCAATATTTCCTTTTTTCGCAAAAGATATGTTTAGTTTGTTTCGTGGGCAGATTTGATTTCCTTTTTAGCTGTTTCTTAATTTCCTTTTTTTTTTATTTTCTATAATTTAAATGTTTTGATTGATCTAAACTCGTTTTTTAACTATAACTTCTGATTGGTCATAGATTATATACAATGAGTAACAACATAACGGCGATGGGAGCCGACAAAAAAATGGCGATGGATTTCATGATAACTGACTAGGAAGATTCTGAATTTTAATGAAATCACAACTTACCTGAATTATCTAAATTTTTTAAAAATTAATTCATGATGTTTTCATTCGAAGGAGATTAAAAGTCTAGTAAAACTAAATAAAATACCAAAAATATTAATGAATTGAATTCAAAAAACACATTAAAAATCAAATAACAAAAATAGCAGAATAGAAAATTTAAATAAAAACGAAAGAAACCATGATTGTCCAAATAACAATTATCCATTTTTTTGTCATCAACATAAAAACAGACTCATACAGACTCTGTAAACCATTCGGGTAGCTCTGCATCTATATAGACGACGAAGGTTGGTTGTTTCCTGACACTGCGTGCAAGGTTATCCGTCCTTTCATTATGCGTCCTAGATATGTGGAGAATCTCCGAATGGTGAAAATTTTCCCTCAAAATCCTTATATCCTCCAAATATGTTGCAAACGCTGACCATTCCTCCGGTTCCGAAACCATCTTCACCAGTTGAGAGCAGTCTGTTGCAAAAGTAACATTAAATTGACATAAGTTCTTCATGCATTCCATAGCCCAAATAAACGCCTCTATTTCCGAATGGTGTGGTGACTGACTGGCTCTAGTATTCCTTATTCCCATCAGACCATCAAAACCCTCCAAAGTACTATACCATCCTTGACCCGAGAAAACCTCTTGGGCTTTCCAAGACCCGTCAGTAAAGCACCACCTGCCTGGGATTATCGGTAGATCTCCCGTTATTCCTGTGTTCTCCTGATTATGAGTCTTTGTTATCGAATTCTGCGCCTCTGACCACAGTTTGGACTCCACTTCTGCAAGTTTCAGAGTATCCCTAGGATCCACATCCAAATTACTAAAAACCTTGTTGTTCCGGACTTTCCAAATATACCACAGCATCCATGCAAAAGTATGATCCTCCATTTTTGGGGTTATTCTCCAGAACAGGTGATCCATATTTGCAAAAAGCGACTGCATGGGGAAAGTATTTGGATTTGATGGAATCCGGGAGAGTGCCCAAACTTGCACCGCCGGTGGACATTCGAAGAAAACATGATTGATTGATTCTTCAGGAGCTCCACATCTACTACAACAAATATCTCCTTGGATCCCTCGTGAAATTAAGTTTTTCTTGACCGCTATACATCTAGAGACTAACTGCCACAAAAAATGTTTCATCTTCGGTGGACATCGTACCTTCCAACAATTTTCCTTAAGCAGTGCTACCGTAGGTCCATATTCCGTATATAAATTGATCTTATCAGGATAGATCCTTTCCACCTGATAACCCGATTTAACCGTGTACTTCCCATTATTCGTAAAGTGCCATCCCTCTCGATCCTCCATGTGTAGCTTGCTTAAAGGTATCCTCTCTATAATCTTCACATCCTGAGGGTGAAAAGAGTCTGAAGGGTGAATAGCTTAGAAGTCACTCACTAAGATATGAGATGCTAAACTCGCAAGTAAAAATTTATACATGGTTTTAAAATACACTCTGGCCTAGCTATATGATATGAACTCAATCCTATTATCTCTAGTTCTATTTTAACCCTAAAAGTTTAACCCTACGGGCTAAGCTAGAGTTAATCCATTTTATAGTATTTTAAACACAAGTAAATAATATCAACTTGTGATTTAGAACAATATAGTAATTTTACAGTTTTGTGGAAAAATCGATTTTGTGATTTTGACGGAAATTTGATTTTACTAATTTAGTAGAAAATTGATTTTTTAAATTTGGCGTGAAAATTTGATTTTGAGGTTTTGGTGAAAAAACTTAATTCGATTTTGTGGTTTTGATGAAAAACTCAATTTAGCGGATTTAGCGAGAAATCTCAGTTTTGAAGTTTTTGCGAAAAATTCGCTCTGGTGAAAAAAATTAGTTTCTGATTTTGACGGAAAAATTCGATTTCGCAATTCTGACGGAAATATTGTTAGTGCTAAAACAAGTTTGAGTTATATTTACTTGCTTTTCAAAAAATATAATGTACAGGCTAACTGAGCTTAGGTGATTCATGTATAAACTATTAGAGCTAAAATATTGTTAGTGCTAAAACAGGCTTGAGTTTATATTTTATAGGGTTGGGCTTGGCCTAAAAACCTACATTTAACATCCCTATTCCCATTTATGAAGCTGAAGTTAGGTTTGCAGCTAAAGTAAATGAATCTGTATTCATTCACTTTTGATTATAATTTATACTTTAACTCCAGATGAATCTCTGTTCTTGTCTGTGCTTCAAATGCTCTATCTGGTTATCTCCTCTATGGCAAGGACGCTAAAGCATATATATCTTGACCAACTTTGATCAAGATCTTGGTATCCGTTTAACTGCGGTGGTTTTTGTTGTCGGAATCGGTTAGATTCTTCATATAGATTAGATTATTCTTCATCAAGATCAAGTATATACATATACATTTCTCATCAAGATCAAGTCTTCCCTGTTTGAAAGATCTCCTCTACCTGGAAGCAAGCTGAGCAATTCTAAAGCCTAGTGGAAAGATAGGTGTCGTGGTTGATTATATTGTGGCAACAATTGCAAAATGTATAGCACCAGGGTCATGAACAAATTAGATTGATTTTATTTTAAGCTGTTTTCAAGGATCTTGTAAATCACACTATTACTCATGTAAAAATTAAACACAAACATCACTTGTCCTGAGATACATCTTGTTGAAAGTGTTGTGATGTTTTGTTTGATTAGTGCAATACTAGAAGATATCAAAGAATAAAACACTTAGAATAATCTCTGATATAAAAGACGAAGATTCAATACAAATATATCAAACTTGACCTAAAACGTAGGACGCAAGTACCAAAACACATGAATTAATACTTTGTGTTTTAAACTAAGCACCAACTTAAACCAAGACATGGACTCAACTGAAACGTATACACGTCTCTTTAACAACTGAAACCTAAATAGATGCTTGATTTATCTCAGCATTATCAAATCTCCAGGTCTTGGTGGAGCCATCATCATCTTCATCATCATTGGTCCAATTTGTCTTCTAACCGGAGGAGGACAATACCAAAGCATCTGATCTGGCCGTGGTGGAGCCATCTTCATCATCATGGGTCCTCTTAGCGGCGCAACAACAAAAGGATGTTTCAACAGATCCCCTGCGGTGGCTCTGCATGAGGGTTGCAACGCCATGCATCTTCTCACGAAATCGTTGGCCACAGGAGACACAAGTATGGGAAGCCTCCACGCGTAGCAACCCCGCCTCTTCTCTGGACAGCCACCAAACATCTGAAGCACAACACACCCTAGAGACCACATGTCAACTGCAGGTCCCACCATCTTGGCTCCGTTGGGTCCCAAAGACTCAGGAGGCATGTACTGAGGCGTACCACCAGACAAAGACGACCTAGAATCCGAACCCGGTTCCTTGGATAAACCGAAGTCAGCAAGCTTGAGATCCCACGGCTCTCCGAAAGTCTCGGAAGGGAAGAGAAGAACGTTGGCAGGCTTGAGATCGCAGTGAACGTATCCTCGAGAGTGAAGAGCTTCGAGTCCTTGTAAGATCATAAGAGCAGCACGTCCGACCATGAATTCCGGCATTGGTCTACCGCGGAACTGGGAGATGACGTTGAGGAGAGTGCCTTTGGAGGCGAACTCCATGTTGATGTAGCAACGGTCGAGATTGAACCCTATGTGAATATTTGGGCTCGTGGTTTGGACTATGCGTGGATGGTCGCGGAAACGAAGCATGATCCTATGCTCTTTCTCGAGACTCTTTTTAAAATCCATGGGAGATGATTTCTCAGCGTATAGTTGGTATTTGGAATCTCTCATGAGGGAGACGGAACCAAAACCACCTCTGCCAAGAAAAGAGACAAACTCTAGTGAAGGAGATTCGTTAACAACGTTCGAAGCTCCGTTGTTGTCTTCTTTGATGATCGTCTTCTTCGACATACTTTTGTTATTAGGTTTTAGGAATTCAAGCTCTCTCTAGCTTTTGTGTGTGTTTGTTTTTGGTTTGAGAAACAAGAAGAAATAGATATCGAATGAATGAATGATGGCTTCAGAGCGCTTTCTTATTTATAACTAGTAGCTAACTGAGTTGTTCAATATTTCCTTTTTTCGCAAAAGATATGTTTAGTTTGTTTCGTGGGCAGATTTGATTTCCTTTTTAGCTGTTTCTTAATTTCCTTTTTTTTTTATTTTCTATAATTTAAATGTTTTGATTGATCTAAACTCGTTTTTTAACTATAACTTCTGATTGGTCATAGATTATATACAATGAGTAACAACATAACAGCGATGGGAGCCGACAAAAAAATGGCGATGGATTTCATGATAACTGACTAGGAAGATTCTGAATTTTAATGAAATCACAACTTACCTGAATTATCTAAATTTTTTAAAAATTAATTCATGATGTTTTCATTCGAAGGAGATTAAAAGTCCAGTAAAACTAAATAAAATACCAAAAATATTAATGAACTGAATTCAAAAAACACATTAAAAGCCAAATAACAAAAATAGCAGAACAGAAAATTAAAAAAAAACGAAAGAAACCATGACTGTCCAAATAACAATTATCCATTCAAATCGCCTAAAACTAAAGGAGTCCAAGGGTGAATAGCTTGAAAGTTATTTTTAGGCGTGGGCGTTTTTACCTCAACCAAAAATATGTACCTAAATCCGAACCGGAAAAACCAAAATTGAATATGAAGTGTTATACAAAAATATCGGAACGGGACTTATGAGCTTAGTACTTTGGAGTTTGGTTATAATCCGAACCGAACCGAAATCCGAACTAGGATCCGAAAATATTCGAAATTATTTAAATATGCTAATGTTTTGTATATTTTCAGGTGATTTAGATATTTTAGAGTATTCAAAATATTTTTGTATTTGGTTTTATTTGTTATTTTTAATACATTTTAGCTAATTTAGATAGCTTAACTAATATTTAACTAGATTTGTAAATGATTTATATATTTTGAAAAGAAAATTTGTCAATTTTTGAGGTTTAAAAAATATTTTTTGGATGATTTTAAACATTGGTTACAACTGTTCTGAACCGAACCCGGAAGGAACCGAACCGAACCCGATCCGATAATTAGTAAAACCCGAATGGTATTTCTAAGCATAACACCGAAAATCCGAAAATCTGAATCAACCGGATTGATATCGAACGGACCACCAAACGCCTAAGCCTAGTTACTCATTAAATTATGAGATGCTAAACTCGCAAGTAAAAATTTATACATGGTTTTAAAATACACTCTGGCCTAGCTATAAGATATGAACTCAATCCTATTATCTCTACTTCTATTTTAACCCTAAGAGTTTATAAATGAACGGGCTAAGCTAGAGTTAATCCATTTTATAATACTTTAAACACAAGTAAATAATATTAACCTGTGATTTAGAACAATATAGTAATTTTATGGTTTTGTGGAAAAATAGATTTTGTGATTTTGACTGGAAATTTGATTTTACTAATTTAGTGGAAATTTGATTTTTTGAATTTAGTGGGAAAAATTGATTTTGAGGTTTTGGTGAAAAAATGATTTTGCGGTTTTAATAAAAAAAAACAATTTTGCGGTTTTAATAAAAAACTTGATTTAGAGGATTTAGCGAGAAATCTCAGTTTTAAAGTTTTGGCAAAAAAACTCGTTCTGGCGAAAAAAATTGAGTTTGTGGTTTTGACGGAAAAACTCGATTTTGCAATTCTGACGAAAATATTGTTAGTGCTAAAACAAGCTTGAGTTATATTTACTTGTTTTTTTTAAAATGTAATGTATAGGCTAACTGAGCTTAGGTGATTCATGTAAAAACTATTAGAGCTAAAATATTGTTAGTGCTAAAACAGGCTTGAGTTTATATTTTATAGGGTTGGGTTTGGCCTAAAAACCTACATTTAACATCCCTATTCCCATTTATGAAGCTGAA
The DNA here is from genome assembly GCA_018703725.1 of Brassica juncea. Taxonomy (NCBI): domain Eukaryota; kingdom Viridiplantae; phylum Streptophyta; class Magnoliopsida; order Brassicales; family Brassicaceae; genus Brassica; species Brassica juncea. The sequence goes on from CM031938.1 coordinate 48,698,763, forward strand.
GGTTGTTTTTTTTTTTTTTGATAATCCAGGTATCCGGACCTCTCATTTAGTCTGAGTATCCCACCGGAACTGGCGAGGAAGGTCCTGGAGGCCAAACAGAAACCATGTTAAATCCGCTGTGGCCGAGGCTCGAACTCGTGATGGCGGACACCCAGGGCCGGCCCTAAAATTTTGGGGGTCTGAAACTATGTCTATGTAAAAAAATTTTTTTTACGAGTTTGGGGGCCTAAAAATAATTTTTGGAGGCTTAAGTCAATGTAATTTTTTTCAAAAATTTCGGAGGCCTGTTGCAAATGTTTCACTAGGCATGGTTCAGGGCCGGCTCCGCGGACACCACCAGCTGAAGTTGGGTTTGCAGCAAAAGTAAATGAATCTGTATTTATTCACTTTTATAATTTATACTTCAACTCCAAATGAATCTCTGTTCTCGTCTGTGCTTCAAATGCTCTATCTTGTTATCTCCTCTTTGGCAAGGACGCTAAAGCATATATATCTTGACCAACTTTGATCAAGATCTTGGTATCCGTTTAACTGCGGTGGTTTTTGTTGTCGGAATCGGTTACATTCTTCATGTAGTTCCCAGTCTTCCCTGTTTGAAGTCTTTCCTCTACCAGGAAGCAAACTGAGCAATTCTAAAGCCTAGTGGAAAGATAGGCGTCGTGGTTGATGCTATTGTGGCAACAATTGGCAACATGTACGACACCAGGGGCAGGAACAAATTAGATTGATTCTTTTTTTTTTTTTTGCTGTTTTCAAGGATCTTGTAAATCACACTACTCATGTAAAAATTGAACACAAACATCACTTGTTCTGAGTTACATCTAGTTCAAAGTGTGATGATGTTTTGTTTGATTAGTGCAATACTAGAAGATATCAAAGAATAAAACACTTAGAATAATCTCTCATATAAAAGACGAAGATTCAAGAAAAATATATATATCAAAATTGACCTAAAACGTAGCACGCAAGTACCAAAACACAAGACTTAATACTTTGTTTTAAACTAAGCACCAACTTAAATCAAGACATGGACTCAACTGAAACGTAAACACGTCTCTTTAACAACTGAAACCTAAATAGATGCTTGATTGATCGCTCTCAGCATATCAAATCTCCCGGTCTTGGTGGAGCCATCTTCATCATCATCATCATTGGTCCAATTTGTCTTCTAACCGGAGGAGGACAATACCAAAGCATCTGATCTGGCCGTGGTGGAGCCATCTTCATCATCATGGGTCCTCTTAGCGGCGCAACAACAAAAGGATGTTTCAACAGATCCCCTGCGGTGGCTCTGCATGAGGGTTGCAACGCCATGCATCTTCTCACGAAATCGTTGGCCACAGGAGACACAAGTATGGGAAGCCTCCACGCGTAGCAACCCCGCCTCTTCTCTGGACAGCCACCAAACATCTGAAGCACAACACACCCTAGAGACCACATGTCAACGGCAGGTCCCACCATCTTCACTCCGTTGGGTCTCAAAGACTCAGGGGGCATGTACTGAGGCGTACCACCAGACAAAGACGACCTAGAATCCGAACCCGGTTCCTTGGATAAACCGAAGTCAGCAAGCTTGAGATCCCACGGCTCTCCGAAAGTCTCGGAAGGGAAGAGAAGAACGTTGGCAGGCTTGAGATCGCAGTGAACGTATCCTCGAGAGTGAAGAGCTTCGAGTCCTTGTAAGATCATAAGAGCAGCACGTCCGACCATGAATTCCGGCATTGGTCTACCGCGGAACTGGGAGATGACGTTGAGGAGAGTGCCTTTGGAGGCGAACTCCATGTTGATGTAGCAACGGTCGAGATTGAACCCTATGTGAATATTTGGGCTCGTGGTTTGGACTATGCGTGGATGGTCGCGGAAACGAAGCATGATCCTATGCTCTTTCTCGAGACTCTTTTTAAAATCCATGGGAGATGATTTCTCAGCGTATAGTTGGTATTTGGAATCTCTCATGAGAGCGACGGAACCGAAACCACCTTTGCCAAGAAAAGAGACAAACTCTAGGGAAGATGATTCGTTAACAACTTTCGAAGCTTCGTTGTTGTCTTCTTTGATGATCGTCTTCTTCGACATACTTTTGTTATTAGGTTTTAGGAATTCAAGCTCTCTCTAGCTTTTGTGTGTGTTTGATTTTGGTTTGAGAAACAAGAAGAAATAGATATCGAATGAATGAATGATGGCTTCAGATCGCTTTCTTATTTATAACAAGTAGCTAACTGAGTTGTTCAATATTTTCCTTTTTTCGCAAAAGATATGTTTTGTTTGTTTCGTGGGCAGATTTGATTTCCTTTTTAGCTGTTTCTTAATTTTAATGAAATCACAACTTACCTGAATTATCTAAATTTTTTAAAAATTAATTCATGATGTTTTCATTCGAAGGAGATTAAAAGTCTAGTAAAACTAAATAAAATACCAAAAATATTAATGAACTGAATTCAAAAAACATATTAAAAGTCAAATAACAAAAATAGCAGAACAGAAAATTTAAATAAAAACGAAAGAAACCATGATTGTCCAAATAACAATTATCCATTCAAATCGCCTAAAATGAAAATAGTCTGAAGGGTGAATAGCTTGGAAGTCACTCACTAAGATATGAGATGCTAAACTTGCAAGTAAAAATTTATATATGGTTTTAAAATACACTCTGGCCTAGCTATATGATATGAACTCAATCCTATTATCTCTACTTTTATTTTAACCCTAAAATTTTAACCCTACGGGTTAAGCTAGAGTTAATCCATTTTGATAATATTTTAAACACAAGTAAATAATATTAACTTGTGATTTAGAATAATATAGTAATTTTACAGTTTTGTGGAAAAATTGATTTTGTGATTTTGACGGGAATTTATTTTTACTAATTTAGCAGAAAATTAATTTTTTTGAATTTGGCGTGACTTGATTTTGAGGTTTTGGTGAAAAAACTCGATTCGATTTTGTGGTTTTGATGAAAAACTCGATTTAGCGAGAAATCTCAGTTTTAAAGTTTTTGCGAAAAAACTCGTTCTGGCGAAAAAACTCGCTCTGGCGAAAAAATTGAGTTTGTGATTTTGGCGGAAAAATTCGATTTCGCAATTCTGACGGAAATATTGTTATTGCTCAAACAAGCTTGAGTTATATTTACTTGCTTTTCAAAAAATATAATGTATAGGCTAACTGAGCTTAGGTGATTCATGTATAAATTATTAGAGCTAAAATATTGTTAGTGTTAAAACAGGCTTGAGTTTATATTTTATAGGGTTGGGCTTGGCCTAAAAACCTACATTTAACATCCCTATTCCCATTTATGAAGCTGAAGTTAGGTTTGCAGCTAAAGTAAATGAATCTGTATTCATTCACTTTTGATTATAATTTATACTTTAACTCCAAATGAATCTCTGTTCTTGTCTGTGCTTCAAATGCTCTATCTGGTTATCTCCTCTATGGCAAGGACGCTAAAGCATATATATCTTGACCAACTTTGATCAAGATCTTGGTATCCGTTTAACTGCGGTGGTTTTTGTTGTCGGAATCGGTTAGATTCTTCATATAGATTAGATTATTCTTCATCAAGATCAAGTATATACATATACATTTCTCATCAAGATCAAGTCTTCCCTGTTTGAAAGCTCTCCTCTACCTGGAAGCAAGCTGAGCAATTCTAAAGCCTAGTGGAAAGATAGGTGTCGTGGTAAATTATATTGTGGCAACAATTGCAACATGTATAGCACCAGGGTCATGAACAAATTAGATTGATTTTATTTTAAGCTGTTTTCAAGGATCTTGTAAATCACACTATTCGTATAAAAATTGAACACAAACATCAATTGTTCTGAGATACATCTAGTTGGAAGTGTGATGATGTTTTGTTTGATTAGTGAAATACTGGAAGATATCAAAGAATCAAACACTTAGAATAATCTCTGATATAAAAGACGAAGATTCAATACAAATATACCAAACTTGACCTAAAACGTAGGACGCAAGTACCAAAACACATGAATTAATACTTTGTGTTTTAAACTAAGCACCAACTTAAATCAAGACATGGACTCAACTGAAACGTATACACGTCTCTTTAACAACTGAAACCTAAATAGATGCTTGATTGATCGCTCTCAGCATATCAAATCTCCCGGTCTTGGTGGAGCCATCATCATCATCATCATCATTGGTCCAATTTGTCTTCTAGCCGGAGGAGGACAATACCGAAGCATCTGATCTGGCCGTGGTGGAGCCACCATCTTCATCATCATGGGTCCTCTTAGCGGCGCAACAACAAAAGGATGTTTCAACAGATCCCCTGCGGTGGCTCTGCATGAGGGTTGCAACGCCATGCATCTTCTCACGAAATCGTTGGCCACAGGAGACACAAGTATGGGAAGCCTCCACGCGTAGCAACCCCGCCTCTTCTCTGGACAGCCACCAAACATCTGAAGCACAACACACCCTAGAGACCACATGTCAACTGCAGGTCCCACCATCTTGGCTCCGTTGGGTCCCAAAGACTCAGGAGGCATGTACTGAGGCGTACCACCAGACAAAGACGACCTAGAATCCGAACCCGGTTCCTTGGATAAACCGAAGTCAGCAAGCTTGAGATCCCACGGCTCTCCGAAAGTCTCGGAAGGGAAGAGAAGAACGTTGGCAGGCTTGAGATCGCAGTGAACGTATCCTCGAGAGTGAAGAGCTTCGAGTCCTTGTAAGATCATAAGAGCAGCACGTCCGACCATGAATTCCGGCATTGGTCTACCGCGGAACTGGGAGATGACGTTGAGGAGAGTGCCTTTGGAGGCGAACTCCATGTTGATGTAGCAACGGTCGAGATTGAACCCTATGTGAATATTTGGGCTCGTGGTTTGGACTATGCGTGGATGGTCGCGGAAACGAAGCATGATCCTATGCTCTTTCTCGAGACTCTTTTTAAAATCCATGGGAGATGATTTCTCAGCGTATAGTTGGTATTTGGAATCTCTCATGAGGGAGACGGAACCAAAACCACCTCTGCCAAGAAAAGAGACAAACTCTAGTGAAGGAGATTCGTTAACAACGTTCGAAGCTCCGTTGTTGTCTTCTTTGATGATCGTCTTCTTCGACATACTTTTGTTATTAGGTTTTAGGAATTCAAGCTCTCTCTAGCTTTTGTGTGTGTTTGTTTTTGGTTTGAGAAACAAGAAGAAATAGATATCGAATGAATGAATGATGGCTTCAGAGCGCTTTCTTATTTATAACTAGTAGCTAACTGAGTTGTTTACTCTTTTCCTTTTGTTGTTTAATTTTCCTTTTTCGCAAAAGATATGTTTAATTTGTTTTGTGGGCAGATTTGATTTCCTTTTTAGCTGTTTCTTTCCTTTTTTTTATATTTCTTATAATTTAAATGTTTTGATTGATCTATAATCGATTTTTTTTACTGTAATTTCTGATTGGTCACAGATTATATAATTAGTAACAACATAACGGCCATGGGAGGCGATAAAAAACGGCGATGGATTCTAGGTCTTGGCGTTCGGGTTCGGATCGGATATTTCGGTATAGAAATATAATATTCATTCGGGTATTTCTATACTTCGGATCGGGTTCGGGTATTTTTAGTTCGGGTTTGGTTATTTTGGGTTGGGTTTCCAATATTTAGATTTTGAAAAAAAACAAAATTTTCATTACTCAAGTTTCTTGTGTTTAAAAATATACCTTTAACTTAACTGTTTTTTTTCAGTAGATTAAATGATTAATAAATTTGGAAAAATAAATTAAAAATAAAAGACACTAATTTGGTTATTGTTTTAGAATTTTGGATACAGTTTTTGTTAATGCACAAAACAAGAAGTTTGACATGTTTTTTTTTAAGTGAGTAGAAATCCGTGATTATATGTATATGGTCTGATCTTAAACTATCTGTAGTATTAATAAGAATATTTTGAATAAAATAAGAGGAATAAATTAGAAATATAAGGTTAAATATACATATGTTCGGTTATTTTCGGATATCCATTCGGATTCAGATTTTATCTGTTCGGGTTCGGATATCCAAACTCTCCTAATTCAATATCCATCCGGGTATTTTACTACTTCGGTTCGGATTTCGGTTCGAATTTTTTGGATCGGATTCGGGTGCTACTTCGGATATCGGGTAAAGTGTCCACCCCTAATGGATTCCATGATAACTGACGAGGAAACTTTGGAATTTTAACGATATTACAACTTACCTGAATTATCTAACATTTTTTAAAATAAACAAATTCATGATGTTTTCATTTTTTTAAAATCAAAATTCATGATGTTTTCATTAAAACTAAATAAAATACCAAAATAATGAATTAAATCCAAAAAATACATTAGAAATCCAATCACTAAAACAGCCGAATAAAAAATTAAATAAAAATGAAAGAAACTGTGAAATATAGCAATCTCATATTAGATTAATCAATATATTAAATTATGGGAAATTATCTCTTAAATTATAGTGTGAAGATTTAATCAATGTTATACAAAAAAAGAAAGAAAAAGTTAGCATCTTTAATACAACATATTCTTGAAGATTGCAAGAATATTTACGATGTTGGTTCTCTATTAATTTGGAAGTTATTTCATGAAAAAACCCTTTTCTATATTTTCTTCGTTTATTATATTGCCTTTGTATTATTTGTAGTTATATTTTTATTTTATTACTTTACTTTTTTTTGTCAAATTTTTTATTACTTTACTTAAATTAATAATTTGTATATATTTGGATAATTTATATAAATAAAATAGTTGTTTAAGAAAATAACTTTTTAACCAAACTTGACCAAAAAAAAAGAATTTGAACCGAAGTAAACCGACTCGATAAAAATCACCTGTGGTTCAATTGGTCTTCGGTTTACTTTCCTAATTTGATATTTTCTTGGTTTACTTCACAAAAGCTACAGCTACTCCTCCTTGAATTTCAATCTTCCTCGGCTCTCGATCTGAATCTCTCTCTCGCAGGTAACGTATTCGATTTCTCTGTTTCTCTTCGATGCATTTGGATCATTATCTTTTTCATGTTCGGGTGCTTTTTTTTAGTATCGATTGATTGCAGTTGAATTTTCACGTGGCGAACTGAGAACACTTTCAATTTCTATTACAAGAACCTGCTTGTTTCATGTCCTGAGAATCATGAGAGTTTTTGATTGATGCCTTAAAAGAAACTGAATTGCAGTTTCTCGTGGATAATGGCCATTTTTCCAGCTTAAAAATTTGCTCTTTAAGCGTTGGGTTAAGACACAGTATACTGAAACTTATGTGTGTGTTTGTGTTCCAGGAAACACAAACAGGATCGGATCTAGTTAGGGATTTTTGTGAATGGCAAACACTGCTTGCTTTATGATCGTGGCTCGGAATGATATTCCCATCTATGAAGCTGAAGTTGGATCTGCTGCTAAAGTAAATTGAATCTCCATTCATTCATGTTTGGTCGTCTTAGTACTGGAACTTAAGTTTCTCTGCCTTCTTGGTTTGATCTTTACATTTTGAAGTTGCATATAACACCATTCTTTTCTATTTTGACAGAGAGAAGATGCTGCTCAGTTGCATCAGTTTATATTACATGCTGCGTTAGATGTCGTCCAAGACTTAGCATGGACTACAAGTGCCATGTAAGTAACTATATATATATATATATATATATATATATATATATATTCTCTTGTGAAAAATGATGTGAAGGATTCATCTCCTTTTTTTTAAATAAAATTTATCAGGTTCTTGAAGTCTGTCGACAGGTTCAACGATCTGGTTGTCTCAGTGTATGTTACTGCAGGTCATATCCTTTTTTTTTTTTAATTGGAACCAAAACAGCAAAGAGCAATTCATTTTTGGTTCTTTCTCTTCTGATTCATCCATCTAAATAGTCTCAGAATGGTTGTTGGGTTTGGTTGGGTCCAGTTTTTGATATGTTTGTTTGTCTCTACTTTCTACCTTCCTTAACTTATCAACACATACTCGTCTCATGCTCCTTCATGATTCACGCAATGAGGACGGCATCAAGAGTTTCTTTCAGGAGGTCCATGAGCTTTATATTAAGGTGAGAGAAAAATCATCTTGATTTGATAAATTTGTAGTTGTTGTCTTTGTCTTGATTTGGTTGCACCATGGCAACACAATCTCTATTGCATCACAATCATGGAAATCGTTTCGTTTGTTCATGCAGATTCTTCTGAATCCATTGTATCTGCCTGGTTCTCGCATCACATCGACGCATTTTGACACCAAGGTACGTGCACTCGCAAGAAAGTACCTTTAGAGAAGACGGAGATTGTGTCTCAAGCACAGTTTCCTTTGATCCATATCGCAATTGTTTGACTTTTATGTCTAATGCTGGATGTTAGTTAAATTTATTTTGTATAACTTTCAAGCACTTTTTGATTGAGATTCTTTGTTCATGCAAATCCAGAACCATAGTTTCATCTTTGATTGTTATTAAACACAGAAAGAAAAAGCTAGACTTTCCTTTGCAACGTTCTGAGATGTGCATCATTTTCAAACAACGTTGGCGTTCTCATTGTTTATCTGGTTCACTTCGTCAGAATGGATTCAGGGATAGATTCTCAGTTGCCATGTCTGTTTCACTTCATCACAATGGATTGGTAGCTGTTAAGCTAAGGAATCAATCTTATTCAAAGCACAGAGATGACCATAACAATCAAAGATCAAAACTTTTTGGTGATCCCTGGACCATTGTAATGAAGTGAACCAAACATGACAACGATGTCCCCTTTTTTGACAGAGATTCTCAGTCCAATACAAAACCAGAAGTCTTCAGTTTGTGACTAATATATGCAAAGCTTTCATTACTGAGTTGTAGTTGTCCAATAACACATTCTTGGAAGCTTTTGTGCCAGCAAACTACCCACTCTGGGGTAAGTTTCTGCTAAAGCTACAAAAGTTTTGTACTAAGGAAGATGCCTTCCGGTCTTCCGGAGCTGAAGCAGCTGATCAACTCCAGCATATTACAGCTTCTTTTGTTGTTACTCCCTCTGTCCCACTTTCAACTCCAGCATAACAGTCTTGACATACTGTGGTCCCACAAATTTAAGGATCGTATTGTTTCCAAACTCACTTTAAAATATCATTAGCTTACATTTTACAATGCATCTATTATCCTGGGATGAGACAAAGTTGAAAGCTAGATGCTTCCTTCTGACTAAAATGTCAGTGTACTATATATTATTTGTAGATAGCATTTATTTTTCTGTTTTTTTTTTTTTTAAATTGTGAAAGTGACAGCATTCATTGAATGTATTAGTCCAGAAACGAATTGTTTATTATTGATGGTGGTGCAACTGTAATCGCATTTGCAAAGAGACGTATAACTCTTGAAAACACTCAACTAAACTACAAGATTCGTCTAGTGTTCAGCATTGTGTCAGAGAAATGGAGCAAGCTCTGAAGATTCAGTCTATATTCATTTATCCGATCAAATCTTGCCGTGGAATCTCTGTCTCTCAGGCAACTGTAACTCAAACTGGTAAGTTATGAACATATGAATGGTCTCTTCTTCTTCTAGGTCGTTTTTTAATATGAGGAAACTGATATGTAGGATTTCAATGGGACCGGTATTGGTTAGTTGTGAACTACAAAGGAAGAGCATACACTCAAAAAGTTGAGCCAAAGCTTGCTCTTGTTGAATCTGAGCTTCCTAAGGAATCTTTCTTTGAAGACTGGAAGCCAACAAAGAATTCGTTTTTGGGTAAATATTCTGTTAAAATAGTACACACAGTTTTGTATGAATTGAGACTCAATCTTGACTATTCATTTTGCAGTTGTCAGAGCTCCTGGCATGAGTCCTTTAAAGATCCCACTGACTAAACCAAGCTCGGTGGCAGAAGGTGTGTCCATGTGGGAGTGGTCGGGCTCTGCCTTTGATGAAGGAGAAGAAGCTGCTAAATGGTTTTCAGATTATCTCGGAAAACAAAGCCGTTTGGTTCGGTTTAATAAAGGTATTCATTTCGACGTGTGATCTTTTCATAAGCACAAAGTTTTTGATGCATAGAGTTTGATAAACTTTTTTAAAAAAAATTGATACAGAAACTGAAACTAGACCTTCACCTCCCGAGTATGCAGCTGGTTACACCACCACATTTGCTAATACATTTCCGTTTATGGTTTCCTCACAGGTGAGCCAACATCCATAGTTCCAATATTTGTAAGCTATAATATGCATTTGATCTTCATCCTCTTGTGTTATTTGTTATTAGGCTTCTTTAAAACAAGCTGAATACAATTCTTGAAGAACCGGTGCCTATTAACCGTTTTCGACCCAAGTAAAAACTATTACTCATCCAGACAAGTTCTTAATATCTTCAACCATGGTTGTTTTCTTCATAATCTTGATTTCTTTGGTTCTCTTGTAGCATTCTTGTCGATAATTGTGATCCTTTTGGTGAAGACCTTTGGGATGAAATCAGGATAAATGATTTAGTTTTCCAAGGAGTTAGGCTGTGTAGCCGCTGCAAGGTGAATATGATGTTGAAAGGTTAAATACACTCAGATTTTTTAACTTGAAGTTCTTAACTGTATTCTTCTTTCAGTTACCAACTGTGAATCAAGAAACCGGAGTTCCAGATGCAACTGAACCAATAGAAACTCTGATGAAATTCAGATCAGACAAAGTCTTAATGCCACACAAGAAACCGCATGGAAAGGTTATAGATATTTGAAACGTATAAAAGATTTCAAGTATTCTTGATGTACCTAGTGTGGATGCTAAACCGGTTTGTGACAGGTTTTCTTTGGTAAGGATATGGTTTGGAACTGGAACATAACCAACAACCAAGGAAAGGGCAAGAAGACAATCAAAGTTGGTGATTCCATCTCTGTCCTAAGGATGATCTCTTCCGTATCTGAAGCAGCTGTTTAAAGTCAAATCGAATATATAAACATTTTGCTTCTTTTGTTGTGTTGTTTTCTCTAAATAAACTAAAGAAAAATGATTTCTTGCTCATGTAACTTACAAACTTCACTTGTTCTGAGTTTCACCTTGTGGGAAGTGTAATTTCATTGGCTTGAATAGCCTCACTTGATCTTAAGCTTTTAAAACCTGAGTACTTGATTTAAACCTTGAAAAGTAATATAAAGGTTTCATCTCATTTATAATATACAAGTCTTCATCAGGTTCTTGAAGTCGTGAACAGGTTTATAAGAAGACATCTTCAAGCATGAAACGTTTTTATTTAAAAACACAAGGATGCGCAGATGGAATCTTCAAAGAAAAATTGGATATGGACTTGAAAAAGGCCCAACGATTTTACCATACTGAGAGAAAGTTTTTTTTTTTTTTTTTTTTTTTTTTGAAATTTACTGAGAGAAGGTTTAAAGCTACTTTGCTTCCTCTTGACTAATGTCACGTCACATTTTAGATAGGTCTCCATTTTTAGATAGGTTTTTTACTTATTTGGGGGTGTCAAAGTGATGGCATTCACTGAATGGGGCTGGTCCAGTAAAGTTAAAAAAAATAGAGATTTTAATATGGTGGTGATGTGTAACGGATGTGTAACGGATGTGTAACCACATTTTAAAGAGTTGTAGAATTCTTGAACACTCAAAAGAAAACTACAAGATTCCTCTAGTGTTCTTTAGCACTTTCGAGAGAGAAAAATGGAGGGTCAAGCTCCGAAGATTCAATCTTTGATCATTTTTCCGATCAAATCGATTTTGTGATTTTGACGGAAATTTGATTTTACTAATTTAGTAGAAAATTGATTTTTTAAATTTGGCGTGAAAATTTGATTTTGAGGTTTTGGTGAAAAAACTTAATTCGATTTTGTGGTTTTGATGAAAAACTCAATTTAGCGGATTTAGCGAGAAATCTCAGTTTTGAAGTTTTTGCGAAAAATTCGCTCTGGTGAAAAAAATTAGTTTCTGATTTTGACGGAAAAATTCGATTTCGCAATTCTGACGGAAATATTGTTAGTGCTAAAACAAGTTTGAGTTATATTTACTTGCTTTTCAAAAAATATAATGTACAGGCTAACTGAGCTTAGGTGATTCATGTATAAACTATTAGAGCTAAAATATTGTTAGTGCTAAAACAGGCTTGAGTTTATATTTTATAGGGTTGGGCTTGGCCTAAAAACCTACATTTAACATCCCTATTCCCATTTATGAAGCTGAAGTTAGGTTTGCAGCTAAAGTAAATGAATCTGTATTCATTCACTTTTGATTATAATTTATACTTTAACTCCAGATGAATCTCTGTTCTTGTCTGTGCTTCAAATGCTCTATCTGGTTATCTCCTCTATGGCAAGGACGCTAAAGCATATATATCTTGACCAACTTTGATCAAGATCTTGGTATCCGTTTAACTGCGGTGGTTTTTGTTGTCGGAATCGGTTAGATTCTTCATATAGATTAGATTATTCTTCATCAAGATCAAGTATATACATATACATTTCTCATCAAGATCAAGTCTTCCCTGTTTGAAAGATCTCCTCTACCTGGAAGCAAGCTGAGCAATTCTAAAGCCTAGTGGAAAGATAGGTGTCGTGGTTGATTATATTGTGGCAACAATTGCAAAATGTATAGCACCAGGGTCATGAACAAATTAGATTGATTTTATTTTAAGCTGTTTTCAAGGATCTTGTAAATCACACTATTACTCATGTAAAAATTAAACACAAACATCACTTGTCCTGAGATACATCTTGTTGAAAGTGTTGTGATGTTTTGTTTGATTAGTGCAATACTAGAAGATATCAAAGAATAAAACACTTAGAATAATCTCTGATATAAAAGACGAAGATTCAATACAAATATATCAAACTTGACCTAAAACGTAGGACGCAAGTACCAAAACACATGAATTAATACTTTGTGTTTTAAACTAAGCACCAACTTAAACCAAGACATGGACTCAACTGAAACGTATACACGTCTCTTTAACAACTGAAACCTAAATAGATGCTTGAT